>OX422209.1:308750929-311150929 GCA_949130495.1 Sambucus nigra | reverse complement strand
ACCTGTCAAATAAAATTACAAAAGCTTCGTACCGAATGGTCGCTCAAGGTTAAGGAATAAGTGGTCAAACAGTCGAATGTGGGTTTCATTCGTGTGATCAAATATCACACATAGCTATCCAATGTCGTACGCGTGCCAAAATCTGGAGGAAAGGTTCGCATGTACATTGACTACAGAGATTTGAATAAGGCCTCTACGAAGGATGATTGACTGCTACCCAATATCGACATGATTGTGGATAACACAGCTAGTCACGCTTTTAAGTCATTTCTTGATGGTTTTTCTGGATATAATCAGATAAAGATGCACCCGAATCATCAAGAGAAGACTATATTCATCACCCCTTGAGGAACATTCTATTACACCGTTATGTCGCTTGGTCTAAAAATCATAGGGGCTACCTACCAGAGGGTTAACACAACCATATTTCATGATTTGATACACAAAGAAGTTGAGGTCTATGTAGATGATATTATTATCAATTCTAAGAGTAGTGAAGGTCATGTTACCGCTCTCTGAAAGTTCCTTGAGTGACTACGGTAATACCATATGAGACTTAACCCACAGAAATATGTCTTCAAAGTTATAAAAGGAAAACTCTTAAGATTCATAATTAGTGAAAAGGGGATTGAAGCAGACCTAACCAAACTGAGAGTATGCCACCATCCCAAATGGATAAGGAAATATGGGGATTCCTTAAAAAATTATAGTATATTAATCGGTTCATCAGCCAATTGACTTCTATTTATGAACCCATCTTCAAAATCCTCTGAATGAATTCAACCAAAGTTTGGAACGAAGCTTGCCGAGAGGCTTTTGATCGAATCAAGTAATATTTAACTTGGCCCTCGGTACTCATGCCACGACAACCTGGTCTTCCCCTACTCCTAAAGTTGACCGTAACAAACATCGTAACTGGGGTTTTATTGGCCCAATATCTTGAAGAGTCTTACAAAGATAGAGTCATCTATGACGCTCGTCATAATTTATCTGAGTACGAAATTAATTACACTGCCTTGGAGAAAGCGTGTGCCCCCCTTGTATGGGTCACCCAAATATTACAGCACTATATTCTCGCCTTTCCTATCAAACTTGTGTCACCAATGTATCCTACCAAATACCTGGTCGAGAAACCTTCCATGCCTTGTCGAATGGACCGATGGTTTATACTATTATCCAAATTTGATATTGTGTATGTCACGTAAAAATACATGAAAGGAAGATCCATCTGTTAATACCTCGCTGACTACCCTATGGAAGAAATCGATGTTTGGATTTTTGAGTTCCCGAATGAAAATATCCTTTGTACCTCCCAAGAAGACCTCCGGTGATAAATGTTCATTGATGCCACCGCGAATAAGAAAGTGTTTGGCATTGGGATACTCCTAATTTCCCATGATGACTCTCACCTTCCCATTTCCATCAAGTTGGATTTTCCCTAAACCAACAACATGAATAAATACGAGGCGTGCACGGTAGGCCTCAAAGTCGCTCTTAAGAATGCAATTTGATGCCTAAATGTCTACAGGGATTCAGCCCTCACCATCGGTCAAGTACTCAAAAGATGTAAAGTCAAGGACGAGAAACTCTTACCCTTTTATCCCCTCCTATAAGAGATACCCTACCAATTCCAAAATATTACCTTTCATTACCTGCCCTGAGCAAAGAAAAACTTAGCCAACGCCCTTGATACCTTAGCCTCCATGGTTGACATGCCCTAAGGAATAACGATGCCCCCCTTCCTAGTCCAAAAGTAAGCTAAATCCACCCGTTGCTACCACATTAAGCTTATCACAAAAGAAGATCCTAATATAGTCGATTGCTGGTAGTATGATATTTTGTGCCTCCTCAAGCATGGTAGGTATCCCCAAGATTCTAACAAGAAAGACCAAGCAACCCTTCGTAAACTGGTTGGCCAGTACATTGTCTATGATAAACTATTCTTCAAGAGAAATTTTGATGGAACCCATTCACACTGCATCGCAGGGGCTGACATTAAAGAGATGATGCGGAAAATCCACATTGGGGAGTGCGAACCCCACATAAATGGCCATATCCTCGCTAAGAAAATCATCCGACGTGGTTACTATTGGACTACCATAGTTCAGGATTGCACCGCCTATGTTTGGAGATGCCTTAAATGCCAGAAGTTCTCAAACCTCCAACACTTGCCTCCATAAGAATTGTATAACATGACTTCTCCCTGTCCGTTCTCCACACGAGGCATCGACGTCATAGGGAAAATTACACCCAAGGCCGCCAACGAGCATGAATTTATCTTGGTTTCCATCGATTACTGCACCAAATGGGTCAAATCTGAGTCATACGTAGTTCTGAATGTAAAAAGGTGGCCAATTTCATCCAAAAAAATATCATCTGTCGATATGGGGTCCCACACGATCTAGTATCAGATAACGGGTGACGAGGCAGAAGTCATAGAATTCGTCGACGAGTATGGAGTCCAGAGACACAAATCTTCTCCCTACCAACCTCAAACCAACGGTGCATTCAAAGAATATAATAAGAACGACAAAATAATCATCAGCAAAATGATCGAGATTTGTCGAGATTGGGCTGATCGGATCCCTTACACCCTTTGGGTATATCGCACTTCAGTTCGAGCATCGACTGGGGCTACCCCTTACTCTTTGGTATATGACATGGAAGCATTCCAATACATTAAGCTAGAAATTAATTCATCACGCGTCATGCTTGAAAGCAAAATCAGTGAGGGAGACTGGCATTGAAGCCATCTTAACGAGATGAAACTCTTGGACAAAAGGTGACTGAAGTCTCTATATCATATACAAGGGTACCATCGCCGCATAGCATGATCATTCAACAAGAGAGTTAAGGACCGTGGTGTCCGAGAAGGGAATTTAGCCCTTAAAGAAATAGTAGAACCCATATGGGACCCCATAGGGAAATTCAAGCCCAATTGGAGTGGCCCCTACATTGTAAAAAAGATCATATACAATAGTGTTGCTATGCTCACCAGCCTCAATGGGGAAGATATGGCCCTTCTAGTCAACCTGGACCGTCTCAAGATATTTTACCCTTAGTTCGAAATCTCGGCGTGCTACGACTCTTTTCATCTTCCTTCTATTATAAAAAAAATCTTCATTTCCCTCTACACAGAACTACGTGGGGCCTGATCCTCTAAAAAACCTTTTTATTTTAAAAAATAAAACTCAATTTTTTTTTAAAACCCTCATAGGCACGTAGGCAGCTCACATGCTTCACATGAGCACGCCCCCTTCATTTTCACAAAATGATATTCTTTTCTTACCTCCGAGAATAATGGTTAATTTTTATTATTTACATGAACAAAAGATTATGTATACCATAGTGATTGGTCTAGATAATTGAAACGCAAAACTTATCAAGAGGCACAACAATATAATAAAAAAAATTATTTATTCCATTTATGAAAAATTTCATTACAATTACATCGGCATAGGGAGTCAAGCAACATCCCCCACCAACCTAACCTTATTGTCTTAGAAAAAAATAAGCCTAAGTATTCCTAAACAACCCTTCCAACTTTATTCCCATAAATACATAACCAAACACCATACAAAAGCTTCACAAATAAAAATCCCCATGGATCCTACCCACAGTTGCCAGAAGAACCAGCCCCATCATCATCTATATTTAGGGGTCACCAAACTTCTATTGCTTGGATGGAATACCAAAGGCGCTGCTCTATGGAACCGTAAGTCCGGACCAGCCTAGGGAAAACAACAACACATACCTCCATGGTATCAAACATGGCAAACCACCTTTGCTCGGTCTCCTCAGTTAGCATCTTGGCATCTACCATCCTCCACAGTCATTTCATATAATCCCCAGAAACATTCTAGACTCGACAAACAAATTGGGAAGGATGGGTCGACATCGATGATTCTTCCACAGAGAGCCCAGCTGCATGCGCAAACATTCTGTTAAATCCTCCACAAGAAAAAAGTTTAGTGTCTGAGGTGACATAATCTTCTCCCATCCAAATTGACGCAAGAACAACTAGGGAAAGTAAAAAGAGGTCTAACGGAGGCCAACCAACCAAACATAGTGTTATTCCCCCAATTCTAGAATAGGTTGCAACTCTCCCCACCAAGGCACTAACCAATGTAAACCTCGAGCCCTGTGCTCCATAACCCAGTTCTCCCAGCTTTTGATATTCAGGCCCATGCTGATAAAATAGCGAGTAAAGAAGTTTGGCTTAGCTGCTAAGGGATGTTTAGGAGGGACCTCCATACGGAATCTCTCTGACAACCATATGAACAACATAACTAGGTTAACCCTCAGGAAGTCAGAACGACCTTCCCGCCAAGCATTAGACCATTCAAAATCTCGCAAGTATCACTGTAGCAGGATTGTGATGGTATGACATTCACACAGCAATGGAAAAAAGTTAGGGATCCACCAATAGGTCCTCAGTCACCAACAGTAACTTCGAAGTTAAGCTCTTGTAAACAGCTCTAACATCAATACAATCTCTTCAACACAGGATTGTAATGGTATGATATTCATGCAGTAATGGCAACAAGTTAGGGATCCACCAATAGGTCCCCGGTCACCAACAGTAACTTCTAAGTTAAGCCCGTGTAAACAGCTCTAACATCAAAAGGGAAGCTCTTTTTCAACCAAACCTTCGAGGCCACCTTAAACTCAAACATATTCAAAAAAATTCCAACAAACACATTTTTCCTACTCTTTATCAAAATAAAAACTCAATGGCAAATTAAATTGCATGTAGAGTAAACCACTACATCAAGATAATCAAACAAAATATTCATTTCTTGCCTTTTTTAAGTCTCTTTTCAAGTGCAATGTCGCTACATCAAGCATGCAAATGCTAAACTCCCACAGTCAATGATGAATATGCAAGGAATCATGAGGGGAAAGAACCAGCATTATCACCTCATCTGTAACCCTCTTTCCTAGGTATCAAGCGTACCCATCAATCGCCATAACTGCACCTTCCCCCCAGTCACCCCCGTGTGCTAAATGCCCATTCCCCAGGGATAGAAGGTCATTTGTAAGATCCCCAGCAGAAAAATCAATAGCCAAAAAAGGACATAGAAGAAAGGTGGTCTCAAGAGGAAAAAAGAATTTACCCGATTGGCACTGTCCCTTCACCTATCCAAGGTAGTCCAAAATACTGCACCACTGCCATTTGGTACCCCTACACCCTGCCAGTAGGCACCTCACTAAAATTTTGTACAAAAATACTAAAAAATTCCTAAAAATACCCAATGAATTTTGGAAACTTTTTTACTAAGAAAAACATTTTTTCAAACCTTTCAAAACCAAATCCAATTGGATTATCTCCCCAACAACGTATCCAAAAGACACCTTAGAAATAAAAAAATTACCCAGTAGGGCTACACCCAATCCTCGAATTAATACCTTTCCCCCTAGTGGAGTCTCCAAACTTCCCCAAGAATACTATGCTACACAACATACTAAAGCCCTCAGAATTGGCTCTAACCCGCAAAATGAGTCACCTCTACTTAAGCCCTCAGAATTGGCTTTGACCCTCAAAATTTTTCACATCTACTTAAGGCCTCAAAATTGTCTTTGACCCTCAGAATTGGTCGCTTCTACTTAAACCCTCAAAATTGGCCACCCTTCAGAATTGGTCACCTTTACTAAATCCCTCAAAATTGGCTCTGACCTGCAGAATTGGTCACCCCTACTTAAGACCTTAAATTTTGCTTCGATCCTCAGAATTATTCGTTTCCACTTAAGCTCTTAGAATTAGATTTGACCCTCAGAATTGGTCTCTTCCACTTAAGCCTTCAGAATTGGCTTTGACCCTCAAAATTTGTTTATTCTACTTAAGCCCTCAGAATTGGCTTCGACCCTCATAATTGGTCACTTCTACTAAAGCCCTCAGAATTGACTTCAACGCTCAAAATTGCTCACCTCTACTTAAGACCTCAGAATTAGTTTTGACCCTAAAAATTGGTCACCTCTACTTAAGGTCCTCAGCATTGACCTCGGCCCAAAAATTTGGTTGCTTTCATCTAAGGTCATTAGAATTGACCTCATCCCATAGAATCGGTCTCTCCCATGTTAAGCCCTGTGAATCGTTCACTTCCTACCCTAGGTACTCGAAATTGACCTCGTCCCACAGAATTGTCCATCCCCATCATTTCCTTAGGTCCCCAAAATCGGTCTCGACCCTCTGAAATAGTTATCTTTGTCCCTTTAGGTCTGTAGAATCGACCTCTTTCATCGTGTGGTGTCTATTTGATGACTTTCACTTGTTCCAAGATCACTCGTCGAGGGGATCTATTGACACCACATTCTAGAACCCCCTAAATCTCTTCTTCGGTCCCTAGCATCTCCTCATTTCACTATAAACCCTAAGTCATTCTCCGAGTACCAATCTAGAGGCTATCGTGCACTCTCAGGACCCATTTTACTCCGGTTAACTCTATCTTTAGAGTAAAATCTCTTTAAATCTTAGAAGGGATCTGAATCCCCTTTCTAACGGTCCACCCCGTGCATGAATCGACATAACGGTTCAGACGAACGGACCATTTTAGTACTAAAAATCGATTTAAAGTCCACCAGGCACTCTCTAGTCCAGATTTGACCCCAATCGGCTTCATTGTCAGATCGAAATCTCATCCAATCTTTGAAGTTCACTATAACCCCTTTTGCAACAGTCTTCTCCATGCACCAAAGGGCATAATTATTCTGACGAACGATCTATTTTCCCTTAAAAATTAATCCAGAGGCCATCATGCACTCCCGGGATCCGTTTGACCAAGGTCAACTATTCAACTCGAACGAGACTAAATGAATCTTTAAATTGAACTAAATACCCTTTCCAACGGTCTGTCCTATGTACAAATCAGCCTTACGGTATGGACGAGCGAATCGTTTTACTCTGAAAGGTCACCAAGTGCTTCTGGGCTCCGATTGACCAAAGTTAACTTTTCTGACCGAGCGAAGCTCTTTGGAATGTCTAAGTACCTCTCATAACCTTTCCAATTTTCCACTCCATCCACAATTCTGACTTACCGTTTGGATGAACGATCCATTTTCGTATGACTATCTCCCGTCCAAATGACCGACGAGCGCTTCCAAGCCCCATTTGACCCAAAGTCAACTCCTGGACTCAGGAACATCCCAAATGCCTCTTGAATTTCTCTAAATTACCTTTTGAACAGTATGCCCTGTGTATGATTTGGATCACGGACTGTGTACGACAGTGTTTCCAGAACAATCTGCACGAGACTGCCGATTGGCAGGTCCATTTCCCAGCCTATCGGCAGTGTGCCTAGGGTTACTTGCCAATTGGCAGGGATAGGTCTACGCTGATTGGCACCTCACATACCCTAAAAATAGAGGTAAAAACCTCACTCCAAAGTCACACCTCAGATCCATCAATATTAGTGATCTCAACAACATTCTTTTGCAATCAGCAAAGTTTCTTTACGTGAAATTCCTTTCCATCTTTCATTACCATCATTTTCATAACCAATTTAGAAAAATCTCATTCTATCTCATCCAATGTTCATCTCAACACTCAAGGTAGTTCATCAAGGATCAAGATCAAGCTTCAATTCTCTAAAGAAGGTCCAAAATCTCTCTCTCTCTCTCTCTCTCTCTCTCTCTCTCTCTCTTCTTTTAATTTCTTTATTTTTACATTAGTTACATAATTCCTTAATCTAGCTTTTGCTTTAGTTCATACACATTAATATCTCACATTTTTATTAGTTATATTGAACATACTTTATTTTCTATAAAAAAAAAGGGTTACACCTATAAATTCCAACGGGATTATCCATCACAATTTCTCAAAACTAAAATACATTTTCTACACACACACATATAATAAATTTCCATTCGAATATATGGAATAAACCCCACCCTTATGCTGCATACGGACTACGTGGACTTTGATGCCTTTATAGGCTACGTAGGCAATTCGGGCTAATACCCGAGACTCGAGTCCAATTTTCTCATTTTCACATTTGTCACCTTTTCATCTATATAATATTTTAATATACATTATATTTGTGACCCTTATTAGCGTTTTATCCCAACATATATTATCGTATCATTATAACGATCAATATCTCGATAAACGCATAAATCGTATTTTTTAAATATTATTTTGAGAACATTCATATGGATGACCTCACTCTATCTTTTCCATGGTATGAGTTAGGCGATTTCGATCTCCATTTATATATGCACGCACACACATTTCACACACATTTCACGGATAATTTAAGGAAAATAATAACACAAGCCTATGAGGGACTAAAAAGGTTGGTGGGTGTCTAGCACCTTCCCATTCTGTAACTTAGCCCCGAACCTTCGAACTATTGGTTTCGTAAGCATCAGTTTGTCTTTGATGTCGCTCTCTCGAGGCAGCGACATGTTCTTTTGCATGTTTTGTGAAAAATAGGTTGGCGACTCTATCTCTTTACATTCACCCCACACCTACGACAACTGAAGCGCTCTTAGAGAAAGCGTGCGCGATACTTTTTTCTCCCTCCCCCCTCCCCCCCCCCCCCCCCCCCCCGGGGGAGAGAAGATATGAGAGATATTGGGGATGGCCACATAGGCTACATGAAAAACATTTTAAATTTTTTTTTTGATAAATATGATCATAAAAAAGACTTAAGTTATATTCATTGCAAAAATATAATGAATTTGGTCATTATGTATACAAATATTTTTATAAACCTAAATGGCAATCTTCTTAAAAAGCACACGTATATAAGACTTAGGATGGCAGTTTTAACTCTAATAGTGATTATAGTGATATTTGTAACAATCTTATGTCTTCTACGTCTACATACTTGAATGAGTCTGATGATTGTGTCGATAACTTATCTGTTATGCCTGATAATTCAAAATTATTTATTGATCATTATGATCTAACTCCTGCTAATGACTCTTTACTTGATAAAATCCTTATGCATGATCATACTCTTGAAACTGCATGTAAAATTCTTGATGATTCTACTTTTAATTGGGATGATGAAAATGGTGATTATAATCCATGTTCCCTTAAGATAGATTCCTTTGATAGTGATTATGATGATGATGATGACGTGCATTTTGAGCGCCTGGTGCTTGAGGGGACATGAGTCCCCAGTGATCGAAGGGAGAGAGACGAGTTCCTTTTCGAACTCCGAAGTGACAACATCGCTTGTCCCAGCTTGGCTCGGAGATTAAGGTTTTAAGAGGACCTCCGACAAATCCCTTACAGCTCTAGTACAGGTATTTTTTTTGGAGAATATCCTATTCATCATTATTAGAACTATCAGCTCACTCATACATTTTCCGCTCAGAGAATCACCCTTTTTTGTCGGAGAATTTCCTTTATTTATATTTCTCTTCATAATTTGATTTTTGTTTTTCTCTTTTTTTATTTTTTTCCTTTTTTTCTTATCTCCCTCTAACATTTAGAAATTGTATAAGTCTACTAAGAAAAAGTGTATTCACTTAGGCAAAGTTAATCCTAGGTTGTTATCTAAAATTGATGCTCTTAACAATCAAATTCATTATATATCTAATGAATATTCTATGCAAGTATAAGAGCTTGTGACTGAAAAACTAATGTTAGAAAAAACTAGTTTTAAAATAAATGAAAGTTGTTCTTCATTATACCAAAAATACAAAGCTATTCTAACTGATTTTGTTAAATCACAAACTAAATTAAAAAAAAAACTTTGAATAAACTTAATGCTTTCAATAAATCTTGCACCATTGTAAAACAAATTATGAGTTCTAAGAAGTTTTCTTCTGATGATAAAGAAAGAATTGGTTTTAAAGGGAAAGTAGTTTTTGAAATAAACTTTGTATCCGAAAATATAAACTATCCATAATCCTCAAATATTTGTATGTCTATTTCGAATTTTAAAAAATAGACTCAAGTTCCCTATCCTGCTAGGCAGATTTATCATGTGATTTTTGTGGCAAAATTGGACATTTAGAGAATTTACATTATATAGGAATAAATTAAAATAGGAAAAATGGTAAAACTAATAGACCTAGGAGAACTATTATGGCTAAATCTGTTAAGTAACTTGCACTACCTAAGCCAATGCCTTACAAATATAAAAATAATTTTTCAAAAAACAAGGTAATTTTGATTTAAAATAAAGAATTGAGTTATCAACTGAATGCAATGTTATTATATCAGTATTAAATGCTTCTTATAAAAAATCTTGGTGGTACCTTGATGCTAGGTGTTCCAGATATATGACCGGGGATAAAATAAAATTTTCCCCTTTAAAAACTTTTGTTGGCGGCAATGTCACTTTTGGAGATGGCAAAATGTCTCGAATCATAGGAATTCCTAAATTAGATGATGTTTTATTGGTTGAAGGTATTAAAGCTAATTTACTTAGTATAAGTTTATTTTGTGACACTAATCATAGCGCTAATTTTTTAAAAACTGAATGCAAAATCTTAATTCATGATGGAAAAACTATTCTTTGTGGTGAAAGAATCCCTAATAATTGCTATGTTGTTATTCAAAACATAAATATTGAATATTATTTATTTGCTAGAATAAATGACTTAGACTTATGGCATGAGAGACTTAGGCATATTAACTATGAGAATATTTCTCGATTATCTAGTCAACAGCTAGTTTTCAGTCTATCTAACATACAAATAATTAAACATTATGTTTGTGGCCACCTCAAATAGTAAAGATGCACAAAGCCCCTCATAAGAAAATCAAATATGTTTTAACATCTCAACCTTTAGAACTATTAAAAATGGACTTAATGGGACCCGACCCTCTAGGAATACTAGCTTATGTGGAAACTCCTACATTCTTATCATTGTAGATGATTTTTCTAGATTTACTTGGGTTGATTTTATGAAAGAAAAATTGAGAACTTTTCAAAAAAAATAATAATCCTTTTAAGGATTTAAAATGAAAAGGATATCCAAGTAACTGGGATTCTAAGTGACAGAGGTGGAGAGTTTACAGATACTGGATTCATAGAATTGTGTAAGAAATGGTTATAAACATGAGTTTAGTGCACCTAAAATCCCTCAACAAAATGGGATAGTTAGGAAAAAAAATAACCATGCAAGAAATCGCTTGTGTCTTGCTTCGCGATAAAAATTTGTCAAAATATTTTTGGGTTGAGGCTACACAAATTGCATGTTATATAATAAATCGTGTGTATCTAAGAAAAAAACTCTAAAAAAGTTGCACATGAAATTCGATATGAAAAATAACCTAATTTGAAATATATTAGGGTGTTTGGTAGTCAATTCTATATTTGTAAAGATAGAGAACATTTGTCAAAATTTGACTTTAGAGGTGATAAGGCTATCTTGTTAGATTATTCACAAAACATATATGTATATCATGTTTTTAATATAAAAATAAAATCTATAATTGAATCTATAAATGTTGTTATGAATGATAGTATTACCCATCATATGAAAGAAAGTGAAAATCCTATACATGTTGACCAATCTGAAAATATAAATGTTCCTAATCAATCAAGGGATAGTGATTTTGACTCTCTACCACCTAATAAACCTGATGTTCCTAACTGGTTTAAAGGAAATCACCCCAAGAAAAACATTGTAGGAAATGTTAAAGGCCCCATAAGAATTGATCTCAAACTATAAGTGCTTTATTTCCTTCTTATACATCCTTGATTGAATTTAAACATGTGAAAGAATCTTTAATAGATGAATCTTAATTATTATCTATGCAAGAAGAATTAGAATAATTTAAACTTCATGATGTTTGGTATTTAGTTCCACGTATTACTCATACTAATATAATTGAAACAAAATGGATTTTTAATAATAAGTGTTATAAATCTGAAAATGTTTTGAGAAATGAGGCTAGATTAGTAGCACAAGGTTATTCTCATATACATGGCATAGATGTTGATGAAACCTTTACTCATGTTGCTAGACTTGAATCTGTTAGACGCTTGGTTGCTATATCTTTTCATTTGAAATTTAAACTCTTTCAAATGGACATAAATTCTTCTTTTATAAATGGAATCGAAAATAAGGAAGTTTATGTTGAATGACCTAAAGGCTTTTTAGATCCTTTCTTTCCAAATCATATTTTTAGATTAAAGAAAGTTGTTTATGGTTTGAACTAGTCCCTCATTCCTGGTATGAGAGATTAGAATTTTTTTAATGGAAAATGGTTTCAACTATTGGGAATTTAACCTAAAAGTATTAAAAATTATTTACTAATCACACAAGTTTATGTGGGTGACATTGTCTTTGGGTCCACTTCTTCCTTGGAAGCTAAAAAATGGTAATATAATAAAATTCGAGTCTTAAATATCTATGATGGGAGAACTTTAATTTTTCTTAAGTTTTCAAATAGCTCAAAAACGTGATCATACCTTATCTGTCAATCAAAATATGATACTGATTTGATCAAACATTTTGGTTTAAATACTGCTAAAACTACTAAAACACCTATGAGTTCTTTTATAAAACTGTCAAAAGATTTATTTGGGAAAAAGATTAATGTCACTTTGTATCAAAGTATGATGGGCAGCTTGCTATACTTAACAATGATGAGACCCGATATAATGAAGTGTGTGTGTGTGTGTGTGAGAGAGAGAGAGAGAGAGAGAGAGAAAGCGCACGCTAGATACCAATATGATCCTAAAGAATCCCACTTACATGTTGTAAAACGTATTATTAAATACCTACGTGGAATAGTGAACTATGGTAAATTTTCACTTTTGACATTAACTATAAAATAATTGGGTATACAGATGCTGACTGGGTTGTTGTGCCGATGATAGTAAAAGCACTTCCAATGCATGTTTTAACTTAGGACGTAATCTAGTCTCCTTATCATCTAAAAAGAAAAATTATGCCTTACTTTCATCAGCAGAAGTCGAATACTTCACTGCTGGCAGTTGTTGTACTGATTTTTTGTGGATGAAACAAATGTTAAGTTATTATGGTTTAAATGAAGAATTTGCTTAAATTCTATGTGATTATCAAATTTTTATTAGTATTTCCAAGAATCTTGTTTTTAATTCTCGAACAAAACATACAAAAATGAGAGAACATTTTATTAGAGAATTAATTGAGAAAAAGGAAATTGAAATTGAATATCTTAAGACTCTAGATCAATTTGCATACCTTTTAACAAAACCATTAGACAATCAACGTTTTGAAACTCTTAGAATGTCTATTGGTGTTTGTTCCTACCCTATTTAATGTGTTAGAGCTGTATGTTTATACCTGTTTAATCATAATATTTTTTGGTGCTAACATCTTTGTAGGTTCTTCCCTTTGTCACTTTGTGACAAACAGGGGAGGAATATAGTTTTGTGAGAAAATCTCTTGATTTCTAGTCTAATCTTCGTATCGAGTCTTTTACTATATATGTGTACAGTTAAGTTATGCACTCTTCTTTTTAGGACATATGTGTTTAAGTGAGTTATATACTCTTCTTTTTAGGAAACATGTGTATAGTTGAGTTATGTATTTGTGTGTGAGAGACTTATCTTTTTTTAGTCTCGATTCAGTTTGTCACAAAATTGGCCAAAGTGGGAGATTGAAAGTACCCTTTTTTATCCCTCGATTTTTGTTGGCTCAATTTTGTAACAACAGTCCAATACAGTAGGTATCAATGCACACACTAAATATAATCCTAAAAATATTTTTTTTAAAATTTTGAAATCAAATTTTCTATTTTGTAAAACCATAAATTAAACTTGTTTAATATATATAAGATTTTTGTATTTATACATCTTATATGTATTTTATACTTAAATGTTTTTATATTATATTTTTCTAGGTTTTATAATTTTTCATAATTGAAAAATTAATTTTCATATTTTTATATCATTTTTTGGAATTCATTAAGTTGATTTATTTAATTAATGAAACAAAAATTCTTTTTTTATTTCTTACATTTAAATCAGCAAAACTAAAATGGCGTCATTTTGGTTGATCTCGAACATTTTTATTTGTGATTCGTGGTTAGTTATTTGGGCCAATTAGTGTTGAGGCTTTAGCCCACATGATTTCATCACGCATGAGCTACGTGGTCGTCTGCTCTACTATAGGCTTGTCAATGTTTAATTGACTCTTTTTCCCATCTCAGTGCACTGGTTTATTACGCATGTACCCCCCACTGATTTTTTTTTTGTGTGTGTGTGATGTTACTTGTACCCTTAGATTCCCTTGGTTGATTATTGGTTTCACATAAACCAGAGCCATCCCACCTTTTCTATAAATAGAGAACTTAGGTTTATTATTTTGTGAGGAAAAAAATTCCAAAAATCACAACGTTGCTCACCCAAATTTTTTCTCAACTTTCTCTTCCTAAACATTTTCAAAATGTTTCATATATTTTGAGAGTTTTCTAAACACATTTCATCCTATATTTTTTAACATAAATATTTTTTGAGGATGAGTATGTTTTGTTGTTGATGATTTTAGAGTTTGGGGAATTCTAGTTTGATGTGTTGAGGAACTTAAACTTCATTGGTTTGCTTTAAAACTCGTTTTGTTTTGAACCCATGCTTTGCCTCTGAGATCTTTATGGCTATATTTTCTAAACCGTTTTACATACATGCAAAACCATATATTTTGTATATTTGTAATTTTGGGTTTTTTGAATGACTTAATGTCTTAAAAAAAATTTACAAACCCTAGTTTGTAAAGGATGTTTTGTCGTGTATATATATATAATTTTTTTTTATTAGATCTTATTTAACTAAATATGTTATACTAACTCATATATACTCTAAACATTGTTTAGTTGTGACTTATTTGTGTGGATATTTTGTGGTTTCTTCAAATCTCACGATCTTACTTTCTCACATAAATTGGTTTTTTCACAAGGTTGAAATATCAATTCATAAAGCAAGACTATTTTGTTATTGGCTTTAGAATTAATCTCTTAAGCTTCTGTGAATATCAAACTCATTAAAACTTGCTTTTGCAACGTCGATACTAGATGCTCTCGCTTTGAGTATCAAGTTGTGTTTGTATTACTTCACTACTATTTTCGTTTGGTCTGATTCAATGGCTTATGGGGTTGTTCAATGATTGCCTTGGAATACTAGGTGTATTGCGAGTACTAATTCTTTTACACATTATAAACTATAATTTGTACCAAAACTTTTATTATTGGACTTTTGGTTTGTGTGGTCTTGGAACTAAAAGACCCGGGGTTTACCAATACATTGGGTTCCTTGTTAACGAATATTATGTCCATCTCCCTTCTCCTCATCTCATTATGTTTCTACTTTTATTTGGTGGATTTTGAACATCGCATTAACTTAAATAGTTTTTTTTTGTGTGTGTGTATTCAACCATTGAAGTTTAAATGTTTTTTACCAAATAGTTAAAAGATATTTTCAATTATAACACTTCTGTGTCCATATACTACTTTCAATCTTAGGTATTGTTCACATTCAAAGCAATGATTCGATGGTGGAAGAACAACAATGTCATCTTCTTCACCAAACTTGTCTCCTACATCGGATCACCTATAAGTTCGACAAAGGTGTGGTGATCTAAACCCTACATCTAGTTGTTTTAAGGATGAGGAGAGTACCCCACACACATATTATTAATAAGATAGGAGAAATAGCCTTTCCTAATTGGCCTTTCAAGAACTAATGAGATAAAATGAAACATGGGAATTTATATTATTCCCATTACGCTTGAAGGAAATACACGATAAACTTGGGAATTTATTATATCTCCATTGAATTTATTTTACTTTTCTAATTGAAGGGATGACTACTCCATCTACATTCGTGAGACCTTTAATCTCCTTAGGAAGATCAGAAAACTTCATAATCTAGTTCTTGTGGTTTTACTTTTCTGACACATGTTTAATCAAAATCATTTTGGATATAGTGTTTTTTTTAATATCAATCCCCATCAAACCCGGAGATCTCATTCAACTAATCTTCGTGCAGGGTAAGCTTACAAAGACAAGATCCAATGTCACAATTCTCCAATAAAATCACTAAAGACGCCAAGTTTGTTCATGCTCGGCCAAGGTCTAAGGCAAAAAGCATAGACCATAACTCTAAAATTTGGGGGCTCAAAAAATCCCCAGGATTCTTCTCTAGGGCTTCAATATCCCTTAACATGATCAAGAATGATTCATCGCGTATATTAAACCCTTAGAGTATCTGAAATAGGTCCAATGAGAATTATTTCCCATTAGAAAATCTTGCCTAACCTCAGCCCAGGGTGGGGTCCATATCAACTTCATCAAAAGGCCTCTTAGTGACCTTTAACACTATGTCACGATCTTCGACAACTAAATTCATTTTGGGAAAGCCCATATTACTCTTCTCCTTGAATTAACATGTTGGAAATAAGTTTCATCTCATATGCTAGGAAACCCTACTCAGTGCATATATTGATGTAATGCCTTAAATCACATTTGATGTTACCACCAACTACCACTCATCACTTGTAATATATTTACCGGCATCAACCTTTTCCCCTATTGCCCAAATACCTCAGAGTATTTTTATCCACTTCGTTAATGTTGAATTCCACTTTCCCTAAACAGTTCCTATCAAAACATCTTTAAAGGTATTTTAGAAAATATTAATCATTCAAGAAACTCCACACTTACTAATAGATAATGATATAAATCCCTCTTTCCTATTTGTATTGAGTGTAATTTCTCATAATTGAGTTGGTGTATTAATGTTAGTCTTATTGAGTCCTAAGAAATCTAAAAAAATCTTAATTGTCCATTAGTTACACCCTTAAGAGTTCTATACCCATAATTATTCCTTAGATGTGTTGTTTTTAAAAATGAACTTGAATGTGGGGGAATACAAAAACAAGATCAATTCAACATTGATCTTCGATTCAAGCCATGTTTGGCTTTAAAACTTTTACCCATGGAAATACATCATTATACATTTATGGTTCCTGTAGAGTGCTAGAATATGATATTGATTGATGATTTTATACAAATTGAACACCTCATATATTCTAGTATATGATAGAGGAACATGTAGGCTTTGTGTGTGAGAACATATTGAAAAAGGCTTGGATATGTCTTATTTTTTTTCTCTTCTTCTCTTCATCCTCGACAATCCCTCTACCTTTATTAGCCTTGACAAATTTTTTTATCTTTCATTTTGTGGAATGAATGAATCATATGAGGAAAGGATTCCTCCCTTAGGTATAAATAAGTCGGGTAAACCTTAGGATTAAGAGAGGTAGGATATGTTTACAGTTGAGGATTATACTGAAGACCCATAATAAATAGTTAAATTGGTTTCAGTAGGTTAATGTTGAGATTCATCTAATCGAGGTTACTCTAATTGAGGTTCCTCTAGTTAAGGTTCCTTTAGCTGAGGTTACTCCAGTTTCTGTCATTAGAGGAAGCATTCCATAGGCGGGAAATGAAAGAGAACAATGTTGAGGTTCCTCTAGTTGAGGTTCCTCCAGTTCTTGTCGTTAGAGGAAGCATTCCAGGGGGGAAAATGTAACAGAACAATTTTGAGGGTCCTCTAATTGTTATTGTTAGATGAAGAATTTCAAAGGGGGAAATGAAAGAGAATAATTTTGAGGTTACTCTAGTTGAGTTTAGTCAAGTTTTTGTCATTAGAGGAAGCATTCTAGAAGTGTATTTGCAACATAACAATGTTAAGGTTACTCCAGTTGAGGTTCATTCAATTGATGTCATTAGATGAAGCATTCCAGGGGGGAAATGCAAGAAAATAATCTTGAGGTTCCTCAAGTTGAGGTTCTTCCATTTGATGTCATTAGAGGAAGCATTCCATAGGGGGGAAGGCAAAAGAACAATGTTGAGGTTACTCTAGTTGAGGTTTCTATAGTTTAATGTTTCTTCAGTTATTATCATTACAGAAAGCATTATAGAGAGGCGAAATACAAGAGAATAATATTGAGGTTACTCTAGTTGAGGTCCCTCTAATTGCTAACATTGCAGGAAGTATTCCAAAGGGGGAAAATGCAAGAGAATAATGTTGAGTTTCCTCTAGTTGAGGTTCCTCCAGTTGTTGTCGTTAGAGGAATCATTCTATAAAAACCTAGTTGATCCACCATTTATTTTATCTATTTTTATGTAATTATGAGTTATGTTATAATATTGAGATAAGGTTACTTGGTACTAGTAATGGACCATGTTTAGCAGGACCCATGAGAGTTTTCATGCTCTATTGAGGAACCTCACTTGGGGAACCTTTGGAGCAACCATTTTGGAGGATTAAAAAGCAAGGCAGTTCTAAGTCATGACTTAGCCATTTTAGATAACCAGGTAAAACTCTCGATTTGCTCGATTGTGCATATTTAAGCAACCTTAAGCTACCTACTATGAGCTTACTCCGCTAAAGAGTTTTGGTGCCAAAACTATATATCTTTTACTAAAAGATTTGAGCTACGTCATGCAATACCTAATACATGTCAAATCAAACTTGGCTCATATAGTGATGGTTTGGTGAAACAACTAGCTAGTTTGGTAAAACAGTTGGCTGGTTTGGTGCTGACACACTGTGATTCTACCTGATCCAACAGTTGGTCACTCAAGATTTTACTCAATATTTAATTCCTATGAAATATTGGGCATGGTTGGTTGACACAAAATTTAATGCACGTGAGGTTCCTCTAATGTATTTTGAGCTTGTATATACCCCCAGCTATCCTTTGAGAGAGTAAGTGATTTGGGGAGATAGTTGTCACAAATAAATGAGACTTTTGAAAGATATTTGTTAGAAGAGTTATTGCAAACCAGAGAATTATTCCTTCACCATTAATTATTTTGTCCAAGCTTTTACCAAGAACATAATCATTTATTGATCTTTTACTCTTATTACCTTAAACCTTGGTGTTTAAACTGCCTACCTGAGGTGTATCTAGAGTGCTTATTTATCTCGCCCAATATCTAGCTTTCAACAGAGGTTATTCTATTAAAAAGCAGTTACATTTATTATCTTTTCACCAAGTTATACACTTGAGTTTGTTCATTATCATTGAGAGTTCATTTATTATGTTGTCACCATTAATATGTCTTACGCCTCAGTTTATCCTTAAACACCATAACCCTTAGATAACTACTCTTTTACATTTAGCGACTCCATTGGGGAGGTATTCTCTTAGCAAAGGCCAGTGATAACATCAATCATGCTCTCAACTTTAACGATCTTTAATGATAATAGTATTATAATGTTATGTTTCCTCTAATTAAGGTTCCTTTTGTTCAGGTTCCTCTAGTTGAGGTTCCTTCATTTACTGTTATTAGAGGAAGCATTCTAGTGGGGCGGGCTTCCGCAAATGTAGGATAATGTTACCACTCCCCAATTGAGTTTGAGCTTGTACCATTTGAGTTGTCGGAGTGTCCTTAAGAGCCAAAGTATTATAGGCTCCATTTAAGGAGGAGGATCAACCTCCATTATTAAAGTAGCAACATACCCTAAAGTTAAATCAACCCCAATAAGAGGAGTTGTTTGTTCCCCATTTTTAATATTAATAGGATAAAACACCACAAATTGAGTCTTGATAATAACAAAATGGAAAAAAATAATAAGTGATAGGGATAGGGTATGATTCAAACTACCTCAGTAAGATGGAAGAACCACAACCAAGGCTAACTCAGGTGAACATGGGGGAGTAATTAAACTTAAAGTTTCAATAGTTCCACCTGAGGGGGGAAATATAGGAGAATGTTGAGGTTCCTCTAATTAAGGTTCCTCTAGTTAAGGTTCCTCCAGATTCGGCATTCCAAGAAGTATTCTAGAGGGCAAAATGTAGGAGAATGTTGAGGTTCCTCAGGTTGGGGTTCCTACGTTTGATGGAAAATCATGTGAAACTGGGAGAGTAATTAGACTTGAAGTTTCAACAGTTCCATCTAAGTCCTCCATTGTTTCCTCATTCATAGGAAATTTTTGTACTATCACAACATCATGTTGATATGAGGCATGCTTAGACGAATCACATCTCGAGGAAGCTCGTTTAATAGTTAAAGAAAGGTGAGTCACGAAGCAGGTGATTATTTCAAAATCTAGCCCAAGTAGGGTAAGTTGCCAAGTAGACATTATTATTAAAATCTCACCGAAGCAGGGTGAGTCACCGAGCAGGTGCTTATTTAAAAATCTCGTTGTAATTTGAATGAGTCACTAGCATATGTATGCACTAAAAATTTTGTCCAGATTTGGACAAGTCACTAGCATGTGTATTCATTAAAAATCTCATCGTGATTTGGCAAGTCACTATCATGTGTATGCACTAAAAATATCATCGTGACTTAGACAAGTTACTAACATCTAGTTGAGATTCCTCTAGTTGGGGTTCCTATGTTGGCCACTCAGGTGAAACTAGGGGAGTAATTTGACTTGAAGTTTCAACAGTTCCACTGGAGTCCCCCGCTATATTCTCATTTGTAGAAAATTTTTATACTACCTCATCAACATATTAAGATGAGGCTCACTTAGACTAAGCATGTCTCGAGGAAGCTCGTCCAATAGTTAAATAAAGGTGAGTCACCAAGAAGTTTATCTCAAAATCTTGCTCAAGCAGGGTAAGTTGCCAAGCAGGCATTATTTTCAAAATCTCGCCCAAGCAGGGTGAGTCACCAAGTAAGTGCTTATTTAAAAATCTTGTCGTGATTAGGATGAGTCACTAGCATGGGTATTGACTAAAATTTCGTCATGATTTCGACAAGTCACTAGCATTTGTATGAGCTAAAAATCTCATTGTGATTTAGACTACTCACTAGCATGTGTATTCACTAAAAATCTCATCGTGATTTGGACAAGTCACTAGCATGTGTATGCACTAAAAATCTCATCATGATTTGGACTAGTCACTAGTATGTGTATGCATGAATTGATGGTTCATTGCCCCACATAAAATTTTAAAATTGGGGGGAAAATTATGGCCACGTAAACTAAGATTTATGCAGATTTGGCTTACATGCATAAAAACAAGTGATATCGATTCGAGGTGTTTCTAACAATGGTGTATCGGTTCAAGTTGTTTCAAATTGTGACTTATCGACTCAATGTGGTTTAAACTGTGATTTTTCAATTTAAGGTGTTTCTTATATAATTTTCTATTCGCATAATAACTTTCTCTATGAGGGGGAAAATGTAGGAGAATGTTAAGGTTCCTCCAGTTGCTATCATTAGAGGAAGCATTCCAAAGGGATCAAATGCAAGAGAATAATTTTGAGGTTCCTCTAGTTGTTTTCATTAGAGGAAGCATTCTAGAGTGGGCAAAGGCAAGAGAACAATGTTAAGGTTCCTCAAGTTGAGGTTCCTCCAGTTGTTGTCGTTAGAGGAAGCATTCCAGGGAGAAAATGCAAGAGAACAATGTTGAATTTCCTCAAGTTTCTATCATTATAGAAAGCATTCCACAGGGAGAAAATTCAAGAGATTAATGTTGAGGTTCCTCTAGTTATTCCTCTAGTTTAGGTTCCTCCCGTTGTTATCATTAGAGGAAGAATTCCATAGGTGGAAAATTCAATAGAACAATATTAAAGTTGCTTTAGTTTGAGATTCCTCCAGTTGTTGTCGTTAGAGGAAGCATTCCATAGGGGGCAAATGAAAGAGAACAATGTTAAGTTTCCTCTAGTTGAGGTTCTCCCAGTTGTGGTTGTTGCAAGAAGTATTCTAGAGGGCATAAGTAATGCAAGCGAATAATGTTGAGCTTCCTCTAGTTGAGTTTCCTCCAAATGCTATTGTTAGAGGAAGAATTCTATAAGAATCTCGTTGATCCACCATGTATTTAATCAATTTATATGTAATTATGAGTTATATTATAATATTGAGATAAGGTTACTCGGTACCAGCGATGGACCACTTGGGGAACCTTTGAAGGAACTAGTTTAGAGGATTGAGAAGAAAGGAAACTTTAAGGCATGACTTATCCATTTTAGATACAGAAGGTAAAACACCCAGCATTACTTGATTGACCACATTCGAGCAACCTTGAGCTACCTAACATGATCTTACTCTGTCATAGAGTATTTGCACCAAAATAAAATATATTTACCTAAAATATATGAGTTATGTCATGCCATATATAATACATATCATTGCATACTTAGCTCAAACAGTGATGGTTTGGTTAAACCGTTGGATGGTTTAGCGCTGATACATTGTGTTCTGCCTGACACGACAGTTGGTCACTCAATATTTTACTCAGCATTCAATGTATGTGACATATTAGGCGTAGTGGGTTGACATAGCATTTAATTAACCTATTATTCCCCTAGTGTATTTTGAGTCTATATATACCCTCAGCTATCCTTTGAGAGAGCAGGTGATTTTAGGAGAGAGTTATCACAGAGAGACGGGACTTTTGAGAGAGATTTGTGATAAGAGTTATTGCAAACTAGATCATTTATTCCTTCACCATTAATAATTTTGTCCAATAATTTACCAAGAACATAAGCATTTATTGATCTTTGACCCTTATTACCTACATACCTTGGTGTTTGAGTTGCTTACCTGAGGTGTACCTATAGTGCTTGCTTCTATCTCCCTCTATCTAGCTTTCAATGGAGGTTCATCTATTAATAAGTAGCTGCATTTATTATATTTTCACTGAGTTATGAACTTGATTTTGCTCACTATCATTGAGAGTGCATTTATTATTATGTTATCACCATTAATATGAGCTATGCCTAAGTTTATCCTTAAACACCCTAGCACTTAGAGAATTAATCTCTTATAACTTCCAAGAGAAATAAGAAATTCATGACTAATACTAATAATCACATTTCCACTACTATATTAGGTCCAACTAACTTCACTAAAGAATTTCAATTGCACTCTAATTTAATTGTCTCGTAATTGATTTATATTAATTAAGAGTCAATGTCTGTGAAGTTTATCTTAGCATATAAGACTTGAATATTAAAAAGTCAATGTCTGCAGATACTCACATAGTGAAATTTAATTACTAACAATTTAATTCACTAACATCTAATACCTTGATATCAAACTTAAAAGAAATTCTACTATATTGTATTATTGAATAATAAGTTGATCGTTAGTACAATCAAAACGTATAAGTTCATCAAGGGGGTAACAAAATTCAGGATTAACAATCATGGATGAATATTCCTCTATAATATAACACTAACAATGCTACCATAATTATTACCCAACTTACAGGTTTATTGATCCAAAAAATCAATTTTCACCTATTAGCTAATAAAATCAATAATCATGTGAATCTATGTTCCCTTTACAAACCTGTGAAGTTATGAATTTAACAACAGTTAATATAAAGACTTAATTCCACATGTGGTCATGTTCAATACATTCTTAGTGTACCGGCATAATCTTATTCGAACTATTTAACAACATCAAGGTTTCCAGAGCTAAGACCAGCTACTAAGATTATACGCGTACCTATACCGATAGGATATCCATTTATATCTACATTGTAAATTGTTCAAATATAATATTATTGAAATTTTTATCTACTGTTTATAAGTCAAAATCTACTCATAATATATGGTTTTAATAATTAAAGTGTTCCCATAATTTTTATTTGACATATATTTAACAAATAAATGTAAAGCGTTCCTATAATCTTATTCACATTCAAATGAGCTACTTGTATTATTAAAATTAAATAAATGGCTTTAAAATATATGGTTTTAGGAGTTAAACGTACACAATCTCCTACTAATACTTAAAGTCATTTGGCCATACATTTAACTCTCAAATAATCTACGTGATTGTCAAAAGTCCTTGACTGCAAGATCTTTGTAAACTGCTTTTTAAAAAATATCTCCAATGCAATCTTGGTCACTATTCATTCACCTCTCTACACGATCTCTTGAATTTAAGTGATACTTATGCTCATTTTGTTTAGCTCTTTTATGTGTCCTATGTTCTTTCAAAATATCATAATCTATATTATTATCAAAAAATAAAGTTTAATATCCAATTTCATTATAGGAATCACACCAGATCACTTAGTAAGTTCCTAATCCATATGGCCTTCTTTGATTCCTCTAAAGCGACAACATATTCGATGTTTTTGATGGAGTCTACAATGCATGATTACTTCACATCCCAATAACTAAAATCGCCTCCTCTTAAAGTAAACACATGTCCAGAAGTAGACTTCGTGAACTCCATAGCTGACTAAAAATTTGAGAATGTGTATAAAATCTCAACTTAGTAAACTGGCACATAATCTTTAGTCCTTAGAAGATATTAGAAAATATATTTATTGTTGTGCAATGTTTTTATCTTATATTAGACTGAAATATTCTAACCATTCCAACAACAAAGAAGATATTTGGGCAAATACACAACATAAAATACATAAGGTTGTCCCCATCGGAGCATAAGGAATGTTTTTCATCCTCAAGTGTCATAGGATATTAATCCTTAGATAAATTCATTCCATGTGTGAAAGGAAGAAATCCTTTCTTATAATCTTTCATGCTATATTTGGCGATAACTTTGAATACATGTGGATCTTCGTAAAACCAACATCTTATGCTTGAGATCTAGCAAAAGCTTCATTCCAAGGATGTGATTGTCTTCTCCCAAGTCTTTCATATAAATTTTACAACCATACCCTTATGCCTAATAATTCACTTAGATCATTACCGATGAAGAGTATATCATCTGCATATACTACTAAAAAAACATATTTCAATCATATTCCTTATACACAAAGGCTTTATCCTTGCACTGATCAAAACCAAAAGATTTAATTGGTTGATCAAATTGAATGCTCCAAGATATAGATTCTTGCTTAAGTCGATAAATGGACCTCTTAATCTTGAATAACTTTATCTAATAACCTACTATTATGAACCTATTTGGTTGCATCATCTAAATGCACTCATCAATAGTGGAATTTAATAATACAATCTAAACATCCATTTTCCAAAATCCCATATGAATAATGAGCAACATCTTCTAAGAGAATCTAGATAAAATTAAGCATGGTTACTATAGAACAAGTTTCCTCATAGTCGATCCATTCTTGTCGAGTAAACATTTTCGTAACACGCCTCACCTTAAAGGTTTCCAATTTTTTGTTACTCATCTCTCCGTTGTCTAGATCCCTTTTTATTCAATGGGTGTTATCACATTTATTGGATCAAAAAATTCTTAAACTTTGTTGGAGTACATTAGTTATTACTCACTATCCATAACCTTAAGCCATAGATTTGAGTATTTGTCTCAAATAGCCTCATCATAGGTCTTGGGGTCTCTTTCGTATGAAATAGTTGCACTAGATGTTTATCTCTATAAAATTTTCAATGTGAATGGACTCTTATTCATTTTACCTTATAAATGGGATTCATATATTGGAAGTTCCTCCACTTCCAATGAAGTCAATTGTCCATTGGATAATAGTCTTTGTATCCTTTTTAGATTAATATAACCTAAGCGTAAGCGTCAAAGACAAGGAACATTTCTCTTTAATATACATACATCCAGATTATTCATTTCAGTATTTAGTAGTAATGGTGAGGCTGGATTTATAAAATATAAATCATTTTCTAATGTACCATAACAGATAAAGATTTACCATTTTATATAAAATAATTTTTATTATAAATAATCAAAAATACATTCATAACTAACTTAGAAACCAAAATAAAATTTCTCATAAAAGTGGGTACATAAAATAATTTACCTACATTAACTTTATCCAATCACCATAATCTAAAAAGATATCCTACGCCTAATACCATTGTCTTATTCTAATATCCCATAACTAGGAACGCGTTTCTTTTAACTAAATGTCCGTTTACCTGAAATCTCTGCAATGAGTTGTAGTCCTGATTTGTGGTTCCTGAGTCTATATACCAGGTTACCATAGATCGGACCATAAATCATATATTTACTTCTAAGGAAAAAAATATCAACCCGCTCTTTTCTTTACAGAGAAAAGAAAATCGAACACCATTGATGACAAAGTTCTAACTACTTGTAGTAAGAATACGTGCCTTTTGATTATTTTCACTAGGATCAAGGAATATGAACTTTCTTAACCCAAATTATTGTACCTGAGACTTAGACTTACCTCATACTTTGCTTTCAGGAAAGAAGTAAAGCTCTCCTTAACAATTAACACAATCAATTTGTTATCGATGATGCTCACTCTCGGACCATAAAATAGTATCGAGTTCCCCTACCATATTTAATGCAAAGAATTTCTTGTTCAAGCAATGATGAATATCATTTCAATAACATGGTTATTAATTCGAATTCATCAACCCAAATTGGTGTTTACAAATTCTCATCGGTCAATTCTTTAAAATTAAACATGTGTATATATAACTTCCTCGTTGGAGGTACCGGACACATGTAACACTTAATTTAAAACAATTATCATATGTTTTAAAATACCATGATTCTGTGATTAAAACCATTCGATGGGGATCAAAACATGCTAACGCGAGGGGTTAATCATGTCAAAATTTTAAAACATTGATGGGAATTTTGGGTTAAATAATTCGTTATCCCTTTAAGTTAGAAAAATGTCCAAATATCGTCCTTAAAACTCATTCCAATTAAAACTTTAAGGATAAACCAATGAGAAAAGGTTGAATTCATTTATGAAATCTTAGAATCGTTATTAAAAACATAATTTCTAATAAAAATCAAGAATTAGTTTGATTAAATTTTAAATTGACATCCCTTTACTGCCAACTTAATGACTAATCCTATTGGACATCCCAGTACCCCTATGAAGTGAGATTTCTCGTTGGGTATTGAAATCACCCCACCTTGATCTAAATAGATTTCAGCTTTCATTATATTATCCAGAGAGTCAAGAAAACTTATGTCCAACATAATGAATTGTTGGCCTCTTTTGGTCCCTCAATTAATGATAGTGAGCCGTGAAGAATTTTCCTATTAGGGGGACCAAACTAACTGACTATCAATTTTTGCAACAATCACTTAGGAGTTTTAAAAATAATGAATACCCTGATCAATTTAATCCGTTGGGGTGCTAGACCGGCTCACACGATAAATTAGTCATATCAAAATTCTCAAAACACCAATAGAGATCGCGGGGTTTATGTTGAAACCATTTTCCCAAATAATATTTTAAACTTGATGGTGTTTTGAAAAAACAAATTATTAATTTTAAATCCCCAAATTAAATCATTTGTAATTCCCAATTTACTTGTACTAATTAAATTACTCAATCTCACTATTGTAATTTTCCAAAAATTAAATATTTTTTAAATTAAAATATAACCTGGAGATCGAAATTTAATTTATACTTTTAAATTAATTACCTGATGAGAATCAACCTAGAAAAGTGTAAATAAAAATGAATTTTTTAGAAAAATGTGATCTAGACCAATCTGAGAATTAAATTCATGTTGTCCATGAAACGGGTTTTCCTAATCAATCGATTAATTAGAACGTAAAATTGTGCAACATAATAATAAAGAGATAGTATGCAAATATAAATAATTGCAATAAGAAAATATAATAATGAGTACAAAATTGCCCCTATCCATTATGGATTAGACTCCTTCTTAAAGTAAAAGTCTTGAAGAACAAAATTCTACTCGAAGTAAACTTCTTTTTGAGAAATAATCCTCCTCGAAGAAAATTCAACATGTCCCGGAGTTCACTACGTATTCTTCCTATAGAATTAATGCTCTCTAGTTATGTAAGAAGGAGGTAGAAGAACTTTTGCGAAAATCGATCTGAAACAAAATCAACCAAACTAATCCTCCATAACCTACCAACATCGAATTGTTCCGACTTGGCCTAGATTGATCCGATTGGACCTCGGATCGGTCCGACCTTATATCCCAACATCTTTGTGTCCACTTCACAATTTGCATAAAAAAATGGCCATAACTCATCCGGATCTTCATGAAACTTCTTGAAACTTTGTCCAACACCCAAACCACGTAAATACATGATTCTAATAGAAAATAAACATTACATCTACTCACAAATGCCTCCAACGACATCGATAAATCATTCATTATAAAAATCTAATTATTATAACCATATCGAATCAATAAGCAAAAAATAACTACGAATACACCACCGTAGGATCCATTCACACAGAAAAAACATATGTGACCGCAATGGAAGGGATATCAACATAAAATTTGTACAAAACCATTTTAGTAAGATACCATAGACAAGATTGTATAATCATACAACAAGCGAAACTAAGGTTTTCAAGGTTAAACAACATGGACTTTTCCAATACATAATTAATCTACAACCGAGGGCTCTCATACCGATTATTGGGAAAAAATAATCAGGATTTAAATTTAAAACGCTAAAAAATACAGCCATAAGATCTTCGATTAATCAATCATCGAATAGAAACTAAGAACTAGGCTTAAATAATAAACCTAACGTTTCAAGAATATAATATATACCATAGCGAATCATGTTGTGATTCATATGTGAAGAAAAATATTGATGATGGTGTAGATCTTATTATCCCTCAAGGTCTTTAAAAATGTTTTTAGAAAGCTTTGAACATCTCAAATCTTCTGGCATATTATCCACCCAAAGTAAACCTTAAGTGTGGGACTCTTAAACATGACACCATTGTTAAATAAAATAGAAATCACATTATCTCCCCCCACCCGTTCATAAAAAGGTAAATAGTATTTTTCCTCTCTTCTCTAAACCTCCATAATAGATCATTAACCTAAAATCCTAGCTTATACCAATACAAATAGGTATAGCCTATGGGATTTAGCTAAACTATGATTTCAAAGAGTTTAGAGCTTACTACTTGGGTAATGGGCAACACTACGGACCTAAGTAAAAACTAAATGAGCTTTCAAATAAGTACTTAGAAATCCCAATTATTGTAATCATTTCCTTTATTTATTTAATCGGGATTAACTCCACTAAATAATCACGAGTTAAGTCCAATCTAATAATTTGTAAATCACTTGAAATAAAGAGGTCTTATTTTCAAAATTGATTATGGCACATAATGTGATTCCCCGCGTTAAGTTTCTAATAACCGCTGGTCAAATCAATTTGCCACTAATCAACTTTAACCAACCTCTAATTAATTTGCTGATTCTTAGACTTCACTTGTTTTTTACTCCACCAGGATTATTAAATAATCCACCAGTCAATTTTTACTGGTAGAAACAAAATACATAAGTTTGTCAAGGGGTATCACAATCGAAGATATCTATTGGATGCGGATTCCTGTGAATTATGAACTCAGACCTTCTCAAACAAATGTCACCTAATAAGAGTGGATCATGTTAGATTATCCAAGTCTAATGAAGATAGACCTTAGACTTAAAATCTAACGTATGGTCATGTTCAATACATTCCTGGACTACTGGTCATAATCCTCTTTTGAACTTTTGCACAAGTTCTTGAACCATCAGACAAGTTCTTGTAGTTTGAGATAAACCACTAGGATTTCACCTCAACTGTTCTGATAGGATGCCAACTCCCTATCTAGATTATGAATTGTTCAATTGTGCTAGAACCAAAATTCTGACCTCATATAGTCAAGTCGAACCTAAATTACCGATTCCTATTAAGTCCAACGGATTGATATAACATACAATATATTTAAAACATAAATATAAGGCATTATAAGAAATATGATTATCATTTCAAATAAACATGACACACATTTACCAAAAGTTAAACGTCGTGCATAGTTTTAAAGATAAAACCCCCAACAACATCGCCATTATATTCATGGATACATACAGAGCAATGGGACTCACAATGAAATATAGTTTGCCTATCATGACTCCATCCATGGAATCCAATGGAAAAGGGATTTTTCCACAAGTTATATATCATTTCACCTCATAGTTGAGGTTAAAGATTATTGCATAACCATGTCGAGAAAATTCTCAGTCATGGACCTACCTTCAGCTTACAATGATCCTCATGCAATGAGATAGAGGTGCTTATATTCATAATAAATATGTTAATGTATTTCTCCACCCCTTTTAGCATTGGAGAGGTTCATAGAGATAAAAAGAAAGACATAAAATGTTTTAATATCACCATATATAGTAGGATGAGATCTCTGGAGGCACGTCAGACCCTCATCCACATATTTAAAAGGTAAATTAAGTTACTACAAGGCTCAACACATCACAACAAAGTCCTCATAAGTATCTTCCAAACCTCAGTAGGGGTCCTAAGGCCAAAGGCGGGGAAGAAAATGTTTAGGACACCAAAAGTGCAAAACATTGACCATCTTAAAAGATATATCAATAAATGTGTAATGCCTATGTGTAATTAAATAAATTAATGTGTTTTACCCCACTTCGCTGATTTTAGATTAAATTTTATAAAAACATTGCAAGGCTTTAATCATTGATTTTATAGTCTTGAGGTCCAATGTGTTGGGAAACGAGATTGACATTTAAATGAGAATAAATTTCTACTTAAAGAACTTTGATCGATCATACATTTAAAGTAAAAAAAACTAGGTTGAAAGAATAAAACTAATGTTTCAAATAAAATACCTTGCCGACCTTGTTGTCATTCGTATGAGGATAAATATATTGATGAAGATGATGATTTTTCTTCCCTTCTAAGGTCTCCAACTACCTTATTAGAGTCCTTTGAACGTCGCGAATCTTCTAGTATATGAGCCACCTAAAGTAAGCCTTTTGTGTGGGCACTCTTAAAGATGAAAACTTGGTGAAATATGAGATAAATCACTTTCACTCTCCTTGCCCCTTCATAAAAATGTGAATAGTGTTTTTCCCTCCCTCTCTAACCCTCCATAATGTATCATTACCTTAAAGCACTCTCTTACACTAGTATACATAGGTATAAGTTATGGAATTTAGTTAAACTAGGCTTCTAAAGAGTTTCAGGCCTATAACTTGGAAAATGGACTACACTAGGGACCCAAGACAAATAATTAAATTGTCTTAAAATTAAATACTCGAAAATACCAAATTACATCCCCGTAATTTACTTTATTTATTTAATCATGATTAATTTCATTAAATAATCGGGGCTGCACTCCAATTTAAGTATCTCTAAATCACTCATAATAAAGAGTTATTGTTTGCAAAGTTGATTTGGTACATAATATGATTCCCCACGTTAAGTGTCTGATACCCACTTAGTTAAATTTATTTGTCTCTAATCAATTTAATGAACTTTTAATCAATTCCTTAATTCTTGGAATTTACTTATTTCATACTCTACTGGATTGTATTGAATAGGACCATTCGTGAGATTCAAGTCCAAGAGTTGCCTAGATAAGACTTGGAAAATCTTACACATTTGTAAAGGGTTCATAGATTCTTGATCCCGGGGGTTATGAATTTTGGAATTCTTGCACAATTGTTGTTTTAATTTCTATGGGTGTGATTCAATTATATATTGGAAGAATAGATCACTTCAAGTTAGGCAATCATCATGTGAATAGGCCTGAGATCATAATTTAGAGGAATCTGCGTCCAATATATGTCTTGGATTATGATGCCCCCTTGATAGACTTATATTTTCTTTTCCACTAGTTAAACTCGACCGGTGAATTATTTTATAATCCGATGGAGTAGAAAATAAGTTAAGTGTGGGAATCAAGTAACTGATTAGGTGTTGGTTGAAATCAATTAGCGAAAAATTGATTTGACCAAATAGGTATCGGACACTTAACGAGTGGAATCACATTATGTACCATAATCAACTTTGCAAATAATACCTATTTATTCTTAGTGATTTAGAGATAATTAAATTCGAGTGGACTCATTATTATTTAATGTAATTAATCGTGATTAAATAAAGAAAGGAAATAAATTACAGTGATTGTAAATTGGGATTTTTGAGGTTTATTTGTAAGCTAATTTAATTATTCATCTTGGGTCCCTCCTATAGTCCATTTCCTGAGTAGCAGGTCCGAAACTCTATAGAACCCAGTTTAGCTAAATCCAATAAGTTATACTTATATACATTGGTATAAGTTAGGGTTTTAAGGTAATGATCAACTATGGAGGGTTAGATGGGAAGAGAGAAAATACTATTCAAATTTTTGTGAAGGTGCGAGAAGAGAGAATGCGATTTCTATGATATTTCTCCAAGTTCTAATCTCCAAGAGTGACCACACACAAGGCTTACATGGATGGATTATATGATAGAAGATTCGAGATGTTTGGAGCATTTTAGCAAGGTTTTTAGAGACCTTGGCAAGGCAAAAAGTTAATCATCTTCATCACCATATTTCTCCTCATATATATCACAACAAAATCTGCAAGGTATTATATTTGAAATACTAGGTTTATGATTTAAATCTAATTCTTGATTATTACTTTACAATACATCATCAATCAATGTTCTTTGGGCTTAAATTTTTTTCGCATTAATGGCAATCCCGTTTTTCCAATAATTGGTATCAAAGCCCACAGTTTATATTCATCGTACTTTGGAAATATCCATGTTGTCTACCAATTTAAATCTCAGGTTTACATTTTAAAAATATTTGCATGGGTGTGTATATGTGTGTACTAACATGGTTTATAGGATTTGAATGGTTATAACCCTTCCATCATAGTCACATGAATGTTTGTTATGTGAATTGATCCCATGGTGATTTATCTATAGTTAAGCTTATACTAGATTCAATTTGATTTTAATAATTAGGGATTTTAATTATTGCATTTGATTGATGTATTTGGAGGAGTTTATGAAGGGATGTAATAATAAGATATTAGGATTTTATTTTCTGCATTAGACTTTGACATTGGTAGAAGATCCATGATTTTTGGTAATTTTTCATTAAGAATGGAGGTCCATTAATAGATTTTTGAAGGATAATGGAAGGTAAAAACAATATAGTTTTGATAAATCTTCAAGCACCCTAAAGATTAAGAAGAGAAGGAAGAAGGTACGCTGGTAGGAGCCGCGACCAGTGGTAGCAACAAGAAGGAGCGTGGGCAATTTATTTTAGGGAATATTTTGCTTTTATTTGACTTAGCATTGGACTCTTATTCAATAACTCTTCACCAACATAAGACTCTTCTTCAAAGAGACCTTCAAGGAGTCTTATCAAGGAATTTGTTTTGGCTATAATGAAAAGGGGCATTGTAGTCCTTTTATTTCAAATTTGTATTTCTTTATAATTGAATATGTCCCTTTATTATTTTATGCTGCATGATTTTGTGTGATAATTAGTTGGTCAATTAGGAACACATGATTTAATGGACAACATGGTTTATTGTATAGACACCGGACTAGATCACATTCTTTCTGAAAAATCATTTTTACTTATTCTTCTCTAAATTGAATTTAATCGGGTAATTAATTTAAAGGTATAAATTAAATTGTGATCTCTCAGTTTTATATTAATTTTAAAATGGCTTTATTTTTTGAAAATTAAAAAGGTGAGAAAGGGGAATTTAATTTATACAAGTATATTGGGAAATTACCAAAGATTTAATTTGGGAATTTAGAATTAAATGATTCTTTTTTCAAAATACCCTCAAGTTACAAATATTAAGTGGGAAATGGGTTTCCACATAATCCCTACAGTCTCCATTAGTCTTTTTAGAATATGATATGATTACTTTCGCATGTCATCTTAGATATATCCCCCATCAGATGGATTTAATCCTCGCATTTGGTACTCTGGAGCCTCTTAAGTGATAGTTTATTAAAATTGAATGTGAATGAGTTCGGTCCTCCTATCGAGAAAGTTATTCATTAGCGGGTTCAACTTCAACAAACAAAACGATGGTATAAACTTGAATAAACTAATGATATCCTCTCCATCAAATTCCCATCATTATATGTGGGAACAAAAGATGCTGGCATTTCATTATATTGGATAAAAGTTTCTTGGGATATTTGGATAACATAATTGAAAGATAAAAATTTGCCTAGTTTAAGGTGATGTGATTTAAGATCCCATCGAGAAATCTCACCTTGTAAGAACACAAGTCTCCGATTGAGTCTTAATGTAGTGTTGGATTAATTCCAAACGAAAACATTTGAGTCATAGGAGAGTGTTCAAGTGTATCCATCCAAGCCTATGATGTGTTAGGTGAAGACGTAGCGGCCAAGATTATAAAGCTTTATCATATGTCGGGTTTAGTGTGCCTCGTTTCTAGGTCAACAACATTGGTTCCAATGCTCCTAAGGTATGAATGCATTATATATATATATATATATATATATATATATATATATATATATATATATATATATATATATATATATATATATATATATATATATATATATATATATAGGATCATTGGAAATTTATTGGGTGTAATTTATAATTTTTTATAAATAATTTTAAGGACTTTGTTTTACTCAGAAAATAGTTTTTAGAACTTTTCATAAAAAGTTTTGGGCTTACAAAAAATATTTTATTTTCTGACACATCGTTCGAACGAACTAGAATATCGTTCAAATGATATTCCAATGTCGTTCGAACGAACTGGCATCTCATTCGAATGATATTTCCAGGTCGTTCGAATGAGACTTCTAATGAGATTGCTTTTTTTACACTGGAACATCATTAGTAAAGTCGTTCGAACGAAAAAGTCGTTCAGGTTTTTGAAGTTTTCTCCATGTTCCCACTATGTTTTCCCCACTAATTTTTGACAGAATTATGAAGTGAGGAAACCAACCTTTTCAAAGTAACTTTTTCACATTCTAAGAGTTTTTAGAGAGACCAAAACTTTCAAGAAAAAGTTTCATGTTTTGTGTTTGATTTTTATGGATTAAATTCACCAAAAACACATACACCCCCAATAGTTTGTTTATTACAAGTTCCTTAATATATATCCTTGCTTGGAGTGTTTGGCCCCGGGTTTTACTTCTACATCCCACAAAGAAGAAGTTTGTTTGCTGTGACATACCCACTTGGAGAAAGGCTCCGTGTTCGGGTGGCGGTGATCAGAAAAAGTCTGATCGGTGGATTTCGAGACCGCGGTGGACCTTCGAGGTTATTCGTTAGGCAGAGGTGTGTACAAGAAGGAGTGTCGGGGCTTGGACGGAGTCAAGTCGGGTTTTAAAAGTCTTTTTGTCTTGTACTTGCAAAACTGTACTTAGTGGATTTGAGGCTAGGGTTATCCGAGGTTTTTTCCCGTTGTGGGTTTTTCCTCGTACATCGCGGTGTAGTGGTTATTTACTTATTTTATCTTTTGCTATATCACATTAGATTCATGCTTCGGTAAAAGATAAAATTGATTTAGTTAATTTGGTGCTAATTAAATTTGGGTAAATATTAATTTAATTCAAGTCATTACTTTAATGTGATAAAATTTAGTTTGGCCTAATTTGCAAATTGGAATAATTATTTGTTAGGAAAAATTTTAGGACTTGGATTGAATTAAGTTTGTTAAGTGAAAATTAATTTGTTGTTTAATTTAATGTCACTTCCTGTTTAGTTTATTTTAATTAGAAAGAAATTAAAATTTGGTTTATGTAATTGTTTAGTTGAACCATCTCTATTCCGCATCTAAAGGAAACTCATTTTGTAAAATTTAAAACTTGGGGGTACTATCATTTTCTTCAAATTGGTATCAGAGCCGGAGTGCTAATATATTGCGTTAAGGTCCTTTCAAATATTTTTGGCTAAAATAGAATTTTTTCCATTTTTAAAATTTCCTATTTTCGATGGTTCTAACTACGCGTATTGGAAAGTGAGCATGAAATCAGCACTTAGGTCTATCGATGAGAGGGTTTGATTGTCAGTCGTTAATGGGTGGTCCCCACCTACATATTTAGTTGAAAATGAACGTGTTCCCAAACCCACTGATAGATGGAGTGAGAATGAATTTAAACTTGCAAATTTTAATTCCCGTGGTTTAAATGCCTTGTTTAGCGCGGTCACACCGGATGAATTTCATCACATTCTGACGTGTGAAACAGATAAAGAAGCTTGGGATATTTTACAACTCACTCATAAAGGAACTAGTGTCGTAAAAGCTTCTAAACTCCAAAACCTCACCACTCAATTTGAAACCATCAAAATGAATGAAAAAAAAAACTTTTGATGAATTTTATGCTAAACTTTCCGATATAATTAATTCCTCTTTTAATTTGGGAGAGAAAATACCCAAAAACCGACTAGTAAAGAAAATTTTAAGATCCCTACCCGATAGATTTATTCCTAAGGTGACCGTGTTAAATTCTTTACCCACTTTAGCCTCTACGAAATTAGAAGAGCTCGTAGGTGATTTACAAACCTATGAACTAGACATGTTTCCCTCTAAAACTGAAAAGAAAATAGATAAGGGCGTTGCCTTGAAAGCTCGAAAGGAGGAAAAATAAGTAGTAGAGAGTGAAAGTGATAGTGATTCGGGAGATATGGCTATGTTTGCTAGGAAATTTCAAAAATTTCCTAAATTTAACAAAGAAAAATTTTAAAATGATTTTAAGAAATTTGAAAATTCTAAGCATGACAAAGCCAAAAAGATCCCTAAAACTTTTAATGAAAATTTAAATAGGGACGAGTCAAATAGGTGTTATGGTTATTCAGGGTATGGCCATAGGGCAAAAGAGAGCCCCATTAAACTTAGGAGAGAGGGTAAGCAACCAATTTCCTACAATGCAACCCTTAGTGATAGTGATAAGGAAGAGGGACCCGATTCCCCCACTAAGCCCAACTTTGTGGCTTTTATGTCAAGTCATGTGAGTGAAAGTGAAGACTCCTCTATTGATGAAATTTAACACATGACAATTCCAAGGTTTTTGTTTGTGAATCCCAAAGAGATGATGGTACTGAGAGTGGAGAAAGAGAGAGTGAAAGTGAAAATGAGGTTGATGTGAGTGAACTTCAAATTGCTTTTCAAGAATTATATGAAGAATCAATTATATTAAAAAGAACAAATTTGAAGTTAGAAGCTGGTTTCGAAGAGCATGTCAAGGTCATTGATGAGAGTGCGTTAGTGGAAGACCTTAGGACACGTGAGAAGCTTGAATATGTAGAAGGCAAGAGAGATAGCCTTAAAGGTTTAATGGAATCTTTAAAAAATGAGCCTCTCGCGTTTGAAGAGCGCAATGTTTTATTAGAGTCATATTTAGAAAATAAATTAATAGACTCTAGTAAAGTCAAATTTGATTTGGAGTGTCGTTCGGAGATATTAGATAAAATATTAGGAACGGTTCAAATAAAAAATGACACTTGTGGTTTAGGCCTCGATACTTATAAAGAGTCAACTCTTAAAGTCAAAACCAATTTTTTATGAGAATCCTCTAGGAACAATATTATAGATCATTCCTCAGGTAAGTCTTTTTTTCGAGTCTTTCGGTGATCACATTGTGATCGAAAAGGTCATCTTAGGAAATTTTATTTTAATCTTAAACGAGGTCCTAGAAAATCCCCACGTAAGGCAACCGAGGTAGCCAAGATTCCTACACCTCGTGATCGTCACTCATCATTAGTTTGGGTTAGTAGATCCGACTTATTAGCTTTACGAAATAGGATTTTTTATTCTCATTTACTTACACATGCTTCCTCCCTTGCTAAATCTAAAGGTTGAATGTGTTAGTTTTGTTTGTATACTTTAGCTTTTGTACTTCATGCTAAATTATCATGCTAATTGTATGCTTCTTAGTCATTTTCTAGTCATTGTTTTATCACATATCACATGCTAGGATTATGATGTTTGTTTATCTTTTGTATTATAGTTCTTTTATTTTAGTTTGCATTAAATGAAAAATACAAAAAGATTTTTACTTATCATTTGTGTTTTACTCCTTTTAGTAATTTAAGAGTAATGAAAAATACAAATGATTTTTGTGTGTCTTTTGAGTAAATATTTTTATCTTTGGTTAAAAATTGTCAAAAACTCAAAAAGATTTTTTTTGTGTATTTTAGTTTGACACACTCTATGTGGCATATACTTGTGTTTGAATCCTTTATTTTTACCTTCCATGTGGCTAGAACTTTTGGTTTAGATTGTCAATCCTTAAAATGTTCTTTACCATGCTTACATGGAATAGTTGGATTTTGTATTGATATAATGGATTTTATTTTTATATGCCTCAATTCACGCATGCACGAGATCACTTGAAATTATAACTTCACATGTATATTTGAGCTTTGTGAGGTGTTCTCCTACCAATCTTGTCATCTACATGTTATGTGACCTGGGAGGACTAGTGCATGTTAAAATCCATTGCACGCGAGAATTGAGCGATAAAAGATTATATATATATATATATATGTGTGTGTGTGTGTGTGTGTGTGTGTGTGTGTGTGTGTGTGTGTGTGTGTGTGTGTGTGTGTGTGTGTGTGTGCACGGGGAAGGGATTCGAAAGGAAATATCATCCTTTGCGAGTAAGCCACCGTTTGCTTGGACCTAAAAGAAATACGTGGTCCAAAGGCCTAAAAGAACAATGGCATTAAAAGAAAAATATTTTCCAAGGCCTATTTTGTTTAGTTGATTTATTCATTCAAAAGATTAAAATAATATGCTTAAATTGAGGGAGTTTGGATGGTATATCAACGGTTTGCACAATGTCCGTTTATCCTAGTTGTACTTTAAATGTCATGACTCTATTGGTTTGTAGAATCATCAAAATTCTAGGCTTGTATGCATTGTGTATGTTTGTTCATTGAGTTCAATGTATAATGTCACATGAGGTTATATTCAAATGTGATAAAGTTTGCAATCAAATGAGAACTCTGTGAACATGTCTTAAGTGATTGGGTCTAAATTTAATTGTTACTAGTTAACACCCCTACACTTCCGTTTCCATATGACACATTTTTGCCATTCGAGTGTGAAAAGCTTATTGTATTTTGTGTCATGCGTGGTGTCTATAACTATATATGTTAGTGTGCATTAGTGATAGTCATTATGTCTACATATATATAGTATTTTTTCTTTGCCTTGCTTTCTAGTCCATCGATGCTTCAAATTCATAATTGGTATCTATCGTGTTGCATATTGTTATTGATATCACATGGTATCTGTTATTCTTTATATGGACTAGTTTCGATTTTGTTGCCCATATGTTTTCATGTTCTTATCACTCTAAGCTTCATCGTGTATAAATTAGTTTTATCCTTTGTCTATTCCTGAACAAAAAGGGGGAGAATGATAGGGGAGAAATGATATTTAATCCTATTGTACTCATATCTTAGTTTGACAGATTTATCTTAGGGGGAGACGTCTTTCTAAGTAGGTCATTTATTTAATAAAGGGGATAATTAATTTAGGGGGAGTATTTATTTTACATGCATTTAATATTCTTGATATTCCCTATGCATTTGATAGTTTGCTTGAGTGTGTAGGAATTCTTCTAAATGGTAACTTTCATCGGCAAAGATATTGATTCTTGGGTTCTGAGTCAAGTTATGTAATTTTTATTTTGGGTGGGATATTTTTTTAAGTCTAGTAGAACTTGACGGCCCTTTAGGATTTTTGTTTAGTTTTTGTCCCGAAATAGCCAAAGGGGGATATTTGTAAGGACACAAGTCTCCGATTTAGTCTTAATGTAGTGTTGGCTCAATTTCGGACAAAAACATTTGAGTAATAGGATAGTGTTTAAGTGTATCCATCCAAGCCTATGATGTATTAGTTGAAGACGTAGCGGCCAAGATTATAAAGCTTCATCATATGCCGGGTTTAGTGTGCCTCATTTATATGTCAACAACATTGGTTCCATTGCTCCTAAGGTATGAATGCATTTTTTATATATATATATATAGGAACTTTGGAAATTTCTTGGGTGTAATTTATAATTTTTTACAAATAATTTTAACGACTTTGTTTTACTCAGAAAATATTTTTTTAGAACTTTTCATAAAAAGTTTTGGGCTTATAAAGAATATTTTATTTTCTGACACGTCGTTTAAACAAACTGGAATATCGTTCAAACGAGATTCCAATGTCGTTCGAATGAACTGGCATCTCGTTCGAACAAGATTGTCAGGTCGTTCGAATGAGACTTATAACGAGATTGATTTTTTCGCACAGGAACATCATTAGTAAAGTCGTTCGAACGACTTTGGCGGGAACATTTTTTTGTAGTTTTCTCCATGTTCCCACTATGTTCTCCCCACTACTTTTTGACAGAATTATGAAGTGAGGAAACCAAACTTTTCAAAGTAACTTTTTCACAATCTAAGAGTTTTAAGAGAGAACAAAACTTTCAAGAAAAAGTTCCATGTTTTGTGTTTGATTTTTATGGATTAAATTCACCAAAAACACATACACACCCAATAGTTTATTTATTCCAAGTTCCTTAATATATATCCTTGTTTGGAGTGTTTGGCACCGGGTTTTACTTCTACATCGCACAAAGAATAAGTTTGTTTGCTGTGACATAACCACTTGGAGAAAAGCTCTGTGTTCGGGTGGCGGTGACCAGAAAAAGTCCGATCGATGGATTTCGAGACCGCGGTGGACCTCTGTGGTTATTCGCTAGGCAGAGGTGTGTACAAGAAGGAGCGTCGGGAGTTAGACAGAGTCAAGTCGGGTATTGTAAGTATTTTTGTCTTGTACTTGTAAAACCGTACTTAGTGGATTTGAGGCTAGGGTCATCCGAGGTTTTTTTCCGTTGTGGTTTTTTCCTCGTACATCGCGGCGTAGTGGTTGCTTACTTATTTTATCTTTTGCTATATCACATTAGATGCATGCTTAGGTAAAAAGATAAAATTGATTTAGTTAATTTGGTGCTAATTAAATTTGGGTAAATATTAATTTAATTCAAGTCATTACTTTAATGTGATAAAATTTAGTTTGGCCTAATTTGCAAATTGGATTAATTATTTGTTAGGCAAATTTTTAGAACTTGGATTGAATTAGGTTTGTTAAGTGAAAATTAATTTGTTGTTTAATTTAATGTCACTTCCTGTTTAGTTTATTTTAATTAGAAAGAAATTAAAATTTGGTTTATGTAATTGTTTAGTTGAACAATCTATATTCCGCATCTAAAGGAAACTCATTTTGTAAAATTTAAAAATTAGGGGTACTATCGTTTTCTTCACACTTCATACAGGATCTTGGATGCCCGACATGATTAGTTTTTTGTTAGCGGTAGAGGATTTAATTGAATGAATTGTCACGTTTAAATTCGAAATTAATTTTTTCAATAATGATTCTATGATTACCAAAATGAATTCAACTTTTCCTCACTCTTTTGTCTTAAAGTAATTAGTTTTAATTGGACTAAGATTCAAAGACTAAAAATTGTAATTGGACATTATTCTAACATAAAGAGGATAACAAACTTATTTAACGCAAGATTCCCATATACGTTTTAAAATTGCAATGTGATTAATTCCCCGTGTTAGTATTTATGTTTCCTCCCCATCGGAGGGAATCGATCAAAAATTCATGATAATTTCAAATCTATGGTTATTCTTTCAAATTAAGTGTTATATATATTCGGTCCCCTCATCAGGGATGTTATATATGAATATTTTAATTTTAAAGAATTAACCGATGAGAATTTGTAAACAACGATATTAACTTATAACGCTCATATAAGAATCACTTTGTTAAAACGATATTCATCATTGATTGAACAAGTGATTCTTTGTATTAGAAATGGTGTGGAAACCCAGATTCATTTCTTAATTCTAGAATGAGCAACATCGATATCCAAGGGATGGTGTTAGTTATTAATAAGACATTTACTTCCTTCCTAAAATAGAGGTGGAAGGATAAGGCCAAGTCCCAGGCACAACGATTTGGGGTTAAGAAAAGTTCAAATTACTTAGTAGTAATGAAATATTTGAAAGGCATGTATTCTCACTACAAGTAGTTAGAACTTTTATGGAAATGATGTTCGATTTTATTGATTTAAAAGGAAAAGGACATGGTAATAGTTTTTATCTTAAAATTAAATGCCTGATTTATGGTCTGATCTACAAGAACCTGGTGTGTATACTTAAAAACCATAAATCAACACTGTAAATCTATGCAGAGGTTCTAGGTGGAACTTATTTGTTAAATTATGGTAAGGATATAAAGATAACATAAGTAAATCATTTTTATATATGGAAGAGGGATAGTACCCCCACAAGTTTTATTAAGGAAAGAAAATGGAAAAACAACTTCCATATGGCTCACATGAAAAATAAGGGGGACATTACATCCATACCTTCCATGAAAAGAAAGATAATTAAAAATTGTCACACATGAGCCTTTATAACAAACTCAAGGGCATAAGAAAAGGTTGTGGGACATATAACCCAAACCAACCTTGAAAAAATTAAGAAATAAAGACTCAAAAACATTAATCCTAAGGTTATGAAAACCTATCATGTGAAGAAGTAGAAAAATCTTTAGCCACCAAAGACTGAATTTCAATAGGAGCATTCCACCACCACTTCAAATGATCATGAAGAATACCCATATTTGATAATTTTTCTACCATAATATACTTCCTGTAAATGTGAGGGCAAACAAAATCCATTTGAGAAATGAAGACCATGAAACTATGGCACCTGACTTTATATTTCCATGGAGAAATGTATGAAGTATCATGAAAGCAATACCAAACCACCTTTGAATCAGTTTCCAACCATAAATTATTTCATTGATAAGCCCAAGCTAACTCTATACCTTTAATAGCGGCTAAAAGTTCAGCCTAAAAAGCAGAGGAAGCATCCACTTTACCATAAAAGGCCCCTCTAACAAAGCCCCTACAATTTCTAAAAACACCACCTATTGTAGCCATGTTGTTCTCAAGAAGACCATATGTATTAAGTTTATTCCATCTTTAAATAGGAGGGTATCATCTCACCTATCTAATGTTTAGTGCTTCCTTCAATCTAGGTTTGGTAGTCAATCTATGCAGAATTTCTAAATCTTCAATTATGCTCCTCATAATGCCTTTCCCTAGCTTACCAATACAACTAATCCACTTTTTAAGGAGATGAACACTGCTACTAGGACTTGGATATATGTTTTGAAAAAATGCATAATTTCTAGATCTCCAAATGATATCAACGGCCCCAATAATGGAAACTATCTAAATTTCTTTAAGTTGAGATCTAAAATTTGCATTAATAGCTTGATTACACAAGAGAGTTGGTGAGCTGAACCAAACATTGTGCTTAAAAGTGGAGGAGATCCAATTCTATGTGAATTTGTCATAATCACAACCAATAAAAATATTAATGATATAATCATTGTTTCTTTTGCATAGAATGCATCTAAAAACCAAGTGAATCCATTTGGATTATAGAGTGCTAGAATAACTAGCTTCTCATGCAAAAAATTTCAGGAAGTCGTGGAGACTCTTAAAGGAATATAGTTATACCGCAAGTACTTGAAACCTTCATAACAATGCTTTCTCATAAATTCATATGAAACTTTAAAAGAGAGAGTTTCCATCTTACTAGATGGCCAAATCAAACAATCGTCTTTGTCTTTAACTAAGAGAGTGATTGAGTTAATTTTTTTAGCAGTTGAAGAATCAATTATGCTAGTTGAATGGGAAGTGAGACACAATTTACCATTAATAATGAACTCGACAACTTTGGTATCTTGAGAAGCATCTTGATTGATTAGATCACTAAGTTAGTTGTCCTTCTAAAATTTAACTCTTTTACCAGCACCAATAATTCACCTAGCATTGAATTTGATAATTGAATTTTTTTCTCTAGAAGCAGGCCATATAGAACTCATTTTTTAGTAGCCTTCCTCTTCCATGATATTGAATCTAGTTTTCAGGAACTGTGACTAATAGGATTTAAATGTACATACATTCCCAAGCTTGCTTTAAAATACTTATCATATTCAGATATATAAGGTTTCCCAAATTGATACCACCTTCATCATGAGGAAGACAAGATGTTTTATAGTAAACACTAACAAGTTTGAATGAAGATGTAGAACCTATCAAAAGATATTTTTTGGACCATTTAACTCTTTTAAGTAAAGGAATATGCCACATATAAATTATGAAGCTATGTAGGAAAATATATTGAAATACAGTTCTAATAAGCTCCAACTCTTTAGCAATTGATAATAATCTACCTTTCCATCCCTTCATCTTGGACTTTGCTCTATCAATAATTAATCTCAAGTATATCCTCTTTGGTTTACCTCTAAAAATAGGAACCCCCAAATAAATAAAGGGAGATGAACCCTATTTAATCCCCAAATATTGAATGATATTTAATAAATTATTTAATATAACTAGTTTTAGAAAATTTGGTGAAGGTTTCTAAATTGGTCTTAAAGAGATATTTGATTATTTTAATAAAACTATTTTTATCAAAATTAGGATGTCTTTTATTTGTTCCGATACATTGAAAAATAATTTATACATTATAAGGTATGTCTCATCAATACTGCTAAATATTAAAATGAATTATTTTAATGGAAAAAACATTAAATAGTTTCCTTCTTAGTAAAACCAAACATAATTTTGGCACTTAGGCTTAGGTTATTTAATTTTAAAAGGAATTTAAAGACTGGTTTAAATTGGAGAATTGAATTCATTGGAAGTGGAGTAACTTTAGTCTGTGAATCCTATTTAGAAGTAAAATAACCAAGGGTCCCTTCGCGGACAAAATCTAAAATGATAAAGATGTGATGGAGATGGTTCATTTAGATTTGTGTGGTACTATAACTATCCGGTCAACAGGTGATCTTGAGTGCTTCATCGATTTCATCAATGATTACTCAAGGTATGTATGTGTTTACCTTATTCACTAGAAGTCTAAAGCCTTTGATTAGTTCAAATTGTATTAAATTAAGGTGGGGCATACGTGAGGTAATCCAAACTCTATGATATGATCGTACAGGTATATACCTTTTAGGAAAGTTGAGGGATCATTTATCGAAGGTCCGGATTACATGCCAGTTAGTCGCACTGGGTATTCTACTTTCGGAATGCTATAGAGGAAAATATGGAATAAGATTGTTTTAGATATGATAAGGTCCGTGATTAGTTATTCAAGACTGAAACATTCATTTGGGATTTTACAAAAGAGACAACTGTATACATTCTGAATTTAGTTTAATCTAAATCGGTCCCTTTAACTCCTACGAAATATAGAATGGGTGAAAACCTATTCTAGGACACATTCGGATCTAGGGTTGATTGGAATTCGTGATGTTGAATGAGCCAAGGTAGTTGAAATCAAGGCAGAAGTATGTCTCTTTATTAGTTATCCCAATGATTATTAAGGTAGTTTATAGCACATTTCTAAGCACAAGAAGGTTATTGATTGCAGAATGGCCATATCTTAAAAGAGGATTATGTAATAAACCACATTCCCAGGTGTAAACTAGATTTACAAGATAAAAAAGGAACATCATATTACCGGTATTGAAGACCACCCGTATAGGATGAAAAAGAACATGATATGGATAATATGTTACGAACGGTAATGGGGCTATTATCGATAATTAGTATACTTGTGTCCCTTATATTGGATTGATTAGATTTTTGGGTGATCGTTTTGATGAGATCATAGGCAAACACTAATCAGACCCTAAGAACTACAGCGAGGCATTCCAAGGCAAGGACTTTTATCTTGACCTATGACTATGGACACTAAAAGGAGGTTTGATGTATTTGAAAAAAGTTTTGGAACTTGTAGACTTATTGATGGGATAAAATCCATCTGGAACAATTGCATCTACAAGAAGTTAGAATATAGAAGGATGAGAAAGTGAAAACCTTTAAAGCAAGGCTTATGAAAAGGTTCACTCAAAAAAAAGGGATTGATTATGATCAAACCTTATCACCAATTGTTGTGATAATGTATATCATTATTCTTTTAAAGTAAACACTTCGTTCTTGAACGGTTGTCTTGAGCAAGGGTGTCTTTTCGGTCGAATCAGATTAGAAATGGCCTTTTCGGAAGAAGAAAAAATGATTTTTCAGAATTTTTTTATTGCTAATTATGATTTTGATTTTTTTAGAAATAGAAAAAAATTCGAATTTGGAAATTTCGAAAAATAGGAAATTTTTGAAATTTTTGAAAAATTAGAAAATTCCATATTTTTTCAAAAATCAAAAATTCTAAAAATATAAGAAAATTTCCTTAAGTAAATTTATCGAATAAAATAAACTAACTCAACATTTTGTGTTAATTAAAGCATAAAATGACTAAAAATTAACTTGAAATGCTAAGTTCCATCATGGTTGTTAAGAACTTTAAGCATATAGTATGTTTAGTGAGGTGTGCTCATTTTACAGCCTCTTGGTTTGAGGATTTTTAGCTCCCAATCGATGGTACTTTAGTTAGTGTGCTCACTAAAGTACAAAATTAGAATATATTTTTTTAAATCAGATCGGCACACTTTCAAGAAATTGGATCAGAAAAATCAAAAAATCAGAAATCCAGGATAATTTATGATTTTTTATTTTATTTTTTTTTGGAAAATTCGTAAATTGAAAAATCCGATATCAAAATTTAGAAAACTTGTTCCAAAATCGGATCGGGATTCGAAAAAATTAGAATTTCAAAAGAAAAAAGAAACACCCCTAGTTTTGACAAGTACATAGTAAGAAGTCAACAAAGCTAAGTGATGTAAGATTGTGAGACTCATTTATGGTTCTAATCTGACATCAAAGTCTTGGAACATTTGATTTGATTAGGAAATAATTTTTTTTATTTTGATCAAAGCTTGAATAATACTTTTTTTTTTATAAGAAGCATGACATAAACGTGGTAGTATTTCTAATACAATTTGTGAATGACATTCTCCTAATTGAGAACAAGGTGGGTGTATTGTCTAACATAAGAGTATGGTTGTCAGACAATTCAATACAAAGCACTTAGGGCTAGTCGAGCGCATCCTTATGATCAAGATTTCGATGGATTGGATAAGAAAGATATTGGGATTATTCCAAGTTACTTATATCGATGTTGAAATCACATGATTAGTATCGGGATTCCATGAAGATATTTTTTTTTCATATATGGAATAAGTCTATCTAGGTATCAGTGTCCTAAAAAACTTGATTAGATAGAGAGTATGAGGAACATACCTAATTCTTTAATGGCGATCAACTTCCTATATGGTATGTTGTGTACTAGACCGAATATATGTTATGCATTTAACATGGCCAACAAATTTCAGTATGATAGTCTTGTATCGTTTATGAATAGTCAGTTATTTTTCAGTCTGATAAGGATTTCAAGTTTTCTACCTCGGAATAGGTGTTTACCCTATAGGTGGAGCTGTAAGTTGGAGGAGTATGAAGCAATATTGGATTACTGAAGGGGTCAAAGTTATTGTCACTTCAGAAGCAACTAAAGAGGTAATATGGCTCAGTAACTTCCTATGTAACTTGGGTGAGTTTCCTTTAAGTGCAATTAGCTATTACAGTTTTCAGTGTTATAGCACTACGATTGCAAGTTCAAAATAATCCCTAGCCCATAAATGGGTTAAGCACATTGAGTGTAGGTTTCTCCTAGTTCAAGAGATCTAATAAGGCAGGTGGTAAGTTTATACCAAGGTTGTATATGATAACACCTAGTTAATACTTCAACACTCAGGTCTATAGAATACTGAATAGTGGATTGGAAGTTAGATGCATAGGTACATGCTTTAAGACTAAGTGAGAAATTATTGGGGGGTTTATTCTTAAAATCATATATGTCGTTTACTTTCAGTAAAGTTATGTCAGTTCATTTTTAAATAAGAATCGTGATTGTGAGAATTTCTTATATTTTCGTTAAATATAATGTATATATGTCGATCAATTGTACTTTAGTAGGAAATCCGTTGAGTTGGGTTCAGCTTGATCACATGAGATCAAAATTCTGGTTCTAGTAAAACTAAACTACATCAGAAATATGGAGTGACATTCTATCAGTATTGATTCATATGAAATCCTAGTAGTTTATCTCAAAGTACGAGAACATGTCTAATGGTTTGAGAACTTGTTTGATAGTTCAATAGAGGATTGTGATCGAAACATCCAAGAATGTAGTGAAGGGGATCACCTGTAAGATTCAAGTCTAAGGTCTGCCTAGTTAGACTATGGGAAATTTCATACCATTTGCAAAGGATTCATCAATTACTAATCCCTAGAGTTATAAGTATTGGAATTCTTGCACAATTTTTTCTTTGATTGTTATGGGTGCGATTCAATTATATATTGGATAAAGGGATCTTCGCAAGTTGGGCAATCATTGTGTGAGTAGTTCTGAGATAATAATTCAGAGGAATCAACATCTAAGAGATATCTTGGATTGTGATACCCCTTTAATATACTTATATGTTTTGTTTATACTAGTTTAACCCAACCGGTGGATTATTTTATAATCGGGTGGAGTAGCAAATAAGTTAAGTGTGAGAATCAAGAAATTAATTAGATATTGGTTAATATTGATTAGCGGCAAAATGATTTGACCAAACGGGTATCAAAAACTTAACACAGGGAATCACATTATGTACCAAAATTTACTTTGCAAATAACACCTCTATATTCAGAGATATTTAGTGATAATTAAATTAAAGTGCAGTCGCGATTATTTAGTGTAATTAATCACCATTAAACAAAGAGAGGAAATAGATTAAAGTAATTGTAATTTGGGATTTTCGAGTATTTATTAATTCATTTTAGGTTTTTTAACTAAGTGGAATTAATCATCCTTCTCTAAGGGGAGTTAATTTTTTACGTCATTTTAGGTTTTTTTTTGTTGCTTTTAGCCGTAAGGCTTGTCAGGATATACTCACTCTATCTCCTAGAGTTTAAATATGCAAATGGGTGTTATCTCTTTTTCTGTCTCTCTTCCACCATTTTTAATGTTTTCTTAGTTAGTTTTCAAGATTTGTAACATAGATTTTTTTCCAATACAATAGAGGAGTTGTTGAGTTCTCTCTTGCATTCTCTCATTTAATTATTGTAATTAATTTTGTGATGTTTGTAGATAATTAAATTAGGTTGATATTTTTTAACCCACCATGGGTTATTTAGTTTATTTGCTATGGTATGATGTTTGGAATATTTTAATGGGTTGATTGTGTGTTGGCATTGCACTTTGGAACCTTAATGGATGATATCATGTATCTTTCTGGTTGTAAATCTTTGTTTGTAATTTCAACCATATTATTGACAACAAATTCAAATTTAGTCCTTTATGAATATTTAGGGAGTGACACTTTAGGTGTTTGATTAATTTCCCAAATGAGTTTAAAAATATAAAAGTGTTATGTTTTCATGTAACAATTTATGTTAATCAGTCCATAGTGGAGAAAATGATTCTCAACCTATAGCTCTAATTCTCGTCAATTCATTTAGTTTCAATTCTTGCCTAGTGTTAATGGTAGTATAATACCCTTTTAAACCAAAGATTATCTTTTACACTTTTATTTGTGAAGTAATAATAACATTCTCTATGTATTCAATACCCGAACTAACCTCTATATTCCCATAGAGTTTATTTAAAGTTTAGATTTTTTTATTTTGAGGGTTGGATCGATAACAACGACTAGCATCTTTACACCACCGCTGAGTTTTCCCTTAATCAAAACGGTGTCATTGTTGGTGAACATTTTGTTTTAGAATTTCATGAATATAATATTTTGTATATATTTTTGTATGGTTCTTTTTGTTTTAATTTATTTTATACCCTTGCATATTTAAGCGCCAGAAAGTTTAAAATTTTGGTCACACACTACTTTGTGAAAACTCCATCGGAGAGCCATTTTGGATAATTATGTCCTACTCTAGAGTTTGGGATGATTGTAATGGTAATGGTAATGGTAATGGTTCTCAAAATTATCATAAGGATAATTTTCAAAGGCCGCCAAAATCGATGTCTTTTGGTGAATACTTTCAAAAGGAGAAAAATAAAAATTCTGAAATGATTTTAGGTGAGTATTTACAAAAGAAGACAAAGAATTCCTGGGAAAATAAGGAAAGCGATACTTCTCATAAAGGGACTCAAAATTTTTATGATAAGGATAAGGATGTTCTCCTAACTATTAATGTTATAGCTTTCAAAAAATTTATAATAAAAAATTTGTAAAGATCTACGATAATAGTTTTTAATTCTTTAATTTTGGTGAATCTTTCTTACCATCGAGTTCGTTAGAGTATGTACATGAAAATTATAAAAAAACGAAAAATTTGACCACTATTATCGAGGGTAAAATCATTATTCAGAAAAAGATGCATTATTTGAATCCAATAATGATTTTCTTTCGATACTTTGAAAGATGGGGAATGTTTTTAGACATATGGGGATTCAGATGATTTTAATCAAAAGAGTTCCACTTTAGAACAAACTATTCTTTTTTTGTCCTAAGGTATAAAAGAGGCCGAAAATGGAGAGGATATGAAAATTGAATCATTTATAATGAAATGATTTATTCTTTAAAAAATTTTGAAGATCAAAAAATGATGATAAATCAAACAATTACAAGTGTTCTCTTTATAATGAAATGAAAATTGAATCCAATAATTTTTTAAGATCAATTCAGTGAAAGTGAATCTTCCTTCTTTGAAACTAAACCCATGCCTAATGATGATAAATCAATAGTGGTTGAATTTATTTCCTTGCCATTTTCTTTCACCTCTATCAAACCATTATAAGTACTGAAGAATGTAATGAAAGTATTAACAACTTTGACCCTATTCTTATAAAGGAATGCTTCTTAGAAATGCTTTTCATATTGGGATCTTCCCTTTTGTGTGCCCCACCTCCTATTTCATTTGAAACACCTTTGGGAACAAATTGGAATTTCTTTAATCCCATTTCTAATTGTCCCCCGTTGAATCCAAACCCCCATCATCCACCAAAATAATTTCATTGGCAATGGTTCATTTCCCAGGCCCAAAATATGCCCTTTGTTGTATAAACAGAACTTCTATTTTTCGAGAAGAATGAAATCAAATGAGGGCCCTCCATTAACCCCTTAATCTCAATATGTTTTATGGGTTGACCCTTAAGAATCTTAACTTCTAATGTACATCTGGATTACAAGTTATAATTGTTAGTTATACATAGTAGTTTGATATTTCTTTTTAATTAAATTCTAGTGTAATTAGTTAAATTTTTTGTTCTTATTTTTTTTATTCTTGGTTCCAACAAGTTTTGTAAAATCAATGGACTTTAACTATCCAGAGATCGCTCCATATGGGATGGTATCTTATCTCCCTCTTTTTAACTTGTGTTCTTAATTCACATAATGCATTATTTAAGGGGGTGTGTGGGATATGCTTCCCATTGCCTTTTGAGTTTTATTAATTGGATTTATGTTCTTTCCATGCTTTTTTTGTAAAACAAATTTGAAATTTTCAAAAATATTTTATTTATTTTCCCCCTTTATTGGGCCTTTTGCCCTTATTTTTGATAATTAATCAAATAATTTCCATATCCAATAGATAATTCAATTATGCATGTTCTTGATTTTGTAAGTTATTAGACTTTAGTCCTCAAATCATTGATGTTATGAAAAACTTCATGAATTGAAACTTTGAAACCCACGAACACCTACACCTTTCTTGTTTACTGATTCAGTTTAAGGCTTTTATTACTCGGTGATCTTATGATGCATTGTATATACTTACACTAAGTGAGTGATGAGCTTTCCTTAATTTATGATTGTTTTATACTTTTCTTATTAAAAACATTAAAGTTGTCTGTAATCTCATTATTTCTTTCTTTGATCTTTTATTAATTGAGTTCATTTTGAAATTTATTACTTGACCAAGATTTTCAACGTTGTTGAGATCCGAGAATTGCATAAACCTTAGGAAAGGATCATAGGCCCTCTTTATTATTTAACCGATATTGACCTTGACCTCACCCTATTTATTTCAGTAGTCAACCCATTTGCACCTAAAATAGAGACTTTCATTTCACAACCCAATTCCCATAACCAACTCCACATTAGAGTTTAAACCATACATACACCTTTCTCACCTTTGGTTTGGGGAAGAATTTGGGATCTTACGAGGTTCTTGTTGTGTGGTTAACCAAGTGAGTGTGGCAAAGGAAAGAAAAAAAAAGAAAAAAAAAAGAAAAAGGAAACAAAATATGGTTAGTCTAAGAACTCGTGCGTGCAAATGTCTGGTTAACATCTTTTTTGTAATGTTAAGTTTGTAGTTGGATTGTGGGTAATTATTTTGAGAAAACTTGATATTTGTGGGTATCATCCATGAAAACCCCCATGAGACAAAACTCGTCCACGAGGGTAACCTAAGGGTTTAACTTCTCATTGCATATGCTAAATGCAATCGTGTTCCCCACAAAAGTGGCCTTTTATTATTATTATTATTATTATTATTATTATTATTATTATTATTATTATTATTATTATTATTATTACTATTATTATTATTATTATTATTATTTGTAGACACCCCATCCTAGGACCCCCCCTAAGGACGTCCTTAGGTCCCTAGCACTCACTTGTTCATCGCAAACCCCATATCATACTCCGAGTATCGATCTAGAGGTCATCGAGCGCTCTCGAGCCCCGTTCTACTCTGGTCAACTTAATTGCCAGAGAAAAAACTCAATGGATCTTCAAAAGGCTCTGAATCCCCTTTTCAATGGTCCAACCTGTGCGCGAATCGGCCCTACTGTTCAGACGAGCATTCCGTTTTACTATCAAAAACTGATCTAGAGGCCACCGAGCGCTTACTAGCCCCATTTAACCCCTAAAACTCTCCATCTTAAGAGAAGCTTAATGAATATTTGGAGGGATCTAAATACCCTTTCTAATGGTCTGCCCTGTACGTGAATCAGCCTTACGATACAGACGAATGATCCATTTTACTCTGAAGGGTCACCGAATGCTTCTTATCCCTATTTGACCTCTATTAACTCTCTGAACCGAATGAAGATGAATAAAATCTCGAAGGTCTCTGAATACCCTTACTAATGGTCCGTCCTATGCATGAATCAGCCTTACGATTCAAATAAACGTTTCGTTCTCTTCCGAGGACTTCCTGTCTAGTGATCAATGGGCACTTTCGGTCCTCGTTTGACCTCGGTTAGATCCAGAACCTATGAGTGGCTCAATGGATTCTTAAAGGGATCTGAATACCCTTTCCAACGGTCCACCCCATTCACTATTCTGACTTATGTTTTGCATTTCATGACCATTTTTTTGGAAAACATGTCCCAGACTGCCGAATGGCACCCTTAGGACCCTGCCTATCGGTAGTGTGCTTGAGGTTCTATGCTGATAGGCAGGTCAAAGACCATGCCTATCAGCACCCCCTTGGCCCTATAAATAGAGTCCGTGACCTCGCTTTGAAGAGTACCCCCGAACATCGTTCTCAGTAATTCAAAGAACATTCTCTCGAATTCAGAGTTGTTCCCTTCCTAAAAGCCCATTTCCCAAATTCCATTCCATCCTTTTCTTACTTCATTTAGTAAATTCCTCCCATCTCTTCATATCACCTTCATCTCATTGCAAGATCATCATATCTACATGCAAGATCAACATCAAGCATTCATAAGGAGGTTCAATTATTCATCATTTCCTCTAAATTCTCTTATTTTGGTATTAGTAGCTTTATTTCTCATTTAGCGCTTTATTTCTACTTTATTTTATTAAATCACATATACTAATCTCAAAACTTTATTAGTATTATTTGCACATACTCAATTTTCATAAAAAAACAAAAATAAGAAAAAGTGGGTATATCTATAAATTCCAAAAGAGGGATTCTCAGTACACATTCTCACTCTAAAAACATGTTTATATCTACACACACGCATAAGAGAAATCCCCCGTTTGGATTTATAGATTAAACTCCACCCTATTGTATCTTCGAATTACGCGGATTTTGATGTCCCTTGGGCTACGTAGGTGTCTTGGGTAAATCTCGTGATTCGAGTCCTCCCATATGCGCATTTATAATATTGTTTTCATATATAGATATATATACTCTTAATGAACGTCATATTCTTGCATGCTTATGTTTCATCTGATATATACATTCGTTCTTCCATAACGACTTGTGATTCGGCGCTCACATTATATTTTGAATTATTATTTTCGAGAACACTCCTAAGGATGAATTCACTCCGTCCTTTTCCTTAATGTGAATTGAATGATTATACTCTTCATCTATATTATGCACATAAGCACACACTTTATGGAGTCTAATCGGAGAAGATCAACACATGCACATGAGAGATCGAAAGGGAGGGATGGATGCTTAACACTTTCCCATTACGTAACTTAGTCCCTAGACCTTTGAACTACTTGGTTTCACAAGCATCAGTATTTACCCTGATGCCCTTCTCTTGAGGAGGCAAGATTTTTTTTCCAGTTTTGTGCAAAATAGGTTGGCGAGTCTATCTATACACATTAACGACGGCCGAACGCCCCAAGAAAGGGTGCAATCCCGCTCGTAAGCCTGAGGGAACTCACGAAAAGGAAGAAGAAAGGGGGAGGCCCCTGGGATTGACATGGTGGCAACTCTGCTGGGGACTTGTTTAAGAGGACTATACTCTATTTCTGTATGGGTGTTATTCTTTTCTGCATGGGTGCGTATGCACCTACCTATATGTTCCCTTTTCTCCTCTATCTGCTTTTTGTGTATATATACCTGATGCTTATACCGATCATGTATATGTCACTTTTCACTCACTTATCCACTTCACACACTTGTATATACTATCCATGTTCACTTCACACACTTAACTTCACTTCTACTCACATGCTTCACAGATCACTTAGAATATCCACGCTTACGCTCCTCTAGCACACACCAACACTTCTCAAACTTGTATATCTCCATGCTCACTTACACATATCACACACTCACTTGAAAATACTCACATATCACTCACTCACATGTATATATCACCCATCACCATGTTTAGTATAGTCTTCATGCTACATTTAAGATTTACTCTCCATAAGAGTTGTAAATTCTCCCTCATCAGTGTAGTACTCCCTTTACTTATCATAAAAATTAAAGACTCTCCCTCTCCATAATATACTAATTAAGACTCATGCATTTTTTGCACACTACATCACCAATAGCATGGAAAAATTGACTAAAATTTTATCATGTACTGAGGGGTCACTTTGTGATGGACGTTTGTCCTACGGAGCGTAGTTAGCCTAAGTGGTATGACTTTTACCTTCCACTGGCCTCGTACTTTAGACGTATATCAAAAGGTTCCCCCTCACATCGTATTGCTTGACTGATCTCATGATGAGAAGTATATAGCAGGGAACTCGTTCACGTACATTGAGTATATTAAATTCTCTCTCACACGTACCATCCCCATGAGGTATATCGTGAGGCAATTCATGTACACTCAAGTTTATCAATTGGCTTGTCCACGCGTATCGATGAATGATTTCCCTTATAAGCAAGAGGTGTATCGTTAAAGTAATGCTAAAGGGCAACGCTTACAATAGATTATCAAGTTCATAGACCTCATATAGGCATCAAACCCAGGGCACTCATATTTAGTTTGTCGGTTACCATGCAAAATTCTGTCGAAATTATGGGTCAGCGTATCGCCCGAATTTTCGTGTTATTTCGCCTTTTTCAAAACAAGACCCTGTCCGTGAGCCTGAAAATAAGTAAAATTGTGACTTAAATATTTTTAAACCCTATTCCTAGGCTCGAGTCCTGTCTGGAATTTTTTCTTACGTTTAGGCAAACCTAATACAAGTGAAAACCTAATAATAACACTACTAATAATAATCATGTTAAGATTCCTCTCCTTTTTCCCTCGTTTTTAAAAACCAAAATGCCAAAAACATTTTTTCTCCTCTTTCCAAAATACCAAAAATTATCTCCATAATTCCTTCGAAAATAAATTCAAACCGTTTTCCCTCTCAAGTTATTCATATACCCAATTTTGGCCTGGCTCCCTATTGGCTCAGTCTTCCGTCAAATCATCCCGAAGCTCTGTCATTTAGTCTGCTACTTTTTTTGAGTTTGGTATCTACCTCCACAAACTCTACATGAATAACACCAATCAAGCACCAAATATACAGCTCGATCTGATGGCCATCTTATCCCAACTCAGCGCCAAGATTGACAACCTTCAGACTGAGGTCCAAGAAATGCAGCGACACCGGGCCTAGATTTTTTAGGAACCCGAGGATCTCTTTACTTGTTCTATGGGTCCATATGCTCCCGAGAATGTATGGATCCAAAAAGAGTATCAGCATGTTTGTGTGCCCCACCTACCAATGGGTCGCCACCAGCTCAATTCCCAATTTCAAACCTTGCCCAACTAGGGGTTAATCTTCTAGTGTTCGTGGATTCCAAAGAGGAGGAACTAAACAAGGTCAAGGAATACCTTAAACATATTTTGAATATGTTTAAACAAGTTAAGATATTCTAGAACTACATGGATTACACCCATATGTCTCCTTATCCCAAAGTTAGACAGCCAAAAAAGCTCAAAATGCCAGAAATCGAGAAGTTTGGGAGAAGAGGAACCCCAATTGTTCACCTTCGAAACTATCACTGAGCCATGACCTTCCTTGGTGCCTCTGAAGAGATAATGGCCCATATGTTTCAGTAGACCTTGAAATAAAGTTCCCTTCAGTGGCTTTTGTCCCTTAAAGAATCTAGGAACGTAGTTATGAGGATGTCTCCTGGGAATTCATGTTTCAGTATAAATATATTGAGGAGCTAGAGGTTATGCTTTGAGATCAAAAAATTCTTAATAAAAAAACCTCAGGAAACAGTCAGTAGCTCCATATGAAGGTGGAGAGAGAAAGCTGCTACCATGAGAAAGAGGCACTCCAAGGAGGACAAGTTAGTAATGTGAAGAAGAAATTTTTGCCTCATATCCGAGCATCCATGGGAGGACAGTATTACCCACACCTTTGATCCCTTCGAGAGGATGATGTAAAAATTGAGGAAGGCATTACCAAAGTAGAATCATAACTAAAGAAAGTGACCGGATAGTTCACTCCCTGGAAGTATGAGACTCCTGCCAGCCTACAATCTCAACCATCAATAACATTTCACAACCTGCTACCTATTGGGCATCGAAAAGTCACCCTAATCCTGCCAAGAAAGAACACATCGAGCTCCACGCTCCCCTGTTTAAAGTCTACCAAGTTATGTCAGGCTAAAATCTCATCAAACCCTTGGACCCCCGTCCATTACCAAATCCACTTCCTAAAAGCTTTAAACCCGATTCCTGTTGTGATTTATGTCAATCCACAAGTCATACTACCGACTAATGCTTACGACTAAGAAATATGGTCCAAGGCCTAATTGACAGGGAGATCATCGCCCCACCATCTAATCCTAAACCCATTACCACTCATAACCCACTTCCAGCACATACAAATGCCACATTTCTCGAAAGTGACCTAGAATTTGACTCATCTACTCACTTGCCCAATGAAGCACCCATCATCCCTACAGTTTCACCCAAACCACTCAAGGTTTGCCCATATTTTCTCCTATACCCTAAATGCTTCACCTATCAATATTTTTCAGTCCTTATAAGGGACTACATCACCCGATCTGAAGGGGGAAGCATGGAGTTATCGGTTGTGTTAAACCAACTCTTGGAGTTTGGGCTGAAATTGCCCACCGAGATGATCATCGATTATTAAAAATTCAGTGGCTTTTTTATGAAAGCCTGGAAGTGGGCTCGTTAATCAAATGAATGACTAGTATTTATTAAAAAAGTCAGTCTAGATGATGTGATATAGACCAAGGACGATATGTTTCGATAGGCAAGTGAAGTCTATAGCATCTCTAAGTTGGTCAACGCTTTAAAGCTTTAGGGCCGGTTGGTCCCTTCACTCCTGCACTTCCCTGTCGAGTGGGAAGATTTATACGATAAAGCTATTGAGGTTATCAAATGTATTGATTATTCTTAGCAAGAGGATATAGTCGCCACCAAATGGGGGGATGATTTTAACGTCTCAGATGATGAACTAAGTCAGGAAGAAGTCAGTCCAGTAGTCAAGCTGTGTGGAATGATATCCTTCGAAGATCTATTTGGGGAAATCAATAAGGTGTCCATTCAGCCCGAGGTAGATGAAGCCATAGGATTCTTATTCTTTCTCGCTTCTGTGAACCACAAGATCAGGTCAGGGAGACACTACCAAGATATGAATCCTCAGTCACCAGGGGTGGATAAAAGGGAAGGTAGTTGTCGAAGAACTTCCCATGCCAGAAATGACTATCGAATAAAGCAAAGTCCTTTATCAGCTTAAGAAAACCCAAGCCAATATCACCCTATGGGGACTTTTCACGTCCTCTCAGTTGCACTGAAATGCCTAGATAAAACTCCTCAAAATACTCTCCTTCCACTACTCCCGAAGAAGATGTAAAAATAGTTGGGTCCCGACCTCTTTTAAACTCCTTTTCTTTTCTAAAGAGGAGATACCGAAGTTTGTCTTTAATCATAATTATGCTCTCAACATCTCTATTAACGTCTTGGGAAAGATATTCCCATTATCACTTTTCGATAATGGATCTTCTCTCAATGTCTGTTCGCTCAGAACCTTCAATTTTTTATGACTGAAAGTCAGTGATCTCACTCCTACTTCTGCCATCGTGCGTGCTTATGGCAATACTCATTGAGAAGTAATGGGTACCATAAAATTCACATTGGGGGTTGTCTTTATTAACCATGTCACCAAGTTTTAAGTCATCAACATACGTGTTTGCTTCAATCTACTCCTTGGTCATCCATGGCTCCACAACATCTGAGGATTATCCTCTTCCCTTCATTAGAAACTGAAGTTCTTCACTAAAAATTAGGTTATCACCATTTTAGGGAACGATGATATTATAGACAATGCCAACACTAGTAATCCAATATTAGAGATCCAGTATGGGACCAATGACATGCTCCTCTCTAGTTTTGGAATTAATTCGCTTCCCCTCCCAGCAGGGGATAACTTTAAAGACTGAATCTGTCCGGAACACAACCCTCATGGAAATTTCAATATGATTTAGATGTTCAAGAACATGCACTTCATGTCCTGAAAGAGGAGTTTATCACATGTGGACTAGGTTACCAACCTTCACTGGATGAACTCAAAGCACTTCGTCGATCGAGATAAAAAAAATCCTGGAAGATGAAAAGACTCTTTCAAGAGACTCTTTGAATGGAAAATTTATCAAGGAGGGTGAATACTTCCCCTTCTGTCGATTACTTGTACCGTGGTACGACCATGTTGATAAAAAGATGAAACCAGGGCTGAAAATATTCTTTCAAGATAGTAACTATTGGGCCGAAGACTACAAACATGAAATGCGACCCTCTCTAAGAAAGTCATGATAATTACCGAGGACTCTGAGGAAAGTGATTTCGAAGACTCATTCGACCTACAGACACTAGGACTAAGTATCTGCATGATTCGCTCAGATATCGCGCCGTCAAACCTGTCCACTCAAATAAAAGCTAATGACATGCCTCTCCTCAACTGGAATGACATACCAGTTTAACCTGCTCAAATTCAATCCAACCCTGCTGCTTACCCTATCCAAGTCTCTTCACCTATTGTTGTTTTTCCTTTTCCTAATATCAATGTAACTAAGACCTCTTTTAATGAGGTTCTCAATGATGTTTTTCTTGAAAATGAAATAAATAAGGATTTTGAGTATCTTGTTGTGCCTTATATTAATTATCCTTATTCTGATCAAATCTTTGATGATGATTATTTTGTAAATGAACAATTCTTAATTGATCTTAATAAGGAGAATAGCAAACAACATAATCGCATTCAAACCAATGATAAAGAGACTATTGTTATTAATCTCGGTTCTAGTAGCCATCAGCTCGAGATTAGGATAGGGTCCACCCTTGACGAGCATGAGCATGAGCAATTTGAAGAATTACTATAAGAATTCATGGACATCTTCGCATAATCCTACGATAACATGCCTGGCATTGAACTGAAAATAGCGCAGCATGAGATCCCAAAATTTTGAGTATGCAAGTCGATCAAATAAAATCTAAGGAAACTCTGTACCTGATGGTCGTTCAAAGTCAAAGAGGAAGTGGTTAAACAATTGAACGTGGGTTTCATTCGCTTGGGAAAATACCCAACATGGCTCGCCAACATCATCCCGATAACGAAGTCGAGAAGACAAGTCTGCATGTGCGTCGTCTATCAGGATTTGAATAAATCATCCCCAAAATATAATTACATGTTACCCAATATAGACATGATTGTGAACAACACAGCTAGCCATGCCCTCAAATTATTTGTCGATGGATTCGCCGGATATAACCAGATCAAGAGGCACCCTTACCATCAAGAGAAAACCACCTTCATCACCCCGTGGGGAACCTTCTACTACACTGTTATACCATTCGAACTCAATAACGTCGGGGATACATACCTGTATGACCTTATTCATAAGAAGGTCGAAGTCTGTGTAGACGACATGATCATTAAGTCTAAGACTCGGGAAGGTCATATTTTGTACCTCCAAAAGTTCTTCGAGTGGTTGCGATAATATAAGATGCAACTAAATCTACATAAATGTGTTTTCAGCGTCACTAAAGGAGAACTCTTGGGATTCATATCCAATGAAAAGTAAATTGAAGTATACCCTACCAAGATGAAAGCCATACTTGAGATGCCACCACTACGGATGAAGAAGGAAGTCTGAGGATTCCTGATTAAACTACAGTATATCAGTCAGTTCATCTTCTAGTTGACTTCTAGCTGCGAACCCATTTCCAAACTTCTCTGAAAGGATTCAACTAAAGTCTAACATGAGGCTTATCGAGAAGCCTTTTACCAAATCCAGAGATACCTCACCCAACCTCCGGTGCTCATGCCTCCGTAGACAGTTCTCCCTATCCTATTATACTTAACCGTAACAAATACCGCAACAAGGGCTTTACATTGAACAATACCTCAAAGAAAGAGCCATCTACTATACTAGTCAAAAGCTGGTCGAATACGAAATCAACTACACTACTATGGAGAAAATGTGGGTCGCCCTAGTTTGGGTCACACAGAAGTTACGGCACTACATGCTTTCCTTTCCCGTCAGACTAGTATCCGAATGGATCCCATCAAATATCTTCTAGATAATCCCACTATGTCCAGCCGAATGGCCCATTTGTTGATGTTGTTAGCCGAGTTCAATAATGAGTATGCGATGCAGAAATCAATAAAAGAGAGATCCATCTCCGACTACCTTGATGATTACCCCATGGAAGGAACTGATGGTTGTGTCTCTGAATTTCCAAATGAAAAAATTCTTTGCACCTCTCAATAGGACCTTAGATGCCAAATGTTCTTTAATAGATCTTCTAACAAGAAAGGATACAACATTGTGATACTCATGAACGCCATTGATGACTCTCACACCCCCATTGCCATCAAGTTAGACTTCTCTTGAACAAAAAACATGGCTGAATACGAGGCATGCATTGTATGCCTAAAATACTCCATTAAGAAGAGAATCCGACGCCTAGACATCTATGGGGACTCTGCCCTCATCATCGGCCAAATCCTCAAAAATGGAAAGTTAAAGATGAGAAGCCTCCCCCTTCCACACCCACCTAGAAGAGGTGGCCTCCCATTTCAAAGATGAAACCTTCCACTACCTGCCTCGTGCTAAGAATAGTCTAGTCGCCACCCTTATTACCCTGGCCTTTATGGTCCACATGCTCGAGAGAATAACAATGGCCCATTTCCTGGTTCAGAAATGGGCTATGCCCACCCACTTATACCACTTTGAGCTCATCACTGAGGAAGATTATGATATGGACGGGTTATGGTACTATGACATTTAGTGCCTCCTCAAATATGGTAGGTATCCCCAAGACGTAGACAAAAAAGACCATGCAACCCTTCACAAACTGATTGGCTAGTATATCTTCTATGATAGAGCACTTTTCAAAAGAAACTTCGATGGAACCAATTTCTTTTGCATAACAGGGAATGATGTTAAAGGAATGATGTAGAAGATCCATAGTGGGGAATGTGGGTCCCACATGAACAGTCACATGCTTGCCAAAAAGATCGTCCGTCAAGGGTAGTATTGGACCACCATGGTTAAATATTGCACGGCCTATGTTCGAAGATGCCTCAAATTCTAACAGTTTGCCAATCTCCAACACTCTCCTCCTTGAGAACTATACAACGTGAACTTTCCCTTGCCTTTCTCCAACTGGGACATTTACATCATAGGGAAGGTTATGCCCCAAAACTTCAAATGGTTATAAATTCATCATGGTCACCATTGACTACTTCACTAAATGGGTCGAAGCTGAGTTGATAATACGCAAATATTGCGTATTTCATCCATCGAACCTATGCATTTTAGCCACCTCAGGCACTTTAATCTCTATATTTAAGCTCGATAACCAGATAACCTCGGTTTATATTATTAACATGCTATATGAGGTATAATTGGGCTTTTGTAGGTATTTAGGTACTAAGTATAGAGTTCGGACGCATTCCGCTCAAGTTTCGTACGCAATCGCACATTTAAGGACAATTCGGTCAATTCACAGATTAGGCACCCGGCCCAACATCTACACGGAAGTTGTATCCCTCCTTGCAAGCTTTGCGTGGCCGTAAACAGTTCACGATTCGGATCCCTAACGAAGAAGTTATGGCACTTTTGGCGGAAGAGAAAAGCATTGAAACCAAAAGAGGGAAGAAGGGAAGAAAAGGGAATGCAGTAGGCTGCCTTGATTCTGCCTTGCTTGATCGATCGATCGATCAAAAGGATCGATCGATCGATCCTTGTCGACTTGGGATATTTCATTCATGATCGATCGATCGACCAAAGGGGTCGATCGATCGATGCCCTGTTTTCTGTAGATATTTTCTTTTTCTTTTCTTTCTTCTTTTCTTTTATTCCAACTTACTATATAACTCTATTTTGTTGTAATATCAGATATACTTAGTTTTAGAATATATTTTAGGTTAGGGTTTGGTTTGGAGAGCTCATCTTCTTCTCTTCTTTGGGTGGCATACATTTGGTTTTGTAAGGTTGAACTTTCCATCTCATTTACCATTAATATAGTTTTGTTCTTCATCTTTCCTTGCTTTGTAATTTAGTTTCCATGCTTTGTAGTTAGTTTAATTTCTTTATTTCTTGCTTTCCTAGTTTAATTAGTTGTAATTTAGTTTAATTCATGTATTGCCCTTAGATAAATAGGGTCAGGATTTCGTTCCGTCATTTTCGAGCCCCGAGCTCGAAAAATTAAGTTTCGTGCAAAATTGCGTTTAATTGAACCCGCGCGTATTAAAGTCGGATTATTATGCGTTTAACTTTCTTTATTATGCAACGTTAGTGTTTAAAGTGATAATCCGAATTTAATCCGCGTGCGTCTAATTTTTGGTTAATTTTATGTGAAGTTTATGATTAACTGTTAATGCTCGATTAAATAGCTTTCGAGCCGTATGGTTGGATGATATCCCGATCCTCACTTTTAATTTATTTAGACTTAACTTCTCTTTTATTTTATTTACATTCACACATCACCCTTTTTCACTTTTATTCCTGAATTAATAATCCAATTAAGATCTATCGAACATTCTCTGTGGATTCGATACCCGACTTACCGCTATACTTGTATCGCAAGTATAGTCGTAAATTAGGTTTGTTTGTATTATCACGGTGAAACTAAAACAACGATTGTGCACTTACACGCGCACACGTTTCACGCGCTAATCATGAGTCATACATAGTAGTAAATGATAAGAAAGTGGCCAAGCTCATCAGAAATAACATCAGATGCCGATATCGGGTTCCCTATGAATTAGTATTAGATAATGGACCACTTTGAGGCCGAGGTCACAAAACTAGTCGACGAATACGGGATTCAGAGACACAAATCTTCTCCCTATCAACCCCAAACCAATGGTACTGTCGAATCCACCAATAAAAACCTCAAAACCATCATCAGCAAGATAACCGAAAGCTATAGAGATCTGGTTGATCGGATCCCATACTCCATCTAAGGCTACCGCAATTCAATCAGAACACCGATTGGGCTACCCCATATTCCCTGGTATATGACATAGAAGCAATCTTACCTGTTGAGTTAGAAATACCTTCCCTACGCATCATGCTCGAAAGTAAAGTTAGCGAAGAAGACTGGCACCATAACCGCTTTAACGAACTGTCACTCTTGAATGAAAAAAGAATTAAGGCTTTTATGTCATATACAGGGGATCATTATCGGATAGCGCGATCATTCAACCAAAAAGTCAAGGACCGCGGTGTCCAGGAAGGAGACCTTGCTCTTTAAGAGATCACAGAACCTGTCTGGGACTCTATAGGGAAATTCAAACCGAATTGGAGTGGCCCCTACATTGTGAAGAAAATTCTATCAAGCAGTGCCATTATGCTCACAAACCTCGACGGAGAAGAGATGGTACGTCTAGTCAACCTAGACCATCTCAAGAAATTTTACCCTTAGTACAAAATCTTGGCGCGCTACAACTCTTCTCATCCCACTTATATTCTAAAAAAAATCTTCATTTCCTCTTACCCAGAACTACGTGGGACCTGATCCTCTCAAAAATATTTCTTCTTAAATTGAAACACAGGAAAATTATCAAAACCCCTAGAGGTACGTAGACAGTCTATATGCCATACATAGGCACGGTCCCCTTTTTTTCATAAAAATGCTAGTTTTTTCTAACCTCCGAGAAAGGCGATCAATTTCATCATTCACATGAACAAAAGGATTATGTATGCCTTAGCAATTGGTATAGATAATTCAAATATAAAACTCACCAAGACGTATAACAAAATATGAACACAACTATTTTTATTTCTAATAAGGGAATATATCACCGTTACATGAAGTATCAATGAAGGGAGTCAAATTGACCATCCCTTTCTTTTTACTAACAACACCATCTTAAACAAACTTACCTAATCTTTACCAACTTCACAAAAATTATCCCTAACCCCATAGAAAAACCCCAAAATCACCCAAAACATAAATTACCCTAGCTATACAAAATGTTACCCATAAATATTGTCTTTCACTACCAGACGGACTAGCTTTGTCATCATTCCATCCCCTCGGAGGTCCTCAAGTCTTCCACTCCTGGTCAACACTCTGTATTCACTACATGGAGCGATACGCCCTGACAAGTTAGGAAGAAACCATAACACTCTCCTCCATGGTGTCAAAGGTGATGAGCCACCTTTGCCTAATATCTTCCTTTATGATCTTCTCAACTACCTGCTTCCATAACCACTTTAGGTAGTCCCCAGACACATGCCAGGACCCTATGATAGATTGTGACGGACGGGTGGACAATCGGTCGCCGTATTACCACAAGGAGCCCAGCATCATCCGCAATGATTCAGCCAAATCCTCCACTGGGAAAAAGTTTATTATGAAAGGAGGCACAATTTTTTCCCATACAACTTGGCACAGAAGCTACTAGGGGAAATAAAAGAAAGTCTGATGGAGGCTAACTAATTGTACATATCGATACTCCCCTAACTACAAAATAGGCTGCAAATATCCCCACCATGGCACCAACCAATGAAGACACTGGGCTCAATGATCCATAAACCAGTTAACCCAGTTCTCTATCGATGGTCCAAAGCTGAAGAAAGGTCAGACAAAGAAACTAGGCGGGGGTCCGGGAGACAAAACCTCTCTACAATCCACATGGATAAAATTATCAGGTTCTCACTCATAAAATCATAATGACCTTCTTTTTAAGCATTAAGACCATTCAGGGTCTCCGCCATAGGATTATGGCGGTAAGACATCCATGTCGCTATCGTAGCCACTTGGGGATCAACTGTGAAGCCCCATGTCACCAGTAACAATCTCGCAGTAAGGCCTAAAGCAACAGCTCCAGTGAAGCTAGCATCATCAAAGCCCCTCAGGCGCACTAAATACTTAACCGCCTAAAGTAAAATAATCCCTCCAATAACCAATGGTCGAGTTGTAGAAGGAAAAATATGGAGCAGCCTTACCATAAATGCTAGGGGAGAATGAGAAAATCGAGCATAGCCACGGCAATACGGAGGCTAACCCCCAACATTGCTAAGAATTCTTCATAGGCAGGATAAACCTTATCCAGGACAAAGCGAAAGACATGGTCCTTGGGGTACTAAATTTTACCGTCGCTGCTAGCAAGTTCTAGTCTATGGCTCAGTTATGCCACAAAGAAATTCGGTGCAACCTGAAAGCATCATAGTCAACATTGTAAAGGCACATGGCCTATAAACCTCAAGTTAAGAGGAGAATTATTCATAACAGTGAAGAGACATTTGGGGAATAGTAAATGAGAAGCAAGAAAAGAAATATAGGTGTTTGTGAAGAAAACACACCCCATACCCCTCCTTTTATACCCAAAATCCTTAGAAAAAATAAAATTTCTCGAAACCCATTTAATTCTCAGCCCTACAGAAGTACACAAGTATGCAGGAAAGTGCAATCAAAGCCTAGGGGTGACTTGACTTGACCCCCATGCCAATAGGCAGGTCAAGGGGTATGCCGATCGGCACCCCCCTTATTTTGAAAATTTCTATTTTTCCTCCTTTGCCTAAAATTAATTTCCAAAAAATTATTTTTTTGAAAAACTACCCCCGGGTCATTCCTTTTCATGACTCATTTTCTCTATTTATTAATAAATATTTCCCTCAAAAATCATCTTCATTCTCAAATTAAATTCTTACTCAAAAAAATCTTTTCCTTTTTTAAATCTAAAAAAACTCTTGCTTTGAAAAGAAATATTAACCCCAGAGTTAATTACTTTTACTCTCCTTTTCTAAAAGAAATAAACATTTTACATTTTTCATACTTACCTCTATCTTTGCATAAAATAAAACAATCTCTGCAGAAAATTAAAAGTGCATATAAAATAGGTTATAAAATCAAGAAAAATACCAAAACGAAAATGCATATTATTCATATATATTCTTACTTCACATGATTACATTTTGCAGACAAAAAGAAAAACAAAAAAAAATACATTATGGGACTTCGCTCAAATCCTCAAGATTACCCTCAAACCCTCAACCTCCATGACGAACACGCTTTCCCCAGTGACGAGCAGTGGATCCTCCACTCCCAGAACCACAACCATCATCTGAAGTGGAAGGCGGCACAAATCAGGAAGGAGATAACTTCTTGACATACTCAGACATGGAGGACATCCAATCCTTACTATACTGCATCCAATTGGTTGGCACCCGAACATAATCAAGCAAAGAGCAAAAAAAAGAAAAATTAGTTAGGAAAGAGCAAAGAAAAAATCAATGGAAACGGAAAAAAGAAAGAGAAGGGTATAATATACATCAGGCCGTAGTGGGGCGTCGACAGTGAGACCGCCACCTCTTCCTCCACTACCGGCCTCACCACCCTCTCTTCCAAGTACTAGGCGTATCCGAACTCATCCGCCAGTAACATTTTTATCTACACATGCATACCCATAGCCCCCGCGGCCCCCAAAGGAAGACTCCAAGGGTAGAAAGTCACCTATATCCCCAGTAAAGAATCAATAATCCACCCAGAAGCAAAATTCGACAACCCACAACCTATATCAATTGGAACCCTTCTGTTTTTATTCCCAAGGAAGCCCAAGAGTCCGTGCCATTTCCGATTGCCACTCCCTCAAGCCAACCTATTGGCAGTCCCTTAAGATTTTGTACAAGAAAATACCAAAAAATTCTAAAAATTTCCCAAGATATTCCTAAAAAACCCTGAAAATAAGGAACAATATTTTCCATAAAAAAATCATTTTTGGTGCACTAAACCCCTTACAAACTCCTAAAATCCCAAGCATACTCCACAGCAAAACTAATTATGCATATGCATCCAACTCCACTACAATTCCCCAATCGAAACATCAAAATTAAGCACCCCTAGTGGAGTTCGATATAACATAATACCCAGCGGAACCACAAGTGCACCTGCACTCCCAAAATTATTTAAATTTCCCCATAATAGCTATTCCACGTGCTGCAACTTTAGCTCCTCATAATTGACCTTAGCCCACAGAATTGGCCATCCCAACTTTAGCTCCTCATAATCGACCTCAGCCCTCAGAATTGATCATCACAACTTTAGGTCTTCAGAATCTACCTCGTCCCTTAGAATTGGTTGTCACAACCTTAGGTTCTCAGAATTAACTTTATCTCTCTAAATTGGTTGTCACAACTTTAGGTCCTCATAATTGTCCTCAACCCACGGAATTATTCAACATAACTTTAGGTCCTCAGAATTGACCGTGGCCCTCAGAATTGGTCATCATAACTTTAGGTCCTCAGAATTGACCTCAGCCCTCAGACTTGGATGTCACAACCTTAGGTCCTCAGAATTGACCTCGGTCCTCAGAATTGGTTGTCACAATTTTAGGTCCTCAGAATTAACCTCTACCCTCAGAATTGGTCGTCCTAACTTTAAGTCCTCAGAATTAACCTTGGCCCGCAGAATTTGTCATCACAACTTTAGGTCCTCAGAATCGACCTCGGCCCTCAGAATTGGTCGTCACAACTTTAGGTCTTCAGAATGCACCTCGGTCCTCAAAATTATTCATCACAACTTTAGGTCCTCATAATTAACCTCAGTCCTCAGAATTGACCCCGACCGTCAGAATTGTTTGTCATAGCCTTAGACCCACAAAATTGATCTCGGCCCTCAAAATTGGTCGTCACAACCTTAGGTCCTAAGAATTGATCTCGGCCCTCAAAATTGGTCGTCACAACCTTAGGTCCTCATAATTGATCTCATCCCTCAAAATTGGTCATCCCCAACACAAATTTAGAATTGACCTTGACCCGATTAATTAGACACCCTATCCCCTTATAGTCAACCTTAACACCTCCTCGACCCACTAAATCGATCGTCCTCATCTCCTAAAGTCCTCAAAACTGACCTCGACCCTCGGAACCGATCACCCTTATCCTCTAGGTCCACAGAATTGACCTAAAATCCCTTTTTGCCAACGTCGATGTGATGTCTATTAGTCGTCAGCCTTAACTTGTTCCAAGCTCACCCGTCGAGGGGCTCTCGATAAAACCCCATCTTAGGACCCTCCTAAGCACTTCCTTAGGTCCCTAACACTCACTTGTTCACCGTAAACCCTAAATCATACTCCAAGTACCGATCTATAGGCCACAGGCTCTCCTGTGCCCCATTCGACTCCGATCAACATTCTTGCCTGGGCAAAAGCTCAATAAATCTACGAAGGGCTCTAAATTCCCTTTCCAATGGTCTGTACCTATGCAAATTGGCCTTATAGTTCGAACGAACGATCAGTTTCACTATCAAAAACTAATCTAGAGGACACCTTGCGCTCCCAAGCCCCGTTTGACCCTGGTCAACTCTCTAACTTAAGTGAAGCTTATTGAATTTTCAAAAGGATTTGAATCCCCTTTATAATGGTCCACCTAACGAGGGAATTAACCTTACGGTACGAACGAATGGCCCATTTTACTGCGAAGGGTCACCGGACGATTTTGGAACCCATTTGACCTCGATCAACACTTTAAACTAAACGAAGCTGAATGAAATCTTAAAGGTCACTAAATACTCTTTCCACTAGTCCGTGCCATGCGCGAATCATCTTTCAGTTCGGATGAATGATCCGTTCTCCTCAGAGGACTTCTTGTCAAGTGACTAATGGGCGATTTCAGGCCCCGTTTGACCTCAGTCAACTCTCGAACTCGGGAGTGTTAAATGGATTCTTAAAGGGATCTGAATACCCTTTCCAATGGTCCACATCGTGCTCGATTCTGACTTACAAATTGGATTTTATGATTTTTTTTTTTAAATCTGTCCCAGAATACCGAATGGCACCCTCCGAACCCTGCCTATTGGCAGTATGCCTGAGGTTCTATGCTAATAGGCAAGTCTAGGACCATGCCAACAGGAACCCTCTTGGCCTTATAAATAGAGGCCATGACCTCACATTGAAAAGCACCCGGGAACATCCTTCTCAGTAATTCATAGAATATTCTCGAATTCAGAGTTGTTCCCTTCTTAAACAAACCATTTCCCATATTCCATTCCATCATTTTCTTACTTTATTTAGTAAATTCCTCTTATCTCTTCATACCTCCTTCATCCCATTGCAAGATCAGCATATCTATACTCAAGATCAACATCAATCATTCATAAGGAGGTCCCATTCTCCACCCGTTCCTCAAAATTCTCTTATTTTAGTATTAGTTGCTTTATTTCTAATTTAGCACTTTATTTAATTACATCATATATACTAATCTCAAACCGTAACTAGCAATATTTGCACATACTTCATTTTTACAAAAAAATAAAAACAAGAAAAAGAGGGTACATATATAAATTTCAAAAGAGGTATTCTCACTACACATTCTCACTCTTAAACCGCGTTTCTCTCTACACACATACAAGAGAAATCCTTCGTTTGAATTTATGGATAAAACCCCACCCTATGTTATCATCAAACTACGTGGACTTTGATGCCCCTTGGGCTACATAGGCGTCCTGGGTAAATCTCGAGACTCGAGTCCTCCCTTAGCCACGTTTATAATATATATATATATATATGGACGTTTCCAGGAATTATTCAATGTGGGGGCTAAAAAAAATTTAACACAAAAAATAATGAGCATAACACAAAAAAAAAGTCTTAATATTCGATTGAAATGTTTTGGCACGGTTACAATTACAATTGACCATGGCGACTTTTCATTTTTTGAAAACGTTGAATGATAATATCATCATCTATTTCAGCAAAAACATCTTTTTCGACATATACAATTATGGTATCATTCATCCATTGATCTTCCATCCTATTACGCAACGAAATCCTTACGATATTCATAGCCGAAAATGCCCTCTCCACAGATGTTGTAACTACGGTTAAGATCAATGCCAAGGTCACAAGAAAATACACCAATGGAAACACCTCATTTTTCTTTGTCTCGACCATTTTTTTTGCGAGAGAAGAAATTTTGTTCAATCCGTTAAAGGCCGGACTAGATTGCAAGTCAAGAATATAAGTTCCAAGTTGCATATCAAGTTCAATGAGTTTGTAGCTTGAAAATTCATTTGGATATAACCGGGCAAGACGAATCAACTTTTCCTTATCAAAAGCAACGAATGCATCATCAGAACAAAGACATTCTACACAAAGAAGTAATTCAGAATTCACCTCATTGAAACGGCCATTTAGCTCTTGAAGTTGCAAATCGATGATTGTACAAAATAATTCAACACGATAACGATGTAAGTGTCTTTTTTGCCGTTTTACGTTGTGATAATTTTATGGAAAAGAATGTATTAGTCATATTGTGCACTTCAATTTTATGTTTCTCACAAAAGGAAGATACTGCATCAAGTAATAAGTCCCATCCATCATCCCTCATTATTTGTAGTCGTTGTTTACATACCCGAACTAAAGACATGGCATTCATAATATCTTGATATTTCCTTTGCAATGCCTTTGATAATTCATTTACAAATCCCAACACATTTTTCATCAAAAGCATACTAAAAACAAAGTCAAAAGAATGCATCAAATCCATAGCTACCCTTGCCTCATATCTATGCTCTTGCTTAATTGCATCCACTTCTACAATCTCAATAACACCAATTATAGAGGTGTAAGAGGTTACTTTAGATAAAATGAAGGCGTAACCCCTTTCGAAGTATGGTGATGATAATTTAATTAGCTAAAACCTTGGATTAATGATAGAACATGCAAACACAAACTCAATAAAGATAAGACTTAGTTTAAACTCACAAAATCTCTCATGTATAACTTAGAAAAGATAGTAATGAACTTTAGAAGTAACTTAGCTAGAGGGAGAGAGAAGTAAGTACCCTAGATACACCTTGGTAAGTAGGTAAAAACACACCAAACACCCTCAAGAATCTCTGCTAAGCATTAAAAGCTTCATAATAGATAACAATGGTGAGTGAGTAAACCCTTTGGTTTGCAATAACTCTCTCTTATATGTATTCTCTCTAGCAATAACTCCTTAAACTCTCAAAAGATCTATCTTTCCTCAAAGGTGGTTGGGGTCCTTAAATAGCCCCCCACACCACCTCCGAGGCAACTCAGTCATTAAAGACTATGAAAGACATCCCTCATACTTTATTTCACAACATTAAATGCCTGATGAACTAGTTATCTCCACGTCATAAACATTAAATGCCAAGACATGCCTTTTGCCTAACCACTGTGTGTCAAGGGGGTTGTTGTCGCAGAGGTGGCTCACCAACTGCCTGACAGCCCCAAATACCAAGGTGATTTACTCAAATGTGGGTCTGACATGATTTAGCTGGCTAGTGACATCACCTACCGTAGATGTGACATTAAGTAGAGGGATATATGGTTCACAACCCAACGCCCGATGGAACTTCAAGCTGCTCCGCACGAGGTTCCACGGTCAGGGTCCTTCAGTGTTTTACCAGGTGTATCTAAGATGGTCAGGACAAGTCCCAACGGTGCCTCACTCCTCAATCCTCCAAACCAAGCCCCTCTAAAGTTTCCACAGCGAGGTCATTCGATAGAGCATGAAAGCTCTCCCAGGCCCTACCAAGCCTGGTCTCTCGCGAGTACCATTTGACCTCACACTAAAACTCATTATTATTCTCGTTACATCATTACAACTATTATATCTTACAGTAAACATAAATAAAAATACAATATGATTAATACAACAAGTTAAAGTATGAGTTATCACGCCAAGCTTCCTCGTTGAGTTGCCACGCTTGAGTTACCACACTTGAGCTGCCTCAGTTGCTTAATCTCAAACATTATTGCCAATTAGGGAATTATCCCTAATCTCAGGATTACCTTCAAGCCCTCTCTACATTTTTCCCTTTGTGGAGAGATTTGTTGGAACAAGAAATGTCTGCACGAAACTTCTCAATTCGATGAACCCTCTCTGTGTGAAAAATTATGGCCTCATCTATTCGTTAGAACCGCAGCGTTATAATCTCCTAGGAAAAGTAAAATTCTCCCCAATGTACCTGAGCTGAAGCGCCATGACTTATTGGGGCTTGGGTGAAGGGACATCGCTACTTTTTCCTCATGCTGAGCCTTAACCGTTCTATCTTTATTATTTGAAATTTTCTCGAAAGGCCTACTAACCTTCTCAAATACTCGTTTGGACTCTTGGTAAGTCAAATTCTCCCTTGTAATGCTTCACTGTGTTTAAAAAAGTCAGGAATTCTCTCCGATGTAACTGAGTCACAAATTAAACAGCGTTTGGACTTGTGGGGAGGGGACATCGTAGCTTTTTTGAATCGTTTGGGGACTGCCTTCGTGGGGAGTCATTGGATATGTCGGCGTCAAAACTCAAACTTGCTGAAGAAGGCAACCCCCTTATTTTCCGCAAGCGTCACTTCATTAATGACGTGGCATTGTCTTTATAACTGTCGAGACCCTTCCCGATGTGCCATGTGTTCATTTGAAATGATTATAGGCGCCTTTGCACGTGCGATGGTGTGAAACTTAAAAGTCGAGTTTAAAACCCATCAAACGTCTCTTTTATTTCAAAACCCTTCTCCTTCCTTCATCTTCTTCAAGATCCTCGCTTTCTGTAGAGAGAGAAACTCTGTGCGAACTTTGTGCTTGCTCCATTATTGCCCCATTCTTTACTCAGTCTCCTCATTCTCTCATCTTTTGCACTACCACATGTGGTTTTGCTCCTCTCTCCATGTCCTTAGTCCTTCTTACCCAGCTATATCATCCATATTCACTCTATTATGGATTTTCCAAGTGCTTCCAAGGTTGCTACCACCACTCAGCCAGGCTCCCCCTCTGCCACTTCTGGTGTTGCTGCCGCCTCTAGCGTCGTTGCCTTGAATACTGCTCGTCAAGAGCAGCTACGCTTCTATCGTCGGGCACCCATCTTTAAAGAAAATAATAAATTTTTTGAGGCATGCAAGACCTGCCATTTCTCCTCCAAGTTCGACCCTTTACTATTAGGTGATGAGGAAGTAGATTCATCAAAGTGGGGCTATCTACCCACAGAGGGGACTCTGCGTTTCCGCTTAGACCGTGGTGACTTCCCCTATTCTCAAATTGACTTCGAAGCACCTAGGGGGTCACCAGCCCATTTAACTACCTGGCACACACACATGCAGAGCTCTCACGTTGGTGCTCTTGCCAAGATTGGGCTTTATTGCGCATACTAGTTCGGGGAGTTTACCCTCTCAAAGCACAATGCGGTGTTACAAGTGCTAGTCTCCCGATGGAACATCACACCCCACACTTTATTTGCTGCATGGGGGGAGTTCATCGTTACACTAGAGAACGTCTGTGAACTCCTTGGGTTTGAACCCATGGGTGAGTTCACCTACCATGATGAGGCTCTGAATGCCGAAGAAGCTGGTGACCGAGTTAAACTGTATCGGATTTGCTTCCGTTACACGGGTTCCTCAAATAAGGCCATATTTTTCCCCCATCAACTATTTTTTTGAAGCTCCGACACCGAAGGATGTCAGTGATGTAACGGGTCGGGGTAAAGGTACATCCTTGGAATTACTAGCCTACATACTTGTATTGCTTTCACACTTCTTTCTGACCGAGAAACCTAATGATCAGCCCAGAAGGGATCTGATAAATATTTCCATTCGTTTAGCCAGGGGGTTCAATCTTCCCCTGGCCGCCATCGCTTTGGGGTCCCAGTACACCTGGTTGGATCGAACCCACTTAGACATGGCACGATCATTGGTCCGTTACAACTTGGCCAATTTTTCCAACACCATATTCTAACGGGCTTTCTTTACACCCATTTTCCTGTTATCGCCGCCAAGTCTATTCCTCTACCTGTGGGTAGTATCAAGCCCCCACGCCTCCTATGTTTCCACAAGAAGCAAAGTCGAAAGGAGATAATGGCGATTTTTAATTATTTAGACTCCTTCTTAAAGAGTCCATATAGTGACTCTACATTTGCCCATAGTTGGGGCTTCTTTCCTTCTGCAACCACAACGGTCAAGTTCAATCCGATTGTAGAAGATCCCTCACAAGCCGTAGTTATTCTTTTCACCCCGGGGTTTCTCCCCTCCTACACTGAATAGGGATACACCTTAGAGCCTTACAACCCTGATAGATGCAGCAGGCAGTTTGGGTTTGATTTGGGGGGCCCTCGACATGTGTTTCAGGATAACCACTCAAAGCCCACCTTCGTTGAAGCCTGCACCTTTTATACTGCAGTCGCGGTGCTTGGTATGACGTCCACCATAGATGGTTGAATCACCCTTCCTAGTGCTACTAGGAAGGGAGACGTATCAACTTCTTTTACCACTAAGTTCCTTTTGGAGCAGTTGGAAATGATCTGTGAGTACATTCAGTCCCCCCCTCAATATCCCCCAGTCCTTTCCTTCTCTTCTTCTGAACTGGGTCTTAAGGGGAACTCCGTGCTTGGGGTTGAATTCCCTCTAAGCCAGACCCCCAAAGAACCTCCCAGTGAACTTCCTCCGTACTACCCCATGATCCCTGTTGCCACACCCAAATCCAAGGCCGCTGCAACCCCCAAACCATCTGCCCCCTCGATCGAAGCTGCCATAGGCGAAGGGCCTTCTGAGCTACCTACCAAGAAGGCCAAGAAGTCTAAGTCCAAGAATTCTAAGGCCCAAGTTCAAATGCAAATCCCCTTGGAGGAATTCCCTATTGCCTCCGTTCCCTCTCCTATGTCTCCAGAGATGGCTGAAGAGCTGAGGAGGCTGGTGCAAGCTGAAGTTGATAGAATTTATGCTGAGTTTCAATGGCGGGCTATCGTCATTCCTCCTCCGAGCGTATTTCCCATTATTGTGGTTAATCCTACAGAGCCAGTGGTAAAAAGGAGAAAAAGGATGAGGGTGCCTGAAACTGGTGGTACAACGGGCTCCAGGAAGAAAACGCTGGGTACCAAGACCCAGAAGAGGCAAACACTCGAGAAACCTCCATCACAAGTTCCCTTTGCTGCTGCCTTCTCGTCGCTTTTACCAGTAATTGTACCTTCCCGTTCTCCCACTGGATCTGAGGTATGTGTACATTCTTTATTTCTTATTCCTCTTCTCTTAAGGTGTGTTTCACATGCCCGTTTCTTAACAAGTAGATGTTTAATTATAGGGAGTTGAAGAAGAAAGTCCCTGTCCCCCCAGTCCCCCCGTAAGTCGCTTCGTGGGAGGGCGTTGTGGTGTCTCTCCAGCAGACACTACTCTTCCCCGTTCCCCCTGATAAGTCTCACCTATTCTCGTTGTTCATCCTCGCAACGGGCCAAAGAAGCTGCGATGAAGGCTACCACTGTTGAGTCTGCTGAGATGCCTGGTCAACCAGAGGAAACTACTGTTGCCCCCTCTGAGTTACCATCAGAGCAAGAGGTGCCTCTGCCCCTTGCTGTGGTCGAGGAGAGTGCCCCGCAGGTAATTTTCCTGCCAAGTCTTATATTTTTTATTTGTTCCCTTATTTTATTTATCATCTCTAACATGATGGGCCATTTTAGGTGGAAGTGGTGTCACTGATAGCCAACATTCTCCTTTCGCCTGCATTGACCAAACCCCTTACTACGATTTCTCCTTTCGCCTGCATTGACCAAACCCCTTACTGCGATTCCTACCTTTTATTTACTGCGATTTCGGTGCCATAACGGGGGTAAGTTAGATGCATTCCTACCTTTTATTCTTTTGCGTTTACTCTTTGCGTCTAACACTTGATTTTACATTCGTAGCTTTCCCCAAGTCTTTCTCCGCCTTTTGCCCTTAGTGGACTTTTGACCTCCAAGGCCACGGCCGATGCTAATGCTCTCGTTGGGTCATCTCTTGAGGGTTCAATGTCTCCCTCCGATGATTCGCTCGTGCTAGCTTTAGTACCTTATGTTGGTGAGGGAAGTTTACCTATCGTTGAAACTTCTTCAGCCAAGGGCCCCGCTGAAGATGCTAAGATAAAGAGCTCTCCTCCAACGATTCCTACCATCTGGCCCCTGTGGTGACTCCCATTCTCGCTCCTACGGCTGTTGAGGTAACTTGCTCATTTCTCTGTATTTCTCAGTTTCTCGAACTTCAACAGTCTTTGTGAGTTAACAATGAAAACACTTGTTAAGTTTTTTTCATAAATTCCACCTGTATTGGTGACTTAACAATGAAATACTTGTTAAGGTTTCTCATAAACTCCACCTATATCGGTGACTTAACGACGAAAACACTTGTTAAGATTTTTCAAAAACTCCACCTATATCGGTGACTTAACAACGAAAGCACTTGTTAAGATTTTTTCATAAACTCCACCTATATCGGTGACTTAACAACAAAAACACTTGTTAAGATTTTTCAAAAACTCCACCTATATCGGTGACTTAACAACGAAAACACTTATTAAGATTTTTCAAAAAATCCACCTATATCGGTGACTTAATAACGACAACACTTGTTAAGGTTTTTTCATAAACTCCACCTATATTGGTGACTTAACAACGAAAATACTTGTTAAGGTTTTTTCATAAACTCCACATATATCGGTGACTTAACAACGAAAACACTTGTTAAGATTTTTCATAAACTCCACCTATATCGGTGACTTAACAACGAAAACACTTGTTAAGATTTTTTAAAAACTCCACCTATATCGGTGACTTAACAACGAAAACACTTGTTAAGATTGTTCGAAAAATCCACCTATATCGGTGACTTAACAACGAAAACACTTGTTAAGATTTTTCAAAAACTCCACCTATATCGGTGACTTAACAACGAAAGCACTTGTTAAGATTTTTCCTTTTATTTCCTCTAACTGTCTCAGGTTTATCGGGAGGATTCTCCCTCAGTTTCTTCGCCCATTTCCTCGCCACATCGTGAACCTATCTCCTCCAAAGAATCTAACCATAATGATCAAGGTTCCACGACAGGTGTTGTTGTGGAGAGCGAATCTGGGTGCGAGCTTCCTCTGCCCGACTTGGCTCCTCCTGCCTTTTGCCTGATGGTACTCCGACGTTCTCCCCAAATGCCTGCCAGCCACCGTTTGGAAATTGAGCAACTTGTGAGCTATCATCCTGAGCCCTTCACGGTGGACTGCCTGCGTTTAAACATCTCAGTTATGAGCCATAGGCTTTAAGGCATGGCCACCATCATTGTTGAAATCTCTAATACTCTGACTGTAAGCGTTACCAGACCCCTCCTCAACCAATTCATAAGTTATCTGAGGGAGACGGGTCGTGACGGCTTCTTTTTTTACTGGCTCGTCACACATTTAAAGACTTTGAAGAACCAGAAGTTGGACAGCAAGAGGGAGCTCTTACGAAAACATCACAAGGATCAGCGGACCGAGAAAGCCAAGTTGGTCGAGCTAGTACCTCTTCTTGAAACTATTGATAAAGAGGTGGGGGACCTCGAAGAAGCTTTACGCGCGGTGAAGTCAAAACAAGAGAAACTCCTGATTGAACGTACACAGGAACAGACAAGGTTGGAGGTCTCTATTAATGCTCAACGATCTTGCCAAGCAGCTTCTTCGGGCCTCCTTGGAGATCTTTTCTCTTCTCCAGATCTGTGTTTCCTTCTTGGCGAATGAACTTGTATATGTATTTTTTTTATGTAATTCTTGGGCGATAGCTCCCACTTTTGTAATGCCCCAAAGTTTATAAATGGAAAAAGATACTTATCTTCTTATGTCATCTCTTTGTGTTACAACTGTTTGCTTAGATTGTGAAGTGTGGAGTACTGCAATTCTTTCATCTCTTCTTGAGCCATAATAAAATGAACTTGTACGCTCATCATAATAAAAATAAAGAACTTATGTATTCATAATAGCCAATTACATCAATGGTTAAATATAATTATCTACACATGATAGACTTTCAACCATTTATTGTTAATCTTCAATGGTTTGTCTTCTTCCATCTTAGAAATTAAGCAGTAACCTGAGTCATGAGCTTCCTTTACAATGAAAGGTCCTTCCTAATTTATCACAAACTTGGGTAGAGGAAGCCTTCTCATATGTTTTACTACTGCCTTCAGTACAAGGTCCCCCTCCACGAACTTCCTTGGTCTCATTAAGTTATCATATTCCCCGGAGAGTTGCTTCGTATACATTTAAAAGTGTTGCATCGCATTATCTCTGTGTTTGTCCAACGCTTCCAACTTCACATGTCTATTCTAGGGAAGCATGCTGCTTCGCAAGGCATATCAAGAAGAGGGGACTTCTAACTCTACCGGGAGAATCGCCTTGGCCCCATAGACAAGAGAGAAAGGTGTATAACCTGTGTGCTTCCTCTTAGTTATTCAATAAGCCCACAAAACGAATGGTATCTTATCATCCCACGATCCTGGTAAGTCCTCCATCGTTTTAGCCAAGATATTAACCAAAGTTTTGTTAATCGCTTCGGCTTGACTATTTCCCTTTTGGTTATGCCACCATCGAAGTGTGATGGACAATGGAGTATTTGTCTGTGAGCATAGTTACTTCTGAATTGATGAAAGGGGTTCCATTATCCGAAAGGATAACCTTTGGGATCCCGAAATAACAAATGATTTACTCTCTAATGAAGTTGCTCACCACTCTCGTTGTTTCCCTTCTCAGTGGTATCGCCTCAGCCCACTTTGTGAAGCACTCCGTTGCTACCAACATCCATATCTTCCCCCTTGAGGAAGGGTGTATTGCCCCTACTAGGTCGAACGCCCAAGTGTGAAAAGGATAAGGCATTATCAGGGAGTGTAAGTCCACTAACGGGGCATGGATCATATTTTCATAAAGTTGGCAAGCCTTGCACTTTCGAATGAACTCAGCCGAATCTTTCTCCATCATTGGCTAATAGTATCCCAAAGTCATCAAATGGTCGTATAACTTAGCTCCTCCTATGTGAGCCGGATCGTGTGCCTGTTTGAGGACCTCCGCTGCCTCTTCTCTTGTGATACAACGTAAAGGCCTGTTGAAGTATCCCCTTCGATAAAGTTGTCCCTCTTAAACATAGAATCTCAAGGCCCTTTGCCAAAGTCCCATCACATTAATTTTCTTCGTCGGGACAACTCTATCTTTAATAAAGTCAATATAGGGATGTGTCCAATCAGGTTGAGCCTCTATGAAATAATATTCTTCTACCTTGAAGAATAATTGGCATTTGTCGCATTTCCGTTGTAGCTCTGTCGCATCTTATTTCATCTTAGGCCAAAAATACACCTCTATTTGAATCCTCGGGTAGAGGGGTATCTCACTTGTTTCACAGTGCGCTTTGTGTGTTTTCTTCAATCTTTGCTCTGCCTCTTTCGGACTGATGCACCTCAACATCCATCCTCCTACATTTCTTAAGTAGAGGTTTCCCTAATTTGTAAAGTACTGGGCCAATTCTCTGATCCCCTTCGTTTCTTCACCAGCCTCCAGTTGTCTCTTAATCTCTCCCCTCCAGTCCTCTTCCCCTTCCATTAGTAGAATTGACTGTACCATCAAAGGATTTGTTCTTCGTTGGATCACGACGATAGTTGTATCGCTCTTCATGATCATTTTTTGACCAATGGTGGCATATGCGTCTGGGTGGCAGTTCATCATTTTGGGCTACCTCTTGATCTTGGTTCGATGGAACTGGCCGAGGAGCCTCTGAATGATTGTTATGTATGGTGTCAGGCTCATATGTTTCAACGCGTATTCTCCATTCACTTGCTGAACCACCAAGTTTGAATCCCCCTTAATGCAAAGTGAACGGATCCCCCTTCGAAGAGCCTCTAGTAATCCCAACACTAATGCTTCATATTCTACCTCGTTGTTAGAGCAAGGTAAATATAACTTGTAAGAAAGGCAAATTTCCTCCATTCCTTTCAAGAGAATAACCCCTGATCCTCCATTCTTTTCTGCCGATGACCCATCGAATTGCATTGTTCATTCCTCGTCCGTTGCGTCTAGGTGGTTGGTCTGCAAATCGTCTCCTGGAATATCTTCCTTAGGTGGTTCGAATGTTTCGAAGGGTAAAATAGCCAATAGATCAGCATATGCCTGGATTTTGATTGCGCGAGGCACCACGCACTTCAAGTCATATTCAGATAGGATCAGAAACCACCTAACTGCCCTACCAATCAAAATCTTCCTTGCTAGCAAATACTTAATAGGATCACATTTAGTTACAATATGAATCATAAAAGATAACATATAATGCCTAAGTTTTTGCGCTACAAAGACTAAGGCTAAATAATGCCTTTCTATGCTACTGTATCTGACTTCTGGTCCATGGATGATCCTGCTGAGGTAATAGACTGGCCGTTCTTTCCCGTCGATCTCTTGTGCCAGCAAGGCTCCCACAGACCTTATAGTGGATGTGAGGTACAGCTGCACGGTATTCCTGCCTTTGGGGGAACCATGATCTATGGTGAAACGAGTTGTTTCTTCAGCCCGTCCAGAGACTCCTGGTGAACCTCCTCCCACTTGAACTTCGTGTTTTTTCACAACAGCTGCATCAACAGATGTGTTATTTTGACCAATCCAGGAACAAATATCCTAAGGTAAGAGACTTTGCCAAGGAAACTCTTCAGCTCCTTTTCCGTTCTCGAATATGGCATTTCCAAGATCGCCCGTTGTTTGTCCTAATCCATCTGCACCCCTTGTCTATCAACCACAAATCCTAGGAATTTCCCACTTGTCACTCCAAAGACACACTTCAGTGGATTCATCCTCAATTTAAACTTCCTGCAATGAGAAAACACCTTCCTCAAATCGCTTAGATGGGACTCCACCTTCCTCGATTTGATGACCAAATCATCTACATAGAATTCTAAAAATTTATGGAAGAAGTCATGGAAAATGGCCATCATTGTTCTCTGGTAAGTCGCCCCAGCATTTATAAGGTCAAATGGCATCACTCTGTATATGAAGTTACCCAACGGTGTTCTCAATGTCGTTTTCTCTGCATCCGAGGGGTCCATCTTGATCTGGTTGTACCCTACAAACCCATCCATGAAGTTGTACATCTCATGACCAGTCGTTGCATCTATTAAGCTATCAATAGAGGGCAAAGGGAATTCATCTTTGGGGCAAGCTCTATTCAAGTCTTTGATATCCACACAGATCCTTATTTGGTTTTTGTCCTTCTATCCCACTGGGATAATACTGGATAGCCAGAGTGGGTGCTGTATCGGTGTGATGAATCCTACCGTTAGTAAGCGTTGAACCTCTTCCTTGATCTTCAAATCTAGCTCAGGTTTGTACGTTCTCGTCGACTGCTTCACTAGAATGGTAGAAGGCATTACATTCAGCTTGTGGCAGCTTACTTCCTCATCCATCCCCTCTATTTCTGTGTATTTCCATGCGAAGACATCTATAAATTCCCGGATCAACCCAACCAGGGCCTCTCGTTTCTCTTTACTGAGGTCCTTCGAGATGAAGATGGGCCTTGGATCTTCCACTTCTTTTACTAGATTCAACTGCTCCAACTCTTGTGCTTATGGCTTTGGCTGATCTGCCATTTAGCCTGGCTCTTCGGTGACATCCTCTACGAACTCCTATATATTGGAGTTGTCTATCACCATGTATTATCCCCGTTGATCCACTAGAAAGCATTCATATATCGGGTCAACCTTATCATCAGCTTCCTCGGCCACCCGCTCACACCGTTATAATCGATAAACCACCTTCCCTACCTCGGTAATAACCTTCTTACATTATCTATTGGTAGTGGTGACTGCCTTCCTCTTCTTCTCTCTAGAAGCCTCGGCCACTCTTTCTCCTGAGAATCGGCTCAGCACGCTTTATCGTTGGACCTCATGCTCTATCGAATCCATTATGGGCCTTATTTTGTCTTTGAGCGGCTTCGAGGTGCCTTGGGGCCATGGGACCACCTGGTGAGCTTCTTCGGTAATTTCCCTTGTGCTTCTCGCAACCTCCTTCTTCTACTCATTTAAAGGCCCCATCCTTTCTCTGATCGAGGGAACCCATGCTCCCTCCATTCTTCTTGTCAAGACCCGAACATCTTCCTCTAACTCTGTGTAAAATACTGCGTCCACCAGGTGAGCTTCCTCAATAGCAAAGGGCCTCTTTGTAGCCCTAATAGTCACCTCTGTCCCCTTGACATTTGCTTTAGCGCATTGGTGGTATGTTGAGGAAACCAGCCCTTAGTTGTGCATCCATACCCTCCCTATTAGCAGATGATAGGAAGTTGCATTCTCTGTCACATGGAACTTGATATGGGAACTCAGATTTCCCATTATGATCCCAACATTAACGTACCCAATGGACTTAAAAGATTGATTATCATACCCTAAAATTACCAAAGGTATGTGGACCAACCTTTCTTCTGGAATATTGGTTGTATGGAAAGAGTTTATTGGCATGATATTGATGGAAGCTCCTCCATTCATAAGAGTCCTCGCGAAGCTAACCCCGTTGACACTGGCAGTCACATACAACGGCCTGTTCTGAGGGAACCTTACAGCCCTATCTGCATCACTGAAGGTTACCTCAGACAGAAACTTTCTTACCAACCTATCCATGGGTCCCTTCCATCTCAGCGAAGGGAATGCGTTCTTCCTTGCAATATCGAGTATTGCCGAGGTTATCTCCAACCTACTCTCCTTCGGTACCCCCACCTGGTCGAAGAACCAGGTGAACTTTGGGGATTTCAAAACTACACAGTACTCTAGAACTGGATCTATTTCCTCACCTTTAATGCTGTATACCTCTTCTATATCCTTGGTGCTTGCTTCATTATAATTCAACACTACGTTAGCCATTCCCCTTGTTCAATCTTCCAGAGCCTCTCCGTACTCTCTTTGCTTCATTATTGACTCTCCTTCTCCTCTCTCAGCCTCTTCATCATAAGCAATCATAAGGTTGGCCCCATGTGCTAGCAAGGGGTCGTTGTTGACATTCTATGGAGGGATTTACAACGTCCCTACCTTCACGTACTTGTCGATGATTCTTCTCAGCGTAAAGTAGCTCTCGGTTGGGTGCTAGATCCTCTGATGAACCTGGCAATACTTTGAATTCTCCTTCGTTGCCGCATCGGGCTCCTCGGTGGGAACTCCCTTTGGCTCATAGACTGTTCCCCCTTGGACCATCGCGTTGTAACAGCTAACAGCTTCTTCCACTATACAAGCCAATGGTGGTGGGTATTACCTGTCTGTTCCGAACTTCCTCTTATTGTCCTTCTTCGGTGCTTTGCCCCTATATCCCCCTTAGGTGTACCCTACTTGTGGGGGCTGAGACCTCCCCCCCGCGGGTTGTATCGACTTCCTAAACATCATGGGCATCACCACTAAATTGGGCTGCACCACTAAGGAGATATTTCTCGCCGCTTTAGGAACGCCGCAAAAGTCCCCTCGTGCGTCTCATTGATAAGATGATAGATGTACTTAGGAAGCAGCCCCTCAGCGCAGATATGCAACAACTTTGATTCTTTCGCCTCCTCCCTCACGTTAAGGGACCTTTCCCTGAACCTTCGAATATCGTCCACCACTTCTTTCTCAGGTCGTTACTTCTCCCTACCCAGTTGGGTCAAAGTAAACTCATCCTCTGCCAGAAAGAACTTCTGAACAAACAACGCATGCATCTCTTCCCATGTAGAAACGTTGTTAGGAGTCAAATGGGAGTACCAGGTGTATGCTTTATTGGTTAAGGATTTGGAAAACTCCTCCAACCTAAGCTTCTTGTTATTGCAATGCGCTCCCAAGTTTTTAATAAAGCGCTTAATATGCTCCTTCGGGTTCCCACCTTTCTCTGTATATTTTTCAAAGACAAGAGGAATATAGTCCTTTGGATAGGGCTCATCGTTGTATTCCTGAGGATAGGGTGTTCGAAAGTCATCATAAACCGAAGCTACCTCGCCAGAATATTGCAAGGAGGCCTGCATGAACTTCAACATCCCTTTTTGCATCTCCTTTCTCATTTCCTCCATGGGTGATGCTACTGGAGCAACAACCAACGGGACCATAGGCTGAGTACCCGTTGTAGCTAGAATAATCATCACAGTTGGGGTCGTTGAAACTCCTGAGGTTCCCACGACTGGATTCATAATAGAGGGTATGCTTGCTGGGACCGTTCCCGCCACACCTGCACCTGGTAGGGCCGTTGGGGCTACCCCTGGTGTTATGAAGGCATTAGCCTCCAATCCTCCTAGCATAGTTGAAGCTACTGGGGTTTGCAAAAACTCATAAAACTTGCTCATGAGGAGCACGACCTGAGTGGGTCCCAACCCTGCACTCGTGGAAGCTTATGTCACCCTCGAAATGCCTGATGTCGCCGAAATCGGAGGTACCTCTACTCGAGGATCCCAATCCCTTAGGGCCTCAAGTTCTCTTGCAGCTTGTTCTTCATTATGTTGGATGTCATCAAAGTTGAGCCTTCAATTAGCATTATCTTACGTCATACTCCTTACTTAGAAGAATGCCTCCCTAGCATAGTCGCCAAATGTAAGAGGGTACTTTAAATAAGATGGAGGCGTAACCCCTTTCGAAGTATGGTGATGATAAGTTAATTAGCTAAAACCTTGGATTAGTGATAGAACATGCAAACACAAACTCAATAAAGATAAGACTTAGTTTAAACTCATAAAATCTCTCGTGTATAACTGAGAAAAGATAGTAATGAACTTTAGAAGTAACTTAGCTAGAGGGAGAGTGAAGTAAGCACCCTATATACACCTTGGTAGGCAGGTAGAAACACACCAAACACCCTCAAGAATCTCCGTTAAGCATTAAAAGCTTCGTAATGAATAATAATGGTGAGTGAGTAAACCCTATGGTTTGCAATAACTCTCTTTTATCTGTATTCTCTCTAGAAATAACTCCTTAAACTCTCAAAAGATCTCTCTTTCCTCAAAGGTGGTTGGGGTCCTTAAATAGCCCCCCACACCACTCCCAAGATAAATCAGTCATTAAAGACTATGAAAGACATCCCTCATACTTTATGTCACAACATTAAATGCCTGATCCACTAGTTGTCTCCATGTCATAAACATTAAATGCCAAGATATGCCTTTCGCCTAACCACTGTGTGTCAGGGGGGATGTTATCGCAGAGGTGGCTCACCAACTACCTGATAGCTCCAAATACCACGGTGGTTTACTCAAGTGTGGGTCTGACATTGTTTAGCTGGCTAGTGACATCACTTATAGTAGATGTGACATTGAGTAAAGGGCTGTTTGGTTCACAACCCAACGCCTGATGGAACTCCAAGCTGCTCAGCCCGAGGTTCCATGGTCAGGGTCCTTCGGTGTTTTAACAGGTGTATCAAAGATGGTCAGGACAAGACCCAACGGTGCCTCACTTCTCAATCCTCCAAACCAAGTCCCTCTAAAGTTCCCGCTGCGAGGTCATTCGACAGAGCATGAAAGCTCTCCCATGCCTGCCAAGCCTGGTCTCTCACGAGTACCGTTTGACCTCACACTAAAACTCATTATTATTCTCGTTACATAATTACAGCCGTTATAGCTTACAGTCAACATAAACAGAAATACAATATGATTAATACAACAAGTTAAAGTATGAGTTGCCATGCCAAGCTGCCTCGCTAAGTTGCCAGGCTTGAGTTGCCACGCTTAAGCTTCCTCGGTTGCTTAATCTCAAACACTATTGCCAATTAGGGAATTATCCTTAATCTCAGGATTACCTTCAGTCCCCCTCTACAAGAGGAGAACATGGTAATCAAGCTAACTAAGGTGAGCCCCAACGAGTGTCACCGGGACGTTGTAGAGAAGTACTTTGATTTTTTCCTTTCCCACTTTGAATCTCACCGTTGTCAATTGCACTACTAATATTTTCAAGTTGTTGCTCCCGAAGAATATCATGACATTTACATGAGGCACCAACTAGATTGACAACACTTAAAACCAACGTAAAAAGAGTAATAATATCATCGTATTTCTTTGCCACTGCAACAAGAACCAATTATAATTGGTGAACAAAACAATGAACATAAAAAAGCACAGTTATTCTCTCGTAAAATCAGTGTTTGGAGACCATTAAATTCTCGTTGCATATTACTGGCCCCATCATAACCTTGCCCACATAGTCTCGAAATACTCAAACCAAGTCTTGCAAATAAACTATTTATCGACAACTTAAGTGACATAGCCGTTGTATCCCCAACATGTTCTACACCGATCAAACGCTCCATGACTTGCCCACTCTTATCTACATATTGTAAAACAACGGCCATTTTCTCCTTTATCAATACATCACGGGACTCGTCAATTAAAATTACAAAAAATGAATCTCCTATATCTTTGATGATAAAGTCAACAATCTCACTTGCAATTGAATTACCAATATCCTTTTGAATATCCGGTGATGTCAATCTTAGGTTTAAAAGAGCATTCTTCATTACAACAGCTCTAATATCCACATTTAGATTGCATGAAAATTTCATAAGTTCAAGAAAGTTCCCTCTATTTTCAAACTCTTTCGATTCTCACTACCACGAAATGCAAGTCCTTGACGTAAAAGAAATCGAATAGAATTGATTGAGGCACTTAGACGTGTTCGGTACTCACTTTTAGTTTTTTGTGATTGCTTGAAGAAAATTGTCTCAATTTGTTGATTTTGGTTTATTAAATCTTGACAAGCTCTCAAAGCTTGATTTGAAAACCCTTCACCCACAAAGGCGTCTTCTTTGTCACTCAATTTGAAAAGATAGCAACATAGACAGTATGCGGCATTAGTAGTAACACTATATTCTAGCCAAGAAGAAAATTCATTGAACCAAGCGGGGTTGAAACGCCTCAATTATTTTCCCATAGTTTTATATGGAAAGTCGTGATCACGAGGCTGACAAGGAACTTTTTGTAAATAGGCTCTATGAATTTTGTCCTCCAATTTAGGATTTCCACTATAAATTAGAGTTCATAATGCCGGATGAGCCTGAATATCCTCCAAAATAGATTCATGTGCTACATTGCTCTCAATTTCAATAGGTGGTGATGTAGACGTTGACACAAATTTTCTTTTAAAATAATTCTCCATGAGCTAACTGTTAACACACAAAATTCGACCATAAAATTCCAGTCCTAAATTCAACCATAGAATAAATTTCAGCCCTAAATTTTAGTCCTAAATTTCAACAATCAATCATAGAATAAATTTTAGCAATTAATATGGACTATAGTTAACAAAGTTCAGCAATTAATTAATAAATTTCAGCAATTAATAATATAGTTAATTTAAGCCATTAATAGAGAAGAGTTGCCTACTAGTACTAGTAAAAAAACTCCAAATGGATAGAATAGATATAGCTTCTATTAAATGCGAGGACGGATGCTCTGGTTATAGAATGGATAGAACTTGTATTCCCTAGTTTCTCTGGTTTTGCTTCTTGTAAGTTGTAAAGTTTGTAAAGTTGGAAGAATCAAGAATGGAGTTTGATTGGAACTTAACATGGGAGAGGCATGGAATGAGAGAAGAAGAATGAAGTTCGATCAAGTAGCGGTTGTCTCAAAATATGTTGTTGTGTCAAAATAGGTTTAACCTTTAAGATTCTAAGATATTTATGTTTTTACCCCAAGTTTTATACACAAATCAGTTTTTACCCCTAAAAGAAATTTTACTAAAAAAATTTTTTTTTTTTTAAAAACGTGGGGGCTCAAGCCCCCACCTGCCTCCATCCCTATATATATATATATATATATATTCTTAATGAATGTCATATTCTTGAATGCTTGTGTTTCATCTGATATATACATTCATTCTTCCATAACGACTTGTGATTCAGCAAACGCTCACATTGTATTTTGAATTATTATTTTCGGGAACATTCCTAAGGATGAATCCACTCCGTCCTTTTCCTGACGTGGGTTGAACAATTCTAGTCTTCATCTATATTATGCACATAAGCACACACTTTACGAAATCTAACAAGAGAAGATTATCACATGCTTATGAGAGATCGAAAGCGCGGGATGGGTGTCTAACACCTTCTCATTCCGTAACTTAGTCCCCGAACCTTTAAACTACTTGGTTTTACAAGAATTAGTATTGTCCTTGATGTGGTTATCCCAAGGCGACAACATATCTTTTGTCTATTTTGTGCAAACTAGGCTGACGACTCTATCTCTACACATTATCCCACATTTACGACGACCGAGCACCCCGAGAAAAGGCGCAATCCTGCATGCACACCGAAGGGAATACTTGGAAATGAGGAATATAGGGGGAGGCCCCCGGGATGGCCACATTATTATTATTATTATTATTATTATTATTATTATTATTATTATTATATTCTTGTGCTCATTTTCATTTCGGCTTCATTTTTAGGGACTAGCAATGTGTAAGTTAGGGGGTGTGATTAGTCACGGATATTGCATTTAGTATCCTTTATTCTTGTGCCTTCTAGAATTCCTATATCCATTAATTTCTATAATATTGGACAAACTTTTTTCATTGATGTTTATATGTTTTTCAAGGTTTATTTGATCTTTTATAGGCATTGGGGATGTAAAGTGTGAAGTTGGAAGCATTTCGATAAAGTTTTGTCGTAAGATGTAACTTCAAGAGAAATTTGGTCATTTTAAACGCTATATTTTTAATGGCATAAAATTACCAACATGTTTATCATCAAATTATCCTGGTGTGTCTGCCAACCGTGTGTTATCCGATCCTGAATGAAGAAGTTATGGTTGTTTTAAGAATATTTCAACATGTGATATAACTTCAAGAGTAATTTGGTAATTCCATATTGAATAATTTGGAGTGTTTAGAAATATCAACATTTATATCATTGAATTATCTTCCCTTTGATTCCAATCGTGCCCAATTTCTAGTTTGTATGAAAATTTTATGGCCCTTCTCGTATTGATGCGCAAAAATGCACTTGAATTGGACCAAGGCAGAAACTTTGAAAACTCACGGGGCCACAATAAACTGGACCTGGCCCGGATCGAGCTAGTTACTATTCACATACGCAATTTTTCTATTTTTGAGGGTTTTGGATTTATTATATAAGGGGTAGTCATCCTTCTCTGAGAGGATTTCATCTTTTACTTCATTTTGGGTTTTGTAGGATATTTTTGGCCTCGAGATTTGTACGGAGCTCTTCACTCTCTCTCCTAGGGTTTGAATATGTAAATGGGTATTATCTCTTGTTCTCTCTCTTCCACCATTTTAATGTTTTCTTAGTTAGTTTCAAGCTTTGTAACATAGATTTATTTAGTTAGTTTCAAGTTTTGTAATATAATTAGCTAGTCGTTGATTTCTCTCTTGCCTTTTTCTCATTTACTTGTTGTAGTTAACTTTAGGATGTGTTATAACTAATTAAATTAGTTTGAGATTGTTGAACCTGCCACTAGTTATTTGGTTTATTTTCTATGGTATGATGTCTGGGAGGTTTTAATGTGTTTATTGTGTGCTGGAATTGCACCTTGGAACCGTAATGGATGATATCATTTATCTTTCATGTTTGAAATCTTTGTGTGTAATTTCAACCATATTATTGACAAAAAAACTTAAATTTGTGCTTTTACGAATATTTAGGGAGTGACGCTCTAGGTGTTTGATTAATTTTCCAAATGAGTTTAAAATTATGAAATTGTTCTCTTTTCATGTAACCATTTGTGCTAATTAGTCCATGGTGGGAGAAATGATTATCAACCTAATGCTTTAATTCTTGTCACTTAATTTAGTGTTAATGATAGTATAAAACCCTTTAAACCAAAATCTTCTTTTATACTTTTATTTGTGAAGTAATAAATCGATTAAACTCTAACAACATTCTCTGTGGATTCGATACCCGAACTAGCAACATTATCCAAAACCCATTCATTGGAGAATCAACTTTATTATCTCCACTTCCTTGACCAATTTCAAATCTATGATGATAATTTTTGGGAGCGCCTTTCTATTGAAATATCTTTTGCTTAGCCTTCGCAAAAAACTTAAAAAATCAATGTCATATCCTCAATACTAAAATCAGGGGAACTCAAACTAGGAAATGTCTTCTTAGACTTAAAAGTATATTCTTTTTTTCTGCGAGACATTCCTCGGTGATACAACAAATTATCCTCATAGGTTTGAAGGGAACTAACCAACTCATCTACACGAAAGGGCATTACGAGAAAATTTTAACTACTTTTACGGAATCAACCTTTCCACAAAACCTACTTGAAATAGACCATAGGATTTTGTCGACGATTTTATCCTCTTTTATGGTATTCCCTAAAGAAAAGGCAGACATCACTGTGTCATTCAACTCGGCATAAAACCCGTCAAAAGTTTCGTTCTCCTTCATAGTGAGGAGTTCAAAATGGGCGATCAACCTTTAAAGCGTAGAATGCTTTACAGTGGAGGTGCCTTCTTCATCTATAAGATTTCCCATGCCTCCTTAGACATTGTATAAGTATAAGTACATTTATATTCAATCCGGGACACATAACCAAAAATGGTGTTAAGTTTTTTCATGTTCCACCCACTCTCCTTAAAATCATTGTTGTCCCAACTAGATCTAATCTTGACTATAAGAACAGTATCGATAAAAACCATGAGACACTTCCATCCTAAAAGAACACTATTCTAAATCCTATCATCTATAGACATCAAGTATGTGGACATACGAGCTTTGCAGTAGGAATAATTGTTACCATCAAATGGAGGAGGACAAAAGGTTGAACTTATAGCCGTTACACACGAAAATGATCTACTTTAGGTTATAACACCAAAAACTTCAGAAACCCACCCTGATACCAGTTGAGAGTATAATTCTCGATGGCACCTATCCAAATAAAAATTAATTCACCTAATTCAAGAAAAATCAGGAATAACTTGTTATTACAAAAGGGTAAATAATTCTAAAAGTTTAAGTGACAAAATATTTTACTAAGTTTTTGAATTCGAGTTCTATTTTGTTTAATTAAGATAATGATTCTAAAATATGCGAAAAGAGCAAAATAATCGCAACCAGATGTACGAGGGAACACTCCACTAATGGGAAAAACCTCGGGCCGGTATAGCATTATTTCTCAAAGAAAATTGTGGTACACTTACACATCTTTCACTAGAAACTTTTTCACACAATATCTTCTGAAGAAGGTGCCGACAGCTAAAGAACGCTACACAACTGCCATCGATTTTGGTTCGCGATTAATGTCTTCAAATCCTCTTGGTTGTAAAATATATATTAAAGTTGAAGAGACTTTGTTCTAAGAACGGTACCTTAGAGAAACTACAAAATCTACACCTAGGATTGTGAGGGAGTCCTATAAGGTTGTATAAGTATATTATAAGAGTATTATGGTATAAATCTCATAATGAATTTTTTAAGCCAGAGTAGAGAAAACATATACCCACGAGCAAAAGAATTGAAATTGATTTGAACAAAAAGATAAGTAAAAAAATCTCTAAAGCTTTCTCAAGGAGAAAACCAAAAAGCTATGGTTTGAATAACTTAAATTAGAGGAGTGAAAAATATGCTCTCAAATATTGAAATGATTTTGATTAGTAAAAAGATTTTTTACAAACTCTCACTCTTGGTTTAGGAATAGTATTGAACATATAAACATTGAGGTAAGAAACATTTAGGAGGATAATATGTTAGTTATAAAACTTTTAAGACCTCAAGTAATCACATCTAAGACATTATCATTCGAAATATTGGACTTGGAACACTTATCGAGGATATCTTAATGAAATCTTGGTTTAGGAATAGTATTGAACATATAAACATATAGACATGAGGTAAGAAACATTTAGGAGGATAATATGTTAGGTGTAAGACTTTTTAAGACCTCAAGTAATCACATCTAAGACATTATCATTCGAAATATTGAACTTGGAACACTTATCGAGGATATCTTACTGAATTTTTTTCTAAAAAGTGCTTTTGGCACACGGTCAGACTTGATCGCTGGTGTAAGGGTGGCAATTTTTGGAAAGAAACAATAACATGACACGAAACAAAATGAAAAATGCGCGAAATTAATACGATCTTTCATGTTCGGGTCGTGTTCGGGTCTGGATTTTAAGACTCGCCATCGGGTCGTGTCGTGTCGTGTTCATGTCCAATTTCTGCCATGAAATTGACCCGATAAGGACATGATAGTGATCCGATTAAGGACTCGATATATACCCTATGTAGACCCGCTATTAACCCCATTTAGACCCATTATAAATCCACAATTTAGACCCCTTATTTTTTTTAATTTCTCACTAACTGGTCTAATTGTGTCTAATCGTGTCCAATCGAATCATATTTATTTATCGTGTTGTGTTGTGTTTTTAACATGTCGTGTTCGAGTTTAAGAAGAAAAATACGCTATCATGTCGTGTCATGTTCGGGTCCACTGGTTTCTTATCGTGTCATGTTGGGTCTTGTAAAAACACGACCCATTGACCCGTTTTACCACCCCAACACTGGTGGCATCGCTGCAGCGAGGAAAAACTTTATTGTAGAAAACCTTAAGTGAAACACGACGGATAAACTTCCAGATAAGGTTGTTCACTTTAGCAGAGAAACACTTGGCTGCGACTAAACTCCTGCGAGCAGCCTGCGAAAGTGTCCAAGGATTTTGTCCAGTTTTTTCTTAAAAGATTTAGAAAATATGTTTTGGTAAAACCCTAAGTATGTTTGTTCTAACCAAGAATACTCATACTTAAACTATAAGAAAAATATGCAAATTCTATGAAAATAGATTTTTCTAAATGAAGAGTTTATTTGCATAGTGTATTTAACAATTTATCCAAATAAGGTTATTTGAAAAGATTTTCCAGATATGAAAACAATTAACCAAAGGGTGAATCCAAGTTCTCTAAGTCTTATACATTTACTAATAGTGTACTTGATGTTCGAAATGAATGATCTAAGTTAAAGTTGATGAAGCATTCCTGGGGACCTCTAGGACAAAGACTTAAAATTATTTTGGCAAGGAATTTAGATTATTTAATAATATAGGGCACATTGAATATATTATATTCTTACACTAATTATAAATGGAGTACAAAACAATGATACGTAACACGTAATGTTATACATAAGTCTATAAGAACTTATAACTTTTAAGGCCTAAGACCGTGATTTGATACCAACTTAAAAAAAACCTATATATTTTAACACTATGATTGATTATGTCCTATGTTTAAAATATACAAATTGTCAGAACAATTTAAATAACATTTCTTAGCATGTAAAGAAACAAAATAAACAAATATGACAAGGAAAAGAGATACGATATTATAAACCATAATGATATAACTAAATAATCACGAACTGTAAATAAAGACTCATGCCAACAATTATCCCCTCCACCATACATGCTAACTGAAGATAAACTTATATAAACTCACACAATCTGAAAGTAAAATATTCAGTTACTGAGAGGAACCTACATCCAAGCTCCTAAGGATAAATTTGACAAGGAAAATAAAGGTATAACTATGCTCATTGGAAGGGAGACTAATCACGTAGTCCATCCCTAGAAGTTTGCCATAAAATTCGACCATGAAGTTTGCCAGGAAAATATGTTCGTCCTTTCCTCTTGACTATGTAGAAAATTCTGCCACGAAATTTGCCAGGAATTGGCCCTTGATACTTAATGTCAAACTAGGACAGTTTAAGGGACCACTTGGTTATTCTGTTGGAGAGGTTGGACTTCTTGAGAACATCCCTCAAAGGGTACGTTATTAGAACGACTATCGTGTAAGCCTCGAAGTATTACCTCAACTTCCTTGCGACGATCACCAGGGCCAAAAATATCTTTTTTATAGGCATACACTGGCTTCTTGTTCAAGAAGGGTGTGGCTCGCATAGTAAATTGATTTATTCTTTCCATTATATAGACAAATCAACGTCGCATTGGTCGCATGCCCTGGGATAGCCAAGTAAAGGTACAGATGTTCTCCTTCTTTGGAATTTGATAGCAAAGGGGATTCCAAGTTCTTCTTATTCCCTACCAAATCTTGATCACATTCTTCTGTCCAGATAGTGGGGATTATTTTCTTTAAGGCTTATAAGAACGATCGACATTTAATAAAATATCTTGAAATAAAGTGATTTAGGGTCCCTAAAATTCTAGTGCGAGCTGGATATCCCTAATGGTGGCCAGTCTTCTAAAGTCTTGTAGAGCTTTTATCTAATCTGGGTTCACCTCAATACCCCTCTCAGTCTCCAAGTAACCTAGAAACTTGTTAGAGCTCATAGCGAATACATATTTAAAAATGTTGAGCTTCATCTTGTACTCTATGAGAATGTTGAAGGACTTGTCAAGGTCCCTCGTGTGATCGGCCTAATACTTTCTTTTGACGATCATATCATCAATATATACCTCCATGGTGGAACCAATCTGTCTATTGAACATCTTGATGACCAACCTCTGATAAGTTGTCCTTGCATTCTTCAAACAATAGGGCATTACTCTGTAATATTAAAGTTCAAAGGCTTTGATGAACGAGGTACTCTCTTGGTCAGGACTAAGCATTGGTATTTGGTGGTAGCCAGAGTATGCATCCATGAAAATCATGCATTGAAGTCATGTTGTCAAATCCATGAGCTAATCTATCCAAGGTAGAAGGAAATTATCATTGAGGCAGTGCCTATTGAGATCGGTGAAGTCAACACAAACCCTTCATCTTTTATTCTTTTTCTTAACAAAAACAGTGTTGAAGAACATATCTGGGAATTGGACCTCTCTAATAGAGCCATCCTGGAGTAGGTTATTAACTTCAGCTTCTATAGCCCTTACCTTCTCTGAGCTGACATCCTAGGCTTCTATTTGATCGGCTTAATACTTATATCTACATGCAATTGGTGGCAAATAATCTTTGAGTCTATTCTCAGGAGATTATAGGGCTTCCATGCGAAGACGTTTGCATTTATTCTAAGGAAGTGAGATAGTTATTTAGCTTCATCCTTGGGCAGCTCCAATCTGATGAGGAAAGTCTTCAATGGTTGTGATGCTTCTAAAGGAATAGATATGAGATCCTCTAACACGCGTTCGGTAGGATTCAGTCAAATTTCTTTAAATCTCGGTCGAACGCCCTATTATTTCTACATGGACTAATCGCCCTCCAAATTATCCTCGTCTTGACTATTCTAATATTGGGTTTACTTTGCCTTGATGATTGAACCAAAATAGTTTTGTGTCACTTCTTGATCTCCTTCAATCTCTATCACTCCCTAGTCAGTCACATATTTGAGGTTTTGATAGAGGGAAGAGGGGACAACAATCATATCATGTATCCATCCTCTGCCTAATATGGCGTTGTAGGGCGACTCCGATTGGATCACGTGGAATTCCACTTCCTTATTAGTTGAACTAATCTTGATTGGCAACTTGATTTTTCACATGGGGTTTCTATATCTCCATTGAGGTCGATCAATGGGTCGACGTTGGTATCTAGATCCTTGATGCATAAAATGAGCTTGTAGAGCTTTGTCACGTACAACATTTATAAAGAGCTTACTTAGTCTACCATCACTCTTCTTACGTCAAAGATCATAATTAGCAAGGTGAGTACCAAGGCATCCTTGTGAGACAAATTGACGCTGCCAGGTCATCGCTAGTGAAGATAATGGCACGATTAGTATCCAGGTTTTTCCTTTCCCTTTTGAATGGGACTGGCTTAGATAAGTTTACTTAGAATGGTTGTGGGATACTGGCTGGGATACTGGCTGCGATTCTTGATTCGTATCGAATCTTGCACAATTATGCCTTCGAACTTATGCATTTTAGCCCCCTCGAGTACCGTAATTGCTATATTTTTGCTCGTTAATTAGACAATCTTCGTTTTATATGCTAACATGTTATTTGAGGTATTATTGAGCTTTTATAGGTGTTAGGGTGCTTAGTGTGAAGTTTGTGCGCGTTCCGATAAAGTTTCGTTGTGATTCGCACGTTCAGGGGCAATTTGGTAATTTCACACTTCGAGATTTTTCCTGAAGTATTCATGAAATTTGTAGGTCTTCGGCCAAGTTTGGCATGGCCGCAACGGTTCTCAAATCGGAGTCCGAACAAATTAAACACATACCTTTAATCGAAAAAGAATTATAAGTTATTTAATCTAATTTTTTATTAATATTTTAACAATCGATTTAATTTCCTCCATGTCCTTTTCTCTTTCATTTTTGCAGGAAGCTTCAAAATGAAATGGAAATTTTGTTTCTTAGCTCGGATTTTGCTCTGGTTTTCCTCGAGTTTTGGTTCGTTCGAAATTCGGGGCTTTAGTCCAAAATTGGAGCATGATTATTGACCACACGCACATATGGGTCTCTTTGGCCATCTTTGGAGCTTGGGTTTTATTGCTTCGTCCATTAATGGAGGTTGTGGATCTTGGAAGTGGATTGTGGAATTTTAATGGAGGTAGCTGGTGGTGGTCTTGGCTTTGGTTCCAAATGAATTTGCAGGTCCCGTTCCAATTCATTGTTAGTCTCGGCCATTAGTAGTGGTTGGCCACGCATGAAAGTGGGCATTGCAGTACACATTTGCAGTTGGTCTATTTCAACAATTGTGGAGGTCTCGATTTTGGCCATTTTAGAAGCAAGGGAGTTTTTGGTCTTGAGTCTTTGACCAAGATAGCAGCAGGTCCTAAACCATGGGAAGCTTCGATTTTGTGTAGCAGCCTTGGGGACTTTGCAGTACTGTCACTACCTGTCGATCTAAGGTCGACTGGGATTTGGAATTAAGCCTTGGACTCAAGACAGTGTGCCCTCTCCATTTTCGCGATCGACCGGTCCCCTGTTTCACACTTTTGTCCAAGATGTGCAGTTACCCATTTTATATTTTTAATTTATTTTTCTTTTATTTTTTGTTTCCTAAATTAGAGACTTACCCCTCTTCTTTCCTTATTTCTTTTTCTTCCAACTTAGTATAAATAGACCACTAGGTTTATTTTTGTATATATCTTGTAATAATAGATTATCTAGCTTAGGGTTTGTTTTGGAGCTAGGGTTTGGAGATATTTCGGGTGTGCCATTTTTTCCCTCCTAGGGTATGCTAGTATAGAGGGGTTTGCCTGTCGCGGTTGTGTAATAACACTAGCCATCATCTTCTTCATCTATCCAAGTTCTGTTGTTTGTATTTCCTACTTTATTTCAATGCTTTATTTACTTGCTTTATAGTGTAGATTTACCGCTTTCTTTAAATACGCGCTTTTACCATACTTCCTAGCTAATTTAGTGTAGGTTGTGTTGGATTGAACTCACCTAAGGGTTGATTGGTTGCTTTGCTTTGGTGATGAAGTTTTACGTGTTTATTTCGAGTGGTCTAGGAGATTTCACGGGGTATATCTTGTATGCTCCGTATTTACAACCATGTGTGCATAATTTTGGGAGTATTTGTTGACGCTAAAATCTTATTAGACTTTTATGCAAATTTAGGGATGTGACAACTATGCGTTTAATTAACTGTCGACACGAGACGTAATCGTAATAACTCGCAACCATTAATACCAATTAACTCGGGGTGAGAGATATCCGATGAAACCTATAGTTTTTATTTGTTTTTCCAATCATAGTTTAATTTAACCACGCCTAGATTAATCTTTTCCTTTTGTTGTCTTTTCTTTTTTTTAGCAAAATTATCTTTTACACTTTCATTCTAGAAGTATTAAACCAATTAAATTCTATCAACTTGTCTTTGTGAATTTTTGATACCCGGCTGGCCGCTATAATCCCTTAAATGAGTGTAGTCATAGTTTAGGTTTTTGTATAGAGTTGGTGAGCCAAATATAATAAAATGATCGGCTTGTAGGTGACTCTCGCACCGCGACGAAACCCAGTCTATCAAATGGCGCCGTTGTCGGGGACTTGTTTGTTTTAGAATTTATTTGATTTAGTATTTCGTAGTATTTTCTTTATCTTTGTATTCTTTGCTAACCTTTTTGTAGGACTTCTACATTTGAGCGCCAAGAACCGCTTGAATTTTTTGGTCGCGCATCACTTTGTCCAATTCGCCAGTTCGTGCCATCTTTGGGGTAAGCATGTCTTATTCCAATCCTTTCGGAAATCATTATGATAATTCTCAAAATCCTTATAAACCTATTACTTTTGGTCAATACTTAGAGTCCCAAAAAATTGCAAATTCAAAAATGTCTTTGGGTAAGTATAACAAAAGTCGAGCTTTAGAGTGCATGTATTTTGAGGATGATTATAACGATTTTGGGCCTCTAATTCCTTATAATAGGAATTTTGAAATTAATTTCAATTGTTTTCAAAATTCCTATAATAATGAGTTTGAGTATAGTTCCAATAATAATTTTCAAACTTCTCATTTCCAAGAATTCGCACCCCGACCTATGACTTTCGGTGAAAGATTGCTCATGCTTGAGAATGAGAGGTATGAAGACCGTTATCAGGAATAAAATCGTTTGTCATAACATGAATTGGATTTATTATTTGAATCCGTCGACGATTTTTCTTTCGAAACTTTTGAAGTCGAGGAATGTTTTGAACCAAATGAGGATTTTATGCCTACTTTGGAACAAACCATTCTTGACTTGTCCCATTGTTTAATAGAGAATGAAAGTGATGATGAAATGGATATAGTATCCATTTTCAATGAAATGATTTCATCATTGGGTCCCAAAGAAGAAAGTTTCATTGAAAATGATCCTATCTCCTTTGAAATTCCAACTTTGAACGATGATAACTCATCTCTTGAGTTTGAATTTCTTTCCTCCCTCTTTTCATTCTCCGTTATCACACCATCACAAGTACCCGATGAATCGGTGACAAACTTTTAAACATCTAACCCTTTCACCGACGAGGAGTACTTGCTCGAGTTGCTTTCCATGAAGGCATTTTTGCCTCCTTGTGCGCCCCCCTCCTCCCCTCCCATTCCAATTTCAAAATACTTGGGAGAAAATTCTGTTTTTTTTTTTACCTCTCTTGTTTTATCACCCGTTTTATCCAAATCCCCCATCGTCCTCCAAAGACTTATGCGATTCTTGATTCGCATCGAATCTTGCACATTTATGCCCTCAAACTTATGCATTTTAGCCCCCTCGGGCACCGTAATTTCTATATTTATGCTCATTAATCGAACAACCTTTGTTTTATATGCTAACATGTTATTTGAGGTATTATTAATCTTTTATAGGTGTTACGGTACTTAGTATGAAGTTTGAGTGCGTTCTGGTAAAGTTATGTCGCGATTCGCACGTTCACGGGAAAATCGGTAATTTCATACTTCGGGATTTTTGCTCGAAGTATTCACGGAAGTTGTAGGTCTCGGGCCAAGATTTGCGTGGCCGTAAAAGGTACTTGAATCGAATTCTTAACGAATTAAACACGTACCTTTAATCGGAAAAGAATTATAAGTTATATAATCTAATATTTTATTAAAATTTTAACAATCTATCTAATTTCCTCCATGACCTTTTCTCTTTAACTTTTGCAGGAAGCTTCAAATTGAAATGGCGATTTTTGTTCTTTGCTCGAGTTTAGGCTTCATTCAAAATTCGGGGCTTTGGTCCAAAATTGGAGCATGATTATTGACCACACGCGCATATGGGTCTCTTTGGCCATTTTTGGAGCTTGGGTTTTAGTACTTTGGCCATTAATGGAGGTTGTGGGTTTTGGAATTTTAATGGAGACAGCAGGTGGTGGTCTCGGTTTTGGATCCAAACGCATTCGCAGGTCCCATTCCAATCCATTGTTGGTCTTGGCCATTGGTGGTGGTTGGCCACGCATGAAAGTGAGTATTGCAGTACACATTTGCAACTGGTCCATTTCCACAATTGTGGAGGTCTCGATTTTGGCCATTATAGAAGCAAGGGAGTTTTTGGTTTTGGGTCTTTGAATAAGATAACAGTATGTCCTAAACCATAAAAAGCTTCAGTTTTGTGTAGCAACCTTGGGACCTTTGCAGCACTGTCACTACCGGTCGACCGACGGCCAACTCGCGGTCGACTGGGTTTTGGAATTAAGCCTTGGACTCGAGACAGGGTGCCATCTCCATTTTTGCGATTGACCTACCTGAGGCCCCAGTCGATCAGTCCCCTGTTTCTCACTTTTGTTCGAGATGTTTTGTTGCCTATTTTCTAGTTTGAATTTCTTTTTCTTTTATTTTTTGTTTCCTTAATTAGAGACTTACCCCTTTTCCTTTTCTTTTTCTTTATTTCTCTTTCTTCCAACTTAGTATAAATAGACCACTTGGTTTATTTTTGTAGATATCTTGTAATAATAGATTATTTAGCTTATGGTTTGTTTTGGGCGCTAGGGTTTGGAGATATTTTTGGTGTGCCATTTTCTCCCTCCTAGGGTTTGATCGTATAGAGGGGATTTCCCGTTGCAGTTGTGTAAGAACACTAGCCATCGTCTTCTTCATCAATCCAAGTTCCATTATTTGTATTTCTTGCTTTATTTACATGATTTATTTACGTGATTTGTAGTGTAGATTTACCATTTTCTTTAAATACGCGCTTTTACCATACTTTCTAGCTAATTTAGTCTAGGTTGTGTTGGATTGAACTCACTTAAGGGTTGATTGGTTGCTTTGCTTTGGTGATGGAGTTTTACATGTTTATTTCAAGTGGGTTGTCCTAATTATTATGCCTAGGAGATTTAACGGGGTATATCATGTATGCTCTGTATTTGCGACCTTGCATGGGTAATTTCTGGGGTATTTGTTGACGCCAAAATCTTATTAGACTTTTATGCGAATTTAGGGGTGTGACAACTCTGGGTTTAATTAATTGTCAAAACGAGACGCAAACTTAATAACTCGTGAGCCCATGTAACCATTTATACCAATTAACTCGGGGTGAGGGATATCCGATGAAACCTATAGTTTTTATTTGCTTTGTCAATCATAGTTTAATTTATCCACGCCTAGATTAATCTTTTCCTTTTGTTATCTTTTCTTTTTTGTTAGCAAAATTATCCTTTACACTTTTATTCTAGAAGTATTAAGCCAATTAAATTCTAGCAACTTGTCTCTGTGGATTTTCAATACCCGGACTGACCGTTATACTCCCTTAAATGAGTGTATTCGTAGTTTAGGTTTTTATATAGAGTTGGTGAGATGAATATAATAAAATGACCGACGCGTAGGTGACTCTCGCGACGCTGTGAAAACCAGCCTATCAATTCTCACCTTCTCCATGAGCTTCTTACCAGTGTGCAGAGCCGGGTCAGTATAGCCATGAATGGTGGTGACCAATCCTGTTGGTAGAAGATCCTCTTCTTCTTTCTGAATGGTATTGATCTTCGTCATCAATTTTAGCTTCATTATGGTAATGTATTCCTTATGGTTCCCCACTTGGACGAGTTCTTCCAGGTGTTTTTTGAACATTTTATAATTCTTCGTGAGGTGTCTTTGGTCCTATTGATAGTTACATATGATATTGTCATCCCTAGGATTACTGGTCATCTTGGGAGGCCTCTTAAAAAAAGGCTTGTCTTTGATTTGGTGAATCATCTTGTAGATGGGTTGCTTGAGGACTGTCTCCAGTGCCTTATAATTATTCTCATTGGCCTGACATCTGGGTAGACTTTTGAGGCTTCATTCGTGGATCCCTTCTTGGTATAGGAAGGTTAATTTTCCCCCTTGGGGGCCTTCTTAGTCTCATTTTTCTTTTGATTGGTCGGGGACTCTGCGTTGACGAGCTCGTTCTCTACCTTACCAGATTTGTTAATACAAGACATGAGATCGTCCATTGAAGAGGCCTATTTCTTCATTAGTTATTGGTAGAGATCATCTGATGGCTCCAAGCCGAACTTGAAAGAATTGATCACTGGCTGATTATTACAATTGTCAATCTCATCATACAACTCCCAGTACCTCTGAGCGTACTTCCTGAGAGATTCTATCTTCTTATTTTTAAGAGAGATTAACTAATAAAACTCCATTATTACCTTGCTGTTTATGATAAATTGGGTCGCGAACTGCTCAGACAGTTCTCTAAAAGAGAAGATTGATTTAGGGGAAATTTCTTACACCATTTCAGGCCAATCTCTCCCAAAGTCAATGGGAATACCCGAAACATTAAGGCATTATTATGGATCTAGAGAGACATGGTCTGCCGTATAGAGAACTTCTCGAGTGGCTCAAAAAATTTTATACGTTCAATAAAGGGTAATGTTGAACTATATCCTAAAGCCTTTATGGCTAGGTCTTTAGGAGTCCTAGCAAGGTTTGGGTTCATCCTTTCTTCCAACTCCTTCCCAATGAGTCCACTCAGTTCGTCACTCTTTACATGGTTTGGTTACACCTCTAGATGGGCAGGTATGCTACTTTAAGTCGACTCTGTAGTCTGGGGCTAGTGGTGACTGCGGTTGATAGAATTCCTCCTAGGAAAATAATCATGTTGATTATGGTGATGCACTGCACAAGGGCTCCTTAAACGGGAAGACTTACCAGTTTGATTCCTTGGAGATAGAGGTCCCCTCCTACAATGGTGTTAAATACGAGAATCTGATATGCAATCCTCAAACTTTTGAGTAAATTGCCTCCTCAATCGAGCAACCTGATCGTAGTCGTCCAACCTTTCCTCATAAATATTGACCGTACAAAAAATAGATCTTCCATATGGCCGATCGATCGGTGGTGTGTGATATCACCGACTAGGTCCAGATCTACCGGGCGACCATTATGTGGACCTCGAATGCCGTTAGAAAGATGGAAGTCGAATAAGAGTGTGGTCCCTCCTAACGACTCGTATTTTAGACTTAACGCGACTACTTGCGTGAGTAGGCTGAGACTAGTCTGTACACATTATAAACTTTGTTCTTTACTGGCTTTAACGGTGGTGAGAACTTCGATTTCCTACAGACGGTGCCAAATTATAGGGGTTATTGACCCACAATAAAAGTTAGAATTGCATAATAGCCCTAGAAACATTAGAGTGTAAAAATAATAACAAGTAGACGGGATATACGTGGTTCATTCGGGAGGTCGAACTATGTCCACGGGAGATCGTTCTATTAACTTTAAAAGGGATAGTAACAGTTGGATTGCTTTAGATGCTAATGGAGAGTCCCAGTTATCACGTACAAGATACAATATGCCTAATATGATCAAGATCATTCTTATTTATAAACCTGGGTGCCCTACCACTCTAGGTTTCTTTGTATCTATCCTGAATGAGTTATAGAGTTTCGTTGACTATGATCTTCTGGTTTGTGGATGTGATCCTTGAGATATGATACTATCCCTTTAAATTCTTTACCCTTTTAGCCTACTCATTCGTTACACATTTCCCACGTGATGTGCCACATGATCGGACACGTGGCACTAGTTGGCCCAAGTTCGCTCGCATTCCCTTCAATATACATAAGGAAATCAATCAAAATCAAAGGGTATTTAACCTAATTACTAACATTATTAGATTAATTATTAAATTAATCAATTAAATCTTACGAATCAGATTTAAGACATGTTTAGGGTTTGGAATTCAATGAAATAAATACAATCTAACGCATATGAAATCATAATCATATTCTATATAGAACTTACCTTATATATTGATTGAGAAATCAATCCCTGATTCACCCAAATATTCCTTTTCCTTTAGGTGCTTTCACTTTCTAGCCCCTCTAGTGCTACTCCATTATGTGTGTGATAAAATGAGATCCCTAATGACCTCTTTCAACCCTTTAATCCTGAAATTGGACTTGGACACCAAATGGACCTCGCCTAAAAAAAGCCCAACAATAGCTTTAAATGACTTAAAAACATTCTCGAGCCTTATACTAACCCAATAGGCCATTAAACCATCGTTTTAAACTCTAAACGGACATTCTACGTGTCCCAAAACCCAATTACCAAATATACCCAAAATAAATATATAACAACTTAGTAATTTAATAATTTCTCGATACGATTTAAAATATTAATTAATTCAATTAATCAATCACCATGTCTTAAGTTTCAATCCCAATTTAACTTAAATAACACATAACGGTATAAATGGTGACATTTCTAGTCATAACAAGCACACATAATTAATTTTCACAATTTTAATTAATTAAATAATATGCATAAAAATACTGGGTATTATAGACAATTAATGTCCTAGCAATCTCGTGGTTATGAAGACAACTAGCCACTTAAACCTTCCACTTTTCGTCTGGTAGTGATACACCCTTGAGGGAAAATGGGCAATCGCACTTTCTTGAAGATGAGTCTCTATGATCCTTGGGCCTCTGTGAAAGTTTTTTGGGCCCTTTCTTATAATGCGATCGGTAGGTTCCTCCCCTTTTTTAACCCATGATCAACCTCCCCTTCCTTCCATGCACTGATTGTCTGACTTTGATATTACACTTACCACCCTCAACTTTCGTCCTCGCCCTTACGCCCAATGCATCAAAGAAGTTTGAGCGAAAAAATATTTGCATATAAAAAAAATGTCTTAGAAAAGATAATATAACATACATAATATATATTAAACTTATTACATAATATAAATAATTTACTTCATCTGCGGTAAACTTTATTGAGTGATCAGCCACCATTGGGATTGTCTCGTTAACAACAATAAATTCATTGAAATTAGAACGACCATCAGGTATATTTACGTTTGGTATGACATCAGGTGTGTTTACGCTTGGTATGCCATCAGGTGTCTATAAGATGTGAGTGCAGATTTGAGGAGGCACCGCGTTGAGCGTGTTTTAGACTTGAGCAATGTTATTGCATCTACGTATCCATCTTTACAAAATCAAATTCTTCATAGTTCGTGGGTCCGTACGATATGCTGGAGAGATCTCGATTTTTGGTGGTTTCGATTCATGGGGGGTGCCTAATCCGGCTATCCGCCACTCAAATGCCCACATACAGTAATGAAACTATAAAAATTCGCTCGTCAATATTGAACCCATGACGGAGCTCAAGAGGTTCGTGAGGGAGAGGAGAGTTAGATTTTATTTCCTTACTTTGCCCCCAAAATCATCATCCCTCAAATGAGGGGAGAAACCCTCTTTTATAGCAAAAGTGACTCAAGTGGGCTTGATACAAGTCATGTAATATGTGGAATCAAGTGTCCAATATTATGGTGCTATATGTGGTATCATCTTAAATGAACAAATTAAATCATTACTAGAGTATTATCTCGTGCAATTCATCAAATGCAAAGTATGCGCAATATATTAAATTTTGCATAGTAATAGCTCAGCCCGTGTAGGGTCTGGATTGTAGTAAAACTCGATAAATTATAGATTCAATGTTCAATCAAATATATGGGGTTAATTTATTAAAGTGTCGGTGGTTAATTTATGTAATTCCACTCTACATTTGCCCCCTCGTATACATAGTTAGTGTATTGATGCTTCGGTTGAGACATATCAACTATGTGTACGAAATAATCATTTAGCCTGTTCCGACTAGAAAATCATCACATAACCATGTTCGGTCTGTTATCATGCATGCATATGCACATATCATTTGCATATAGTTTTAAGGGCTATTTTTTATGCCTCTGCCTTTCATTTCGGAGGAGTATTTTGGGGGTTGCCCCCATTCCTCTCGAATGAGCATGTCTCCACAATTTTATTGTGGCTTTAAACATTTTGAACAACCAAATTTCCAGGTGTACTGGCCCGAGTAACCAATTGATGGTTATCTACGTATAGTGGATCTTTTTGCAATCATAAGATCAAAACCCGTCGAGAGTACTCAGTCAAGCAACCATCAGTGCTTCGAGTGAACTGGGTTTTTTAAAATAACATATTTTGTAAGTGTGCCGGCTTTTATTTGGTCGAGCCACCATAATGGTCCTTTTAGGACATTAAGCGTGCCCGAAAATCAGGGTCTTTAAGTGTGCCTAGTAATATAGGACTTTAGTCTCCCGTAAATTAGGCTTATGCCTACTAATGTAAGGCTTTATGTCTCCCTTAAGATGGTCATGCGTGCCAAGTGATATTGGACTTTAAATCTCCCATAATCGAGGGTGGAGGCGAGCCAAGTCATATTGGTCTTAAATCTCTCATAACCGAGGATGGAGGCGGGCCAAGTCATATTGGACTTTAAATCTCCCATATCCAAGGGTAGGGCGGGCCAAGTTATATTGGAATTTAAATCACCCATATCCGAGGGTCGGGCGGGTCAAGATATATTGGACTTAAATCTCCCATATCCGAGGGTCAGGCCGGCCAAGTTATATTGGACTTAAATCTCCTATATCCGAGGGTCAGGAGGGACACGTTAGATTGGACATAAATCTCCCATATTCGAGGGCTAGGCGGGCCAAGTTATATTGGACTTGAATCTCCCATATTCGAGGGCTAGGCGGGCCAAGTTATATTGGACTTGAATCTCCCATATTCGAGGTTCAAGCGGGCCTAGTAATATAGGACTTTATGAGAACTGTATGCACTGCCGTGGGAGACTCACCACAATACTGGAAAGTTTTGTGAGGACTACAATGCACCTATGTGGGCAACTTACCACGATAGTGGTAAGGTTTGTGTGAACTATAATGCACCTCTATGGGCGACTTACCACGAAATTGGTAAGGTTGTGTGAACTACAATGCAACTCTGTGGGCGACTTACCACAATACTCATAAGGTTTGTGTGAACTATAATGCACCTCTTTGTGAGACTTACCTCGAAACTAGTAAGGTTTGTGAGAACTATAATGCACCTCTGTGGGCGACTTAACATAATACTGGTAAGGCTTGTGTGAACTATAATGTATTACTGTAGGCGACTTACCTCCAAACTAGTAAGGTTTGTGTGAACTATAATGCACCTCTATGGACAACTTACCTCGAAACTGGTAAGGTTTGTGAGAACAATAATGCACCTCTGTGGGTGACTTACCCCAATACAGGTAAGGTTTGTATGTAAACTCTGTATTCACGCTTCAGGTTCTGCGGGCAATTTGCTTGCCCCCCGTCACTTTGCTGGAAATAGCGTCATGTAGCAAGTGGCACATATGAGCCATCCGGTGGTTGTGCTGAACAACTCTGATATTTCTTTTGGGGATGCTTTATCAACCATGGACATTTTGGGACCGAATCTGAGAATGTTTTTCACCTGTGTTTATGTCTAACTATAAGTGGCACATTATACAATACTTTTCCCCCTCTTTACTTTGCTTTGCCTTTTATCTCAAGAAAAAGTAAAGTAAAGAAATATACAACTACTAGTTACAACACCATCTAAGAGTTAAAAGCGTTTAAATACATTCCATGGTGTATTTGCCCCCAATTTAAAATAAAATCTCTGGAGCGTTTGGCTTTGACATCTATAAGGCCTAATGTAATTGCTCAAGATCTATTTGATCATGTGTGTTCAATATCTGCAAGGATAAGAAATCGACACGGATTCTGGCACAAAAATCATTTAGTAACTCGTAAGGCATATTATAATTCCATATATAATCATGTGGGGTATATCTTTACCCATTTATTTTATTTTATGTCAATAGAATATAATAAGCTCAGAAACATGCTTTGAGGAATCATAAACATATTGTTCTGTGCAATTTCATGATGCGAATTTGATATGCTACAATATGTAGTTGGTAGAGTGTAGATATATCATATGGTGAGCTAATGATCTTATGCCCGCACTATTTTATCAAAGTTGAGAAAACTCAAAAGTTTTGGGATCTATTTAAGTCCTATGCAGAATAATTCAGTCAATAAACATGCTGAGTCACCTCGAGGTGAATAAGAAATATCATACTTGAATTTTCATGTAACTAACATCACAATGTGAATATATCATTGTTTAGCATAAATTGAATACAAGGTAGCGCAAAAAGTTGCTCCGGTGGACCATGGATGCGGTTGCTCAGGAGATTGTCCGCGCAATTATGGATGATGCATCTCGAGTCACTAGGAAGAGGTAGCTTGAGTCACTGGGGCGAGACTACTCGAGGCACTAGGACGAGGAAACTCGACTCACTAGAGCGAGGCTGCTTGAGGCACTAGGACGAGGCTGCTCGAGGCACTAGGACGAGGTTGATCGAGGCACTAGGATGAGGAAACTCGAGCCACTATGAAGAGGTTGATGGAGGCACAATGATGAGGTTGATCGAGGTACCATGACTTGACCAAGTTGTTAAGTTTTCAGAAAAACATTTTTTCCAAGATCACTCTAAAAATATCATTTTGATATGGTTGTTCGAAGGATGTCATTTTTGACATGGTTGCTCGATTACATACTCGTGCTAAGTCTTTAAATGGTCTCTCGTGGGATAACATAAAATATTCATAATTCTAGGGGGTATATGAATTTTTTTCATAATTAAATATTTTTCCACTCCAGCAACTCAAATTCGAGCAAGGCTAAAAATATTTTAAATGGTATTTTTCAGGGTGTGTAAATAAAGCACACACAAATTAAATACCATATCATGCGAATTTAATGAAATAATTGTCACGACCTCGACCCAAAATTAGTAAGTAAAGATTGTCTTGACATGCCACCAAGGCAAAAATTATTCTTGATTAAATTGTTCCCTTAAATAAATGCAGCAAAAATACAATCACTTAGTTATAAATCGTAAAATACTGGAAGTGAAGGAATTACGTCATCAGAGCTTTCTACAGGAAACTTCATTTATATTAAAAGTAATAATGAGTTACAATTTAAGATAAAATTTAAAACTTATTACAAGAGAGCCAAACATGCTCCAAATCATAAAACGAATATTTTATTTAACTAACAAAAAGAGATCTAAAGCTGAATCTTCAACATAGTCCTTTTACGTTCCCTCCGCAAACCTACTTATTTCCTGAAAATGGTTATTTATGCAACATCATCTAAAAGCCGAGTGAGGTTCAATCTCCAGACATTCCAAGGTTTTTCAGAAAATTGATACCTATTCAAGTTAGAACTTAAGGCATATACATATATGGACAGAAATTTGCAGTAATATACATAAAATAACTCACACTATATATTTTCAGAATAAACAGTGCATAATAGAACAAATAAAATAATTGAGTAATATGTCAATTATTTATTCTTATTTTAATGGTTGTGTACGCTCTAATACCCAGATAGACAGATAGTGTTACCAAATGTTTCCACCCGGTAACAAAACAGACAGAAAATCATGATCTCTGGAACAACGCCTTATTTAAGGCACACCAGCGATAAACCAGCTGGGAAGGTACGACCCACATATTTCCACCCGGTAATCAAGGCCAACATAGTAAGAGAGTTTCCATAGGCCGAATCAATAGTTTCAAATTTTAAATCAGATGTATATATCGAGAGATATACACATATAACAAACGACGATATCATCAGTATCAGATCTATTTTGAGAATAAAAGCAGTTTTAAAAATATATATAGTTTTCATAATATTATAAAATCAAAATACGCAAGGAATGTCATAAAGGACTCACCTAAAACATAAGTACGAAGCTATAAATATCGAGTGTTGGATCACTACGACGAAACTTCTTCTTAAATTTTCTCGCACTTTCTCTCACTATTTCTTTATAATATTTTGGAGTAATTTCGTGTAACAACTGATCCTAAGGGCTATATTTATAGTTTTTCAAAGGTATTTGGGTGTTGACACGTGTCTGGGTGACTAGGCTTTCATTTTGGTGAGTTGGCGTTGATGTGTCGCATAACGGAGCTATCTTGCCGTCTTTATTCACCAAACGACGACACATGTTTTAGTATTTTCTAAATGCATGAAATGTGTTTTGGCCTTTCTTTTAAAGACGACACGTGTACGGTGGATGTGTCCAAAACCAAGCATAAGGTGTCAAGCATGAGGTGGAAAGATATTAAGGTTATAAGGGTCATTTTACATATAAAAGGTATTTTGGTAATTTCACGCTATATATTTTCAATATTTCTTAGAGGTCCTGAAAAATATTTTATTTACAAAATGGTTCTTTTTATATTTTCATTTGTCCCTGAAACTTTTTAATTAAAACCTAGTCCCTAAAGTTTTATAAAATTATATTTACTGCCCTAAAACTTATCATTTAGCTTAGGGTGTGTCATAAAACTTCAATTTAACCCATTTTATAGTTGATTCTTTAAATTTTAAAAACAAGGGCTTTGTCATATTAGGACTCCATAATATCACATATGTAATAATATAACATTATTAGATAATAAGGAAGACGCAATTGTAATAACAATTATATATTGGCATATAAAAGTGGGATTATTACAATAATAATCTTTACAAACTGTTTATTGTTAACTTGCTCGAATGAATTAGGTACCTCGATTACCTTATTATCTCAATGCCCTTTAATATCAAACAAAAAAGCCCATCAAATTGGGACTTTAGAGTCCAAATGGTTTGCAGATTTCTTATTTCAACACTATACACCATTTATTATGGACTTCAAACATATCACATTTTCCTTATAGTTTTAAGATAAGTCGGAAGTGGCTCGGGCGAAATCACCCGTGTTCCAGCTCCACGGTAAAATTAAGTCAGGTGTGATTTTTTAGGCCGATCGATTTGTCACCAGAGGTTAATCGGATTTCCATGTTGGCTTGGTCAATTCCTTCCAGATCCATTTTTTGTTTCAGTTCAGTTCCTAAGAGATAGTCGTCCAAAGATGTGTATGCCAATTTATTCAAAGATTGGAGGTATATGTTCTGAGTTCAAGCCTCCTCAGAGGTCAAGCCTTTTTGAAGGTCGAAGATGTTTCGGAGATTGCTCAAAGGTCAGGCCTAGGAGGTTAAGGCCATCGAGTATGTATAGCCATAGTGGCTCGCAAATCGAAGATGCTCAGAGAGGTGGATCGGAGATACATGTACGGAGGTTAAGGTTTTTATTTCTCTATTTCTCAGGTCTTTTGGGTTTTATGGGCTCTCAGAGCAAGCTCCAATCAACGAGTTTCAATGGATTTGGATTTCGTCACCCACTGTTAGTCTGATTTTGATTTCTTATGGTGAATTTATGTAAGGACGTAAATTTCCAATTGAATCCCTGTATTATTTCGACTTAATTTCGTGAACAAAACTGTGTTTGTAATATGTCATACGAAGATTTTATTTTATCACGATCCCACTTGGTCTATGATGTATTGAAGAAATTGAAGACGTTGTGGCACAGCTTCAAAGATTTAATCATGTCGAAGTTTAATTGATGAAAGTTTATTCGTCTTCAAATTAATTGCATTTCGAGATCACTCAGGTATGAATGCGTATAATTAATGGTGCTCGAAATTATTTTTATAAAAGATAAGGATGTAATTTTTATAAAGAAAAATGTTTTAAAATGTTTTTAAGTGTTTTAAATGGTTTGCACTACGTTTTATTCTGATAAGCTCGAAAAGGAGTTTGACTTATTTGGATCTCTTTTGGACGAGACATTTTAAATAAAAAGTCAAAAAAAGTCAAACCGTCGCAGCGTCGCTCAAACGACATAATATCTCGTTCAAACGAGATAACTATGTCGCGCGAACGACGTGGCTCTGTTATTCGAATAACACGTTTTTCGAGGCATCACTTAATTCCTATTTAAAGCGTGTTTACGTCAGAATTAAAGAAGTGTGCATTCTGGACAAATAGTTTACCATTCAGTACGAGTTTTGCACATGTTTTCTAAGGTTTAAAAATCTTAAACACATCCTTAGATTTTGCAAAGATCCGAGATATCATTCTTATATGTTTACGTGATCTTGTTGCACCAAGAAGGTTTTTTCTATCATTGACCATCAGGGTTTTGTAATGAAGAAAAGAGAAGGACTTCTTGTTCGACATCGTAGATGAATCAAAACCAATCGGTGGACACCGAGACATTCGTGGAGTTGAGTGTTGTGGACAGATTTCGTGGAAGACGAAATTTCTGCGTGGGCACTATTGAAGAACGGTAGAATATCAAAAGGAGCGTCAAGACCCGTGGGGATCGAGTCATTGAGTAAGGCTAATTTGTATTTGTAAAACCTTTGTTTATAGTGATTGTCTAGCTTGGGCTGTCCGAGGTGATTTTCCCGTTTTAGGTTTTTTCCTCGTACATCCGGCATTGTGAGTATTCTTTACTTTACTTTACTTGCTTTAATCACTAGATGCATGTTTAGGATTAATAAAGATAAAATTGGTTTAAAGTAAGAATTAGTTTTTCACAACTTAGTTTGGTGCACATTAAAAGTTGGATAATTTTTTGGTAAAAATTGGTTTGATTTGAAACACACGCATTTAAGGACCACCCCCATTTTTTCAAATTGGTATCAGAGCTAGAAAACATATTTTATTTGTTTTGTGATCTCGTGTGTTTTCAAAGATGAATTTTGGATATAACGAATTTTCTCGAACTCCTATTTTTATGGCATTAATTACACTTATTGGAAGATGAGAATGAGATGTGCATTAAAATCTATTGATGAGCATGTGTGGCTAGCAGTTGAGAAAGGTTGGACACCCCCTGTAACTATTGTAGGTGAGGTCACTAGTTTAAAGCCTGTTGAGTCATGGACCGAAAATGAACAAAGACTTGCACAATATAACTCTAAGGGTCTGCACGTTATTTCTTCACATGTCACACAGGAAGAATATAATAGAATTATGACTTTTGAAACATCAAAAGAGGCTTGGGATATTTTGGCACTCACTCACGAGGGCACTAGAACGGTTAGGGAGTCAAAACTTCAAAATCTCACTACACAGTTTGAGACCATTAGGATGTTAGAGAGTGAGACATTTGATGAGTTTTATGCTAGGTTGTCCAATATTGTCAACTCGTCGTTTAACCTAGGGGAGAAAATTCCTAACAACCGTGTCATTAAGAAAATCCTTAGGTCATTGCCTAGTAGGTTTGATGAGAAAGTGACTATCTTAAACTCCTTGGGTAAGTTAGAGTCGATGAAGCTAGAAGAGATTGTTGGTGACTTACAAACCTATGAAATCGACATGATTACCTCCAAGCAAGTGCCTAAGAAAGAAAAGGGTATTGCTTTGAAAACCCGAAAGGAGGAAATTAACGTTTTGGATTCCGATTCCGATTTTGAGGATGTTGATTTGTTGGTAAAGAAATTTAAAAAATTTATTAATTTTCAAAAGCAATCGAAAGATGCCAAGAAATTTGAAAAATTCAAAAACAATAAAGTTGATCCCACCTTTAAGGATAAGTTTGAGAAGCCTAAGAGTGATGAGTCGGATAAGTGTTTTGGGTATGAGCGGTACGATCACAAAGTTAATAAGTGTCCCACTAAGAAAGATGGCAAGCAACCCATTGTCTATAGTGCCAGCTTAAGTGATAGTGATCCGAAAGAGGGAGAGAGTTCCCCTATTGATCGTAACTTTGTTGCGTTTATGGCATGTCATGTGAGCGACGACGATTCTCATATGCATGACACTTTCGAGGAGGTTTTGAGTGTATCTCATGTTAGTGAGAGTGAAGAGAGTGGAGAGGAGTAGATAGATGTGAAAGAGTTATAAATTGTATTTAATGAGTTGTATGTCGAGACTGTGAAAGTGAAAAGGCAAATGCAAAATTGCAAGCTAAGTTTAATGAGCGTGCCATTGAAAATAATGATAGTTTGATTGAGGATCTTAAGGCACCAGAGAAGAAGTTTAGGGAGAAACTAGAGTTTGTGGAGAAATAGAGATAATATCCGTGGTTTGATGGAGTCGTTGAAAAAGGATATTTTAGCGTTTGAGGAGTCTAGGCATTTGCTAGAGTCTAGGATTTATAAATTGGATGAGAGATTGAAAGACTCGTCTAGAGTCAAGTTTGATTTGGAGGCTAGGTCAGAGAAGTTAGATAAGATCCTAGGCACCATCCAAATTAAGGGAGATAGGGGAGGTATAGGTTTTGATGAGAGAGTGGTTCCCATTCCCCCCGCACGTGTGAGAAACACTAGGAAGGTCAAAAAATGTCCACATATAGGTAATCATTCTCACCACCGCTACACTTGCACGTTTTGTGGTAGGAAAGGTCACCTTAGGCGTTATTGTTACGACCTTAGACAAGCTCTTAGGAAGTTTAGGAATAAAGTTGCCCCAGTTCCCAAAAACCCCATGCGTCGTGTTACACCTACTTGGGTTAGGAAATCGGACTTAGTGGCTTTAGGAATGAAACTTCATGATTCTCGTTTGGGTGCACTTGATTCTTCACATGCTAAATCTAAAGGGTGATATTGTTGCCTTGTTTATCATATGCTAGTTTGCTTCATGATATACTCATTGCTAGTATTATGACTTGTGTATCATTTTGTATTATAGTCTTCATTTGTTTGAGTCTTATTAAAAAATACAAAAAGATTTTGTTTTTTAGAAAACTTTTGAAAATCTAAATTTTTGAGAAAAACTTTTAAAAAACCAAAAAGATTTTGCTTCTATTTGAGTCAAAAAATGTTTGAAAAGCCAAAAACATTTTTTAGTTTTTATTTTTGAGTTTACATATTTGATGTGGCATATTTGTGTGCTTGGACCCCCCCCCCATCGTTTCATAATCATGTGGCTAGTACATTTGGTCATTATTATCGATACTTAGAATGATCTTAACCATTATTTATATTGGGTTGTTTCGAAGTTGATTTGCATTTTTATTCGACTTTGTATATATGCCAACATTGCACACATGCACGAGTTTATATGGATGTTTGACTTCCCTTGCATATTTGAATTTGGAGAGGCGTTCTTATCTCAATCTTGTCATCTATGCGTAAGTAGACTTAATGAGAAGTGTGAATGTAAGAATCGTTTACCGCGAGGATTTGAATTGGTAAAAATGATGAGTGATTCACGGGAAAGGGCTGCGAGAGTTTAAAATTGACTCATCGTGAAAGCCACCATTTAAAAGAGCCCAAAAGAAAATGCAATATGCTAAGAAAAGGCCCAAATTAGTTTAGTTCATTCCAAAGAAAATATGACATTATCGAGAGATTTTGGATGGATTAAAATTTAAACGGGTTTGCACAACTAATCCTAATGTTAAAACATTGCAATTTGATGCTATTGTTTGTAGAATCGTCAAAATTCTAGACTTGTGTGCATGTAGTATGTTTAGCTCATTAAGCTCACACTTGTATTGCCATTTGTCTACGATAAAGTTTGATGATTTATCGCTATCAATTAGAGCTTCTTGATCATTTCGATGTGTTGGAATTGTGACTCATTTGTTATAGTTTCACGTCATTCATTCCATATCCATGTTTGAGCACATCGGTACTATGTTTGCATGTAACTCACATTATTAGTTTTTTATGCATTTTTTGCGTTTTGTGTTAAAAGCTTACTGTTTTAGAATTGTTTTTGCTTCTGTCAGGCCCTTTCACTGATTGTTTTTGGAAATTTTTTCACTGGGCAAAAATATAAGATATTTCTGGGAAAATGTGAAAGTTTGGCATATCACGAGATTTGGTTCAAACGACATCACCATGTCACGTGAAGTATCGTTCGAGCGACGTCCTCATCTCATTTGAGCGACGTCCTCGGTTCATTCGAACGACAGCCTAATTTGTTGCTTCTGATTGGTTTGCAGTCCTCTAGTTAAAATTGTTGATATTTTTGGTACTGCTGGAAGTGTTTCTAGACTGACTGGTTTATATATAGGTTTTATTGGTTTTAAATTGATTTATTTTGCATATAGTCCATTTATCACACCTGATTAGATTGTTATATTTTTCTGTGTGATTCATTAGTTTACTAGCTATAGATTTGTCATCTCATGATCATATTTAGCTGGTTATTTCATGATTATGTAACGATTTCAAATTGATTCAAATTGGTATATTCTCATGCTAGATACTTTGATTGGTTTATCTTTTCATCGGATTGTCTATTCGAGACAAAAATGGGGAGAGATGTATGTGATGTAGGGGGAGATTTGAACATGTTTTTGGTTCATATTTTACAAATTGGCAGTTTAAATTTGGTATCATTTTGTTACTCAATTGTTTAACAAATGATTTTTTCAGAGTTTATTCATTTTGGTATCTATTGTTGTTTGGTATCATTTGGATATATATATTGGTTTCATGTGTTCCTCCATACTTCACTCGGTATTTGTTTGTCTTTTTCATGTATGTAAGTATGCTTCAGCGATTCGAGATTTCAAGTCTACATCATATTCAGACAATTCATGCTTACCGGTGCTACATATACTAGTCCGTGTCCTGTAATTTTTTACTTTTGGTTTATGAGATGGGATTTAGGCATCATACGGCTTGACGTCCCAGCTTAGGCGTTTCAATGGTTTAGTTTTGTCCCGGAATAGTCAAAGAGGGAGATTTTTAAGGACATAAATTTCCAATTGAGTTCTTGTATTGTTTTGAATTAATTCCGTGAACAAAACTGTGTTTGTAATATGCCGTAGGAAGATATTATTTTTCATCATCCCACTTGGTCTATGACGTATTGAAGAAATTGAATATGTTGCGACAAAGCTTCAAAGATTTAATCATGCCGAAGTTTAATTGGTGCAATTTTATTCGTCTTCAAATTAATGGCATTCCGAGATCACTCGGGTATGAATGCGTATAATTAATGGTGCTCGGAATTGTTTTTATAAAAGTTAAGGATGTAATTTTTATAAATAAAAATGTTTTAAAATGTTTTAAAGTGTTTTAAATGGTTTACACTACGTTTTATTCTGATAAGCTTAAAAGCGGTTTGACTTATTTGGATCTCTTTTAAAAGAGATGTTTTAAACAAAAAGTCAAAAAAAGTCAAACCATCGCAGCGTCGCTTAAACAACATAAGATCTCGTTCGAACGAGATACCTATGTCGCGCGAACAACGTGGCTCTGTCGTTTGAACGACATGTTTTTCGAGGCGGTGCTTAATTCCTATTTAAAGCGTGTTTGCGTCAAAATTAAAGAAGTGTGCATTCGGGAAAAATAGTTTACCATCCAGTACGAGTTTTACACATGTTTTCTAAGGTTTAAAAAGCTTAAACACATCCTTAGAGTTTGCAAAGATTCAAGATATCATTCTTATATGTTTACGTGATCTTGCTGCACCAAGAAGGTTTGTTCTATAATTGAACATCAGGATTTTGCGGTGAAGAAAAGAGAAGGACTTCTTGTTCGACATCGTAGACGAATCAAAGCTAATCGGTGGACACCGAGACATTCGTGGAGTCAAGTGTTGTGGACAGGTATCGTGGAAGACGGAATTTTTGCATGGGCACTATTGAAGAACGGTAGAAGATCAGAAGGAGCGTCAAGACCCGTGGGGATCGAGTCATTGAGTAAGGCTAATTTGTATTTGTAAAACCTTTGTTTATAGTGATTGTCTGGCTTGGGCCGTCTGAGATTGTTTTCCCATTTTGGATTTTTTCCCGTACATCCGGCGTTGTGAGTATTCTTTACTTTACTTTACTTGCTTTAATCACTAGATGCATGTTTAGGATTAATCAAGATAAAATTGGTTTAAAGTAAAAATTGGTTTTTCACAACTCGGTTTGGTGCACATTAAAAGTTGGATAATTTTTTGGTAAAAATTGGTTTGATTTGAAACACGCGCATTTAGTGACCACCCCCCTTTTTCTTTTCAAGCATTATTTATATTTTGCTAATTGAGGCACCTATCTTTATAAAAAAAATTATGATTATTCTCCAAGTATAAATTTGTTGATTTTTAAATGTCTAAATAAACAAGCATTTGCGTATTATTTTGTATTTTTATTTCAGCTCCTTCTGTAAAAATCTTATACCATCAATGACTTAAAGAAACAGAGCCCAAATGATAGTAAATAATTTTTTCTCTTCCCACTGTGAAAAACAGATACCAGTAATGGCTTAAATCAGCAAACCACAAAAGATGACAAACAAACAATAAAACCACGTAAATCAAAACCAATTAATAAAACAAAGATTTCCTTACTTTTTCCTTGTACGTGAGATTGAAAAATCTATAAACCATGATCGAAAACAAGGGATTTTATGTCAATTTGTTTGGGTATTGTCTGAGATTATTGATCCCAAGGCCAAAAGAAATGTCTCTCTCTCTCTCTCTTTCTCTCTAACTCACAAGTAGGTATTCCACGTATTTTTTACTATAAAGACAAGAATTTTAAATGCAAATACAAGATATTATTTTTCATTAGTGGGGGATTTAAATGGGTCTCAACCCATCTTATTATATATACAAATGTAGTTGTGTTTCCTATTCTCCTTCAAAACCTTGATGCTAAATTCTCATATTTTCTATTTCTTTTAAACACATGTTATCCATTTAAACTTCAAAACACACATATTTAGGTTTTTTCCCTTTACTATCCTCTATAAACCTTGATTTTAAAATCAAATACTCCCACCAAAAGAGGAACTACCCACTACATCCTCCTTCACCACGTCTCTTTACACAATAACTTATCTCCCTCTTTATTTTTATAACTAACTCACAAACCTAACATTTTACCAATGTTGTAGAGTTTAAAAACTCTTTTATAACCATCACCTTGGCTTAACTTTATTCATCAGTAAAACTCATATGCCATCGGTATGTAAATTTCCTTATCTCCATCTCTTATTTTTCATCCTTTTATATAGCCTAACAACTATATAACCACTATTATATATAACGTTTTTTTGAACTAATATATATATATGTGTGTGTGTGTGTGTGTGTGTGTGTGTGTATGTGTGTGTGTCAGACGAGAGGGGATAAAAGGAGACGAGAGAAAGAGGCGGGAGTAACACCCCGCATTTTTCATGCATTAAATATGTAATTAATTCGGGAATTGAAAATTACTTGTGAGACATAATTTTAATTGAATTAATTAGGGAAATTTTATTTAAATATTAATTGGGGAGTGAATGGTTAATATTTACTGGAATTTATTTACTAAGTGAATAGTAATCAATTATTTAAGTCATTTCGAGTATTGATGACAGGGTATGCACTTATCTCAACCGGGAGTCGGTATAGACTAAAGGGGTGGGGGGATAAGTATTTTTATAAATTAATTCGGATGCCAATTCTGAGTGTACGGTTGAGTCCGGATGGGCCGAGATACTCGGAAAAGTGTACCCGGGGGTAGTAAACGGGTCACGGGGCATTTTTAGACATAGTCGGGCCCAAACGGGGGCAATTGGGTCATTTGGGCTTGGCCCATTAGGCAAAAAATGGGATTTAGGTTAATTGTTAAGTTAGGAGAAGAAAGGAAACGACTGATAGAGTTTTAGAAAAAGGCTAAGTGTATTAAGGAACCCTAATAGCAGTTAAAGGCAGTTTTGGGATCACTAGAGAGCTAACAAGGATCATCTTCAACCTTGGAATTCATCTCCGAATCAGACACTACGAAACCTAAGGCAAGTGGATAACTTGCAATAGTATTGAATCTGTTTTTCAATTCATATTCATGTGATGTGTTTGATCAAAATTCGTCTTGGGTGTTCATGGCATAAACATGACGTTTTGAAAATAATAATCTGATTTATGAATTTGGATGAGGATTCTTGTAGAAATCTGATATTATAAATTGATACATATCTGGTAGGATGATATCTGGATAATTAGAAACGAATTTGGTGAAGAAATTTGGGATGTAAATGGGTAAGGAATTAAAGATGAATATTTCCCCAAATTCAGAAATTGTAGTTAATGGACGAATTAATAACGTTGGAGGGCATTCTGGAGGTCCCTAATAAGGTTCCTAACTTGTATTATTGTTAAGAAGGCTTGAGATTGATGGTAGAAGAAGTTAGGGTTTTATGAAACTCGTCCATGGCAGAATCTGTCTTCGCGAAGAAGACGAAGACCTGCTCGATCGATCGATCGAAGGTCTGGGGTCGATCGATCGATGGTCGGCAAATTTTGACAGTTCGCCCAGTTTTCTTTTATATGAAGAAAATTTTAATTTAATCTTTTTCCATGAATTAATTTGGTGAGAAATTTATACATGGGTTTTAAATCTAATTAATGGTGAATAAAGTTAATTTAGAATTTGGTGACGACTTAATGTGACATCATAATTTAAATTTGTTGGGTTTTGGAGAAATTAGGTGTGACACACTAAGGTTGAATTTTTGGGAAGGTGTTCGAAAGGATTAAATATAGATGTAGTGAACAAGTCCGGGGATAACGATTGAGGAATACCGAGAGATAAATCTTATTTAGGTATAGGCTAAATAATTCGGGAGTCGGGAATTTAGACTCGGGTGAGGTTAATTCGGACTACGAGAGTAAGTCCAATTTTATGGTGGGGGCGACACCAAAGGTGACTTAATTAATTAATGTGCGAATTAATTAATAATTAGAGTTGGACCATAAACTCTTAATAAATTAAATAGGCTTATGTTACGTATTTTGTACATGGTGTAGCCGGGACATTTTATATTTATATATATATATATATATATATATATATATATATATATATATATATATATATATATATACGGAGTGTGATAGTATATATATATAGTGTGTGTGCATTAATATCAATGATTGAATATTATTAGTATATACTCTAGTGCTATAGGGGGAGGTTGCGCGTAGTGGATGAATCCCCTAGCTTGAGGAGTAGGGCGAGTATAATCCCAGGTCATAGCGTCCGTTATATGGGTGAGGGTCATCTCACTTTTAGGGAAGGAATATGACCGCCTCCAATTCGTATGTTAAACTAAGTTAGTGAGCGAATCTAACTTGGATAACTAGGTTATGTGAATACACCTAGTGGAATAGCACTTGGGAAAATTTATATTTTGTGAGTATTTTTACTCGGTCGAAAGTTTGTATTAAATGTTATTTCAGTATGTTTGTGAATACTGTAATATGATTAAATATATAATTAGGTAAATAATTATATATGGGATAATTAATACATAGTGAAAAATGTATTATGTGCATAACAGGTGTGAATGTTATATGAAATTAAAAAGGGTAATGATTTAATTAAGTTGACGTTTATAATAACTTAAAAATCATGAATTAAGGCATACTCGGTTAGAGTAGGTAAATTTCAAGGGTTAAAATAAGTATTGGGTCAGGAGCGTAGGACCTAGTAAATTAAATGGAAGCGTTAGTAGTGCACATTAGAGGAGGGGTGAGGAAGTCCTCAAGAGAGTGCGGCACTAACTAAAATATGAAGAGCATGCATATTTATTTATTACTGCAAGTTAATCATTTGTTAAATGTTTTCAAATATTTTTGGGTACAAACCCTTGCTATTAAAAATTTTAAAAACCTTTTAGGTGTCCAGCCACAGGGACGCCAGGCTTGACTCTATTCCAGGTATCCTTTGTTGCAGCACATGTGGATGTTGCGGGGTTTTTGATAGACGCCTCCTTCTTTCATTCGTGTAGAGACTCTCTAGTAGTTATCTGAGCTTGTCGCTCACAGTTCATTTATCAGTATTAGACTTGTTGAGACTTTCTTCTTATCTTTACTTGTATTGGATATTTGGACCGATGTTTTATTCGGTTAAGTATTTTATTTGTGGATGTTTATTTTAGTTAACCGTGATTGTTTATTATTTTATGTTCCGCATGAGTTTTATTTAATTAATTGAAAGATAAAAATTGGCACCAGTCTACTTTTCTCACTTAGGTGGTTAGTAATTAAAAAGACGACGGTGATGCTAAGAATGGACCAACTAAGAAACCTTTTCTAACTTGATTTAGGACTGATCACCCGGGATTAATTAGGCGGGGTGTCACAGCTGTGAGGTGGCATTAGAGGGAGAGAAAGAATGGAGAGAAATAGGGGCTAACATGCAAATATATTTAGGTTCATACCTGGTGGTGTGAGTCGGGAGATTAGGAATAAATTCTTCGTATTTATCCCCGTAATTTAGAGTCTTTTAACATTCCGTGTGATGTAATTCGAGTTGATTTATCTCATATCATTGCTATTGACATTATCTAACGAGTACACCGATTTCAGTGTATTTCTCATAGATTTTGCAAGTATTTAGTGCATGAGAAGAAAGAAAGAAATCGAAAGAAAGAAGGAAGAGAAAAGAAGAAAAGTCAAAGGGTAAAAGAGTAATTGGCATCTAGAATTCAAACGAGAAGCCTAAGAAGAGTTTATGATCTCAAGTTTATGAGTACATAGGAAGAAATATCATCCAAATTTGAGTTTTGAAGCATGAGTTACGAAGCTTCAAGGTTGAGAGAAAAATCACATGGAAAGGAAAATCACTGTAAAGACCAAACCGAACCCGTGAAGGATAAAAACAACCGATCTGGATTCTGGATAAACTTTATGTGAAGATCGAACCAAATCGATAGAGAGAAAAATGATCCAGTTCGGTAGTGAAGAAACTTTCTGTAATAAGAGAACCGAACCGATGGATCTGACCCGGATCGGTTCAACTGTCGAATTTCATCATTGACCGCTTCCAAAATTAGAGTTGTGCAAGGTTGAAACTCTTGTAAAAATGTATTCTTTTTATTCCAACGTTTTTTTGAGACTTAGAGGAGTTCCTTTTCAGAGTTCTTTTAGCATAATTTTAGAGAGAGAAAGTAGTGAAGAAACCTAGGATCTCAAAGTTACAAAGTTGTGATTCTCAATTCAGATTTCTTTAGCATAGTTTGTTTATTCTTCTTATTTATTGTTTAAATTCATTAATCAGTGCATGGTTTAATTGTTTCCAATAGTTCATAGATTATTTATTTCTTATAATCTTGAATATCATCATGGTTTTAATTTTCTACACAGTAGAAATCATAATTGTAGTTAATCGCACCATGCTAGGCTAGATTTCTCAGGGTTGGGATGCATGAACCCAACCCGATGTAGTTTGCATGAATAGAAAATTAGTGCTATAAATTAAAGAATGATTGAATCGTGTTGTGTAGTGACCATAACCGACGTAGGTCTTTTAACCTCGTTTGCCCTAGGTAACCAGGGTGTTTAAGTATGTGTTGCGCATGTTAGCTACTGCAGCAATGCTTTATTCTTGCTCTTGATTACGTATGATGCGGGTTAGTACCCTTATACATGTAATGCTTAAAATTAATAACGACTGGGTTTAATCAATTATCTAATTCAGAAACTAGTTTTGTATTCGGGAAATTACTAGGGTTCGGAGGATTGTATTCCAACCTATCTTCATCATCCATATTTAATCAATTTTAGTAGTTTTAATTCTGCTCACATTATTTAGGTGGTAGTTTAACTTTAATTGCATTTAATTATTAGAAAGTAGTTTCCAAATTAATCACCTTTCCGTTTCTTTCCTATAGTCAATTTAGGGTTAGCAATCTTTCCCACGTCGTTACGAGCATTCGTCCTATTTCCCTGAGGATTCGACCCCATCTTACCGAGTTATTACTTAAGCGCTCGGTTTGCACTTGAACCGATATAAGAACGCACTAGAGACACATTTTCAGTCGCGTAAAGTTTTTGGCGCTGTTGCCGGGGATTTAGGTTGACTGTTAGGTTAGGTCGATTTGATCTAAAAATTGACTTCAAATCTTAAAATGCAAAAAAAAAATCATAAAATCCACACAAAAATTCAAAAAAAATGAAAAGAAAAAAATATAACATCTCTCATAGCCCTTTCATGCAAAATCCCAAACCCCTCAATCTACTATTACACGCATTCACGAGAATCCAATAGTTGAGTACAACCCCAATAGCCCCCATGCTCCTAACGTACTACAGTTTTGGGTCCCAGCTCTTACTCCGCCTAACTCCATTGCAAGTCACACATCGAGTCAGACTTCTAAGACACCGAGTGAGGATTTTGAGTCACTGGGAGAGAGAGACATGTCTGATAATGCGAGTTTTGGTATGGATGAGGGGGACCTACCGTATCGTCCCATGAAAGAACTTTTATATTCTGAGCGAATTGTCACCTTTGGGTACATTTTACTCCCATATAATGCAGGACAATTCCACTTTTGTAATGGAATGATACAAATTTTCCCCACGTTTCACGACATGGATTAGGAGAAACCATGCCTACACACCCGCGAGTTAGAAGAGGCATGCGACACGTTTAGTGATCAAGCTTGCACGTAAGACGTCGTTCGCCTGAAACTTTTTCCTTTTTCCTTAAAGGATAAAGCTAAAACCTGGTTGTGGTCTTTATCACCGAACTCAGTTACATCATAGAAGGATATGCAAACAAAGTTTCTCTCGAAATTCTTTCCACAACATAGAACCAACTCCGTTAAGGCTCAAATTCAAGTTTTTTAACAACAAGATAATGAGTCATTTGATCGGTATTGGGAACACTTCCAAGAGCTAGCTAATGCGTACCCACACCATGGATTTGAAAAGCATCATCTTATCTCTTTCTTCCATAATGGACTAACTATAGCGTCTAAGCAACTCATTCAAACTATGTGTGAAAGACCGTTTTGGGAGCTAGATGCTAAGGATGATGATGCTCATCTTAAGTATGTCGCCGAGACTACTCAAGCATGGAACACATCTGACCTCAATGCCCAAAATTGGGTTCGATAGATGTCCACTACTCCTTTTACGTCCGAAATTTACAATTTGGATAAGGATGCTAAGTGGAATTATAAGTTTAATCTACTTGCTAAGAAAATAGAGGATGTCTGCGGATCCCGCTCAAGAGAAACTAACGGATCCACCCGAGTCGTGAAAGAGAAGGTGTGTGCTATTTATGAGGTAAGCCATTCAACAAAGGAATATCCCATGATACCCGCCTACAAATTCATGCTTAACGAGCAAGTGGAAGCGATTGGGGGATTTAAGGGAAATTTTAATGCCCCGCATGGGAACTCTTACAACCCGTCGTAGAGAAACCGTATTCATTTTAGCTATGGGAAATAAGAGGCTGTGTTGAATCAAAATTCACACGCTGACCCTCCTCCGCCTCTATATTTCCAACACGCTCCACAGATGCAAATACATATGCAAACAGCACCTCCCGCGCTACACATCACCCCACCGCGGAGGACTCTTAAGGATAGTTTAAATCAATTCATCCAATCTTAAAACACAACCAACACTAAGCATCAACGAATGTTCACACAGATCCACACTAGTATCTCTAGGTTGCCAAATTCTTTGACTGTCCAAGAGAAGGGTAAGTTTTCGGCCCAAAGCCAAAGACCTCCTCAAGGTCAAGATAATGTTAGCTCTACTTTCCATGACCATCAAGAGCAATATCAAGCGGTTACCACTCTATGTAGTGGGCGAGTCATTGATTTATTACCTCCTCTACACGACACACCTAAAAATAAGGAGGTTTTGCCCGGCACGAAAGAGGCCGAAGATGCCCCCTTGAATGAGAATGACACTGATGGCACTAGCAAGCCAGAAGTCGTAGTGAAACTGCCCACTGACGCACCATTCCCTCAATGGTTGGTTCTACCCCAAAAGGGAGCCTCCAGTACTGACGTGATAAACGTCCTTAAGAAAGTAAAGCTGAATTTTCCTTTTCTCGATGCCATCCAGCAAATTCCCGCCTATACTAAAGTCATTAAAGATTTATTGACGATTAAAAGAAGGCTAAAGGTGAAAAATAATGTTTTTCTAGCACAAAATCTGAGCTCCGTTCTACTTAACGACCTCCCACCAAAGTTTAAAGATCCGAGTGCACCCACGATTTCGTGCATTATTGGAGAAAATCGAATAGAAAAAGCCTTGCTTGATTTGGGGGCGAGTGTCAACATTCTTCCCTACTCCATATATAGGCAGCTCGATTTGGGTGACCTTAAGCCCACATAAATCACTCTCTAACTATCGGATCACACAGTGAAGATACCTAGAGGGATTTTTGAGGACGTGATAGTCCAAGTGAACACATTCTACTTCCCTGTAGATTTTATCATTTAGGACACGGAGCCCTCCATCCACTCTAGCAATCATGTTCCTGTTATTCTAAATCGCCCATTCTTTGCCATGGCTAACGCTTTAATCAATACATGCAATGGGCAAATGCAACTCACTTTTGGGAACATGACCCTCGAGACGAACATCTTCAATATTTCTAACTAAGTGGGCGAAGATTATTAAATTCATGCGGTCGATCTCATAAAGGAGCTAGTAAAGGATCACATTGATAGAACCATTGGTGGGGACGCCTTAGAATCATGCCTTGCGAAAAGTGACGACAGAGAGGGTACGTATATCGAGTTTGAGCGAGAGGTAGAAGGGTTAAAAGCGCTATTAGACGAGGGAGCGTCGATTGAGGACTTGAGAGATATTAACTGGGTTTCTAGATTCGAGGAGCTACCCACGAGGGAGTCATCCATGATCCCCTCCGAAGAAAAATTTCCCACCCTCCAATTAAATAAACTACCCTCTAACGTAAAATATGCTTATTTAGGAGAGGATGAGACATTTGATGTTGTTGTCTCCTCTAGCATAGATAAAGAGAAAGAGGGTAAGTTGTTAGAAATTTTGAGGAAGCACCGAGGTGCTTTTGGTTGGAGCATTGCAGATTTGAAAGGTATAAGTCCCTTGATTTGTACCCATAAAATCCACCGCGAGGAGGACGTGAAGCCCTAGAGGGAAATGCAAAGAATATTGAACCCCACAATAAAAGAGGTTGTGCAAGCTGAAATTATTAAATTATTAGATACTGGGATCATCTACCCAATCTCGGATAGTAAATGGTTGAGTCCCATCAAAGTCGTCTCGAAGAAGTCGGGAATGACTGTGGTCGAGAATTCCAAGGGTGAGTTAATTCCCCAACGTACCACCAAGGGGTGGCGCATTTGCATTGATTACTTAAAATTCAAAGCGGGAACAAGAAAAGATCATTTCCCTTTACCATTCATCGATCAAATGCTAGAGCGTGTAGCGAGACACCCGTATTATTGCTTCCTAGATGGTTATTCTAAATATAACCAAATAGAGGTAGATAACCAATAGAAGATGACTTTCACATGTTCATTTGGCACGTTTGCCTACAGACAGATATCTTTTGGTTTGTGCAATGAACCTGCAAGTTTTCTGAGGTGTATGCTTAGTCTCTTTAGCGACATAATTGAAAAAGGCCTTGAAGTTTTCATGGATGATTTTAACATTTTTTACCTTTCTTTCGACCCTTGTCTTGCGAATCTTGAGAAAGTTCCTACCTGGTGTGTGGAAAAGAACTTAGTGCTTAATTGTAAAAAATGCCATTTCATGGTAATGGAAGGAATAGTTCTTGGCCGCATAGTGTCGTCCAAGGTAATCTAAGTAGATAAGGCTAAAATAGATGTCAAAGGTAAGTTACCCCAACCTAAATCACTTAAGGATGTGCGCTCCTTCTTGGGCAATGCGGGGTTCTATATAAGGTTTATCAAGGATTTTAGTGCCATCGCTAGGCCCTTGAGTAAACTCCTTATGAATGATGCCCCCTTTGAGTGGAACGACTCATTCCAAGATGCTTTTGATAAATTTAAAAGCATGCTTATTTTCGCTCCCATCATGCAAGCTCCGGATTGGTCCCTGCCATTCGAGCTCATGTGTGATGCGAGTGATTATGCGATTGGGGCTATTTTGGGCTAAAGAAAGGATAATAAAGCCCATGTCATCTACTACGCTAGCCAAACTTTAACTGGATCGTAACTCAATTACTCCACCATGGAGAAAGAATTACGAGCGATAGTGTTTGTCCTTCATAAATTTCTCTCCTACGTTATCAGTTCACCCATCACATGCTTGACCGACCACGCGATGCTGAAATATCTCCTTACTAAGAAAGGTGCTAAGCCGCACCTCATAAAGAGGATGCTACTCCTACAAGAATTTAATCTCTCTATTAAAGACAAAAAGGGATAGAAAACGTCGTTACCGATCATATGTCCTGGCTCTCATCCGATGTGCCTAGTGATCCCATACCCATAGACGAGTATTTTTTGGATGATCAAATTTTTGCTACCTTTCCCTTCCCTCGTTTCCAAACATAGTTAACTATCTTGTCATGGGAGTCGTCCCTCCCGATTGGACACCGAAGAAAAGAAGATGTTCATTACTTGATCGCGCGTGTTTTTCTACTACGATCCATTTTTATTTAAATATTGTTAGGACCAAGTCATCCGACATTGTGTACCGGATGCCGAGACTCATAGCGTCATCCGTTTATGTCATACGATAGCATGTGGAGGCCATTTTTCCACGAATAAGACAGATGCTAAGCTTCTTCAAAGCGGACTCTATTGGCCCACAATCTTCCGAGATGTGAACTCTTATTGTAAATCTTGCGATAGGTGTCAAAGGATGGGATCTATTACCCGGACGATACATGATTCCATTAACCCCTATACTCATCATTGAGATATTTGATTGTTGGGGTATTGACTTCATGGGCCCTTTCCCTCCGTCCTTTGGCTTCCTATACATCGTCGTTGCGAATGATTATGTGTCTAAATGGGTAGAGTCTGTAGCTACCAAAATGAATGATAATAAAGAGGTGATTAAATTCTTATAAGAACACAAAATCTCTAGCTTCAGTGCTTCGAAGGCAATAATTAGTAATAACGGTAAGCATTTTTACAATAGGTCATTTCAAAATCTTATGAGAAAGTATGGGGTTGTTCACAAGGTTGGAACAACTTATCACCCTCAAACGAGTGGGTAAGCTGAGCTAGCAAAACGTGAAATAAAAAATATCCTAGAAAAAACCGTTGATCCTAACTGAAAAGGTTGTTCCCTTAGATTGAACGATGCGTTATGGGCCTATCGGACCGCATACAAGAATCCCCTCGGGATGCCCCCATTTCTCTTTGTCTATAGCAATCCATGCCATCTCCTTATGGAGCTAGAGCACAAACCTTATTGGGTGATCAAGAGGTTGAACTACAGTTTAGATAAAGCCGGTGAAGCTCGCAGACTTCAATTAAATGAGTTGGAAGAGATGAGTAATGATAATACGAGAACGCTAAGATTTCCAAAGAATAAATGAAACTTGCACATAATAAGATGATCCGACGCAAGGAGTTTCATTCGGGAGAAAAAGGTCCTTCTTTACAACTCTAGGCTACATTTGTTTCCTGGGAAATTGTGGTCCAGATGGACTAGCCCATTCGTTGTAAGAAATGAGTTTCCCCACGGAGCGATGGAATTGGAAGATCCAAAGGGGGAGATACATTCAAAGTTAACGGACAATGCCTAAAGCTATATCTAGAGGTGTATTTGGAAGAAGCCGACACAATTTGGTTATTGAACCCCGTTTACGGGGTTGAGTGAGTTGCAACGGAGAGGTCGTCGCACCCCCGACATGGATGGGGTGACTCTTGTGTACACTAGTTAGACTTAGGTTAGGGTCGTTAGGGGTCTATAAGTGTAAGTCGTGAGAGGAGGAGTTCAAACGCTTGTTTCGTGAGGGAATGGAGAGTTTCGAGAGAGTTTATGCATTGGAATAATTGCAGGAGTGTTCAAAAAATTCGAGAGTGAAAGATTTCATGCTTAATAGAGGAGAAGAGAGTTCTGTTGACAGCGAACCAAACCGATGCCACTGGACCGGATTGGTTTGGTTTGACAAAATTAAAAAAAAAAGGGGTGCCAGATCGGTTCGCCCCTGGAACCCGGACCGGTTCTGTCTCTGCAGATTTTTGCCCTCCCAACCCCTTCATTTCCCTCCTAATCCGTCTTTTCCCTCCCCTTTTCCCTCCAAAGACTCCCCCCCCCCCCCCCCCACACACACAACCCCCCCATAACACCTATAGAATCCCACCCTCTCCAACCCTTTTCTCCATACTCTAGCCAATTCCCTTCATACATACTCTCTCTCTTTCTCTCTCATTTTCCAGCAACACATAATGTACACCTCCACCGATGTCTTCCCCGACAGTAACGGCAACTACCGCTCCCTCATAAAATGCATATGGTGCAAACGATTTTTCTCCTCTCGTAAACTCCAAATTGAGTGACTCGTTAAATGGTAGGAGCTATCCCCCACCATCACTACCCTTTTCAGCGCTAGGGGGTGGTGCCAATTCTTCAACGAACCACAAGAGGTGGTCTGAAAGGAGGAGGCTTGATCTTTCTATGGCTCCCTCACCCACACTGGCGAGTTCGAGGCCCAATCTTTTGTTGACGGTCGGCCCATTCCCTTATCTTTGGACATTTTGTCCCAAAATCTTACCGCCAAGGAGGTTCTGATCCCGAAACGCTTTGACTACCCAAGTGCCGCCGCACCCGTGCCCAAAAGTACATGCATAGCTCGACTTACACCCGACGAACATTAGGTCCGAGAAATTTTTTTGGTGGGGTGCCTAAATGATAAGGCCCGTATCACCTTCCACATTGTTTGCGCCGGCCTTCTCCAAACATACAATGATTCGGCGATGCGCCCTCACCAAGCTATACTCGTATACCACCTTTTTATCCTAACACTACCATTCACCTTGGCCGCACATTCTACGCCGACATCCTCTATGCAGCCTTGGATAAAAAAGGCATGGCTCCTCTCCCATATACTCACCTCATCACCTTCATACTCGTCGATGCTGGCATAGAGCCACCCCGGGAGTTTCCTCGCCTCCCAAAGCCCATTGAGCAGAAATCACACAATCAGAGTGCAAAACAATGAGAGGTTATAAGAGCAGTAGTGGTAGAACTTGATGATTCTAATGAGGAGGATTCCGATGATGAGGAGGAGGGCGAAGTCGAGGAAGTAGAGATGGCCGAGGGCGCCGAGGAAGAGTATGATGAAGCGGCCGATTCTAATTATGAGCCAGAGGGAGCGGACCTTGATCAATGCATTTTCGCACTAGAAACACGATTTGACGGTTTCATTAATGAATACCGTACCGACCGCCAAGCGGGCTGTCGAGCGTACCAGCACGATACGAGTATGATACATCACCTTCAAGCTGAGCTGTATCGACTACATATGGGTGTTCCTCCACCGCCCTATTTTCACAACCCATATGACCCAAATGCTCTAGGCCCATCCCACCCACCCCCTCAGTAGCAAGTTATTGATTTGGTCATTTGTATTTTGTTGTTCTTTACATTTTCTATCACTAAATGCATATATTTTGTAATGGAGAACATTACACTTCCTATCTTTTCATTTCATATAATTGCTTGTGATTATTGTTGCATTTTGTACTTTGTTCATTTTTATACATTCTCTCTTTAATTTTGATTTTAGTCCTTTTGCATTAGGACTTTGCAAAAGTCTAAGTTAGGGGGGTACATATGCGCTTCAAAAGGCTCGAAAAAATAAAAAAAATAGAAAATTTCAAAAATTTCCTAAAAAATTGAAAAAGCCAAAAAGCCACAATTATTTTCTTCAAAATAAATAAAAATTAGAATTTAAAATTTCCAAAAATGTCACAATTTTTTAAGTCTCGAATTGAATTTTTAAATACACAAAAGCCAAAATTGACCAAAGATGGAAATTGAGTGAAAATTGACGACTTAATGAATAGGTGTTGAGATTACTAACCATTAACACAAAAGCCTACCAATTTTTGTGAGTTTTTAAATCAATCTGAGTTAATGGTTAATTCAAAGTTCATTTCAGTGTTTAAAAAATTCGTTGAGGATCTTTATTCCTTTATTTTGATCAGTTAAGGGAAACGAGTGAGATGTCGTCTTAAAAAGCGCACTAAAAATATCTCTAAACTAAATTATTCTCGAGACACGTATGGTGATGAAATTAGTAATTCGAACAATGAAGTAGGCCCTCGTTTGTTACTAGAAAAGATTAGCCATAAAAAGTTGTGAAAATATCCTTTTGCTACCCAATTTGAGCCGAATAAAAATTTTCCACTTTCGTTTGTAACCCGAAAAACCCAAACAACCTGGAATTGTGAAAAAAATGAAAAATTAAGAAATTAAGTCCAAACGGTGCAATGAAAAGGGGTAAGAAAAGAAAATTGTTCAACAAAAATATAAGAAAAGAAAAGTGTGAAAATAGAAAAAAATGAAAAAAAAGAAATAAAAATGGGCAAAATCCCTAAAAAGCACTAAAGAACATCATGAGTACATTTTCCAATTTCGACCATCCCAATAAATCCCAGTTTATCCAATACACCTTATAACCCGAAAAAGTCCTAACAGAGTCCGAATTGCGAAATCAACTGCCGCGTGGAGAGCTAAGACACAAAAGGATAATAAAAGAGATAACATGGTGTGAATAAGAGACGATGTTTTTCATTTTCCAGTGACAGTATTTCAATGAAGATATATATTCACCTAAATAGTTTTCGTCTTTCAAATTTGTGTGCATGACCTTGTGTCCATTGCATTTACTCTTATAAATCACGCATATCGAGAGAAATAAACCACACTCCGAGTGATTCATTTGTGAGAGCATCCCATAAGATTTTGAAATCAAAATGAATTTTTGAAAAGTAACGTAATGATCAATCGGTGAAAATTTGTTGTTTGATTTTCGGTTTCGCACAACACTATGATTTGAGACTTGTGAATAAGAATTTATGGTGACTGATGATGCTATAAATAGTACCACTAGTAAGAGGTGTTTATAAGCTCAATAAACTAGAAGAAGGAGAAGAGGAGATACACTTGTATTTAAGTGGTTCAGCCAATTTGGCCTACGTCCACTGTGAGTGTGTGAGTGAATTTTACTAGAACAAGGGCACTAATGGCCTATGATATAATCTCTCACTTTCTCTCTCTACTGTATATTTCTGCAGAGCTTCACTAGGGTTACAATTACTGATCCTTTTCCAAGGTAGGGGAAGACATGTATTTATAGTGCTTGGGGGGTGTAGTGTACCCCCCAAGCATGCCATGAGCATGTGTGTGCCGAACACACTAATCACAAGTGGACACCTGGTTGTGCCACATGTAAGGAATGATGACCAAATATTCCCTCATGTGATGAGGAGGATTTAGTTATAACTGCTTTGCTCACGTGTTCCAAGTTTTCCATGTACTTGCGTGTGCTCGGACTTGTGACATCATCTGATGGAACCCCCAACCGAGTACGATATTGGGCCATAGTTGCTTTGTCCTGCCAATCATAAGCATGACCTCAACCTAGGAAACTTGTCGAGGTTAGGTATGAGGTAGGATGTAGTGTCAGCTGAAGCAGAGTACGATGTTGGTAATAACTTGAGCTCATAAGATGTTATTGACCTCGGCTACTAGCCAGCCGAGGTTGGTTAATGAGGAGCCAACCTTGCATAAGACGACCTTTTTTATGGCTGTTGTGAGCTTCCTAACGACTCGAATGTGAGGTCAGTCGAGGTTGGTGACTCTAAGTACGAGGGTACACTTTGGGCATATTAATCACCCCCTAGCCCTTAGTCTTCAATGTGAGTAGGTGACTGATGGGTATAAGAGTCAGGTTAATGAAGGGTCGTTCTTAGTATCTTGGGGTTTGGAGTGGTTCTTTGGACATATTGAAGTGGCTAACGTATTCCCCAAGATATGACAGCTCTGACGGCACCTTTTAGGATTTCTAGGGCAATGATGAATGCCTTGGGAGTTGAGCCACATTATTGGGGAAGGTTTAAAGCCCTTTCCCTTTCCTTATTTCTCTTTCTTCTTCTCATTTCTTTCGCCTTCACACTCTTGCTGTAAGAACTCTATCTCACCTCCATAGCCAAAACCTTCATCATTTCTCAGGTTCTCAAGTTATCTGGGGTTCGTCACCCTTGCCTTTTCATTCCCCATTACACAGGTAACCTTCTTGCTCCTAGCTTTCAATTTTCTAGCTTTGTTTACAACATTCCATAATTTTTGATTGGTTTCCAGTGAGGAAAACCACCACTGTTTGGTGGTTATTAGGTTGGGATTAGTGTGGTTAGGTGTTTTAGGGGCTATTCCAGGCTGATACGAGGTTGCTTTAGCCAAAAAAAAAACTTTTTTATACCCTCCGGTGACCTTCTGGTCACCCAACTTTTAAGTGTTCTTGTTGAAAACCTTTAGAATTCTAAATTTTGATCCTTAGTGTAGGTTGTATAAGTTGTTTACCTGTTTTCCTTTTTAGCTTAAACTTATCCAAGTGTAGTGCCGTCTGTCGGATTCTCAGACCTTTGTATAAACTTGTTGAAGAGTTTCCAACTCTGCACGAGCAGTATTTTGAGAAGATTAGGCAGATAGAGCTACCCCCAGGAGGAGGCTCGTAGGGCTGAGGCTTTTCCCCTCGGACCAATTTTTCCTCCACCCTTGAAGGTCATATACCCTGAACCTGCTGAGGTTCCTATGACAATGTCTGAGTCAGCTTCTTCAGACCCTATGTCCATCTCTGAGGCTATTGAGTCCGTAGACTCTTTCCAAGAGGCTATGGATTACTCCCCCCGGGGAAGTGGAATCTCTGATGAAGCAGATGTTTCTGACCATACTTCATCTCACCAAGATGCTAGCACTTCTCCTAGGTCTTACTCCATGGAGATCTTAGAGCTTAGCGTAGCTTTTTATGGTCCAATTAAGGCTATTCCTTTGACGGTTTTCCTGGTGCCCCCCAAAGACTCAAGCTCCGACTGTTAATGATAACGATGATAATGAAGGGAGTGAACTTGACATTTCAAAAGTTGATGGACCTGAGAGTTCTGTCACTAAATATGACCTTTTCCTCTTCTAACATCTGTATGCCATTCCCTTCTATAACTTTGAGGAAACCTCTGACGGACGAGAGGGCCTTCGACGTCCAGAAGGGAGAGCTCTGCGTCTATGAGAAGATGTTCAAACTTAACTTTTGTCTTCCAATTCACCCCACTATCTGAGTTATCCTCTCTTATATCAATCTTTCTCATTCTCAACTTTCCCCCAATACTTGGAGGGTCTTAGTTGGGGCTATTATCCTTTGGAAGGTAGTTCATCACATCGACTTTCCAGTTAGAGTGTTCTTAGCTTGCTACATACCCACTTCTGCTAGAAATCATTCTGGTTAGTACCACTTCGTAGCCAGGAAGTCTGAGAAGAAGATGTTGTTGGTGACCCAAACTTCTAGCCACAATTGGAAGCCTTATTTTTTTTTTTGCCTCAAGGGCTTAGGAGTTTGGCCCTAACGAGGCTTGTGGAACATCTAACCTAAGAACTCCCCTAAGGTGGGCCAAGGTCTCTATCTCAGCTAAAACTGACCCTGGGCTGAGCCAAGAGAACCGTAAGAGTGTTGAGTACCTTCGTAGTCAGGACGAAGATGGCAATCTCATCAAGTATGAACATTTGATGACCCCTTACTATTTATCCCAGACAGGTCTTGGAGGTGGCCCATTGGCCGAGCTTCGTAAGTTCTCTATAATAAAACTTTTTATGCCAATGTAAGTCTCGTACCTTTCATGTATCTAAGCTGCTAACTTCGATGTTTTTCTTTTTTGCAGAGAGACCAGAAGGTGTTTCAGACGATCTCTGGAATATGTCTGCAGCAAGTATCATGAAGTTACTGGAGAAGCGTGGTGGTAAGAATGCACCTCCACCTGCCCAAACAAAGAAGGGGGCCGACACTTCTAAGGCCAAGGCCACCAAGAAAAGGAGGGCACCTCCAGGCCCTTCTCGTATGAGACCCAACAAAGCTCTAACTGTTGAGCGTGCTATCCCCATTTTTACTGATGAATATTTCGCTGCTCGTCTATCTCAACTGAAGATAGGCGATAGTGTTATCGGCCATATCACCCAGGCCTCTGATGCCCTCGGCCAAATAATGATCGAGGATGACAAACGTTTCTTACATGCAATGGACGTCTCTCTATTGGCCGAGTTTGCTATCCACAGAGTGGTTCAGGTACTTATTTATAACTTTTCTTAAGTGTTACCTCTTCTGTTACAATTCGTTATTTCCAATGTGTCGAATTCTTTCTTGCAAGGTGCGGTTTCCCTCCATCATCTAGTCGACTATACGTTGAAGATACTGCCTCTGGTCCATAAGGGTAGGGACGTTGAGAAGGCTGAGGTCGACTTCCAGAGGGATATTACTAACTAAAAGAAATACTTAAAGGAGAGAGATGACCAGATTACTAAGCTTAAGGAAGACCACACCCTGGCTCTAAAGGCAAAGGAAGAGAGCCTTCAATCAAAAGTTTTTGTTGTTGTTAAGGCTACTCTGGATGACGCTGCAAAAGGAATCATTGAGGACTACAAGGTTTCAGATGAATTCATCAATTTTGGTATTGAGTATCTGGAGAGAGGTATTAAAGCAACTAGTCGATGGGCATCCATCAAACAAGGTGACTCTAAGAGCTTATCTGTTGAGGAATTTATTGGTCTCAGCTTTGCCAACCCTCAGCTTGCTCGAGCCTTGAAGGAGGTAGAAGAGGGTGGTCCAACTGAGACCAACCAACTAGAGGTTACTGAGACCGATAATGGGGCTCATGATGACGAGGTTAAGGTTACCAATACAAACCCTGAGCAAGCCAACCCTGCTGTTGATGGGTCGACCAGAGCCGAGGGACAGATTGAGCTCTGAGCGTCTCACCTTCATGTCTGAAATTTTTGTAAAGCTTTTATATAACCCCTTTTTTGTATGAATTGTAACCTCTTCTTTTCAAATGATGTAATCTTTATGCTTCAGATGAATGAAATTCCATTTTTTTTTACTTGTTTCTTTTTTATTATATATCTATGATGTTTCACTTATCCACCGTATCATAAAAATTGAATAATGGGAATAAAAGCAAGTAACAACAGACACTTATAATTAAAGGTCTGAGGTCACCAAGTTAATGGTGTTTCACCTCATAATTTTACCAAATGAATGATGATAAAGGTCTAAGGTCACCAAGTTAATGATATTTTACCTCATAATTTACCAAATAAATGGTGTTAAAGGTCTGAGGTCACCAAGTTAATGATGCTTCACCTCATAATTTCACTAAATGAATGATGTTAAAGGTATGAGGTCACCAAGCTAATGATGTTTCACCTCAAAATTTCACCAAATGAATGATGTTAAAGGTCTGAGGTCACCAAGTTAATGATGTTTCACCTCATAATTTTACCAAATGAATGATGTTAAAGGTTTGAGGTCACCAAGTTAATGATTTTTCACCTCATAATTTCACCAAATGAATGATGTTAAAGGTCTAAGGTCACCAAGTTAATGATGTTTCACCTCATACTTCACCAAATAAATGATGTTAAAGGTCTGAGGTCACCACGTTAATGATGTTTCACCTCATACTTCACCAAATAAATGATGTTAAATACATATACATTGGAACAAAAGCATCAACACAACATTGTTATTTTCTCATTGACATTCTCTATATAAGTTGATACATGTATTATAAAAAGATAAAATAATTTCAACATCATAAGTAATATTTTTTCAAGTGGTCGTCATTCCAAGGGTTGGAGAAAGGCTCTCCTTCAAGATTCTCTAGCCGATAGGTACCTGGTACAACCTCATCAATTAACCTATAAGGACAATGATACTTGGGATATAGCTTATTGGTTTTCTGCCACGTCTTCTTCAGGACTAGGTCTCCCACAACTATCGGCCTTAACTTTACCCTCTAATTGTAGAATCTCGCAATTCTCTGCTGATAGGCTGCCTGTCTTATCTCTGTATCCTCTCTTCTTTACTCAATTAAATTAAGATCAAGTCTTATCTTTTCTCTATTCCTCTGAGGGTCATATGTCTGAACTTTATGAGTGGGAATCCCTATCTCTATTGGAATGACAGCCTCTGAGCCATGGGCTAACATAAATGGAGTTTTCCATGTGGGTGTCCTCATTGTCGTCCTATAAGCCCAAAGAACAACATATACCTCTTTTATCCATATTCCTTTGGCCTCTTCCAACCTCTTTTTTATCCTATTAAGGATTATTCGATTTGTGACATCAGTTTGACCATTTGCCTGGGGTCGGCCAAGGGAAGAGAAGAATATCTTGATCCCTACTCTTTTACAGTACTTCTCTAAGGAATCATTATTGAATTGGGTTTCATTATATGAGATGAGGGCATTTATAAGGCCATACCTGCATATGATGTTCTTCCAGATGAATTGGAAGGTCTTATACTTAGTTATTGTGATCATTGGCTCGATCTCTACCCATTTGGAGAAATAATCAATCGTCACCATTAAGTATCAATAGTTATTTACAACCCTTGGCAAGGGTCCTACCAAATCAATGCCCAATATTGCAAATGACTAAGGGGAACTGATAGAAGTGAGAGGTTGGTGAGGTGATGGGAGATGGTGGAGAACCTCTGGCACTTATCACATTTCTTTACATACGCAGTTGCATCTTTGGCCAAGGTAGGCCACCAGTACCCCTGAGTGATTATCCTTTTAGCCGATGACCTTCCTCCAATGTGGCTTGAACAAGAGCCCTCATGCACATCTTGCAAGATGTATGGAACCTCTGAAGGATAAACGCATCTGAGAAGATGGAGTAGGAATCCCTTCTTGTACAGGACATCTCCTATAATGGAGAATTTAGCAACTTTAAACCTTAATTTTCTACTTTCTAACTTTGACTTCGGTAGTTCTCTCGCTCTGATGTATTTGATAAGAGGATCCATCCATGAGGCTCCCATACTCAGATTTAGGCAAGGGCTAGCAACCTTTTCCTCTTCGATGGTTGGCTTGAGCAGAATCTCAACTGGTACTGTTCTTTTTATGTCTGTTCTTGTTGCTGAGGCCAACCTCGCGAATGCATCAGCTCGGTTGTTGTCTAGCCGAGTGTAATACCCCGTATTTTTATGGCTTTTAATTATGTGATTAATTAAATGAAATTGCTTTTAATTAAGGGATTAATTAAATTTATTTGGGATAATTAATTGGAAATTAATCCGGATTTAAATGCTAGCGAGATGAGAGTTAGTATTTTATTATAATAATATTGTTGAATATTACTAAGTGATTATGGTAATATGTGATTATTGAATTTATTAAAATTGTCGTGAGTTGAAAATACGGCAGTTTCGATAATTAAGTTGGGATGCGCGTGTGAGTCGTGTCAGGACCCAATTTAATGGATTTAAAAGTATTTTATTTTTATGTCATCCATATGATCATTTTGAGTGTGCCAACATGTCTGGAAGGGTCTAGATAGTCAGAAAACACTAGTCGGGAGTTTAATTTCGATCCCAAGGCATTTTAGGCCTAATCGGCAACTCGGGAGGGTATTTTAGTCATTTTGACTTTTTGAGGAATAGTAACCAATGAATTTTAGACTGATATTATCAGCCAACACTTGAGTCCCTTAAGGTTTTCACAACTAAAAATCATAATGGCAGTTAGAGAGGAAGAGAAAAAAGTTCCCAAAGAAGAAACCACCCTAGAGGCTTTTGCACCACCGTCACCACCACCGGATAGATCGAAAAGAGAGGATCACTCCCATACCGTCTGCTTCAAAGGATCAAAATCTTTATTTTCCAGGCAAGTGATTTATCTTGCAAAGATTTATGGCATATATTCTACATGATAAATTAAATTGAAGACGAATTATGAATAATTGTGATAATGTGAAATTGAAGACTAAATCATGAACTTGGGTAGGTTGGCATGTAGTGGACCTTCTGGAATTAGTAAGAGAAAGAATTATAAACTAGGAGTTAGAAAATCACGAAATTAAATTGAGGTTTATAATGATTTTTGAAGAGATGATGAAAAACTAGGGTTATAGTATTATTAATGACTCTTAATCCAAGAAATCGATAATCTGTGATGTTTTGATGAATCTTGAACGTTAAGACTGATGTAGTAATGTTGGTTTCATGATTAGTATACTCATTGGGGAGTTTGGGACATTGTAATGTGATTTGGAGGTGTAAAAATGGTAGAATCCTGTAACTGTTAAAGGAATTCTGGGCAAATAACTGCTTGATCGATCGATCAATCGATCCAAGCATGTCGATCGATAGACCCATTTCTTCGATCGATCGACCCCTCTAGAAAAAGTGAAGTATTTTTCCTTTAAATAATTGAATAAATTCCAACCTTTAGAACTCTTTAGTGATGATTGATTGAGCATATTGGTACTTAGGGAAGATCAGTAGGATGGTATTTGAAGCCCAGAAAATTATTAGGTTTAATTGAGGTTAAGTGGTAGACTTACGAATATCCGACTAATGAGGTACGATTGTAAGTTGTGAGAACCTGAATATATTTTGCTCCAATTATAATTTGAGATTAAATATTAAAAGGGGGAAACTTTAAATACTGAGATAACCTTAAAGACTAGCGGGGGACTTATAGAGTATGTACTCGGAGCTACACATCAAGAATTATCGCGTTAAAATCTATTGTATAGAATAAATGGGACGATATTATTATATGTGTGAGACATACGATATGGGGCTGGAATATACCTATACTAAAATGATGATTACCTAAGTTGTGTGAATACTTAGTACATGGATGATTGTGTGTATGACATATCTACCATACTTGCTATCACTGGAGGTTGATTTTCGAGAAAGGACCGTCTTATCTTTGTGTGCCTTTGGGGGGATTTAGACTGGTACCTTAAGGACATAAGACTGTGAATGACTTATTTGTGAGTTGATAAGTCAGCTGACCATGGGAGCGTAGGTATATGCGTGACCCATGGGTATGTGAACTATATTCGCCTCCAATATGTGTGATTTGTATTGAGACGGTTCTTGAGTGATTTGGAACACGTGATCCTTACGTATGTGATGTACATAGATTTGATAGCAGAGTATGCGTGCACCGCAGCTTAGCCTAGGGGTTCCATACATGTATATATGTACTGAGAGTGATTTATATATGTACTTGTGACTAGTTCACTGTTGCATGGTAGATGTGAATAACTAAGATATTTGAATGGGCTAAGAATGTGAGAATTTAATTAACACTTGAGATAAGTAATTTAATGAATGTGAATATAGGTTATAAATATGACTTGTTTGGGTGTTACGAGTAGATACCCTATGTTAGAATCCGAAATCAGGAGTGGTGCAAACTAGTTAGTTAGTGGCATTACTAGTTTGGGTTAAGGAAATACGTTAGGCGTGCACATTAGTTGAGGGGTGAGAAACTCATGTGAGAGTAGGCAACTAACATGTTTAATATATGTGTTGTTTAATATTGTAATTTAAACACTTGCTATATTTTTAAACTGTTTTTACCTCGGGCTCTGACCCGTTTTCCTCCAAATCTATTTTGTTTTATAAAATCATTTTAGGTGCCCAGCCATAGGGATGCCAAGCATAGGAGTTCCATTCTGATGTCGTGTTGTAGCTGCTGTGGAAGCTATAGGATCTCGGTATTAGACGCCTCCACATTTATCCTTGGTTCCTTCAGAGTCATTCATATCAGTTAGGGCATAGTGCCCATTCTTATCTCGAGATTGTAGATACAAACTCATTATTTCAGATGTTGGTTTATTTATTCAGACACATGTATTGGAATTTTATTTACTCTGGTATTATTATTATTATTGGAGTGTTTACTCCAGATTCAGTTTATTTTATTTCGTTGGTTATTCATATGAGATTGTTTATGCGATTGATGGTTGATGATTTAATTACTTAGTGATTGTTAATTTAATTAATAAAATTTGTCATCTCTCTATTTTAAATATTAGATGGCTAGTAAGTAACTAAATGTTTTCGATAGTGATGCTAAGACTGAACCAACTTGATATTCTGTATTAGTTTAATAAAGGAGTAGCTACCCGGTATTTAATTAGTTGGGGTGTCACATCGAGGTATCCTCTTTATCTTTACTTCTTTGAATCTTTATAGCATCGATCTCACCCTCTTCAAATATATGGCCATCCTTTCATCTTTGGCTTAATATACCCCCAGGATTTGGTTCACGACTAATCTTGAGTCACTGTGGACTAGTAGCTGATCGACACTGAGGGCTTTTGCCAAAGAGAGACCTGCTATTAATGCCTCATACTCTAACTCGTTGTTGGAGGCTTTAAATTTGAACCTCAGCGCATACTCAATATTTGTACCATCTGGTGCCGACACTATCAACCCTGCTCCACTTTCTTTTTCACAGGACGAGCCATCAACGAAGAGGTTCCAGATGGTTTCATTTGAAGAGAAATTTCCCTTTGTCAGGGTCCCTTATTTGAAGAAGTATCTATCTTCTTCAATCTCAACTGCCTTTTATCTGGTTGTACTTGTCTTAGCCTCGTTTGTTATTCGGCTGACATTCTTCTCCACTTGCTCATTTGCAGTTTCAAGATGGTTCTCAACCTCGGCCTTATCCCAGGTAAACTCGGCCACAAAATTTTCAAGTGCTTGTCCCTTGATGTAAACCCTGGGTTGATAAATAATATCATACTCTCCCAACTCAATTGTCCTGGTTATTAGTCTTCCTGACTTCTCAGGCTTATGGAGGACCTGTCTGAGTGGGGAATTAGTGAGTATGACCATGGAATGAGCTTGGAAGTATGGCTTCATTTTCCTAGAAGCATATGTTAAGGCATAGGCCAACTTTTCCATCCTAGGATACTTCTTCTCTGACCCCTGGATTGCCTTGCTATTAAAATACACTGGTATCTGCACTCTACCCTCTTTTCTTACTATTGCATCACTAATAGCTGACTCTGAGACAGCTAAATATACATACAACTTCTCACCCTGAATTAGCCGTGATAGGAGTAGAGGGGATCCGAGGGTAGGACTTAAGCTCCTTAAAAGCTTTATCACGCTCCTCACTCCATTTGAAGGCTTTTTTAATAACTTTGAAAAGTAGAAGACACTTATCTGTAGCTCTAGAGACGAACCTATTAAGTGAAGCTACTAGTCCGGTCAGCCTTTGAATCTCTTTGATGGTTCTAGGTGTCTTGATTTCCAGTAAAGCCTTTATCTTCTCTGGATTAGCTTCTATCCCCCTCTAGTTTACAATGAAACCCAAACTTTTCAGCTCCGATCCCAAAGACACACTTGGCTGGGTTGAGCTTTATTCTGTATTTGTCTATGGTATCAAAAGTTCTTTCGAGGTCAGCCACATGAGTGTCGGCCCTCAGACTCTTTGTCAGTATATCGTCAACGTAGACTTCCATGGTTTTGCCTATTTAATCCTCGAAAATCTTATTTATAATAGGTCCTCTTATCTGTAATGAAGGTTGTCTTCTCTGAGTCAGCCGAGTCCATAAAGATCTGATTATACCCAAAATATGCATCCATAAAGCTCATGATCTCATATCGTGATGTGGCATCCACCATCTGATCTATACGAGGTAGGGGAAAGTTTTCCTTTGGGCAAGACTTATTTAAATCGACGAAGTCTACACACATCATCCACTTCCCATTAGCTTTAGGCACTATGACAGCATTAGCCATCCACTCATGGTATATAACTTCTCTAATAAACTCGTCCTCTTCAAGCTTTCGAACTTCGTCTCTGATGACTTAGTACTTCTCCCTTGAGTATATCTTTCTTCTCTACTTAGGCTTGGCTTCCTCTATAATATTGAGTTTATGACACATAATCTCAAAATTAATACCTGGCATGTCTACAAGGCTCCAGGCAAAGATACTATGTCTCTTCCTTAACAACTTCACTATTTCCTCCTCGATCTCAGGCTTTAGGGCTTTGTCGACTTGGATGGTTTTTTCTATCTCGTCCTCATTGAGGATGATGGATTCTACCTCCTTCGCAGCCACTCCCTTTTTGAGCTTTGTTTCGTCTCTGGGATCAATGGTGTTAATGTTGTAAGTGGTTGTTGCCTGCTTATGAGCCTCTCTCTCTTCTGCAGAGTTAAAGTAGCATTCACGTGCCAACGTTTAGTAACTTTGCACTTCCCCTACTCTATAGGGAGTCAAGAATTTTAACATCTGGTGGACCGTTGAAGGCACGACCTCAAATTCCTTAAGGGACACTTGTCTCATTATGAGGTCGTAGACTGAGAAGACATTTTCATCCATCACAAAGAAATTGATTTTTCTGGTCAACCTCTTAGGCCATTCATCTCCCATTCTCACATCCATTTCAATTGATGGACCTTTTCCCCGCTAAATCCAATCAAGGGGTGATGATAAGTGACACGACTCAGAATGTGTCTCTAAAGTGCGTACTCTCTAGGCTCAAGTGCAAGCCTGTCGCTCAAGTAATAGTCCGACAAGTCGGGTATCGATCCTCAGGGAAAAAGGACAACGGAGTTGTGACGACGGGACAAGACGGAGGAATCCTAAATTCGACTCTAAGAAGAAAAGGAAAAATTGATTTGGTTTTTGGGATTGACTAAGCTAACTGCAATTGTGAAATTATGATGAAATATGCAACTAACTAAATTACCTGAATTATGAGTGAAAAATTGAATCAAAACTTTCTAAACTTAAACGATGAGAAAACAGGATGGGAATGCGATCCCCCAACCCTAGTGTAATGCAGTGACAACGTCAATCATAAATTTATCCGATAAATCAGACCCGGAATTTGGGTCTCCCAAGCATTATGTATACGAGGTTCAAGCCCGCGTCATACCTAATCTGAGGATGAGTAAATCGGTATCGCGGTAATTGCACTCAAATTGTACTCTAAATCATCACGAGTACCCAAAGGTAAACGAGATATAAAGATCCACAATTATTATGTAATTACGCAATACGGTCAAAATTTATCGTTAAATTCATCGGATTAACGTTATACACATGCACTAACACATCAGGTTAGATTCATGCATCCCAACCTCTTAAACCTAGCCGGACATGTTAAATAGACTAATGCATGAAATAATAACATTGCATGTGTATGAATTCATGATGAAACTAGATTGAAACATGTAAATATGTATTAGGAACGCAACAATAAGTTGAATCGAATACGAAAACTAAGCATGCAAGAACAATGACAAGAATCTTGAATCTTGAATTAAAACTTGAAAAAGAAACCCGTAACAATTGAATCTTGAAGAAATTAATTCTCTTGATGTTCCTAGATGTTCCTCCCTATTTCTCTCTATCAAAAACTGACTAAAACTATCCCTAATGGTTGCTCCTAAGTTGCTGCCCATGTTTCCTACAATTTTTTAGAGTTTTAACCTAATGGGAGTCTTGGGAACCAATCAGAATAAAGGAGCAAATTCGCGCATCAGGGACCCCGAATCGGTTCGGCCTGTACCCCGAACCGGTTCGCCCCCCAAACCGGTTCGGCCTGGGTTCGCGAATGGGTGCTGGCTTGGAGTGCTACACTTAGAATTTTTCTGGCTTTTCTTTTCTTCCTTTCTTGGATTTTCCTTCAACTTCAACTAGGCATAAATTATCAACCGTAGCTCGGATTTGGGTGTCGTTTCTTCCAGTGTTCTCGTTGTTCCGAGTTCTTCAACTTTCCAGTTGACTTCTCCTTCCGGTTCGGGCTAAAAAATTACTAATTTGCCCTTGAACTTGCCTTCTTAGCTTTTCTAGCATTGTCTTGCTTCCTCTTTTGCACTGTTTGCATAATTAACCTGTAAAACCAATAAGAGAAGCACGAAACACGAAATACTTGCCAACGAAGGTTAGTAGCATAAATGTGAATCAAATCCATATATGTTACATCACTCGGGTTCACAAATGTACTGAAATTAGGGGAATAAATATACAATATTTATGCCCAATCAAACCCCCCTAACTTAGAACTTTGCGCGTCCCGAGCAATGTAAAAGAATGAGAGTATGAGTTAAGGACCCATCAAAGACTTTATTGGGATAGAGCACCTCTTTCGCGGGCAAGCGATTGCATTTAGCGCATGCAACAAGCCTTTAAACCTCTAGGTTACCCTATTAGGACGAGTTGTGTCTCGTGGGGGTTTGCAGTGAATATACCCACAAAATTTCAACTCAAAGAAAATTCAAAATACTCAAAAATTGAGAAATTCAAACTTCTCCAGAAAATAGTCATCATTAAGTCATATGTTCAAGTCTCAAATCATAGTGCGTGTGTGCGAAGCCGAAAATATAACCGCCAAATTCCACTGATTGATCATTACGTTACTTATCCAAAAATTCGTTTTGATTTCAATTTCTCACGGAACGCTCTCACAAACGAATCTCTCGGATTATGGCATTTCTCTCGGCATGCTTGATATAAAGAGTAAATGTAATGGAAGCAAATTCACGCATACAAGTAGAAAGACGGAAACTTTATGGCGAAAGGATCTCATCAACGGATTACGATTTTAAAAACGGGAACATTGCCTTTATTTCGCGCACTTAGCCTCTTATATTATCTTTTGGTGTCTTAGCTCTCCACGCGGTAATCAATTTTCGCAATTTGGACTCGGTTAGGACTTTTTCGGGTTGAAGGTTGCATTGGGTAAAATGAAGGAGGTATGGAAGGTTGGAATTGGAAATGTCATTAATGATGTTCAATTGTGCTTTTTTCCGGGCTATTGCTCATTTTTTTCTTATTTTTCTATTTTTTTTGTTGTTGTTTTTGTTGAGCATGTTATTTTGTTTCTTGCCCCTTTATATGCACTTTTTGGACTTGAAATTTGAATTTTTCATTTTTCACAATTTCGACTATTTTGGGTTTTTCGGGTTGTCAAACGAAAGGGAAAATTATTTGGCTCAATTTGGGTTGCAAAGGGTGATTTTTCGCTACTTTTTCTGGCCAATATTTTTGGGGTGACAAACGAGGGCCTACTTCATTGTCCAAAATGCCAATTGCGTTACCATATGCGTTTCGAGGTGAATTTAGGTTTAGAGACTAATTTGGCATGTTTTTCAAGGCAATATTGCACACATTTTTCAAAATCGATCAAAATGAAAGGATTGAGATCCTTGACAACTGTGGTTGCAATTACTGTTGGTGACAATTATTGTGCAATACAAGTAAATATGAGAGAAGTAATGACCAAGAAAGAACAAATAAAACGCCAATCACACAACAACAGGTGTACGTGGTTCAGCAAAGATGTGCCTACGTCCACGGTGGTGCAGTCAGTATTATTTCTCTATATTCTGGAGAATAAGTACAGAGAATACAACTTGTCCTTTGCCCCGGACCTAGGGTTTAATTTATATATGTGTATGTGAGTTAATGGAGGTGGTGGATTCCTCCATATTAGCCATATCCCCTATAACTTCCCTTCATGGGATCGTGCTCCCCTATAACTTCCCTTCATGGGATCGTGGGGAAATCAGATCCATACAAAAGATGAGGGGCCTGAACTTTGGGCCGCTTGGGCTGGGCTACTCGTCCAGGCTTATAGCACTAAATTCCGGGCACCCACAATTGCCCCTAAATTTGTTGTGCCATGAATGTGGGCCCAACAGATTTAAATGATTATTGCGTTGCCATTCCTCGGGAGCTATAGAGTCGATTTCTGGCGGCAACCGCTTCGCTTATTGTGCAATATGATTAGATTTTAAAGGTTTGTTGGAATAAGGTACATTTCTTCTCGTCGTTCCAGCTTTTCCAGCAATCTTTTATCTTCTGAGAACTCTTACGCTTCGTACCTTCTGCTTTCGATCTCCACTCTCGTTGCTTCTTCGTCATTTGACCTGATCTTCTGTCTTGTAAGTCTCTCGTGCCCTTTGCATTTTCTCTTTGGTTTGTAGTTTTTCTTGTATTTTCCAATGGCGAAGATTGGAAATAGGTCAATCTCAGAGTTTAGAAAATTCTACAACATTCCTGAGTGGGTAGAGATTGAGTGTTGTGCCTCACCTCCTAGGAACGTTAGGGATATAGAGGATGCACACTGGATTTATGTTTTGTTTCTCTCCCAGGGGGGACTTACCTTTCCCCCTAATGATCTGTTTTTGCATTTCTTTAGCTATTTTAGTATTGTACCTGCACAATGTTCGCCCAACGTATGGAAAATAGTGAACGGCGTGCATAGGATAAATCAATTGTATGACACAAGGTTAGGGCTTGCCGAGGTCTGCTTTTGTTACTCCTTCTCTCGAACTAGCTCAGGTGTCCTGTACCTTAAAGCTAGGAGCCCTGATAGGGTATTGGTAGTAAATCTACCTGATTCCCATAAGTACTACTGGCAAGAAGGTTTTCTTGTTAGGAATTGGCAGTTCTCCCCCCAATCTGAAGGGTCGAGGTCTGAGAGAGGTTCACTGTTCCCTTTTATGGGGAAGAATATATAGGTAGATATTATACTATTGTTTCAATATCTGCTGATTTATGACTTTTCTAACTCCTTTCTGCGCTTTTCTTTTACAGCGAGGTCACGGAACTTGGAGCCTGCTCTTGGCGAGGTCTGGATTTCTGAATTGGTTAAAGCTTGGAACATTAGAGAACCTTTGGGTGACGGCGAGCATCCCAGATCTTCCACTTTTTTGTTGGAGTACAAGAACGTGGGATCTAGCTTCATAGCTCGGTCTGTGGACAGTGTACCAGAGTTTGATTCTTTGGGAGAGACCACTGCTGAGCCGATACAGTTGGACGAAGAAGAGAGCAGCTCTCAAAGTGAGACTGCAGGTACTCTCGGTGAAGGGAGCTCTGATAGTAGCAGCTCTTCTGATTCTGAAGAGGCTTCTAAAGCTCGAGGATTGTCGAGTACTTCCAGCAATTCTGGTGAAGATATGCCTCCAAGGAAGAACCTGATCAGGGATGATGATGATGATGATGACCATGTGCTTCTTGCATAAAGGTCAAAGAAATAGAAGACTACATCTGGGGTTTTGGCTACAGGTTCTCGACCTTCCTCTCAGGAGCAAGAGAGGAAGAGGAGAGAGGAGGAGCAGGCGAAAGAGAGGGAGAGGAAAAAGGAGGAGGAGAGAAAAAAGGTGGAGGAGAAGAAGAGAGTAGAGGAGAGGAAGAGAAGGGAAAAAGAGAAGGAGGAGGAGAGGAGGAAATTGGAATCAAGGACCAAGGCAGGTCAAGCTTTGGTCCCAGTATCTGCCTTGCCCGAGGGGGCTTCGGTGGCCATTTCTCCTCAGCTAGCTCCTGCGCTGCTTGAGAGAGCAGTTCTTCCTGCCGATCGCCAGAGGGCGCTGGGGTCCGATCAGCTGGCCCTGCAAGCTAGCCAGAGGCTGGCCTTGGTAAAATTCCCTTTCAATTCTCAATTTTTTAACAAGTCTTGATTGTTTTCTCTTCCTAATCTCTTCTTTATTCTTTGCAGTTTGTGACCGACTTTGCAGTGCTCTACCGCTCTCGCGACGAGCTGGTGAAGAGGAACGGTGAGTTGGAGCAGCAAAAGTCTGCTCTGGAGGCCAGGGGTTCTCAGCTGGAGACTGATCTAAAAGCTGCTGATGCAGCTCGAGTTTCGTCTGATCTGGCCCTCGTCAATTCTGCCCGCGAGAGGGATAACGCGATTAAGGAGCTGGGCGAGCTGAGGAAGGCTTATGACCTAGTGTGCTCGAGCAAGCTGGACCTCGCAGAGAAGAACAGGGTTCTGGCCGAGCAACTGGAGGCAGAAAAAGCCCAGGCAACCACCATTAAGGAGGACTCATACAACTCTGGGTGGGCTGCTGCTAGGGGTGGCAACGGGTCGTGTCGAGTCGGGTTCGTGTCGGGTGATAAACGAATCGTGTCAAAAATTCATCCACCCAAACACGATTCGTTTACTAAACGGGTGGAAAAATGAAATTCATACACGATTCGTTTACTTAACGAATGACACGACACGACCCGTTTACACCCGTTAAATAAACGAGTGGTTTTGACCCGGTTCACCCGTTTAACCCGATTAATTCGTTTAACTTGGTTCACCCGTTTAACCTGGTTCACTCGTTTAACACGATTCACCCGTTTAACCCGGTAACCCGATTACTTTAAAATCTAAAGAGGTAACAACTTACTTATACTTAGTCAAGAATGGAGAATTTTCATAACAAATCGATGTGGGATGCTTAGATTACGGGTTGTTAACGGGTTAATGGGTTATAAACGAGTTAACGGGTTACAAACGGGTCGTGGGTTGCAAATGGGTCGCTGGTTCTAAACGGGTGACGGGTTCTAAATGAGTGAAGGGTTATAAACGGGTGACGGGTTGTAAACGGGTAGCGGGTCACACGGATTCTAAACGGGTGATGGGTCACTAATGGGTTTCGCGAATATACACGAACCCGATTCGTTTTCTTAACGGGTCTGGCGGGTCCACCCGTTTATGACCCGAACCCGTTAAGGCTATACCCAAACCCGCTTAAAGCGTGTTGATTTCGTGTCGGGTTAACGGGTCGTGTCGCAAATTACCACCCCTAGCTGCTGCTTATGATGATGCTGAGGTTTAGATTGGCTACATCAGCCGTCTGAACTTCAAGAAGGGCTGGAACAAAGCTCTTCTGGCTGCTGGTGTGGATGCTGAGTCTTCCCAGTTTGACGAGCACGACCAGGGTCCCAAGCCAACTGTGGACGAAGAAGCTCCTGCTCCAACCATCGAGGGTACTGATCTTCCCTCGGATACAGTTCCTGCTGGTGTTCGCCCTGTTCAGGCAACTGAAAGCGTTCCTGCTGAGGGGGATAGCTCTGCTGCAGCTGATAAGGGGAAGCAGCCAGACACCGCTGGGCAGCCTGAGGTTGCTAGTTAATCTGTTCTTAGGATTTTCTTTTGTACTTTTTGCTTGTAATCTCTCAAGTTTTTTCTGCTCGATGTACTTGGTCTTTATTAATGAAATGAGAAGATTCTCCTTTTGTTTACGCTGATCCCTTTCTCTCTTCTATCTTTCTTTTACCTGTAGTTGGTTGATGTGGATGACTATATTCCTGTTACCTCCCAATTGGGTAGGACTCTTGGTCCTAATGCAAGCCCTGCAGTTCGCCAGGATTTTGCTAGACTTTGCAGGTTTGCTAAGTCAAGGAACCAAAAATACAAGGATCAGTCCGAGCTAGTGGCTAAGCTGAAGGACAGGCTCCAAGAGATGGAAGAAATCGGTGCTTCAGTACAAGAAGAAGTCAGTGCACTAAGAGCAAGATTGCTGGAGGCCACCGAGATTAACCAGGTTGGGGAGTTCCTGCAGCAAGAGAATGAAGACTTGAGGAGGGAGGTCCTAAGGCTTAAGGAGCATTCGCTGAGCACCGTTTCGGCAGTCCTGAGAGGCTCTTCTTCGTCGCGAGCTGCTCGGCCTCCCCTTTCGCGTGCTGGTAGGAGTGCCAGGGGTAGGAATAGGGAAGTCGAGGAACAGCGTGAGAGGGAGATGGAGGAGCTGCGCGACGATGTTCGGCGAGCTTATGTAACTGCTGCTGGGCTCCAGAGGGACGTCACCCGACTGCGGCATTTGTTCAAGAACGGTCCTCGACAAGTGTGGTCCGATGGCTACGATCAAGGCTGGCTGGATGCTCCAACGAGACTATCAGATTTCGAGGAACTCTCCTTCATCAGAGGGTGGCTGAGTGCCCACAAAGAGCTGCAGGTCCCGAGGAACTCGATGTTGTGGTATCGACATGAGATGTCCTCCTCCACTCTGATGCCCAATCCATTCAGGAGGGATGATCGATGGATCCCCATTGATGCTATTCCCCGGCAACTATTGGAATTGGACGCAAATGAGGCCGTGGAGGAGCTAGCCCCCGCTCCTGATGATGGAAGGAGAGCTAAAGTTGCCGATTATCTTGCTCGGAGGCTTCCACCTCCTTGAGATTTTGTAACTCTTTTTCTTTTTGATAATTGTAAATGCTTTGGGCGAGCTTCGCCGACTAAACATGTATTATCATTGTTTGTAAATATAAAAGATTAATGAAAAGTTCGAGTTTTGGGCAATTTTGCCGACTAAACGTGTTCATCCAATCCTTTTATATTTTTGCTGCTTCACAATCCTTTTTATTTTGTCATGTGAGTGTCCGCCCAGTCCAGTATAAGAATACCATTGTGCCCTCACTTTACCTTTTAGGTTGTGTCGTCACACTCCCTTAGGACTAAGTAGGGCAATTGGCGAGGACACACCTGGTATTGGATGTCTTCATCCGATCAGGATTTTATTTAACCAAAGTAGGTTTGATGCCTAAGAATACTCTGTAGGGCTTCATATATTGCCAGGGGCAATGCTAAGAGGTCTATCGTGCTTCATGACGATGACCTGAGTCGTGCTTCATGATAATGACTTGAGGAGGGGTGTTCCCCTGCTATGTCGACCATTATGCCTGTGATTTGGAAGGGATGTGTAATAAAATATTACCGTTACTAATTAGAGAGTGATTAACTGAGAGATTTTCATTAGTGAAATGAGAAATGAACTGTCCTTTCACATAACGAATACAATAAAAGATTTAATAATAAAGTTCCTAAAAATAGAATTTCTTGAGATTAGCTGCGTTCCATGCTCGTGGTATCTCCCTGCCCTCCATCGTTTCCAAATGATAGGCACCTTGCAGGTCGTCTCTAATTATCTTATAAGGCCCTTCCCAGTTTGGGCCCAGTTTACCGTCTGATGGCTTCACTGTGTTGCCCAGGACCTTTCTTAGAACATAGTCCCCAACTTTGAATTTCCTCGAATTAACCCTTTTGCTGTAGTGCTTCACAAGCTGTTGCTGATAGCTCGCTAGTTTCACTAGGGCAAAAGTTCCCTGCGCTCGCCGGCCAGATCGAGTTCAGCGAGCAAAGCCTGATCGTTCTGGCCTTGTTCGATAAGGTCGGATCTCATTGTTGGCAATCCTGCTTCTAGTGGGATAATCGCCTTCATACCATATGCTAGTGAGAATGGCGTTTCTCCTATTGCTCGCCTAGGAGTCGTTCTGTATGCCCATAGGATATGCGGTAGCTCGGTTGCCCATGCGCCTTTGGCTCGTTCTAACCGCTTCTTTAATCCAGCGATCACTGTTTTGTTGGAGGCTTCAGCTTGTCCGTTGCTTTGAGGGTAGGCCACCGAGCTGAAGTGGTGCCTGATCCTGTGTTCGTTGCAGAAGTCCTGAAAAGGGCCACTCTCGAACTGTGTTCCATTATCAGTGATGATGGTTCTGGGGATTCCGAATCGAGTGATTATATTCCTCCATACGAACCTTATCATGTCAGTATCTCGGATGTTCGCCAGTGGTTCTGCCTCGATCCATTTGGTAAAGTAGTCCGTTGCAACCAACAGGTATTTGCGATTGTCGGCAGCGGTGGGCAGTGGTCCCACGATGTCCATTACCCACTGGGCGAAGGGCCAGGGACTGGTCAGGGATTTTAATTCGCTGGCGGGCTGGTGGACCATAGGAGCGTGAAGTTGGCATTTTAGGCATTTGCGGACATATACTACGGAGTCCTTTTGCAGGTATGGCCACCAATAACCTTCCTTCATTGCTCGGAAGGCTAGAGATCTTCCTCCGGCATGACTTCCACAGATTCCTTCGTGAAGCTCGTGAAGCACTGCCTTGACATCGCCTGGGTGGACGCATCTAAGGTAGGGGCCGGAGAAAGACCTTTTATACAAGTCGCCTCCTGTGGATAAGTGAAAGCGAGCAGCTTTGACTCTTATCTGGTGGGCAGTTCTCTTGTCTTCTGGAAGTATTTCGTTCTTTAAATAGTTCTTCAAGGGATCCATCCAACTGGGGGTTGATTCCAATTGGAGTATTGGTTTTTCTTTTGCCAGCTCGCAGTTGGGGTAAATGCTTGGGCAACTGAGGAAATCGATAGGGATAACCCTTTTAATGCTAGAATCAACTGCCGAGCTCAGGGCTGCTAACGCATCAGCGTGGCTGTTTTTCCCCCTGGGAAATGTTGGATGTTGATCTCTTCAAAGCTCGTCATTAAGTTTTTTACCAAGGAGAGGTAGGCTGCCATTCTCTCATCCTTCGCGTTATAGTCTCCACTTATCTGGTTGGAAACTAGTTGCGAATCACCGAATACCTGCAAATGCTTTACTCACAGAGTTTGCGCTTTTTGGAGAGCTGCTATTAGGGCTTCGTATTTTGCTTCGTTGTTGGAGGCTGCAAATCCCAGCCTGATTCCTTGCTGTAGGACTGTGTTTTCTGGAGTGATGAGAATAATTCCTACCCCTGCCCCCTTTGAGTTGGAGGCTCTATCAACGAATAGTTTCCAGCTTTCCATTGTAGCTTGGTTGTTTTGCTCTGTTGGCTTAGGCTGGTCGAAGGGTTCTTCGCCTGTGAATGCAGATATGAAATCAGTAAGGATTTGACCCTTGATAGCTGTCCTTGGTTAAAATTGGATGTCAAAACGGCCGAGCTCGACTGACCATTTAGACAGTCTGCCCGATAAATTCGCCTTCCTTAAGACAGCCTTGAGGGGGTGTGATGTAAGGACGATGATCGTATGAGCTTCGAAGTAATGCTTCAGTTTCCTCGAGGCTATTACTAGGGCGAATGCGAGCTTTTCCAATGGTAGGTAGCGCTGCTCGGCATCTAATAAGGTTTTGCTCGCGTAATAGACTGGATGTTGGACTCCTGTAACTTCACACATTAGCGCTGAGCTGACAATATGACTGGATACAGAGAGGTAGAGGTACAAAGAGTCCATTTGCTGTGGTATGACAAGCAGTGGTGGAGTGCTTAGATAGGACTTGAGCTCGTCCAATGCTCGCGAGCAATCTGGGCTCCACTCTACTGTTTTACTGCCTTTTAAGAGTTGGAAGAAAGGCTTGCATCTCTCGGAGGATTTAGAAATGAAACGATTTAGAGCAGCGAGCATTCCAGTGAGCTTCTGTACATCTCGGACCGTGCGAGGAGGTTGCACTCTGTTGATTGCCTCAATCTGGTCCGAATTAGCCTCTATGCCTCGCTTGCTGACCAAATACCCAAGAAACTTTCCTGACTGGACACCAAAGGAACACTTGCTCACATTGAGTTTCATTCGGTACTTCCTGAGGATTTCGAAGGTACTTGACAGGTCCGAGAGGTGACTCTTCTTCTCCTTGCTCTTGACGAGCATGTCGTCGATGTAAACCTCCATTGTGTCTCCCATTTGATTTTTGAACATTTTAGTAACTAGTCGTTGATAGGTTGCCCCTGCATTTTTTAGCCCAAAAGGCATGACCTTGTAACAATATAAACCATCCGTCGTGATAAACGCCGTTTTTTCCTGATCTAGGGCATACAGGGGAATCTGGTGATATCCTCAGTACGCGTCCAGGAAACTCATTCGTTCGTGAGCTGTGGTGGCGTCTACTAGTTGGTCTATTTTCGAAAGAGGGAAGATATCCTTGGGGCAGGCTTTATTGAGGTCAGTGAAGTCTATGCAAACTCTCCACTTCCTGTTACTTTTCGGAACTACCACTGGGTTGGATAACCAATTGGGGAATTGCACTTCTCGTATGGATCCTACATCCAGCAGTTTTTTGACTTCTTTTACTATTGCTCTGGCCTTCTCGGGAGCAGTTCGCCGTGCCTTCTGCGTTATCGGCTTGAATGTGGGATCGACGTGCAACTGGTGGCAGACCATATTGGGATCGATTCCTGGCAGCTCATAAGGTTCCCAAGCGAAAATATCTATGTTGCTTCTGAGTAAGGTTGACAACTCCTTTTGCTCTTGGTCAGTGAGTGATGCTCCGATCAGGAAGACTCTGCTGTTGTCGCCTTCTCTAGCCGGCACTTCTACCAGGTCCTCGACGACACGCTCGGAGGGGAGGAGCCTGGTCTCTTCCACTCTAGGCCTTTCATATTTTAATTGCTATTTGGAAGGAATTGCACCTTCCTCCACTTTCTCGCTGGGTTGATCGGCTTTTTTCTCTGGCTTTGGTCAGATGGCCGCTATGAAGCACTTCCTTACCATCGCCTGGTCATCATGTATCTCCATTACTCCTCGCTCGGTGACATATTTGAGCTTCTGGTGGTAGGTCGAGGAGACTGCCTTCATCGCATGAAGCCATCCCCTGCCGAGGATGGCCTGATACGGTGAATCAATGTCGACCACCAAAAATTCGATCATCTTGAAAACATTTCCAGCGCGCACTGGCTGTACTATTTTGTCCAGGGGCATGGTCATTTTTCCAGCGAAGCCGACTAGAGGGACAGTAGTTCCCTTTAGGTTGGCGACGCTCAACTTCAATTTCCGGAACAGGTCGATGTACATTACTTCGGATGAGCTTCCTTGATCGACGAGCAGCCTGTCGATGTCAAAGTTGGCTATCCTGAGTATAATAACTAAGGCATCATGATGTGGGGTCCTTACTCCCACAAGATCTTCATCCGTGAAGACAATATGCTTGTTGTAGTTGATGTCCTCTGCTCGCCGACGTTTTCCTGACTGTGATTTTGCTGGATCAATCTGAAAAGCTTGCATAACCACTGTCAGTTTCTTTACCTCCATTCGAGCTGAGTTCCCTTGGATTTGCTTGACGTCAGATACTCCGTGGATTACTGCGAATTCGTGTCCTGCATCATCTTCCAACACGTTGTCGGGTTTCACCTCTTTGTGGGCAGCCACTTTCTCTACCTTCTTTTCCACAAAGTCATTCAAATGTCCGGACTGGGCCAACTCCTCGAGGTGGGACTTAAGAGCTTTGCAGTGCTCGGTCTTATTCCCTCCCTCTTTGTGGAAAGTGCATCTTAATGCATCGTTTCTTTTCGAAGGGTCTCCTCCCATTTTCCGGGGCCATTTGATGAACGACTCATCCTTGATCTTCGCGAGAATTTTGTAAATTGGCTCTTTGAAGACGGTGTTGACCGCCTGGAACGATTTTGTTAGGTCAGGGTTCCCTCCGCTTTTGGAGCCATTCTTGTCCCCACTCTTTCCTCCTTTCTTCTGGTTTTCAACTTTCTCACTTTCCTTGGTAGTGAGCTTGGCTCGACCGTTTTCTCCTACATTAAGGCGGGGGACATCTTCCACCTTTGCGTATTTCTCAATCCTGGCCATCAGGTCGTCAATGGTCATAGCTTCCTTCTTCGTCAAGGACTGGTAAAAGAGGGAAGATCTAGGTAATCCAATTTTGAAGGAAGCCACTGCCACCTCTTCCGCGCAGTCCTCGATCTCGTTGAATAACTCCCAGTACCTCTTCACATAGTCTTGGAGTGTTTCTTGAGGCGTTTTCTTCATGGTTAATAGAGCATCCATCCTTTTGGGATGGGAGCTTCTGGTGATGAACCGGGCCGTAAAGAGCTCGGCCAGGGATTTGAAATTTCTGATGGATCGGTGAGGGAGTTTTTCGAACCATTTTTGGGCCATGTCATGGAGGCTCGAGGGGAAAATACGGCACATCAGTGCATCCCGGTGATTCCAGAGGGTCATGGCTTGCCGGTACTTCCTGACATGATCAATGGGATCAGTCTTCCCGTCGTAAATCTTGAACCTTGGAATGGAAAATTTCTTGGGAGCCTCTTCCTCTTCAATTTCCTTCGTGAAGGGTGACTTCATCTGGGTCTTGAGGGCCCTCCTGGCGAGTTCTCTGGTCGACCTGGTGCCGCGGTGAGCTGGATGTTGGTCCATTTCTCTGCGGACCAGGTTCCGTATGTTTTCGTCGCTGCGAGTAGGACTCTGGTAGGGGCGAGCTTTTCTGAGTTGCTCGCGGAGGTCGTCGTCTGAGTTGCCACCTTCGACCCTTTGATATTCCCACAGACGGCGCCAATTGTGGTTGCAATTACTGTTGGTGATAATTATTGTGCAACACAAGAAAATATGAGAGAAGTAATGACCAAGAAAGAACAAATAAAATGCCAATCACACAACAACAGGTGTACGTGGTTCAGCAAAGATGTGCCTACGTCCACGGTGGTGCAGTCAGTATTATTTCTCTATATTCTGGAGAATAAGTACAGAGAATACAACTTGTCCTTTGCCCCGGACCTAGGGTTTAATTTATATATGTGTAGGTGAGTTAATGGAGGTGATGGATTCCTCCATATTAGCCATCTCCCCTATAACTTCCCTTAATGGGATCGTGCTCCCCTATAACCTCCCTTCATGGGATCGTGGGGAAATCGGATCCATACAAAAGATGAGGGGCCTGAACTTTGGGCCGCTTGGGCTGGGCTACTCGTCCAGGCTTATAGCACTAAATTCTGGGCACCCACAACAACTTATTAAGCGCTAAAAAGAACCTTGAGTTAACAATTAACTCGGAATGATTTAAAAACTCGCAAAACGTGATAGGCTCGAATCTCACCGAGTTTGTTAATCTCCACATTTATTCGTTAAGTCGTCAATTTTCGCTCAATTTCCATCTTTGGTCAATTTCGGCTTTGTGTATGTTGGATGTTTACAATTTGAGACTCCAATTTGACTTTTAATGATATTTTTGAAAAATTTGAATTCCAATTTTTATTTATTTTGAACAAAAATATTTTTGGGTTTTTTCAAAATTTTATGATTTTTTTGGAAATTTTTGGGCATTTTTGAAAATTTGTGAAGTTTTAGAAATACGCACTTGTGACCCCCCCCCCCCTAACTTAGACTTTTGCATTGTCCTCAAGCAAAAAGGACGAAAATCTAACTCAAAGCGAATGAAAAGTGTGGAAAAATGAAACAAACGAATATTAAAATGCAACAAGACACTATATGCCACTCATGGATGACTCAAAAATACAACAATAATCACCCCATACGCGTCGGGGGTGCGACGACCTCTCATCTCTCCATAAACTCACCCGACCCCACTCACGGGGCTTGATGTTCTCCTTGTCTCTCCCGTCCTAGGATTATAAGCTAACAATCGGAACAAGTTGGGACCTCGCCCATAGATAAAGGATAGACCAGGAGACTCGTCGTGACTAACTGGAAAGGGATCCTCGTGATGCTGGCTCAAAGTGTGATCTGTGTGCACTGACTCGGAGGGAACACCTAGGTTTCGTTCAATTTTTAAGATGCATGGGTCGGGATCTAAGTCAGATGCACCACAACTTTTCTCCTCACTTGCTTTCGGGGCCTCAAGTGTTGTGGGTGGATTGTCACAACGAAGGAATTCATCAATTTTTGCTTTCAATTCACTTTCGTCTAAGTGACTACATGAATCCAATAAGGATTGGCCTTCAATAGTAATACTTTCATCCACCTGCCCGAATTCTCTTTCAAAATCTTCCATGCTCATGTCTCTTAGTTCTCTCTCTCTAGTAGTGCCTACGTCCTCTCTTACTTGCTCGATCTCCAACTCCACCAATTTTCTCTCTTCTAACCCCACTCTCTCTCTTTCAATTGTGGTCACTACACACCTCTCCCCCACTTTTCTCTCATTGCCACAACTACCACTATTACTTGATGCAATAGGGCGCACCCCTAACGGCTTCTCTCTTGTGGGACCCCTCATTCTCATGGCTCGATACTAAGCAGGACCCTATGGCATCTCCACAATCATTTTTCTCAAAGTATTCCTCTACGATCTCATTTATGAAACTCACCGCGTGAATATCATCTTCTTCCCCTGTCTGTTGGGTGATATGGAAGATGTTGGTCTCTAAGGTCATGTTCCCAAAGGTGAGTTGCATTCGCCCATTCTGCGTATTGATGATTGCGTTAGCCGTAGCTAAGAAAGGGCGTCCAAGGATGATGGGAACATGGTTGCTCGAGTTAAAGGAGGGCTCCGTGTCCCAAATGACAAAATCTACCAGGAAGTAGAAAGTGTTAATTTGGACGATCACGTCCTCGACTATGCCTCGTGGGATCTTCACTGATCGATCCGCTAATTGGAGAGTGACCTTTGTGGGCTTGAGGTCGCCCAAATCAAGTTGCCTATAGATGGAGTAAGGGAGTATGTTTACACTTGCTCCCAAGTCAAGTAAGGCTTTATCAATTTTATTATCTCCAATGATGCAGGATATAGTGGGTGCACCGGGATCTTTGAATTTAGGCGGGAGATCATTTAGTAGAATGGAGCTCACGTTCTGGGCTAGAAAGACATTCTTCTTTACCTTCATTTTTCTCTTTACCGTCAACAAGTCTTTAATGACTTTTCCATAAGCTGGAATTTGCTTAATGGCATCGAGGAAAGGTAAATTCAGCTTAACTTGTTTTAGCACGTCTAGCACGTCATCACGTGGGTTTCCTTTATGGGAAGGAATTAGCCTTTGAGGAAACGGTGCCGCGGAGGGTGGTTTCACTACTACCTCGGCCTCACTAGCATCTTCTTTGTCACTCTTATTCAAGGGGACATCTTCGGCCTCTTTCGTGCCGGGCGAAATCTCCTTATCTTTAAGTATGTCTCGTGGGGGAGGTGACAAGTCAACTACTCTCCCACTACGTAGAGTGGTAATTGCGCTACATTGCTCCGGATGGTCATGGGGTGTCGAGCTAACACTAGTTTGACCTTGGAGAGGTCTTTGGCCCTGGGCAGGAAACTTGCCCTTCTCTTGGACACTCAACGAGGATTGTATCTTTGACAGATTTGCATTTATGTCGCCGATCAGACGATCATATTTGGCATTGGTTGCGGTCTGGTTTGCAATGAATTGATTCAAGGTATCCTCGAGAGTTCTCCGCTGTGGTGGAATATAATTTCCTGGAGGTGGCGGTGCTTGCACATGTCCTTGCATGTGTGGAGCTTGTTGAAATTATTGTGGTGGAGGAGGGGCAACATGCGAAGGAGGGTTCATTGCGGCATGTTGTTGCCTGTAGCTAAAACCAGGATGATTTTTCCACGAAGGGTTGTATGAATTCCCGTGCGGGGCACCTAAATTACCCTTAAAGCCTCCTATACCACTAACTTTCTCCTGCAACATTACTTTGTAGGCTGGTATCGTCGGACATTCCTCAGTTGAATGTCCCGCCTCACAAATCGCACACACCTTCACGACAGGGTTCGGAATGGGTCCAGCTGGTCCTTTTCCATATAACTCGCATAGGTCTCGCAATCCTTTCTCAATGGTGTCCAATCGACAATTCGTCATAGAATTCTTATCTACGTGGAATAGGTCGGACGCCGATGGAGCAGTGGTGGATTGTCGATTTCGATTTTGAGCGTTCGGGTCAGAGGTATCCCAGGATTGGGTAGTCTCGGCGACATACCTCATGTGAAGATCAGCATCGTGGGCATCTAGATCGACAAACGGACCGCTTCCCATAGTTTTAATAAGTTGTTTGGAATTAAGATTTAACCCATTATAGATAAAGGAGATGATTTACGATGGATCAAATCCATAATGGGGGCATGAAGCCACTAACTCGTTGAAACGTTCATAACATCGATGGAATGACTCATTTTCATGTTGCCTAAACGCTTGAATTTGAGCCTTGATAGAGATTGTTCGATGTGGTGGGAAAAATTTCTTGAGAAATTTCGACTGGAGCTCATTCCAGGATGGAATCGAGCTTGGAGGTAAAGACCATAGCCATGCTTTAGCTTTATCTTTGAGCGAGAAGGGGAAGAGTTTGAGGAGGATTACCTCTTGTGTGCAGGTTTGATCGTTGAGAGTATCACACACGTCCTCAAATTCCCTTATATGGAGGTATGGCTTTTCAGAATCCATACCGTGGTAATGTGGTAGCATCTGGATCATTCCATTTTTTAAACGGAACTGCCCGGCATTATACGGGAGTATAATGCATCCCGGAGTGACAGTGCGCTCAGGATATAAGAATTCTCTCAACGGGCGGTACGGAAGCTCTTCCTCACCGGTAGGTGCATTACTATGCTGCGACATCTCTCTCTCACTTGACGACTCGACGCTCTCACTAGGTGTGCTCGAAGTGTGTCCTACGAATGAGAATGGAGTGTTACTAGAGACTGAGTGCGATGGTGTGGGCGGTGGGATCCAAAACTGTGGGGCGTTTGGAGTGTGGGAACTATCAGGGTTATACTCAACAAGTGGATTTTCGTGAATGCTGGTTGGAGTATTATGGGGTGTGGGAGTGGTTTCAGAATTTTGCATTAAAGCTTAGGAGAGGTGATGGTGAATCTTTTTGTGCTTTTTTTTTTTTTTTTTTTTTTAGTCAAAGCTTTGGATTAACTCAATTTAATCCTAAGTCTACCTAGTTCCCCGGCAACGGCGCCAAAAACTTTACACGACTCAGAATGTATCTCTAAAGTGCGTACTCTCTAGGCTCAAGTGCAAGCCTGTCGCTCAAGTAATAATCCGACAAGTCGGGTATCGATCCTCAGGGAAAAAGGACAACAGAGTTGTGACGACAGGACAAGACGGAGGAATTCTAACTTCGACTCTAAGAAGAAAAGGAAAAATTGATTTGGTTTTTGGGATTGACTAAGCTAACTGCAATTGTGAAATTATGATGAAATATGCAACTAACTAAATTACCTGAATTATGAGTGAAAAATTGAATCAAAACTTTCTAAACTTAAACGATGAGAAAATAGGATGGGAATGCGATCCCCCAACCCTAGTGTAATGCAGTGACAACGTCAATCATAAATTTATCCGATAAATCAGACTCGGAATTTAGGACTCCCAAGCATTATGTATACGAGGTTCAAGCCCGCGTCATACCTAATCTGAGGATGAGTAAATTGGTATCGCGGTAATTGCACTCAAATTGTACTCTAAATCATCACGAGTACCCAAAGGTAAACGAGATATAAAGATCCACAATTATTATGTAATTACGCAATACGATCAAAATTTATCGTTAAATTCATCGGATTAACGTTATACACATGCACTAACACATCAGGTTGGGTTCATGCATCCCAACCTCTTAAACCTAGTCGGACATGTTAAATAGACTAATGCATGAAATAATAAAGTTGCATGTGTATGAATTCATGATGAAACTAGATTGAAACATGTAAATATGTATTATGAACGCAACAATAAGTTGAATCGAATACGGAAACTAAACATGCAAGAACAATGACAAGAATCTTGAATCTTGAATTAAAACTTGAAAAACAAACCCGTAACAATTGAATCTTGAAGCAATTAATTCTCTTGATGTTCCTAGATGTTCCTACCTATTTCTCTCTATCAAAAACTGACTAAAACTATCCCTAATGGCTGCTACTAAGTTGCTGCCCATGTTTCCTACAATTTTTTAGAGTTTTAACCTAATGGGAGTCTTGGGAACCAATCAGAATAAATGAGCAAATTCGTGCATCAAGGACCCCGAACCGGTTCGCCACCCAAACCGGTTCGGCCTGGGTTTGAGAATGGGTGCTGGCTTGGAGTGCTACACTTAGAATTTTTCTGGCTTTTCTTTTCTTCCTTTCTTGGATTTTCCTTCAACTTCAACTGGGCATAAATCATCAACCGTAGCTCGGATTTGGGTGCCGTTTCTTCCAGTGTTCTCGCTGTTCCGAGTTCTTCAACTTTTCAGTTGACTTCTCCTTCTGGTTCGGGCTACAAAATTACTAAATTTCCCTTGAACTTGCCTTCTTAGCTTTTCTAGCATTGTCTTGCTTCCTCTTTTGCACTGTTTGCATAATTAACCTGTAAAACCAATAAGAGAAGCACAAAACACGAAATACTTGCCAACGAAGGTTAGTAGCATAAATGTGAATCAAATCCATATATGTTACATCACTCGGGTTCACAAATGTACTGAAATTAGGGGAATAAATATACAATATTTATGCCCAATCAATAAGGGATAAGCCTTACTCAGCTGAGACCCAAGCTCTTGAAATTGGCCAAAACATATCGTCGACAGAACTGCCCTCATCCACAAGGATCCTCTAAACTTCACACCCAAGCACCCTTGTGGTGATGACTAGAGGGTTATCATGGGGGGCCAATATACCCTTGAAATCAAGTCACGAGAAGCTGACTACGAGGGTGTCCATATTTAGCTTCTTTCTTTTATCATGTTTAACCTTTGTTGAAGCCAAGTTCACAAACTTGGCTTTAGTCACTGCTTTCGCCTCTGCCACATAAGCCTTGCGATCCGCTACCTTTGAGCCACCCCCTTCTAGTCCCTCGCATATAGTGCTCATACCAAAAGAGATCATATTGACTCTCTTTATTGGGACATTATCCTCCTTTGGTGGGAGGTCAGGGTCACCATCATCATTGTCGGAGGCATCAACTTTCTTGGCAGGGGTGTCTTCCCAGCATTTATCATTTCTTTTCTTTCTGGGGTCGGCTCGGACATTCTTTGAAGCTCTTGTATCCATATACTTTCTCAGCTTTCCAGAATTTAATATTTTTTCAATCTCGTCCTTCAGGGAGAAACATTTTTCAGTTAGATGTCCATGATCTTGATGGAACTCGCACCATAAATTCTTGTTTCTCTTATGTGGAGGATCCCTCAGTTTCTCTGGACATCTCAGAGACATGTCATTCTTTATCTCATTGAGGATGTGTTCACAGCTAAAGGAGTATAGTCTGCAAACTTGTCGTCCGCAACCCTCTTGTTTCCATCTTTTTTTCTTCTGGAACTTCCCACTGCTACTTTTATTCTCATCCTCATATTTTGTAACCATTGCTTCCTCTGCACTCATTACATTTCCAGTTGTTGCCAACAGCTCGACCATATACTTAGGAGGGTCTTCAGCAAGCTTTCAGAGTAGCTTTCCCTTCTGAAGTCCTCAAATGAGGGTTGTCATGGCTATACTCTCTTTATAGTCCTCTACCTCTAACTTTTCCTTATTGAACTTCACGATATAGTCTCTGAGGCTTTCATTCTTACCTTGCTTTACATAAAGAAAATGGGTCGTCTTCTTCTAAGGTCTTAACCCAAAACATAAATTATGAATGAATCGCTCTGCCAATTGTCTAAAGTTTTCTATGGAATTCTTAGGAAGAGAGGCAAACCACACACATGTTGCCCCAGTCAAAGTGCTCGAGAAAGCTCGACCCCTCGTCTCATCAAGTATGGAGTAGATGTCCACTGCAGACTGGTACATCTCAATATGGTGGGCTGGGTCGGTACTTCCATCGTACTTGGGTGATACCACTGGAGGTTTGAATTTGGTCAGGTTTGGAAAGCTGACAATTCTTGCCACAAAGGGTGAACCCTATGAGTACCCCTTCTGCAAGGGGTCTCGACTTTTTATGAGATCTCCAATCTTATTTTCTAGTCTTTAGATAGAGCCGTTCAAGGACTTAGCAACGTCGGCCTAGCTGAGGTTGTCCCCAACCATCTCCAAAGGGTGAGCCAAAGGTTCCCCAACTGCAACGCAACATCGGTTGTTGACCTCCCCCTAACCACTATCTCGGCTATGTGGGGGTCGGCCATAATGTGGGCGACGGTCGCCACCCTCTCTTCTAGAACCAGTAATACTTCTTGACCTGGATAACCTTTTCCTCAGGTCATTAACTGGGTCGAACCTTTCGAAGGTTGACTCTATACTTAACCTGTCAAAAGCCGAGCCTCTTTGTCCTACATCGCAATCTCATCTTTCACCTTGACCTAGGCCCTGCTGAATAGGTTGTATAGTGTTATTTGAGATCTCATATTGCTCCCAACAGTCTGCTGGAGCATCCTCTGCCTCTATATCATCATACATATCCTTTGGGCAAGGGTTTCCTTGCTTCCCCAGGCGTAAACGCCTAGGGTCAGCAACATCCTGCCGCCATTGAGGAGGAGATATGTCTTTTCGTGGTGCTTGGGGTGGTCCCCTGGCCTCATGTTGTCCTTATGCCACTGCTGGAGTGATCATCTCCGGTGAGACCCCAGGTGGTCTCATCATCATGTTCTGGCTTAGCTAGGAAAATTGCTCCTGCGTTGTTTATTGAGTAGCAACTAATGACTTCTAGGATTCTGCCACCTCATCCATCTCGGATCGGGGTAGTGCTTGGCTGGAACTGGGCCCTCCAACACCAGATGGTGGAGGTGGTAACTCTGGTGCCATATAAAAAGACTAGAGAGCTTGAGACCTTAAAGGACCTCTTTCAATGGTGAAATAGCTCCACGCAATAAAGGAAGAAGAGATGAATCCTCTCGTTCCCACAAACGACGCCAAAATGATGATGATGTAAACACCACCACCAGCAAGATGTGTTGATAAGATCAAGCTAGTAGCAACAATGGCAACACAAGAGTAATAAACTATAAGAAGGAGATGAGGAGAAGAGGAGACACTTGTATTTAAGTAGTTCAGCCAATTTAGCCTACGTCCACTGTGAGTGTGTGAGTGAATTTCACTAGAACAAGGGCACTAATGGACTGTGATACAATCTCTCACTTTTTCTCTCTACTGTGTATTTCTGCAGAGCTTCGTTAGGGTTACAATTATTGATCCTTTTCTAAGGTAAGGGAAGACATGTATTTATAGTGCTTGGGGGTGTAGTGTACCCCCCAACCATGCCATGAGCATGTGTGTGCTGAATACACTAATAACATGTGGACACCTAGATGTACTACATGTAAGGAATGATAACCAAATATTTCCTCACGTGAGGAGGAGGATTTAGTTATAACTGCTTTGCTCACGTATTCCAAGTTTTCCATGTGCTTGCCTGTGCTAATAATTCTGACATCATCTGATGGAACCTCGGCCCAACCGAGTACAATATTGGGAGATAGTTTCTTTATCCTACCAATCATAAGCATGACATCGGTCTGGGCGACTGGTCGAGGTTAGGTATGAGGTAGGATGTAGCGTCGGCTGAAGCAGAATACGATGTTGGCAATAACTTGAGCTCATAAGATGCTATTGACCTCGGCTACTGGCCAGTCGAGGTTGGTTAATGAGGAGCCGACCTTGCATAAGACGACCTTTCTGACGGCTGATGTGAGCTTCCTAACGACTCGATTGAGAGGTTAGCTGAGGTTGGTGACTTCAAGTACGAGGGTACACATTGGGCATATCAGTGATTATTTTTTGAAAAAGTTTAAATTGTACAATTTTTAGGTATTTTGAATTTTCTTTGAGTCGAAAACGAATTTTGTGGTTATATTCACTGCAAATCCTCACGAGACATTACTTGTCCTACTCGGGTAACCTAGGGATTTAAAGGCTTGTTGCATATGCTAAATGCAATCTCTTGCCCATGAAAGAGGTATACTATCCAAATAACACGTTTGATAACAGTTTTACCTTGTTTTGATTTTTTTACATTGCTCAGGACGCGTAAAGTTCTAAGTTATGGGGGTTTTGATTAGGCATAAATTCTTCGTATTTATCAGCAAAATTTAGAGTCTTTTAACATTCCGTGTTATGTAATTCGAGTTGATTTATCTCATATCATTACTAATGACATTGTCTAACGAGTACACTGAGTTTCATGTACTTCTCATAGATTTTGCAGGTATATAGTGCATGAGAAGAAAGAAAGAAACGGGAAGAAAGAAGGAAAAGAAATGAAGAAAAGTCAAAGGGCAAAAGATTAATTGGCATATGGAATTTGGATGAGAAGCCTAAAGAAAAGTTGAAGACCTCAAGTCTTTGAGCGCATAGGAAGAAACGACATCCAAATTCGAGTCCCAAAGTACGAGTTACGAAGCTTCAAAGTTGAGAGAAAAATCACATGGAAAGGGAAATCATTGTAAAGACCAAAATGAACCCACGAAGGATAAAAAGAATCGATCTGGATGCTGGATAAACTTTCTATGAAGATCGAATCGAACCAATAGAGAGAAAAATGAACCGATCCGGTAGTGAAGAAACTTTTTATAATAGGAGAACTTGATCGATAGATATGATCCGGATCGATTCGGCTGTCGAATTTCATTATTATCCTATTCCCAAATTAAAGTTGTGCATGGATGAAACTCTTGTAAAAATGTATTCTTTTTATTCCAACGTATTTTCCCGACTTAAAGGAGTTCCTTTTCAGAGTTCTTTTAGCATAGTTTTAGAGAGAGAAAGTAGTGAAGAACCCTGAGAGCTCAAAGTTACAAAGTAGTGATTCTCAATTCAGATTTCTTTAGCAAAATTTGTTTCTTCTTCTTATTTATTGTTTAAATTCATTAATCAGTGCATGGTTTAATTGTTTCCAATAGTTCATAGATTATCTGTTTCTTCTAAGCTTGAATTTCATCATGGTTTTAATTTCCTACACAGTAGAAATCATAATTGTATATAATTGCACCATGCTAGGCTCGATTTCTCAGGGTTAGGATGCATGAACCCAACCCGATGTATTTTAACGAATAGAAAATTAGTGCTATGAATTAAATAATAATGGAATCGTGTTGTGTAGTGATCACAACCATCGTAGGTCTTTTAACCTCGTTTGCCCTAGGTAACCGGGGTGTTTAACAATGCGATGTGTGTGTTAGCTACTGCAACACTGCTTTATTCTTGCTCTTGATTACGTATGATGCAGGCTAGTACCCTCATATATGTAATGCTTGAGATTAATAAAGACCGAGTTTAATCAATTATCTAATTCAGAAACTAGTTTTATATTCAATAAATTACTAGGGTTTGGGGGATTGTATTCCAACCTATCACTACACCAAATCTGTCAAATTATCACGATCATTGACCTTGACAACTTCAGCTTGTCAAGGTCAATGACCGTGAAAATTCTGGGCGAGATAACTTTTTTTGTCACGGTCATTGACCATGACAAGTTCATTAGAATTGTCACGATCTAGTCACGGTCCCTGACCGTGATAAGATTTGTCACGATCAAGGACCGTGACAATCCCGTGACATTCTTTAAAAAATTATCACGGTCAGTGACCGTGACAAGTTTCTTTGTCAAGGACTTATCACGGTTAATGACCGTGACAATTCTAGGCAGAATTGAAAAAAATCTGCTGGGCAGTATGGCCACTGCCACTGCCCAGCAGTATATTTGTACATATTATAGCAATGTTGTACCTGTTCAAACATCATATATCCAAATAAAATAGAGATAATGCAAATATACATTCAAAATAGAGAGAATATGCATCACCATATAATCCAAATATAATTAAAATGTAATAATTTAAAACAATCCAATTAAAACTTAAATCAATGTCACTAAATGTCTGTGGTATGGTTAATGCTGAGGAGGTGAGTAGTCCACACGATATACGAATTAACACATCCACTAATATACGCCGTGTCGCATTGTTCGCGCAACCACAATTGGGAGTTCTCCTTCCCGGGCATCACATACGTGACAAGTACCCTGAACTCGATGTCTTGAAGCTCACGTCCATGAACTAGTGCACCCTGGACGATATTCGGGTCCCTCAACTCCCGTTCTATCCGCTGGACATCAAATATGTCTAGTATAAACACGCTCGACTGACCAAGTGTCGACATCGGTCTGTTGAAGGGAGCCAAATAGGTAAGTGGATCTTCAAAGTCCGCACGTCTCGACGATGACGCAACGAGGTCCATATCCTCGTCCTCCCACGCCTCCTTCTCCCGCACCGCCTTCTCTTTCCCTTTACCCCTACGGTTTTTGCCCAATGAACGCTTCACGAATGAGTACATATCCTGGACCTTCGTCTCCAAACGGGATAGCTTCGCGTCATGTGAATCCACCGTTCGAGCCAACCCGGTGTCGCTCGTCTCCAATTCGATGATCCTAGATTTGGCCACCCGCGAGCTCACCCACTTTGTCCTCCCTTGCGATCAGAGCCAAGCACTTGGCTGAGTGCGTCTGTGGACAAGGATACCTTGCCGGCATCAGACTGTGACTCATGCACTTCCTTAAGCTTTGCCTAAAACGACAAAAAGCACATGATTAGTAAAATAAGTAAATTAAAAAATTATAACGTAATTAACAAAAAGTAAACTGTCGGATTACTTACAATCGTGGTCGCGACGCTTGGGGACACCTCCTTGTCCTTCCCCTTATTAGTCCAAAGAGCCACATAAGTATCGAGCCTATGTGGCTTATCCCCAGGGCCACTCCCTGTCCCCTAAAATAAAATGAAGTAAAATTAGTATCAGCCCCGCAAAGTAAAATAATGCAGATTAATATATTTTATGTAGTTATAGAAAAAAGAAACCTTACCATCATCCTATGCTCCACCTCGGCGTAAGACGTCCGACCGAAGTAGTGCACGTCCGTCTTTTTTGCCCGATTTTCCCTTCCCGATTGGCGAGATGCCAATTGTCGCTCCTCGATCTCATTGTCAATGAACCTTTGCCATTGTGTCAATGAGATCGGCTCCTTCGGCAGGACGGATTCACGCCATTGGATAATGGACTCTCGTGTCTTCCCAAAGTACCGGGTCCGCATATTTTTCTTCCACGTCTTGTGTTGCTCCCTCAACTGCCCCAAGACGGAATCGCATAGCTTTGGATCCAGGTTGAATTGTTTTTGTCCAACAAATACAATGTTAGTTGTAAATAAATATAAATATAAAATGAAATTAAAATCGAAATTGAAATCGAAATTGAAATATTCATATAAATATAAATATATTACCTGTAGTGCCACCCAAATAGCTAACTTGAGCTCGTATGGCACCTCCTTCCAACTAATGTACCCCGGGCCGATGATCGTCTTTACCAGCTCGACGGATCTCGCTAATAGCCTCGACTTGTTCTCAATGGGCATCCCCAATTTTCCATATTTGGGGAGAATAGGGGCCGAGGAGCCCTCGTCTCCTCTGCTACCACCGAGCCCAGACGACATCATCATAACCAACATCATCATCCTCGCCTTAATACCTGAAGGAGATATTTTCTGTAAAAAAATGTTATTAGTACATATCAAAATGAATTAAAAGAAGACATGCAAATATGTACAATTACTACAAATAAAAATGAATTGTTACTATTAATATGTACAAGAGTGAAACATCCCCACCACACACACGCACAACCCCCCTCCCCACCCCCACCCCACCCTGCATGGTAGATCAAGTTGAACTGCATGGTAGTTGCATTTATGATCATAAAATGATAACGCTTTTGAAATCGCTAAAATAAACGTTATATGTAGAGTATTTAGGAATAAAAATATATATTTCTTAGTATTTCCCAACTTGCTCAGCGCTTTGTTCACCCCTACTTTTTATGTTAAAAAACCCCATCCCCAGGTGCTTCTGGTAGGGACGGAAGCAAGGATGTTGGTAAGGCTTCCGAGGGTTAGAATCGTTGTTACAATTCTACCATGACATTTTAAAAATTGTGTTTGAGGACATTTAAATTTATGGCATTTTGAAAACAAAATTATTCGGGTCGTGGCCCATTTATTGTAATAACACAGGAGTTGCGTGGTATATTTCCTTATTATTAGCATTGTTGGATTTAATGAGATTTTTTCTAAATAAATATTGCTAATTAATTAATTTCCTTAAAGTGAAAGTCTTTTTCATAAATGAAAATTTGTTAATTACCTTATATTTCTTATAAAATGCTTCAAATTAGAGGCTTTCCCTATATAATAAAATTTAATATTCCCCCTCCACCCTTAACACCTAGACTCCGGTTTTACCCAACGGTAGTCCAAATTCAAGTCGGGGCGTTACACATTCCGACAAAGCTTCACATAATTATGTATCTACCGGACTTCAGCGAACTTCATCCCATCATCATTCACTATTATACATTTGAAGATGTTACTACTGGATTAATTTAAAGGACATAAATGACTTAGAATACCCATGGTTTAACATAACAATAATATGATTTTATAAGATTTTCCATATAGAGATAAACTTCCTCCTTCCTTAAATTGGATAAGACTCATGTTTATTTTTAACAATTACATGGGGTGGAAAAAGAAGTATGGAGTTGGACTAAGTTGATTTCAATTGTAAAACTCATTCCTCTAATATGAAATTATTGTTTTGGAAAAGAATTATACATTACACAAATGTTATGTAATGTGTGTATTATTATTGTATGTGTGTGTGTGTGTTTTATATAGTTGTCTTTGGTTCCTCACGAACTCTAGTATGCCTCAATTTTATGCCAAGTAATCGATCAACTATCTCATCACGACTCAATGGTAAAACACACTCGAGAGTTGGATGAGAATTAAAATATAACAACTCATTATCAAAATAATATATATGTATAAACACACACACCAAACACACAAAATAATATATACGTATAAACACCCCCACCCTGCCCCCCTCAAAACCCCCTACCCTGCCCCCTCCTCCCCCCACCCACCACACACACACGCACTTCCCCCACCCACCACACATGAACACACACACATACACACACACACACATATATACACACAATCATATATATATATATAAATGGAAGAGAGAGAGAGAGAGAACGCCTTGTAGAGAGAGAGATAAAAAAAGGAGGGAAGAAACGGCGGGAGAAAAAAGAAGGGAAAAGGTTTTTTGCTGTGACATTTGTCATGGTCGTGTCACGGTCAATGACCGTGACAACATTATAAGTATTGTCACGGTCATTGACCATGACAATACTTTGTCACGGCCTTGTCACTGTCAATGACCGTGACACAAAACGCGTGTTTGTTGTCATGGTCATTAACTGTGATAAAGGGTGCCAATTTACCCATTTTGGTGTAGTGTATCTTCATCATCCATATTTAATCAATTTTAGTAGCTTTAATTCCGCTCACATAGTTTAGTTGGTAGTTTAACTTTAATTGCATTTAATTGTTAGAAAGCACTCTCCAAATTAATTACCTTTTCGTTTCTTTCTTAGAGTCAGTTTAGGGTTAGCCATCTTTACTACGTCGTTACGAGAATTTGTCTTATTTCCCTAAGGATTCGACCCCGTCTTATCGGGTTATTACTTACGCACCCGGTTTGCACTTGAACCGATACAAGAACGCACTAGAGACACATTTTTAGTCGTGTCCGCTGGTCTGTGCAGTCAGCTGATTTAGGTAGGTAGAGAGGAAGGTGGGATAAGGGGGCTACTTGGCAACTGGATCGTGGGTGTGAGAATGTTTATTACCTGCTTTCACAGGTAAAGGATTTGAGGTACAAACTGACAAATATGGGAGATATAAGGTTGGGAGGGTGAGGGATAAATAGGAGGTTTAGGTAGTTCTAGGATGTTATACATGTGAGACACTATAGGATCGTGAGGGAGTTTTTGGGTTTATGGAAGGTGTGAGTGGAAGAGGGCGGCTAGGAGAAGGGTTCACTTGGGTGTGTGATTATTAATGTGGTATTGTTTGAAAGGACTGAGGTGAGTATTTTGGTAGAGTGTGTTGATGTACCTTCTTTGTGCAGGTCGATGTGGTTGGACGTGAGGATTATTGGGAACGTGTGAATGAGGGATGGATGAGCTTAGGAAATGGGGTTCTAGTGATCTCTCTCTCTCTCTCTCTCTCTCTATATATATATATATATATATATATATATATATATATATATATATATATATATATATAACCCTAATTTAAAATCGAAGCTATATAAAGAAAAATGAAAAAGTACGTACTCAAACCCAATGCCTTGCATTAGGGCTGTGTTTTTTTTCCGAACTTTCCGATTTTTCCGATTTTCGATCCGATTTTTTTCGAATTTGGAATGAAATTTTAGTTTGCCGATTTCCGATTTTCCGATTTCCGATTTTTCCGAAAAAAATCGGATCGAAAATCGAAAATAATTATGAATTTCCGATTTTCCGATTTTTTCGATCCGATTTTTCTGAAACTATGCCGATCCGATTTTTCCGATTTTTTCCCGAATTATTTTCGATTTTTTTGGAATTATTTTTCGATTTCCGATTTTTCCGATTTTTTGAAAGTTTCCCATATCCCACATCGGTTGGGAGAGGGAGAGGGCTCCAAAATATGCTCTATAAAAGGAGAGTATCCTCCTAACTTCTACACAAATGAAAAATGAGCCAAATCCTCATGTGTTTACATGTTGGGTTAAGCCATTTTCATTGTTTCTTTAAAATGAGAATTTCGAGTAATCGAAAATCCATAATTTATTTTTTTGAAATTTTGGAATTTCTGAAATTTCTGGATTTTTAATATATTTTGTGAATTTCCGATTTTTTCCGATTTTTCGATTTTTCTGAATTCGGATTTTTTTTTAATTTTCCGAAAAAATCGGATCGGAAATCAGAATAGTTATTGTATTTCCGAAAAAATCGGATCTTTTTCTGAATAGGCATTTTTCGATCCGATCCGGCCGAAACACAGCCCTACCTTGCATAATAAAGCATTTTGATTCTAATTCTCAAATATAACAAAAACTTCAAGACTAGAAACTAAGACCTGTTTGACTCAAAGTGAGGAGCTTTAACGACTAATAAAAATAATTGAAAAAAATGATTCGGGATAAAAACAATTGAATCGGGTATAACAAATAAAACGAATAAGGTTAAATAAAATGGTAGTAATAGGTAAAAGGAAGAAATGGACAGGGGAAGGGCACGGGAAAAGCCAACGCAGAGAGGCTTGAGAGAATTGGATTTGAGGGTGGAGGAGTAATACAGATAACCCTTGCATGATTTCCCTTTTCCATCTTTCACTTTGCTATTTTCATTTTCTTTCATAACATTATTATTATTACTATTTGTTTCTTCTCCATTCTCTTTGCCTACTTTTTCCTCCTCCATCGCCCTCTCTGATTGTAATTGTTCGGGCCTTCCAACTTCAATCTATCAATGTGTATATATATATATATATATATATATATGTGTGTGTGTGTGTGTGTGTGTGTGTGTGTGTGTGTATCTTATTATCTATATATTAGTATTAATATACAAATAATAGTAATATACACATAAATATACTAATACAAAAAGAAACACATGTAGTAAAATATACTATAATCTAAACATATAATAGCAATATAATTATCTTAGTATATAGAAATAAATATCAAAATAATTGTATTCGACATTGCTTGGATTTTTAGTACAAAAAAAAATCAATTCGTAATTGAAATGAAAAAGGCCCAAAACCAATTTTACAATATAAATTATTAGACAACGAACCAGACCATAATTATATTTCGACTTATAAGATGGATGGGGATCAAAATGATCTTTGGAATAGCTGAGGCGTGATGATGGGTTAGTGTAAAAAATCCCAGAACATCTAAACAATCCAGCCCTTAAAAATCTAGCACTCATAAAAGATTCATAATATTAAAAATCAATAATACTAAATGCACTTTGTTGACATACTTTAAATGATGCACTAGTATATATATTCAATCACCGATCGATCAAGTTTTGTTAGTTATATATACTTCACACATCAACTAATGCATAAGACTTATTTATAGATAAGTCTAAATTATTTATTTATGCATCAACCAATCTATTTTGTTTACTACTTCACCCAAATTATTTCACATTTATCATCTAAATAAATTACAACAAATTTGATTGTAGATTCATTTCCTACAAAATCAAGTGATGAAGGTTATATTGCATTCCAACAATTTGTGTAATGACAAAATCCTATGTTTATAGTTTATTTAATATTAAATTTCATTAAATGTGAAAAATTTAACTTCTTTTTTCAATTCCCATATCTACAAAATATAGTTTGATTCACTGCCAGACAAGAAGAATAAGGTATGTAGTGTCCACATTTTTAAACACGTGTTAGAATATAAACTGCATTTAAATTTACTTTTACTTACAACCTATTAATGTATTTTCAATTTTTAATGACTTAGCAAATTGCGATTTTTATCCATAGCTCGAGAGATGTGTTTACATCAAGACATGAAAATTTCAGAAGGCTATGTTCAGAAAATATAGATTTACAAACTACGAATACGATAAAAATTCATATTTGCCGTGGCTGCAAAAAAATGAATATCGTTGTCATTTTTGTAAAAATAGTTTTTACCTATTTGAACTACTACTTTAGTTTTTACCTATAAAAAGTAGTCAAATTTTTTTTATTTTGTTCTAAAAAGTCCTTCACCACATAAAATAAACTCAAAAAATGAGCTATGGTGAGGGTCTCTAGAGTTTCGACAAATTGTTTTTTTTTTTTTTTTTTGGGGGGGGGGGGGATGCCACTAGCGCGAATATTGGTTAAATGGGTGTTTAAAGGAATTTTTGGAATAAAATAAAAAGGTTTGGACTAAATGTATATTAAAAAAATTATTTGAGGGACTTTTTGGTAATTGGTCCTTTTTTTTACTAATTTGAATTTTCAAGCTATGTTTTATTCTACAATAATATGATTCTTGACATTTATTTTATTATATTCATTCTAATTCCTATGCATTTTTCACCATATTACTTAAATTTATATGTTCATGATTACAAGTAGGATCATTTTTTGAAATACTAATACTAATTATATATTAAATTTTATATTAAAATAACATATTTCAAAAGGCGTCACACCGTATCATGCATAGCAAAGGTCACCACTAGGCGCCCACGGCTGATAGGGACTATCCTTACTGATGGTCCAGTAATACGGGTGCATTTACAATTAAAGATACATACCGATGGCTTAGTCAGGACTCTATTCAACAACACATTCCGCATCTGCCTTGGACCTGGCTATGGCGCAGTGGTCTTCCTCCTAAATTAATTATCTTCTTATGGTTTTTGATTCATCGAGGCTTACCCACTGTTGATCGACTCCTTTACTATTACAAGCTCCCCTTGGTTGACTGCCCCTTGTGCGGTCTTATAGAGTCTAATATTCTCATTTTCACCGAATGCTCGACATTCTTTTCAATTGCGTAGGCTTCAAGATGAGATGGGATATTCTTCTCTCTCTCTTCTTCGAAGTCTTGTTACGCGTCGTGGGACCTTTCCGAAAACTTCTCATGCAATCAATCCCTTCTTCACCCTTCGTGGCCTTTGGCTTACCCGTAATGACGTTATTTTTCATCACAAGCCGATAGTGAAATCTATTATCCAACATACGGTATCTGACCAAATTGCTCAATTTCTACATATTTGCAATACCTACCAATACCAAACAGTTCCTCATTGCTTGGACTCCACTGCTTACACCTTTCTTTAAATGCAATACTAACGGCGCAAAATCTCATGTTACTGGCCTAGCATCCATAGGCGGCCTTATTCGCAACTCCCAGGGCCAGTTCCTCTGCGGCTTTACTTTTAATATTGGTTATGTGTCATCATTGACAGCAGAGCTTTGGGCTTTGAAAATGAGTTTTGACTTAACTTTTCATGCGGAAATAAAATGTATTGAAATTTAAAGAGTCTGCCAAATTGCATGCATGAAGCTCTCCATAGGTTCCAACATGTCACGTTCAACCTCTATTTTCATGAAACCAACACTTGTGCTGATGCCCTCGCTGCTTTGTCAATTTTGAGTCCGTTCTGTTTTACTTTTCTTATCATGTGCCTCAGTCTTTAGCTAGTATGTTAAACTTAGATCAGAGTCGTGTCTTGTATGTTTGGTATGTACCTAGGAACATCGCGTATAATATACCCTATTTTTGAATAAAAAAATTGTTTTGAAAAAAGAGGACACCGCTAGGATTAAACACGAGTGTAGATGCGGTCAGTCACTCTAAACAGAAAAGATGTGTATATAAAAAGAGTAATGCTAAGCTTACCGAAGCGTGATTACCGAGCCACTACCTAACTCAATCTTGGCCGTTCATCCCTTGTTCCAAAGCCATGCCTTCATTTTCAACTCAAAGTTTAAAACGCATATAAGTTGCAGGAATGAGTTTGATCCATGATAATTTCTTAAGTATATTAATTTATTTTAGATTGATATTTCATAATTTTTTTTAAAGTTGAGTGAAATTTGATAAAAATTTGTCTTTTTTATATAAAAAATTGTGTTTAAAAAAACAGGAACACAAACATGACTAAATAAAAAAAATCCGAATCCGACAAAAGATAATATTTTTTTTAACAAATACGAACATGACCTAATTAAAACAAGACATGACACGACATAAAATTTTTCGGTAATAATTTTTTTTGTTAAAATCAGTTTTAGGTCCTATCATAAAGGTTTTAATATAAAATCCATTTTTTTGGGTAATAGTTTTTTTTTAGTAGTGCGGCTGGCGCTAGTAGTGGCAAATGGGCAGGTCAAAAATGGATATGGATAAATTTGGGCGGGTCAAAAGCGGGTCGGACATAATAATTTGGGCGTGTTTGGACGGGTTAAATCCGGGTCGGTTGGGTCAAACCCGGATCGGGTCAGGTTGACCCACTTTTTATTTTTTTTGAAAAAACAATTATTATACCATATACAAATAAATATAGTATAATAATTTTGGAAAAAAATATACAAGTAAATACTTGAACGAAAAAAATCTTTTAACTTTTTAGTAATTTGAGATTTATTTTTGTGAGGGTCCAAAATCATTTTGACCCGCTAATGACCCGCAAACAAATCGTCTTATTGGATCGTTCAAACCATTTTGACCCACAAACACAATTAATGCGCTCCGAACACATTATTTTGGATGGATCATGGACGGTTTCATCCTTAAGAGCCCATATTGCCGGGCCTAGCTGGCGCGGACCCACATTCAACACATGATATTGGTCCGGGAATGTAGCTCCACGCCAGCGGCAATAATTTTTTTGGACATGCCACATATTTATTAACCTTTTTGGATAATATTTTTTTTTTGTGAAAATATTTTTTAACCTATAGCGACGCACAAATCCGACTCATTTTGTGCGACACACTGACGTGTAGCGTTTGTATTGCTTCATTTTTGGGCCTTGGCGGGACCTCTACACCATATGACCCTCAAAACGAACCAATGTAGGCGCGACACGTTAGTGAGTCACACAAAATGAGTCGGGTTCGTGAGTCCACCTAGAATTACTGCTTTATTTTTATCACACACGATATAATAAAGACGCGACACCACATAACACAATTTTTTCCCCCTAATGCGAGCACGGCAAAAAAACGCGACACTAATCGATTGTTTTTTTCACTTTTTTATATATCAAGTAAAAAATAACTCAATTATATATTAATTTAATATAAAGTTTATTTAACTTTAAAATAATTAGGGATATACCAAATAGTCACTCGAATATTTTTTTTAATGCACGTTTAGTGCAAGTCGTTTTATTTTGTTCCAAAAAGTCCCTCACCGCATAAAACATTCAACGAAAGGAATTCCGATGAAGGTTTCTCAAGAGTTCCGGCAATGAAGGGGTGAGGTGGGAGTGCAACTGACGCGGACCTTTAAAAATAAGAGAATATTAATTAAATTAATGTTTGAGGGATTTTTTAATTTAAATAAAAATTTGAACTAAATGTATATAAAAAAAAAATGCTCGTGTGACTTTTTGATAACTTATCTTAAAATAAATTATAACTCTAATTAAAATAAATTTCAAAAAAATTAAGAGAATAGTTTTTTAGTTTTGTTTTGACACTTTATTAATTGATATAATGCATTGTGTTTTAAAAAAAACTAAGGGTTAGGATTGTTTTGGATATGAGATTAAGGGTTAGGATGGTTTTGGATCGGTAAGTGTGGAATCGGTAATTGTATCATTATTTTATTGATATAAAAAGCACCCTTTATTCTACCTTGTCTTGTTTTTCCTCCACACCAGCGTTCCAACTCCACTCCCGGGACTCTCTTTCAAGCCCTCCTCTGTGTCCACTCGCCAGGTTCTCTCTCTCTCTCTCTCTCTCTCTTTAAATGGGTCTCAACCCATATTAACCCCTTTTGTTCCATAATTCGAATGATTATATTTTATTAATAATAAAGATTATTTTATCCATTCAATGAGTTTGTCCTTGAATTAAAATGGAATGGAGATTATCAGTTTATGAGAATGTGTTGGTTCATTGTGGGCTTTCAGTTTATGAATATATAATAATAGATAATAATAGGACAATTTACAATTAGGTCCCTTGGTAACAATTTTTAAACATTTAAGGACAATTTACAATTAGGTCCATTTGTTATGCCACTAGCGTGGACTTCTACAAGAAGGGAATTAGTAGACCTAAGTGTTTAAAATTTATCAAATTAGTGGACCTAAGTGTTTAAAATTTATCAAAATTCCTTTAGTGTTTAAAATTTGTTCGTGAGGGATCTAAGAGTACTTTCCTCTATATAATATAGTGGTTTGGAATTGTGAGCGCAAAAGTTTTGTTTTTTTAGCACAAGTTAGTATAATGGAGTTTTTGGTAACTAGTAAGGCATGGTGTAACTGCAAGATATAGTAAGTAATTAAACAACCTACTGAAGAAGAAAAAGTATGTCTTTTGCTGTCTGTTAAGGGGCCATATTTGATTGTATTTATGATGGAATTTACAACTAAAAAACATACACCTTAGTGGGCTGTTACAATTGCTATTTATTGGGCTGTTACGAGTGTCCTATTATATAGGGAAATGTGGTTTTGAATCGGTCCCACAAACTCAACGAGGCTCTTGGAGTTTGACTTTGCCTCGCAATTGTTGGAAGCGATCAGTACTGATAGCTTTTTATAAATGTCGGCCATTTGATCTTTGTACGAATGAACCTGACATCCAAATCTTTACGCACAACTTTATCTTGAACAAAGTGAAAATTTATCTCAATATGTTTTGTTCTGGTATGAAAAGCAGGTTTTGCTGTCAAATATGTGGCACCAATGTTGTCGCAACAAGCACAGATTGCTAAGGAGCGATATTCAGACTCTGTGCTGGATTGAGTCACTGCGGGCTGTTTGCGGGCTTGCCAAGAGGTGAGATTGGGACCAAAATAAATTGTATATCCTCCGGTTGATGTGTGATCATCGGCTCCTCGCCCAATCCAAATCAGAGTAGGCATGAAGAAATTTCTCTTTGGATGCAATGAATTGAAGACCATGTTTGATGGTGTCTTTTAGATACCGAAGCAAATCTTTTCACTGGAAGCCAATGGAGATGCGTAAGATTGTACCTTAAAGTGACAAGATAGCAAAGGAAATATCTGGATGAGTGAGTAACATATTGAAGAGCTCCCTTGATTTGCTGATATCTAGTGGTATCTGGTAACGGATCACTATCAAAACGATACAACTTCACAGAAGGTGTGAGTGGAGTGCTGATGGGTTTACAGTCAACCACGGTGGCTTTTTTTAATAAGACAAGTGTATATCGCCGCTGTGAAAGAAGTAATCCAGGAGCTTGGGGGATGACTTCAACACCAAGAAAATAATGGAGAGATCCAAGCTCAGAAATCCCCGTGTAACCAAAATGTCATCAACGTATACAAGGATATAACAAATAATATTCGGATGGTTATAGATGAATAAAGAACTATCAGTATGAGATCTTTGAAACCCAATTTGTTGGAGACAAGAACTCAAAAGCTCAAACAAAGCACCTGGTGCATGTTTGAGGCTATATAAAGATTTGTTAAGCTTGCAAACACATTCAGGATGAGTTGATTGAACCCCGGAGGTTGAGTCATAAAAACCTCCTCCTCAAGATGGCCATGGAGAATATAATTTTGAACATTGAACTGCAAATTGGCCATTCATTACAAAGAGCCGGTGAAAGAATAATGCGGATAGTGCTAGCCTTCACAACAGGGATAAATGTCTCGGTATAATCAAGGCCATGTAATTGATTAAAGCCACGAGCAACAAGGCGAACTTTGTAACAATTAATAGAGCCATCGGATTTCCGTTTTAATTTGTACATGCATTTGCAAGTCATGAGATTCATATGGGGACTGCAAGGGACAAGTGACCAACCATTGTTCCTGACTAGAGCTGTGATTTCGGTACACATAGCTTCCCGCCATTGCGGATGTGAATGAGCCTCTTTAAAAGATAGTGGCTCATTGAGACAAGTGGTAGATGCTGGAAATGTCTGCAGAAGGGGATAGGGATACTGAGCAGATATCATAGCCTTTGGCTTATGAATACTAGCCTTCAATTTGGTCACCATTGGATGCGAATTAGGTGGAGTGCTCACACTGGCGCGTTGTTGCAGAGAAGTGATATGATGCGGGGATGGTCGCGGAGAAGGGGAATGCGGTTGGGGGGTGGTCAAAGTATCATCCGGAAGAGGAGTTGGTGGGATAGTAGACGGCGTGGTATTATGGGTAGTATTTGAAGGAATAGGTAAGACTTCTTGGGTGTTGGAATCTAATGAAGTTGAGTCAAGATGTAAGGAGGGAAGGTGGGTGAGTAAGGGGAGTGTAGAAGGCAAAAATGGTACAGAAGGATGGCCCAATGAATCATGTGTTTTAGCATGAACAAGAGAAGAGGTAGGGGGTGGAAGAGGTGGGTAGGTGAGGTGTAGGCTAAAGGATGAAAAGAAAGTCATATTCATTAAAGAGAACAGCACGAGAGATGATTAATTTGTTAGTTGTTAATTTAAGACACTTTAAATTATGAAAATGAAAGTCATATTCATTAAAGAGAACATGATGTGAATAAGGGCCTTTTCGTCATTTTTTAGTCTTTCTTTTATTTTTAGTATTTCATTGTATTTTCCTTTTGGATAGTATTTAGAAGAAGGAAGGTTAATTGACACTTAAGGGCATAATTGTAATTAAATACTTAACTTAGAGGCCAAGCAACCTCTTTCCTATAAATACTCATATGTAGCCTCATTTGAGACATTCTACCAGACGAGAGTTATTTTCTTCTTGCTTCCATTTGACGTCATTTTACGTCAATTGGTATCAGAGCCTCGTTGGTTGTACCCATTGTTGTGTAGACAAAAAAATCGTAAACAAAGCCAAGTGAGATCGAGAAGAATATACGCACCCGTGGAGACTCGTACCGATCGTTTCGAGGAGGTTCTCAATCGGTTAGTGGCTCAAATTGATGCCATTGATGCTCGCCTACCACCACCGGAAACCACCACAGATCACCCTCGTACTGCCCCTACACCATCTCAAAACCTTAACCCTAGTTCCCCAAATATTGTCCATTCAACCCCTTTACCACAAAAAAATCAAATCAAAACCCTAATACCCATTACACCCCATCCGGAACCACCACTGGTTGTAATGTTCCATCACAACTGCCGCCGATTTCATCCCGGCCCATTTCTGTCACAGCCGTCCACCAGCAGAGGCAAAACCCTTTCCTCATTGACCCCGAAGCCTCGGCTATGAGGTGCAACCCTAACCACCAAGTCGGCCAACCTTCTACTGCTCCTCCGACGCTGGTAATGGCCGGTCCACACTCGGATGTGCCTCTGAACATCCCGCCGTCACCACAGGGTTCAAAAAACACCATCCCTGATTCAAACAGGAAGGTTATGAGGTTGTTTGGCCTCTCTGGCACTCGATCGATGACCCTTGCTCCAATCCAGAGCCCCGACCAGCCGGGCACCACCGCTGGGGGCTGTTCTGAACAATTAGAGCAAATCTACCCTTCTTTGGTACACGATACACCAACCCGGGTTCATTCCACTCCTCCGGTGGCCGGAATACACTCCCCAACAATAGCAGAGATCATCCGTATTCTCCGACGTCCAAAAAGCGCAGACTCGATCCAGTTACAATCAACCAACGGTGTTCAACGATGTTCCGACCACAATCAGGTGTTAGATGACTCTGTAAGGGTCATTGACAGAGAGTTTGAACAAGAAACCCTAGGGTTTCAATTCTCACATGTCCAAGAAAGTTTAAACACAAACTCTAGTCTCCACCAACATACCCCCACCCTCCAAAATCATCAAGAATCATCCAAAAACCCTCCACTACCACTCAATTTACCGTTTCACCACCATCTCCCATCTCCACACCTTCCGCCGCCTCGCATTCTTGTCTCACCCCATTTACTCCCACAAATTCACCAAGTCTATCCCGCAACCCCTCATCATGATCACTCCTTACCTCCTATCTCTACCCTCGATATCACCCACAAAAACACCTCGAACCTCCCCATCTTCTCCCCATACCCCCTGCTCCATCCGTTACCACACACCCTCACCCACCCCATTTTATCTTCCCCGCGCTTCTGCCCCCACTTATTCTCCACACTTCACCACCACCCGGTCACCCGACACATGTATCCCACCATCATTCTACATGGAATGACCGTTTCGTTCATTCCGCACCCGTTGACTCCCATGAGCGGGTACGGGAGTGGCTTAGTGTTCCTTCACCTGACGAACCACCCTCACCCAGACCCCACTCTCTCCCAGGCATTGAGCCCCCCCCCACCCACTGAGTGACGTACTGATATGTCTCCTTTTGACTCATTGAATCCGAAGGTCACCCCATATGTGCCTATCACTGAGAGGCATTGCTTTTTGTGCTACCAGAGAGGGCACTTGATGGACCACTGCCCTTACCGACAGCCTACAGTTCCTGCTCCATCTCATTCCCCACCTAGGGAGGCTGTACCACCCTATATTCCTCCACCTCCACCAGTCCCTCTAGAGACACCACCACCAGCTCCTGATCCTCCTCGTCCATCGCCTCGGAGACAGTGACAAAGAGCCCAAATTGTTGAGCCTCCATTTGACGATGATGACTTAGATGAGGATGCCCTGGCCCTACAGGGTGGAGATGCCATCATATAGTTAGCTCGTTAGTTACTTTCCAGGAGTATGCAGGGTGATATTCGGGTGGATGTTCCGATGTTCGATGGTCACTTACAACCCGATGCCGTTGTTGATTGGTTTGCTGCCATAAAGCGGATTTTTGAGTATAAACGACTAAGGGGTCGTTGATGTGTTCTGCTATCAGCGACCAAGTTTCAGGGCTATGCCAGTGTTTGGTGGAATGATTTGGAGCAGCGACGTGTCCTTGAGGGCCTACCTCCTATCCAATCCTGGGCCGAGCTCAGAGCACAGTTGATGCCCGCCTTTGTTCCCGCTATCTACGAGCGCGACCTCTTCCGCTGAGTACAGTCTCTCCGACAGGACACTTCAGTTTTAGACTACACGGGGCGCTTCCAGCTTTTGTGTACTCGTGCCCGTCTCGGCGAGAGTGAGGAGCATCGAATTAGTCAGTGTATCCACGGACCGCAGAGTTATATTCAGCGGGATCTCGCTTTACGTAACGTCACCTCCTTTGCGAAGGCGGTCGAGTACGCCACTAAAGTAGAGTTTTTTCATCGGACTGTTCCTCCGCCTCGTGGCCGCGCCACTCCAGCCCCTTCAGTCCCTGTAGTTTCTAGTGCTCCTGTGGCCCCACCTACTTCAGTTGCTCCGGCATCCACTGTTCCACCTCCTGTGCCTTCTCATCCGGTAGCATTTAAATGTTACAATTGTGGAGTGATTGTCCATAGAGCTTCGGATTGTTCCCTTCCCCGCCATCGCGCTCTCCTAGCTTCGGGCGATCCTGAGTATCTTGAGGAGGCACTGGAGATCCCACCCCAGCTAGCTCTCATTACTATCCTCGATGGTGACACTAAAGGCCTTCCCCTCTGAGTTCGAGGATGAACTCTTTCCCGGGGGGGGGGGGGGGGGGGGGGGGGAGAATGATGTGAATAAGGGCATTTTCGCCATTTTTGCCTTTTTATTTTTAGTATTTCATTGTATTTTCCTTTTTGATAGTATTTAGAAGAAGGAAGTGTGACACCCCGACTAATTAAATACCGGGTAGCTACTCCTTTATAAAATTAATTCAAAATGCCAAGTTGGCTCAGTTAATAGCATCACTGTCGAAAACATTTTATTATTACTAACCACCTAGTATTTAAAAAGCAAGTTGCCAAATTTTAATTAAATCTGATTAACATGCAACAAGAGTAATGAATAACTAAATAACACCATTCACCATACTGAAGTAAAATGAATAACCATCACAATATGTAAATAAAACCTGGAGGAAAAACTCCTCAATACAAATCCCACAACTGATAAGTAAACTGAAATAAATAACTAAAACTGAATACTGAGCAATACATGCTAGAGTCTGAAAACTGAAATGTAAAAATGTCTAATAGAATTGGGCAACATGCCCTACAACTGATAGATGCTGAGACTGGAATCCAAATGAGAGAGGCGTCTAAAAGCAAGTCCCTGTAGCTTCCACAAACAGCTACAGCTCGTCACCTGAATGAGAATCCTATGCTTGGTGTCCCTGTGGCTGGGCACCTAAAAATGGTTTTACAAGAAAATATTTGAAAGCAAATGGGTCAGAGCCCGAAAGTGGAAATCATTTTAAAAACCTGCAAGTGCTTTAAAAACATTTAAAACATTAAATGCAAAGTACATGTTAGGACGTGCACTCACATTAAATTCTCACCTCTCGACTAACTGTGCACTCCTAACGTAAGTACCCATCTATAACGACACAAACCACTAGCTAAGTGACATCGAATCTAGCTAGACTTATCATAGGACCTGCCATTATTACTTGGTTCTATTATAACGCTCGTAATTAAATAGGGGTTTAACATACTCAGATGCTCAATATGCAATATATTATACTACTAGCTAACCCATTTTGTTTCTCAAAATAATACCGTGATATATATATGTTCACTACATTAACATGAAAGTTCTCATTAAATTAAATGTATATTATTCACATCATAAATATACAATATAAACACCCCGAGAACTAAGCTCCGGTGCACACATACTCTGCTATCCATCCCGGTACATCACGTACATAAGGATCACATATTCCGAATTTTTCAGGAATAGTTCTCAAATAACAACATCACAAATAATGGAGGCGAACATAGTCACCTTCACATGGGTCACGCACATACCTACGCTCCCACGATCCGCGGACTTATTAATATCACAATAAGTCTTTCAATGACCTATGTTCATCAAGGTACCAGTCTATATCCCCCCCGTAGGCACACAAGGATTAGAGGGTCCTAAGCGAACGTAACCTCCCGTGATAGCAAGTATGGTAGGTATGTCATACACATAAACTATATACTAAGCATTCACACATCTTAGATATCACCATTTTAATAAGGTATTTTCTACATCATTATACCATTAACCCAAACTTATATATTTCAAGTAATCCGATAATATATAATTTAAATAGTCGACACGTCTCACGTCGTAATTCCTTAAACTTAAAACCTATCTCGAATAGACTACTAAGTTTCCATAATTCTCACATATGATATCTTTATGCCTAAGGTCTTTACTTCTGCCCCAACCCTTATTTCATCAACTTATTCAAATTTGTACTATTAACCCAATTATTAACTCACATAACGAATTTCATTTATTTAGAATAATTCCTCAAATTACATTCTGATTAAAGTCCCACTTCATAATCATGCCTACAGGTCTTCCTTAAAGCTAAGGGTATTCACAAAGTCTCCAAACATATTCTCCGAGGGTTTCCACCATTAAAATCAAATTAAGGAAAATTTTACTCATTCTGGGAAGGTCGATCGATCGACCTATGAATATCGATCGATCGATCTAGTCGATCGATCGACTGATGAATGTCGATCGATCGATCGAACAGGTATGGCTACGGACTGCTTCGTTCTGCAGATTTGAAAACGTCCCAAAACTTATTTCTAGCGTATGATTCTCAAATATAACGTTATGGTAATGACATATAACCATCCTACAATGTTACTAACGTCCATAAATCAATATTTCAACAACTAAAGGTTATCTATGGATCAAAGTTCATCAAAAACCTAGTTTCCAGATTTTTTTTCTCAAGAATATGAACCCTAACAGTTTGAATCATGAATTTAACCCAACAAAATCCGTTTTAATTTCTGTTCCATCATGTATATCATCAATAAAACATCTACCTATCATACTACATGCAATCCTTCTCAGTCTTCTCAAGTTGTATGATCTAAACTACATGGGTTTTCATATTTTTATCAATAACACACCATAAATCCGAATTTCTAACATGGAGGAAACATTTTCTGAAATTAAATGGAATAAAGTCACTTGCCTTGGTTTGATTTCGGATTTGGTGTTGGTTAGGTGAAGAATCTCTGCAGAATTCCTCTCTCTCTCTCTCCTTCTCCAAGCTTTCTTCTCCAAAAAGGCTATGGTGGTTAGGGTTTGCTTTGGGAGAGTTGGAAGACTAAATGATAACCTACGTAGCTTATGGGGTTAATAAAGGGTTGGTTGGGTCAATTCCTTATCAGATTACAACTCTCAATTTTCGTCACTTTTAATTACCCAAAAATACCAAATTACTAAAATACCCTTTAAGTTGCCGGTATGGTCTAAAAATACCCCGGGACCCAAACTATACCCCCGGCTAGTGTTTTCTGACTATCTCGACCCTTCCGGACGCGTTGACGCACTCAAAACGACCATACGGATTATAGATTTTAAATTCACTTTTATTAATCAAAATAATATACCGTGACGCGGCGGTCCCACGCGTCTCAACAAAATTTCTAAAATGCCGTATATAAATCCCACGACAAATTTTATAATACCAAATACATATATAATCATATATGCACTTAATCAAATACCAATTCACATCACATTAGTATTTTTATAACCCGGATTAATTTCCAATTAATACGCATTTAATTAATTAATCCCAAAAATAATTATAGCCAAAAGTACGGGGTATTACATACTTCCCCCCTAATAACTGAATTTCGTCCCGAAATTCGAAACTAGAAAGTACTTGCTAAAAACAGTTCTGGATAACGCTCGCGCATCTCATCCTCGCGCTCCCATGTGGACTCCTCGACATTGTGATGTCGCCACTGAACACGCACTAACGGGACTATCTTTGACCGCAGTTTCCTCTCGCTTCGGTCCAAAATAGCAATTGGCCCCTCCTCGTAGGAGCTATCCGGCTGGAGGTCGATGTCCTCCACAGCAATGTGAGAATGAGCCAAATTATCTCTAAGGTATTTCCTCAGCGAGGAAATATGGAACACATCGTGAATCCGATGCAAATGCTCCGGTAACCCGAGTCTATATGCAACTGGTCCTATCCGCTCAATAATAGGAAACGGCCCCACATACCTCGGTGCCAACTTCCCCTTCTTCCCGAATCGCATAATCCCCTTCATCGGAGATACCCTGAGCAAAACCTGGTCCCCTACTTGGAACTCCCTGAAAAATCTCTTCGCATCAGCATAACTCTTCTGCCTGTCTTGAGCTACCCGAATGCGACTCCGAATCAACTCACTCCTTGCCGAAGTATCCTGGATCACTTCTGGCCCAAGTAATTTGTTGTCCCCCACCTCCAACCAACATGCTGGGGAACGACAAGGTCTACCGTACAATGCCTCAAACGGAGCCATGCCAATCGTGAACTGATAGGAGTTGTTGTAAGCAAACTCCACCAGTGGAAGGTACTGCTCCCATCCACCCCCGAAGTCAATAATGCACATGCGTAGCATGTCCTCCAACACCTGGTTGGTGCGCTCTGTCTGCCCATCGGTCTGCGGGTGATACGCCGTACTCAACCGCAATTCCGTTCCCATGGCCTCCTGGAAACTCTCCCAAAACCTCGAAACAAATATCTTGTCTCTGTCAGACACGATATTCAGGGGCACACCGTGAAGTCTCACAATCTCTGAAATGAAAAGCTGAGCATACTGTCCCGTAGTGTAGTTAGTCCTTACGGGTAAGAAGTGAGCGACCTTGGACAACCTGTCCACAATTACCCAAACGGAGTCGTGACCCCTCTGCGACGTAGGCAACCCCGTGACGAAATCCATGGATATGCTCTCCCACATCCACACCGGAACCTCCAACGGCTGTAGCAAACCCGCTAGTCTCTGATGATCCACTTTTACGAGCTGACAAGTGGCGCATTTCGAGACAAACTCAGCGATATTTCTCTTCATACCGCTCCACCAATATTGCCGCCTCATGTCTTGGTACATTTTGTCCCCTCCGGGATGTACCGCGAACCGTGAGCCGTGCGACTCTGCCATCACATCGTGCCGCAATTCTACCCCTTCCGGAACTACCAATCTCCCATTGAAGCGCAATCCCCCGTCTGAGCTAACGGTATAGGACTCGGCTCCCTCTGCAAGTAATCGAACTATCTGCTCCTGACAGAACGAGTCATCGGCCTGTGCCCGTACTACCTTCGTGACAATCTGCGGTGTAACGGTCATCACAGACATGAAAGATCGGGCCACTGCATCCTGGTGTCCCAATTCCTTCCACTTAGCTTTCCACACCTCTGCCACCTCATTTGCTGGCCTGCGGCTCAACGCGTCTGCTACCACGTTAGCCTTACCCGGGTGGTACTGGATGTCGAACTGGTAGTCCTTCACAAACTCAAGCCACCTACGCTGCCGCATGTTCAACTCTTTCTGCGTGAACAGATACTGTAGGGACTTGTGGTCCGTGAACAGCTGAAACTTCTCCCCCAAAAGATAGTGCCTCCAAATCCGTAAGGCAAATACCACTGCCGCCAACTCCAAATCATGTGTGGGGTAATTCTTCTCATGAGGCTTAAGCTTACGGGAAGCATAAGCTATGGCCTGTCTCTCCTGCTGCAAAACACCTCCAAGCCCTTGCAAAGACGCATCGGTGTAAACCAAATACTCAACTCCCGGTCTCGGCAATGCTAACACAGGTGCTGAGGTCAATTTGTCCTTCAATTCATCGAATGCCAACTGACAGGCATCACTCCAGATATATGGCACACCTTTACGAGTAAGATGTGTCAAAGGACCCGCTATCTCCGAGAAACCCCGAATAAACCTCCTGTAGTATCCTGCTAAGCCCAAGAAACTACGAATCTCTGTTGGTGTCGTGGGCTGTCCCCACTCCCTCACCGCTGACACCTTCCCCGGATCGACAGATATTCCCTGGTCGGAAATAATGTGACCCAAGAACTGGACCTCCTTCAACCAAAACCCGCACTTCTCATATTTTGCATACAACTTGTTCTGACGAAGTGTCTGCAAAACCTGCCTCAAATGCTCGGCGTGCTCCTCCTCTGTCTGAGAGTAAACCAGAATGTCATCAATGAAGACAATGACAAACTGATCGAGGAAATCTCTGAACACCCTGTTCATCAAGTCCATAAACACTGCTGGAGCGTTGGTCAAGCCGAAAGGCATAACCCGAAACTCATAAGAACCATATCTCGACAAGAACGCAGTCTTCGAGACATCCTCCTCCCTGATACGCAACTGATGGTATCCCGACCTTAAGTCAATCTTCGAGAAGAAAGAAGCTTCTCTCAACTGGTCGAATAAGTCATCGATTCGAGGCAACGGATACTTATTCCGTATCGTGACCTTATTCAACTCTCGGTAGTCCACACACAACCTCAGTGAACCATCCCTCTTCTTCACGAACAACACAGGGGCACCCCACGGTGAAGTACTCCTCCGAATAAACCCCTGACCCAACAACTGCTCAATCTGATCCCGTAGCTCTCGCATCTCAGCCGGAGCCATACGGTACGGTGCACGTGCTATAGGTCTCGTACCCGGTAGCAAATCAATAACGAAATCTATCTCTCGACTGGGTGGTAAGCCTGGTATCTCCTGAAACACATCCGAATACTCCCTGACAACCGGGATCGAATCTAAAGGAATAACAACCTCCTTAGAGGTATCCTCCTCTATGTAATACAGATGAGCGGTCGACCCTCCCTCTGGGCGAGGCATCGCCACTATAAACATCTCTTGCCCCGGAATGGCAAAAACAATGCTCCCGCTGAAGCAATCAATCATGGCCCTATATGCTACGAGCCAATCCATACCGATGATCACATCGTGAACATGCATGTCTAACACAAACATATCTGCAGGTAATACCAAACCACCAACCTCTACCCCCACTCCCCGGCATATAAAGAAAATAAGTGACCCACACTCCCTAATGGTGAGTCAACACACGTCACTGTGCTCTCTGCCGTAGCTAACAATCCTAAAGCTTTCGCGAAGTGTGTAGCAATAAAGCAATGTGTAGCACCCGTATCAAATAACACCCGACCCATAGTGCCATGGATAGGAAACGTACCCTCGATCGCGGGCGGTGCCTGTGGAACTGCAGCCTGGTGAACGTTGTAGACACGTCCATACTGTAGCTGCCCCTGCTGAGGTGCTGGAATGATCTGTGGCGGTGCGGGAAGAGCGGCGGGAAATATAGGCCTCTGCGGCTCCTGGCGAGCACCCTGCTGCTGATGCTGTGGGGCCCTGCCCCTATCAGGACAATCCTGCTTCTTATGGCCAGTCTTGCCACAAGTAAAGCACTTCCCTGGGAAATTCCCTCCCCTCTGCCCCTGCTGTCCCCGGCCCTGGTGGCCGTTACCATTCCTCCCTTGGCCCTGCTGGCCCTGATGGAACTGCTGCCCATTCTGCCCCTGTTGGCCCTGCTGGCCGTTTGGACCCTGATGGCCCTGGCGGAAACCTCCCTGTCCCTGCCTGTAGTTCCCTGACCGGAACCTCTTATTGTCCCCCTGCTGGGTACCCTGCTCAGTCTGTCTCTGCCCCTGACCGGTCTGTGCCCCGCTGGCACCATGTCCTCCAGTCCTGCTCTGATGGCTAGACTCTCCTGACCGCTTGCCCTCGGCCATATGAAAACGGTGGTCCTGGCAGTGCAATAGTGCAGCGTTAACCACATCAGAATACGTGGCCAACGATAGGTTCCCTAGCAGATGCTGACGGATCCTCCAATTCAACCCATCAGTGAACTTCTCTATCTTCTTCTCTGTTGGAATCTCGTCTGGAACGATATTCAACAGGTTAGTGAACTCGGCCTCATACTCGGCCACTGTCTTGGTCTCCTGCTTCAAACTCATCAGCTTCCTCCTCATCTCTGTATGAACTGCAGACGGAAAGTATTTGCGGTCGAACCGCACCCAGAACTCCTGAATCGTGAGGGTATCCCTCTCCTCCGCGGTGGTAATGGACTCCCACCACTGCAGCGCAGATCCAACTAGCTTGAAAGTAGCTAGCACCTGCTTCTGAACATCAGAGCACTCATGCATCCTCAAGTGCCTCTGCATATCCTTCCTCCATTGGCTCGAGACTGCCACGTCTGAGCTACCTGCAAACTCTGGCGGATGCGCTTTCTGAAAAGCGTCACGTACACGCTCCCAAGCAGACGGGAATGCATTAACCTGTGCTGGCGCGGCAACTGGCGCCTGAGTCGGTGCCTGCTGAATAACGGCAATCGCGGCATTCACCGCTTGAGCTACTATAGCTGCAACCTCAGTGGCGTTCAACATGCCCTGAACTGGAGCGGGCTGGGGTTCGGGCATTGCATTCCTGGGAACTCGTCGTGCACGTCGTGGAGGCATCTGAAATAAGAACAAAGTTTACAAGTCTACAGATAAACTTTAAAATAGCTGAAGAACGAAACGTACACACAAAAAGAGTACAACAGTCCTAAAATATAGGGCTCTATATCAAAGAAAACGTAGCGGAAACATAATAGCCGTACAGATCCTAAAGGACACTAGAACCTGATGCTCTGATACCACCTGTGACACCCCGACTAATTAAATACCGGGTAGCTACTCCTTTATAAAATTAATTCAAAATGCCAAGTTGGCTCAGTTAATAGCATCACTGTCGAAAACATTTTATTATTACTAACCACCTAGTATTTAAAAAGCAAGTTGCCAAATTTTAATTAAATCTGATTAACATGCAACAAGAGTAATGAATAACTAAATAACACCATTCACCATACTGAAGTAAAATGAATAACCATCACAATATGTAAATAAAACCTGGAGGAAAAACTCCTCAATACAAATCCCACAACTGATAAGTAAACTGAAATAAATAACTAAAACTGAATACTGAGCAATACATGCTAGAGTCTGAAAACTGAAATGTAAAAATGTCTAATAGAATTGGGCAACATGCCCTACAACTGATAGATGCTGAGACTGGAATCCAAATGAGAGAGGCGTCTAAAAGCAAGTCCCTGTAGCTTCCACAAACAGCTACAGCTCGTCACCTGAATGAGAATCCTATGCTTGGTGTCCCTGTGGCTGGGCACCTAAAAATGGTTTTACAAGAAAATATTTGAAAGCAAATGGGTCAGAGCCCGAAAGTGGAAATCATTTTAAAAACCTGCAAGTGCTTTAAAAACATTTAAAACATTAAATGCAAAGTACATGTTAGGACGTGCACTCACATTAAATTCTCACCTCTCGACTAACTGTGCACTCCTAACGTAAGTACCCATCTATAACGACACAAACCACTAGCTAAGTGACATCGAATCTAGCTAGACTTATCATAGGACCTGCCATTATTACTTGGTTCTATTATAACGCTCGTAATTAAATAGGGGTTTAACATACTCAGATGCTCAATATGCAATATATTATACTACTAGCTAACCCATTTTGTTTCTCAAAATAATACCGTGATATATATATGTTCACTACATTAACATGAAAGTTCTCATTAAATTAAATGTATATTATTCACATCATAAATATACAATATAAACACCCCGAGAACTAAGCTCCGGTGCACACATACTCTGCTATCCATCCCGGTACATCACGTACATAAGGATCACATATTCCGAATTTCTCAGGAATAGTTCTCAAATAACAACATCACAAATAATGGAGGCGAACATAGTCCCCTTCACATGGGTCACGCACATACCTACGCTCCCACGATCCGCGGACTTATTAATATCACAATAAGTCTTTCAATGACCTATGTTCATCAAGGTACCAGTCTATATCCCCCCGTAGGCACACAAGGATTAGAGGGTCCTAAGCGAACGTAACCTCCCGTGATAGCAAGTATGGTAGGTATGTCATACACATAAACTATATACTAAGCATTCACACATCTTAGATATCACCATTTTAATAAGGTATTTTCTACATCATTATACCATTAACCCAAACTTATATATTTCAAGTAATCCGATAATATATAATTTAAATAGTCGACACGTCTCACGTCGTAATTCCTTAAACTTAAAACCTATCTCGAATAGACTACTAAGTTTCCATAATTCTCACATATGATATCTTTATGCCTAAGGTCTTTACTTCTGCCCCAACCCTTATTTCATCAACTTATTCAAATTTGTACTATTAACCCAATTATTAACTCACATAACGAATTTCATTTATTTAGAATAATTCCTCAAATTACATTCTGATTAAAGTCCCACTTCATAATCATGCCTACAGGTCTTCCTTAAAGCTAAGGGTATTCACAAAGTCTCCAAACATATTCTCCGAGGGTTTCCACCATTAAAATCAAATTAAGGAAAATTTTACTCATTCTGGGAAGGTCGATCGATCGACCTATGAATATCGATCGATCGATCTAGTCGATCGATCGACTGATGAATGTCGATCGATCGATCGAACAGGTATGGCTACGGACTGCTTCGTTCTGCAGATTTGAAAACGTCCCAAAACTTATTTCTAGCGTATGATTCTCAAATATAACGTTATGGTAATGACATATAACCATCCTACAATGTTACTAACGTCCATAAATCAATATTTCAACAACTAAAGGTTATCTATGGATCAAAGTTCATCAAAAACCTAGTTTCCAGATTTTTTTTCTCAAGAATATGAACCCTAACAGTTTGAATCATGAATTTAACCCAACAAAATCCGTTTTAATTTCTGTTCCATCATGTATATCATCAATAAAACATCTACCTATCATACTACATGCAATCCTTCTCAGTCTTCTCAAGTTGTATGATCTAAACTACATGGGTTTTCATATTTTTATCAATAACACACCATAAATCCGAATTTCTAACATGGAGGAAACATTTTCTGAAATTAAATGGAATAAAGTCACTTGCCTTGGTTTGGTTTCGGATTTGGTGTTGGTTAGGTGAAGAATCTCTGCAGAATTCCTCTCTCTCTCTCTCCTTCTCCAAGCTTTCTTCTCCAAAAAGGCTATGGTGGTTAGGGTTTGCTTTGGGAGAGTTGGAAGACTAAATGATAACCTACGTAGCTTATGGGGTTAATAAATGGTTGGTTGGGTCAATTCCTTATCAGATTACAACTCTCAATTTTCGTCACTTTTAATTACCCAAAAATACCAAATTACTAAAATACCCTTTAAGTTGCCGGTATGGTCTAAAAATACCCCGGGACCCAAACTATACCCCCGGCTAGTGTTTTCTGACTATATCGACCCTTCCGGACGCGTTGACGCACTCAAAACGACCATACGGATTATAGATTTTAAATTCACTTTTATTAATCAAAATAATATACCGTGACGCGGCGGTCCCACGCGTCTCAACAAAATTTCTAAAATGCCGTATATAAATCCCACGACAAATTTTATAATACCAAATACATATATAATCATATATGCACTTAATCAAATACCAATTCACATCACATTAGTATTTTTATAACCCGGATTAATTTCCAATTAATACGCATTTAATTAATTAATCCCAAAAATAATTATAGCCAAAAGTACGGGGTATTACAGGAAGGTTAATTGGCTCTTAAGGGCATAATTGTAATTGAATACTTAGCTTAGAGGCCAAGCAACCTCCTTCCTATAAATACTCATATGTAGCCTCATTTGAGGCATTCTACCATTTTGAGATATTGATATTAAAGAGAGTTTAGACAGGAGTTATTTTCTTCTTGCTTCCATTTGACGTATTTTTACGTCAGAACATCACGAGAGATGATTAATTTGTTAGTTGTTAAATTAAGACACCGGTGACGGGAACTATAACCCAAGAAAACATGTTTTGCCGACCGATAAGAAAAATAATGTTTGTTTTATGGTCTAAGCAAAGGGTAACAACTAGAACCAAAAACTTTGAGAAATTTGTAATTTGGTAACGCATGAAAAAGTTATTGAAGAGGAATGTCATTATTGATTGATTGAGACGGTAATTGGTTGTTTAAGTATTTAAGTACACAGCAGCGTCAACAGAATAATTCCGGTATGAATGAGGCATATGAGCATGGGCTGGAAATGTGAAGGCTGTGTCAATGATATGGCCGTGATGTCATTCCGTCGTACTTTGTTGCCTGTGTGTACGAGGACATGATTGACAGTGTTCAATCCCACGTGAGGCCAAGTATGATGGGAGACTTCGAAATTCACTGCTCAATGTGTTTGAAGGTTCTTAATGCGCGTGCCAAGTAAATTTCCAATGAGTTGTTTAAATTTGACGAAAATGGAGAAAACATCATATTTAACAACTATAGGAATAACCAAATATATTTGCTGAAATCATCTAAGAAAAATACATAATACTTGCGTTGCGTCCAGCAGTAGATAAATGAGGAGAAGGACCCCATACATTGGAATAAACTTAATCAAGAGGACCAGTACTTGATACATGAGATGTATTGTATGGTAATTTATGAGCCTTTCCCAAAGGACATGCTAGACAGTAGACTTGGAGGATGATCTAGGTAGAAGGATTTGGGAATTCACACGATGAATGATGCGCATAGAAGGATGACCGAGCTGATGATGCCAAAGAGAAGTCGTCCGCCTTCACCAGCAGGTTTGCTTTTATTGGAAGAATGCAACAAATGAAACGAACGAGCTGGAAATTGATAGAGTCCATCATCACATTGGTTGCGAAGTAGAATTGTCCCTTTCGCTTGGGTCTTCGCACAGAAAAAATGAGGATGAAGTCGAACAAACACGTTATTATCTCTCACGAGTTTGGAAATAGAAACAAGATTACGATGAATAGAAGGAACATGCAAGAGATAAAATAAAGATTAAATCGTTAACAGGTTGGAAGGTGACAAGAACCAATGTGAGAAATGCGCCAACCTCAGCCGTCATCAATAGCCACTCGGTCAGAGCCATGGTATTCATGAGGCACGAGTAGATTCTGCAAATCATTGGTCATTTGATGAGTGGCAACTATATTGGGAAGCCACGAGCTGGAGGCGTGGTAAGTGACAAAGTGAGAATCATCAGTTTTAAACTGTGATAGAACCAATCGTGACATTTCAATGTGGAGTGGCCTGGTGTATTGCAGAATTGACTGACCGATGGGTGGTGAGAGGAATTATGTCGTAGGTGAGGAACGTAGTTTCGTAAGCAATCCCGAGAGTTGGAATATCCTCGACTGCTGCATTCTCCTTGGGAATGGGTTCCACCATGGCTCCGTCCACGCTTGCTATTAGGAGAGCGGATTGAGAAAATTGGTGGAAGTGCTAATATTGGCAGACACAGTAATATCCTGGAGGGAGTATTCTTCCTCTTTCAAACAAATTTCTTGGCTTAAGAGCATGCCCTTGAGTTTGACAAATGAAATGGGCATAGACCGAGTGTTGATGGAGGTGTGGAATTAAGCGTAATCAGGACCCAATCTTCACAAAGTATGGAAAGTAAAATCTTCTTCATCAACTATTTTATCAATGGAGGGAAGTTGATCAGCTATCCCTTTGATTGTAAGAAGGTAGTCGGACATTGAGAGAGAACATTTCTTATAGCGTTGCTGGTTCAGTTTGAGTTGCGTAGCATTAATGTCGGATTGATTACCATAAATGCTGTCAAGATCACACCAAATAGCATTAGCAAAGTAAGCCCAACAACTTGAGCATGAACCGGCTCAGTTAGAGAAGAGAGGATCCAACTAAGGAGTAGTTGATCCTGCAATACCAGGCAGAATAATGTAAAGTTGCAACAGGGGCTGCATCATCGTTCGAAGGCAATAATTGAGGTGGAAAAGAAGATGGATTATGCATATGATCATAGAGATTATATCCTTTCGAGTAAGGGAATAGACTGAGTTTTCCAGGCCAGATAATTAGGTTCATTCAATTTGACCGAAAGGTATTGTTGAGCAATTGAAGAGGAAACACGGGAGAAGTTTGGAAGTGCTGCGGAAGAAGAAGATATTTGGGGGGAAAAGGTTTTTGTCAACATGGTGCTCTGATACCATGTAACAGAAAGAGATAGTAAGTAAATAAACAAGCTATTGTAGAAGAAAGTGTGTCTCTTGTTGTCTGTTAAGAGGATATACTTGATTGTAGTTGTAATTGAATTTACAGCTCAAAAATATGTAGTGGGCTGTTACAACTGATGCCTAACTATAAGGATGGTCCTATTATATAGGGAAATGTGGTTTTGACTCGAGTACACTTAACATGGTAATCATTTAGTTAAATTTCAACCTCGCAAAGTACAGCTTATATGCTATGTTAGAGCCCTGTTGTGTTTGTGATGCATATTTTATATTTCTTTGAATATCAATCGAGCGCCAAATTGGAGGAAGAACAACTAAGAGTGGGTTTAAGGCTGGATCTTGGGAAGAAATCTATTTTGGGCTATCTTTATTATGTTATTGGTGAAACAACGATAAAATGTCAACCCCACAAAATATAACTCATGTAAGGTTTGGGTTGTGTGTGATGCGTATTTGGTTGACTGAATTGAGCAACGGATTGGAAGAGCAACTAAGAGTGGATTTGAAGAGGATGTTAGACGAAATTTATAGATCCAAACTTTCTTATTTTATTAGTGAGAATGATAAATTGTCAACCTCACAAATATGTATGTATTGTTGCAACACTTAATCAAATTTTAATCCGATGATAGGTCCAACTTTTAATTGAATGGCTAAGATCTTCTTACTTTTTCAAAATTTTCCTTGTTTATTTCGATTTTCCTTCTCTTTCTCTTCACTTACTCTTTCTCTTCACTTACTGCTCTCTCAATAAGTTCCAACTACGTTTCACTCTCTTATTGCCAACTAGACTTTTAAATATTATGAAAATAACCATAAAAATTATATAGAATTTGAAAAAGTATATGCCTTAAGGATCTAGTTAAATTAATTAATTACGCATCTTTCAAAACTAAATTCCGTTTTAATTGCACCAATTTCAAATTTAGCGGATAATAATTAATTTGTTCGGTTAGCATGTTGGTGATGCAAATAATAAATTTGGAAATAAAAGCAATCAAGCAAATTCACGCATGATTTAAAGTGGAAACCATCGTGGAAAAAACCAATATCGCGCCCAACTCAACATTTTCACCAGTACGAATTTGAAGTTTACAAGCCTTATATAGAGACAGAGCCGGCTTCCTTACAAAACAATGATTTCAAACCATGAAGTCTCAACCCACGCGTTATCGACACATTTATCTTTACTAGCAATCAATGTTTTAAAAATCACTTGAGGCGAATAAAAAAAATGCCAAGCCTTAGGATTGAATTTGAGGCTTACACCTTGATTTGCCTCGCACCTCACGGCTTTTTGTCGAGGCACGAAAAAACCCCATCGCGACCTTTGTTTTTTTTGTTATTTTAATATATGTCTACAATTGCTATATATATACATACTTTGTAGATAGTTCAACAATTAATTATATTTATTTTATTATACACACACACACACACACATATATATATATATATACTAATCAATTAATTATATATACATACTAATGATCTGTGCTTTTTTCCTTTCAAATTCACTGTTTTTTAAAGATTAAAGCGCTCTTCATTTTTTAAAAATTGAACTTAACTTAAAAAAAATGCTGTTTTAATCTTTTAACTCTTTCTCTTTTCTTATTTTTTTGTTTTAAAATTGCACTTAACTTATACGATTTCCTACTTAAAAGAAGTTTTAAAAAAATGACCAATATGTCATATTATAAAATAAACAAAATGTGAATGACACTAAAAAAAAAAATGATTTTATCAATTTGATTTTGCATTGATTAATTTATTGTCATATTATAAAATAACCAATATGTGAATGAAACTAAAAAAAATGATTTTGTCAATTTGATTTTGCATGGATTAATTTATTGTCATATTATAAAATTAACAATATGTAAATGAAAAAAAAAATAAAAAATGATTTTGCATTGATTGATTTATTGTCATATTGTAAAATAACCAATATGTTGAAATTGATTTTATCAAATTATTTAATGAAAAAAAGTCATCTCAGGGGAACAAAAAAATGTTTAACTATGTGTGAAAGTCCTCAAAGATGTTTTTTTTTTTTTTTTGCAATTTTATTTTATATTTCTTTGTTACTTAATTTTTTTATGGTTTTTTAGTACTATTCTTTTCTTTTTTGGTAGGCTTACACCTCAATACGCCTCGCCTTGCTGGAGCCAAAATGCCTCGTCTCGCCTCGCGCCTTTTTAAACATTGCTAGTAATCCAGCTACACAGTACGAAAGCCTCGTTCACCGATCTCCAACAGGTGCGATCTGCCCACATGTATCGTCACATGCTAATCACCCACACAATCATGTATGTGAAATCTTCTGTTGGTGAAGACAGGAGAGGATTTGTAAATTGGATGCTTACTTTGAAGGCTTGGATTTGACCGGATCTCACTCTCTCAAAACCAATTAGAGTTCTGAAAAAATTAGGCTTCGCACTTTAGAAAATGCGTATATGAAGTTATTATACTCTGCAGTAACCACATACCAACTTAAACATGATATCCACAAAGCGGCCCCTCGTTCGAATAGGGTCGTCGTGCGAAGATGTTTTCTCACAATAAGGTCTCGTGCGAAGTCAACTTCAAAGGAGGTTTTCTGTTGCCAATTGTGGCTCTCATGTGAAGATCCCTTTGAAAAGTCTCTCTCGTTCGAGCGAGAGTAAAAAAACACAACCCTTTATAAAAATTAAATTTAAAAAATAAATCATTGTCCTTTGAATAAAATTGGTTTTGTCCCGTCAATTCTTTACTTCAAAAATAATCTTAAGGAAATACAAAACCTTGAAAAGCTTACCAAACCTTTGATCGAATGAAATTGTCTAGTTTGGTAGTGCTTTGTCTCGGTGTTTATCTTTTGTCTTGAAGATCTTCAATTACAACTCAAAAGACAACTAAACATTACACGTTGACATTTATTCCGGAATAATACTAAAACTAAAAATCGAGGGGTTTAAAATAATGTCCTTACAAAACTTTTGAAAATTAGCGCTTGAACTTTCTAAAAATTATAGAAGGACCTTAAAATGATCATGCCATAGGAACATGCCATTTTTGTAAACACTAATTGACATTAACATGAATAGTGCCGTAGACATGGGTGGTTGTTTATAGCTTTACATATTTCACGAGCAGTTTTAATTTCCATGGAACAATAAATGCACTAAATATAGCAAGTGATTTGAGCGGAAAATGTGGTAGTGTGGCAATTCATTTATAGTAGTTTTTGTTAAGAATATATAAATTTGTGTCACTTATTTCTACTTTGGAAATCCTCTTCATCTTTTTGCTTTTGTTTAACTCACATATAGTTGTATTTTGATGGACGTAGCAATGGTAGCATGCAAAAATAGATGGTTTATGATTACTGTAATCTTTGTTGGACTTGTCACTCTGAGGCTTAAATTTGAGAGTTTATGATGACATTTTTCTCCACCAGCAATACCCTCTACATGGCGCCCTTTGGCGCCCAACATGGTTGAACTACCTTAGGTTCACTAAGGCACTAGATATGAGCACTGCAATACACTCTCCCTTCTCTTGACAAAGAGCTTTCCCTTTAATAAACAAAGAATCTTATTCCCACTCAAGTAATGTCAAGTGCTGCTGGACCCTTCCAAATGAGGGTGACTGCCCCCAGCCTGCTTTCAGCCTCCATCTCCATCTTTATAGGACTCTGTATTCGTCATATATGAAATCAAACCCAATTTCTCACCAAGTCCTTAAATTTATGTCAATGAACTAATATTAGAGATAACGGGGGACAAAACATTAACTACCTAGCCTTGATTGTTGACATGTAACTTTGAATGTGATTAATGTTACGGGGTACGGGGTACGGTTCCTCGGTCGGTACGGAGTTCGATGGGGGGTAGGTTTAGTCGAAACACGTTTTGTTTTGAAAATGATATACAAATCACTACAACACTTAATGCCTTTATATGTTCCATTGATACATGTTTAAGACTAGCATTAATTTATTATATAGTTGAATCTTTGAATGAAATACAATAACAACTATTACAATCACTAAATTCATTGCACATTAATATGGAAAACTCAAAGTTAATAATTATTAAATTTTAGCAATCCTTCAATACTGAAGTTGTGCAACAATAATCATTAATAAAAGTTAATGTCTTGAAATTAAAAACTGGACAATCATAATTATTTTGCAATGTTTTTCCCCTTTGAATTATTCCTTCCCTCCTCTAGTAAAGCTTGAAATTTGAGTTTCTTGTAGGCCAGCACGACGAAGTGGTGGTGCATTAGAACTAGATGCAGCGGGTGCAGTTACTCCTCTTGACATATGCTCGAATGGTGTTTCAGCATCTTCTCTTGTCACCATAGTTGTCAAAATCTTACGATTCGCGATTCGAATCTTACGATTCGATTCGATTCTCACATAAAACGATTCGAATCGAGTTGAGAATCGCAAATGTCTAAAGAATCGGACTGAAACGGCGATTCACGATTCGAATCTTCCGATTCGGGTCCGATTCCCGATTCGGTTCCGATTCAACTTTTTTTTTTTTTTTTTTTTTTTTTTTTTTTTTTTTTTTTCGCGTTGTTTTTTTACCTTATAACCATACGTGTGTTTTAATAAAACAAATAAAAAAAGAAGCAAACAACAAAGGATACCGTTAAGATACTGAGTTTTAGAGAAAAACATGTTCTCTTGGCTCGGTTATTTTCAGCCGGTTTTTCTTGTCTATTCTCTCTTGGCTGAGTGTCTTCTATCTTTTGTTTTTTTTTTGTTATAAAACTTTTGTATTTGTTGTAAAATCTTTGAAGGTATATTTGTTTTGTTGCTTTAAATTAAGATAAACGCTGTTTTAAATTAATATTGTTTTATATTTAATCTTAGCATATGTTTTATTGTTTTAAATTAATATGGTTTACTATCTTAAATTAATATTGTTGTAATTTTGTAGGCTGTTTTAAATTAATATTGTTAATCTTAGTAGGTAGGCCTGTTTAAAAATTTTGGAAGTATTTGTTTTACAGTTTTAAATTAACCTTTGTATTTATTTTATTGTTTTAAATTAATATGTTGGATGTTTTAAATTAATATGTAGGTTGTTTTATGATATATTTTTGTTTTTTACATTTTTAATCTTAAAATGAATGAGAACATGTACTACGGTTAATTTTTGTGATATATTTTGGTATATATATTATCATGTGCTACGAATAATTTTTTGTCATATTAAGCTTAATTACCAATTCTATTGTGTTAAATCCCATTTACTTATGTTTTACTACGTTTTTACCATTTGGTTCCGATTCGACAGATTCGATTCACGATTCGATTCACGATTCGCGATTCGGGGGGTAAACGATTCACGATACAATTCGCGATTTGACAACTATGCTCACCCTCAAGGGACTTCCAACGCAAATCCTCTAACCTAGACAATAGAATCATCTACATGTGCTTGTTCTGGATCAATATCCCACTTTTTATATGGCCCGTCCTTGTAACTATTAGTGAAGCGTGACTGGAGACGAATATTTGAATGGATGAACACTAATTTGTTAGCCCTGTCAGAATTTAATCTATTCCTCTTAGACACTATGAATAAATGAATATGTGCTCCAATTCCCCTGATATTTTCATCTTCACTTTTCACTAAATCTTTCCATTTATTAAGGACGACACAAGTTTTAAGAGCTTCCCGACAATCCGCACGTCTCTTCAACAATATATAATGAGAGGCAAACCTTGTTTTTGCAACCTTCTAATTTTGAATGAGTCATGGGAATAGCTAAAGCATGTTGGTGGTTCACAAAATACTTCACAGTTGATTTTCCTCTTCTATAAGTATTTGTGAACTACTCACATTGTTTTGCAAAATCTTTAAAAATAAGATTCAACATATGAACAACACAAGACGACCAAAAAATATGTTTATGTACCTTTTCGACTTCTTTACCGACGACTTTACAGTTTACCACATTATCTATAACAACTTAAAGCACATTTGATGGCCCCCCCTCTTCGATTGCCTTTAACAAATATTCAACAATTATTAGGCCTGTTTTCTCCACCCCTGAAAAATCATCCGCATACAAAAACATAGTCCCACGACTGTTTACCGCAATAATGTTGATCAAAGGTTGATGCTTGACATTACTCCAACCATCCGATACAATAGACACACCATGAGTATACCATGCATCTTTAATTGGTGCTAAATCTTTTTCAACGTTTCTTTGACATGCATCCAATAATTTTGTCCTTGCTTTCTCATAAGAAGGGGCCTTTATTAATTGCTGAAACGATCTCATGAAATTGAGGATTTCTTAACACGTTAAAAGAAATTCCATTAGCACATAAACCCCACATTACTTTCATATCAACCATATCTTTGTCCATTATCTTAAAAGAATATTTGTGAGAGTAGAATTTTTTAATGATGAAGAAACTCTTTTTTTTTTTCTGTTTCAGTGACTCTTTGCCGCAATTTTTTGTACTCGGATCGATTATTCATTAATTTTTGACGTCTAATATCAGATTTTTTCCCCGGTGGTGGAACAAAAAAATGACAATGCATTCTTGTATAAGAACCTGTAAAATTACCTTGAAAGTGATTGCACTTCCAACTCCTTGCTCCGCCTGGATTTCTTCCTTTAGCTGCACCTTGAATAGTGACTTTATTGTACAGAGGTTTTGAATTTATGTTAATTTTCAATGAATGATCCACCTCTAATTGTTGTTGTATTACTTCTTCAATATATTCATCTTGAGACGAGTCATCTAAATTCTCGAAATTCATGTCTGGTTGCAAATTATCATCCTCTTCTTGACTTGGGTCTTTTTTCAAAAGCATTGTGGTTGATAATTTTTTTTTAATTGATTTGAAATAAAGGGGCCAAACCTTTTTTCAATAATAAACTAGTAGATGGACTCTTTGTATCTGATCTGACAGAGTGAAGAGGAAAAAAAAATGGACTCTTTGTATTTGATTTGATGCACTAAAGAGTTTTAAAGTTGGACTCTTTGTTTGAGAAAAAAAATGGACTCTTTGTATTTGATTCGACGCACGATAGAGTTTTAAAGTTGGACTCTTTGTTTTTTTAAAAGACTCCTCGTTTTTTTAAAGTTAGACTATTTATTTTTCTTAAAAAAAAATGTACACTAAAGAGTTTTACTCTCCCACCGTTTGACTCGGTCCAAATTAAAATAATACAAAAGGCCCCGTAAACTTTAATTCCCCTTCTCCACCTTTTGAGTTTGACTTAGTCCAAAGAAAAAAAAAAAACACTCGTCTCTCTCTCTTAAGTATTATCTCACGCCGACCTAACCAAACATTTACTACTGCTATCAAATTGCGACTAGGGTCTGGTTCGGCCTGCCACCACGAGTTGATTAGGGTTTGGTTCGCTCTCCATAAAAGGTACGTCTCTTGTATTTAGGGTTTGGTTCGTAATTTTCAATGTTCCAAATCCCGAACCGACCCCAATTGGTTTCGACGCGTTCCGATTCGAGGTTCGTATGGGTCCTAGCGATCCAGGTAACTCTGCACGTGACACCCCACGTATAGAGATAAAACCTAACTGCTTGCAACACGTGGCGGATCATCAATACACTAGCATCGAGTATAAAAGTTCAGTACAAGATCTCAACATGCAGCATTTGCAGAGACTCTTAAACTAGATGTTTTTTCTACTTGTTTGTCTAGAGAGAGTAAGAGGAAATATTTATAATACACTCTTCTCTACCCAAACTCTTGTACTAAAATCAAGAATCATAGTGAAATTCGTGGAGTCTATACTTCATCATGGATGCAGTTTGTTCCAAACAAAGCCACATATATATAGAGCTTATATGTATGTATTGTTATCGTTCGATTTCATTCTATTTTAGTAACAGCAGTCTTTTGGTGTTTGTGAAAAAGAATTGACAATTGTTCAATTTATCTAATAGATACGAAAACCTTCTATTGGTTCATTTGATTGAGAGACCCATAATCACTTTTTTCTTCGCTTCTAACCTGTTTTAAGTTGATTGAGAGAGTGAGGTAGCTTTGGATTCGATTGACGCCAACAAATCTTATGTAAGGATTTTATAAGTTATATTACATGGTATTATTATAATATATTTTTTATAGTATTATGTTTAATCTTTATTTGTGTTATTATACTGTATAATATATTGTTATGTATAAATTTGGACATTGTAGGTGGTGGTATTATTAGAATTTTGTCATAATTTGGACATGTAAGTTCATTTTGTTAGCTATATTTTTAATGAAATCGTGTTTTATAATTGGTTTTAGGTCATAATATGTTTTATTACATATTCTTAATGTGTTACTCTTTACATTTATATATCATTTCCTACATATTTTACGTTTTTACCGATTCTTACGATTCGATTCACGATTCATAGGATTTCCGATTCACGATTTGACAATTATGCTCATAATCGAAAGAATTAAGATCTAACTCAGTTTTTTTTTTTGTATTTTTTCTATCGATGGCTCTTCTCTACTTTAATTTGAAGATAATTGCAGACCTGTCATTTCAACCTTCATTGATTGCCTGAAGAATTTCTGGCATTAGTTTATATTTACTTGTATGAATTGATTTTATGGAGCTATGTAGTATTTGATGTGCAATTATGCCAACATTGTAATTTTTTTCAACCTTTTTTCTTCCCCGTTGTAGGTATCATTTTTTTTTAATAAAGAATCATGATTTGTCTTTTTCCAGTTTTCATTAAAATTGAATTTTTATAATTTACGTGCTGGTTTTACAGTGTATGGTTGGTCCCCAACAGATAGTGGTATTACTAGTACAAGTTTAAAGCGTAAAGCTCAAAACTGGAGGTTAAAAGACTGGACTTATCATCAGTACACTAAATTTTATACAAAAGCTTCCGACAGGCAGATATCAATGTTTGGGATTTCTCTCTCTCCATTAGTATCACCCCATTCAGTTATGGCTTCTAGGTTGTTGATACTTGTACTCAATATAACATAAATAAATGTATATAAATGACTAATCTTTTGAATATGCTTTTTTTATTTCTATAAATTGCAGGCTGATAATTAAAATGTCTGCAACCACATCTAGAAAGCACGGAATATCAATTGACCCAGTGGTTGTGAAACCTCCCGCACACCCTACTTATGATTTGAAGGGTGTCATCAAACTTGCCCTTGCCGAAGATGCTGGTGATCGAGGTTCAGTTCTCTCTTTCTCTCTTGCTATTCTCTGATTTATCTGGTCTATCTATCTGGATGCTATGCATTTATGTTGTCCATCAGTTATCTGAGTTCTAGATGAATTTTTATGCTCCTGGTTAAAAAATATACCCAAGGTTTTAAACACTGCATGTGTAACATTATGTGATTATAATTGTAGGGGACGTGACTTGTATTGCCACCATTCCGGCCGACATGGAAGTTGAAGCCCATTTTCTGGCAAAGGAGGATGGAATTGTTGCGGGAATTGCACTTGCGGAAATGATATTCAATGAGGTTGATCCTTCTCTGAAGGTATTGAGACGTAATTTTTTTACAAGTAATCAATGTATGCAATTTAGAAGAATGCATAGTTATTCTCTCAAGTATTGGCACCAGGTGGAGTGGTCTAAAAGGGATGGGGATAATGTTCATAAAGGACTACAGTTTGGTAAAGTACATGGTAAATTAGAATAACTAGGTTCCCTCGTGTTAATTGAACAGTTCCATTTTTACCCTGGGTCACTTATAGCTCGCATTTCTAAACATCTGTAGGAAAAGCTCACAACGTTGTCGTTGCTGAAAGGGTTGTACTCAATTTTATGCAGAGGATGAGTGGAATAGCAACTCTTACTAAGGTGTTCTTATTATCATGTAACTTTGAAAATTTTTACAAAAAGAAAGATTTAGTCATAAGAATCGGTATGAGATTAAATTGTCTATGCTTCTTCCAGGCCATGGCAGATGCTGCACACCCTGCATGCATATTGGAGACGAGGAAAACAGCCCCAGGTTTACGTCTGGTGGATAAGTGGGCGGTGTGGATCACTTTTCTTCCTTGTATTCCTCGTGTTTTATTTTAGCTTATATATCCTTTTTTGCCTCGCCCAAAAAGAAGCACAAATTAAGAACTTTTCTCTCTTTAATATCTCAAACTATAAAGTGAATACTGAATACGATGGTTGACCAATCGCCTTATATATTGCCTATAGGCTAAGTTATCACACTAGCTAAGAATCCTAGATAACTCTGAAAAGTTAAAAAAGACTAAAGAGGGCACTTTAAGAATATTCTAAGGGAATACTACCCCTTACCTAAAATACTAATCTAAGTAAGGGCATACAATAAAAGAGAAATAGCATGAAAAGAGTACAAATAGAACAAATAACAATTAAGCCCTCAACTCTCGTCATCTTCTCCTTGTAGAAATAACTCGTCCTCTAGCTTTAAAAGTTATAGAGGAGTGTGGGCAACCACGAGCAAAACTTGAAAATCGTGGACACTTTAATTGGCGAGCTTCTTGAATTCTTTAAATATTTGTGACCCCAAAATCATTATCCTCGGATAATGAGCGAGATCGGTAATATTTTAATCCCTTTTTTTTGGCAATTTAAATGACTAGAAGCATGGACTCGACACGTAATACGAGATATGACTCGATTGGGGATACGTGATATGTGATTTTTTCAAAATGTAGGATACGGATATGCTAGGGTACGTTTAATATTTATTATTTTATTTTATATATATTAATGATAAACTTGAATAAAATGAAAGCAGATAACAGTAAAGCATTAAACACCATTAGGGGTGCACACGGTTCGGGTTGTTTCGATTTCATTACTAAACCAGAACCAAAACCGGGGTGGTTCGGTTCCAGGATTTTGGAACCGGAACCAGAAGCGATTTTTATTGGAACCGAACCAAACCGAACCGATGGTTCTTGGGTTGGTTCGGATTGGTTCTCGGTTCTAATCACTTTTAAACATAAAATATTCAATTACGTTTCAAAAATAGTTTTAAATTAAAAACAATATTTGTTATTCCATAATGCTCTATCATATTATTAAAAAAAAGTATATTTGAATTTAAAAAAAAAAAACAGAAAAATGGCACAAAAATAGAAAAACAGAAAATAATGTCAGCTATCTCGTGAATACATCATTTCCTTCTTACATATATTCAATATACTCGGTCAATATGGATCTAAGCTCTAAAAATCATAAGAAGGAAAATGAAAAATAAAAAATCATTCTCAGTCAGTATGATTTGAAAATGGTGAAGGCTCCGAAAATGGTTTGAACATGATGAAGGCTCTTAAAATGATTTAAACATGATAATGAAAAAGACGTTAAGCCGAAAATGGTGAACATGTTAATCCAAAAATGGTGAAGGCTCCGATCCAAGCATCTTATTAGATGAAGCTTCTTATCAGATGAAGCTCAGATCTACCAATCTTATTTCGTTAAACCGAAACCAAAAACGCTTCTTATCAAATGAAACGAAAACGCTAATTCGAAAACGAAAATGAAAAATATGAAAACGCTTCATTCCAATCTCATTTCGTTCCAATCTGAGCTCCGATCTGAGTATGGCGGAGAGAGAGAGAGAGTAGAGAGACTCTGAGAGAGAGCGGCTGAAATATGTTGAAAGGTTATATATATATATGGTATTATGGACGGCCCAAAGGCTTTAGGGTTTTTAGTATTTTACGGTATTATGGACGACCCAAAGGCTTCAGGGTTTTTAGTATTTTACTTAGTTTATATATATATATATATATATATATATATATATACTAAATATATAAATATATGTGTTATAAATATATTCAATACTTCGTTTATATTATATATTAAATATATAAATATATGTGTTATAAATCGATTCGGTCACGGTTTGGTTCGGGTTCGGTGTTGGGTTCGGATCAGTTTTTGGATTGGATTTTTTTTTTCTGGAACCGGGAACCGAACCGAAATATCATTTTTTTTTTCGAATCCGGAACCGAACCATTAGTCTAAAAAATTGAACTGAACCAATACCATCGGTTTGGTTCGGTTCGGTTCATCGGATTTTCGGTTTCACTGTGCACCCTAAACACCATTATATTAAATAAAAGTGGTCAAATATGATGATTGTTTGCACCAAACAAACACCATTACAATAAAACATTATTAACATGAAAGGTTGTTTCAACAAAAACATAAGACAAAAGTAAAGATAATATACCTAGCATGAAAATAAGATAGAGAGGAGCCTCTCGAGAGTACCCGTGCTTCATAGTATCTCAATCACTAAGTAGGCCCAACATCAACTGCTTCATTACCTCCTTCAACCTCATAAGTACCATGTTCTCCAACTCTGGCTCATCAAGGGAGAGATATGCAATTTGTAGTTCTACAAGCGTGTCAAACGCATCACCAACAATATCCCACATCTTAGTATCTCCCATTGTGTAATCCGAGGTCCTCCTTGGTACTCGGCGGAGGTTGTTATGAATAAATACCAAGTCTTCACCTCGTTTTGGTGTCATTCTATTCCTTTTGGTTGAGTTCACAAAGGAGTAGGTGCTCCAATTTCTCTCCGCACAAGATGAAGATGACGGTTACATAAGAAATTTTGCTGCAAGCATTTAAAGTGTGGGTGCACAAGCGTCATAAGGAACCCACCAAGCTATAGAGTTCATACTATAATGATTACTCAAGGAGTCAAACTCATCAAATCCCCCGAACCATTGTGCGACATTGACGTACTCGATACCAACTTGATTGCGTTCTTCAAGATTTGGAAAGTATTTTTGAAGCATTTGATTCTTCCATCGACAATCTCAATATCTCTTTGGGGAGGTACTGTACTTCGGTCTTCAAAAAGCCATTGATCACTATAATACCTTTTAAAGAAAAAAAATTAAGAATTATTTCAAACTCAAAAAGTAAGGGAAATAAATATACTCGGGCAAAAATAAATAATTACTAAAGTTGAGTACCTTGGAGTCAAAGAGCGTGCCAAATAATGAAGTGGGATGTTCTTGTCCCAACAAGCTACTCGTATTGCATGCACCACTTCATAAAAAGGTGAGTGATGTCCATATCTTATGTGTTTATGTTGATATATTGCCGCCCTCACCTTTTCAAACATCGTATCCCACATGTCATATACTAAGTGAAGACAAGGCTTATCGGTGTCACACAACCTAAGCATATCATAAAAGGGAGCGGTAAAATAGAGAATATAGTTAACGGAATCCCACCATTTTACATCCAACACTTTCTCCCTTAAATTCCGCTTTTCCTTGATCATCGTCTTGATAACAAGCCCATTTGTCGCTTATTACCATTGCTTGGAGACCCCCGTTTATAAGCTTGAACATTCTAAGCATCACCACAACCGAAACAAATTGTGTATCCACCACCGAGAGCAACATCAAATTTACAAAATCATTGAACATAGCAAGTCTTATACCATGATTCATAATAATTTTTTTATTTGAATGGCATCCCTAGAAATATCGGTTATCCAACTACAAAGTGAAGAATTGACTTCATTCCTTTCACTAATCTTCGCAGCACAAATGTTCTTCAACGCCAGGTTAAGTGTATGCACAACACAAGGAGTCGATGTAATGTTTGTATATTTTGCTTCAATAAGTTGCCCCGAACCTTTGCAATTTGTGGCAGTATCGGTAATAATTTGGACCACCTTATCACTTCCAACATCATCTATTACTTAAATGAACAAGTTAGCAATAGAAGTACTACCTTTCTTTTCCCCGAACAATGCATCGCCTTAAAAAACATTGGTTGTCCATTCGTCATTGCAATAAGTTGATAAGGGGCCTTCATTGGAAGTCACTCCAACCATTACTCACAATACTTTCACCTTTTTCCATCCATATGGATCGTGTAGGTACTAACAACCGATCAATGTTTGCTCTCTCTCTTTGCAAAAGAGTTGCCCTTAACAAATTGTAACCAGGACACTTGAATTGAAGTGTTCGTAGCAAATTCATTGCATTCCCTAATATAAGGGTTACGTGCTAAGTGGAATGGCAAACCAGCCGAGTAAAATGCCCTCACAACCAAGGCATTCATTTGCTCCCATACCCCCATATTAAACGCCTTCTCAAGGGATCCACTCGCACTTGAATCCGCCTTTCTCTTTTCCATTCTCGCGCTAAAATTTTGAAACAATTCATCCATAACAGTTGAAAGTGGTAGTGGAACATTCTTAGACTGTGATTGCTCTTTCTTTCTCTCTATTTTGTGTTTTAATTTCATCATCTCTATAAGATCCTCTATTTCAACCTTGTTACACACTCCAATGCCTTGTCCCGAGACCTTAAGCAAATGTGCATGCACTCGTGTATATGAGCTTGTGAATTCTTTGATGCAAAAATTACAACTCCACTTCATATTTCCATCACCTACGATAAGTCTATCCTTCTTTGTAGTATAAGCCCAAAGTGGCTTGGAAGAATCCTGATCAATTGATGCTGCTGTACTGTTTGTACCAGATGCAATAGCACCAGATGTCCTTTAAAATAAAAGCTATAAGCATAAGTATAGAAAAAAATTCAGACAGTTTTTGTAAAGAAAAAAAGAGTTCCAACAGTTTTTGTAAAGAAAAAAATGATTTAGACAAAAAGAAAAGCTCAAAAAGTCCTGAATACTAAAAAAAATAAAATAAAAAAGATAAAAAACTCAGAAGGAAATGCTTTTAATGAAATATATAAAGAAAGCATAACTTAAGAAAAAACATGAGAATTAAAAGAGAAAACAGAAAAAAACAAACCAAAGTTGAAAACCCTAGGTGGATTGAGGTCGGAAGTGGAAAACCCTAGTTGGAAGTGCTGTCGGGGGTTGGAAAGAGGATTGGGGGGTTGAAAACCCTAGTCGGGGGTAGGGAATGAACTAAAGAACAGTCGTTTATTTATTTATTTATAGTGTTACAAACTTAAAAACTTTTCATTTTTAGACATTTTCCCACAAACTTATGTTTTAAAATATCACAAAGACCCTCGCGTATCCTAAAACGTATCCAAAACATATCCCAACGTATCCCAACATATCCCAATGTATCCAGGCCATTTAAAAATTAAAAAAATTAAGATACTCTCATATTCGCGTATCCAAGCGTATTCCGTATTCCATATATGTCCAAAAAGATACGCGGCCTCCCTAGAGTATCCGTGCTTTATAGCTAAATGACATGGGCCTTTTAAATATTAACTTAACCCCACTTCAATTAATTAGGAGGGGCCCAACTTTGTGGGCTAACAAAAAAACATTCATCCAAATTATTGGAATCACTCAAGAAACCATTCAAATCCACCGCCACCGCCACATTTAATTGGTCTTAATTTATCCATTCCATCATAGCTTCTGACCTCATGGCCCATGAGTCGAGTCCAGCCCAATACTCTAATCGTTTCAAAGGCATTTATAAATTTGCGTAATGCAAGGTCAATGACCAGGTGAGCCATAACAACCCTTTTCCCTTCTAGTTACAATCCGTCTCAACTAAGCAACACCTAACTCCCATACGCCCGATACTGCCAAAATTCTAGAGGGGCCGTCCTCAGTGAAAAAAGAAGTTGTGCTAGTTAAGACCTCGTCGCTGAGCACATCACGGCTAATGGAACCCTTGTTGGTGATTGCCATCATGCTCGTTGGAGAGAAGAGAGATGCCTCCTGATGCCATGGTTGTGATGTGAAAAAGGACGATGATCCGACTGTCACATACATGATGTTGCCGTCTTAGCCTGAGTCAAAAACCAATCTAGAGCTGCAAAACACTAGGTCGAACCCTCTAAGGCCATCATCGGTCAGTTGTCTTGCCGATTGAGGTCGTCGAGACCCTTGTAGGGTTGCCGTGGTGGAACCTACAGTGAACTTAGTTAACTCATTCCCTCCCTTTTTCCTGATATCTTTTTTATTGTGATATCTTCGTTGGAGCCCTAGGGTCCTTGGGGTGCGATTGAAAGGGCTCCACCTCTCTCTTTCTTTGTCGTCTGCGGGTTATAGGGCTATGGTTGGGATCGATGGTTGCGAAGGACGACTGGGGCTTGGTCGCTGGGTCGTTGCAGATTGTGGCTGGTTGGTATATAATAGGTCGGTTAATGGGTGGGAGTGTTTAGGAAGTGCCGAAGACATAGTGGGGAGTTTGGGTTGAACGAAGGATTTGTGGGGGTGGTTGTCAAAGGGGTTCATCGGGGTTGGAGCTTGTGCTGCAACAGTAATTGTTAGCGGGGTGAGAGGCAATGGTTGGCCGCTGAATTTTGAAATGAAGGCGACAACAATAAAGGTGGAGAGGCATTGTTCGATGCTAATTTAGGTTGATCTCTCAGACGCCATTGAAGTTACAATTTGTTATACAATATTCTCTTTATCTGTCGTAAGTGGGGTATTAGAGTTGGGATTGATGGCTGTGAAGGGCGGTTGGGGTTGGGGTTGGGGTTGATGGGTATTTAATCGGGTTGGGTAATGGGTGGGAGTGTTTGGGAAGTGTGGAAGACATGGTGGGTAGTTTGGGGGTTGAATGAAGGATTTGTAGGGATGGTCGTCGGAGGTGTTCGTCGGGGGGTGGAGCCTGTTCCTCGATAGTAGTTGTCGGCGGGGATTGGCCTCGGACTCTTAAAATGAAGGTGACGAACGTCAAGGAGGAGAGGCGTTAAAATATTCTTAAAATGTCTGTTTTAGTCTTTTTTACCTAATTTGGGTTGATCTCTCATACGCCATTGAATTTGTCATGATTTCTTGTATGACCTGGGAGCGTTTAAGGTTGTAATACCAATTTGACGCGACAGGGGAAACTAAGCACAGGTGAGATTTTCTCTCTCTAATTTCTCTAATTGTAAAGTGAATACAATGCAATGCTTGGTGATGACCTTATATATAGGGTAAGCTATTGATAGCTAATTTAAGGTAAAAAAGACTAAAGCGGACATTTTAAGAATATTTCAAGGAAATATTCCCCACTTAAGAAGATACTAATATAAGTAGGGAAATACAATAATTGAGAAATAACATAAAATAGTACAATTTGAACTTGTTACAATTAAGCCCATTGCACTCCTTAATTCTCTTCAAAATCTCTCTCTCTCTCTCTCTCTCTCTCAACAGGTATTGATAGGTGGAGGCAAGAATCATAGAATGGGTTTATTTGATATGGTGATGATAAAAGACAATCATATATCTATAGCTGGAGGTGTCACGAATGCTCTCAAGTCAGTGGATTTGTATTTAGAGAAAAATAATCTTCAAATGGGCGTTGAGGTGGTCTCTTCAATCTATAAACCTTTTACTTTATATCACCCTCCTCCCCAACTTAATTAATCTTTTAGCTGAGTTGATATTCCTACTTGAATATGGTTCATTAACAGTGTATGCCTGGTTTTATCCTGCCATTGAATTATGAAGTGTTTCTCGACTTTCAAATTTTTTCCAACTTCATATGTTCTATTTGGATTTCATTTGAAGATGAAATAAACTTACTCTGTGTGTTTGCACATCTTGCCTTGATGTGCTTCTGAGATTGCGTAGAAATATATGCCTAGTCACAAATTTATTCAAGTATAGACTTGAGTTTTTTTTTTTTTTTACAGATTGAAACAAGGACCCTTGAGGAAGTAAATGAGGTACTAAATTATGCCTCTCAAACACAGACATTTTTAACTAGGATAATGCTGGACAATATGGTTGTCCCACAACCTAATGGGGTTGTTGATGTATCCATGCTTCAAGAAGCTGTAGAACTGATCAATGGGCGGTTTGAGACAGAGGTATTGTTAAATATCTCACCTGTAAGACTTTTTACGAAATATTATCCCGCAACTAATATGGTGACTCTACTTTCCAGGCTCTACTTGATTCACTATTATGCGTGCGTCCTTATGTTTGTGTCTGTACTATATATATAATTTTTTAAAAGGTTGACTTTCAGACAATGACCATTAATTTGGGATGGTAGAATGGACTTTTAATTATCCTGTAGATGGTTGAATAGCCACACTTGAACAAGTGGAATTGGCAGTTTTCCTATCTGGGCTGACTATATACATGCTTTGTTAAAATTTCTTTCTGATTTTCCTGCCTATAGGGAACATTTTTTTACCAAATAAAAATTAATTACAAAGGATAAGAGGACAAGGCATCCTTGTGAGCATTTAAGAAAAAAGTAAAAGAGGGCAGGACGATATTCACCCAGATTTCAAGATAAACCTGCAAATATATAACAATGATAGACGAAGAGAAGAGGCTGCAAAAGCCGACACTTTGTGTGAGATGCTCAACTCGACAAAGCCTTTTCCCAATTACTTGGGTTGGATTCGTAGATCCTATATCTCAATTAACCTTTGTTTGGTACGATATCCTTGGTTAAACCACAAGTTGTCACGTCCTTTAAAATCTCCCACCAACTAAAATAAGTTCTACATCTCCCCCTAATCTATGAAGCACAGACACGGGTATGGGGGTTGTATCCGGCATGACACGGACATGAGACACAACAAATCTCAAAAAATTAGGACACAGCATGAAAGAGACACTGACAACTAATATATTTCTATTATAATTTTATACGTACAGCTTTATCTATTTTGCAATTCAAAACTAAAAATTAGGGAAAAACTATTTTTTTTAACTACCATGTTCAAGTATTATATAAAGATATTTACTGGATAAGCCTATATTCTTGTTTGAGATAAAGCAAGATGCTCACTTCTTTCTCTTTACTTTTCTTTTTATTTTTCAGAAACTCCAAAACTCTTAAATTTTGCACTGTGGCTGTGAATATCTGTGATTTATAAAAAAAATTGGCCGCACCTGTCATCGTGTCCACGTAATGTTTGCCTTAAAATGCCTACTAAGTCACGTATCGGAGCCGTGTCCTACTTGTGTTCAACATTGGCACTTCTGCTCCGGCTAAATGTCTGGGTTTTTAAGTCCCTAATGTATTACTATCAAATATCAATCAAATAAGTCTTTCTGATGTGAATTGGGAGGCTTATAGGCAATTTTTAGTATTTTAGTACATAGTGGCATTTTTGGTTATTTTCTTTATTTTAATGTACTTTATTTTGTTAGTTGTTTTGATTAGTATTATAGGTGGGAAATATTAAAAGTTAGTAAGTTCATAGTTGTAATTAGGACCTTTTCTTGTAGCCCAAGTTAGATGCTTCTACTTCCCCTTGTAGCCTCATTTGGGCATTCATTCTATCATTTCGAGATTTCAATAGAGAGAGTTAAGACGAGAGTTTTCTCATTTACGTGAATTGGTATCAGAGCCTCATTGGTTCCATCCGTTGTTGTATGACAAAAATCATAGACGACGGAAAATGGGACCTAAGAAGAGGTTTGCTGTCGTCGATTCACGTACCGATCGGCTCGAGGAGGTTTTAAACCGCTTCGTAGCGCGATTTGATGCTCTTGAGGCTCGCCTTCCTCCACCCGACTCATCCATGAGCCGTCCTTACACCGCTCCCACCACCACCCAAAACCATAACCTTAGCCACCAAAATGTTTCAACCCACGCTTCCGCCACTATCCCCACCCCAACGTCACCCCCACCACGACATAACCCTAAATCCGCCCCTATCAAAGCCCCGAAAGAGAACAAAAATAAAAGGTCTGTGAAGCCACAAGCCCAAGCAAAAAAATGAGCAGAGAAGGGGCTAAAATTCAGCCCTAGGTCGGGGCTGAGAAGAAAGAAGAAAGTACAGAGAAAAACAAGCAAAAAGAGGGTTAAATCAGCCATCCCCGCCACCATTTCTACTCCGATGACCCTCCTTGTACTTTGACGATCCCCAACGAAGTCTGATCTGGCCGCCGAAGGTTATGGAGGGCTAAACCTAGGGTTTCGGACCCCTACATTGATGTTCGACCCAGGTGGCTATATTTTCTGGCTGGCAGTCGGAGAGATAAGAAATTGAGAGCAAGAGAAGGAGCATGTCAAGAAGGGAGAAGACAAAGATATAAGAGAGAGAAGCGAAAAAAAAGGCTGCATAGTTTCAGAATTTGCTCACGACTCCCAAAATTTTTGAAAGCTCGAGGACGAGCTTGGTTTTAAGTGGGGGAGAATGATGTGAATTGGGAGGCTTAGAGGCTATTTTTAGTATTTTAGTACATAGTGGCATTTTTGGTTATTTTCTCTATTTTGATGTACTTTATTTTATCTGTTGTTTTGATTAGTATTATAGGTGGGAAGTATTAAAGATTATTAAGGGCATAGTTGTAATTAGGATCTTTTCTTGTAGCTCAAGTTAGATGCTTCTACTTCCCCCTATAAATGCTTCTCTTGTAGCCTCATTTGGGCATTCATTCTACCATTTTGAGATTTTAATAGAGAGAGTTGAGACTAGAGTTTTCTTCTTATTTCCCATTTGACGCTCATTTATGTCACTTTCTTATGGGTGCACTTATCATGTTAGACTTTATATACATCTAAGGTGATTTTCTTTCATTTTATTTTATATCGGAGTTATTTATTTGTTTTAAAGATCAGTGTTCTGGAAAAAGGCCTGGAAGGTCGAAGGTGGTAGATCTTGTAGTTTTATTGAAAAAACGCTAAAACAAAGGCTTTGGATTTAAACGTCTTCTTAATATGCTTAAAGCATGCATAATATTCTGGAAGGTCGTTTAAGGCTATTTAATATGCTGGAAGGCCATAAGGTGTTTTTTAAAGCTGTTTTTTTTTTCAAAGTCGTTTTTTTTAGTTTTTCAGAATTATTTTATCTCTTTAATCGCTGCTTATTATTGTTATCAATGGTTGTGTAGTAGTTTTTTCTTTTAATGTTTGAACTTATTTTTTTTTCCTAATAAGACTTGCTTTTTTTTCCTAATAAGACAAACCTAATAGTTGAATAGTTTTGTATGCATATTAAAAAAATTGTCTAGAAGGCCGCCTAGTCGCCTACAAGCTATAAGGCCCTCGGCCGCCCGAGGACCGCCTAGCGTTTTGTAGAACATTGTAAAAAATCCGTTCATTTCTTATTTTAAAACACATCCGTTATAACACAGGTTTCTCTGTCACACTCATTTCTTTGAACATGTTTATTGGTTTATAACTCTCTTCTTACATAACATGGTTTATACAGTGGCCATACTAGAGTACTTCTCATTCAACTTTATAGGTATTTATTTATCACATAATACACTAATAACAGTTATCCACTTAACCCATCTTGCTTTATTCCTACTAATAATTCCATCTATATGGATGTTGATCATAGATAATGAAAATAGTCATTTAAAGATATCTCTTCACCCTCTGGATTTACTACAACTTATTTCGGCTCCAAATCTTACTATAATAACACTCTTTATACTAGGTGTTATTCATATCTATATTAAACATCTTTTACCTTTAGGATTTCTCTTCATACTTCTGATTTAGTATCTCTAACTTAGTGTTGATACGAGAAATCGGACACACGTCGTTCTCATATCAGCATATCAAGTATAAAATAGATATAATATATAGATAGAGCTAGTAAAGAGAGAGAAAACACAAGATATAGAGTGGTTTGGCTATTAAAATGAGCCTACGTCCACTTTGGTGCCTCACTCTCATTATATGTGCGTTGTAGTACGAGTTTCCATTGCCGTAATAGGCGTACAATGTAAATGAGAGAAGAGGATACATATCTATGACGGTTCCGGGGGTGCCGGAGAGATGACGGTGATGCCGATGAGTAGCCCCCAAGCTGTACCGAGGGATGTAGAGTGTTTGGCAATGCCTCCCCCAGTGTAGTGGTCTCTAGACTAGGTATTAGTACAAGAAATGGACCAAGATCCGATCCCCCAGTCTCGAGGTGTGGACCTCTATTTATAGGAGATGTATGTGCTGTATTGTTGTTGTGAATGGAGAGGGATGCGACCAGCTAAGAGGACAGACTGGGGCCGCACCCTATAGTATGTAAGGCAGGGGCCGCACCCTATAAGCTGAAAGGTAGGGGCCGCACCCTAACATGAGAGGGGCTGCGGCAACACGACTTCTGTGCTACTTCTCAAAGGTTCCGCGGCAGGGGTGCTATATTTGCCATATCAATAAGCCCCCAAGTCGTAGTGCCAAGAGATAACGATTGGGGCTGCGGCTGAGTAGTCAGGTCTCCTCTTCTCAAGTTGCCGCGGCAATTCAAATGCGACGCTTCATCTTCCCGTGGCCTCTTATATAAATGGCAACTGACCGTGACCTTCATTACGTTTCCAAATCCTTGAGAGCAAATCGAGAGCAAAGTTCTGCCGTTTCTTCCTTTGAGCTTTCCGGCGATCTTCAGGTGATTGTTCGAGTTGGTTCAAGTGGTTCAAGGCTGAGCAACTGTTTTCCTTTCTCGTTGGTTTCCAGGTAACAAATCAAATCCTCGGTAGTTTTATAATTCCAGCGCTTTGAGTGTACTACTCTTGATTCTTGTTGTTTATAAATGAACAACTAATCCCAAATTGAATCCACCTTTTTGCTGAATCATATTAAACAGCTAATTCATGATAAATCGGTACTGGTAAATTCATGCTGAAATGAACTCATTTGAGCCCATTGATTTGATTCATTTGCTGAACTCATTTGATCATAATAGATAACTGATTTGGATTTGAATCAATTCTTCAATCGATGAAATAAACTGTTAATATCCATCAATTTATGAAACTTGCTGATGTAGGCCTAGTTTTCTAGGGCTTTTGAATTCCCTGTACTTGCGTAGGATCAAATTTGTTGGCCTTAAAATCTCATAAGTTGAAAACGTACTATTCTGTTGTTGATGTTCTTGAGCAAACCTTTCAAATTCTAGGGCTTTCATTTTTAGATTAGGCCATCTTCGTTGTCATACTGTTTAGGAGTTTGGCCGCGGCAGGTAGCATATTCTTATGTTACTTGGCTGCGGCCTCATGTCAATACTTGTATGATAAATGCCCTTTTGCTATTAGGGTTTAGCTTTAGGCTAGTAGCCGCAGCTTTTTGTCGATAAACTAAAGGACTGTGGCATGTCAGGACATACCTAATGTCTCCTTCCCCCAAAACAATATGCCGCGGTATTAAAAAAAACCCTAAAATAGGGCCCATTTCTATCACCCTCCCCCTCTTAAAATCAAGCTCGTCCTCGAGTGTTCAAAAAATTCGGGGATTCGTGAGGAAATTAAAAAAAATGTCAAAAAAACTTGTGGGGTCCAAAATAATTTCTGAAAGTTGAGGAGTGTTCATCCCACAAATGTTCTTCTTTATTTCTTCTTCTCTCTTTCTTCACCCAATCAAACCCTAGAAGATTCCTTCCGGGTCAAAAACCAATGTTTTGGAGCATCTAAATAGGTTTGGGTTTGGATGGGTCAACCCAAATGGTTATTGAGCAAAAATAGGGCTGAACCCTAGGTTTTCAGGGCGGTTTTGGGGGACAGGAGGGCGGCCGACCACCTGGGGTGGTGTTGGGGTGGTGTCGGGACTGGGGGAGCTAGTTTGGGTTTCTTTTTTGTTGTTCGGGTGGGCTGGGGAGGGATTCTGGACAGCGGTGGGGCTGTTTAGGTTGGTCAGCAGGGTTTTTTGGACAGTAGGGTGGTCGGCGGATGGGGTGGGGGCGGGGCGGAAGGGGGTACTGGGCTGGGGGGGCATTGGGGTCTGCCGTGAGGTAGTAGCGGGGCAGGATAAAGGGGGATTAGGGCTGTTTGGGGCAGCAGGGGATAGGGTTGGGCAGGGGGTGGTGTAGGGGCTAGGGTTTTCAATGGGTTGGCTAGGGTTTTGCAACTTGGAAAATTGTTGCATTAGGATTTCAAAATTTTCTTGATGTTTTCTTGCCAACTCTTCAATTAACTTCTTCAAATGTTGATTAATCTCTTGTTGTCGTTTGGATATTAGTAATGTACGATTTGATAAAAAAAAAAAAAACACCGATACACCAAACAGCGACACTCGATCTGATACCAATTTGACGTAAATCACCCGTCGAAAGGCTCCTAAAAATATTTAACACACTTTTAGAGAGAGAAATACTCTTCTATTCAAAATTCAAGTCTTCCTCAAATGAGGCTTACAAATGGGTTTTTAAAGGGGAGGAGTTGCTTAGGCTCCAAACTAAGGTCCTAATTACAAAAATGCCATTACTATTCCTTACATCTAAATACAATAACAAAAATAAAGGAAAATACAATAAGCAAATAAAAGAAAATACAAAAGAAAATAAAATGACTAATAATACCCTAAAATAGGGCTCATTTCCATCATAACAATTTGTCCAATCTGTGAACCTAATTTAACTAAAAGATTTTGCCCACAACCATTACTATCTCATCTTTTTTTATATATGCCCATTAAAATTCTCCTCTTATATATATTTTCTTGCATGTGTATTATTGGACATGATCATTCAAATATCCTCAATATTGAATTTTAGGTTGTTTATAAAATCCTTCTTTGGAGCGCATAACTAGCGATATAATAATTTTACCTAATAGGAGCTTTATAAGTATTAGTCTATCACCATTTCTAAAAACAAGTACGATATCTTTGTTAAAATTCGTATTTACAATGATTCCAACTTCATTCATATCTCGTTATGTGTTAATATATAATAACAATTATTCCAGTTCATTCATATGTCGTTATTTGTTAATGTAGTATAATTTAAACCGTATTTTTGTTCCCTCTAGCTTTCTCTTCTACGGACCTACTCTGTTTGGGAAATAATTTCAACTAGAGTTGTAGTTTTATTAGAATAAAAATTGAGCTACACAAGGGGCCCTCCCTTTTTTAAATCAGCCCCAAAGGGGTGTGAAAGATCTTGCGGGATTGAATCCTGCCCATCTCTATAAATGATGGGTAGTGATCCCATGTGAGCTATAACTCATACCCACTTAGTTTATTGTAAACATGCTATAATCACTTTAATTCTAATCGTTGTGTCAACTAGGTCCATCATTTTCTCTGTCAAATGTCCTGTATTGCAAATCTTTAACCTAAGTTTACTATTATTGATTAGCTTTTTTACCCGCACACGTCCAAAGGGATGTTTCTTATCCGGTGGTGTGATAACCCCTTTCCCATTTTCCAAGATGGCTTTAAGCTACTTACACAATCCTCCTCTATTTGGCCTTGGGACTGATAGTAGATGCTTTGCGATATGAGGAGTTACAGGAGGGATTCTCTTAAACATGTTCTACACTGATTGTACTCCACTTCACCCTTTCAACTTGTCAGGAAAGGAAAGGAAGGAAGCAACCTTGCTTCATTTGATTAATTGTTTTTATATGTATTTCTTGTGAATACCAAAAGCATAACTAGTAGTGGCAAAACTATGGGTTGGGCCTAATGTGGGCGGGCCAAATATGGGTTGGGTTAAATATGGGTTGGGCCAAATATGGGTGGACCAAATATGGGTTGGGCCAACCCATTTTTTTTCTACGCAAATTAGTGTTACAATTCCAAGTATATGTAAAAAAACCATGGTTTACTCGTAACTTTTAAAAATAGGTTTTATATTTGACTCGTAGCTTTTGAAAATGGAATTCATTGCTTTCAAATATGGGCCACTTTTAATTACGGGCCCCATATTCGACTCATGCCTTTTAAAAATGGGCTCCATATCTAAATGACCGAGCTAATATGGGTTGTTTTATTGTTTTGGGCCCATTTTGCCACTGCTAAGCATAACGTATTCAAACTTATCACATGCCACCTTTTTTCCTTCATGTTGGAGCATAATATACATTGTTGGTCCACTACCTAAAAACTTAAAGCTTTGGTTTTAAGGCCTTTGGGCTCAAGTTTCCTAGCTTGCATTTGGTTCCCCTTTGTTCTCTGTTATTTTTGTGCACCTTGGATCGTCTCTCAAGGTACGGGGTGGTTGTCGATGAATGTTGTACATTGCTGGTTCAAACCTAACAACTTAAGCATTTAGGTTAGATGGTTGCTTAACTGTTCTGAAAGAAAGCTTATGTTTGTTTGCAGGCAATTCAATGGGGTCGTAGATCTGGGTTTTTGTTCCAGCAAGATTGGGCACCGGTTTTTTAAATATATTCTTTATAAAATGGGGTTACTTTAGAGCATATGGGCTGTAGATAGGGTTGTGTATTGAGCTATTAGATACTACTTGCAGACTAAAAATTGCACCCTCCTTTATTGGTCTTCAATTAACATTAAGTTATCAGGAAAAAAGAATAGGAAGAAGAAAGATGCAAGCTCAATTCATTTCATTATTTTAATTTTATGTATTTGATTTCACTTGGAGTGCCCCTAAATCTCTCATCTATGAACGGTTTCAGTTTATATTGTCATTGTGATCAATTTGTTGCTTCACCTAAACCTTAGGAATGGATGTTTTGCATCATATCATGCTGTAGGGTTATGTTAACCATCACTTTTGATACCCACCTACAAAAGAGCGTCACAAAGCACAACCAACGCCAACATCGAACACATTGGGGACTTCTTCGAAGTACTAGGGGCAGCTTCAATTATATCATACTCGAATGTACAAACACAAATACCCAAGGCAAGTAGAACCTATTACCAAAAACACACAAGGTATGTACTTCAGTTAATTGAAAGGATCGACCCTAATACACCATGTTAGCCTAATCGCTCATGGGGCAAGCGGGGCCAAGGTCTCACTCCTTTGGGAACCTCTAGGGTACGTCGATCGTAGGATAGTGAGTATGGGCTTCGTTAAGCCAACATACCTAACCACCTCGGAAAGAGGACACTTTCATATCATCTTATTCGAGACCACCTAATGCCTCCACTGGGGATCATCTTGAGGTACCCTCTAGAAATAACCCCGACCCCCCCCCCCCCCCCCCCCCCCCCCCCCCCCCCCCCCGAGACTACATGCTAGCCTATCGAAGACATCGATTGCCCACACCCTTTACAAAACAAATTTTTACAAACACGATTGACTTTATCCCCTCTGACAACCTGCAAACCAAATCTTACTCTATGTTACCTCAGCCCTAACAACCACCTTCTCGATACTGTATAGATAAGTATAGTTACTTCTCATTTAATGAACCCGCCACTACCCATTTCTACCGTTCCTATCCTTTTGAGATCCAATGGACAAAAACACACCAAGCGGCACTACAATACCCATCTGCCTCATTACTATGGGTTAATCAATTCTCACCTGCCTCGTACTCCCATTGAGTTCAAGAACATAATTATCAAACCAACATTCATTAAGTCCAGTCTCCCATCCTCTGGAACATAATTATCAACAAACATTCATTAAAGTCCACTCTTCCATCCTACCAAGTATTGAGACTGCCTTCTTGATCTGATTCCATTGAGGTGCGTACTCTAATTCTCCTTTTCATATGCTCTCAGAGGTTCTTCTATTATTTGGCCTTGGTAAAAGTTCTTTCAGTGATATCGAGGCTCTTGAGGAGCATGCCCCTCGAAAGACCACTGATTCTGACGTGAGTGTGGGGTAGCTCCACCTGGGACCATTTAATTTCAGCACACGTTTATTTAATTTTTAGTATTAATTAGATATTTATCTACTTAGTATTTCCTATTTTATCCAGGTTTCTTTATTGGTGGGTAGTTTCCTAGCTTAACTGGGAGACTTGCTCCCCAAGTTTAGGATTATTAATAAATAAGTCCTTTGGCCTTCTCTTGTAATCAACGTATTATTATTGATTTATGAGATTTGAGAGAAAATATGTTATTATCGTTGTTCCTGTGTGTAAATTCCATTGCATTTCACATCAAAGTGGTAGCAGAGCTATGTTCGTTCTTGATATTCAATCTATATGTGTAAGGTTTTGAAGCCATGGTAAGAGCTCGGGGAAATCTATTGTACGTGTACTCGACGACGATCAATGATCCAAAATTGGCCACCAGAAATGGAGTGTCGTTCATTCATGAACGATCCTTCGTTTCTCAAAGTTCAAGACATTCATTAAAATCAATGGACGGTCCTCAAGAGCAAGTGACGCCACCACCAGTGATGACTGGATTTGACTTCGCAGCCCACTTCAAATAATTGAATGAAAAGATGTTTTGAAGGTAAAATGGCTGAGATAAGCCATCCGACGAGTGCAACAGTTCAAGGAGGTCGGATTTTGGCTATCCGTGAGGCGGGTAAGGTTTGAATAACCACCTAAGGCTGAAGAGTCTGCCCAACCACAACATCGTCCGCCAACCAGCAGACCTTCCAGTCAAATCCCCCAGTCGACGACTTTTTTCGGCACCACAAATCCATAAATCAGACCAACCCTGCAGAACCAAGATCCGACGCTATATCCGAGTCCTTCCCAATAGCCACCTCTCCAGTAACCTTCCACCAACTCCAACCCGTTTCCGGCCAGATTCGGCCTGGATTTGTGTCCCAAACGGTAGCCAAGATCCCTCCAACCTCTGAAACTCCCCGTCGAAGTCTTGACCAAAACTTGATCCTCGAAATCTGTCCTTCGGCAGTTAGAATTCATTCCAATGGCATTTCCCCTCCGAATGACCCACAGTGGGTTAGATACGAACCCCTCCCACCCCGATCTCTCCCTCTGAATGGAGTGCGGCACAGAAACCCCCTCATGGAGGATTCTTTTTTCCCCCCTTTTTTATTTTGTTTCAGCATGCTTATTTATTTAATTATTAGTAATTATCTTTTAGTTAGTCATTTAAGTTGGAAAAGACTTCTACTTTAATTAGGAGACTTGCTACCTGAGTCTTAGGTAGGCTATAAATAAAGCCCCCCCCCCCCCCCCCCCCCCCCTTATAGTCACTTTGCTATTAATGATATTTATGTTCTTAGAGATTGGAGTGATATGTTTATTTGTGATATTTTCGCTGCATTTCACATCAAATTGGTATCAGAGCCTGGCTCGCTCTTGATAATCAAACCTTAGTGTGTGTGAGTCAAAATGCAAGGATGCCTCCCAAAGTGACGAAACAATCCAAGGCCCATTAATCTGTCATAGAAGACATCCAACGATGTTGTCTTACATGACAGCTCGAGTCGAAAGTCTTCATCAACAAAAAAGTCGCATCAATAAAAAAATTGAAAGAATCGAAGCAAGTGGCCCCGTGGCCCACACCGGTAGCACTGCGGCCCACCCCCACCATCACGACAAAGCTACAAATAGTAAGGCGGCGCTTACCGGAGGAGAGGGTAGTAGTGGGCTAGAGGGTATCCGGGCGAAGCCTCAGTCCTCGGCTACCACTTCGAGGAATGTCTGGCAAGCGGGTGGGGTGATCCAGCCCAGGGCCCCTTGGGGGAAATTTTTAATGCAGTTTTTGGGGAAGCCCGTGCTGGTTTGCAAAAAAAAAAAGAGTCCAAATAGCCCACAAAGACTTTCGGAATGGCGTAAAGGAGTTCGTTGATGTGTTTGATGCAAAAATGGGGACTTTAGAACTAGCCCGAGTGAACACATGAAGGCTGCCTTCATCTCAGAATCATGAAAGAGACCTATTTGCACGTGTTCAGAGTCTAAAGCAGGGTAAAATGTCCGTAAGGAGTATTCAAAATAATTTCAGTTGCTTTGCACCCAGGATGGACTGAAGGAGGGAATGGAACAACAAATCTTCCGTTACATTCAGGGACTCCAACTTAAATATCAGACAGAGCTAGGGCTGCATCAAATCAGTTCTTTGAGCCAAGCAATCGAGTATGTACGGAAGGCGGAAAACTACTTTAAGACATGAGCAACTATGACAAGGGGTAGACAACCTTCAAACCACCTGTTATAGAGACTGCAACACCTACGGCCATCAAACAACCTGTTATAGAGACAGTAACACCTACTATCACTTCGGTTACCATTACTTTGGGGGTCTACTTTAAGTGCTATGATTGTGGGGTGTTTGAGCTTCGAGCTTCACTCTCCCAACAAGAAGAGAAGGATGGTTTTAGTTTTTAGAATGTGAGGAAAAGATGGAGCCACCACCAACGCATGCGAAGATTCTCACCGCATGTATCCATGTGTTGTCGGAGACGGACGACATACCACTTTAGTGCTCCGGTCGAGCTTTTCAAAGCAGGCGGAGTGACGTGCGGCAAAGAATTCCCCTCGTGGGGATTCTTTTTTTTTTTTTTCCTTTATTTTATTTTATTTCAATTCAATCCCGCAAGAATTCCCCTCGTGCGGCAAAGAATTCCCCTCGTCACAGCCACTCGACCGGAGCAAGTCTTCTAAATAAGCAACCCCCATTAGAGCAAGTCTTCTAATTACTAATAGTTTATTTGTGATATTTCCATTGCGTTTCACATCACAGCCACTCGCAAGTTCGCAACCCCCATTTTCGGCTGCCAATGCATCCCTATAGTGCCGGTTTACGGCCACTTCCTCCCTGGAGCCGCTGTGGAAGTCTTTAGTGGTTGGGTTGGGTGAAGACGCTGCTAGGGGTTATGAAGAGAAAGAGGGAGTTAGGTTTCTTTTGATGAATTGGGGCTTTTAAGTGAAAGGTTGGGCCATGAGGCTATTGAAGAGTATGGGCTGCCGAAGCGGTCTTTGTTTCATCCCGTGTTCTAAAAGGCCTGCCTAGGCTTGAGGCTTGAGAGAAACGCATCGCCTACGCCTTATTCTTGGTAAAAGGCTTAAAGCACATTTTAAAATAAATAAATAAAGGATTAGTTGACAAATATTGGTTATGGAGAGAATGAATATGAGAAAGATGGCTACCAAACGTATGGATATGTTTTCAAAATTCAAGGTATGTATTATTTTATTATATTACTAGCCTTAGAATAATTAAAATAATAAAAAAAAGGAAAAACGTCTTTTTACGCCTAGGCTCCTAAGGCTTGAGGCTTGACCTCTACGCCTCGACCACGCCTCGCGCCTTTTAGAACCTTGGTTTCATTTAGACCCATTTTTTACAGGCAAACCACTTGGGTTGGAGGTTAATGGGGCAAAATTGATTTTTTTGGGGTAGAGAAATTTGGGCAGCCCCCAATTTTCAAAATGTTGAAAAATATTTCATCTGAGCCCCAAAATTTGTAGAAAAATTCTTTTTCACCCCCATTAAAAGATAAAAAAAAGTTCAAAATATTCAAAGTATATATGGGTGTGGCACGGATTTTTACAAATCTGCCCTACAGTTCACTGTAAAGCTTTTCAAAGAAGGGGATGACACTTTGTCTGGCATCTTCAACGTTCAAGGTTTTGGCGCTTGAGACGAGCTTCTTGAAGAAGGGGAGAGTGACGTGAGCGTGGGATAGTCCCACGTGTGCCCATTTAATTTCAGCACATATTTATTTTATTTTTAGCATTAATAAGATAATTATCTATTTAGTGTTTCCTATTTATCGAGGTTTCTTTGTTAGTGGCAAGGTTCTTAGAAACGTGGGGAATGACTGAGGCGCCAAGGCCAAGCCTTAAGCCTTAGAAGCATAGGCGGCCTTTGGCGTTTAGCACTTTTTTAATATATTTTAACATTTTTAACTATAACAAGGCTATTATAAATCCTAAAATGGTATATACTTTAAAATATGTCTGAATATCAAGGTTCTAAAAGGCGCGAGGCGTGGTCGAGGCGTAGAGGTCAAGCCTTAAGCCTTAGGAGCCTAGGCGTCAAAAGGCGTTTTTCCTTTTTTTATTATTTTAATTATTCCAAGGCTAGTAATATAATAAAATAGTGCATACCTTGAATTTTGAAAATATATCCATATGTTTGGTAGCCATCTTTCTCATATTCATGCTTCATAACCAATATTTGTCTACTAATCTTTTGTTTTTTTTAAAAAAAAGTGTGCCTTAAAGCTTTTACCAATAATAAGGCGTAATAAGGCGTAGGCGATGCGTTTCTCTCAACCTCAAGCTTAGGCGGGCCTTTTAGAACAGAGCTGAATATATGCAAACTAAAATACTTTTTTTTTTTAAATACTGAGAAAAAAACACACAAAAAGAAAAAACGTTTTTTTGGACGAGAGGCGGAGAGGTTTGGGATACCATTTATCTTTTGATTGTTTTGAATGAGATATTGGTCCCCTTTTAAAAAAAAAGTCTTTAAAAGGCAATATCGTTTCACTAAAGCGTTTTTGTTTTTAAAAAAAAGCGCGCCTTAAGCCTTTTACCAAGAATAGGCGTAAAAGGCTTAAGGCGGGGCGTTTCTTCCAAGCCTCAAACCTAGGCGAGCCTTATAGAACATTGGTTAGTGGGTAGTTTCCTAGTTTAACTAGGAGATTTGCTTCCCAAGTTTAGGCTTATCTATAAATAAGGCCTTTGGCCAGCTTTTGTAATCAACTTATTATTATTGATTTATGAGATTTGAGAGAGAGATGATTTGAGAGAAAATATGGTTTGATTATTATCGTTATTCGTGTGTGTTCACGCGTGTGAAAATACAGTCTGATTATTATTGTTATTCGTTAGTGATAACTGCTAAATGCATTTTCAAGTTTTTTCAAATTAAAGTTAAGTCCCTCTCTCTCTCTGTCTCTCTCTCTCTTTATATATATATATTGGCGCACACATATATATATCTATATTGACACACACACACAGAGTGAGGCTCCTATGTGGTCTTCCTGCATGAAAGCAAAGTTAGGACCTTTGTTTTACTGGAGGAACAAATATGATATGGCTAATTTCCAAAAAATTTGCTCCAGTAAATGTGTCTATAATGTTTCCGTGATAAAAGGGCAGAATAATTGGTTTGTTAAAAAGTTTTTGTGATATATATGAATAATAAATTAAGCCCATATACAACTCCTGTGCGGGTGAACCACATAGGAGTATTTATGTGTGTGTGCGTGTATATATATCTTCTTATTCCTTGTGGCTATATGTTTATATTTTGGTTCTATGGTGGCAGGCATCAGGGAATGTTACTCTTGAAACAGTACACAGGATTGGACAAAGTGGGGTGACCTACGTCTCTAGGTAAGAATGCCACTCTTCCTGATCGTACTTTAGTAAAAAATAATTTTTACACAACAAAAAAAGAGGGGTGGGGTGGCAGGAGATAAAATGAAATGGAATAAAAACATTTTAGGGATATCAAAACTTCATTTAGAAATGATCATGAATGAAAGAGGAAAAATAGATAAGTTTTAGGGCCATCAAAACCTCATTGTTTTGGGTATTATGGCATAAGCCCTTGCAAAGGGGGGAAAGAAGTAACACATGAAGGATGGGATGTACTCGTGATTAGGTGAAATGATTCCCCATTCTGAGCAGAATGAAGGCAATTTAATTAACAAACGCATCTCTACAGTATTTAGAAGACGGTCTTCTTAGGATGCATCTTCATCTATACATTACATTTTTGTTCGGCTTCCCCTAAACTGTAAACCCTAAATTGATCAAATGTGATAATGACTCTCACAGGATCATATGAATGTAAATAAAATTTCTATCCGATGAGGTTGTAATTGTTACAGGAAATGTGGCTAAATATTTATAATTTCTAAAAGAAACTTTTGTTCTATTTGCATAAATTATTAGCTACCAAGAGGGCAGAAATTCATTATCTGATTTATAGTATGTGGTCCGTCGATGGTTGCAGCGGTGCCCTGACACATTCCGTGAAAGCACTTGATATCTCCTTGAAAATAGATACAGAACTCGCACTCCAAGTTGGAAGGCGTACTAAGCGAGCATAGTCATCCTTCATTATGTTCTCTTGCCTCAGTAAGTAACTTTTGCACTTGTAAGTCAATTTTCTAACGTCTTTCGAGTCAAAAGTAATATGAAATAATACAATAGAGCATAGTGAGCAACCTTTTTCTATTCGTGAAAATAGTCTCCGAACTGTGTCTATCTTTTGTTCAGGTAACATAATTTCTCATAAAAGGATCTGCCACTGGTAGAAAGGGCTGGGGCTTGACTTTGTTTGGAGATTATTTGGCTAGTTATTTTATTGTGTTGGAATATCAGACTGTTGATGGGGTTGGGTTGAGTTTATCAGAGGCTGAATGGACGGTGGAGTTGCATCTTGAATGGAGTTGAACCATAGTCTCTAAGGTATGTGCAAATCGACATCTCAAGAAGTGATCTCTAGGGTTTTCAAAGGTGAGAAATACCATCTCTCTTGTTTTTCACTCGCGATCGCCTTCAGCACTCATTCCACCTCTTCGAGCCCCAATTATTTGAGGTGTCAGTTTCAGATCTACTCGTCCTCCATCATAGTTCTGGCACATGGTAAACAGGTAAGGTGTCTCTGACCAGTCATGACTCAAGTCCCTACCATCATGTGTCACCCTTTCCGGCGCTTGACCTTCATTTGCAACCCTTGCTGGTACGTGGATCTCACTCACCACCTTATCCAGTGTGTCTGAGACCCTTCATATTTCTGGCGGTCCTCCTCCTATACATCTACCATCCAGTTCTCCTTTTTAATGGATATTTGGCTTCCTTACAGTTCCAGAGCCTAGCTTCTGGTTATACAAAAAAGGACATAAACAGACTTGCATTTGGATCGTCTTAATTACAAAATTGTGTCAATAGATAATAAAAAGCAGAAAAAGGGTTGGGCCATGGGTTAAGAAGAATAAAGGGTGATATGAACTTAAAAACTTAGCGTCGGGTACTAATTATGACGGGCTTAGCACTAGCAAGTGTCGGGGTCGGTACTTAATTGAAGATACATTTTTTGAAATGAAAGGGGGGGTTGGGGTTGGGGGGGTGGGGGGGTGGGGGTGAGGTCTAAGAAAACTAGGAAATTAATTAAAAAATAATTATTTAAGGAAAATATGGATTTAGTGGTTCTTTAGGAGACTAAGAAAGCAAGAATTGACTCTAGATTAGTTATGTCTGTGTGGGGGTTTAGATTTAAGGGGTGGATGTTTTTGCCATAATGGATCGTTTGGGAGGGATCCTAGTAATTTGGGATATTAGGACTGTCAAGGTGAGTGATTGGGTTTTGGGGATGCTTTTTGATTTTTATTGAAATTGATCCACCATGAGGGGGAAGTTGGTGGTTCTAGATGTATATGGGCCATGTAGGTATAGAGATAGGAAAGATCAATCAAATAATGGGAGAACAACACGTATGAGAGATTATGACTTGTTCATTTATGAAACTGAGTTGATTGATTCTGGATTTTGCGCAATGCGAAATTTACTTGATCCAATATGAGGGAGAATGTACGATTAGATAGATTCCTTTACACCCCGGGATGGGGGAAATGCTTTCCAGGTTTGAGACGAGTTGCGGATTACCTCAGACCATTTTTAGTAGCCTTGGGTGGAGATTTGTAAAAAATAATTTGAAAACGTTGAATAACGAAGTGTGTGGGGATGTTAGGTTTGTAAAGAAAACAATCATGGATAGGATTACGAATATCAATGAAATGGAGTGGACAACTTGGTTAATGAGGAGAAGAAGTGAAAGGTGCAATCTCAAGAATGAATTATATACTGTTTTGATGAAAGAAGAACGAGCGTGGAACTAAAATTCAAAAGTTAATTGAATTAGAAAATGGGATAACAACTCAAAATTATTTAATAAAATTGTTGAATGCTAAGAGGATAACAAGTCGATGAGTAAATTTGCGAGAGATGATGGGAGCATTATTGAGGGAGAGGAAGAGGTGGTTCATGAAGTTTTGGGGTATTTTGATACGTTTTATGCTAACGAAGTGGATAGAAAGTTTATGATTAAGGAGTAGATTGGAAATTAGTTAGGGAAAGTCTTGCGACATGGTTTGAATGACTTTTAGAGGAAGAAGAGCTTAAAAAAGCCATTTGGGAATGTTGTGGGGATAAATCCCGAGTCCAGATGGTTTCACCATGGCTGTTATAAATAATGTTGAGGGAATTTGTTGACTTTTCTTTTCAAGAGTTCTTCAAGAGTGGGGTTGCCAATGCTTATGTGAATGAAACGTACATCTGTTTGAAACATCCCAAATCTATTAGTTACAACTAATTTTTACTAGGTGTTGGAAAAAGTTCTTTCAATAAGACTTAAGGAGGTGTTGGTTTGGACAATTTCAGAATATCAAGGTGCGTTTGTGAGGGAGAGGAAAATTCTAGATCTTGTTTTGGTAGCAAATGAAGTGGTTGATAAAAAATGTGTCATGTTTAAAATAGATTTTGAAAAGCATATGCTCATGTATGTTGGAATTTCATCTGTGTTGTAATGGGAAAAAATATTTTTCGAATTGTTGGAAGAATTGGGACAATGGGGTTATGTTAGCTCGATTAATTTTTTGATTATGGTTAATGGAAGGTGCATGGATAATCTAAGTGGATTCGACAAAGGAAACCCGCCATCCCATTTTTTTGTTTGTGTTGGTGGCTAATACTTAAAGATAATTGTGGAGAAAACCAAAAGTTGTGGTTTGGTGAGAGGATTCAAGATATTAGAGACAATTTAGAGGTCTCACACTTGTAATTTGCGTATGATTCTATTTTTTTCTCTTGGGACAATGAGAGATGTGATAATCTTGTGTCTTTCATTAAACTATTTGGTTATACTTCGGGTTTAAAAGTGAATTTGTTAAAGACTCCGGTGCCTGGAATCAATGTGGATAGGACATCTTTACATGATTTAGTGGGGAGGGTGGGCTGTGGTGTAGAGGAGTGCCACGTATTTAGGGTTGCCTTTAGGCGAAAAGCCTTGTTCTTTTAGCTTTTGGAATCTAGTCTTGGATAAAATCAGTAAAAGGCGGGATAAAATCAGTAAAAGTTTGTCAAAAGGGTGTTGTTGTGGGTGGGGGGTGGGGAGAAGGCTCATTTTAATTTATTTTTTGTCTATTTTCAAACTCTGGGTTAAGGTGGCTAATTCAATTGAAAAGAAAATAAAGGATTTTCCTTGGGAGGGATGGGGTGACGGAAAACAAGACCACTTAATAGAATGGGATGATCTAGTAAAATAAAAAAAGGAGGAATGAGTATTGGTAATTTAATTTTGAAAAATAAATCCTTTTGATGCAAAATCATTAACTACAAGTATGGGATGAGTGAGAACGGGTGGGATACTAAGAAGATGGGCTGAGGTTCTTTTAGAAATCCATAGAAATTTATTTTTCACTAGATTGATAATTTTTAAAATTGTCTCTTTGGAGGTAGGAAATGGGTCCAGAGTTTATTTTTGTGAAGATACTTGGAGGGGGGATTCCTAATTTCATTCCTTGTATCCAAGCTTATATTTAGTGGCTCTTTTAGAAATCCATGGAAATTTATTTTGTACTAGATTGAGAATTTTTAAAATTTGTCTATTTGGAGGTAGGAAATGAGCCAGAGTTTAATTTTGGGAAGATACTTTGAGGGGTGATTCTTCATTTCATTACTTGTATCCAAACTTATATAGAGTGTAAATGAACCAAAACTTCTCAATTGTGTCTCTAGCTTATTTATGTCATAATTTGATTGTTTCTTGGAAACTCCTCTATAGGAGGAATTTGCATAATGTTGAGATCATTTAATTTACCTTGCTATCAAGTTTGCCAATGGGTGTAATTTGTGTCCGGACAAGGATGATAGAGGGAGGTGGTGTTCAAAGGGTTAAGGTTTTTCATCTTCATCTTTCTTCCAATTCTTTATTGATATTCCTTATTTTCATCTCTTTGCACCTTCTCGAATACTGTGGACAATAGGCATTCCTATCAAAGTACAGGGTAATGTCTTTTTTTCTTTGATAAAGGAGTAGAATCAACAATGTATTTGTCATTTGATCCAATATCGTTCCTTTAGATAGGAACATATTTGATAAATACTAATTGGCCTTGTGGCTTATGGAAAGGTCAAACACATGTGACATGTTGCAAAGGAGAAGACCCTTCATATGTCTATCCCCTTCTTGGTGTTGCATTTACAAGAATGATGGTGAAAAGTTGGATCATTTACTAATCCATTGTACTTAGAGAGCAAATTGTCTTTGGAGATGTGTGCTTTTGGCCATGTTTTGGGCCTTTGGAATGAAAGAAGTGCTAGAATCTCCGAGGGCAAAGAGGAAGAGAAAAATTGGTTAGAATATGGTAAAATTTTGGGCTTCTTTTTGTGTTTCCTCCATGAGACCCTTCAAGGATTTTCCTCGAATGTTGCTTCATTTGAGTTGGGTTGACGCTATCACTTCCAAATTTTAATGTGGGCTGTCAATTTCTTGTTTGGATTTTGTATAACAAGGGAATATTGTTTGGAGTGTTGATTAGAGTTAGACTGAATTTGCTCCTTTGTAGTCGTTTGAATTTTGTTTTGTTTTATTTTTGTTGTATGTGGTCTGCTGGTCCATTCCAACAGTACTTCCTTTTTTAAATTCTCACTAAAATTTTCTGTTTCTGATTAAAAAAAGGAAAGTTAGGGCTGAATTGTAGGTTAACCTTGTGCTAAGCTTATTTCTGAACCGAGTCACAACTCCTTTATCACCATCAATTTCCATAATACTTTTTTCCATAGCTAATTGATCAGGCATCCCTTTTTCAGAGATAAACAATATATCCAACACAAGCCCCTTGTATGTATGCGTGCTCAGATTCCAGACTTTTGTAGATCTATTCCTTGTTTGTGGAATTTCGTGATTACCCTTCTTTGCAGACTTACCGTTTTTGAAAGAAAAAATTATTGAATTTATGCATGAGAACTACTTTTATGAAATTTCACTCGTAATGTTGTAAATTGGTATAAAGTTTCTTTGGTATCTTCTCTCAGTGTTCTTTATAGAAGCTCTAAAAATAGAACCCAAGTTTAAAAAGAGCATATACTCTGTTGTTCTTGGAGGATAGCATGTTTGCATTAAGTGACTGTGCTTTGCAGAATAAGCATATGCCTCTTTTATACAAATTTGAATTATGGCCCTTCTTAGTATTTTATTTTTATTTTTCATAGGTAATTCAAATACTATACCTTTTCATGTACTCCATTTTCATAGTCATTTACATATAACCTCTTCATATAATTGTTCAATGTATGCTTTTTGCTGTTATTTTGAGATGCAATGTTTGTATTGGGCTTGATGGATTCTAGAAATGATGAATATTTGTTGTAAAATTTGCACATTCATCATCCCATGTTTTGGTCCTAGCTTCGCCACTAACTCTCTCCTTTATTTTTCCGAAGATATATGAATACGTGTAACCTTATATACAAACCAGAGTATCTCATCTGCAAGGGGCTCCGCACGTTTCCTGTTGTCGTTCTCAATCTCTCTCGCATAGTTTGAAAAGTCATCTGCAAGAGGCAAGCTCCTAGTTGCCGTTGCAAGTTAATTGATTGTAGACATCCATTTGATTTAATCTGTTTGTATCTAACCTGCTTAAGTATGCTCTATGATATGGTACATTACGGATATGTTTCATTGACTGTGAGGTGCTTCATTATTGAAGAAATAAGAGTCACGAGACATGAAAATCAGAATGAATTTTTTTTTGAAACACATGACATACATTCTTCTTGAAATAATAAAAATTCACAGATGTATCAATATACTAATACATAATATCATTAAGTCTGGGTCTTTTTTAGCCATGTAGAGTTTTAACATATGAATGTAGAGTTTTAATCGTATTCTATTTCTTCTTACCGTATCTCTCTTCAAATAAATTACAACAAATGTATTTGATCAATATAAGATGTAGGGGGATGTTGGTCCTGGTCTTCGAGGTGAAGATGTTTTTACGATGACTAATAATGATTCTGCAGCGTGCGTATGATAGGATACCAAGCCATATAATATGACGGGTTTTACATAAAAAAATAGTGACTCATAGATATATTGATGTGATCGAGGATATGTATGATGGGGCCATGACTGTAATAAGAACATCAACCGAAGAAAGTAGTGAATTTCCAATTAATGTAGGATTGTACCAACATTTAGTACTAAGTTTGTATTTCTTTGCTCTTTTTTTGGATGAGTTGACTGAACAAATACAAGATGGGGTGCCGTAGTGTATGTTATTTGCAGATGATATTGTTTTAGTTGATGAAATTAAGACGGAAATTAATGCTATATTGGAATTATGGAGAGAAACTCTAGAAAGAAGAGATTTAAAATAAGTAGAATTAAAACAGAATATGTGGAGTGCAATTTTAGTGATAATAAGAGGACAAATGAGAATGTGGTGAAATTGCAGGGATAAAAGATATCGATAAATGATAATTTTTGGTTATTTAGGATCGATTATCCAAAAAGATGGAGATATTAGTGATGATATTATTAATAGGATTAAAGGAGGTTGAGTTAAATGGAGAACTGTTGCCGACGTTTTGTGTGATCGGCGTATACCTTGAAGTTAAAAGGGAAATTCTATTGGACAATCATTAGACACCCTTATATGTCAGTAAGTGTTGGATTTTAAAAAAAAATGTGCAGAAAATGATCGTGGCGGAGATGCGAACAATAAAATGGACTTGTGGATCGTAAAAGTAGCTCCTATAGAAGATAAATTGAGAATAAATTTGCTTAGATGGTTTTGACACGTCAAACATAGACTAATGGATTCCCCCGTAAGGAAGAGTGATTTAGTTACTATTGATGGTAACGCAAGGGGTATAAGCAGACATAAATTTGATTTTGTGGGATATTGTAAAGAATGATATGATATCATGTGGTTTAATCGAAAATATTGCGCTGAACAAAGCGAAATGGAAAAATAGGAACCATGTAGCCGACCCCAAATAATTGTAAAAAAGGTTTTGTTGAGTTGGGTTGAGTAGATATTATATTAGGGACTGCACACTAATGTTTTAAAACGAATATTTTTTTAAACATGATTTTTTTACTGAGTTTACCAAGTCTTGACTGACTTGTGATTAAATGTCTTTACAAGCGGAGGAGAGTAACAGTGAGTGAACCACAACCCATCGGACTCGCCCACTTCCGAGCTATTCCAACGTCCTCCCCCACACCTAGTGACAATGCCACCCCGATATCAGACCCAATCCTTTCTCTCGAGTTCGAGTTCACATCACATAGATTATCCACACCTCCTCAGCCCCCCACACCTAAACGTGGACAACATTGGACGCTATCAACCTATCGGACCACGAGCAAACCCAGACAGAGAAAGAGCTATTCAACGCGGTCCCAACGATATATTAATCCAACCCTTCTGCACGATGCCCCATATTTTACATTACCAGCTCCAAAGACACCGTATTCATTTAGAAGTCGAGTAGCATCGAGAGAGGTTTCACAGGGACACATAGTCGATCTACACATATCACGCACACCAAATCCCAAACGAAGGACAACTTATGATGAGTCCTCTTCAACCAAATGAGTATGTGTACATCTTACCGGAGAGGAATTTGAGGAGGTCACACCCACCAATCCATCTCACGAGGATACTAATGTGAAATGCTAGAGGGGCAGGTCGACCAAATTTTTATCTAAAGCTCATGAACTTTGTCCGTTTGCAGCGTCCTCATATTCTTGCCAACACTCGCATTAGAAGGTCTATCAATGAGATTGGTCATTTGCTTTTTCAGAATAATATTGTTTCACCAGCGTTGGGCCAACTGGGTAGTCTTTAAGTGCTATGGATGGACGGGTTGCGGCGCATGAATTAGCGGTGTACCCTAAGTTTATTCATCTGCTTGTGGACTACGACCCATCAGCGGGACCTATAGAGTTTACGGCTGTGTATATGTCGCTTCAACCGGCGTATCAGACTCAGGTATGACAAACTCTTTATCACCTCTCTATTAATGTTTTGCGCCCCCGACTCCTATTAGGAGATTTCAATCCTATTTTAGGCCCACGTGAGAAGTTGGGTGGTCACCCGTTTCAAGCGGCACGGGCGCGCCCCCTTCGCACCTTTATGCACTCTTGCAATATATATGATTTTGGGTTTTGCGAGCCTTCTTTTACTTGAAAGCTAATACATCGTTCGGGCATCATGTTCGGGAACAAATGGATCGAGGTCTTGGCAATGATAGGTGGCTGGCCCTATACCCGCATACCAGTGCCACTCATATACTGAATGCTAGGTCGGATCATTGCCCATTGTTGCTAGATAACTTACCCACTCGATTTAAGCCCGCTCAACGCTTTATTTACTGTAAAGAGTGGGCCTAGTGCCCTTTTTTTCATAACATGCTCCAAGCTCAATGGAATCGCTTGGTGTACGGTTCGCCTGCAGTATGCTTCTCTCGAAAAGCTCATTTCTTTCGGTAGGCTGTTATTGCATGGAAACGTGAGACGTTTGGCAATATGGCGTCCTCTATTTCGAACTTGCAGAGATAACTTCAAACTCTCCGGCGCCCATATTGATCGATCTCCGAATCCACCCTCTCTTGCTCGCGAAACACAGTTATAGAATCAACTTACCCAATGTCGTCTATTCAAACGTTTATACTGGAAAAACGAACACAAAATTAAGTGGTCTCTTGAGGGGGATAGTAATACTAAATATTTTCATGCTTGTGTTACACATCGGCACCGGGTAAACACTATAAGTGTTGTTTTTAACCTAGACATGGGCCGGCACAGGGTACAACATGATATTCAAACTCAATTTCAACACTTTTACGCCCATGTTTATATGTCCACCCATCCGTCTCTGCCCACTGCGGAGTATCCTTTTGTTCCTCAACACCCTTTGGATCAATCCCGGTTATTGGAACCGGTTATAGATGGGGAGATTTAGCACACGTTGCAACATATGGGCAAAAATAAAAGCCCAGGCATAGATGGACTCATGACTGAATTTTTCCAAATTCATTAGCATGTTGTGGGACCGTCTGTCTGCAATCTCATCCATGATTTCTTCCGATCTGGCATAATGCCCCACGATCTCAACCATACCCTTCTCATTTTTATCCCTAAAATACAACACCCCACTCTAGTTAAACGTTTCAGACCGATTAGTTTATGTAATTTAATTTACAAGCTTATTTCGTTTATTTTGGTCGCTCGTATGTTGCCTATTCTTCAATATTTAGCGCCCCCTTACCAAACTGCGTTTGTTTCTAATGGACTTAGTCAAGATAATATTCTTATCACCCATGAAATTCTACATTCAATGCGGAAGTCTAAATCCAAGAAGGGCAGTTGTGAGGTTAAAATTGATTTAACTAAGGCATATGATCAATTGGAGTGGCCTTTTCTTAAGTGGGTCCTGTAACAACATGGGTTCCTTGACTTGTGGATCTGCTATATTATGGAATGTGTCTCCTCCACGTCATTCAACACGCTCATCAATGGTCAGGTTGGAAATACATTCCACCCATCTAGGGGCGTCCGCCAAGGAGATCCGTTTTCTCCCTATTTATTTAATTTGGCTCTTGATGTGCTATTACGAAAGGTTGGGAGAGTGCTTTCTAAAGCAAATAACAGTGCTTAGGACTTCTCCTACACGACCTACGATTCTTGGTCTTGCTTTTGCTGATGACTGGATTTTCTTCCTTCAACCTACGCCTTGTACCTTAGCTCGATTCAAGTCCATTCTCACTGAGTTTGAAGCAATCTCGGGTCAAACCATTAATAGCGAAAAATCTATGATTACCTTTGGGCCCTCCACCCCGCATGCTGTTCGCCAGAATACACTGCGCCAACTTGGATTTCATATAGGTTAGGGACAAGATAAATACCTTGGACTCCCGCTTATTACAGGTCAGGTCACTCGCCAGCTATTCCTTGACCTGCAAGAAACCCTTGAAAGTCGGCTTCAAGTCTGGTATAATAATTTCTTGTCTTATGCTGGGTGTGCCATGCTCATTAATGCGGTATGTACAACCATGCCTTCCTATTTTATGGCCGCACATCTACTCCCTGTTATCGTTTTGAAGACCTTAACGCGAAAGATCAAGGCCTTTTTTTGGAATGCCTCCTACTTGTCCCATAAAACACCGACGGTTCCTTGGTCGACGATAAACTTGCCTATGCAATATGGAGGACTGGGGATAAAAAATCTTCATACGTTAAATACTGTTTATATGCTTAAACTTCTTTGGAAGGTCTTCTCTTAGCCAGAGAGCCTTTGGTCTCAAACGATTAAACAAAAATATTTTCCCCACAAAACCCTGTTAACATCCCCTCAACATACCCGAGCCTCTTGGTTTTGGACCAAGATTTCGAAATTGCTGCCCACTTTCCAGCGCGGCCTTAAATGGCGTATTGGACCCAACATATATCATTTGGCCATCACATCTGGGTCTAGAGGAACCTCTGAGCCTGCCGTTTCCATATCTTCCCTTGTCCGTGCTAGATGCTCCTCTCAGCTCTTTCGTCATTAATGATCAGTGGAATTTTCCCCTTCTAGCACAATGGCTGCCACTGGACTTTCTACCATATATTTAGTCCATTTATATCTCCACCCACTCTACGTTGGATATCCTATTTTGGTGGCCAAACAGGACAAGTTGTGTTTACTATTAAAGCTACATACCATTGGCTTAGTTCTTCTGAGTACGCTCAACACTGTTCGTCTCTGCCGTGGTAGTAGTTGTGGCAGAGCAAGATCCCCCCAAAACTTAAAATTTTCCTCAGGTTTCTTGTTCATTAGGCATTGCCCACGGCATACCGCCTCTTCTATTACTGCCATTGTGTTCCATATGTGAGTTGGAAGACAGTAACTCCCATATTTACACTGCCCTGCTTTCTTCCAACTCCATACTCATGATGCATTGGCTGATTTTTTGGCTGTTTCTCTGCTTAAACAGCTTGCGGCATTGTGACACCCATCTGTTGTTAACTACCAGTCGCTCTGTCCGTTGTCTTCTTTGGGTACTTTGGAATGCTAGGAATAAGTCTGACGTGAACTACACGTCAATGACTTAAAAATCAAGACAATATGATTTCTAGAGAAAGAAACAAAAGAGTTCTTGTTCAAGAATTGAAGCTATCTTCAAATGAAGACTACAAAGCTAGTTGGATTATTACTTGCTAATCAAGTAATAATCTAAAATGACTAACTAAAAATAAAAGAATGCCTAATTAGTCTCAAACATGCTTGGAGGCTAATTAAGGAGAGAAAATAATACGTAAAAGAACTAAAAATAGAACTAAAAATGAAAAATAAAAAGAAAATAACAATGGAATTCCCATCACTCTCCCCGTCTTCAAAAAAATTCGTATGTCCTCGAACTTTCAAAATTGGAGAATCGCGTGAGAAATTTCCAAAATGTGTGTCCGAAGAGGCAACAAAAAATGTTGGCATTTCAAAATTGGCAAAAGTTAGGGAGGGCCCAAAATTTTATCATCCAAACAATCTCATTGTGAGATTCCACATTCGAATTTAGCACCCTTCTTGGAACCTCCTGGATCGAATACATGCCTAGGGAGGTCAAATTCTCTACCAATTTATGTCCAGCCATCATCTTGATCTTGAATGAGGGTGAAGGGCTGGCCGCGACCCAAGGGCGGCGTTAGAAGGGTTGGTCGACTCTGGTCGGTGCGGTATTGGAAGCTGTCGGATGGCCCGCCCGGGGCAGGGGTTATTCCGTTCAAACCCGAATGGATTAGGGGATGGGGTGGGTGAAAACCTAGGGCTTCAGTGGCTCCGACGACTCCTGCATGAATTCCGATCGTCAGGGGAAGGTTCTAACGAGTGCCGTGACGTGCAATGGTGGCTCCAGAGGTTCCGCCTGGTCCGGAGTGAGGCTCAACTCCGTTGGGGTGGGTCCGGCTGCTGTTCGGGGTGGATCCTTGATTCCGGTGGGTGTTTGGTGGGTGGCCACCAATAGCACCACCTCCGGCCGTCATCGGGTTGGTGGAGATAGGGTTATAAAGTGGTGGGGTAGCTTTTTTTTTGTGGGATAGGGGTGGAAATGGTTGCGGAAACGTGTGTTGAAACATGGTGGTGGCTAAGGTTAGGGTTTTGTAAAGTGAACAAAAGTTGAAAAATGACATCCATTTGTTGTTTTATCTCACGATTGCTCTCTTTCAATTCTTGATGGCTTTTTCTTAACTCCTTAATCTTATCTTGAATTCGTGTCGTCTTCCTCGGGGCCATTGAGAATGTAGGGCACGATTTGATAATCTACACACACCGATACACACTATTACCAATGCTTGGATCGACACCCGCTCTGATACCAATTTAACGTCAACTACACGTCAATGACCTAAAAATCAAGATAATATGATTTCTAGAGAGAGAAACAAAAGAGTTCTTATATTTCAAGAATTGAAGCTATCTTCAAATGAAGACTACAAAGCTATTTATAGGTGGGTTATTATTTGCTAATCAAGTAATAACCTAAAATGACTAACTAAAATAAAAGAATGCCTAGCTAGCCCCAAACACTCTTGGAGGCTAATTAAGGATAGAAAATACCTAAAAGAACTAAAAATAGAAATAAAAAGAAAATAATAATGGGATTCCCATCAGAGTCTATTTTTAGGCATAAACCTATTACCAAGCCGCTTGTTATGCATTCTCTATCCCAACAGATCTTACAATTCCTTCGTGCCCAACCTACACCCCGTCTCAGTTCAACTTTGCCTTATATGTCTTTTAAGATTGGCTGGACACGTCCGTCCCCTCCTTTTTTCTAATGCAATAGGGACGGTGCGAAATCCCACGTAACGGGAGGCGGAATCCTTCGTAATTCTAAAGGAGAATTTATCTATGATTTTTCGAGAAATATCGACTATGCGTTGTCAGTGTTTTTGGAAATTTGAGCCATTAAAACTGGTTTAGACATAGATTGTATATCATATAGGCATAGATTGTATTGTATTGGAAACCGATTGCCAACTTGTAATTAATATGATTTACATGAACGCAGCCCAGAGTCCAGTGCACAGGGATTTGATCCAAGTCATCTGTGACGGGTTTCGCAGATTCTCGCATGCTTTCCACGTTTTATGTTTTTGTGAAGCTAATGTGTGTGCCGATGCTCTTGTTGCTTCCTCAGTGTCATGTCCATTTTTTTTTCCAACTTTTATGTTTAGGTTTCGTGTTTTTTATTTTCTTTTTTTTGTTCAGTGATGTTTGTAATAACACTAGGATCAGGCAAGCAGCAAGAGACATCACTTGTAAAATACCCATCTGTTGAATAAAACTTCTTTTTGTGTGGGAAGAAAAAAGTGAGTGCATATATGATGTCTAGGAAGGGGATGAGAACACAGGCGCCTGAAGGGGTAGAGAGCTTACAAATGATAAACCACCACAAAGGATTCTCGAGTTATAGAGAGGAGGAAGAGGGTGCAAGGCTCGACCTGTTAGGTTGGTTTATTGCTGTATGCTCTGGATAACCCACTATGGACCTGCAAATGGAAATTGTTATTATACAGGCCATCTGGCTTTACCCCATAACCGCATGCATTGTGCATGAACGGTCAGGTCAGGTGTACAAGGGTATAACTGCTAATTGACATCCCACCAAGATGTCTATAAAACCCTATACTTGATAAATTGGTGGTGGGGACTAAGCTCCATTGCCCCCAAGTTCTAATCTTTATCATTTCTACATTAATGGATACGAGCTTATTAATTTATGAATTAATGTAAGAGTTGGACGGAATGAGATCTGAAGTATTGATGGGGCAAATTTCTGTAATTTCATAATTTCAAGTTGAATAACAATTAAACTAACGTAGTATTTTCTTATACAGACTATTACAAAATTTAACGGTATAACACCAATTATTATTCATTCTTGTTAACATTTTATTCTAACAAAATTCCAATATAACCTCATAACTGTTTTGCATTCCTTGATACCAATTTATTAAGGTCATCTCAATCCGGTAAAAACCTTGATTATATGGTTGACTTTTGTATACAAAACTCCAAAACTTGCTGCAAGTTTAACTTTTTTCACGGTAAGTGAATTCTTATTTTCTTGTAAAATTATGAACTTAACAGCTTGATCCTCACTACAGCCTTAAGACAGCTGGATATTATTTGGGATTTGTACGTTGTTTTTAGGAGATATCAAACATTATGACTTCACATTGTTACATCGGAGACTAAAAGCGATTTAATATATTAATTTCCCAGGTTATAAAAACTAGATGATGGTATATTGAATTTTTTGTCGATTTTTTTTTTATTCAAAAAAAAAAATCTCATACTGTTAAGAAGTCAATTATTATTTTTTTTATAAATGTTTTCAGGGGATATCAAAGATTACGGCCCACATTTTGTAACATCAAAATAATAGCACTATTGATTAATCCCTTTCCTGGGTTATCAAAACTGGAGGATTCTTTTGTTAGTTTCTTCTTCTTCTTCTTCTTCTTCTTCTTTTATTTTATTTATCTATCTATCTATCTATCTATCTCGATCATTCTATTAAGAGGCTTATTATCGTTATACCACTCTCTCGTTTGATACATATACATATGTATTATACTAATAGCCAGGAAATCACATTCCAACTCAAATTAGATTTGCCACTAATTCAACTAGTGCGGATTTCATGTTTTATTTTTAAAAAGATTTAAAGTAAGAATTATTTTTCTCAAAAAAATTTAAGAAAAAATTATTGTTTCAAATCAGTTCATTTTTTGGGGGCTTTTGGGAAAAGATCCATTCCAACTCAAAAGTGTGTAAAAATAGGAAACATCACAATTTTATAAATTTAGTCCATGTACTAAAAAGATCATAAAAAATGACTAATATACCATTTGATAATTCATACAAGATAAAAATCCATCAATTTTTTTCAAATCTACAAATCCAAAATTTACAAAAATTTATATATTTGAAATTTTCTCGTCGAGATCTATCCAACAACATCCATATTTGATATTTTTTGATAAAAAATTGAAGGAGATAAATTTATTATTTCACTGAAACTTTTATTTTTCTGGCGAAAATTTCATTTTTTCAAGCGTTGGCAATGGTGCTGCTGGCACGGTAAAAAAAAAATGAAATAAATAAGTGAAGAGAGAGATAAATGAGGCGAGAGAAAGAATCTAGCAAGGATTTCGACGTTCCGACGAGGATTTCAGTGGGTGGGCTGGGTTAGAGGTGGGATTATGTATTTATTTTTAGAATGAGTTTGAGTAAGGGTATAAAAAAAAATACCTCTTTAACTAGAATAAATAAACTTACCTGTTTTGTGTACTCTTAACTCTAAAGGGATTACATAAATAAATGTTATTGTACCACATGTATTATATTTATAAACTTGAAAAATAGTGTGATGGTACCAAAAATGATACCACCAGGTCACAATGATAATGAGCTCAAACAGGTATAACAATGGCAACAATCAAGCAATATAACAATAAGTAAGAGAGTGAGATGAGGCAAAGAGGAATTGAAGATCAGAATTAAGTGATTCAATCGAATTATGGCCTACGTTCACTGTTCAGTGTGTGTCATCCACTAAATGAGGCTCTAATGGCCTGAATATACAATCATTCAAGCTTTCTCTCTCTTGCAATGAGTTTAACAGAGTTTCTGTAGGGTTTCTAATAGGTCTCCTTCTACTATAAGGTAGAAGACAAGTATTTATAGTGCTTGGGGGGGGAGGGGGGGAGGGGTGTAATGCACCCCAAACATGTAGTATGCATGTGTGGAATGTTCCCAGCCAATGAGGAGGAGCCAACTGTCTCTGTCAAATGCAGTTTATGATGATCAAATATTCCCTCACATGAGGGAATGATTTGGTTGTAACGGTTTCGTCCATGTGGGACTTGAGTCCCACGCGCTCCCCAAACCATGTGCCCTGCCAGGTGTCAGTGTCGGCTACATCGTCCGGGCTGAGGCCGAGATGACGAATCAACCCCCTGATGGGATCACCACCGATGTTGAGTTGTCTTGGTTCGACCTCCGTCTCCGAGGAGGTGGGACGAGGCCGAGGTTGCACTTATGAGTTGTTAGGGATGTTGACAATGTTGATCTACCTTCTAGGCCGAGGTCGATGCTTTGTGAGACAAGGAGGTGCATCGTGGTCGACCCCCTAGTCGAGTGCTCGGTCGAGTTGTAACTTATGGAGCTAGATATACTAAAGAGGTCAACTGGGTTGAGTAGGCCCTTTGGCTGGCCGAGGGAATATTTTGGTATATCAATCATTCCCTAGCCCTTAGTCTTCAATGCGAATGGAAGCTGAGGGATAATGTACCTCTTATACAGAGTAGTTGACGAGACGTCCCTTTATGAGGTAGGTTTGATGACGCTTAGACACTTGGCAGTCATCCTATGGTGTTATATATAGTCCAAGGATGACGGCTGTAAGTAGCGCTTGGGATGTTATGCCCTAATGATGTAGTGTGTTGAGAGTTGTGTGCCGCTTTGGAAGTTGTGCAAAATTCATTGCCCATATTTAAATGATATTTTCAAGATCATTTTTCTCTCTCCAGTCTTTCTTCTTCGCATGTCAACTTCTCTCTCTAAGCAAAACCTTCAAAGCTCTCTTTCCTTCTCCATTCCATTGTTCCTCTAGCGATTTCTCTTAGTTGTCTTTAACCAACAAACTCTCCAGGTGACCACTTACCCATTTTTCTTCGTTTCACTGTATTTTTGTACCTATTTTGTTTTTCCGGTGAGTTTAAAATTATTCGACTACTGATTAGAGTGTTTTAAGGGTGTTTTTTAGGTTGAGATTTTTAGTGGTAGGAGAGTGTGTTAGAGGAGTCTTTAGGGTCTTGCCCCCTCTGTGTACCCCTATTTGGATGCTCCGGTCTTCTTCGGTCATCTTCTCCGGTGGAACATTCAAAATGTTCTTCGTGTGTTCTTGACTTAAACTGTTCAAATTCTTTGGTTTGATCTTGAGTCAAACCTTAGTCAAACCTTTAGATGTTTACTTCCTTCCAAGTTTTTTTATCCTCTATTGAGAAGTGTGACCTCGGCTTCTGAATTTTAAAGACCCTTTATGAACTAGCCTTTCAATATCCTAACCTTAGGGATAGGTGCTTCCAAGAGATACGTAGGTTAGAGGAAGAGGCTGAGGTCAAGCATTAAGCCGACCCAATCTGGAGACGACCTCTTTTTCCCATACCTTTAAAGACAATTTTGCCCTCTGCGAAAAAGATGGTCGACTCGTCCTTTGCTCGGGCCGATGATAAGATTAATACGTGGAGGCCATGAGGTTTTTACCAACTCACCCCAAGGGGACGGGAGAACCTGATGCTACGTCTTGAGCCTTAACACCTGACCGAGCCGATACGTCTGGATGGGATGACCCTTCCGTTGAGATCCTGTCAGAATCTGCAACATTGCGGTTCCCCCAACTGTAATTCCTCTATCTGTTATGACTGAGGCAGAGTTCGAGGAAAAATATCCCGATGGTGCTCCCATTGTTGTGCCTCACACCGATAATGTTGAGGATGGGGATGAAGAGGCTGAGGGAGAGACATAGGAAGATTCTGAGGCTGACGAGCCTGTAGACTACTCATACGCCGAGCGATATCAATCCTCAATTAAGGAACTTGACCTTCTTTATTTTAGACATCTGTATGACATCAAGCCTAATGTCATCCTGCGTGTACCGGACGAGGACGAGAGAGTGTACGATGGACGAGAGGAGGGAATTTCCCTCTACGACCAAATGTTTAGGGTCGGCTTTTGTCTTCCCTTTGATCCGGCTATACGAGCCATTATTTCTAGCCTCGTTCTTGCCCCTACTCAGATTGCCCCAAACTCATGGAGGATTATACTGGGTTATATTTCTTTGTGGAGAAACAAGTACGAGGACGAGCCTTCAGTTGAAATCTTCAAGGCTTGCTATTATGTCTTGTTTTCTACAACCCAAACTGGCTACTATCACTTAGGAGCTAGGAAGTTTGACAAAAAGATCCTTCATGTCATTCAGACTTCTAACCATTGTTGGAAAGAGAGGTTCTTTTATGCTTTCGGGGCTTGGGAATTTCCTACCGACGCCGACCAAGAGAGGCGAGAAAGTGAGCCGAGGGTATCTTGTGCCTTGGCAAAGCCTTCAATGTCTTTTAAGTTAGATCTCGACCTTATTGTAGCAAATAGAGAGAGAGTAGACTTTCTCAGAGGCCAAGGGAAGAATGGCTAACTCCCTTCTTTTGAAGATTTGATGTCTCCCAAATTCTTAGAAAAATTTGGGCTGAAGGTTGATCCCTTGGATGACCTTTGTAAGTGAAATAATTCATTGATTTTTGTTCAAGTCTTTCATCGTCTCGTATTTCTGTGACTAATGGTTCCTCATTTCTCTTTTGCGGACCATCCTCCTCACATATCTGAGGAATTTTGGAACATGAATGTACCAAGTCTTTGTAACGTTGTTAACAAGAAGAAGCAACCGGCTGGCAAAAATCAGCCAAAAAAGAAGACGATCACTACCGGGTCAATGCCGCCATAGGTCGGTCAGAAGAGGACCCACCAGCAAGTTCCCTCTGTGATTCGACCTGAGCGAGATGCTCAAAGGTCGAGGGTGATTCCTTCTAACCAATCAGTGCCGAGCGGTTCTAGGCCGAGCTCCTACTGTAGGGACTCCTTCTAGGAGTATTGGCAGAACAACCTAGCGCAGCTTAAGAAGTGTTCAGACTCAATTCTTCCCTTGTCCACAAGATCAAAGAGGGCTATGCTAGGAGTCCCAACTAAGGACAACTATGAGTTCTTGGAGAGGATGCCTACCCCCCAGTCTTTGACTTAGGCCTTCATCTGATGGCAGAAGTATTTTCTTTTAGTGAATAGCTTGTTGTCTTCTCTCGTACTTTTGTCTCTGCTAACACTTAAGTTTTTCTTTCTTCCATAGTCTGTGTGCACTTTCGCATCGACCAACAAATGGATGGTTGAAAATTATCCGAATATTCAAGAGGCTGACAGAGCTCTTAAATCCGAGGAAAAGCTGAAGAAGCAACTAGAGGCATGCCAAACCAACCTCAAACAAGCTCATGACGATTTGAAGCTCAAGGATGAGGCCTTGACGAAGAAGAATAACGAACGCAAAGAAAAAGAACAGGCCCTGATCACACAGTTGGCTGCTCATGCTAAAGAACTTGCAGTTGCCGTGCAAAAGGCCAAAGACGATGCTCTATCTACTGAGTCAATCGAGAAGATCAAAGTCGAGGCTATCGAAGCTTTTAAAGCTTCAAATGAGTTTGGTAGTTACGACATCATATATCTTGAGAGGGGTGTAAGGTCGGCGTGTCGATGGATCACGACTAAATTTTCTAAAGTAGTCTTTTCCATATGGCCTGCATTAAAAGCACCAGGCTCGTCGGATCCTCTTTTTGATGCAACACTAGAGTTTGTTGAGCTGATGGCTGCAGCCAAGGCCGGGGCCATGCAAACTGAGGCCCTACAAACTGACGCCCAAGTTCAGGTTGTCCGAGCCGAGGATGGGGTTGTCCATAATGAGACTAATGCTAAGGGGGCTACCACCATCACTATTGAGCCAACTCCATAGGTGGTCGTCTGTGGCCGATACCTTGTCCTGATTGTAATCTTTTCCTTTGAACAATTTATTTTGTGGGTTGAAATCCTAAGTTTATTGTCGTCCTTAGAGTACTTATATTTGTAATTTCTGAATGAATGGAATCTTTTTTGTTGTTCATTTGTCTGCGCCTCATCTTGATTTTTTTGTATGCCATGAAATCAAACTATGTTGTCGTCTCATCTTTGGATGAGATGATAGTAGTCAAACTATGCAATTTGATATTACGAAATTATGATGTTGTGTCAAGTCCCCTCTCATCGTTTTGAGAGTGTGTGGTCAAGGGTCATCTCGTCCACACATTGTCGTCTCGACCGAGAGAGTTTAATCCACCAAATTATGATGTTCTGCATAAGTCCCCTCTCGTCGTTTTGAGAGTGTATGGGTGTGTGTCGCCTCATCCATACACCGTTGTCTCGACCGAGAGAGTAAATCCACCAAATTAATGACGTTTAATAATGAACCACAACTAAGTGATTTTTTATTTGCATCCACCAAATTATGATGTTTAAGCATGTCCCCTCTCATCGTTTTGAGAGTGTATGGGTGTGTGTCGCCTCGTCCATGCACTGCCGTCTCGACCGAGAGAGTAAATCCACCAAATTAATGATGTTTAATAATGAACCACAACTAAGTGATTTTTAATTTGCATCCACCAAATTATGATGTTTAAGCATGTCCCCTCTCGTCGTTTTGAGAGTATGGGTGAGTGTCATCTCGTCTATGCACTATCGTCTCGTCCGAGAGAGTAAACCCACCAAACTAATGATGTTTAATAGTGAGTGTCGTTCAATGTTATTGACAGCTCATAAACGAGGTTGACCCATCTAGACAGCCGTATCACCGAGGGCGACTTAGGTCTACTCCACCGCGAATGATGTTTTGTAGGTTAAGATGAGTTGATACATACAAACAACAAGCATTCAAAATAAATAAATAACATATGAGAGAACAATTGAGATTTTTATTGAACTTCATTCATATTTCTTTCACCGCCTGAGTCTCGTATACATGTATTATAATGGAGTTGGAAAGAGACTAGCAAAACTGAAATGTTACTGGTAATACTTTTTGAGGTGGTCGGCGTTCCATAGATTGGAGAATGGCTCTTCTTCCAGATTCTCCAATCTATACGTCCCTAGTACTACCTCTTCAACCACTCTGTATGGGCCATACCAATTTAGATGAAGCTTGTTAGGCTTCTGCCATGTCTTCTTCAACACTACGTCTCCTACCTTCAATGGGTGTGCCTTTACTCTCTTTTGTAGAACTTCGCTGTCCTTTGCTGTTAGGCTGCTTGCCTACCTCAACATCTTCTCTTCTTTCTTCCACGAGGTCTAAATCAAGTCTTCGTTCAACAATGTTGCCCTCTTGGGTAGGGAGACCTACCTCTGTTGGCACTACTGCCTCTAAACCATAAGCCAACATAAATAGATCTTCTCAGTAGGAGTCCTCTCCATCGTCCTGTAAGCCTAGAGGATAGCATATACGTCTTCAACCCACCTGCCTTTGACCTCTTCCAACCTCTTCTTGATTCCATCAAGAATCGTCCGGTTTGTTAGTTTTGTCTGCCCATTGGCCTGGGGTCAGCCAGGAGTAGAGAAGAACTACTTGATGCCGACCCGTTCATAATATTTTACCAGGGAGACATTCTTGAACTGTGTTCCATTATAAAAAATCGGAGTATTAGGTAGGCGGTACCTACAGATGATATTTTTCCAGATAAATTGGAAGGCTTTCTTCTCCGTGATTGTTATCATCGGCTCGGCCTCTACCCACTTTGACAAATAATCGATTGCCACAATGAAGTAACGATAGTTGTTCACAACTCTTGGTAGTGGTCCAACCAGGTCAATCCCCTAAACCGCAAAGGGCCAATGAGATGTAATGGAAGCAAGAGGCTGATGAGGTATGGTGGCAAACTTTTGGCATTTATCGCACTTCTTGACGTATGCAGCTGCATCTTTGGCCAACGTCGGCCACCAATAACCCTGGGTAATATTCCTCTTAACTAATAGTCTCCCTCCAATGTGGCTGGAACACGACCCTTCATGCACACCTTTTAGAATATACTCTGCCTCAAATGGATGGACACATCTGAGGAGAGGAAGTAGGAACCCTTTCTTGTATAAGATGTCTCTTATAAGGGAAAACTTGGCAGCTTTGTACCTCAATTTCTTTTTCTCGGCCTTGGACTCAGAAATCTCCCCATCTCTAATGTAACGGACTATAGGATCCATCCAGAAGGCTCCCATACTCACATTGAAATAAAATTCCTCGGTATTCTCTTCTCCCTCGATCATCGACCGATGGAGAATCTCTATCGGGACTATTCTTTTAATTTTAGTTCTGGTGGCCGAGGCTAATCTTGCCAGATGATTAACTCAGCCATTGTCCAGTCGAGGTATCCTCTTTAGTTTTACTTAAGCAAAATGCTTTAACGCTGGTACTGTCATTCTGTCATCTTTAGCCTCGTATGCCCCAAGATTTAATTAACAACCAACCTGTAATCACTATGAACAAGGAGTTGGCTAACATTCAGTGTTTGGGAAAGGGAGAGACCTTTTAGGAGGGCCTCGTACTCAGATTCATTATTAGAATCTTTGAAGTTGAACCTTAACGCATTCAATATCAGTCCCATCTGGTGCTGACATTATCAATCATGCCCCTCTTCCACTCTTACATGAAAACCCATCAACAAAGAGGCTCCACACCATACCATTTGACAAAAAACTACCCTCTTCCAGGGTTCTATTCTTGAAATAAATACCGTTCCTCCTAATTCCCAGACACTTTGTTTTTTACTAAACTCATCCCGGTCTCAGCCGAGGGAGGACACAATTTGCTTTCTGGCTGATAAGCTGTAGCTTCAGGACCTTCTGTGTTGGCCTCGTCCTAGGTGAACTCGGCCACAAGGTCAGCTAGGGCTTACCCCTTAATGGCCGTTCTCGACTGGTAGATGATGTCGAACTCTCCCAATTCGATTGACCAAGCCATTAGTCTTCCTGATTTCTCAGGCTTGTGAATAACTTGTCTGAGGGGTGACTGTGTGAGGACCACTATGGTATATGCCTGGAAGTAGGGCTTCATCTTCTTTAAGGCATGGATCAGTGCATAGTCCAATTTCTCCATTTTGGGGTACCTCTACTCAGCCCCTTGGAGTGCCTTGCTATTAAAATACACTGTTTTTGAACTCCATTCTCTTCTCTTACAATTGCTGCACTAATGGCCAATTCTGACACTGTTAAATAAAGATACAGTTTCTCCCCTGAACCGGTATAGACAATAGGAGTGGAGAGTCGAAATAGGACTTCAAATCCTTAAAGTCTCTATCACACTCATCGTTCGACTCAAAAGCTATTCTCAATACTATAAAGAAAGGAAGGCATTTATCAGTCATTCTTAAACCTGTTTAATGCTGCCACTCTTCCAGTCAGTCTCTGCACATCCTTTATTGTTATTGAAGTTTTCATCTCCAACAAGGCCTTGATCTTCTCGGGGTTGGCTTCGATCCCCCTCTGATTCACAATGAATCCCAAAAACTTGCCTGCTCCCACGCCGAAGACACACTTGGCGGGGTTGAGTTTCATCCTGTACCTGTCCATCGTGTTAAAAGTGTGTTCAAGGTCGGCCACATGTGTGTCGACCTTGAGGCTCTTCATCAACATGTCATCGACGTACACTTCCATTGTCTTCGCGATCTGGTCCTCAAACATTTTGTTGACTAGCCTTTGATATGTTGCACCATCATTCTTTAACCTAAAGGGCATGACCTTGTGGAAATAGGTCCCCTTGTCAGTAATAAAGGTTTTCTTCTCTTCGTCGGTTGGATCCATGAATATTTGGTTATAGTCTGAGTAGGCATCCATGAAGCTCAATAATTCATGGCCGGCTGTAGCGTCTACCATCTGATCAATCCTGGTAAAGGGAAAGCTGTCTTTCGGGCATGCTTTGTTCAGATCCGTGAAGTCAACACACATCCTCTATTTTTCATTGGCTTTGGGGACGATGGCAACGTTTGTCAACCAGTCGGGATAGATGACCTCTCAGACGAAGTCGACCTTCTCCAATTTCTTGACTTACTCCCTGATAATGTCATACTTCTCTTGCGAGTAGACGCTTCTTGTTTGTCGTATCGGCTTAGCATTATTAGCCACATTGAGTTTATGACACAAGACTTTTGGGTCAATACCGGGCATATCTTCATGGCTCCAGACAAAAATGCTCTGCCTCTTCCTCAACAGCTTAATCAACTCTTCCTTAACCTCCTTCTTTAAAGCTTTGCCAATTTGGATGGCTTTTTTCGGCTCGTCCTCATTGAGGACGATGGATTCTACCTCCTCAGCGGCATCACCCTTTTTGAGTTTCTTTTTATCTTTTGGATTCAGAGTATAAATATTATAGGTCGCAGTTGCCTTCTTGTATGCCTCCGTCTCCTCGGCTGAGTTGAAGTAACATTCTTGTGCCTCAACCTGATCCCCCTGAACTTCCCCTACCCCATATGGGTCGGGAATTTAATCATCTGGTGGACGGTTGAGGTCACAATCTTAAATTCCTTGAGGGTTACCCTTCCAAGAATGATATTATAAGACAAATAGACATTTTCGTCCACTACGAAGAAACTGATTTTCTTCGTGAGGCATTTTGGCCAAGTGTTCCCCACTCCCACCTCCATCTCATATATTCCTAATGGTTGCACTTTCTCTCCACTGAAGCCGATGAGTGATTGGTGGTACGGGATCAACCTCTTCTTACTCAGACCCAAACCTTTGTAGCAATCTCAGAACATGACATCAGATGTGCTGCCTCCGTCGATAAGAATCTTTGGAACCTCATAGCCATGAACAAGAGCGGTGATGACTAGGGGGTCATCATGTGGAGCTAGAATTCCTTTGAAGTCTAACCTCCAAAAGCCAACTATCAATGTATCCATATCAACCTTGGTTCTCTTACCTTTCACAGGTTCTAGTACAGCCGAGTTCACAGTTTTCGGCTTTGGAGAGAGAGCTTTGGCCTCTGCTATATGTGATTTCCTATCGGCGATCGCTTTTCCTCCTCAAACGAGTCCCCCGCAGATCATACTGACCTCATGAGAGATCACATTGAGCCGACCCTTTGGATCAGTAAACTTAGGTGGGAGGTCAGGGTTGTCTTCATCACAGTCATCTGACTCATCATCGTCTCGTCTTGTCGGGCCATCAGGCTTACACTTGCCATCTCTCTTCCTCCTCTGTGTGTCGTCTCGTCCACCCTTTGAGTTGCGATTGTCTGCATACTTTCTCAGCTTACCTTCTTTCAACATCTTCTCAATTTCATCCTTCAAAGAAAAACATTTGTCAGTCAGGTGCCCATGGTTCTGGGAGAATTCACATCATAGACTTTTGTTCCTCTTTTGAGGATGAGCTTCAATTTTTAGGGCCACCTCAGGGACCGATCATTCTTGATCTCATTAAAGATATGCTCACAACAGACTGTAAGGGGAGTGTAGTCGGCAAACTTATCATCTGCTGATCTCTTTTTTCCATCTTTACTCTTCTTTTGGAATTTTCCCCCACTGCTCATCCCCTTTTCATCCTCATACTTCGCTGCCATAGCTTCCTCGACATTCATGACCTTACCGGCCATCGCCAATAGCTCGGCTATAGACTTCAGTGGGTCCTCAGCAAGCTTCCAGAGCAATTTTCCCTTTTGTAGACCTCCTATCAGTGCTGTCATCGCAATACTTTCTTTATAATCCTCAACTTCTAACTTTTCGTTGTTGAATCTTGCTATGTACTCCCTGAGACTCTCATTCTTTCCCTGCTTGACATATAACAGGGGAGTAGTCTTCTTTTGGGGTCTTACCCCAAAATAGAAGTTGTGTATGAACTTCTCTGCGAGTTGCTTGAAGTTTGCAATTGAATTCTTCGGGAGTGAAGTGAACCATACATGGGTAGCTCCAGTCAAAGTGCTTGAACAGGCACGATATCTCATCTCATCTGAGACTGAGTAAATGTCTGCGGTCGACTGGTACATCTCTACCTGGTGAACATAATTGGTACTCCCATCATACTTTGGGGTAACCATTGGTGGCTTGAACTTAGCAGGGGTTGGAAAATTGACAATCTTAGCCACGAAAGGAGAGCTTTCAGAGTAGCCCCTTTGCAAGGGGTCTCGGCTCTTGAGAATATCTCCAATTTTATCTTGCAACCTTTGAATTGAGTCATTCTAGGGACTCTCGACTGCTACCACAACGTTGGCCTAGACGATATTATCCCCTGCCACTTCAACTGGTCGAACAGAAGGTTCCCTTGCCGCTAACCTGTGTCGGTTGTTCACTTCTCTTAAGCCCTCGTCTCGACAACATAGGGTCCGACAATCTGCCCCTTCTCTCCTTGAGCCAACATGGCTCCTTGATCTCGGTAGTCTATCTCTGAGATCACCAACTGGGTAGAGCCTTTCAAAGGCCGACCCTCTACTTAGCCGATCAAAGGTTGAGCCCATTGGTTGTGCATCACGACTCGGCCTCCTACTGTGATCTCGACTTGCTTAAATGGGGCATACAATGTTACCTGATACTTCATATGGCTCCCAATAGTCAGCTTGAGCGTCTTCACCCTCATAGTCATCATACCGGTCCTCTAGCCAGGGTTAGCCTTGCCTCCCTAGGCGTAAACGCCTAGGGTTGGCAACGTTCTTCCGCCGTTGAAGAGGTAGTAACTCCTTGCGTGGTGCTGGGGTGGTCTCTTGGCGTCTGGAGGCTGCTCCATGTCTGTCGGAGTAATCATCTCCGATAATACCCCAACGGGTCTAATTATCATATTTTGGCTGAAGGCAACCAACTGTTCTTGCATCGCCTGTTGATTGGCCACTAATGACTTCAACGCTGCCGCCACCTCCTCCATCTCTGACTGAGGAGGCGCGTGACTGGAGCTAGGACGGTCAGCTGGTGGTGGAAATTCTGATGCCATGAATGTAAAAGCTTTAGAAGCAACAAGAGCTCTTTCAATGGTGAAACATCTCTACAAGAGGGGAGGACTAGTTCACCACCAAAGACTCCAGTGAAGATAAGCTAGAGAAGGGAAGAGATGATAATTCTCGTTCCCACAGATGACGCCAGACTGATGATACCAAAAAGGGTACTACCAGGTCACAATGATAATGAGCTCAAACATGTATAACAATGGCAACAATCAAGCAATATAACAGTAAGAGAATAAGATAAGGCGAAGAGGAATTAAAGATCATAATTAAGTGGTTTAGCCAAATTATGGGCTACGTTCACTGTGCAATGCGTGTCATCCACTAAATGAGGCTCTAATGGTCTGAATATACAACCATTCAAGCTATTTCTCTCTTACAATTACTTTGACAGAGTTTCTGTAGGGTTTCTAATAGGTCTACTTCTACCATGAGGTAGAAGACAAGTATTTATAGTGTTTGCGGGGTGTAATGCACCCAAGCATGTAGTATGCATGTGTGGAATGCTCCCAGCCAATGAGGAGGAGCCATCCGTCTTTGTCACATGCAAGTTATGATGATCAAATATTTCCTCACGTGAGGGAATGATCTGGTTGTAATGGTTTCATCCATGTGGGACTTGAGTCCCACGCGCAATGTTCCATGCGCTCCCTAAACCACGTGCCCTGCCAGGTGTCAGTGTCGGCCACGTCGTCCGGGTCGAGTCCGAGATGACGAGTCAACCCCCTGATGGGATCACCACCGATGTTGAACTGTCTTGGGTCGGCCTTCGTCTTCGAGGAGGTGGGACGAGGTTGAGGTTGCACTGATGAGTCGTTAGGGATGTTGATAATGTTAATCTACCTTCTAGGTTGAGGCCGATGCTTTGTGAGACAAGGAGGTGGGTCGAGGCTGACCCCCTAGTCGAGTGCACAACCGAGTTGTAACTTGTGGAGCTTGATAGACTGGAGAGGTCAGCTGGGTTGAGCAGGCCCTTCAGCTGCCCGAGGGCATATTTTGGTATATCACAGTGTCCTATAAATCTAAATATAGGATGGAATGTAATCTTGAACTTAATTGTCTATATTTTTTTTAAATAAGGAACAAACCCTAAGCTAACTTTTCTTGTAAGATAAAAAAATTCAGAAAATGTAAAATTAGATAAAATATTAGTGTGAGAAATGAATACAAATATATAAAACAATTTGTTTTTTGGTTTTGTCTTAGGGTTTAACAAAATAAATAAATAAAGTTAATGATCAGCTGAGTTGATCAAAGGTTTTTCATCCAAAAAAGGGTCCAACCCAATATACATAAAAAATGAGTACCAAAGTATAAACCAGACAAATAAAGGAATGACAAAGACCAAATGACAATTCTTTATTTGCTAAATCACTCTATCATTGTTTTTGTTAGTTTTTGGATACCTTTGTAACTTGAAGTTGAAAAAAATAAGTTATACATCTTTCAGTTTGTGCAACAATTAAATTATTGCTAGCTATTGATTTTCATTAGGGTTAATTATACTTTGATCTCTTCAACTTTACACCTATTTTCAGTTCATCATATGTATTTTCATTTTTTAGACTTAACCCCCTTCAACTTTTAAAATTACATACCCCTGATCGTAACATTGTTAAGTTTTCGGACAAAAAATTGATCATTTGCACAAGTGATTGGACAAAAATATCCTCATGTATAATGCAAATAATCAATTTTTCGTATGAAAATGTAACCTTATTATTGCTTGGGAATAAAGTGATATATTTTTATAAGTTGAGGGGGTTAAGTTTATAAAATAAAAATATAAATGGTGAAATGAATATGAAAGTAAAGTTGGAGGGATCAAAGTGTAATTAATCCTTTTCATTATAAATAAGGGACATATACCAAATAGTCCTTCAACCTTTTTTTAATACACGTTTAGACCAAGTCTTTTTATTTTGCAGCCAAGGTTCTAAAAGGCACGAGGCGTGGTCGAGGCGTAGAGGTCAAACCTCAAGCCTTAGGAGCCTAGGGATAAAAAAGCGTTTTTCCTTTTTTTATTATTTTAATTATTCTAAGGCTAGTAATATAATAAAATAATACATACCTTGAATTTTGAAACCATATCCATATGTTTGGTAGCCATCTTTCTCATATTCATGCTCCATAACCAATATTTGTCAACGAATCCTTTGTTTTAAAAAAAAAAATGTGTTTTAAGCTTTTTACCAAGAATAAGGCATAATAAGGCGTAGGCGATGCCTTTCTCTCAAGCCTCAAGTCTAGGGGGAGCGTAGTCGAGCCTTTTAGAACATGGTTTGCGGCAAAAAGTCCTTCACCATGTCAAAAAAGCTTTACCATGTCGCTGACGCGAATATTTAAAGATAAGAGAATAAGAGACTTTTTGGTACAAAATAAAAGACTTGGACTAAATGTGTATTAAAAAATGTTTGAAGGACTTTTTGTTATTTGATCCTATAAATAATTTTACGGTGATCGTCAAATTATACCCAAACATCATACCATTGAGTTGTCAAATAAACATTAAATGATATTTAAAATAAGGAAATTTACAATTAGGTCCCTTGGTAATAATTTTTAAACATTTAAAGACAATTTATTCTTAGGTCCACATATTATGCCACTGGCGTGGGTTTCTACAAGAAGGGAATTAGTGGACCTAAGTATACAAAATTTGTCAAAATTCCTTTAAGGTCCGTTTGACAACCCAATTTCAAGCCATGGAAATAGAATTGAATGACCAATTTTAATTCCACGGAATTGAAATTAGTCTTCCAATTCCAATTCTAATTTCAACCCTTGAAGTTGAATTGCCAAACTGACCCTTAGTATTTAAAATTTATTTGTGAGGGCCCTAAGAGACTTTTCCCTTTAAAATATACCCCTTATGGTTCTCACTCACTAACAACCGTTTTTTTGACAACTGATTCGAATCTAATTTGAGGGTATCCCTATAATTGCTTGTGTTTCATTATAGCTTCATCGGATAGATGGTCAATGTGGAGGTTACTGGATAAACCTCAAAAGGCATTTCGCAGTCCACTAGTTGAATAGTCGTCTAGCTTTTGGCTGCTGCATCGAGGCAAAGTGCATTATTCATTTTAACAAGCCAAAATGTATATCATATGGAAGATGGTCGCAGTAGACCTAAAAGGATAATTAACTATAATTCGAAAATTTGCAATGCTTTCTTATATAAAGCGCAGCTGTTGGACATGAAAAATAGAATTGGCGGTTCTATATTTTGAGAGTTATATTTGGAATGCTTGATAGAATAAATAATTTTTTTGGTTTTAATTCTATTTCCAAAATTTTATTGGACTCTCATCTAATGTATTTTTAGAATTATAGTAAATTTCATAACAATTCAAAATTGTTCATAATCGTTCTGTAATCACATATTTAGGTGAAACTTTCGGTCCAATATTATTGGAAAACGCAGCTGGTGTGTGGATGTGTACATATTCGCACCTACACAACACAAATTGTTTGAATTTCTATGTTGAATAATAAATAAATTTTGCTGACTCTAATGATGTAGTGTTAACCATAAGTAGTCTTTTAAAACCTGGTGATTGCATAAATTGGTAAAAATGTTAATTAAACTGGAACTTTGTATTTTAAAACACTAAACTGTGAAATTTGTTGTTTCGAAACAAGATAGAAGATATGTTGTCAGTGGCGACGCGACACCACAGTATGATATTTTTTTTATTCATTACAAATTTGTTTCATTCTAAAAATAAAATAATATTTGCAGTCTCATATCTGCCATTCCTAATTGATATTAATTCATTTTGCATGTAATATAATTCTAAATTTGATACTTGATGCATCTATTTCACACAGAACAAACATATAAAATTGGATAAAGTTTTGGTCCCTCTTACTACTTGGTCATGGATTCGCCACTTTTTAAGAAATTAGGCTTTCATAATTTTATTATTTTTCTTTGAATATTGAATGTGTATCTTGGTTGCTAGATTTTTTTAAGCAATATGAATTTTAATTAAAATTAAACATGTACATTTACAGTTGTATTCTTAAAGTTTGAAAGCCTAAAAAAATAAAACTAGTTTTGGTGGAAAGCATGTACTCAAACATGTGATGGATATTTTGATCACATTTCACTTAGTTCAATAAAAAAAATATAGTTTTTTGACAATATTTAATGGAATAATCACTTATAAATAAATAATATATATTCAAATCTTCTAAAAAAAGTATAACATCACTTTTGTAAAATTCGTGGAAAATTTCTATACATCTCAAGATTCATGTAATTTTTCTTTTCTTCACTGGAGTTTCTTTATTTCTTTCTTGCTCAATTTTTTTGTGGGAAGTTAATAGGTTCGTAGGTAAAATAGAAGATCTTTGATTCCTAGGTAAAGTAGTTCTACATGTACAGAAGATTTTGTACAGAATCGTTTGTACAGACTGACGTGTGGTGTTCATATTGGTCCGTGTCTTGGGTTCACTCAAAACACGAACTAATACAGACATGACACGCCAGTCTATACAGACGATTCTATATGAATCCTCTGTACAAATAGAATTTTCCTTTCCGTTAAGGAATTGTGATCCTTATTTTCTTGATTTATAGTATCACACCACGTCCAAAATAGAATTTAGGTCTTATTATCCTTTATTTTTACACAAACAAGGGATACAGTTATTAAGGTGGTAACTGACCTTCAGGGTTGAAGCCAAGATTTAAATTTGGAGGGGCCGGATTGACTGAGTCAGTTGTACGAGACGTGAACATATTGATTGATTGACTTAATTGATCGATCGGTTTTTGATCGTTTGGTGCATTCTTCTCGGCTTAGAGTTTCTATCGCGATTCAAAATTATATATATTGAATTTAATTAATGGTGATAATTTTTGCCACGTTATGGTCACACGTAGGGTCGAGCTACTCGTGTTTAGTTGTTTACCTAGGTAATGGGAGATTTTGCTCTTAATTTAAACATCGACTATAACTTTTTTTTCTTTCTAAAACTCCAATATTTATGAGTAGAAAAGATTTAAGTGTTAAAATTCAGTTTGCAATTAGATTAATTAGTAAATTTTTATGGTCTAGTCACATTTTATAAGTTTCAGTTGGAGTCTTTTTTTTTATAAATTGTAATTGTCTGATAACCACCTCTAACAACTTTTATTATTAAAAGTTCAAATTGTAACAACCCATTTTCGTGTTAACTAAATTCCTGAAAGAATGACATGTGTCCCACGTTTTGTCCGATAGGATTGACAACTAAAAAAATAAAGGACGAGATTAATTGCAAATAGTTTTTTTTTACAAGTGGGACTGAATACTTGTGCTCCTATAAATTAAGCATTAGGGGTAAATCATTAATATAAATTTGTGAGGAAAAAAATCTGCAATTAAAACCATTTTTTATACAATGAATTTAAAGGTAAAAAACATGGGGTTTACAGATTGAATAAACAATAAGATGCAAATATTGGATAACCCATTTAACTTGTAATGTCGATTTTCTCTAGTTTGAAAAATGGGGGTTTGGATTTTTTTTAAATATATTCTGTAACACCCCGTAAATTCAATGACCTTTGATTAAAATAATATTTTGAGAGAAAAATAATTTATTTTATTGGGAGGAATTAAATTCGTGATTTCAAAAAAAAAATAATTTGAGGAATTTATTAATTTGGCGAAATGAGGATTTACTATGTGGACTACTTTGAGTGTCGCATTTTGAGGTCAAGAATTTGGAGAATGTTATAAATTAATTCGAACTGCAATTCGGAGTGCACGGTTGAGTTCGGATGGATCGAAATAATTGGAAATGAGTATCCATAGGTATAATATGGGTTTCATGACTTTTTAGATACATTTGAGCTCCTGATTAAGTGTTTGAGCCATTTTTAGAAAGCCCATATGCCAAAAAATGAGATTTGAGTTAATAACCCTAATTGCGAAAGGGTGAGGGGACTTTAATTTATTTTAGAAGACCAAAATTGGGGAGAGCCTTAGAGGAGAACAATTAGAAGAGAATTTGGAGATTTTGAGAGATTTCTTCAAGAACAAGAGCAGAGCCTTGAATCCAACCCACCATCTTCATCAAAGGACTTGATTCTACCTCCCTAAGGCAAGTGGTTTAACTTGCATTTGTTAAATTGCATTTTTTCTATTCATGTTAAAGAAGGTGTGAATTAATTAATATGTTAGGGTTTATTCTACATTTGAATTTGGGGATTTCATGTTTGGGATTTATATGATAAGATTTTGTAGATTTGATGCCACAATTGGTGTAAATGATGTAGTTATATTGAGTAAATCAAATGGGTGCATTTAGGATGAAATCTGGGAATGTGGGGTAATCTGTACAAAATTTGAGGTTTTAAAACAGTAATGGTGAACTGATTTTCTGGGCAACGAAAAAGGATAGAGAACACCAGGGTCGTTCGAACGACCTGGTGTCTCGTTCAAACGAGATCCATTGTCGTTCGAACGACATGGCTGGTCATTTGAATGACCTGGTTATTTCTGCCAAATTTCTCCCCTTCCCTCGTTTCAAACCTGATTGTTATTTTGTGATGAATTATTCCTATGTTGGTTGAATCTGAAAAATTATGGTTATAATCTAGGGTTTGAAATTGTGAAAATCACCCTTGGATTAAGTGGAGAATAACTCCAATTAGAGAATTAAGATTTATGATTGAGTGATTTGAAACCTTATTAATTAAGTGGGTAAACTTAATTGAATGAAATTGAATAATGAATTGGAAAGTTTGAATTTAGGGCCAAGAGAGGGATAGTCCGGGTATATTGATTGAGTGACGTCAAGATAATAAAATAAGTGTGAGATTGTTTAAGTTGAGTCGGGATATTGACTAGGGTGAAATATGGACTAGTGCCACGAGTGTTTACGCACGGATTTAGTCAAGTTAATTTATTATAGGGTTATATAAGAAATTAAGGAATATTCAAAAATAAAAAGGGTGATAACTTTAATATGTGGAATTTGAGGAATAAGTTCTACATGATGAGATTTCGGGAGAAAAGTGCAAGTCCGGGTAATTTAATTGGGTGACACAACTTGAGTAATACATAAATAATTGTGTGAAATTATATAAAAATATAAAGTCGGTAGATAGACTTGGAAAGGCTACGCTAGTGTTGCGAATTTTTGTACACGGGAAGCCTAGATTTAATATATATATATATATATATATATATATATATATATATATATGATTTATAAATATTTGTGTGAATAATATTTATACTAAAGTATACCCATTCTAGTATTATCAAGGGAGGTTGCACGATGTGGGTGAATCCCCTGGCTAGTGAATGCAGGGTGAGTATAGTTACCAAGTCATAGCGTTCGAGTTCAGGAGTGTGTTTTAATCTCACTACTGTGGGAAACTATGGCCGCTTCCACACCGTTTGTACATATTTCTGAAACGGGGAGCTAACCGTGTCAGGGTTTCGGGTGGATGAGTATACCCGATTATGATAGCATTTATAGAACACCCGATGAGTGCTTACTCGGGGAATAATTATATATCTACGACATGCGTGTGAATGTTGTGATATAATGATACGTATATATGGTGCAGATTTATATACAGGTGAATACATAATGTGAAATGTATAAATATAACATGAGAGATTGTTATATAATATCAAATGAGAAATGACTTAAATAAGTTAGTGATACGTATATATGGTGCAGATTTATATACGGATAAATACAAGATGTGAAACGTATAAATTATATAACTCATGAAAATGTTATATGGTATTAATTGAGAAGAGATTTAAATAAGTTAGTGTGATTAATAACTTATAACTCGTAAACTAAACTCACTCGGGATAGAGTAGTGGGAAAAGTAGGATATGGATATATATATGACAAGAATAGTTACGGGGTAGATAACTAGATCGGTCATGTATAAGTACGCTAGGTGTGCACATTAGTCAAGGGGTGAGGTGTCCTCAAGAGAGTGTGTGACACTAACTTAAATCTGAAGAGCATTCATGCATTTTAATTTACTGCATTTAAATTCACTTGCTAAATATTTTCCAAATGTTTGGGTTCTAACACTTGATATAAAATATTTTCAAAACCTATTAGGTGTCCAGCCACAGGGACGCCATAATTGTTCTATTCCAGAGTGACGCAGCTGCGGCACATGTGGATGTTGCAGGACTTTGACTTAGCCGCTTCAGTCATTTTATTCCTAGAGTAAGATGCATTTAGTATTCCATTCGGGCATGTCTCCCTAGTTGTTCCATTTTATTTCAGTTAGATGATGTATTCGGTTATTCCTCTTATGGTTTATTTTTGTTATTTGACTTGTAGCCGGTGGTTTTTGAATTTTCGTATTGTTTGATTCAGTGATTGTGTGAATGGTTTATTATATATTCTTTCACATATTGTTAGTGATGTTAAATAAAAAAGATAAAATTTAGAACCATGTCTTTTGAATACTGCTTGGTTAGTAAGTTTTAAAAAGTTTTCGATAGTGATGCTAAGAATGATCTAGATGAGATTCCTGTTTAATTTGATATAGGACTGATCACCAAGTATTTTATTAGGCGGAGTGTCACAAATACTTTGCAAATGGGAAACTTGGAACCTGAAAGCTACTAAATCTAAATGCTCTAATGCCACCCACAATGGGCAGTGTAAACGTCAAAATTTATGCACTGAGAACGCCCCCTAACAGTGTGTGCTCAGGCAAAGATGGTCCGAATAAACAAAAATTCAAAATTTATATTTTTTGAATTTTTAAAGATTGAAACTTTAAAACTAAATTAACCCTGTAAGACTTAACACTGATTTAAAACCTTTGTTGTGGAAAATAAATTTATCTAATTTTATCTTTTTATCTTAAGCATGCATCTAACTGATAAGCTAATAAAATAAAGAAATCATCTACAGAACACCGATGAACGAGTAAAATCATAAAGGGAAAAATCTTGGACGACCCACCTAAGCAGTTCACTATGATACAATTTTACAAAGCATAAACAGTAGACTTACTCCAGGACTCGATCCCTTATAAGTGTTGACGCTCTTCTATCTTCCATCGCTCCTCCACAGTGCAACGTAGGAGTCCACCTACACAAGCTGCCATAACGAACGGGTTCACGCACGTCTTGGTATCCATCGATGAAGCTCAACAACCGTCTATACTACAAATAACACACGGAATCCAATGCACGAAACAAGTTCTCTCAAGATGAAGAGAAACAAACTTTGGTGCCCAAACTCAAGATCTCAAAGCATAAGAATTACGAATCTTGGATCTTTAAATGTAATGGGTGAGACAAGGATTTTGGAACTTTAGTAAAGAGGTAGGAAAATATTTTTCGCCAAAAGTTCTTAAAAAATTTGAGTCCAACATACTTTAAATAGTAAAAACATGAATTTTGAAGCGATAAACTCGTTTGAACAAAAACAACAGGTCGTTCAAACAAGATTAACTTTTCATTCTAACGAAATTGGATTTCATTCAAATGAAATAACTTTCTCTTTCAAACGTCCTTCCAACGAGCTTCTAACGATATGTGCAAACTTGACACAAAATTCTCATTTTGATGTCCGTTACAACGAGATCTTAATTTTGTTCTAGCGAGATCAGAAGTCGTTTGAACAAAAACTTAATTTCATTCTAACGAGGTCAATTCTTGTTCTAACGAGATTAAAATCAAAAAATATTTTTCTTAAATTTTTTTTCAAGCAGTTCCAAACATTTTAAGTACAAAAACAATCTCCCATAAACATATCCAAGGACCCATATTCAATATGCAATCATACCTGCGAGATCCTCAATGAACCTGAAGACAAACTTGTCACAATAAATATGATACAATGTATAGAATCTTTGAAGTTTGGCCGTTACGTCTTCATCAAATACGTCATAGGTTTTTGGGATCAACCACACAAAGTCTATTATACGACTCAAATGTTTAGTCCGGAATGCCAATTACATACAAATTGACTCGATTGGAAATTTGTCCTTACAAATCTCCGCCTTTGACTATTCTGGGACAAAACCAAAACATAAATTCAATGTGTCTTTAAGCTCGCTAAAATGACTCATTCCCCTACCCCCAAAAGGAAAAAGAGTACAGACGCTCGACAGACACATAAACTTGAGTAGCTTTGCTTTGCTTGAAAATTTTATCGCTTTGTTGAAAACCTGTAAAGCTGTACACTTAAACACACCTTCAAATGCAAAGAGAATATAACAAGTATAAATTCGCAAATGAATAAACATCTAACAATGTTTAAAACAATCTCAACCTACGTAAGGTGTCTCCGCCTAAGATAAAGATATCATAATCATGCAAGGGACAAGTATCATTTCTCCCCCTTTTTGTTCAGGAATAAAGGAAGTAAGATAGCATAAAATAATTACCCCTTCTAAAAATCAAATCTCCCCCTAAATATGTAATCATAATATAACAATTTTAAACAAGGGGATATGGAAATAAATCACACAATGTTATAAAGTGTAACAAACATACAACATGCCAACTTAAGCACAAATAATCCAAACTATGATAAAATAATATCAATACTGATGCTAAAAGATGCCAATATAAATACACAATGAAATATGATACCAATTTTTAAATCACTAATTTTGAGAAAAGGAATTTCAATGCAACAATAAGAGATATTGATATGATCATATGCCTAATAAAATCCAAAGAAAAAGCATATGGCAAACATGGGCTATAAATGCAAACTGTAAAGACTCAAACCACGATACCTAATATATCAATATGAAAAAGATACAATAAAAATCCGACACATATATATAGGTATACACAATCACAAAACTCGACACAAAACATATAAACTTTACACACTAGCATAGTATCATGTGTCTAAACTTGTGGGATGGAATGAATGGGCATGATCTAGATACAAATGAAATATGATCCAAATATTCAAATATGTTTAAGAAGTTCTAACTGAGTGTAAACTTTGTCAAACCGAGATTTTAGCCTCAAGTGACAAGATAAAGTGAACTTAATGAACACATAAACACAATATACACAAGCCTAGCATATTGACGCTTCTACAAATCAATAGCGTCATGACAAAATAGGTATAACTAGGACTCATTGTGCAAACTGATAAGCACCCCAACGTGTTAAAATAAAACCCCAAATAGACGATTTTTAATTGTTAAATCTCGATAAATTTGGTATTATATGCGTACATGTCTTTATTGTAGGTCAAATGCTTCTTAAGGAGTTTAAAGCATTAAATCAAGGCAAAATGCGACACATATTCTGAACTAAACCCCAATCCCCGTACCTATTACCCTGTTCCCTAACCGAGTCAGACCTCCCTAATCCTGTCCTGAGCCTCGTGTGTGTTTAGTTTGCACCTTTCAGATTTTTTAGAATTTTATTTGTGTCGTATATAATATTTAGATTTTATTTTATATTTTATTTTGAGTCGTGTATATTTTTAGGATTTATTTGTGTGTTTAGTTGTATATATTAGAGTCCGTATCGTGCGTCATTTATTTATATATATATTTTAATGCAAATATAATAGGTGTGAGTTTTATTTTTATTTTATTTTTAGTTTAGTTTTGTTAATATTTTATTATATTTTATTTTTATTAGTATTATTTTATTTCAAGTCTTTTATTTTAAGAATATAATTTTCTAAGTTTAATAGATTTTTTATTTTCTTTAGTATTATTTTATTTTTAATAGATTTGAAAATATTTTTTTAATAGGTTAGGATTGTAATTTTTATAGATTTTTTTTAGGTGAGTCTATAGATAATTTTTATTTTTAGGGTCACAAACTAAACACACACACAATATCTAGCCTACGCTCATCCACACCCTAACATACCTATCACCTAGTATACCTCATCTCCTCTCACATCCATCTCCCACAACATCCAAATCTACACCTCCCATACCCGAACAAATCCGTCCACCCATACCCGTGCCTGAGCTCCGATCCACCTCCCTAGCCATCTCCGACCCTTATACCTTTAACCCACGAACCTGCGAAACCCAGCAGCCCCATTACCTACTACTGAAAAACCCGAAACCAATAACTCCCATTTCTAGCTACTCGAACCGAGCAAAATTCAACCAACCCAAACCCGAAATCTATTCTACTCGGCCATTAACCCGCTATAGCCCATCCTCATAGCTTGACCCATCCACCTTCATAAACCCAATCAGAACCGATCCAAAGCCCTTACCCGAACACATCTTGGCAACACCAATTATCCAAGACCCATTTTGTCTAAAACCATTTCCTTCCTTGTCTTACTCGATTCTGTTAAAGACCCCAAAATAAAAATCAATAGCCCCACATGTGTTTTAAAAGGCCTTTACCCCTTATTTTCCAAATTACCCTCATAACACCTCTCCCACCTGCACCATTAAACCTTTCCAGTTATGCCCTTTAGCTCCATTTTTGCCATGTATAAATGTAGACCATGCTCATTTGAGGATAGGGATGACAATTTTCTCCAAAAATTCGGGGCCCCGCGGATAACCAACAAAAATTCCTGAAAAATCTTCAAAAATTCGGGGATCGGGGCGAGTTCGGGGAGTTAAAAAAAATCCCCAAAACATTTTGGATCGGTTTCGAGTATAGCTTTAGGTCTCCAAGGGAATACTTAAATTATTAATATATAATAAAATATGTATTTAACAATAATAATAATAATAATAATAATAATAATAATAATAATAAATATAAGGGATAACATAACTTTCTTTCGTTTAAGTTTTAACACTAACTCGTAGAAAGGAAAGGGAAGTTATGCCTCCCTCCCTCCCTCCCTCCCTCATCTCTCTCTCTCTATCCCTCCTTCCCTCATCTCACCTGCACCGATGACTACCTAAAACCTACGACTCCCTCATCTCTCCTACGCCGCCGCCATTTAGAGGTAAATCTCTCTCTTGAACCTGCGATCGACTTTGTTTATAGCATTAAGGAGCTGAAATCGATCTGATCTGAGTTTCCCCAAGTTGGTTTTATTTTGTTTTTATCTGATCCCTTAGAGGCTCAACCCATTTGATGTTCATAGAGCAATTTTGTAAGCCATTTTATTTATGCTGTTTATGCCCTGAAATTTCATTTTGTTTATGTTTAAATGTAATTTAAATAATTTTTTTTATATATAAAAAAAAAAGAAACGAGTTCTCCGCGGGGAAATCGATACCCGTTTTAAACGGGGACGGGGATCCCCGAACCCGTTATAGGGGGAACGAGACGGGGAATGATATTTCTAAAGGCGACGGGGATGCGGATGCTATCCCTGACCCCGAACCGACCCATTGCCATCCCTGTTTGAGGACATAGAAGCTAGTAGAGAAGACCATAAAGAGAGAAAGTTTATTTTAGTTTAGAGAAAAAAATAAATTAAGTGATTGTAATTCAATTGAGAGAAATATAATTCAAAAAACTCATTGCAATTGAAGGTATTTTTGAGTTTGATCAATTCCTCTCAAATTCATCTTGTTTAATCCTTGCATGCTTTTATTTGTTTATTTTGTGTCCTGGATGATTATTATGGAGGGCTAATCTCCCATTCAAGGTACGAATTAAAGCCCCCTATGAATCCAATTGATTTAGTTTGTTAATTTAATTTTTTTTGATTTCATTTTATTAGTAAATTTAATTCCTACTCTTATTTTCACATAGAGAAATGGAAAATCGTCCTTCAAAAATGATTGAAAATTGTGTTATCATTTTATCATTTGATTCAAACTAGAGATATGCTTATAAAATTGATTAAAATCATAATATAACTTTCTTCTACTCTTATTTTTATTTTGTCTAATTAAAATTAGTTGGGTGAATTGGTCCTAGTGGGTGATTCATTTGATTAATTTTAATTTATTTTTTTAGTAGTGTTGTGGGATTTAAAATTACTTTTCTAAAAGAATATTTAATTAATTCATTAGTGTGATTACCTGTTGAATTAAATGAATATTTTGAAAATCAATCAATTTAAAATAGTCAAATTAGTGTTAATTGTGTGAAGTGCTGGTGTATTTACATCCCTTGATTTTTCTCTCTCATTTAGTTATCTTTCACTCATTTTCATCACACTTTCTAGTTATTTCATTGAAATTATATTCTAGTTTAGTTAATTTACCATCATCACAAAATTGTTTTAATATTAAAAAAATCATAAAAAAATAGAAAACAAAGAAAAAGCAAAATAGAAAAATCAAGAAAGAAAATAACTATAAAATTAGATTACATCTCATTTCTCATGTTTCACTCCATTAAGCTGTTATATTTTTCTAGGTAATTGAAGAAATTTTTTTGATCAAAGAGGCTATTCAATAACGACACACAAAAGCCTTTCTATCAAATGATGTCGTTGCCACTTTTTGGAGATTGACACGCTTGAGAAGAAATTTTGGATTATAATTCATTTGTTTAATCTTTTTCGTTTTTAGTACCATTTTGTCATTTTATTAGAAGTTTTGTAATAGGATTTTTATCATTTGGCTTGTATTGCGGTGCTTGGAGACGCCATTTATTTTTCATTTATATTTGTAAGGTGAAAAGGGAAACGGGACAAGGTAGATAGAGAGCTTACATGTGTAAAAGCCGTATGAGGTACATTTCTTTATCACTCGCGTATCTCATGTTAGTCAGTCCATTTATTGTTTAACTATATACTCTTATGTGACTTTATTTTTTGCATAGTCTTACACTGAATGGTTTGATGAATTAATTGGACTTAAGACCTAAACTCGGTCATTGAAATAAGAAGGTATTTAATCGCCCGAGTCAATCACTTAAATCCACTTGCTTGTTAACCCGTGCCATCATATACTTAAAACTAACCAACTAGCGAGCCAAGTAGGAGCGCATTTTTCATAGGCGACGTATAAGATTCCGTGATTTTCTCGCCCACGGATTAATTAAATTTGACTACCCAATCACTTGATTGAAGAAAAAAATTGGCTACGTGCTAGTTAGGATTTTTCTTTGCCTATACGTGTCTAATTCAAATACTTTGATAGTCGATTTTTTGTACTCCGGCATTGTGTGTTTCATACCGAGTACACTTTTATCCCTTTTCAAAAATATTTTTCATAATTTTTCTTATTAAAAAAACAGAAACATTTTTCATTCCTTTTCTTATATTAAAAAAAAATATATATATTTTCCTTCTTTTTCAAAAAATTCAAAAACCCAAAAAGTTTTGATTTATTTTCAAAAATTAAAAAAAAAATCAATAATATTTTTGGAGATATTTTTTTCACTAGCCATCCCGTCATGGCCGAACAACATCCTTTTTGGGAAGACTTTAGTCATTTCCTATATTCACAGTGCACCTATTGTTACCACGTCAATCACATGTCTTATGAGTTCCCGTACCTTCTTTATCCATCTGAACCCACCATGGATCATGTGTATCTATATGACACTATTTCGGAACCCACTGCGGCTTATTATCATGACATATATAATGCCAAGTGGTGTGATCAACCAAATTATTTGTGGCGGATTGATCGCCTTCCCATGAAATAAGAATCCCAACCCCATATTATGGGTTCTCATACGTTCCAACAGTCGTCATGGAAACCTAGTGCATCCCATCCTGATCAATCCCCTCACTACTCTACCCCTAATTATCAACCTTTTGTCTCTCACGAAGGCCATCCTCTCATGTATTACGATCTTGATCCCGCTCAACACACTTTCGATGAGTATTCTCCGTATAGTCCTACTAATAGTGAGTTGTGTCCACGTTAACCTTACACCATTGCACCACCATCCATCACTTCACCACCATCATCCACATCCTCTCTCGAAAGCCTCTTGCAAAAGCTCTACTCAATATCAAAATGAAGCCCTTCAACGGCTTGAATAAAGAATAAATGAATTTAAGTGTGCGAAAGAGTCGGATTTCACCTTAAGTTAACCCATTATTGCACCCATGTGGAGTGATGACGAGGCTTCTTATGCTATGAATTTTGAGTGTGACCTACCCTATCACCCCGAGAATCTCAAAGTTGAGACCACCCTGTAGTCCGGGCCCCAAGTTGACAATTTTGTTGACTTATCCAAAGATTATGAGACTGATCCAATACCGCCTTGACTTAAAAGACCTGCCATTGAGGATCCTATTTATTCTCCCATTGAATCCAAAAATATGCTCGAGTTTACACCTATTGATCCAATCGAATGTGTCTACGAGATACTAATTTCTCAAAGGGGAACTCCGGCTACGAATACTCACCATTTTTTCGAAATTGCATCATAGACATTTCTCACCTCTCTTGATATGGATAATGTCCCATTATGCATGGATCCTTTTGATCCCAATATTTCTACTGATTCCTCTATCTCTGATCTTGGTGGCTCGTTTGACTTACCCACCACATTAATTGGTGATATTCTTGTGGAGAAGTTGATCACTCCATTTTTAGATAGCACGTTCTCTTGTGAGTATTCCTTTACTCCTCCCAACGAGTGTGTGTCCCCTACACTTAAGTTGAATCACCTTCCTTCACCTTTTATCCCACCCAACCCACCTATTATTTCACACTCTCCACCTAGTCATGATAGCGTAACAGTTCACATATGTTTATCCAGGTCCTTACTTGAAACCACCATCCATCATTCGTGAGAGTATATGTGGTGTCACTCTCACCTGTGACATTGAGCTTATTCCTTCATGCACACCACTTACTCTTCATGTTGATTTTTCATATTGGCAGCTCGTCAATGTGTCATGGCACGACCATCATCATCATCCATTTATAGAACGACAATGCACTTTCTATGAGCCTCACCACATTCCACTTTCCAAACCATTTTGCCTTCCCATCCTGTTAGAGCACTATGCTTATAGGGCCCTTTTTGCCCTCGCGTTTACGCTCAATAAAGCTCGTGATCGGTGCTCTTCACCCTCACCCTTGCTTTTCTTCCTTATACACTTCTCCCTTCCCATCCTTGGTCCACCGATGCTTTTCATCGTGTAAAACACTTTGCCATACAAGTGCATTGATTGTGTAACCCTTATGCAACAAGACTGACGCTTCAGTCTTATTTGGGGATGATTATCATCAAATAATTTTTCTACCACCCCGTGCTTTCATAGTTCTTATCTTTAGGGAGAGTTTTATTCGGTCTGACTGAAGATGTTAAACTTAGCGCTACGGAGAGGCAGACCGTTGTTTTTGAGTATGAGTGTTATCCTGTTTGGGGGTGGTGCTTTTACCATGTCTATAGATTTGTACGCATTTTTATCTCACTACTTATTCAGGTTCATCTTGGATTAGTATGGTCCAGATCATTACTGGTTGATTATGGTAATCTCTTTCCTACCTTATGCTTTCAATTTTAAAAATAATTTTATTTAACATCGAGGACGATGTTACTTTTTTTTAGGTGTGGGGAATTTTTTCAAAAGAAAAATCGTACCTCTTTTGAAAACATTTCAAGACTTTATTTTTAATTTTTTTGCAGTTTCTTTCATCCCACTCACTGACATGATTTTTTTTTTATCATCCATCTTTTAAGTCTAGGAATCAATCTAGAGGATAGTTTTTCTAAATAGCTTATGTAATACGTACCAAGACATTTTGCACCATGAATTTCTAGACTCAACAAAATTTGCGCACTTATCAAGTCACTACGGTTTAGAGTTGAAGAGTACTACAATTCTCAAGAAATCCTTAAGATCACCGTGGAGACTTTATCTTGTGAGATTCGTGTCTTTCACCCTTTTAGAGAGTTTTACACAATCTCCGAGTCACAAGTTGATTCAACTTTCTTTGGGTCTGCACTTAATCGTTGTATGATCTCATTATTCTTCACTAAATTTTTGGCTTGATCATTGAGAACGACATCACTTTTGAGTCATAAGCAACATGTGTTTTATAGTTTGTCTCGAACACCAGACTATTTTTTTACCACATACTCACCATTTCTCCATATCACATTATCATTCACTTCACCTGTTATCTTTCCATATTTTCCTTGTCCATATACATTCCCCACACCATCCATATATGATTTACAGTCATTGCCCTCCACTAATTTTTTTTGAGAAAAAGAGTGTTTAAAATTCCAAATGTAAATTGTCTTCATTTGTTTTATGAAAAGAAAAATGCACCGCAACAAAAAAAAAGAGAAAAAAAACAAAATAAAGGAAAAAGAGAAAAGCAAAAAAATAGAAAAAATAAAAGAAAAAATAATGCTATCAAATTTTACAAAATGAAGACATTGGTTATTCAGATTGTGTTCCACTCTTCTCTAAAGTCCTACCATCATGTCTTCCATATTCTTCATTTAATTTTCCCATCATACTTTACATAGACCCCATTTTCATCCTTTGTATGGTGTTCGAGCAAACGAGAAGCCTATATGGTGAATGGCTCTATGTTCTCACTCTAGTGATTAGCAATTTTTCATGAGATCATTCTTCTTTCTAATTGTTCGTTATTTCTTATATATGTGTGAGACGTTTGACCTTTCTTACATTTACTCACCTCCTCACATGCAAGAGTGATACACTTTATCGAAATCTCGTGACACTACACCAAATCTGATGGATTGTCACGGTTAATGACCGTGACAATTCTGTGGGTGACAAATTTTGTTGTCACGAACTTGTCATGGTCATTTTACGGTCTTTAATCGTGACAAACCCGTGACAACCTTTAAAAAATTATCACGGTCAATGACCGTGACAATTCTCTGTCCTTGCCCAGTAGTATATTTGTACCTGTTATAGAAACGTTATACCTGTTCAAACATCATATATCCAAATAAAGTAAAGATAATGCAAATATACATTCAAAACAATATGCATCACGATATAATTCAAATGTAACAACTTAAATCCAATTCAATTCAAATCAAATAATGTCATTAGGTCTGGGGTAGGTCTGAGGAGGTGGATAGACCACCCAATATATGAATTCATACACTCTTGTATATTCATCATTTCGCATTATTCGTGCAACCACAATGGGGAGTTCTCCTTCCCGGGTATCACATGCGTTACAAGCACCTTGACCACGATGTCTTGAAGCGTACGTCCATGAACTGTCACCCTAGACGGTATTCGGGTCCCTGAACCCTTGCCGTATCCGCTAGCCATCAAATATGTCCTATATAAACACGATCAACCAACCAAGTGTCGACATCAGTCGGTCAAAGGGAGCTAAATAGGGGACTGGATCATCAGAGTCCGCACACGTCGGTGATGAAGCAGCGAGGTCCACATCCTCCTCCTCTTGCACGTCCTCCTCCACCACCTTCTCCTTACCTTTCCCCTTACGTTTTTCTCCCAACGAACGCTTCATGAATGAGAACATATCTTGGACCTTCGCCTCCAAATGGACAGCTTCGCATCATGCAAGTCCACCGTTCGAGCCAACCCGGTGTTGCTCATCTCCAATCCGATGATCCTAGATTTGGCCATCTGCGAGCTCACCCCTTGTCCTCCCGTTGCGATCAACGTCAAGTACTTGGCTAAGTGCGTCTGTGGATAAAAATGCCTTGTCGGCATCAGACTGTGACTCATGCACTTTCTTAAGCTTTGCCTAAAACGATAAAAAACAAATGATTAGTTAAATAAGTAAATAAAAAAATTATAACGTAGTTAATAAAAAGTAAACTGTCAGATTACTTACAATCGTGGATGCGATTATCGGGGACACCTTTTTATCCTTCCCCTTCTTCGTCCGAATAGCCACATAAGTATCGAGCCTATAGGCATACCCCCAAGGCCACTCCCCATCCCCTGAAATAAAATAATCCAAAATTAGAATCGGCCCCATAAAATAAAATAGTGCAGAATAAAATATTTATGTAATTATAGAAAAATTAAATCTTACCATCATCCTATGCTCCACCTCGGCGTAAGACGCCTGACTGGAGTAGTGTACGTTCGTCTTTTTCGCCCAATTTTCCCTCCCCGATTGGCGAGATGCCAATTATATCTCCCCGATCTCATTGTCAATGTACTTTTGCCATTGTACCAACGAGATCGGCTCCTTCGGTGGGACGGAGTCACGCATTCGGATAACAGAGTCTCGAATCTTTCCAAAGTATCGGTTCCACATATTTTTCTTCCATGTATTGTGTTGCTCCCTCAACTGCACCAAGACAGAATGGCGTAGTTTTGGGTCCAGGCTGAATTGTTCCTTGACCAAGCATAAATTCTTCTGAATTTAGCCCCTTAAGTTAGTGATTTTGATATCCCGAACAAGGTAATTGAATCATTTTTATTCCATATCATTGCCATTGATTGTTTCTAATAATTTCCCCGAGTTTCGTGTATTTCTGATGGATTTTACAGGAATTTAGTGCAAGAAAAGAGAGAAAGAAATCGGAAGAAAGGAAATGATGAAAGGAAGAAAAGTCAAAGGGAAAAAGTGTAAATTTTTATCCAGAATTCGAATTCGACACCTAAAGGTAAGTTGAAGTGCTTGATTTCACAATAATATCGAAAGAAACGACACTCAAATCGGAGCTCGAGATCAAAAGTTATGGCCAGTCAAAGATGAAAGAGAAAAGTCAACATGGAAGAAAATCGGACCGATCCGGTGTATATTCGGACCGATCCGAAATGACTCAAGTCCAGTAAACCTCGGATGGATGACAAATCGATGACAGCAGAACCGATCCGGTGGGTACCGGACCAATCCGGTAGAATAAAAAAAGAACCGATCCGGTGGCTGAAAAACCGGACCGATCCGAGGACTATCCGGACCGGTCCGGTCATGCGAAATCCTAGCATTTATTGTAAAGATTTTGATGTGCATAGCTGGTGAAATCTTGCGCAACAAGCAACTTTGGTTATCAAATTCGTGCTACTTGGTGCTATAAAAGCCCATGCCCTACTTCATTCTAGGCAGATTTTCTTAGAGAGAGCAATTCAGAAGTTAGGAAATTTTCATTTTCTTGGATAAGGAGTTTTCATAAACCCTAGTTTGTAAAGTTGAGAGAGAGACAACAATTTCTGGATTCAAATTCTTTTCCTGTTGCCAAATACAAGTATACCAATTCCATTCTCTTACTTGGTATCTATGTTAGTTAAATCTCAATTGTATTGCAAATTATTTCCAATGTTTGGTAGGTCTATAATTCTGTGTATGAATTTGTCTTCTAATCAAATCATGTCTAGCTAAATTCTTAAGGGCTGGGGTACATGAACTCACTCCGAGGCAAATTACTTATGTATAAAATAGAGGGTAAAGTAAATTTTGACCGAATCGTGGAAGGAAATTACATGAACATGCCAATCTTTTAATCTCTCTTGCCCTAGGTACTTGAGATGTTTAAGAACGTTTTGCAAGTGTAATTGTCCATTCACCGCTTTATATTTACCTTTGATTTCATATGGTGAGGGCTCGATTCTTCATATATGTAATGCTTAGGATTTATAAAGATTGGATTTAGTCAAGAATTTTAATTTACAAATCTAGTATTCTACGCGGTAATTCATTAAGGTTTGAGGGATTGTACCCTACCCTATTTTCCCTTACTTTTCAATATAATTTCTCCACAACTTTTTAGGGTTTTCTTTCTTTGAGTATATTTTATTCCAATTGCAATTTCTCATCATCAATCATCTTTATATTTCTTTGGAGGAATCATTTCAAGATTTAATAACTTTCCCTATAAAAGTGCCAATTCTTAATCCCCGTGGATACGATCCCGACTTGTCGGATTATTACTAACATGACAGGCTTGCACTTGAGCCTATAGAAAATGCACTTTTGAGACAAATTCTTAGTCGCGTCAAGTTTTTGGAGCCGTTGCCGGGGATCATCAATTGGTATAATTTAGGAAAGTGATTTTAATCTACAAGTGATTTCAAAAAAAAAAAAAAAATTATTCTTTTTACATCTCATCTCTTATGCGCTTATATGCAGAATTCATCTTCTACCCAAGTCCACGAAAATCGTATTGCCGAAGCAAATTCTGAAAATTTTCATACCACTGACTCTCCTCATTTTTGGGTTCCTCCTCCTTCGCCTAACAATTCAATCACAAGTCGCTCATCGAGTCAAACACTAAGTGTGAATTCTGAATCTTTCGGTAGCAATATGTTGGTGCACGATAGTGTTGGTATTGTTGCTGGAGAGGAAGAGATACCATATCTTCCCATGAAAGATCTTTTTTTTCCTGAGAGAACTGTTACCCCTGGTTGCATTTTACTCCCGTATAATGCCGGTCAGTTCCACTTTCGAAATGGTATGATTCAAATTCTTCCCACATTTCACGGGATGGATTCGGAAAAACCATATCTCCATATTAGAGAGTTCGAGGAAGCACGTGAGACGTTTGGTGACCAAGCTTGCCCACAAGATGTTATCCGATTAAAGCTTTTCCCTTTTTCCTTAAAGTATAAAGCTAAGACCTGGCTATGGTCGCTACCCCCAAATTCTGTATTATTCTGGAGAGATATGCAAACCAAGTTTCTCTCCAAATTTTTTCCTCAACACAAAACCAATTCTGTCAAGGCACAAATACAAGCTTTTCGACAAAATGAGAATGAGGCCTTCGACAAGTGTTGGGAGAGATTTCAGGAGTTAGTTAATGCTTGCCCACATCATGGATTTGAAAAACATCATTTGATTTTATTTTTCCATCAAGGCCTTACTTTAGCATCTAAACAACTTGTTCAAACCATGTGCGAAAGACCTTTTTGGGAGTTAGACTCAAGCGATGTGGAGGCTTATCTGAAATATGTAGCAGAGAATACCCAAGCATGGGATATTTCTGATCCCAATAGTCAAAATAAAAATCGACGAGTGTCCAATGTGCCTGCTGCGTCCGGTATCTATCACTGCATACAAGGCAATGTACACTGAACAAGTTGAGGCAATAGGGGGTTTCGTGGAAATTATAATGCACAGCAAGGGAATGCATACAATCAATCATGGAGGAATCACTCTGGTTTCAAGTATGGACAACTACAGGGGGGGATGGCTCCTAACCCACATGTGACACTACCACCCCCTCAATTTCAGCAAGTGGCTCCTCAGATGCATCCTCCTATGTAGGTACCACCTCCTAGTCCTTATGTTGCTCCACCTAGGCGATCTCTTGAAGATAATCTGAATCAATTCATCCACTCTAAAAAAGAGAGCAATGCTAAATATGATCGAATGTTCACTGAAATTCATACTAGCATTTCTAGGTTGCAATCTGCAGTAAATACTCAGGAGAAGGGTAAATTCCCAGTTCAAGGCCAAAGACCTCATTTTCAAGGACAACCCACGGTTAGCTCCACATCATCGGATTTGCCAGAATAATGTCAAGCTGTTACTACTCTTCGTAGTGGTCGCGTAATTGATCTAGCACCAAAATTTCCCAAGGAATCTAAAGACAAAGATGAGGGAGTTGAATCCGAAATTCCCAAGGAATCTAAAACTTCCGAGTCTGCTGAGACTCCATTGAATACGGAAGACAAAGATGAGGGAGTTGAACCTGAAATTGAAGTCAAACTGCCCACTACTGCTCCATTTCCTCAACGCTTAGCACCACCCAAAAAAGGGGCATCGCGCACAGAAGTGTTGGATGTTTTGAAGCAAGTAAAATTGAACTTGCCGTTCCTTGATGCTATTCAACAAATTCCAGCATATGCCAAGGTCATCAAAGATCTTTTGACTGTCAAACGAAGGCTCAAGGTGAAGAAGAACGTTTTCTTGTCACAAAATGTGAGCTCAGTCCTTCTCAATGATCTACCACCAAAATTCAAGGATCCTGGTGCACCCACAATTTCGTGTGTCATAGGAGAAAAAAGAGTGGAAAAAGCATTGCTTGACTTAGGTGCGAGTGTGAACATCCTTCCATAATCCATCTATAAGGAACTTGATTTAGGTGATTTAAAACCTACCCGAATCACTCTACAGTTAGCTGATCGAACAGTGAAAGTTCCTCGTGGGGTTGTGGAGGACGTGATAGTTCAAGTGGATACGTTCTACTTCCCTGTTGATTTCGTCATTTGGGACACTGAGCCTGCTCCCCATGTGAGAAATCATGTTCTAATAATATTGGGCCGTCCATTTTTAGCCACTGCTAATGCTTTGATCAATACACGCAATGGCCAAATGCAACTCACTTTTGGAAACATGACTCTCGAGACCAATATTTTCAATGTCGCTAACCAAATGGGTGAGGAGGATGAAATTCTTGAGGTGGATCTTATTGAAGAAGTGGTGGATGAGCACATCGAGAAGATCATAGGAGGAGATGCACTAGAAGTGTGTTTAGTGTAAAGTGGCGAGAAAAATAATCTTTATATTGAGTTTGAGCGTGAGGTGGAAGAGTTGGAAACTTGGTTACTAGAAGAGGTGAGTTTTGAGAAATTAAGAGATGTTGACTGGATTTCTAGGTTTGAAGAATTACCTCCGAGGGTGACAACCATGCTTCCTTCTGAAAATAGATTTCCTAGTCTTGAGTTGAAGAAACTACCCTCGCATGTCAAATATGCTTTTTTGGGAGATAATGATACATTTCCTGTTGTTGTTTCTTCCAGTTTAAAAAAAGAGCAAGAAGGCATGTTGTTGGATGTGTTACGGAAGCATAAAAATGCTTTTGGTTGGACTATAGAAGATTTGAAAGGTATAAGTCCATTGATTTGTACCCATAAAATCCATCTTGAGGAAGAGGTGAAGCCCTCGCGAGAGATGCAAAGGCGATTAAACCCAACCATAAAAGATGTAGTAAGAGCAGAAATCATCAAATTGCTAGATGCTGGGATTATCTATCCCATTTCTGATAGTAAATGGGTGAGCCCAATTCAGGTCGTTCCAAAACAATTGGGTATGACCGTGGTTGAAAACGCCAAGGGAGAACTAATACCTCAACGCACCACCACCGGGTGGCGTGTATGCATTGACTAACGAAAGCTCAATGCTGGAACCAGAAAAGACCATTTTCCCTTACCGTTCATCGATTAAGTGATTGAACGAGTGGCGGCCCATCCTTACTACTGTTTCCTAGATGGGTATTCTGGCTATAATCAGATTGAAGTGGATGTACTTGATCAAGAAAAGATGACTTTTACATGTCCGTTTGGTACGTTTGCCTATAACCGTATGCCATTTAGGTTATGTAATGCACCAACAACTTTTCAAAGGTGCATGCTAAGTCTCTTTAGCGACATGATAGAAAAAGGTCTTGAGGTGTTCATGGACGATTTCAGCGTTTTCGGTCCATCTTTCGACCAATGTTTAGCTAATCTTGAAAGAGTTCTATTCCGGTGTGTGGAATAAGACTTAGTCCTCAATTAGAAAAAATGCCATTTTATGGTTACCGAGGGCGTAGTTTTAGGCCACATAGTCTCATCTAGGGGGATTGAAGTTGATCGAGCAAAAATTGAAGTAATAGCTGAGTTACCCTCGCCAAAATCGCTAAAAGATGTGAGGTCCTTTCTAGGCCATGCTGGATTTTATAGAAGATTTATCAAAGACTTTAGCGCCATCGCGAGACCTTTGAGTAATCTTCTTATGAAGGACACTCCATTTGAATGGAATAAAGCATGTCAAGAAGCTTTTGATAAACTTAAAAGCATGCTAATTTCCGCTCCTATCATGCAAGCTCCTGACTGGTCTCTCCCCTTTGAGCTTATGTGTGATGCAAGTGATTACGCGATTGGGGCCGTTCTTGGACAAAGAAAGGACAAGAAAGCTCATTTTATTTACTATGCTAGCAGAACATTATTTGGCCCTCAACTTAATTACTCTACTACAGAGAAAGAGTTACTAGCAGTCGTTTTTGCTCTAGACAAATTCCGCTCTTACATTGTTGGGTCGCCCATCATTTATTTCACTGATCACTCAACTCTCAAATATCTCTTCAGCAAGAAAGACGCAAAACCCCGTCTAATCAGGTGGATCCTACTCTTACAAGAGTTTAATCTCTCGATTCAAGATAAGAAAGGAGTAGAAAACGTCGTTGCTGACCATTTGTCACGTCTATCGTCCGACGTACCTATTGATCCCATTCCCATACACTAGTATTTTTCGGATGAAAATCTATTTGCTACTTCTTCTCTCCCCTGGTTTGCGGATATAGTCAATTACCTTGTCACTGGAATTGTTCCCTCTAATTGGACTCCGCAAGAGAGAAGTAAGTTCATTACATGGTCACGTATGTTCTTTTATGTTGATCCATATTTGTTTAAGTATTGTGCTGATCAAATCATCCGGAGATGTGTACCTGATGAAGAAATCCAAGGGGTAATTCGATTATGTCATACGGAAGCATGTGGAGGTCATTTTTCCAAAAATAAAACTGCTGCAAAAATCCTTCAAAGCGGTCTCTACTGGCCCACAATCTTCCGAGATGTGAATACTTTTTGCAAATCATGCGATAGATGCCAAAGAATGGGAGCTATTACTCATCGTGACATGATGCCATTGACCCCAATTCTAGTCTTGGAGTTGTTTGATTGTTGGGGTATTGACTTCATGGGTCCCTTTTCACCTTCTTTTGGTTTTCTATACATCCTCGTCGCTGTAGACTACGTCTCAAAATGGGTAGAGGCCATAGCTACGAGGACGAATGACAATAAGGTGGTGATAAAATTCATTCAAGAAAACATACTTTCTCATTTCGGAATGCCTAAGGCTATAATCAGTGATAATGGTACCCATTTTTGCAATAGGCCTATGGAGAAGCTAATGCGAAAGTATGGAGTTTTCCATAAAGTTGGAACAAATTATCACCCTCAATCGAATGGCCAAGCCGAGCTTGCCAATCGGGAAATCAAAAATATCTTGGAAAAGATAGTCGAACCTAATAGGAAAGACTGGTCTCTCAGATTGAATGATGCGCTCTGGGCGTATAGAACTGCATACAAGAATCCCCTTGGGATGTCCCCATTTCGATTTGTATATGGCAAGCCTTGTCATCTTCCGGTTGAAATCGAACACAAAGCGTATTGGGCTATCAAAAGGGTGAACTTTAACATGGATAAAGCCGGTGAAATACGTAAACTTCAGTTGAACGAGCTGGAAGAAATACGCAATGATGTGTATGAAAGTGCTAAAATATCCAAAGATCGAATGAAACGAGCTCACGACAGAATCATTCGCCGGAAAGAGTTTCATTCGGGACAAAAAGTCCTTCTCTACAACTCGAGGTTGTACTTGTTTCCTGGAAAATTACGGTCACGATGGTCAGGTCCATTCATTGTGAAAGAAGTATTTCCCCATGGAGCTGTTGAACTCGCAGATGAAAAAGGGGGAAACACATTTAAGGTCAACGGGCATCGTCTAAAGCCGTATTTGGAAGCGTTGGTCAAGGAAGCTGACACAATCTGGTTGTCGAACCCCATTTATGGGGATTGACTGAAAAAGAAAGGTGAGGTCGTCGCACCCCCGACGAGTATGGGGTGAATGTTGTATATAGTAGTCATAGGATGAGAGGTTAGTTAGGAAATCCTCGTTGTGTGTCACTACCAGAAGTGGGAATCAACAACATGTCTCGGGTGTGGTTCGGGGTTCGATTAAAGTTTTGAGAGTTTTGAGGTCCAATTGAGTTGACGAAAGCGTTGAGGTGGAAAAATCAGGGTAAAAGTGGCCATGGAAGTAAAGTAGGAAAAGATGGGATTTCAGCAATCCGGATCGGTCCGGCCCAGAAAAAAAGAACCGATCCGGATGAAGGCGGATCGGTCCGGCTAAAAAAAAAAAGAACCGATCCGAATGAAGGCGAATCGGTCCGGCTCAAAATAAAAAGAACCGATCCGGATGACCGGATCGGTCTGGTCTATAAAATCGGATCGGTCCGGTATTCTGCAGTCAGTGCAATTTCCCGAGGTTCACACCTCTTCGATCCTCACCACATTAATTCCCCCAATCCCTTCCCCTCCAAAATTAAATTCGTACACCCCCTTCCCCATCCTTTCCAACCATCATTTCCCACTCCTCCAACCTATAAATACCCCCATCCCACACACCATTTTTCTTCACACCTCCATATACTCTATTCTCTCTCCCTTTCTGTCTACTCCTTCCATACCCATGGATTCTTCCCAGAAATATACCTCCATTGAAGTCCTGCCCGACGGCAATGGAGAATACCGTTCTCGCCGTGAGGCAAATTGGTGCCGGCGGTTTTTCAGTCCAACCCAAAAAATCCACATTGAGCGTCAAGTGCTTTGGGATCAGCTACCCAATTCTGTCACAGCCATGTTCATGTCAAGTGGCTGGTGCAAATTTTTCCATGAGCCATATGAAGCTGTATGGGAGAATGAAGTTCGTCAATTTTATGGTTCGCTCGTCCGTACCGCAGAATTCGAATCTCAAGCATTTGTCGATTCGACACCGATACCATTCTCGCTTGAGATTCTGGCCCAGAAAATCGAGTCTAAAGGTGTGGTCACTCCCGCTGAATTTGCTTATCCCAGTCCGGACCCCGTTCTGTCCAAAGCAATTTGCATCTCAAGAATCGAGATGGGTGCGATTTGGACTACGGAAACCTTTCCTGTTGGTCGGTTATTCGACAAGGCAAGGTTCACTTTTCACATTGTTTGTGCCAACATTTTGCAAACCTCCAATGATTCGGCAATGCGCCCGCGTTAAGCTACAATGATGTATCACTTTTTTGACCATGCAACAGTTATCAATTTGGCCCGCACATTTTATAATGATATTCTTTTTGTGGCCTACGACAAAAAGGGTCGGGCCCCTCTTCCTTATGGCCGTCTCATTACCTCCTTGCTCAAGGATGCCGGGATTGAACTGCCACAAGATCTTATCAACTTGCCCAAGCCATTAGGGCAAGAATCCCGCACTCGAAGTGAAAGGCAAATCCAGCTAATCCGTGCACTGCGCGGCGGCGATTCGAGTGATGACGAGACTGATGCGGAAGAGGACGTTGCTGATGAGGATGTTGAGATGGAAGAAGGGGAGGAGGAAGAATATGATGAAACCGCTGATCCGAATTATGTTCCGGTTGGTACGGGTTTGACTGAGCGCGTTCTTTCTCTTGAAACTCGTTTTGACGGGTTTATGACTTCATACGAGAGGGACATGAGTTTGGTCATGCGTATGCAGGCTGACTTGTACCGTCTCCAATTGGGTCTCGAGGCCCCCCTTCCTCCCTACTATTACAATCCTTATGATCCTGCTGCTCCCGTAACTTCCCGTCCCCCACCCGCCCCTTAGGATGCCCCCTATCCCTTTATGTTCTATTGACTATGTATGTGCTCCTTTGTTTCCACAGTTGTGTTGTAATATACAGTTTTAATATGATATTTGCTTGTTTTATTTATCGCACTCCTAATGTTGTCTTCTTTATCTCTCTCGTCCATTTGATTGAGGACAATGCAAATCACTAAGTTAGGGGGGATGCCAAGTGCGTATTCATAAAACTTCGCATATATGTATAATATATATATATATATATATTTTTTTTTTCTTCAAAATAAATAAAAATTGGAATTTAAATTTTTCAAAAATATCACCTTTATTCTATTTAAAGTCTCAAATTATAAACAAGCAAAATGCACTAAGCCAAAATTGACCGAAGATGGAAATTGAAAGAAAATTGACAACTTTACGAATAAGTGTGGAGATTGATCAAACCCGGTGAGATGTTGAGCCTTTCAATTTTTTATGAGTTTTTAAATCAATCCGAGTTTATGATTAACTCAAAGTTCTTTTCAGCGTTTTAATAAGTCGTTGATGATCTCAATCCTTTGTTTTGATCGGTTATGGGAAATATGTGAAATGTTGTCTCGAAATTCGTGCTAAATATATCTCTAAACTTAATTAATCTTGAGATGCATATGGTAATGTGATTAGCAATTTGGACAATGAAGTAGGCCCTCATTTGTTACCCAATTTGAGCCTATAAAATATTAGCCATAAAAAGTTGTGAAAAATAAAATTATCCCTTTGCAACCCAATTTGAGCTAATATAATATTTCCCTTTCGTTTGATATCCCGAAAAGACCGAAATAGCCTGGAATTGTGAAAATCGAATATTCATCAAGTAAGTCCGAATTGTGCAATAAAAAGGGGCAAGAGAAAAATAGAAAAAAAATGCTAAAAAAAAAAATAGTGAGAAAAAAAAATGAAAATTGAAAAAGAAAGAGAAAATTGAGCAAATGCCCGAAAAACACTAATGGACGTCATAAGGACATTTTTCAATTCCGAACATTTCGTGTATTTCCAATTTTACCCTTTACACTTTTTAACCTGAAAAGTCCTAACTGAGTCCGAATGGCGAAATTAATTACCGCATGGAGAGCTAAGACATGAAAAGATAATATGGGAGATTAAATGGTGTGATTAAGAGGCGATGTTCCTGTTTCCTTATAACCGTATTCCGATGATGAGATTTTTTTCACCATATATTTCCTTCTTTTCAATTTTGTATGCGTGAATTTGTGTCCATTATATTTACTCTTTATATCATGCATACTGAGATAAAATAGCCGCAATCTGAGTGATTCGTTTGTGAGTGCATCCATAAGAATTTGAATCAAAATGAATTTTCGGAAAGTAACGTAATGCTCAATCAGTGGAGATTTGAGGTTGAATTTTTGGCTTTGCACACACACACCGTGGTTTGAGACATTTGAATATGAATTTATGGTGATTATTTTCGAAAAGTTTAAATTGTACAATTTTTAAGTATTTTGATATTTATTTGAGTCAATAAAGAATTTTGTGGGTATATTCACTGCAAACCCTCACGAGACAAAACTCGTCCTACTAGGGTAACCTAGGGGTTTAAAGGCTTGTTGCATACGCTAAATGCAATCGCTTGCCAGCGAAAAAAGGTATTCTATCCCAATAAAAGAATTCTCAAGAGTTGAGCTTTAAACTAATTTCTTTTACATTGCCCGGGACGTGCAAAGTCCTAAGTTAGGGAGTTGACCAAGCATAAATTCTTCTGAATTTAGCCCCTTAAGTTAGTGATTTTGATATCCCGAACAAGGTAATTGAATCATTTTTATTCCATATCATTGCCATTGATTGTTTCTAACAATTTCCCCGAGTTTCGTGTATTTCTGATGGATTTTACAGGAATTTAGAGCAAGAAAAGAGAGAAAGAAACCGGAAGAAAGGAAATGATGAAAGGGAGAAAAGTCAAAGGGAAAAAGCGTAAATTTCTATCCAGAATTCGAATTCGACACCTAAAGGGAAGTTGAAGTGCTTGATTTCACAAGAATATCGGAAGAAACGACACTCAAATCGGAGCTCGAGATCAAAAGTTATGGCCAGTCAAAGATGAAAGAGAAAAGTCAACATGGAAGAAAATCGGACCGATCCGGTGTATATCCGGACCGATCCGAAATGACTCAAGTCCAGTAGACCCCGGATGGATGACAAACCAATGACAGCAGAACCGATCCGGTGGGGACCGGACCGATCCGATAGAATAAAAAAAGAACCGATCCGATGGCTGAAAAACCGGACCGATCCGAGGACTATCCGGACCGGTCCGGTCATGCGAAATCCTGGAATTTATTGTAAAGATTTTGATGTGCATAGCTGGTGAAATCTTGTGCAACAAGCAACTTTGGCTGTCAAATTCGTGCTACTTGGTGCTATAAAAGCCCATTCCCTACTTCATTCTAGGCAGATTTTCTTAGAGAGAGCAATTCAGAAGTTAGGAAATTTTCATTTTCTTGGATAAGGAGTTTTCATAAACCCTAGTTTGTAAAGTTGAGAGAGAGACAAAAATTTCTGGATTCAAATTCTTTTCCTGTTGCCAAATACAAGTATAACAATTCCATTCTCTTACTTGGTATCTATGTTAGTTAAATCTAAATTGTATTGCAAATTATTTCCAATGTTTGGTAGGTCTATAATTCTCTGTATGAATTTGTCTTCTAATCAAATCATGTCTAGCTAAATTCTTAAGGGCTGGGGTATATGAACTCACTCCGAGGCAAATTACTTATGTAGAAAATAGAGGGTAAATTAAATTTTGACCGAATCGTGGAAGGAAATTACATGAACATGCCAATCTTTTAATCTCTCTTGCCCTAGGTACTTGAGATGTTTAAGAACGTTTTGCAAGTGTAATTGTCCATTCACCGCTTTATATTTACCTTTGATTTCATATGGTGAGGGCTAGATTCTTCATATATGTAATGCTTAGGATTTATAAAGATTGTATTTAGTCAAGAATTTTAATTTACAAATCTAGTATTCTACGCGGTAATTCGTTAAGGTTTGAGGGATTGTACCCTACTCTATTTTCTCTTACTTTTCAATCTAATTTCTCCACAACTTTTTAGGGTTTTCTTTCTTTGAGTATATTTTATTCCAATTGCAATTTCTCATCATCAATCATCTTTATATTTCCTTGGAGTAATCATTTCAAGATTTAATAACTTTACCTATAAAAGTGCCAATTCTTAATCCCCGTGGATACGATCCCGACTTGTCGGATTATTACTAACGCGACAGGCTTGCACTTGAGCCTATAGAAAATGCACTTTTGAGACAAATTCTTAGTCGCGTCATTCCTGTCCAAGAAAATACAATGTTAGTTGCGAATAAATATAAATATAAATATAAATATAAATATAAATATAAATATAAATATAAATATAAATATAAATATAAATATAAATGTAAAATGAAAGTGAAATCGAAATTTAAATTGAAATATTCATATAAATACATTACCTGTAGTGCCACCCAAATAGCTAACTTGATCTCAGAATATTTACCTGGCATATTAGGGCCACATTCAAAAGATCTACTTTCAATTTCTGAACCTGAAAGTTGTCTTGGCGGTAGTCTCTGTTCAACCCCGCCCGATAAAAAATTGGAACCTTTCTCAAATCTGAAACTATGAGCAGGGGTAAAAACCTCCTATGGCAATGGTATACCTTTCTCAGATCTAGATTTTCATACTCCTTTCGGTTTAGTTTGCAGTCAAACAGACAAGCGTGAATCGATTTATACTTCATTCCAAAACCTTTCAAACTGTTCTTCATAATAGGATAGCTATTTGGAAGCGTATTCTCCTTGGGTAGTAAGCCCTTCACCCAATTCAGAATTCATATCACGCTATTTCTAGACAAACCGTACTGTGTCTTCAAACTATGCAAACCAACCATGGCATGTAAAGATGTTTGATCTTTCTCACAGCCAGAGTATAACGGTTGGGTCGCCTTAAATTTTAAACTTTGGTAGTCATCGTCAAGGTTTATCGTGATATCTTCACGAGCACCTGAACCTTGTACATCATCAGTAAAATCATTGTCCTCCGCTTCATAAACTCCGTACGCATCATCAAGTAAATCCTATAACATATTATGATCTATGTCGTCCCCTTCTACATCTATCCTACTTGTTGAAGGTTGTTGTGAAGGTTGTTCGGGGATAAAAGGAACTTTCAATTCACCGTGAAAACTCCGAAATTGATAAATATCTTGCATACCCCATCTTAACAAATGTAGTTCAACTGTTTTCCACTCAAACACCTTACCATTCTTACACCTAGCACACGAACACGAAAACTTTTCATTATTATGACATCTCTTTGTGTATTTCACAAATTCATTAACACCTCTGCGAAACACATCCCCCATTCTATTTGTCTCACCCATCCACTCTTTGTATTTAGGATATCCCATCACAGCTACCACAACTAATTACCTATTAAAGGTAAGAAGCGTATATTCATGGATTAGTATAAACAAAACTTAGATTTATAGTATGTTTCATTTAATTATGTTTTATTTATATTCGATTTTTAAATTTCAAGTTCAAATTAAATTTATAATAAAAATTCCTATTTCCTCCATCTCCTCTAAAGGGTGAGTGGTCCTATCCCATTTAAGACCGCATATTTCTATAATATACTTAACTGCTCATGCATATTTGTATGATTTGAGAAAAAATTTGCAGCATATCCCCGTATAGTTCTCCAAGTACACGACGTAGATTGACAAGTGTGAGTGTTATTTCAATTGATCAATTAAAATAACAGTCACACTTGTCAATCTAGTATGTACCCAGAGAACATTAGAATACGACTGCAGAACTTCCTCCAAAAGCAACAATTTTAAGCCACTAAGAATATTATCATATCGAAATTATGCAGTCCCAAACTGTCCAAACAGGGCAATTAGAGAGATCTCATTACATGGGTAATGACTCTCGAACGGGTCTAAGGGTTATTGAATGCGTACGCATAAGAAATAGAAGTAATTTTAAAAAAAAAGTTGAAAAATCTCACCCCCATATGGACAATAATCCAGGGGTCATGCCACTTCTAAAATTAACCAACCGAACATCGATCCACTATAATCCAACTGAAATAGCAACAAAAATGTGTATCCCATACTCCTTCTAATTCATTTACTCAATTAATTCTTTTCATCAATTAAACTAACAATTAAAGGATACAATTATTAATTTACCAATTTACCATGAGGGGCAATCCTACTTGCATATGAAAGGGCACTAATTATTAATTTACTAAAAAAATTAACAGCCAATCAATATTTAATCAATCAATTCTTTTACAAGGGCACTACTTGCATATGAGGGACAATATCTAATAAACCAATAAAATTTAATTAAAAAAAATTAACAAGCACCACCCCCCCGCTCCATTTCCCCTGCCCCATCCCACCCCCTTCCCCACCACCACACCCTCACACACACACACACAAACACACACACACACAGCCCCACATCCCCTGCCCCCCTCCACCCACTGCCACTGCCCACCACTTGCATGCACACACACACACACACACACACACACACACACACACACACACACACATGTACACACACACGCACATATACACACACACACACGCATATACACACACACACACACACATATACACACATATACACACATGCACATATACACCCCCTCCCCCCCACACGCATATATACACCACACACGCACACCCACACATTTACACACATATATACACACACATATACACAAATGAAAGAGAAATAGAGAGAGAAAACGTAGTAAAATTATAGAGAGAGAGAGAGTGCAGTCGCTTAGAGAGAGAGAGACATGGAGGGAATAAAAAGTAGTGGGAAAAAAGAAGAGGGAAGGGTTTTTTATTGACATAATTGTCACGAACATGTCACAGTCGATGACCGTGATAAATCTTTATCGTAGCCTTATCACGGTCATTGACCGTGACAAAAAATAGGTATTTATTTATCACGATCAATGACCGTGACAAGGCTGGCAGGTTGAAGGGTGTCAATTTGACCATTTTGGTGTAGTGTGAGTTCGTTTTAGAGAGATATATTCGTGAGATTTTGAAGTTGAAGCATTGGTTCCAAAAAGGCAATATAGGAGTTACTCTTATGATATTCACCCGTTGTGACTGATTCACACCACACACGTTGAGTCCTAGGAAGGAAGTGCCTTGAATATTCACTTAGCTAAACTTTTTATACACTTCTATCTTGTATTCCTCAAAATATTTATCTTATGACAGATCATGCGATTGTTCTACACTTAATAACAGATTGACTATCCCTTATAAATAAAGAGTTTTGTGGGTAAATTTCCTTCAAATCCTCACAAGACAAAACTCGTCCTGTAGGGTAACTAATAGGTTTAAAGGCTTGTTTCACATGCTAAGTGCAATCGAAAGTGTCCGTGAAAGTGGCCCACTTTTGGTTTCTTATCTCTCTATTTTTTTCTCGAGGACTAGCAATGTTCTGTTTGAGGGTAGTGTGATAAGAATCCAAAAGTGTTTAAATAAAATCCCAAATAGACGATTTTTAATTGCCAATTCTCAATAAAATTGGTCTTATATGTGTACATGTCTTTATTGTAGGTCAAATGCCTTTTCCGGAGTTTAAAGCATTAAATCAAGGCAAAAAGCAATAGAGATGATGTTAAATGACCTAACCCCAATCCCCCTACTTATTACCCTATCCCCTAACTGAGCTTAAACCTTCCTAATCCTGCCTCGAGCCTCGTGTGTGTTTTATTTTTATTAATATTTTATTTTTATAAATATTATTTTAATTTAAGTCTTTTATTTTAGAAATTAAATTTTCTAAGTTTAATATATTTTATATTTTCTTTAGTTTGATTTTATTTTTAATAGATTTGTAAATATTTTTTTGATAGGTTAGAATTGTAATTTTTATATATTTTATTTTTTTAGGTGAGTCTTTAGATAATTTTGATTTTTAGGGTTACAAATTAAACATACACATACACTGTCTAACCTACACTCATCCACACCCTAACATAGCCATCACCCACTATTCATTATCTCCTACACGTCATTTCCTCTCACGTCCATTAACAAAACCCACAACATCCAAATCTACACCTCCCGTACCCGAGAAAATCCGCTGACCCATACCCTTGCCCGAGCTCCGATCCACCTGCCTAGCCATCTCCGACCCTTATACCATTAATCCACAAACCTGCGAAACCCAACAACCCCATTACCCGCTGCTCAAAAACCTGAAACCAACAACTCCCATTTCGACCTACTCGACCTGGGTAGAATTCAACTAACCCAACACCGATATCTATTCTACCCGGCCATAAACCCTCCATATCCCATACTCATAGCTCGACCCATCCACCTTCATAAACCCAAGCAGACCCGATCCAAAGTCCTTACCCGTACACATCTTGGCAGCACCAATTATCTAAGACCCATTTTATCTAAAACCATTTCCTTCCTTGTCTTACCCGATTCTAACCCGAAAGTAAAAATGTATAGTCCCTACATGTGTTTTACAAGGCCCTTACCCCTTATTTTCCAAATTAAGCTCATAACACCTCTCCCACATGAAACACTAAACCTTTCCAATTATGCCCTTTAGCTCTATTTTTGCCATGTACAAATGAAGACCATGAACATTTTAGGACTTATAAGCTAGTAGAGAAGTCCATAAAGAGAGATTTTGTTTTAGTTTTTTTTTTTAATTTAGAGAAAAAAATGAATCGAGTGATTGTAATTCAATAGAGATAAATATAATTAAAAAAACTCATTGCAATTGAAGGAAGTTTTGGGTTTGATCTCTTCCTCTCTAATTCATCTTGTTTAATCCTTCAGGCTTTTATTTTTTTATTTTGTATCTTTAATGATGATTATGGAAGGCTAATCTCCCATTCAAGGGATGAATTGAAGCCCCCATGAATCCAATTGATTTAGTTTGTTAATTTAATTTCGTTTGATTTTCTTTGATTAGTAAATTTAATTCCTACTCTTATTTTCACATTGAGAAATGTAAAATAATCCTTAAAAAAGGATTGAAAATTGTGTTATAATTTTATCATTTGATTCAAATTAGAGACATGCCTATCAAATTGATTAAATCATAATATAATTTTCTTCTACTCTTATTTTTATTTTGTCAAATTAAAATTAGTTGGGTGAATTGGTCCTAGCAATGATTCATTTGATTAATTTTAGTTTATTTTTAAGTAGTGTTGTGGGATTTAAAATTACTTTTTTAAAAGAATATCTAATTATTTCATTAGTGTAATGAGAATTAACTTTTGAATTAAATGAATAATTTGAAAGTCAATCTATTTAAAATAGTCCAATTAGTGTTAATTGTGTGAAGTAGGGGTGAATTTACATTCCTTGAGTTTTCTCTCTCATTTAGTTATCTTTCACTAATTCTCATCACACTTTTTAGTTATTTCATTTAACTTTTATTCTAGTTTAGTTAATTTCCTTCACTTAGTTTAGTTAATTCACCATCATCACAATATTGTTTTAATATTAAAAAATCATAACAAAATAGAAAAAAAAGAAAAAGCAAATAGAAAAATCAAGAAAGAAATAACTAGAAAATTATATTACATCTTTTTTCTCGTGTTTCACTCCATTAAGTTGTTACTTCTCAAAAGATAAACATATATCATATTTTCTTTTCTTTTCTTTTCTCAATTCTTTTAAAGCTATTGCTTTTGAAAGATCAAATAAACAAACTATGTTGTCCTTTGGCAATTTTTATGTTTTGATTGCCTATAATTTTTTGATTAGTCTCTTGCCAATGGTGGCTTTGCCACAAATGAGATTTTCACCTTTCGTAGCCTTTTCTCGTTCACCCTCATATTTTTCAATACAATACAAGCATTGTCATGGACGACGGTTCATCCATCCATAAATATTCATAGTCACAAAACATGTAGATGACAAGATTGATAGGAGAACGTCTCACAAAGCCCAAATATACGTGTGAAGTTAACGTTCAAAAAGCTCGTGTATGTGCGTGTGGACACACATATAAAATCTAATCCATGAAGTAAATCAAGTTCAAAACAACTCAATGCACTCATGATTAAGAACAATCTAAGTGTCAATAAAAAAAACCAAATGTCCTAGCCACATGAAAAGTACCGAACAAATGGGACTCAAACACACCAATATGCCACACCGAATGTGTAAAATTAAAATGCACAAAAATCGAAAATATTTTGGAGTTTTTCTAAAAAATTTCAAAATAAAATACTAATTTTTTAATTTTTGAAAACAAACTCTAACTCAAAAGACGAGCAAAATCTTTTTTTATTTTTTAATATGAATAAAAAAATGAAAAATGAAAATACAAAATATACACATGTCATAACGTTAGCAAACATGTAGCTTGATGAACAAACTAGAGTTTGAAAAAAAAGCTAACACAATCAATCATTAGATATAACAAGGTAAATATCATGTATAAGCAAATGAGAATCAACAAGTCTAATATGTAAAGCCTCCAAATCCTATGTCCTAACCCAAGTAGGTGTAACATGACGCTTAGGGGCTTTGGTAACCATGGTGACTCTACTCTTAGACTTTATAAGATCGTTATTAAAATCATAATAAAAATACCTAATATGACCTTTCCTACCACAACGAGTGCAAGTGTAAACACGTCGAGGGGTGTTACCTAAATGTTGAACTTTCCTACTCAACTCTCTCAAACGAATGGTCTTGGCTTTAGTAGCGAAAGCATTATGATGATCGAAGGTAATTCCACACTTGTCATCTTTGGTTTGGACGTTGCCCAACATTTCATCCAACTTTTCCGACCTAAACTTTAAATCAAATTTAATATGACTTGAATCTCTCAATCTTTCCTCAAGATCAACTATCCCCGACTCGAGTAAATGCCTAGACTCCTCAAACTTTATAAGCTCTTTCTTCATAGCCTCTATCAAATTTTGAAGAATATCTCTCACCCTTAACGTACTCTAGCTTTTATCTAAGATTCCTCTCACATGCCCTAATATCCTTAATCAAAATACCATCATTATTCACTACGACACGTTCTTTCAACCTAGCTTCCAAGTTTAAGTTAGCCTTCTTTACCTTTAAAGTTTCCGCATACAATTCACGGAAGGGAACTTGGAGTTCACTCTCCTCCTTCTCTTCTTTAACCTCAATCTCATCTTTACTTTCTCTACCATCACTCACTTGAGGTCCACAAACTATGGAAGTGTCATGCAAATAAATATCTTTATGGGAAGATTTCTCATCAAAGCTCACATGACTAGCTATGAACATAGTAAAGTTGCGCTTAAAGGGGGATCGTTTCCCTCTTCCAAATCACTATCACCAATGATAATGGTTTTTTTCCCTCCTTACTTTCTTTAGTGGGGCACTTAGTTATTCTATGGCCATAACCCTCACAACCATAACATCTCTTTGACTAATCCCTCTTAAACTCATCATTCCGATTTTTAAGGAAGTGACTGGCCTTGTTGTGAATATTTTTCTCAAACCATTTCGCATCTTTATATTGATTTTGAAATTTGAGAAATTTTTTAAATTGCTTTGCCAACATGGCCACATCCTCGGAATCAATATCAGACTCGTCATTCAAAATAGGTGTTTTCTCCTTTCGGGCTTTTAGAGCAATGTCCTTTTCTCTCTTCATCACATTCTTAGAGGTAAATATGTCAAGATGATAAGTTTGTTAGTCACCTACAAGCTCTTCAATTTTCGTAGAGTCAAGACTACCCAAAGAATTAAAAACGGTAACTTTTGGATAAAATCTTTTAGGCAACGACCTTAAGATTTTCTTGATTATTTGGTTATCGGGTATCTTCTCCCCCAAGTTAAATGACGAGTTAACTCCGTTGGATGGTTTAACATAAAACTCATCAAAGGTCTCACTCTCCAACATTTTAATTATTTCAAACTGAGTGGTGGGGTTTTGGAGTTTAAAAACCTTAACAACACAAGTTCCTTCGTGGGTGAGTTGGAGTATGTCCCAAGATTCTTTAGATGTTTCACAAGTCATAATATGATGGAACTCCTCAGGGGTAATAGACCAAAACAGAGCATTTAAACCTTTATAATTAAAATTTACAAACCTATGCTCAGCCTCACTCCACGATTCTATGGGTTTTAAATGAAATGCTTCACCTTCTTTAGTAAAATGTGGTGACCAATATTTTAAAACACCTAACCAAACTTGCTTATCTATATCCTTAAGTTCTGACTTCATATGCATTTTTAAGTATACGTAGTTCGACCCATCAAACATCAGGGTTCTAATACTATCAAATCCTCCAAAATTCATGCCTTTGTGACACCCCGACTAATTAAATACCGGGTAGCTACTCCTTTATTAAATCAATACAAAATGCCAAGTTGGTTCAGTTAATAGCATCACTGTCGAAAACATTTTAATGATTACTAAACACCTAGTATTTAAAAAGTAAGTTGTCAAATTTTAAATTAAATCTGATTAACATGCGATAAATGAAATGTAGAAATGTAACACAACTATTCACGATAAAGTCTCAATAAAGTAACCAACAATTAATAATGAGTCTGGAGGAAATACTCCTCACAACAATCCCAGTATGGAAATAAATGAAACAAGTCTGCATCCTGAATTAATTACAAACCCAAGTCTGAATAACTGAAATATAAAATGTCTCTAAAGGAAATGGGCGACATGCCCTACAAACATTAAAACTGAATATGGAGTCAAGACAAAAGAAGCGTCTACTAGCAAGGCCCTGTAACTTCCACAAAAGCTACAGCTCGTCACCTGAATGGAAATCCTATGCATGGTGTCCTTGTGGCTGGGCACCTAAAAGGTTTTTACAAAAAATAGATTTGAAAGAAAACGGGTCAGAGCCCGAAAGTGGAGAGTATTTTAAAAACAGCAAGTGTTTTAATAACATTAAAATAATGAATGCAAAGTACATGTTAGGACGTGCTCTCACATGAAATACTCACCTCTCGGCTATTTGTGCACTCCTAACGCACCGTACCCATACAAGTGTTTCTCATATCTAATAAGACCAAAACAAATACTATCCTTTTTACTCGATTCGCACTATAAGTCCCAACGTTATCAATTTAATAGAGAGCTTTACTTAAATTCTCGAATTTCAAAGTATTAGTAATACAATTTACCAAAGGTTATCTCCCATTTTATATTCTCAATGCGTTACTATAATGATTCTCACATTCAAACATAACAATTCTTTTCATTTAACCGTATATTATTCACATCATAAATATACAATATAAGCACCCCGAGGTTAAGCTGTGGTGCACACATACTCTGCTATCCATCCCGGTACATCACGTACATAAGGATTACAAATTCCGAATCTCTCAAGAATTGTTAGAATAAGCACAACACACAAAAATGGAGGCGAACATAATTCAACATATCCATGGGTCACGTACATACCTACGCTCCATAGTCAGCTGACTTATTAACTCACAAATAAGTCATTCTAGCATTATGTTCTCTAGGTTCCAATCTAAATCCGATCACACAAGGATTAGATGGTCCTAAGAGAACGTAAACCTCCCGTGATAGCAAGTATGGTAGGTATGTCATACATATAAAATCATATACATATACTAAGCATGCACACATATTAGTAATTACCGTAATTTATTAGTGGTATACTTCTCATTCTTATACCAATACACGTGTCCCCGGTTTACATATACACATCGTCCATTATCCTCACGTCGTAATTAGTTATTCGCGTCCTAACCCACAATTACCATTTGGTTCAAATCATTCTTCTATATTTTACTACCCAATATATCCCGAATATCCCAACTATATCAATTAGTCATCAAGGTAATGTTATCTCTACCATTAAACAAGGTTACGGGACACTAGAAATCAAACCAGGCCAAAAAGGCCAAACTGTCAACTCGTTAGAAGTCTCGTTCGAACGAGAGTTCGTTCGAACGAAGTGGGCATCTAACGAGGTCTCGTTCGAACGAAAGGCATCGAACGAACATCCCACTCGTTAGAAGTCAAATTGTCAACTCGTTAGAAGCTCGTTCGAACGAGCTCATTCGAACGATCTGGGCAGGCCTTCTAACGAGGTGACAGTTTCGAGCCCAGAAATTTCCTATTACGTTTTTCCCAATTTTCTTCACCTCTAATCTCATCTAAACATCATTCCAACAGTAGTTCTCTAAAATTAACATAATTAAACCACTTGCCTTAGATAGTTCTCTGAATTTGGTGTTGGTGAATGGGTTGATTCTCCCCTTTCTCTATGGATTTCCTCCCAAGGTTAAAGATGGTGGTTTTCTCTTTGGGAACCTCTTCTAACTTCTCTCCCACTTCTTCCTATAACTCCCGTAGCTCTTTAGTTGATTAAGTGCTGGTAATGGCTTAGTGGATTACAAAATAACCTAATATTAAGTCCCAAAATTCGTTGGTTATTATTCCCAAAATTTCAAAATTACCAAAATACCCTTTTAAGTTGCCGGTATGGCCCGAAAATGCCCCGGGATCCAAACTAAACCCCCGGCTAGTGTTTTCTGACTATTTCGACCCTTCCGAACACGTTGGCACACTCAAAATGACCATACGGTTGATAAAAATAAAATTCACTTTTTAATTTAAATAATTACATTCCTGAAGCGACTGTCACGCGCGTCCCAACAAAATTTCCCAAATTGCCGTATTTCTATCTCACGACAAATTCAATATTTTCAATATTCATATATTGCCATATATATACATTATAATCAAATACCAACTCACATCTCGTTAGTATTTTATCCGGATTAATTCTCAATTAATTCACATTTAATTTAATTAATCCCATATATAAATATCGATAAAAATGCGGGGTATTACATACTTCCCCCCTAATAACAGAATTTCGTCCCGAAATTCGGAACTAAAAAGTACCTGGGAAAAATATCTCTGGATAACGTTCGCACATCTCATCCTCGCGCTCCCATGTGGACTCCTCGACATTATGATGTCGCCACTGAACACGCACTAACGGAACTATCTTTGACCACAGTTTCCGCTCACTTCGGTCCAAAATAGCAATCGGCCCCTCCTCGTAGGAGCTGTCGGGCTGGAGATCGATATCCTCCAAAGCAATGTGAGAATGAGCCAAATCATCTCTAAGATATTTCCTTAGTGAGGAAATATGAAACACATCATGAATCCTGTGCAAATGCTCCGATAACCCAAGTCTATACGCAACAGACCCAATCCGCTCGATGATAGGAAATGGTCCCACATATCTCGGTGCCAACTTCCCCTTCTTCCCAAATCGCATAATCCCCTTCATAGGAGATACTCTGAGTAAAACCTGGTCCCCCACTTGGAACTCCCTGAAGAACCTCTTCGCATCAGTATAGCTCTTCTGCCGATCTTGAGCTACCCGAATGCGACTCCGTATCAATTCTATCCTTGCCGAAGTATCCTGGATCACTTCTGGCCCAAGTATTTTGTTGTCCCCCACCTCCAACCAACATGCTGGGGAACGACAAGGTCTACCGTACAACGCCTCAAATGGAGCCATGCCAATGGTGAACTGGTAGGAGTTGTTGTAAGAAAACTCCACCAATGGAAGATACTGCTCCTATCCACCCCCAAAATCAATGATGCACATATGAAACATGTCCTCCAACATTTGATTTGTACGCTCAGTTTGCCCATCGGTCTACGGATGATAAGCCGTGCTCAACCGCAATTCCGTGCCCATGGCCTCCTGAAAACTCTCCCAAAACCGTGAAACAAATATCTTGTCTCGGTCAGACACGATATTTAGGGGCACACCGTGAAGTCTCACTATTTCTGCAATAAAAAGCTAGGCATACTGTCCCGTAGTGTAGTCCGTCCTTACGGGTAGAAAATGAGCAACTTTGGTCAACCTGTCCACAATTACCCAAATGGAGTCGTGACCCCTCTGTGACGTAGGTAACCCCGTGATAAAGTCCATGGAGATGCTCTCCCATATCCACATCAGGACCTCTAATGGATGTAGAAGTCCTGCCGGTCTCTGATGATCCACTTTTACCAGCTGACTAGTGGCGCATTTAGAAACAAACACGACAATATCTCTTTTCATCCCGCTCCACCAATACTGACGTCTCATGTCTTGGTACATTTTGTCCCCACCGGGATGTACCGCGAACCGTGAGCCGTGCGACTCTGCCATTACTTCGTGTCACAATTCCTCCCCTTCCGGAACTACCAGTCTCCCATTGAAGCGTAATCCCCCGTCTGAGCTAACGGTATAGGACTCGGCTCCCTCTGCTAGTAATCGAACTATCTGCTCCTGACAGAACGAGTCATTGGCCTGTGCCTTTACCACCTTCGTGACAATCTGCGGTGTAACAGTCATCACAGACATGAATGATCGGGCCACTGCATCTTGGTGTACCAACTCTTTCCACTTAGCCTTCCACACCCCTGCCACCTCATCTATTGGCCTACGGCTCAACGCATCTGCTACCACATTAGCCTTCCCCGGGTGATATTGGATATCAAACTGATAGTCCTTCACAAACTCAAGCCACCTCCGTTGCCGCATATTCAACTCCTTCTGCATGAACAGGTACTGTAGGGACTTGTGGTCCATGAACAATCGAAACTTCTCCCCCAAAAGATAATGTCTCCAAATCCGAAGGGCAAATACCACTGCCGCTAACTCCAAGTCATGGGTGGGGTAATTCTTCTCAAGAGGCTTAAGCTTACGGGAAGCCTAAGCTATGGCCTGACTCTCCTACTGCAATACACCTCCAAGTCCTTGTAAGGACGCATCGGTGTAAAATAGATACTCAACTCCCTGTCTCGGCAATGCTAACACAGGTGCTGAGGTCAACTTGTCCTTCAACTCATCGAATGCCAACTGACAGGCATCACTCCAGATGAATGGCACACCCTTACGAGTCAGATGTGTCAAAGGACCCGCTATCTTTGAGAATCCCCGAATAAACCTCCTGTAGTATCCTGCTAAGCCCAAGAAACTACGGATCTCAGTCGGTGTCATGGGCTGTCCCCACTCCCTCACCGCGGATACCTTTCCTGGATCAACAGATATCCCCCGGTCGGAAATAATATGCCCCAAAAACTGAACCTCCTTCAGCCAAAACCCGCACTTCTCATACTTTGCATTCAACTCATTCTGACGTAGCGTCTGCAAAATCTGCCTCAAATGCTCGGCATGCTCCTCCTCTGTCTGGGAGTAAACCAGAATGTCATCAATGAAAACAATGACGAACTGGTCCAGGAACTCTCTGAACACCCTATTCATCAAGTTCATAAACACTGCTAGAGCGTTGGTCAAACCAAAAGGCATAACCCAAAACTCGTAGGAACCATATCTCGTTAAGAAAGCAGTCTTCGAGACGTCTTCCTCCCTGATACGCAACTGATGGTATCCCGATCACAAATCAATCTTTGAGAAGAAAGAAGCTCCTCTCAACTGGTCGAATAAGTCATCGATTCGGGGCAACGGATACTTATTCCGTATCGTGACCTTATTCAACTCCCGGTAATCCACACACAACCTCAACGATCCATCCCTATTCTTCACGAACAATACAGGGGCACCCCACGACGAAGTACTCCTCCGAATAAACCCCTGACTCGACAACTGCTCAATCTGATCCCGTAACTCTCTCATCTCAGCTGGAGCCATACGGTAAGGTGCGCGGACAATAGGCCTAGTGCCCAGCGTCAAGTCGATCACAAAATCTATCTCTCTACTCGGAGGTAATCCAGGTATATCCTGAAATACATAGGCAAACTCTCGAACAACCGAAATCGAATCAAGTGGTATCACCACTTCCTTAGAGGTCTCCTCCTCTATATAGTACAAGTGGGTGGACGATCCTCCCCCAGGACGAGGCATCGCCACCAAAAAATCTCCTGCCCGAGAATGGCAAAGATAATACTCCTACTAAAACAGTCAATCATGGCTCGGTACGCAACTAGCCAATCCATACCAATAATGGCATCATACTCGGTCATCTCTAACACTAACATATCCGCGGGTAGAGTAAACCTCCCGATCTCTATACCCACACCTCTACATACAAGGGAAATCACGGAACCCTTACTCAACGGCGAATCTACACAAGTAACCGTACTCTCGGCGGTGTCTAACAACCCAATAGTGCGTGAAAATATCATAGCAATAAAACAGTGTGTAGCCCCCGTGTCAAATAAAATGCGCCCCATAGTCCCCTGAATAGAGAACATACCCTCAATGGCCAGTGGATTCTGTGGGGCTGCGACCTGCTGGAGCTGATACACTCTCCCATACTGAAGCTATCCCTGCTGAACTAGGACTGCTGGAACGGGTGGTAATGCTGCCATCTGTGGTGCTGGGCGGGCGGCGGGAAACATAGGCCTCTGTGGCTTGTGTCGAGCACCCTGCTCCTGCTGCTGCTGTGGGGCCTTGCCCTTATCAGGACACTCCCGACGTTTGTGGCCAATCTTACCACAAATGAAACACTTCCCCTGGAAGTTTCCCCCTCGCTGTCCCTGCTGACCACGACCCTGGTGACCGTTACCATTTCTTCCCTGGCCTTGCTGTCCCTGGTGAAACTGCTGCTGTTGACCATTTTGACCCTGCTGGCCCTGATGGCCGTTCGAACCCTGCTGGCAATTCCAAAATCCTCCCTGACCGTTCCTGAAACCCCCTGATCGGAATCTCTTAGAATCCCCCTGCTGGGAACCCTGATCACCCTGCCTATACTGACCCTGAGCTGATTGTGCCCCGCTGGCACCATTTCCCCATATCCTGCCCTGATGACTGGACTCTCCTGATCGCTTCCCCTCTGTCAATTGAAAGCGGTGGTCCTAGCAATAGAGCAGTGCAGCGTTAACCACATCAGAGTAAGTGGCCAAGGATAGATTCCCCAACAAGTGCTGACGGATCCTCCAAGTCAATCCATCTGTAAACTTCTGAATCTTCTTCTCCTCTGTCGGTATTTCATCCGGAACAATGTTCAGTAAGTTAGTGAATTCGGACTCATACTCGGCCACAGTCTTTCCCTCCTGTCTAAGGTTCATCAACTTCCTTCTCATTTCCGTGTGAACAGCTGACGGAAAATATTTGCGGTCGAACCGCACCCAAAACTCCTGTATCGTGAGAGTATCTCTCTCCTCTGCGGTGGTAATAGACTCCCACCACTGCAATGCAGATCCCACTAGCTTGAAAGTAGCTAGTATCTGCCTCTGAACATCGGTGCACTCATACATCCTCAAGTGCCTCTGAATATCTTTCCTCCACGGACTAGATACCACAACATTGGAGCTTCCTGCGAACTCCGGAGGGTGTGCTTTCTGAAAAGCATCACGAACGCGTTCCCAAGCAGACGGGAATGCATGTGCCTGAACTGGCGTGGATATCGGCGCCTGGGGTGGTGCCTGCTGTACAACGGCTAGGGCGGCATTTACCGCTTGGGCTATAATAGCTGCAACCTCGGTGGCATTCATGGTGCCCTGTACTGGTGATGGCTGCGGCTCTGGCTGTGCATCCCTAGGAACTCGCTGCGCACGTCGTGGAGGCATCTGAAATGAGAGTAAACTCTATAAGTTCGCAGTTATAAACTTAAAATATCTGAAGAGCGAAGCATACATAAAAGAATACAACAGTCCTAACATACAGGGCTCTACATCAAAGAAATCTCAGCGGAAACATAATAAGCCGTACAGATCCTAAAGGACACTAGAACCTGATGCTCTGATACCACCTGTGACACCCCGACTAATTAAATACCGGGTAGCTACTCCTTTATTAAATCAATACAAAATGCCAAGTTGGTTCAGTTAATAGCATCACCGTCGAAAACATTTTAATGATTACTAACCACCTAGTATTTAAAAAGTAAGTTGTCAAATTTTAAATTAAATCCGATTAACATGCGATAAATGAAATGTAGAAATGTAACACAACCATTCACGATAAAGTCTCAATAAAGTAACCAACAATTAATAATGAGTCTGGAGGAAATACTCCTCACAACAATCCCAATATGGAAATAAATGAAACAAGTCTGCATCCTGAATTAATTACAAACCCAAGTCTGAATAACTGAAATATAAAATGTCTCTAAAGGAAATGGGTGACATGCCCTACAAACATTAAAACTGAATATGGAGTCAAGACAAAAGAAGCGTCTACTAGCAAGGCCCTGTAACTTCCACAACAGCTACAGCTCGTCACCTGAATGGAAATCCTATGCATGGTGTCCTTGTGGCTGGGCACCTAAAAGGTTTTTACAAAAAATAGATTTGAAAGAAAACGGGCCAGAGCCCGAAAGTGGAGAGTATTTTAAAAACAGCAAGTGTTTTAATAACATTAAAACAATGAATGCAAAGTACATGTTAGGACGTGCTCTCACATGAAATACTCACCTCTTGGCTATTTGTGCACTCCTAACGTACCGTACCGATACAAGTGTTTCTCATATCTAACTAGACCAAAACAAATACTATCCTTTTTACTCGATTCGCACTATAAGTCCCAACGTTATCAATTTAATAGAGAGCTTTACTTAAATTCTCGAATTTCAAAGTATTAGTAATACAATTTACCAAAGGTTATCTCCCATTTTATATTCTCAATGCGTTACTATAATGATTCTCACATTCAAACATAACAATTCTTTTCATTTAACCGTATATTATTCACATCATAAATATACAATATAAGCACCCCGAGGCTAAGCTGTGGTGCACACATACTCTGTCATCCATCCCGGTACATCACGTACATAAGGATTACAAATTCCGAATCTCTCAGGAATTGTTAGAATAAGCACAACACACGAAAATTGAGGCGAACATAATTCAACATATCCATGGGTCACGTACATACCTACGCTCCATAGTCAGCTGACTTATTAACTCACAAATAAGTCATTCTAGCATTATGTTCTCTAGGTACCAATCTAAATCCGGGCACACAAGGATTAGATGGCCCTAAGCGAACGTAAACCTCCCGTGATAGCAAGTATGGTAGGTATGTCATACACATAAAATCATATACATATACTAAGCATGCACACATCTTAGTAATTACCGTAATTTATTAGTGGTATACTTCTAATTCTTATACCAATACACGTGTCCCCGGTTTACATATACACATCGTCCATTATCCTCACGTCGTAATTAGTTATTCGCGTCCTAACCCACAATTACCATTTGGTTCAAATCATTCTTCTATATTTAACTCCCCAATATATCCCGAATATCTCAACTATATCAATTAGTCATCAAGGTAATGTTATCTCTACCATTAAACAAGGTTACGGGACACTAGAAATCAAACCAGGCCAAAAAGGCCAAACTTTAAACTCGTTAGAAGTCTCGTTCGAACGAGGTCGTTCGAACGAGAGTTCGTTCGAACGAAGTGGGCATCTAACGAGGTCTCGTTCGAACGAAAGGCATCGAACGAACATCCCACTCGTTAGAAGTCAAACTGTCAACACGTTAGAAGCTCATTCGAACGAGCTCGTTCGAACGACCTTGGCAGGCCTTCTAACGAGGTGACAGTTTCGAGCCCAGAAATTTCCTATTACGTTTTTCCAAATTTTCTTCACCTCTAATCTCATCTAAACATCATTCCAACAGTAGTTTAAGGATTCTAATCATTCTTAAACATACTTAGGTCGTATATTAACATATATATGGGATCAAATCATCCTAAACCACATCTAATCATCAAATCTCCTCATTTTTTCCCAAACCTTATGAACATGAACCCTAGAAATTTAAAGTCTTCAATTTTCATAAATAAATCCGTTTTTGTAACATAAAAAGTAGTAATTCTTTTAGTTCAAACACCCAAAAACAATTCTACATGCAAACCTATATCAAAATCTGAATTTATAACTCCAAATTCATGGGTTTTTATAAATCTCCCAACACAATGCAAATATATCAATTTTCTAATCATGGAAGAAGCATTCGCTTGAAATTAATGAAATTAAACCACTTGCCTTAGATAGTTCTCTGAATTTGGTGTTGGTGAATGGGTTGATTCTCCCCTTTCTCTATGGATTTCCTCCCAAGGTTGAAGATGGTGGTTTTCTCTTTGGGAACCTCTTCTAACTTATCTCCCACTTCTTCCTATAACTCCCGTAGCCCTTTAGTTGTTTAAGTGCTGGTAATGGCTTAGTGGATTACAAAATAACCTAATATTAAGTCCCAAAATTCGTTGGTTATTATTCCCAAAATTTCAAAATTACCAAAATACCCTTTTAAGTTGCCGGTATGGCCCGAAAATGCCCCGGGACCCAAACTAAACCCCCGGCTAGTGTTTTCTGACTATTTTGACCCTTCTGAACACGTTGGCACACTCAAAATGACCATACGGTTGATAAAAATAAAATTCACTTTTTAATTTAAATAATTACATTCCTGACGCGACTGTCACGCGCGTCCCAACAAAATTTCCCAAATTGCCGTATTTTTATCTCACGACAAATTCAATATTTTCAATATTCATATATTGCCATATATACACATTATAATCAAATACCAACTCACATCTCGTTAGTATTTTATCCGGATTAATTCTCAATTAATTCACATTTAATTTAATTAATCCCATAAATAAATATCGATAAAAATGCGGGGTATTACAGCCTTAAGACATTGGATCAAAACACAATAACTAAATGTTCTAGCTCTGATACTAATCTCTGAACGCCCCCTAATGGTGTGTTCTTAGGCAAAGATGGTTCGAATAAAAAAAATTCCAAATTTTTATATTTTTTAAAATTTTAAAACTAAATTAACCCTGTAAAAACTTAACATTGAATTTAAACCTTTGTTGTGGAATTTCGTTTACCCAATTTTATCTTTTTTATCTTAAACATGCATCTAAGTGATAAGCAAATAAAATAAAAAAATCATCTACAAGATGCCGATGTACAAGGAAAACTGCAAAGGGAAAAATATTGGACGACGCAGCCAAATAGTTCACTATGATATGATTTTACAAATCATAGACAATAGACTTACTCAACGACTCGATCCCCCACAAGCCTTGACGCTATTTTATCCCCCACCTACGCAAGCTGCCCTAACGCACGAGTCCACGCACATATCGGTATCCACCAATAAGACGCAACAACCGTCTACACTTTAAACAACATGCACCGTGTCCACCATAAGAAACAAGTTCTGTCAATATGAAGAGAAACAAACTTTGGTGACCAAACTCAAGACCTCAAAGAATAAGAATTACGAATATTGGATCTTTAAACGTAAAGGGTGAAACAAGGGTTTTAAAACTTTGGTAAACAGGTACGAAAATATTTTTTGCCAAAAGTTCTTAAAAAATCTAGGTCCAACATGCCTTAATTAGTAAAAATATGAATTTCTAGGCGACGAACTCATTTGGATGAAAATAACAGGTTGTTCGAACGGGATTAGCTTTTTATTCGCGAAATTGTATTTTGTTCAAACGAAACATCTTTCTCGTTCAAATGTCCTTCCAACAAGCTTCTAACGAGATGTGCATACTTTGACAGATGATTCTTGTTTGATGGTCATTAGATGGTCATTCCAACGAGATCTTAATTTCTTTTTGACGAGATCAGAGATCGTTCAAACGAAAGCTTAATTTCGTTCTAACGAGATTAAAATTAAAAAATATTTTTCTTAAAAAATATTTAAAAACAGTTTCGACCATTTTAAATACAAAAACAAACACCTTTAAACATATCCAAGGACCCATATTCATTATGCATTCATACATGCGAGATCCTTAGTAAGCGTGAAGACAAACTTGGCATAATAAACACGACATGATGTATCAAATCTTTGAAGCTTGGCACAACGCCTTCATTAAACACATCATGGTCTTATGGGATCAACAACATAAAGTCTATCGTATGTCTCAAATGTTTTTTTCGAAATTATGCCAATTATATACAAATTGACTCGATTTCAAATTTGTCCTTACACACACCACAAATATGCAATGGACATTTTCTTGTGTCCAAAACACTGTGTAATTGAGTAGTGTATGTGTAAAACAACAGAGACTGAAGTCATTGTGTAGAAAGGGACTTTTCGCCCTAACAATTTAGCACCTGAGCATTTAGCACACTAAATTATTTAACAAGGGACAATTTATAAATGACAAGACCCATTTTCATTTATAAAAGAGAAGAATTCGACTTTAATTTAACCGCCACTTTTTATTCTCCTTTTCCACACTGAACATTTTAGTGGGAAAGTGGGACCACCCACTCTCACACTAAAATATTTATTGCGGAGGAAGCTAGACACACAATTCTATTGTAATTTAAACAGTGTAGCTGAAGAGACAAAAGTCAACATATACATTTTTAAAGCCATCCTAGTGTGGGTTGCCTAAGAGAATATGATAACTGAATTTGAATGCTTTGGCAGAATAAAATGTTAAACTCTGTCATTTCCTTTTTTTCTTTTCTATTTTTATTATTACAAAAGACTAAGGCCCCAAAATGGACAAAATAGCTGTTGATACCAAATTTAGTCTGCTGACGTGGACCAATTATATGGAGACACTTGTCAATCTACATGGCACCCGTAAACATTTTGAACAACACCTTGACTCCAAGGAACTCAATCTTCCCGACCAACTCAAGCGCTCCGAGTAACAAGTGTTCTCCGAGGAACTTTATTATTCCGAGCAACTCATGTATACCGAGCTACTTAGGCGGTCCGAGCTGCATTATAGAGCATTTATAACCGGGTAATTAAGAGGATTGACTGCACATTAAATTCTCATCATTATCATACAGATGTACACGCCTATTGGAAAACTATGTAATATTCTTTCGCATGTACAGCCTCAAGGCTATAAATACATTGTAACCTCCTCATTAGCAGGGGACTCGGAATTTCTTGGTAAACCCATTATCGAGAATTCTGCAAACAGTCAGTAATAACACTAACAGTGGACGTAGGCCATTCTTTCAAGGCCGAACCACTTTAAAAATCTTTTGTCTTGTTTATTTTTTATCTGTGATTAAAGAATTTGGTCAAATCTAGTTTTTTACATCAACAGATTGGCGCCGTTTGTGGGAAATGACTGTAATTATCATTTTTCATCAAAACGATTCATCACCAATGGCTGATCATCCTGAGTCCAGCAATCAAAACGCTGGAGTCTCTCCAAATCCATCTACTCCCCCTAATGTCCAAGATCTGGTTGGTATAATGGCTAGTTTGGCTGAGGGCCCGACCGCCATGCAAGAAACCATGCGACAACTCATGCAAACTATCCAGGGTGGAGCACCAGCCCAGTCAGGACAACGAAGCATTTAGAGAAATACCCGATTGCCTTCTTCGCGAACTAGACGAACGTTACTCCTTAAAGAATCTCATTCTAGACGCATCGATTTATATCGTACTGAGAGATCCAATGATCCTTCTTATCATCCTGGAAGGACTTCCTCGGTATGAGCTACAGACACTCAACAAAATATCACTCTATCTCCAGAAAGGACCAGTGCCCTTGAAAGATTGAGTAGAGTCTCCCCCTTTGATCGTTTGGGTCCTAGGAGGAATAGAAGTCCCCCTAGGATGGTGTCGAGGAACTCTCAACGATTCTCTGATTTAAAGGAAGGGTCTGCCTAATCTCGACCAGCTGCTCGTCGTGAAAGATCCTAAGAAGCAAATTCAACACGATCAGTTGCTTGAACCAACAGGCCCGAGGAGGGAAATGATGCATGGAAAGGCTCTATTTAGAGGTTGAAGGATAGATTAAGGGAAATGGCTAAGGCCAAAAATCCTCTACAAAGAGCTTTTGTCCAAGGGACACCTTTTATCCGAGAAATTGTGGATTTTCCCACACCATCAAAGTTCAAAGCACCTGTTGTGACTCCTAAATATGATGGAAAAACTGACCCTGTCCTTCATATAGAACAATACCAAGCTGCTGTCGATGTCTATGCTGTGCCAGATGAGATGAGATGCAGGGCATTCTCGGAAACTCTTACCGGATCTGCACAAATATGGTACAATAATCTTCCTCGGGGGAAGATTTCAACTTTCTTTCGACTGGCTGAGCTCTTTATTGGAAATTTATATTTTGGAGCAAAACCAGTTAAACGAGTAGCACATTTGTTAAGTGTTAGACAAAAAGCAGGTGAGAGCACCATGGATTATATTACTCGTTTCAATAATGAGTAGCTCGAAGTTATTGACTACGAGGAGAAGACATCAATCACTGCTCTGATGAGTGGATTACTGCCAAATAAATTGTATTACACTCTAGCCTAAGATCCGTCTACAACCATGGCAGAACTAATGGCAAAAGCAGCCAAAATTATGAACGCCGAGGAAGCTATGTCTGCGAAGAAGAATTTGGACACTAAAGAGACCAAAGCTGAGGGTAATGAAACTGAGAAGAATGAATAGAAGAATAATGGTGGTAACAAGCAGTCAAGATAAAAACAAGCATTGGAACAGATGAGGAAATTTGGAAATTATACTCCTTTGAAGGTAGATATAAACCACGTTCTAGAAGAGATCAAGAACAGCGAGGAGTTAAAATGGCCTAAAAAATGAAAACGGATCCTAATAAGAGGGATAAGTCCAAATATTACGAGTTCCATAAGGATCATGGTCATACGACCAAAAACTGCATAGCTCTCCAGAATGAAATTGAAGAGCTCATCAGGCGGGGAAAATTAAACAAGTACGTGGATCGCCAAAATGGTGGAAAGAGCAACGACCGAGCAAGGCAGAGGTCTAGATCTCCTCATCGAATAAAAGAAGATAAGAAAAGAAATCATGAAGAAGACCTGGATGATGATCAAGACGACCTCGATCTCCCAAAAAGACCAAAACAGCCAGAACGTGAGGTATTTTCTATCCGTTTTGGATCATTTGATTGCAATGTTATTACTGGTGGAGATGCAGGAGGTGGAGACCTGACTGTAGAAAGGAGAGCTTAACTCAACGATGCTCAAGCTTGTTAGTATATTCAACGGATAAATCTAGCTGAAGATGATCTTCCGAGGAAGGTGAATAAAGATAAACTGGTCATTGGTTTCTCTAAGAATGACCTCGCAGGTGTGCTATATCCTCATGATGACCCACTGGTGATCAAAATGAGGATGAAGGAAGTAATGATCTCAAGAGTACTGGTGGATAATGGTATCTCGGTGGATATCATGTTCTACTCATGCTTCGACAACTTAAATCTAAAGTTATCTCAGTTGGAGCCTTATCACACGCCCCTCCTCGGTTTTGCTGGCGAGAAAGTTTTCCCACTTGGGACGATAAAGTTGGATATGTTGATCGGTACATGGCCTGCTTGTCGAACAGAAAGAGTACGTTTCTTTGTGATGGATAAGAATGTCCAATCAGCCTACAATATCATCATGGGAAGGGTAGGTTTGAAGAAGTTCGAAGCAGTACCATCTACTGTACATCAATGCCTAAAATTTCCAACCAACTTTGGAGTAGGAGTTGTGAAGGGTGACAAAAAAAGTAGGTCAGGAGTGCTACTATTCATCTGCCGAACAGGAAGAACTGGAGGAATCTAGGAAAAAGACTACTACCTATTAAGTGGATGAAGGTGCAGAGATTGAAACATTAGATCCCAGAGATGAGTCGCAACTCGTGAAAGGCCAGGTGGTGAAAGCTACTGAAAATGTCATTCTGGACGACGAGCACTCGGAACGAACAACTCAAATAGGTTCGTCATTGGATGCGTCACTAAAATAGGAATTGATAGTTTTTCTAAAAAGCAGAAAACAAACTTTTACTTGGAGTCATGAGGACATGCCAGGAATAGACCCAAATTTCTTATGTCACGAGCTCAATGTAAATAAGGAAATCAAGCCAATGAAGCAGAGAAGAAGAGTGTTCAGCCTCGAGAAGAACCAAGCTATACAAGAGGAGGTCGAAAAGCTCCAAAAATCTTGCTTTATTGAAGATGTCAAATATCCAGACTGGTTAGCTAATGTGGTGATGGTGAAGAAGAAAAACAACAAGTGGAGGATGTGTGTAGACTTCATCAACCTTAACAAGGCATGCCTAACGGATCATTTTCCTTTGTCCCGAATTGATCAATTAGTGGATGCTACCTCGGGGCACGAGCTGTTGAGCTTCATGGATGATTATTCTGGCTACAACCAGATTAAAATGAAACCTGAAGACAGGGAGAGTACCTCTTTTTTTACCCTTGGGGGAACTTATTGTTATAATGTTATGCCTTTTGGTTTGAAAAATGCAGGTGCAACATATCAGCGGCTGATGAACAAGGTGTTTGCAGAGAAAATCAGTCACAATATGGAGGTTTATATTGATGATATGCTGACGAAGAGCAAGAAAGCTGCTGACCATCTAATTGATCTAGGTCAAACCTTTAATCAATTAGATAAATATCAAATGAAGTTGAACCCAACCAAGTGCATATTCGGAGTACGAGAAGGCATGTTCCTCGGGTATATTATCAACTAACGAGGTATTGAAGCAAATTCAGAAAAGATAAAGGCTCTATTGGGGCTACGATCTCCAACGACGAAGAAGGAAGTGCAAAGTCTCACAGGGAGAGTTGCAGCACTTAACGGATTTGTGTCACGAGCAACTGATAAATGCCTCCCATTCTTCAAAACACTCCGAAAGACTTTTGAATGGAATGATGAATGTGATAAAGCTTTTCAAGAATTAAAGAAATACTTTGGAACACCTCCACTGTTGTCCAAGCCAGTGATGGGAGAAAGGTTGTACTTGTATCTGGCAGTTTCGGAGAATGCAGTTAGCTCGGCATTAATAAGAATGGAGGATGGAGTGTAAAAATCAATTTACTACACTAGCAAAGATTTTCGAGGAGCAGAGATCAGATATCCAAGGCTGGAAAAGTTAGCACCAGCATTGATTGAAGCAAGTAGAAGAATGAGGCCGTATTTACAAGCTCATAGTGTAGTTATGTATACAGACATGCCATTAAGGCAAGCTCTGCACAAACCGGAGAAATCGGGAAGATTGATGTACTGGGCTATAGAATTGGGTGAATATGATATAATTTATGAGCCTAGGTCGTCACTTAAAGGGCAAGCAGTAGCAGATTTTATCACAGAATTCACTTACCCTGATACCCCCGAGGAGCAAAAGTTGAATACCGACCAACCTGTGGATGCTACAGGATTGTTAAAGTTAAACTCCGACCAATTTAAATCGGTTGACGATCAAGAGGAGATGGTCGACGAGCAACAAGAAGGGCTAGGGGAAGATATAAAAAAGCAAATATTCCACCGAGGAACTTTATCCGATAAGAAATTTGAGGATGAAGTACCTATATGGAATTTGTATGTGGATGGCTCATCTTGCAGTACAAGCTGTGGGGTAGGGATTATTTTAAACAGCCCGGATGAAATCGATGTGGAGTATGCTTTGCGCTTTTAATTAAAGGCTTCTAATAATGAGGCTCAATATGAAGATATGATTGCAGGTATTAGTTTAGCAAGAACCATGGAGGCGAAGAAGGTCACCGTATTCAGTGACTCATAGTTGATCGTAAATCAAATACAGGGGTATATACAACGAAAGGAGAACTAATGATCAAGTATTATTCGAAAGCAATAGAGATTGTATCAATCTTTAAAGCAGTACAGTTAATTAGAATACCAAGATTGGAAAATGCCAGAGCAGATGCCTTAGCTCGGTTGGCCTCAGCTACCAGAACCGAGCTACGAAGGACCGTCCCAAATAGAAGTTTTGGCTAGCGGGAGCATTGACGAAGATATGATGAACTTCATTTCCCTTGATTTAGGACCATCTTGGATGGATCCCATCAGGGCCTTTATTGAGGAAGGGACATTACCAATTGATAAGCTCGCAGCCAAAAAGTTGAAGTTTAAAGCTGCTCGCTATGTATTGACTAATGGTATTCTATATAGATGAGGAATCATAGCTGGCTTGCAGAGATGTGTGCATCCCTCCGAGGTGAAAGACTTAATTGAAGAGGTTCATGAAAGGTCCTCTGGAGCCCATGTAGCATGTCAGACGCTTTTGCAAAGGATAATGATGCAAGGATACTATTGGCCGATGATGAGGGCTAATTGTATAGCCTATGCCAAAAAATGTGACAAATGTCAATGTTTCTCCTCTATCCGAAGAACTCCACAAACATTGTTGACACCCATTACTTCCCCTTGGCCATTTTCCATGTGGGGAATTGACTTGGTCGGGTCACTTCCAACGACCAGAGGAAGGTTTAAATATCTCATAGTCGCAGTGCATTAGTTTACTAAGTGGGTGGAAGCTGAGCCTCTTGTTGATATGACATATGAAAAAGTGTTCCAATTTATTTGGAAGAATATCATCGGTAGATATGGTCTTCCCCATGAATTCATCACTAACCATGGAACTCAATTTGATAACGAGGAGTTTGCTGCATATTGTCATCAGTCAAATATATTGAAAACCCACTCTGCACTAGGCCATCCCCAGAGAAACGGACAAACCGAGGTGACGAACAGAACGCTGCTGAATGGTTTGAAGAAAAGACTGGATGATGCGAAGACAAATTGGATCAACGAGCTACATTCTGTATTGTGGTCTTATCTACTACACCACGAGCAGCAATATGAGAATCTCCATGCATACTGGCCTTTGGAAGTGAAACTGTTATACCTGTCGAGCTGGGTCTCCCTACACACAGAGTGCTGAATTTCAATTCTCCTATTAGTGACTTGATGAGAAGATTAAACTTGGATATGCTCGAGGAAGTTAGAGAAGAAGCATCAATCAAGAATGCTACATATCAGCAACGAACAGCTCTGTTCTACAACAAGAGAGTCAAGAAATGTGATTTGAAAGAAGGAGACTATGTGCTAAAGAAAGTAATTTAGAGACACAACAAATTGGAAGCTAACTGACATGGGCCCTACAGAGTAACAGAAGTTGTTCGACCAGGGACATATATGTTTGAAACTTTATAAAGAAAGGAGTTTAAGAATGCATGGAACGCAGAGCATCTGCGAAAATATTATCAGTAGTTCATTTCCTATGTAATGCAGTTCTCGTCGATATGAATAAAGCTTTGGATGTTTTAACCAATTATCTCATTTTATTGAAATTTTTTTGGAATACTAGTGCTACACACTACGCATCAAGTCCAGAATAAAAAAAATCCCACCAACTACGGTTGGTCGGTTCACCAACTACGATTGGTCGGTAAATAAAATCCCACCAACTACGGTTGGTCGATCCACCAACTACGGTTGGTCGGTAAATAAAATCCCACCAACTACGGTTGGTCGGTAAGCCAATTGCAATCATCTCCAGTTGTTTAAATTAAACAGGATCATGGGATAAAGGATGTTTTATCACATAAAGATAAAAAAAATGATAAATCACTATAAATCAGGACAAACATATTTACCAACCAACAAGCAAAGATATTATACAAATTGCTTAGAAGAAAAATGAAATGACAAAATTTTTCATTCAAATTAAATAAAATTACATAAATAGTGAAAAGTACAAGTCATTACATAAAGTCCTATTCTATGGGTTTCTTTCCCTCTGCCTTTGAAACAGGTTCCACTCCAGAAGGAGGATCATCTAAGGCGTAGGGGGAATTTATAAAGTTTATGTCTTTCAACATTCGAATATTCATCACAGAAGGACGAGAAAGCAGGTGCTCTGGCCGAGATATCTTAAAATTGGAATGAAGACTGTAGTCGCCGAGATACTTGGAGATTAAGCACTGACGAATTACCCGAGAAGGAATCCAGCTCATATCAAGTTTGAAAGGTGGCACTGGCAACTCGAGCAACCCAGGGTCGTAGTAATCCCAGAGATAATGGCCTTGCTCCAACTTTAACACCCCCAATGCATTCAACTATCCTTTCTTGTAACTCTTGTTATTTGCATTCTGGATCCGATCATCTATATGGTAGAGGGCTTCATTGTAACCAGCCATCCAAAATTCTCTGGGCTGCTTGTGGAACTGGTAGGTCAACCTCTCTAACTGCTCGTGAAGACTCTTCACCAGATTTGTTTTATTCTCCAAGGTAGAGTTTTGGGCAGCAAGTTGCTCGTTGAAGGTCTGAATCTTCTTAGATATCTCAGCTAATGCTTGATTCTTCGCCATTAACTGGAATGCTTGATTCTCCAAGGCTGCCTGTGTTCTAGCTTCTTCAACAGTAACCCGAGCAGCTCTTGCTCGTCCCCGAGAAGCTCTTGCTCTTTCGCGAACAGATGTATCCTCTTTAAAGTTTCCAGTTTGTCTATCAAATTGGCATTTTCAACCTCCAGGAAAGAGAAACCTTCGTCTTTGACAGGGACCAAGGCTCCCGAGGTAGATGCTGCAGATTTCAGTTGGGATATCTCTCCTCGTAAGTTATTATTTTACTTCTCTAACAGTTTGGTGATCTGCCTATGCTCTTCAATCTCGGTCTTCAAAGTCCTCTCCTTCATATCATAAGCGGCGAACAACTTATCATATCCTATGTCAGCATTTAATTGCTGATATTTTTTTCTCATACCCCTGATGCAAAAGGGCAGAAGACTCCTTGTATTGTTGTTGAAGTTCCTCGATAGTACCTTGGAGGTATTCAATCATCTCATAATATGCCACATTATTGGAAACTGCACGGTCGAGCAAGCATTTCAGATACTGGTAGGCTTCTACTGCTCGCTCAGAAGTATCTGGACCGAGGATATTGATGATTTGAGCTTCATTCAGGTCAGCATGGCCAACCTTGAAGTAGTCATTGCATTTTTTCATCAGTTCAGTATCGTGGGCTGACAAGAGCTCCATTCTAGCCATAAACTAGTAAAGAAGAGATAAAAAGAATCAATAAGAATGCAGTAGGTCAAGAAGAATAGAATGAATCGATAATAAGAGCAGAGCAAGAAAAAAGGGGGTTAAGATGTACAACCAAAATTTGGAATTTTATTACATCATAAAGAGAAGTACATAGCCCAAAATTACATTTAACAAAGAAAAACAAAGAGAAAGGTCCGAACAACTCTACACCTTCTCCTTGATTGCTAAGACTTCCTCGGGAGGCTTGGACGAAGAAGTAGGTTGCTCGGGGGGCACGAAAAAGTTTCTCAGAAGGTATTGGCAGTTGCTCGACAATGGTACTGGTAGATTGAAGCTGCTCGGTAGAAGTAATAGTTGGTTAGGGCTGCTCGTAGTGAAGTTCAACAGTAGGGACCTGATACCCAACCATCATTGAAGACTCTTCAGAGGCAGCTTCGTCCTATTCTTCTTCGCCAGGGGAGGGAGGAGGACCATGAATATGACTTTGAAACAACTCAGAACTCTCAGAAACCTTTAACTCGTGCAGATCTTCCGTCCCTGAAATATTTGAGGCTAGCAAACTCCTTCTGAGAGGACATGGCAGCTAGGCCTTTGTTCCAACCTTTGTCCCAGCCAGTGCTGAAGAACTTTTTAGCAGCCAGTTTCCTCTTCACCTTCTCCGAGGAAATCTTCTCATACAGAAGTTCCTCGGCAGCTTTAAATTTCCTTTCTGCCTCTTCCTTCTGACGATCAGCTTCACGGAGTTTGCCCAGTTCCTCTTCAGCAGCTTTGAACTTTATCTTAAGCTCTCCAGCATTTTTGAGCTTTTCCTCGAGCTCATTGTTCTTATTCTCACATTCTTTTATTTTTCTCTCCAACTCCTGAGAGGCCTCCACAACTTTCTCTCTCTCTTGCTCGATGGCTTTTAGTTGCTTCCCCCAAGCAACTTTGTCTTCGTCATACTTCTGACGAGAATCCTTTAAGGACTGTGTCAGGCCTATAAAAGACTCCTCCACACCCGACGAGGAGCTCGAAGCTTTCATAGCTTCATCCTTTTTCAGAATGGTGTTGAAATAAGTTACCAACTGAAAAAAGAAAATAATTGTAAGTCAGTGCAAGGACATAACATGGAAAAATGAAAGTTTAGATTAGTAATACTTACTGAGGCAATGCGTTGAGCTGCCAAAGTGGTAACCCTCTCCCGAGAAAGATTGTCTTCAACACCTTGGATCTCGGGGATAATCCAAGACTTCACCAAGCTCATGGCAGAGCTCGGAGCAACAAAAGTGGGAATACCACTTCCCGCAGTTAGAGGCTGAGAGATAGATTCAACCAATTTATCCGAGGAGCTTTTCTTCAACTTCCTCGTGGGTGCAGGAACATTCTCGACCAAGGATGTGGTCTTGGTCGGTGATATAACTATAACCTCGCTTGGAGGAGAAACGGCTACAACCTTACTCGGAGCCACAGGGGGCTTCTCGGCAACCTTTTTAATAGCTACTGGAGGGGGTGCCTCAATTTTTCTTGTCCCTTCCTCTGGGCATCTTGCTTATTTCTCTTTGCCTCCACAGAGGCAGAATCTGATTTATCAAAGAAGGAGGGAGATTTTTGTCTCTTCATTCTGATGCTGAGGGGAATATGCGATTCAGGGGAAGAACCTTCAGAAGCTAGTAGTGGGTCTATGTCACTCACCACTGGATGAGCAGTAAAAGATGAAGTGTAGCTCTTGTACTGCAGCAAGTAAGAGGCTGATCTGATGTGTTCTTTAGCAACGGTTTGGTGCAAGCTCCAGATAAGCTTCAAATGTTTTAAATTAACCTCTGTCTCCTTTGGAGACCTTTTGCTGTCAACTGCAAATAAACAAAAATTAAAATGTCAAGGACGCATTTTATCAAACACAAAGAAAACATGATTTCAAAAATAAGATAAAATAAAAACAACCTATCCCATTGCCATAGGGAGGGCATCTAGGGCCCTGATATACATCATTTCCATTTAAGGGGACATGTTGCCAATTTTTCATAACAACCCCATGTTTGAAGTAATCCCTGTTGGCATCTGGGAGATTGACAACTAAGGCCCTATTTAAAAACCTAGTTTTCAAATAAAAAGTACTATCGCTAACAACCCATCTATAACAAAACATAATTTCTGGAATTCCTAAATGGGTTCCATGAATTTGGTTTAACCTATGAACGTTATTAACTATTCTCCAAGTGTTTGGTGCTATTTTTGCAGGAACCACATCAAAAAACTAACAGAACTCCAAACATAAAGGATTTAGAGGAAAAGAAAAGCCACATTCAGCTACAAAGAGACTGGGGAACCAATGTCCCTCAGCCAAACGAAAGTAGTAAGAAGGTTCAGAAAGGTCTTATAATATGACCCATGAAGGAATAGAAAAATGAGAGCGAAATTTATCAAGCGACTCAACAAGGTAAACCATGATGAACAGAGAAAATAAAAGAGAAGGAAGAAGATCTTACAGGAAAAGGGTGGATCAGTTGATAAAAGATAAGGGAAGAAATGAACGCACGAGATAGAGAAGAAATGAAGAAGTTTTAAGATGCAGATTTGAAAAAAGTAAAAGACGATTGAATTTTCTGAAGCGTTTAAATACTTTACCTCGATAATGGAGAAAAACAATGATTACCAGAATGGACGATTGCGTATCCGACGGCTAAAAAGAAGAAAAAGGCACGAAAAACGAAGCGGTTATGGAAATTTAAAATACTTTAAAAAGCCTGATACTATGCACTCAAAAAGGGGTTATAAACAACGAACGTTTGTCTAAAATTCATAAAGTTTGGACAACATAATGTTCCATACTTTTCTTCAACATCAAATTACGAAACATTGGGGGCTTCTGTTGATACCAAATTTAGTCTGCTGACGTGGACCAATTATGTGAAGACACGTGTCAATCTACATGGAACCCGCAAACATTTTGAACAACACATTGACTCCGAGGAACTCAACCTTCCCGACCAACTCAGGCTCTCCGAGCAACAAGTGTTCTCCGTGGAACTTTATTATGCCGAGCAACTCAGTATACCGAGCTACTTAGGCAGTCCGAGCTGCATCTCGTACAGAGCATTTATAACCGGGTAATTAAGAGGATTGACTGCACATTAAATGCTCATCATTATCATACAGATGTACACGCCTATTGCACAGCTATGTAATATTCTTTCGCATGTACAACCTCAAGGCTATAAATATATTGTAACCTCCTCATTAGCAGGGGACTCGGGAATTTCTTGGTAAACCCATTATCGAGAATTCTGCAAACAGTCAGTAATAACACTAACAGTGGACGTAGGCCATTCTTTCAAGGCTGAACCACTTTAAAAATCTTTTGTCTTGTTTATTTTGTATCTGTGATTAAAGAATTAGGTCAAATCTAGGTTTTTACATCAACAATAGCCTATTGCATTAGACTTGAAAATAGGGATGACAACGGGTTGGTCATGGAGCGGGTTTGCCAGAACCCTAACTCGCCATGCGAAAAAAAATTAACCCGCCCCGAGACCAGCAAAGGGTTTACTTACTAAACCCGTCCCCACCCTATTTGTATTATACAGTTTAAAAACCCGCTCAAGGCACATACATTTTTTGTAAATTCCAAGAACAACGAAACAACCCTCCATTCTTTCATAAATCTGCAAATCCAACAAAATCAAAGAAAACCAAACATTCATTTAGATTTCATTCATCCAAATTTGTATAAAACCAAACAACCTTTCATTTATTCATATTTCTACAAAACCAACTAAACCAAACTAAACCAAAATAACCTTTCATTCATTCATAATTTTACAAAACCAACAAAACCAAATAACCATTCATTCATTTAAATTTTACAAAACTTAAAGAACCAAACAAGTAATTGCATAGGACATAAAACTTAAAGTAAAAAACAAGTAAGATTTACAGGAGAAATTAAAAGTAAAATAAGATTTCTAATCTGTGAGAGAGGGATGTTGACGGGAGTGAGATCGATGAGAATATGGAGGTAGCTGTCAGAGAGGGATGTTGACGGGAAGAGAGGAGAGAGGAGGGAGGCCGATGCCGATGTCGAGTGAGCAGATCTGCGAGAGGAGGGATGGTAGAGGCCAGGGTCAGTGAGATAGGGAGAGAGAAGGGAGGTCGAGTGTGATTTGTGAGATTAAGAGACAGAGAGAGAGAGAGAGAGAGAGATAGAGAGAGAGAGAGAGGCGGGTGTGAGATTTGAAAATATTGTGTATGCAGGGTTTTGTCTTGTAACTTATATATATACTGGGGTATGCCCGTACTTGGAGGCACGACGTGTATGTCATTGATTGGACCATAAGTCATATTTAGTTCACAATAGATAAATAATTTTTTAGTTCGTAATAGTCTTATGATGCACTATAATTTCTGTTGTGTTTTTACTCGTGTTTTCGAGTAGTATTATGTTAAATTGGATGTCAAAATAGTTAACTGTGTTAGTCGTGTCATTTCACATTTTAAAATCATGGCATGTTATGATTGTGTCAAAATTTTAGGCCCAATCTCTTTTGTTTATAGGACTATCCCCCAATTAAAAAAAATTTAAAAAATACTCCTAACAACATTTTTATAGTAATAGACTATACGGGACCTTGTATATACAACACCATAATTTAAGTAAAAAAAAATTACAACAGAACTAAGTATAAATAATTTACAAAATTTGGACATAGTTCTCTTTGTTTATAGGACTATCCACTATGTTTAACAAATAAAAATTACTCAAACAACAATAGTAATAGTCCATCCTGAACCTCGTATAAACAACATAATTGATTCCACAATATCGTATTAGCATATAAAATTTTCCAATATAAACATGGTTGGAGAGAATCAAAATTATAATCTCTTCATCGCCATCTCTTTCCTTGAAATCCAATGCTCCTGCAATATCGAACAACCAATAACAATAAAGCATTAACGAGTAGATATGCGACAATTATATAAGTAGCTCACAAAAGTTGTAAGCATACCTGGCAATTCTTTTCTACTCTTCTACATCTCCATCTAAATCTCCATCTCCATCTCTATCTCCATCGTTATCTCCATATCCATCTTATTCTCCATCTCCATCTTCATCGACATTCCACTTTTGCTTCCTATATGTAAAAGAACCTTATTGTGAAAAATTAATCTAAAATAGAAGATAAATCGTATTCGATTCACAATACAATTATAGCAGGATCCTCTTTAACCACGTTACCGTCTTTTTATGTATAAAAACCATCATCTTTTTATGTAATTCCAATGAGTTAAAATTTGAGTTGAAATTTTCGTCTTTGTATTTAATTTATTTTCATACGAAGCCATGTGGTTATTTTTTCAAAGCCGTGTCATAACCATTTTATATGAGAACTTGTCATATGCATGTGCGCACACACACACACACACACACACACACACATTGAGTGATTGACGTATGAAATAGCTCACCCATTGAAGTAAGCAACACCCATTTAGTAAAAAGTAATTTCATAAATTTTAGTCAACGATCCTTATTTTACATAGACTTTAGTGTCGTCACAATATTCAGTAAGATTACCCTAACAGTGCTAAGTAGTTATTTTTATTGAAAAACAACGCAAATTTGGAAAAAAAAACGCAACTATTTTTTTGATATATTTAGTGGAAGTATCATGCACTGCGATTTAAAGGTAAATAATTGGGGTGGGGACATTTGAAAAAAGTAATTTGTTTACTTATATGACTACCAATACCTATATGTAAATATTTGCAAGCATCACTCATCAACATGTAAAATTCAAGATTCAAAAGAATGTAAATTAAAAGCAAAAGAATACACACATATAGCTCCGCCCAATATCATTCGAATAACATAGAAACAAAAACAACAAAATAATAATAACCACACATATAATGTCTAAATTAAACTTTTAGGGTCTATAACTTAGGCAATACCGATAGATAAAACACACTTCTTTTAGTATGTATATGATGCCTAACAATGAGTTTAAAAAAAGATAGGAAGGAAAATAAATATGCCTTTGATATTCATAAAAAATAATATGATGTAAACTTTTTTGTTCTACATAAAGCAAGTGATTTCCAAGATTTGAAGCTATTGAATGTAATCAAATTGGAAGAATTATTTACCTCGAGATGAGGGATATGGTCTGCAAAAATAAAAATAGAGAAATTGGTGAGATGATTAAACTTGAATTAAATCTTCAAAAATAAAGAGATATTAAATTGATGAAAAATTGGTGAGATGATTAAACATGTAAAAAATACTAAAGCACTAAATCATTACATGCAAAAATATACTAAATCATTACATGTAAAAAGATAATAACTCTTCAAAAAATAAAGTGAGAAATTGCTTCTGGAAGTGAAGAAACTATATTACAAAACCATTACATGTAAAAATCAATAACACTTAATAAAAAGATCCAACGGATTCAGTTGGAATGCTTTTGAATTAAAGAAATGAAGTATTTTTCATAAGCTCAACGGATTTAGACCATAATTTCTAAGAATAGTAGTAGCCGAAAACAATCATCAGCAGACTAAGTTTATCTAAGTACTGAAAATGTATGATTTCTTGAGTTGAAGTATTCTAAAAATGTATATGATTGCCTCTCCTTTTTCGTCTCTGATTTTACATTCCATCTTGTGAAAAGAAGATGTCAGTGTATAGATGGAAGAGATTTCAAGAGAATGAAGAGCGTCTATAGAAGCCTCGTAGGTATGGTGTAATGCAGATGAATCTCTTCTCTCAAAACCTCCTTGCGGATACCTTTGAGTCCATGGGACAGTTTGTTGACGGGTTGAAGTGTACTGGAGGTTCTCATATTTTGATGCTAAAGTCTTATATTTAAGAAGTGACTAACATGGCCCATAAACACAATGTCTACGTTAGTATAGGTGACTGGGATGAACATTTGATTGGAAAAGGTCCATTTTCTTTTAAAGAATATATCGAGGAATGTCAGCAATTGGGTTTTGATACAATTGAGCTAAATGTGGGGGGTCACTTGGAGTTCCTGAAGAAACTCTCCTGAGATTCTTGCGATTGATTAAGCATCGCTCTAAACGCCAAGCCTCAATTTGCTGTGAATATTAATAAGTCTGATATTCCTTTAGGGGGTGATAAAGCATATGTGGATCATGTTGTTCTAGAACCTCGAACGTTTGAAGTTGTTGACGATGTGGATCTTTTGATCAGAAGGGCTGAGAGATGCTTAGAAGCTAAAGCGGACATGATAATGATTGATGTTGATGATTTTTGCAAACATGTTGATTCTCTTAGGGCAGACATAATTACAAATGTTATTGGGCATCTAGGACTTGAGAAGACTATGTTTGAAGCATCAATGGTGAAAATTCCAAGCGGTTCATCAAACAATATGGTCCTAGGGTGAACCTGTTTGTGGATCACTCTCAAGTGATTGATCTGGAGTGCCTTTGAGGATGCAACCTGGGTAAAAATCACACATCCATTCTTAGTTCTTCATATTTTTTCTGTCTAAGCTACCATTTTGTTGAGAAACCCAGTTCATAGTGGAATTGGATGTGTTTTAATTATTGTGTTGTCTGTTCGATAAAGTTTAATGTCTGTTCTATATGTGTGTGAAACCATGACTGGACAAGGGTTTGTCTGCCTATTCTTTAACTATTTGTTTAAGTTTCCTACTCTCAGTAGCATCTGGTATTTCTTTGGTAGTTTGTGTTAAAAAAAACAATTTATATCTGAAATAGTATAAAAAACAAAAAAAAGGTCCGTTGTATACAAATCGACCCGTACCATTAATCAACAATATGGCCTTCAATGAAATCTGCCTTGTTATCTGATTCACTGATTTCATCCCCCTTCAATACCATTAGAAGGTAAATCTTCGACGTCAAACTCACATACTTCCTCGAGATCAACCGAACTAGTTGCAACTGCCTTGATCTTCGAGTTTGGGACAATGAATTCAAAACTCGCGGCCTAGACCAGTGGCGGACATAGCATATTATTGGGGGGTGCACGTGCACCTCCCAGCATTTATTAAAAAAAAAAAAAAAAAGGAAGTTGAAATAACAAAACCCAACAAACGCAGCCAGCACAAAGCCAAACACAGAAAAAATAACCTAGCCGCCCCTCTTCCATCTCTCCCCTTGTCTCTTGTCCAAATCCAAAAAAAACTTGCCTCACCCAATCTCTAACAGCTCTCCGTGCTCCAACGACCGGCAGGCAGCCCCTCCGCCTCTGTTCCGCCCCTCCGCCTCCGACGACGACCGGCAGGCAGCCCCTCCGCCTCCGACGACTGACAGGCAGCCTCTGGCTACCACTGCTCTCTTGTGAGTGATGAAGGTATTCTTGAAACTAAATGCTAAGTTGTGTTGTGTGATTTCATTTATACTTGTTGATTTATTTGTAAGTATTTATTTGTGTTTGTGGTTGTGATTCTGTTTGTGTTTGTGCTTGAAGATGAAGATGAAGGTTTCAATTTTTTTTGAAGATGGGAACCAATTATTTTTTTGAAGATGATTTCAATTAGATGATTTCAATTAGATTTTTTTTTGAAAATGGGTTTCAATTTTTTTTTGAAGATGGGTTTCAATTTTTTTTGAAGATGGGAACCAATTATTTTTTTGAAGATGATTTCAATTAGATGATTTCAATTAGATTTTTTTTTGAAAATGGGTTTCAATTTTTTGCCTTGTGATTTCAACAATGTCACACCACTTTCAATTCCAACCAAAGTTGTCGAAAATGAACCTTCTAGAGTATATCGAACTCGCATCGAAGTTGACTTGACAAATCTTCCTTCGGATCCTAGCTTACGATCACGCATTTCAGATTATGATGCGAACGATCAAGACAAAGTTTGCCTAGCATACTTGCAAATGGGTCCTTGCCAACCCTCTATGACTCTTTATCCTAAAAAAATAATGGGAGGAAAGGATAGGCATTTTGTTTCAAGTTGGTTCACCCAATTTGGTAGTTGGTTGGAATATAGCGTTTCAAAGGATGCAGCATTTTGTTTGCTTTGTTATTTATTTTGTCCGGAATTCTCAGACAGAAATAAAAGTGATGCTTTTGTTAGAGGTGGTTTTGACAATTGGAAGCAAAAAGATCGACTACAAAAGCATGCTAACAGTGAGGGTCATAATGCGGCCTACATGAAGACTCAAAATTTGTTGAACCATAGTCAACATATTGTAGCGCTATTTGATAAGCAATCGAAGGAGTGGGAAGATGATTACCGTCTACGTCTAATTACAACTATTGACGTGATTCGATTTCTTTTGCGACAAGCATTATCTTTTCGTTCTCATGATGAATCAGAGGACTCTATGAACAAAGGTAACTTTCTTGAACTTTTAGAATGGCTTGCCAAAAGAGATGCATCAGTTAACAAAATTGTTCTTAAAAATGCTCTGGGCAATCATAAATTGACATGTCCTAACATTCAAAAAGATATTGTTAATGCAATTGCAAGTGAGATTACTAAAACAATATTAAAAGATCTTGGTGGAGATCCATTTGCGATATTGATTGACGAAGCGCGTGATGTATCAATCAAAGAACAAATGTCTATTGTGGTTCGTTATGTGAATAAGCGGGGTTTTGTGATGGAAAGATTCATGGGGATGGTACATGTTGCTGACACTACCACTAAATCATTAAAAGCTTCACTTGACCAATTTTTCAATAAACATAATTTGAGTGTAAAAAATTTGCGGGGTCAAGGTTACGATGGGGCAAGTAACATGCAAGGAGAGTACAATGGTCTCAAATCACTTATTTTGAAGGAGAACAAGTCAGCATTCTATGTACATTGTTTTGCACATCAACTTCAATTGACACTTGTAAAAGTAGTGAACATTGTTGGCGCATCTTGTAAGCGTCGAGACATTTTGCGAGAGAAAGAGGTGGAGAGGATTAAAAATCAATTGATGAGTGGTGAAATATCAAGTGGTCGGGGATTAAATCAAGAAACTAGTGTGAAGCGTGCCGGTGATACACGTTGGGGTTCACACTATGATAACCTTGATTAATTTGATTGTAATGTATGGATCCGTGCTTGGTGTTCTTGATAATTTGGGGGAAAATTCCACGGATAAAAAAGGTGAGGCGATAAATTTGATGAAATCTATGCAATCATTTGATTTTGTATTCACCTTACATTTAATGAAGAACGTACTTGCAATCAGTAATGAGCTTTCTAAAGCTCTTCAACGAAAAGATCAAGACATTGTAAATGCAATGACTTTAGTGAAATTGTCCAAGAGCCGAATGCAAATATTGAGGGATAGTGGGTGGGAAAATCTTCTAATGGAGGCGTCATCTTTTTCTGTGAAACATAATATTGAGATTCCTAACATGGAAAGTATTTTTTGTCTTTTGGGAAGATCAAGGAGAGGATCGACAACCACAAATTTACATCACTATAAAGTTGACTTGTTCTACCTTTGCGTGGATAAACAACTTGTTGAACTTAACAACCGTTTCGATGAGGTGAATTCTGAATTGCTTATATGCATAGCATCATTTGATCCAGCTCATTCGTTTAATGCTTTTGATATAAACAAGTTAGTTCGTTTATCTGAATTTTATGTTGATGATTTCACTGAGCAAGAGCGTATTGTACTTCGGGATGAGCTTGAGTTATATGAATTTGATATCAAATCCGATAGTGACTTTGTTGATGTGGATGGAATGAGTGGGTTGGCTAGAAAAATGGTAGAGAAGGGGAAACACGTCGTGTATGGATTAGTTTATAGGCTCATAAAGTTGTCATTAATTCTTTCGGTTTCCACAGCTACAGTTGAGAGGTCATTTTCTGCTATGAACATCGTGAAAACAGATCTTCGAAATCGTATGGGGGATGGTTGGCTAAGTGACTCTTGCGTGACGTATATCGAAAAAGATGTCTTTGATTGCATTTTCAATGATGCAATTGTGGATCGATTCCAAAAGATGAAAAATCGTAGAGGAATATTGTAATTTGCTCGTTTAGATGCTCTTTTTATTTTAATTAGTGTCTGTAATGACGAATTCATATTTTGGATGCTCTTTTTAGCAATGAAGTATTATGGTTTAGTTTGTTCAATTTTATTACTATTGATGGGTGAATATTTATTTTTATTTAGTTATATGAATAGCCCTAAAAAAAAAAAATTCGGGGGCTACAACCCCCGAACCCCTATATTTTATGTGGAGGTGCCCCACCCATTTAAAATTCCTAGATCCGCCACTGGCCTAGACTACATTTTGCAAAGTCGCCAAGATCACAATACCCCACCGGCACATGGCTTTATAGTAATTAAGTTGGCTACTTATTATGCCAATCATTATACTAATACGTGGGGGGCAATGACCAAAAGCATATAAAACTTGGAGACTTAATTTGTCAACGAATGTAAAAAAGCAATTAACATAAAGCCCAAAAGCATATAAAACTGTAACCTGATATGCACGTATGGAAAAACATAATCGACCGAGGCCTAATTGTGTGATTTTATATATGATGAAAATAATTACCAACACAGAACAAACATACATTATAAAATTGGAAAAACAACTTTCCAAGCCAATACCATTATAGAAACAAATACCGAACAAATAAAACATACATTACACTGAACAGACATGCGTTACCAACACAAATAGACATACATATCTAGCACATAAGATACATACATTATATAAATGATCAAAGTAACTTTCCCAACCAATACCATTATAGAAACCCTTGAAAAACTAAAATTGGAAAATACATAACAAAATGAAGTCGTTAACAACAAACCCTAAAAAATGTAAATGAAAAATATGATAAATGTTAAGAAATGCAACGTATCGACAAAACTTGAGGGAAAATACATTTGAGTTTATGTTAGTCAAACTTATCTATGCTTGGATAATAGAATAAATATCCTAATATCCAAACATCATCAACTTGATTCTCAAATCAATGTCTCGTTGAGTAAGTCAAATCCCGTGTTTAACCTCTCTAACCTCTCTATATAAAAGAAAATGCAAGAGAAGGTTTGATATATTAATACCATTAAAATCATAATAAAAAACTTGGATTTGAGTTACTTTAATATGAAAAAGGTACAATGAATATCTAAACAAAAAATGGCTTTTCAACGAAGTGAAACCCTAAGTTAATCATTTTATCAAACAACAATCAAGGCATATAAAGGATTTGTAAAGTGAACTTATCTAGGCATATGTTGAAAGACCAATCCTAGTGCCTTTTCCCGAAAATTAATCCTCACAAACAAAAATGTGCTCCTTTGACACCTTGAGCACTTCAAGAGCCTTCAGATTCGGATCTGAAAATCGTTTGGCATGATCACAATCGCTCCCAAGAATAAGAAAACCCAAAAAATCTAAAAGTTCGAGAATCGAGAACATCTGCAACCAACACCAGTATAATATATAAAATAAATAAATTAGAAATACTGTTTTTAACCAAAATAACATTAGATGGAGAGAGGAAAAAGATATCAACATAATAAATTCAACATATAAGAAACTAATAGCTCTTGATATTGACCTTCCTATGACAACTTCCCATCTCGTATGTAATAAACTACCATGTAATGATTGTAATGCAAACAGGTTGTCATACTCCTCTCGAGTTAGCATTGCCAAAAGTTGAGGATCTCAATTTATCATTTTTTTCTATATGGGATTAATCAATTGAAAAATGAATTATATCAATCCAATACAACAAAGTTAAGGTTAACTAATAACATATAAAAATACACACATTTATCCCGCATGTTGCATACTGCTAATAACTCCAATATTCATTAATGAAAAATTGATTTGAGTTTGAGAGAAAAAAAGATCTACCTATCTGAATTATAAATAATACAATTGAATTCTGATATGATAAAGTAAGTGAATTTGATTTATTCATCACAAACTAAAATACAAATTAACAATAGGGCAAAACCTAAAAAATAAATAATTTAGGCATTTCAAAACTAATAACCAATTATAGAGTTCAAAAGATACCATTGTTCTTTCTACTATTGCATTGGATACCAATGTATAATTGTTACAATTATAATTTAAAATTCCTCACAGTTATTAAAAAGAAGTGATGAAACATAGCCCTCTTTTTTCAATATCTTCACAATTTAAACCACAAATTAGCTCATACCAATTGTGAGAGACTCGACAATATGGATTATTTACCTCAAATACCATCAAGCCCCAAAAGTCAACATACATTTATATGGCTTCTTTTTTAATCCAAAAAACATCCCCTATAGAGTAACAATAACAAGATGTGATTACACATAAATCTATAAAACTATCTAATGCTCAAATATTGAAATGAAAACATAATTTGATTTCAACATCAAAGCTTACCAACTTAACATTCATAACATCCAACATGGGCTACATCAAATTTGTTAAATCGCTGCAACAACTAAAGAAAAAGAACAAATCATCTTGAGTTAGTATTTCATATAGCTGCAGAAAGAGTAAACCAAGTAAATAGCATCACCACAATAAAGCAGAGCTAGAGAGTAAAAAAATGACAAAAAAAAAATGAAATCAAATACGTATAACACAAAACTCACATATCAGAACTATAACAACCCGATTAAAAAATGAAAAAAAAACTTTAGGAGTGCGTGTGCTTGCAACCTGATTAGGAAATGAAATCAAATAAGGATACCCAAATCTTCAAACTCTTAATTTCCCCTAAAATGCGTATGATGGATCTATGAGAGAGAGAGAGAGAGAGGCATGCGAGGTACCTAATGATTGGAGTGGAGAATCGATCGATCGAGAGAGAACGAGTTTAGTGTTTGTGTGTGTCTTTGTATGTGATGGGACCTAAAAGATGATTGGAGTGTAATTTCCTATTCTAACCATATTTTTGAATTTTGGATAAGAGGGGGAAATGATATGACGTGTTAAAAATGAGGGAGAAACGAAATAACAAAGGGGCAAAAGATGAAAAGAAGGTCTTTTAATCTCCACCCTTGATTTTTAGCCTTGTTGGCTTTAATCCTCACCATGAAGTATCTTATCTTTATAATGAATAGTAAAAACACCAAAGTAACTTATATATATATATATATATATATATATATATATATATATATATATATATATATATATATATATATATATATATATATATATATATCTGTGTGTGTGTGTGTGTGTGTGTGTGTTGGTTTTGGTGTAAATATAACAAGGTTCTAAAAAACGCGGGCCGTGATTGAGGCGTGAATGCCAAGCCTTAAGCGTTAGAAGCCTAGGCGTGCCTAGGCGTAAAATGGCGTGAAAAGGCGTTTAGGCCTTCTTAATATATTTTAATATTTTTTAACCATAACGAGGCTATTAAAATACAAAAATTGCACATATCATAAAAATATGTTTGAATATATGCAAATTAAAATACTATTTGATTATTTTGGATGAGATAATGGTTCGGTTTGTAAAGAAATTCTTTAAAAGGCAACATCGTTTCACTAAAGCATTGTTGTTTTAAGAAAAAAGTGCGCCTTAAGGGTTTTACCAACAATAAGGCGTGAAAAGCGTAAGGCGAGGCGTTTCTCCCACGCCTTAAGCCTAGGCGGATTTTTTAGAATAGTGAAATATAGTAATAAAGAAGGGTGTTTAAAGGGCATAAATGAACGGGGCGAGGCTAGTCATACTTATATATAATAAATCGGAACCCGTCCCGTTTAATTAATGGGTTTAAAAAAAATCCATACCCGCTCCTATTATTTTAAATGGGGATTTTAACCCGCCCCATTAGGATCGAAATGGGGAGGTCTAAATTGTCATCCCTACTTGAAAACCCCTCATAGCTACATGACGAACCCTTCTTGGAGGCTAAATTGTTCAATTAGTACGGCGAATTTTTTTTCCAAAAGTTTGGGGGAGGCCATTTCCCCCTTTGCCAAGGGTGGTTATCAATCCTATTTTTTAAGGTCCGTAGTGCAATATATCTCAATTCTTTATATATATATATTTTTTATTTTGAGAAGTCTATATATATAATTTGAAAGATTGTGATTGTGATTTTGATTTTATATAAATTTACTATTTTAATAATTACATTACTTGTTTTTCTAATTATCATTTTCCCAAAGTAGTAATGTATACATTTACCATTTTAAATTATTTTAGAAAATATTAGATGTAAATTTTTCTATTCGGCAAGATATAATATCGTTCTAGTTTTATTCAAACAATCACAATAAATTTATTCCTTTCAAATTTTTCTTTGGAATTTTATATGTAATATGAATCTTGTTTGATAAATTATGATAAGTCATTTAAAAATACAAATTTTGTTAAAATTGAACATATAAATTTGAAGTTATATAAAAAGTTTCAACACAAACCGCGCTAGAATGAAGAAAATCTGTTTGGGGGATTTATTGCAACAAAAACGCTCCGTTGTTAAGATACTATTTTAGATACTATTGAATGTTCAAATTCTTCAAAAATAAAAGTGAAATAGTTGCAACTTGCACACCATGTAACTTATGTACCTACCACTGACAAATTTCCTCCTGCCAGTCCCATCTTCTGTTCATTTAAATGAGAAAACAAAAAGGGGGGAAAAGGAGGCATGGGTAGAAACAGTCAGTCAGAGAAATTAAAAAGGAGAATGCTTTTTATTTTGGGGATTTATTTTTTTATTTTTTTTGAGAAATCACGATGGAAATTTAGAGCAAGTTGATAGGTAAAGATAGCAGAGTAATTACCTCAAAAAGTAATTACAGTCATCAATATTCATAACTGCTCTTATTAACTTAGCAGCCTCAACCAGTTCCTGGTCAATAAACATTGAGGGTCTTTTGATACCCTCTCAATTTCTCAATTTCAGGGTAAATTTAGAAAAGTTAATTTTTTTTTATCTTTTTCAGTTTTTAAATTGTTTGATAGTCTTTATTTATTTTGGAATTTATTTTCTATGTACAATACCCCTTAAACACAATTTGCCACCCTATAGTGGAATTCAATTCTTTGGGAGGGTAAGGTTTTTGTTTGCCACCTTTAAATGACAGATCACTCAAAATCATTTTTTTTTTGTAAACTCTATATATTTCATAAATATATAAATATATATTGTTAATAAATATGTAAATATATATATTTAGTATATATATATATATATATACCGAATATATATTATTTACAGAATATACATATATTATATATATATACTAAATTATATAATATATGGATATATTATGTAAATAATATATATTTAGTATATTCAATATATAATATTATTTACAGGATATACACATATATTATGTAAATAATATATATTTAGTATATTGAATATATAATATTAGTATATTCAATATATAATATTATTTACAGGATATACACATATATTATGTAAATAATATATATTTAGTATATTGAATATATAATATTATTTACAGGATATACACATATATTAGATATATACTGAATATACATAATATATGGATATATTCTGTAAATATTATATATTTAGTATATTCAATATATAATATAATATATATTCATATATTCCATAAATAATATATTATATTTTCATATAGATTTTGTTCATTTAATAATATATATATATATGATAAATATATATATATATATATATATATATATATATATATATTTATATATATATATTTATATATATATATTAATTGTATATTTAATAAATATATTAATATATATTCATATATTTTGTATATTCGGATATATTTTGTATATATTAATTGTATATTTAATATATATACATATTTATTAAATATGTATATATATTAAATATACATATTTATACAATTAACATATGAATATCAAGGTTCTAAAAAACGCGGGGCGTGATCGAGGCGTGGAGGCCAAGCCTTAAGCCTTAGAAGCCTAGGCGGGCCTTGGCGTAAAAAGGCGTGAAAAGGCGTTTAGGTCTTTTTAATATATTTTAATATTTTTTAACCATAACAAGGCGATTAAAATACTAAAATTGTACATATCATAAAAATATGTCTGAATATTTGCAAATAAAAATACTATTTGATTATTTTGGATGAGATAACGGTTCGGTTTGTAAAAAAATCTTTAAAAGGGGATATCGTTTCACTAAAGCATTGTTGTTTTTAGAGAAAAAGTACGCCTTAAAGGTTTTACCAAGCATAAGGCGTCAAAATCTTAAGGCGGGGCGTTTCTCCCAAGCCTCAAGCCTAGGCGTGCCTAGGCGGAGCCTAGGCGGGTTTTTTAGAACAGTGATGAATATATATATATATATATATATATATATATATATATATATATATATATATATATATATATATATATATATATATATATATATATATACATATTTATACAATTAATATATATTATAAATATGTATATTTAATATATATACATATATAATAAATATGTATATATATATTAAATATACAATTAATATATATTTATTAAATATACAAAATATATGAATATATCCGAATATACAAAATATATGAATATATCTATTAAATATACAAAATATATGAATATATCCGAATATACAAAATATATGAATATATCTATTAAATATACAAAATATATGAATATATCCGAATATACAAAATATATGAATATATCCGAATATATATATGTATATATTATTAAATATTTATACAAAATATATGAATATATATTACAAAATATATGAATATATATATATATATCCGAATATATATATATATATATATTCTGCAAATAATATATACAAAATATATATATCCGGAATAATATAATATATATTCATATATATATTCCGCAATAATATATATATATATATATATATCCTAATATATATATTCCGCAATAATATAATAATATAATATATATTCATATATATTCCGCAATAATATAATATATATATATATCCTAATATATATATTCCGCAATAATACAATAATATAATATATATTCATATATATATATATATATATATATATTCCATAAATATATTTTTCACATTTATATCTATTTTTCAACTTTTGCGTTTAATAGAAAATGTGGAAAATTGATGATTTTTCAACTTGTATCAAACAGAGACAAGTTGAAAAATATTCATTTACCTTGAAATTATTTGCCCTGAAATCAAATGTCCTAGAATAATTTATATTTTTTCAATTTCTATCAAACTAACCCTAAAAATCAACTATAGGCTAAAGTTGCCAAAAAAAAAAAATTAACTATATCTATAGGCTAAAGTGCCTTGCATTGCATGGCTTCTGCCCTTTCATCAAAACGTTTGAGAAATTTACCAACTGGTTAGAGGAAAATAATGGCCAAAGCGACAACACACTATCTCTAATGGAATCCCCTGCCAGGTCATGTCATGGAGGACTATGACCGCCCCATTAAGAGAGGTAAGAGGGGTACGGCCCACTTGTTTCTTGCAAGGCATCATTACAGTAAGTCTTGAAATTACTCTACTAATAAGTTTGGGACTACTTAGAGAGAGACACCTATAAATCTTGATTCCATGGCTTAATCATTATATTTAGCTACTAATTTTTTTCTTAGGATAAATGAAGATGACATTATAGAAATTTACTGATAGGTACTTAAGACTTGATTAACTTTTTATATAATTCTTGTGTTTTTTTTTTCAAAATTTAGCGAGTGCTCTCTACTTTTGAAGAAAAATGTATTATGTACTTAGGGCACCACGCGTCTATGCGCGACAATAAAGACAAGTTACAAATGCACTTGTAAAAATATTATTTGTATAGTAAGAGACATGTAAAACATGTATCGCATCCGTATCGTGTCCTTATTAATATTGTACATGTGGTGCCCCATGTGCGTTATACATTTTCTCCTACTTTTGTAAGAATTTTAGCATGCGATTCCGGTTAACTATCTTCAAGCCATAAAGCATTAATGTGAGATTATCAAATAACGACGAGTATGCTAAATATATTCTTGAGTTGTAAAAAATGAGTATTAAGTATTGCATACTTAAGTATAAAAACACAAGTTGTCACGATAATATGTTCACATTAGGACTACAATCAATTAAACCCCTAATGTAATCACACTTTTGTGGTCGATTAGGATCAGGGGATCTGGATCCAGTCTGCATACAATGTCATTATTTATTTTTTGAAAAATCTCACTGAGACTGAGCAGTGATATTAGGTAGCTGACCCAAGTCTAATTTAGTTTTTACTAGGGCTTTTTTTTGGATTAAATACATTATCATTTTGAACGAAATTTTTAGCATACTACGGGCCTATTATATCTTATTATAACAATAAATCTCCAAGCGCATCTACCTAAAAATTGAAAATTTTCACATATAATCGTGATTTCATACTGGTTTCATCTTTTTGTAGTGAGACAAACTCTTTGATTCGTTGACCTTAATTAATCCATCAACAACTTCTCTCATTCACAGAAAGTTTCAAACAATATCTTGTGATAGTAGCACAAGACAGTACTAAAAATCGAGGATCAAGGACACCAAAAATCCTTCACTCTCAACAAAAAGGGCATCACATCTTTTATGATCATCTTAGCAACAATGTCCTTACATGCATCACCACTATATAAAGTATCTACAAGAGTAATTGAGCCCTATCTCCACCTTCTTTAGGTTAAAACTTTAGGGTCTCTTGCTTCTTTTGTCACTTATAACACTACACCAAAACTGTAGCTATGTCACAATTATACATCGTGATATAAGAGAATTGCCATGGTCCTTGATCGTGATAAGTTTTGGGGTGATAAAAAAAGTTACCTCTCCTTTGTTATGATAATTTTGTTCTCCTGGGTTATGTTAGTAAATGGGGTGCCAAGGGTCTTATCACTGTCCATGACCATGATAATTCTGGAGTGTTGTCACGGTTTTGTCATGGTCATGTGTCGTGGCAAGTTTTGAATAATGCCACGGCGTTATCACATTCATGACCCGTGACAAATCCCCAAGATAATTTTGCCATGGATCCGTCTGCACGAGGCCCAGTGCACAGGGATCCACGCAGAAATTTTCTAACTGACCCCCTTGCACGAGGTTGTAAAACATCTTCGTTTGCACGGATCCAGGTCAAAGATTTTCTATGATCGTGAGAAACATGCTTCAATAAACATGTAATTACAATTTAATCTTCCCATCAATAACAATGACAATCGAATAGTCAAATACAAATAACATTATACGATCAACATATATAAAACAATGGGTGTTGAAATCGTGTGAGACCTCAGAACCAATAGGTGGTCCTCTCAGGATCTTAGACAGGTTAATGGGACATGTGTCAAAGTGATAAACAAGTAGGTAAAGTGGTTCGGACCTCAATAGAGGATCCTAGGTTCACTGTCAAAGGGTGTTTCACTATATATTAGATCAAAAAAATGGTTATTGCAACCTAGGAGTCCTTTTGCGTTTTGGCCAAGAGAGTGTGAGGTCTAAGCAATTTTTGTTATTAAGTCATAGAATCTTAGGAAGTAACTAATAGACTTCTCCAAGGATTCCAAAGTATTAATGTAGGACTCATTATGGTATACCACAAATAAAATAAATGAAAATGATACAAACTATCATTAAACACTCACAATAGTAGGTTGGAAGTGTGTACAATAATGAGAAAATAATTGTTCAGCTCGTTAGCTTGATTCTAGCCTCTGTATTATTATTTGAACATGTCTTCCACCGTACGCAAGCTTTCTCTATATATACATTCTTTTGGCGAGTTAGAGGTTGACCTTAGGACCTCTGTTCTTCCGGGAGTGGAGTTAGAGGGTTTGAGGAGCCTCGGAATACCAACAGCTAAATAAGGTATCATCATATAATAACATTATATAATCCACAACAACCATAAACAATATACTTAAACACAAATGCATCAAATATTTTTTTGTTACTTTAAAAAATTACAACAATCAAATATTCTCTAGGAGAAACATCGGCTATACAATATATCCACCAACTACGTCGTCGATATTATGAACACCGCCTTGTTTGTTCATCCAAAGTGATTCATTCTATTTTCCCATGAAGACAAATGTGACACCAACCCGGGACTCATAAGGTTTTAGGGGAAACTATGCATTAAGGTCCCTACAACTGCACTCGATTCTTGGATCCCATCTGCAATGCCATCACCCCACGTACGTCCCGGAGATACACCCTCAGCTCATTGTCAAATATCGTCGGTAAAATATATGGAGGGTAAAATAAGTATCAAAATGTTATGATGAGTCCGTCATCTTAGATTTAAAAACGATCTCATGACCAACTTTCACTATGTCAAAAATAAAAAATGATCATAGCATGGGGATCACGGTTCAAATTCGTAACTAGGGAGTCATGGTCCAAATCCATGACCATTCCCTCCTAACCATGACCCAGTCTATGAATCCACGTAGAGGTAACCTAAATCATCATCTAATCACGGGTTGGTTACGATCCATATCCGTGACTCTCATGGTCACAGTCCACAATCATGACCCGAAGGGCGAGAAAAATGGTGCTAAAATTATCACGCAATGAGTCACGATTTATAACCGTGACCAACAAAAAGAAAGTGTGAAAAATTGGCGTGAAATGTTGTCAAGGTTATGAATAGTGACCTAAAATTGTGACAACTTTTGATTTCAAAGTGTTCACAGAAAGTGGGTTATGGTTCAGAACCGTGACCCGAGGTCAATTTATCTTAGAAACCCCCAGACTACAAGGTCAATCTATCTCTAACCACACACACACACACACACACACACACACACACACACATATATATATATATATATATATATATATATATATATATATATATATATATATATATATATATACACACATATGTTATTGTATGTATATGTGTATATATATGCATATTTATATGTGTGTTAGGGCAAAGGTTTGAGGGTTCTTATTTGGGTTTTGTATTGCTGAAATTATAATTCTTATTTGGATTTTGTATAACTAAATTTGTTATGTAATATGGTTTTAATATTGCTGAAATTTGTGTTGTAATTAGAGTTTTGTATTGCTGAATTTATATACATTGTCATTCTTATTTGGGACTGCATTTATATTATTAAAATTGTTATTATTTATATACATATTGGCATTGTCATTCTTATAAGAAAGACAATGTTAGTGTGTATGTAAACTGTTCTAACCTACACTTTTTATGAAAGAGATAATATGAAGGGGTGATAACTAATTGTATTTACATTCAAGGTTGTCAAATTGTGTATCGAAGTCATATGGTTTGCTCAAAACATGTGTATCATATTATGATTAGTGTATGGATTAGTTCTTAATTTGAAAATTAAATAATATTATCCAGCCCTAATTTTACATCACGTGACTGAATAATATGTTAACATTTTAGATTCAATAATATGTTATCATGTTTTCCTCTCATTCCATGTGTGCTTACAATTGAAGAATAATTACAAAGCTAAACTAATTCCAGTTGCTTTCTTTATTCAGGTAATTTTTGTTTTATGTGATTTTACAACAAGTAATTTTATTTATAACTTCTTGGTTGATTGTTGTGGCTGTTTTCACCCCTTCTTTATGTGGTTATTGTTTGAGTGAACATAAATTGGTGGAAGGGCTTGCACAATGGTGATGACAGAGTAATTTTAGGAATAATTTAATTAAAATGAACTAAAATTGGACTTGTTATTTATGATGGATTAATTAAAAAACATTAATTAATTGATGTTGATATTGTGCTGATGAATATTATTGCATATGTTTTGTTGGCTAACTGTTATGGACATATTCACCGATTCCTTGAGTGGTTGTTGTTTGGGTGAATACAAATTGGTGGAAGGGCTTGGGCATTGGTGGACACATAGTAATTTTAGGATTAATTTAAATAAAATGGACTAAAATTGGACTTGTTGTCTATGATTTATTAGTTAGAAAATATTAATTAGTTGATACTGATATTGTACTAATGAATATAATAGTATATATCTTGTTGGTTAACTATTGCGACCGTGTTCACCCATTCCTTAAGTGGTTGTTGCTTGGGTGAACACAAATTGATGTAAGGGCTTGAATATTGGTGGACACATACTAATTTTATGATTGATTTATTTAAAATGAACTAAAATTGGACTTGTTATATTTTATTGATTAATAGAAAAACATTAATTAGCTAACAAACACATATTAATTTTAGGATTAATTAGATCCTTGACTCCTAGTATTTGTATGTTGTCCCACATCCAAAAATATTTTATGCATTTTTTGTCTTCTCATTCACGTTAGAAAACACTGGTCATATTCACACCATCCTTTTATATATCTTCTCAGGGAAAAAAATAATCACGGTAATAATTACTTTCAACTGATGATATCATGATTGGACCACACAATAACCTCTTTTATTAACGCGTTCAGTATAAAGGGAACTTATATTTACCAGTACGATAATCGAAAAATTGAACAATTCAATAATTTTACAAGTCGTAGAGTTGATCTCTCGCAACCATACATGTTCGATCGTATTATATTTGCCTTGACATAATGCTGGGATGAGGTAATAGAGAATATATTTTGCATTCATAACCCTGACCATATACTGACGTTAGTGACACTATTAGAAAAGGCTGAAAAATATTCATCTATTATGGATACAATTTTTTAAACGGAGCATTCATCCAAATTGTGACATCTTACAACATATAAACATTAACAATAAGCTTGAAAAAAATTGAAGAAGAAAGGACTTCAAGTTCATTTCACGGAAATTTATACAACAATCATAGATACGCTTCCGCCTAGTTGGCTACGTGTAACTTTTTACAAAATTTTAAAAAATAATACTAATCGGATAAAAATCGGACACATGAAGCATGTTTATAAGCTATTCAAAAGGTATGTACATATATGTGTATATATAGTCTTAAACATAAATGTCATACATTTTTTGCTAAATTATTTTTTATTTGTTATAGGAAATTTCGAACATGAATATAGTTAATGAACGGAGTAACGAAACTCCTCCTCCAACACAATATTCTCCTAATCCAAACTTTAATGCTATAAAAGTATTGGTGACCAATCTTTTATACTCTATGAGTCTAAAGTGAAATTATGAAATAGATAATTTCCTTTGTAAAAGTCATGATCATTTTTATATCCAAGAAATTTGACAATTATTTTCTTTTAATTAATTTCATAGATAAAAAGAATTTTTAAGGGTCATAGGGTATTCGATTGATCTTAAAGGGTAAGTTGACTGAACATTCCAACACCTTAGTGTATGATTACTACTAAGTAATGCTCCATTGCCCCTGAATGGACGAATCTCTATAGATAAATAAACAACTATTGTATTATCACCTTGTTGATTAGAAGGCGACTCTTCACGCCTTCATAAGAGACTGTTGGTTTAGAAAAAGGGCCATTGAGATTTATGAAGAATTTTTTTAGATATTTTCCTCCCAATTAGTTTTATACATCTGAGAATATAGTATAAATTCTCTCACAACTTATCTAAACTGTTTCAAGGTTTTAATCTTACAATAATAGGTCATTATCATCTTAAATTTCCAATCAATTTGAGTTTTTAAAATTTTGTAAAGTCATTAATTCCAGATAAAGTTTTATTGTATTTTTATTATCATCATCGAGACAATTTTGATTATATCATCTACAACTTCTTAGAATTAGATTATTCTAGTTCTTGTAGATCATTATACGCTTGTAAGAGTTTAGTTAATATATTTATACAATCATGACAAGATGTAAAAATTTGTGGTAGCTTCGTGAGTGAGAGGAAATCATTTTATTGGAGTGTGTGGTGCGAACACTTAGAAAACTATGGGCGTAGTTCTTTTAAAGGATTGGTATTCACCCTGAATAAGACTTTTGATTATTAAAATTGTCTTAACGTTTTATACCGAGGTATGAATATAAGAACCACATTAAAAACTTGCATCGCAACTGAGGAGAATAGGTTGGTCTAACCCACAAAGTAAGGCAAGTGGGTATGAACTTTTAAGAGTACCCTTTGGTTATGCTAGTGTTCGGATTAACCATTCATCATCATATTACTGACTTTAGTCCATTTTGACCGACCACATCAAGATTACATCAAATCCTAAGAACCGAGGAAGATCTTTAGGGAAAAGCATTGCAAAGACTCAAATCCTTATATAACTCAACTACAATAACAAGGATAAGATCCATCCTATTGGGTTATTAAGAATGGAGGAAAGATTGTAATTTACTAAATTTATAGCTATCAATAAATATATTATTGTATAAATAAGGCCCACCATTATGATTTGGGCAGATACGTAACACTTGTATAAAAAAGGCTTGGAAATCAACTAGCATTATGTCACCCAAGTCACTTTACACTTATAAAGTCACTTATTAACTCTTTCTTTAAGGATGTAGGCAATGAATACTTATGTAACCACATATATCCACGTGTCTCTTTCATATTACAATATTTTAATTAAGGAAAATTTACAAATTATAGAATTAAATCCTTTATAATTTTGGGTCGTCTCCTTTGGTCCCACCATGCCAGATTTTTCGCCATGATGTCACATTAGTCATTCCATTCCTAAGTATGTGATATTATTCTATATAAAACTAGAATTGAGAAACACGACCAATGTTTATTCTATTTATATCATATCTTAGTGATGTTGATTCTTAGGCACGTTCAATTATACGGGTTAGCCACAACTATCATAGTCACCATCATTATGACATTACTTCTAATACTCCTCCATCTAGAAGCCCCACATTTCTCCTAAGAAACACAAAAGATGAATTTTTGTAGCCACATATTTATGGGGTTTCAAACCACGAGGACGAGATTGATCTTCTCAAAAGACATTAGAGGAATAGAGGTTCATGGATCCAACACCCATAGGGACACCCACCGTTATGAAAGGAAGATCAAGTCACCTAATAAATTATCACCTCTTAAATAATGGTCAGGTATCGATATCTAGATGTCTTTGAGAAGATCCCCACAACCAACACCAGGAGATACCCCCACCTCCTCTTCGTGTTGTATTTTTTGTTGACTTAATGGGTGAAAACCCTTAAAATATTAGATGTGACATTCATCATGATAGTCCATAAAAAGATAGACAAATTCCAAACTCAAAAGATTTGAGGGATTTCCTAAAGGATGAATTGGAGTATCCACTAGAGACTTACCGAGTTAGCACCCTAAGGACCTAGCTAGTTTTGCCTTTACATTCATCCAGTAGATTGAGGATACAAAACTTATTAGGAAGTACTCAATCCCCGATATGATCACTTCAGTACCTACTCATCGAGATTCAACAAGTTATTTCATTTCTTTTGCTCCCACTATTACCACTCACGCACTTGCTGAGAGAGTGGATATTTAAGAATCAATAAAAATATAATTTTATGATTTTATCTTATATTTGTATAGATAAGAGTGGTAATGTATGGACGTATATATTGTGGTTAACACATTTTTTTTCGATTCATCGTGGATTTTCTAATCCTATTATATTCTAGATTTGAAACAATTATATTTAGATCTTTTATGATCAATGATATAAATCTTGTTTTTCTACTTGTTATGATATCCTTTTAGATAAACTTATGGATATCATACTGCTTTTTTTATGCTTAAATATATTATATTTTATACTTGGTTGAATAAAATTCACAAGATATGGATCTTGTTTCACATGATTCATATTTTTACCATGATGTTATAGCCTTATCTTACCATGTTAGTATCATTCATGATAATATTCTCATGATTTACCCCTTATTTCCCACATTAATATTGGTTTATCACATGCTCTTTAGCTTATGTCTTGCTAGTTTTACTTTCCATTATGCCTTTTCTTTTAACGATGTTCTAATCCCATTATCTATTCTTTTTCTACTTCTCTTATATTTTATCATGCCAAAAAGGTGGCGAAACTTCTAAGATAGTGGGAGTACTTACTTGGATAGTGTAATACCCCATACTTTTGTGAGTATTTTAATTCCACGTGTGCATTTAATTATTAATTTAATTGGGAAAATTAAATTGGTTTCGATAAATATTAATTAGCGAGTTAAGAATTAATATTTATGATTATTGTTATTTACTTATGTGTAATAAGTTAATAGACATGAAAATTATTATCGTGTCATTTTATGAGTGAAAAGTGACGAATTATTATATTATGTCGTTAGAGAGTCAAGACAACAGATTTAAATGGTGTATGAGCGACACATACTATATGCACGTGTCGGACTTGGATAATGATATGATCTTATGTTTTTAGTTCAGTGACTCGGATGGTCTTTTTCAGCGCATCGATGATTCGAAATGGGTCAAATTAGTCCTGAATAGGTACCCAGGGGTTATAGTTGGGTTTCAGGGACTTTTTAGGAATAGTAGGGCCGGTATGGGGGTATATTTGTCTTTTTACTCTTAGAGTTTAACCTAAAAATGATATTTGGGTGTGATTAAGAAGTATTTAAGGTTAAGGGAGGTAGATTACAACATCATTCTTTCCGCTGCGTATTAGAGATTAAAAGAGTAACTAAGAAAAGAGAAAAGGGGATGAATAAAGAGAACAAGGCTCGGAGAAGAAAGGAAAACATCTTTAGGATTCAAATCATCTCTACGAGTCAAGAATACGGATTTTAATCCAATAAGGCAAGTGTTTACTTTCTTAGATTTACAATTTATATGGTTAATTACGTTCATGATTAATTAGGAACTAATCTGGGAATTAAAGATGAAAACTTTTGGGGATTAATTAAATAGAATTGGTTTGTGTTTAACCTCTGATAGTATTTGATAATCAATAATTGTTCGTAATATTAATCCGGGCTTATGATTATGAACATGAGAATATTGATAGGATGTTAGAATCAATGAATTACAAAGGTTTGATATATCTAGAGTTGAATGAATCAATTTATGATTAGGAATCCTTAAGTTGTGATGCAAGATTTGAGTTTAATTCGATGTTCAAATACTTCTGAAATGATTATATATTGATGTGGGATCTTAATTTATGATTTTAGGAGGCTTAGAACCTCTATTGAAGGGTTTAAGAGGTGAAAACCTGAGGTTGAAGACGAAGGGTAGCCTGATAAATCAAACTGGTTCGCTAGGGGAGCGAATCAGTTCGATCAAGTGAACTAATTTCGTCTGTCAAGTGAACTTGTTCGGTTTATTGTCCTTTGCTCGAATTTTATTATGCGTTATTTTGACCCGTTAGTGTTTGGTAAATGGGCGTATGGGTTTTCGGGATAGATTGGGACTATTGGGGAACATTCTTAGAGGTTGGTACGCGTGTTAGGCTAATGGTTAGATGGGTTCGAGTGAGAAGAATCAAGTTACAAGTGAGTCAACACTAATGGTAAATCGTAAAGTCGGTTAGGACTTCGGGATTGGTAGACAAGTACGCTGTGGGACTTACCTACATAGTTAGTACTTTATATATATACATATATGGGGATTACTTGTGTGTGTGTGTGTGTGTGTGTCTATATATATATATATATGTGTGTGTGTGTGTGTGTGTGTGTGTGTGTTTGTATGATTGTTGCTTCTTTATGTTGAACATACCTACTCAGTAGTGCTATCGTTAGGAGGGTACGGATAGTGGGCAGTCCACCCTGGCATTGACCAGTTGGTATTGGATTGATTCCCCAAGTTATAGTACTGTAGTATGGCCACTATCCATGTGTAAAAATAGGCATTGGTTTGGAGATCGATTGAATGCGATGTGATTTGGTTACGACCCCCCAAACGTATGTTTATGATCACCCTCATTTGTTTATATTTACATTTGGGTTCGGTGGTGAGATTTTAATCCGATAGCGCAGTTGTTGTATGTGGTATACCTGGAGCCCGATAGCACACGAGGGATGCATTCGCGAGGTTCAGGCTCTTGGGATGAGGTATATACATATACAATGAGTGATATATATGTATGTGTATACAAGTTATTGTGTGTGTATCCATTTATAGAACGAGTGTAGCTATGTTATTATATTGTATGTATATCTATTTATAGCATGTGTGTTGCTATATTATCATTTATGAAGTATACCTAGTGAGGGTAGTATATATTTAGCTAATGGTGATTATTAGCGGGATAGGCTATGATAGCAGTTAATATCCTATTTAGACCGGGTAGTATAAGTTGGATAGTAAAATGAACATGTTAGGTGCACACTGTAGATATGAGGTGAGTTTAAGTCTCATGTGTGCGACCGGTAAATTAATTATGAAAGTAATGCACTGCATGTTTTTTATTTAAAGCATTTAAATGCTTTCAAAATATTTTCAAATGTTTTCGACCTTTGACCTATTTAAAAATATATTTTTATTATCAAAACCTTAGATGTGCAGTAGCAGGGACAACAGGGTTAGTTTTTTCACGTCGTTACGAGCCGTAGTTGTGGATGCTGCGAGATTTGATTGTAGCCACCTTAGCTTCTTTTTTGGACATGTTGCCCGTGGTTGGATAAGACTTTCATTCATGTCAGATATTCTATTCACTTAGAAGTATTTACTTATGTTGGATTATTTGTGGTAACCGGTGGTTTATTCGGATTATGTTATTTATATTTATGCTTATCAGTTATTATGTCATTTCAATGTATGTATGGCTTTATTGTTTATTATTACTTGTTGCGATAGTGATGCTAAGAATGAAATCATACTGGATTCTTATTTTATTTTAATAAAGGATTGATCACCTGATATTAGAATAAGCAGGGTGTCACAGATACTTCTGCTTATATCTAAGGGAGGAATATTGTTTAAGGGGAAGAAACTTTTGGTTGAGGGGGAGTCACATCATTCTATACACTTGTGGTGTTGATATTGATATTTATATGGTTTAAAGGAGAATTCACATTTATATACATTATTTTGTACATATTTTCCTCTTTATTATTTATATTGACATATTTTCGAAGGATTTCTAAGTAGGGGGAGTTACTCTTTGTGCATATCACACATGCATTATCATTTGGTGTTGTTCATGATTTTGTAGGTATCCTCGTGATATTATGACTCAACCTATCCCAAACTTAACTTTGGTTATGGTGCCGGTCTATTGAATTTTGTGTACATTGAGACATGCTTCTTTTTTTTTATATGTCTAATGTGGAGGGAGTTTTGTTCGTTGTAATCAAGTATTTTGGAGTTTTGCCACAAAATAGCCAAATGGGAAGATAAAAAAATGTAAGTATCCATTTATTATAGTATAGTTTACTTAATTATGTGTCAAAATATTTAAGTAATGCATTATCAACCGAAAATGATTGATTTCATATAGACATTTGGGAGAAAGACTTTTGTTCATTAGACATCAGTGAACATTGAACATTGAAGAGCATACACAACTTTTCAACATTAAATGCGTATGTTTTTGTTCATTTGAAGATGTATCCTCTTTACAAATTATTGATTGAATGCCTAAGGCTATGAACACACACTCTGCCTTAAACCGTTTGCTCGACTATGTTTTAAGTTCATGTGCATGAAGTGAAAGGTTTTAGGCCACTACCTAAAATTATGTGCATGACTATATTTTGTACCTGTGCGCATGACTACATGTTTCTAATGTGACTTTTTCCCTGCCAAAAACCGTGTGTACGAACTTGTTTTTACCGTGCACACAATGCTGATAGGTTTGTAAAAAAAATCTTCCACCATTTTAAAGAATTTGAATTCCTCTATACTTTTCCTCTATCGAGAGAGTATTTTTGAGGTATTGAGCATATCAATTGCATCTCTTTAAAAAAAATCCCTTGTTCCTTTCACAACTGAGAGAAAATCTAGATATATACTTGATATGCTTTTTGTGAGGAAATTAGAGTGTTTTGTGATTAGATACACTTAGCCTAGATTCAATATATTTTGTCCATATTAGAATTGAAGATCAAAACTCGTATATAAAATAAGTGTTTGAGCTATCGTGGAATTCAAGTATGGTGAAATTCTAAGGAGGAAAACGTGACTTCCTCGTTCGTGTGATGGAGATATAGAGGGATCACTCATTATTAGGGGTGGAGAGTTCAGTGTTAATCATATAAATTCTTGTTATGGAGCAAGAAAGGGGTATCTTCCTGCATTATATAAAATCTTTTCAAGTTAAATGAGAGATTAGGATGCATCGGATTTTTTTACTTTATGTCGGTTTTTCATCATAAATTATTCTTATGGTTTATTTGTGTGTTATTTATTTTGATTCTCACAGTGATAACAAACACAACACCTACAACTAGATTGGATCTATGAACATTCAGCGAAATTAAACCTACGAATTGCATATGATTAATTTTTGTCACAATTAACTTAGATTTCCTATATGATTGGTTTATCTAGAAATCTTCTTTCCTCATCCCCATCTCACCTAGTCTTACGTCTAAATAAAATTGATAAAATACAAGGAATTTTGAACTGTTTAAAATTGGACTAATTCTATTTATAAACCTATTCACTCTATATGGGTTAATTTGATTTAACACACTTGTGCAACCCTAATATAATGAATAAGACACTCATACGGCCCGCACATAAAATATGTCACAAAGGTCTACACCTCCGGAGATCTCTCATGCTCATTTTATTATTGACTAAAGAAGGTACAAACTTCCAAAGTCTCGTAACACATAAATGGGCAATCATTACTCCCTCACATAAAAAGTGTAACCACATACCAACATCTGCACGAAAGGATCCAACCCCAATTATCCCTACTCAGGAAACAGATACCTCAACATGTAGTATTGGGATAATATAGAACTATGCATAGCTGGAATCATAAGTCTGGGGTGAAGTACACAACCCCAGCATATGCCTCCTATCAAATCCTTAACCAGTAGATTTTCTAAGAGCGTCAACACCCACATGTGGTACGTTCATGCACGTATATCATGAAAATAGGTACATATGACCTAAATCTCACACTAAATGGTGTACTTCAGTTCCTACCATCTAATTAAATCCCCAAAAGTATCCCAATTTATCCTAGGGCTGTAAAGTATTCTCGACCCTTGTAAACCTTCCAATTAACCCAGATAATTAATCAAAATGATCCTAAAATTATCTATAACCACCCCCAAAATGAGAAACCTCCCCAAATCATCAAAAAACCAACCATCAAAATTGTTAAGACTCCATCAATTTGACCCTAACTCGGATTAATTCGAGTTGGCAAAACATACTCATTTATCTTGATTTCCCCCTCCCTAAAATCAGTCATCTCCATTAATCCCCAAATTCTAACCAAACAGTGTCATATTACTTACGATGATACAATAATAGTTTTGGGGTAAAAATCTCACCTATTTTCAACATAATATTATCGAGTCTAACCTTACTCATGCATCAATTTAGTAAACTAGTAACATATGAAATCCAGTTCCTTAAGTTATGAATTCTATCGTTTATCTTATCTAATTAATTCAATTAAATTTAATTGAACATGAATATATACATTATAAGCATACTTTCAAACATGATTTAATACCTAAATTTCATAATTTATTAGAAGAAGGCAAGTCATTATCCTAATTATCATAACTCCCATATAAAACCTAGATTTATTCAATTAATGGCTTCTATAAGTTAATTCCATAATCAAATAAAGAGGGTCTATAAAATTGTGCTAGTGAATTTATATTTATTTAAATATAATCATTGATTATAATATGATTAGGTTTTCTAGTTTAGTTGTAGCCCTTATTCCATTATATTCATAATAGTCGATAAAAGTATATTAATGGCATTATTCAGGGTGGTTTGGCGTAGATGCATGTTAAAGTACTTGTGTTGGGTTATTCAACTCTTTATTTATCATAATCATGGCATGCCGAATTTATTGTTATATTTTTACCTCTGATTAGGTACATTTATAAAGTTATTATTGTGGGTCTAGCCCTCTTGCATTTAAAATATTTCAGCTCATAGGCAATAACAGTACTAGGGTTGATACCACAACATTATTCAGCACCATTCTAGTCCTTCCAGTCTTTCGTTACATCTAATATAGCCGTCGGGGGTTGAATCCTCCCTATATATATTTCTATTTTTATTTATGAGATATTATGTTTGTATTCTTGTTTAGTTCCAAACTTATGTGATTTATTTATTGTATTGATGATTTATTTATTCAGTTTTGTCATGGAGTTTGTATTTGTGTTGAAAATTTTATAAAAATAACTTATTAGTTGCTTTGGATTTAGTTATGAGTCTTATTTTTATCTTGTTAATTTTTTAATCATGTTTATTACTTGTGACTCATACATGAAATGACATGCAATTACTACATAAGCCTTATTAACTACACATGGGACTTGCCACATTCTGTGTGGAAATTAGAGGACTCACACCCTCATTACATAGGATTTATGCAACTTCGTAGTCACCGGAGTAGATAGGTTCTTAAGTTTAAGCAACGTTGCCTTGATCTCATCCTCAGTTGATCTTATCCACCATTATTAAAACAACATCAATTCGAGTTTATAATCAACTTATTGGTACTTTTCGAAATAGGGTATCATTGTTAGTTTGTTCCATGAGTCATTTAATATCTCCAAGGTACCGGATGGCCTTCATCTGATACATAACTGATTCGTGAAAATAAGGTAGGCCATAAATTGTGCATCATGCATGATCACATGCCTTGACATTCAGCGCAATAGTGCCACATTTCTTATTTTTCTCCAATATCATATCAGTGCATTAATCAGTCACCAGACCCATTAGTTGATTAAATATTAATATATTTTTCCGATGCTTTATTTTATACGAGGAAGATTCAAAATATTTTTAATCTCTATCATTTTAACATCAATTGATTATCCATGGCATCCCAAACTGAGTTAAATGCTTATTGAGAGTTATCTAAGTTGTTCTTCAATTTTACATATGCACCGTCACATCTGTTCGTTATTCTCAAATTCTTCCATTGATGAAAGAACCACTAATTGAAATTATAACATGTGTGAATGATTTACTTAAAGGTATTAAGTTAAGCTACCTATCCCACTTGAACAATAACCATTCCTTATTAAAAAAATTCAAGAACCTTTTGAACACGTAATTGATTATCTCTTTCCTCATGTGATTTTCCATGTCCAAAAAGTTATGAAATGTACTCAATATGTATTTTGTGTGCGGGAATACCACCCATAACGCATTTATGCATACATATTCCCAATCGGAAACAAAAATGTTGAGGACCCACAAACGGATCAAACAAAGTCTTCAATCAAAATTGTTAGTTTTCTTCCTTCTTTTCTAATAAGAATGCAAATGTAATGGTGAATCAGTGACCGTAAAAGGCCACCCAAACCATCTGAAATATTGACATCTTGTAATGTTTTGTCGTAGAGGTACATTCTACAAGCATTACCGATGAAAAATGTTTAACTAATTAATTAGACTCAAAATGGGTCCAAAATATGTCATGAACTTGGCTTATAGTCTCATTATCCCTATACCAGTGCATATAGTGCTTGTTAATCCATAATTTCACCAATTATTCCTTCGTTGATGTACCTTGCCACTCTCATGTTCTCTGCTTTGCTTTCACATTTTTAATGGCCTCTATTGTCGATGTATTGGCTTCATAGTGGAGTTTTTGAGTTGTTAAAATGTGAATGGATTCACACCACTAAGAGACATATCTTTCATAATTTTTCTCTCCTCAAACGTTAAATGTTCGACATATTAATGCCTAAAATTTATATTAGGTAGATAGTGGTTTTGGATTCCATTACACACTTGTAACATCCACCCACCATCATACAATTTGATGGCATTCTATATAAATGGGCAATTGAATTTCTTAGTCGATGAATATCTCTTTTGACCTTTTCCTTTTCATTACTTTAGGTGGGGCGCTCATTAGATTTTTGCGTTTTATGATTCATATATTTTCCTCTCCTTTTTCACCCCAAGTGAAGATGACCTATCCGTGATGTCATTGATGCCTTTGACTCGGTTGTTACAAGAACAATTCTTATGACTCTATCTTGATTTAGATCCCAATCAGCGAACTCATGACGTGAGGAAGATACTTGAACATAATATTAACCAAGTACGAGTTAGACTTACATTATCATGCAATTAATGAAATAATCTCTACATAATAAAATCATGTAGTACCACCCTGATCTGTTAAATAATGCTTACTAACACTAATATGTAATACCCCGTATTTTCGTGATATTTATTTTTGGGGATTAATTGAATTAAATATGTATTAATTAAAAATTAATCCGGATAAAATATTAACGAGAGGTGAGTTAGTATTTGATTATAATGTGTATATATGGCAATATATGAATTTTGCAACAATTGAAATTGTCGCGAGATTGAAATACGACAATTTGGGAAATTTTGTTGGGACGAGCGTGACAGTCGCGTCAGGAATATAATTATTTGAATTAAAAAGTGCATTTTATTTCTAATAACCGTATGGTCATTTTGAATGCGCCAACGTGTCCGGAAGGGTCGAAATAGTCAGAAAACACTAGCCGGGGGTTAAGTTTGGATCCCGGGGCATTATTGGGCCATACCGGTAACTTAAAAGGGCATTTTGGTAATTTTGGAAATTTGGGAATTAAAACCCACGAAAATTAGAAATAAAAATCTGACTTTTTCTTTATCCACTAAACCCACTAACTACACTAAGGGACTTATTGGGCTACGGGAGAAGTTAAGTTATAGTTCCAACTTGCCAAAAACCAACCACACCTCCATTGTCATCATCCTTAGAGAAAAACTTGTAGAGAGAGAGAGAGGGAGAGAAGAGAATTCTGCAGAAAGAGAGAGGGAGAACAACTAAGCCTTCAAGATTCAACATCAAATTCAGGGAAATATTAAGGCAAGTGGTTTAATTCCAATTGATTTAATGCTATGCTTTTCCATGTTTAGGAAATTATCAAATTTATCTTGGAAGATTGATTAGACCCATGAATTTGAAGATGTAAAACTATGAACTATGTTAGGGACTGCATGTAGAAACATTCTGGACGAATTATGAACTCAAAATTATGACCCTTGATGATTTAAAAACGGATTTTAGAAGAAGTTTATTAATGTTCTTGAAAGAAATAGAAAACTGGAATTCTTGATGAAGATTTGATCCATACAAAGCCCTTGAATGATGAATTATTGGTTTTAGAACGTTAACACTGTTGTAGGATGGTTGTATGATGATATTATAACGTTATCTTAGAGTTTCATGCTTGTTAATGGTGTTTTGGGTTTATTTGAAAACTGCAAAAGGAAGCAGTCCGCAGCCTACCTGGTGCGATCGATCGATCGACATTCATTAGTCGATCGATCGACCACCATCGATCAATCGAAGGTCAAGGTCGATCGATCGACCTTCCCAGAAAGAGTAAAATCTCCCCTAGTTAAATTTTAATGATGTTAACCCTTGGAAAATATTAATGGAGACCTTATGAATATCCTTAGACTTAAGGAAGACCAGTAGGTACGGTTATAAAGTTCGGACCTTAATTAGAATTTAATTTGATGAATTATTCTAAAAGCTATTAAAGCTCGATAAGTGAGACAATATTAGGATTAATAGAGTAATTTTGAATAAGTTGATGAATTGAGGTTTGGGGCAGAAGTAAGGACCTTTAGAATAATGATGTAATATGTGGGAATATTAGGAAACTTAATAACCCCTTTGAGATAGGTTTTAAATATAAGAATCTACGACGTGAGATGTGTCGACAGTCTACATTATATATTATCGGAAGACTAAAAATGTATACAATAGGAATAATGGTATAAGGATGTAGAAAATACCTTTATTAATATTGAGATATCTAAGATGTGTGCATGCTTAGTATATATTCTTATGTGTATGACATACCTACCATACTTGCTATCACGGGAGGTTTACGTTCGCTTAGGGCCTTCTAATCCTTGTGTGCCCGGATTTAGTTTGGTACCTAGAGGACATAGTTCAAGGGAATGACTTAATTGTGAGTTATTAAGCCAGCTGACTATGGAGCGTAGGTATGTACGTGACCATGGATATGTTGAATTATGTTCGCCTCCATTTTTGTGTGTGGTGTTTATTCTAACAATTACTGAGAGATTCGGAATTTGTAATCCTTATGTACGTGATGTACCGGTATGGATAGCAGAGTATGTGTGCACCACAGCTTAGCCTCGGGGTGCTTGTATAGTATATTTATGATGTGATTAATATACGGTTCAATGAAAAGGAATTTGTTATGTTTAAATTGCGAGAATAATTTATAGTAACTACTTGTGGAATTAAAAAGGGATAACATGCCGTGAATTGTAATGCTAACAATTGAGAATCGGTGTTCAAGTAAAGCTATCTATTTAAATAATAACATTGGGAATTCATAGTGAGAATCGAGTAGTTGGGTTAGAACTTATGATGGTTTAGTTAGATAAATAACACATGTATGGGTACAGGAACGTTAGGGGTGCACTGTTAGACGAGAGTTGGGTATTTCATGTGAGAGCACGTCCTAACATGTATCTTGCATTCATTGTTTTAATTGTTATTAAAGCACTTGCTATTTTTAAAATACCCTCCACATTCGGGCTCTGACCCGTTTGCTTTCAAATCTATCTTTTTGTAAAAACCATTTTTAGGTGCCCAGCCACAAGGACACCATGCATAGTATTTCCAGTCAGGTGACGAGCTGTAGCTGTTGTGGAAGTTACAGGGCCTTGCTATTAGACGCTTCATTTGCCTTGACTCTATATTCAGATTTCATCAATTGTAGGGCATGTCGCCCATTTCTTTTAGAGACATTTCATTTTATATTTCAGTTATTCAGACTTTGATTTGTAATTAATTCAGGATGCAGACTTGTTTTATTTCGTTTCATATTGGGATTGTTGTGAGGAGTATTTCCTCGAGACTCATCTTTACTTGTCGATTCATTATAGTTGGATTTTATCGTGAATGGTTATGTTACATTTCTATATTCCATTTATTGCATGTTAATCAGTTTTAATTTAAAATTTGACAACTCACTTTTTAATTACTAGGTGGTCAGTAATCATTAAAAATGTGTTCGACAGTGATGCTATTAACTGGACCAACTTGGCATTTTGTATTGATTTGATAAAGGAGTAGCTACCCGATATTTAATTAGTCGGGGTGTCACAGGTGGTATCAGAGCTTCAGGTTCTAGTGTCCTTTAGGATCTGTACGGCTTATTATGTTTCCGCTGAGCTTTCTTTGATGTAGAGCCCTATATTTTAGGACTGTTGTATTCTTTTGTATATGCTACGTTCTTCAGCTATTTTAAGTTTATAACTGCGAACTTATAAACTTTATTCTCATTTCAGATGCCTCCACGACGTGCGCATCGAGTTCCCAGGGATGCAACGCCAGAACCACAGCCCGCACCAGTTCAGGGCACGATGAATGTCGCCGAGGTCGCAGCCATTGTGGCCCAGGCGATAAATGCCGCACTAGCAGTAGTTCAGCAGGCACCACCTCAGGAGCCGGTAGCCGCGCCAGTTCAGGCATATGCATTCCCGTCTGCTTGGGAACGAGTTTGAGATGCTTTTCAGAAAGCACACCCTCCGGACTTCGTAGGTAGCTCCGATGTTGTTGTATCTAGTCAGTGGAGGAAGAATATTCAGAGGCACTTGAGGATGTATGAGTGCACCAATGTTTAGAGGCAGATGCTAGCTACTTTCAAGCTAGTGGGAGCTGCATTGCAGTGGTGGGAGTCTATTACCACCGCAGAGGAGAGAGATACTCTCACTATACAGGAGTTCTGGGTGCGGTTCGACCGTAAATATTTTCCGTCAGCTGTTCACACGGAAATGAGGAGGAAGTTGATGAGCCTTAGACAGGAGGGTAAGACTGTGGCCGAGTATGAGGCCGAATTCACCAATTTGCTGAACATTGTACCGGATGAGATACCGACGGAAGAGAAGAAGATTCTGAAATTCATAGATGGATTGACTTGGAGGATTCGTCAGCATTTATTGGGAAACCTCTCGTTGGCCACTTATTCTGACGTGGTTAACGCTGCATTGCTCCATTGCCAGGACCACCGCTTTCACTTGACAGAGGGGAAGCGATCAGGAGAGTCCAGCCATCAGGGCAGGACAGGGGGAAATGGTGCCAGCGGGGCACAATCAGCTGAGGGTCAGTATAGGCAGAGTGATCAGGGTTCCCAGCAGGGGGATCATAAGAGGTTCCGATCAGGGGGTTTCAGGAACGGTCAGGGAGGATTCCGGAATGGTCAGCAGGGTCATAATGGCCATCAGGGCCAGCAGGGTCAAAATGGTCAACAACAGCAGTTTCACCAGGGCCAACAAGGCCAGGGCAGAAATGGTAACGACCACCAGGGCTGAAGGCAGCAGGGACAGCGAGGGGGAAACTTCCCAGGGAAGTGTTTCATTTGTGGTAAGATTGGCCACAAACGTCAGGATTGTCCTGATAATGGCAGGGCCCCACAGCAGCAGCAACAGGGTGCTCGACACGAGCCACAGAGGCCTATATTTCCCGCCGCCCTCCCAGCACCACCACAGATGGCAGCATTACCACCCATTCCAGCGGTCCCAGTTCAGCAGGGACAACTTCAGTATGGGAGAGTGTATCAGCTTCAGCAGGCCGCAGCCCCACAGAATCCGCCAGCTATTGAGGGTATGTTTCCTATCCATGGTACTATGGGTCGGGTTTTGTTTGATACGGGGGCAACGCATTATTTTATAGCTACACATTTTGCGAAAGCCTTAGGGTTGTTAGGAACAACAGAGAGCACAGTGACGTGTGTAGACTCACCATTGGGGAGTGGGTCACTCATTTTCTTTATATTCTGGGGAGTGGGGGTAGAGATTGGTAGTCTGGTATTACCTGCAGACACGTTGGTATTAGATATGCATGTACACGATGTGATTATCGGTATGGATTGGCTCGCTGATTATAGAGCCATGATTGATTGCTTCGGTGGGAGTATTATTTTGCCATTCCGGGGCAAGAGATGTTTGTAGTGGCGATGCCTCGCCCAGAGGGAGGTTCGACCGCTCATTTGTATTACATAGAGGAGGATACCTCTAAGGAGGTTGTGATTCCTTTAGATTCGATCCCAGTTGTCAGGGAGTACTCAGATGTGTTTCAGGAGATACCAGGCCTATCCCCCAGTCGAGAGATAGACTTTGTCATAGACTTATTACCAGATACGAGACCTATAGCACGAGCACCGTACCGTATGGCTCCGACAGAGATGCAAGAGTTACGGGATCAGATTGAGCAGTTGTTGAGTCAGGGGTTTATACGGAGGAGTACTTCGTCGTGGGGTGCCCCTGTGTTGTTTGTGAAGAAGAGAGATGGTTCACTGAGATTGTGTGTGGACTACCGAGAGTTGAACAAGGTCACGATACGGAATAAGTACCCGTTGCCTCGAATTGATGACCTATTCGACCAGTTTAGAGGAGCTTCTTTCTTCTCGAAGATTGATTTGCGATCGGGATACCATCAGTTGCGTATCAGGGAAGAGGATGTCTCGAAGACTGCGTTCTTATCGAGATATGGATCCTACGAGTTTCGGGTTATGCCTTTTGGTTTGACCAATGCTCCAGTCGTGTTTATGGACTTAATGAATAGGGTGTTCAGAGATTTCCTAGATCAATTTGTCATTGTATTCATTGATGATATTCTGGTTTACTCCGAGACAGAGGAGGAGCACGCCGAGCATTTGAGGCAAGTTTTGCAGACACTACGTCAGAACGAGCTGTATGCAAAATATGAGAAGTGCGGGTTTTGGCTGAAGGAGGTCCAGTTTTTGGGACACATTATTTCTGACCGGGGAATATCTGTTGATCCAGGGAAAGTATCCGCGGTGAGGGAGTGGGGACAACCCACAACACCGACGGAGATCCGTAGTTTCTTGGGCCTAGCAGGATACTACAGGAGGTTCATTCGGGGATTTTCGGAGATAGTAGGCCCTTTGACACATCTAACTCGTAAAGGTGTGCCGTTCATTTGGAGTGATGCCTGTCAGTTGGCATTCGATGAGTTGAAAGACAAGTTGACCTCAGCACCTGTGTTAGCATTGCCAAGACCGGGAGTTGAGTATCTAGTCTACACCGATGCGTCCTTGCAAGGACTTGGAGGTGTATTACAACAGGAGATTCAGGCCATTGCTTATGCATCCCGTAAGCTAAAGCCTCACGAGAAGAATTACCCCACTCATGACTTGGAGTTAGCGGCAGTTGTATTTGCCCTTCGGATTTGGAGACATTACCTTTTGGGGGAGAAGTTTCGATTGTTCACAGACCACAAGTCCCTACAGTACCTATTCACGCAGAAGGAGCTGAATATGAGGCAGCGAAGGTGGCTTGAGTTTGTGAAGGACTATCAGTTTGATATCCAATATCACCTGGGGAAGGCTAACGTGGTAGCAGACGCGTTGAGCCGTAGGCCCGTAGATGAGGTGGCAGGGGTGTGGAAGGCAAAGTGGAAGGAGTTGGGACACCAGGATGCAGTGGCCCGATCATTCATGTCAGTGATAACTGTTACACCGCAGATTGTCACGAAAGTAGTAAAGGCACAAGCAGATGAGTCGTTCTGTCAGGAGCTGATAGTTCGATTACTAGCAGAGGGAGCCGAATCCTATACCGTTAGCTCAGACGGGGGATTATGCTTTAATGGGAGATTAGTAGTTCCGAAAGGGGAGGAATTGTAGCACGAGGTGATGGCAGAGTCGCACGGCTCACGATTCGCGATACATCCCGGTGGGGATAAAATGTACCAAGACATGAGACGACAGTATTGGTGGAGCGGGATGAAGAGAGATATTGCCGTGTTTATTTCTAAATGCACCACTTGTCAGCTTGTAAAAGTGGATCATCAGAGACCGGCAGGACTTCTACAGCCATTGGAGGTCCCGATGTGGATGTGGGAGAGCATCTCCATCGACTTTATCACGGGGTTACCTACCTCACAGAGAGGTCACGACTCCATTTGGGTAATTGTGGACAGGTTGACCAAAGTCGCTCATTTTCTACCCATAAGGACATACTACACTACGGGACAGTATGCCCAGCTCTTTATTGCAGAGATAGTGAGACTTCATGGTGTTCCCTTAAATATCGTGTCTGAACGAGACAAGATATTTGTTTCACGATTTTGGGAAAGTTTTCAGGAGGCCATGGGCACGAAATTGCGGTTGAGAATGGCTTATCATCCGCAGACCGATGGGCAAACTGAGCGTACAAATCAGATGTTGTAAGACATGTTGCGGATGTGCATTATTGACTTCGGGGGTGGATGGGAGCAGTATCTTCCACTGGTGGAGTTTGCTTACAACAACTCCTACCAGTTCACCATTGGCATGGCTCCAGTTTAGGCATTGTACGGTAGACCTTGTCGTTCCCCAGCATGTTGGTTGGAGGTGGGGGACAACAAACTATTTGGGTCGAAAGTGATTGAGGATACTTCGGCAAGGATAAAGCTGATACGGAGTCGCATTCGAGTAGCTCAGGATCGGCAGAAGAGCTATGCTGATGCGAAGAGGTTCTTCAGGGAGTTCCAAGTGGGGTACCAGGTTTTGCTCAGAGTATCTCCTATGAAGGGGATTATGCATTTCGGGAAGAAAGGGAAGTTGGCACCGAGATATGTGGGACCATTTCCTATTATTGAGCGGATTGGGTCGGTTGCGTATAGACTTGGGTTACCGGAGCATTTGCATCGGATTCACGGTGTGTTTCATATTTTCTCGCTAAGGAAATATCTTAGAGACGATTTGGCTCATTCTCATATTGCTTTGGAGGACATTGATCTCCAGCCTGATAGCTCCTACGAGGAGGGGCCGATTGCTATTTTGGACCGAAGTGAGCGGAAACTGCGGTCAAAGATAGTTCCGTTAGTGCGTGTTCAATGGCGACATCATAATGTTGAGGAGTCCACATGGGAGCGAGAGGATGAGATGCACGAACGCTATCCAGAGTTGTTCTTACCAGGTACTTTCTAGTTCTGAATTTCGGGATGAAATTCAGTTATTAGGGGGGAATATGTAATACCCCGTATTTTCGTGATATTTATTTTTGGGGATTAATTGAATTAAATATGTATTAATTGAAAATTAATCCGGATAAAATATTAACGAGAGGTGAGTTAGTATTTGATTATAATGTGTATATACGGCAATATATGAATTTTGAAACTATTGTAATTGTCGCGAGATTGAAATACGACAATTTGGGAAATTTTGTTGGGACGAGCATGGCAGTCGCGTCAGGAATATAATTATTTGAATTAAAAAGTGAATTTTATTTTTATTAACCGTATGGTCATTTTGAGTGCGCCAACGTGTCCGGAAGGGTCAAAATAGTCAGAAACCACTAGCCGAGGGTTAAGTTTGGATCCCGGGGCATTATTGGGCCATACCGGTAACTTAAAAGGGCATTTTGGTAATTTCGGAAATTTGGGAATTAAAACCCACGAAAATTAGAAACAAAAATCTGACTTATTCTTTATCCACTAAACCCACTAACTACACTAAGGGACTTAATGGGCTACGGGAGAAGTTAAGTTATAGTTCCAACTTGCGAAAAACCAACCACACCTCCATTGTCATCATCCTTAGAGAAAAACTTGTAGAGAGAGAGAGAGAGAAGAGAATTCTGCAGAAAGAGAGAGGGAGAACAACTCAGCCTTCAAGATTCAACATCAAATTCAGAGAAAGATTAAGGCAAGTGGTTTAATTCCAATTGATTTAATGCTATGCTTTTCCATGTTTAGGAAATTATCAAATTTATCTTGGAAGATTGATTAGACCCATGAATTTGAAGATGTAAAACTATGAACTATGTTAGGTACTGCATGTAGAAACATTCTGGACGAATTATGAACTCAAAATTATGACCCTTGATGATTTAAAAACGGATTTTAGAAGAAGTTTATTAATGTTCTTGAAAGAAATAGAAAACTGGAATTCTTGATGAAGATTTGATCCATACAAAGCCCTTGAATGATGAATTATTGGTTTTAGAACGTTAACACTGTTGTAGGATGGTTGTATGATGATATTATAACGTTATCTTAGAGTTTCATGCTTGTTAATGGTGTTTTGGGTTGATTTGAAAACTGCAAAAGGAAGCAGTCCGCAGCCTACCTGGTGCGATCGATCGATCGACATTCATCAGTCGATCGATCGACCACCATCGATCAATCGAAGGTCAAGGTCGATCGATCGACCTTCCCAGAAAGAGTAAAATCTCCCCTAGTTAAATTTTAATGATGTTAACCCTTGGAAAATATTAATGGAGACCTTATGAATATCCTTAGACTTAAGGAAGACCAGTAGGTACGGTTATAAAGTTCGGACCTTAATTAGAATTTAATTTGATGAATTATTCTAAAAGCTATTGAAGCTCGATAAGTGAGATAATATTAGGATTAATAGAGTAATTTTGAATAAGTTGATGAATTGAGGTTTGGGGCAGAAGTAAGGACCTTTAGAATAATGATGTAATATGTGGGAATATTAGGAAACTTAATAACCCCTTTGAGATAGGTTTTAAGTATAAGAATCTACGACGTGAGATGTGTCGACAGTCTACATTATATATTATCGGAAGACTAAAAATGTATACAATAGGAATAATAGTATAAGGATGTAGAAAATACCTTTATTAATATTGAGATATCTAAGATGTGTGCATGCTTAGTATATATTCTTATGTGTATGACATACCTACCATACTTGCTATCACGGGAGGTTTACGTTCGCTTAGGGCCTTCTAATCCTTGTGTGCTCGGATTTAGTTTGGTACCTAGAGGACATAGTTCAAGGGAATGACTTAATTGTGAGTTATTAAGCCAGCTGACTATGGAGCGTAGGTATGTACGTGACCATGGATATGTTGAATTATGTTCGCCTCCATTTTTGTGTGTGGTGTTTATTCTAACAATTCCTGAGAGATTCGGAATTTGTAATCCTTATGTACGTGATGTACCGGTATGGATAGCAGAGTATGTGTCCACCACAGCTTAGCCTCGGGGTGCTTGTATAGTATATTTATGATGTGATTAATATATGGTTCAATGAAAAGGAATTTGTTATGTTTAAATTGCGAGAATAATTTATAGTAACTACTGTGGAATTAAAAAAGGATAACATGCCGTGAATTGTAATGCTAACAATTGAGAATCCGTGTTCAAGTAAAGCTATATATTTAAATAATAACATTGGGAATTCATAGTGAGAATCGAGTAGTTGGGTTAGAACTTATGATGGTTTAGTTAGATAAATAACACATGTATGGGTACAGGAACGTTAGGGGTGCACTGTTAGACGAGAGGTCAGTATTTCATGTGAGAGCATGTCCTAACATGTATCTTGCATTCATTGTTTTAATTGTTATTAAAGCACTTGTTGTTTTTAAAATACCCTCCACATTCGGGCTCTGACCCGTTTGCTTTCAAATCTATCTTTTTGTAAAAACCATTTTTAGGTGCTCAGCCACAAGGACACCATGCATAGTATTTCCAGTCAGGTGACGAGCTGTAGCTGTTATGGAAGTTATAGGGCCTTGCTATTAGACGCTTCATTTGCCTTGACTCTATATTCAGATTTCATCAGTTGTAGGGCATATCGCCCATTTCTTTTAGAGACATTTCATTTTATATTTCAGTTATTCAGACTTTGATTTGTAATTAATTCAGGATGCAGACTTGTTTTATTTCGTTTCATATTGGGATTGTTGTGAGGAGTATTTCCTCGAGACTCATCTTTACTTGTCGATTCATTATAGTTGGATTTTATCGTGAATGGTTGTGTTACATTTATATATTCCATTTATTGCATGTTAATCAGATTTAATTTAAAATTTGACAAATCACTTTTTAAATACTAGGTGGTTAGTAATCATTAAAAATGTTTTCGACAGTGATGCTATTAACTGGACCGACTTGGCATTTTGTATTGATTTAATAAAGGAGTAGCTACCCGGTATTTAATTAGTCGGGGTGTCACATAATATTTAGAGAAACACCATATTTCATCTCTGCATATCCCTAGATAAGTCAACCCCCTTAACTTAGAACTTTGATCGTCCCGAGAAATGTAAAAGAATCAAAGCATGGTCTAACTCTAAAATGTGATAGAATACCGCTTTCTCGGGCGAACGATTGCATTTACTGTATGCAACAAGCCTTTAAACCCCTAGGTTACCCTAGTAGGACGAGTTGTGTCTCATGAGGGTTTGCAGTGAATATACCCACAAAATTCGACTCAAAGAAAACTCAAAATACGTAAAAATTGTATAATTCAAACATTTCCAGAAAATAGTCATCATCAATTCATGTTCAAGAGTCTCAAATCATAGTGCACGTGTGTGAAGCCAAAAATTTAACCGCGAATTTCCACCGATTGACCATTACGTTACTTATCCAAAAATTCATTTTGATTTCAAAATCTCACGGAATGCCCTCACAAACGAATCACTCGAAATGTGGCTTATTCTCTCGGTATGCGTGATTCATAAGAGTAATGATATTGGAACCAAGTTCACGCACACAAGTAGAAAACGAAAAATTTACCGTTGCCGAATCTCATCATCGGATTACGGTTATAAGAAAGCGGGAACATTGCCTTTGATTCATATTTTTTTATCTCTTTTATTATTTTTTGTGTATTTTCTCTTCATGTGGTAACCAATTTCGTAATTTTGGGCTCGGTTAGGACTTTTTCGGATTAAAGGTGTATTGGGTAAAATGAGAATGGTGCGGGAAATATGGAATTGGAAAACTTTCTTATGATGTCCATTTGTGCTTTTTCGGGTTTTGCTCATTTTTCTTCTTCTTCTTCTTTTTCTATTTTTCATGCTTCTCTTTTCTTGCCATTTTTGCTGAGCATAGCTATCATTTTTCTTGCCCCTTTTCTGCAATCTCCGAACTTAATTTCTGGGATTATCAGTTTTCACAATTCCGAGCCATTTGGGGTTTTTCGAGTTGTCAAACGAAAGGAAAAATTATTTAGCTCAATTTGGGGTTACAAAAGGAATAATTTTTCACTACTTGTTATGGATAATCTTTTTGGGTGACAAACGAGGGCTTACTTCATTGTCCAAAATACTAATTGCGTACCCTATGCGTCTCGAGATGAATTAAGTTTATAGATTTATTTGGCACGTTTTTCAAGGCAATATCACACACATTTTTCATAACAATCAAAGTGAAAGAATTGAGATCCTTGATGACTTATGAGAACGCTAAAAAGAACTTTGAGTTAATAATTAACTCGAATTGATTTTTAAATTCACAAAAATGCTAGGTTCGAAATCTCACCGGGGTTGTTAATCTCCACATTTATTCGTTAAGTCGTCTATTCCTTGGTCAATTTCGGCTTTGTGTATTATGTTTTTATAATTTGAAACTTTAAACCAACTTTTAATGATATTTTTGAACAATTTGAATTCAAATTTTTATTTATTTTGAAGAAAAATATTTTTAGATTTTATGATTTTTTTAAAATTTTTGGGCATTTTTGATAATTTGTGAAGTTTTAGAAAGACATACTTGTGACCCCCCCTAACTTAGAGTTTTGCATTGTCCTCAAGAAAAATGACTAAAATCTAACTCAAAGCGAATTAAAAATGCGAAAAAATAAAACAAACAAATGAGATAGAAATGTAGAATTTTTTTAGAGATACTTAACACTTGTGTTACAAAGGAGAGGGGAACACACAACTAACATATGTAAACAACCACCACAACACACAAACAACAAACAAAAGATAAGGGCTTCATTGGGGAGGAAGATTTGAGGGTCCGGGTACGCTGGGATCATAAGGATCATAGAAGAAAGTGGGGGGGGGGTCCGCCGAAGTTGGAGACGATGCATCATGCTCGTGTCCCTTCGGTAAGCCTCTTGATCCCATTGATAGGCCGCTTGGTCCCTGTTGTATTTTGTGATGAACCCATCAAAACGAGTTTCTACAGATGAAAGGTGCCTATCAAAATCTGCACCCAGTGGATCAAAGTTCGAGTCATCGTCCTCGTCGTATTCTTCCTCTTCTGCCCCACCCATATCGACATCCTTAGCCTTGGGCTCTTCAACATGGATCTCCTCCTCGGCATCTATATCAACCACCACCCGGGCATCTCGATGGGAAGCTCTCTGCTGGGCACTCCTAGTGCGTGACACTTTCCTAATAGGTTCCGGGAGGTGGGGGAAAGCGTGAGGTGGCTGGATACTGGCATCGACAAGAAGGGAGGTTATGAGACTTGCATAAGGGAGGGGAAACACACCTTTTTTCTCCAAGGCCGCGTAAATAATATCGGTGTAAAGCATGTAGGCGAGATTGAGAGTGAATTTTGGATCGAAAAGGTGGTACATGAGGGTAGCTTGGCGAGGGCACATCGCCGAGTCATTTGTGGTTTGAAGCAGGTTGGCGCACACAATATGGAAGGTAATGCGCGCCTTATCGTTTAGGCGTCCAATGGGGAAGGTTACCCTTTCCCAAATCTCGTTGGGTGTGAGATGATCAATGCATTGCTGTTTTGGGATGGTGGGGGCATTGGTTGGGTAGTCATAGATGTCCGGGTGGGGGACGCCCTTGGTAGAAAGTTTGGGAGATAGAATGGCCAAGGCAAACGGGATGGGGAGGCCATCGATTAAAACTTGGCTCTAAAACTCACCCGTGCGGACGAGAGAGCTTTAGAAAGATCGGACTTTTTCCACCCACACTACATTATGGGGTTCTTTGAGGTATTGCGTTCACCCCCTTTTGCTGAAAAGAGTGATGACTGAGCGGGGAAACTCGTCCCAGTTGACGGCGCGCTCAATGTGCAGTTGGCGGGAGAGGTTGAATTTTTTTTTCGCACCATAGGCGCTCCATGTGGGAGCGGTATTCCCTATTGCCATTGGGAAGAATCTCGGTGGACATATGTTTCGAGGGAAGAGAGGGATTTTCCATGGAAATATCTATGAGTTGGGAATGGGAGATAGGGTTTAGAGAGGTGAGATGAGATGGAGGTGTGGATGGAATGGTCGGGGAGAATGTCAATTTATAGGTGGTGGAGAGGGTTGGGGGGAAGGAATTTGGAGGGAAAAGGGGAATGAATGTTTGGGGGGAAAGATGGGAAGGAATGGAGGGAAAGCAGGGGATAGGGGGAAGGGGGTCACCTCGGGAAGAACCAAAATTGCAGAACCCGAACCGATCCGGTTCTAGAATTTTTTATTTTTTAATTTATCAAAAACGAACTGATCTGGTTAAGGGAATTCAGTTCGGTACCGTCTCAGGCAGAACCCTCTTACTTAGCATACTGAACTAGAATCTCACACCCTCGAATTTCTGGACACTTTCTCACTTATTCCCCCTCTTGGATTTCTCGATGCCCTCACGAAGTACGTGTTGGTGCACGTGATCCTAAACCTAACCTTACGTAACCTACCTACGGACTCAAGCTAATCTACTGAAGCAAAACTACTATACACAAGAATTCACCCTATACGCGTCGGGGTTGCGATGACCTCTCAACTCAAGCTCATTCTACCCCATAAATGGGGTCCGATGACTAGATGGTGTCGATATCTTCTATGCACGCCTCAACATATAGCTTTAGGCGCTGTCCATTAACTTTGAACGCGTTCCCCCTTTTGGATCTTCCAACTCTACTGCTCCGTGGGGGAATACGCTTCTCACAAAGGGACCGTAATTTACCCAAAAATAGATGAAACTGGGAGTCATAGAGGAGTACCTTTTGTCCAGGTTGAAACTATTTTCATCTGATAATCTTATCATGTGCTAGTTTCATCCGATCATTTGAAATCTTGGCATTCTCATACGCATCATTGCGTATCTCCTCTAACTCATTCAGTTGAAGCTTGTGAGCTTCACCGACTTTGTCCATATCGTAATTTAATCTCTTAATGGCCCAATATGCTTTGTGCTCCAACTCAACGGGAAGATGACAAGGCTTGCCATACATAAAGAGGAATGGGGACATTCTGAGTTGGTTCTTGTATGCGGTACGGTAGTCCAATAGCGAATCGTTCAATCGAAGGGACCAATATTTTCGGTCAGAATTAACGGTCTTCTCTAGTATGTGCTTGATTTCACGATTTGACAATTTGGCCTGTCCATTCATTTTTGGGTGATAGGTCGTTCCAACCTTGTGAATGACACCATACTTTCTCATGAGCTTCTCGAATGTCCTGTTGCAAAAGTGCGTGCCATTATCACTAATTATCGCTTTCGGAGCACCGAAGCGAGAAAGTATGTGTTCCTTTAGGAATTTTATTACCACTTTATTGTCATTAGTCTTGGTAGCTATAACTTCCACCCATTTAGAAACGTAGTCTACCGCGACAATGATGCATAGAAAACCAAAAGATGGGGGAAAAGGGCCCATGAAGTCAATACCCCAGCAATCAAAGATCTCAATAATAAGTATTGGGGTTAATGGCATCATGTCTTGTCGGGTAATCGCTCCCATCCTTTGACACCTATCGCCGAATTTACAACAATTCCTCACATCCTAATATATTGTGGGCTAATACAAACCGCATTGAAGAATTTTAGCGACTGTCTTTTTCACAAAACAGTGGCCTCCACATGCTTTCGAATGACATAATTGGTTGACTTTTCGGATTTCTTCATTCGGTATGCATTGTCGGATGATCTGATCAGCGCAATATTTAAAACGAAATGGATCATCATAGAAAAACATGCGCGACCAAGTGATGAACCTCTTCTTATTTTGCGGTGTCCAATCGGGAGGGACGGCTCCCGTGATAAGATAGTTCACTATATCCGCAAACTAGGGCAAAGAAGAGGTGGCAAAGAGTTGCTCATCCAAAAAATATTCGTCTATGGGTGTAGGATCACTAGGTACATAGGACAAAAGCCATGATAAGTGATCGACAACGACGTTTTCTACTCCTTTTTTTATCTTTAATGGAGAGATTAAACTCTTATAGGTGTAGGATCCACCTTATGAGGTGAGGCTTTGTGTCTTTTTTTGCAAGTAGATATTTTAAAGTCACGTGATCGGTGAAACAAGTGATGGGGGAACCGATAAGATAGGACCAAAATTTGTCGAGAGCGAATACTACTGCTAGCAACTCTTTCTCCGTGGTGGAGTAATTGAGTTGCGGTCCAGTAAGGGTCTGACTAGTGTAGTTGATAACATAAGCCTTATTGTCTTTTCTTTGGCCCAAAACAACCCCTATCGCATAATCGCTAGCATCACACATAAGCTCGAATGGCAAGGACCAATCCGGAGCTTGCATAATGGGAGCGAACACAAGCATGTTTTTCAGTTTTTCAAAAGCGCTTTGGCATGCTTCCGTCCACTCAAATGTGGTGTCCTTCATGAGGATATTGCTTAAGGGTCTATCGATGGCGCTAAAATCCTTAATGAACCATCTATAAAACCCCACGTGGCCCAAGAAGGAGCGCACGTCTTTCAGCGATTTAGGTGGGGGTAGGCCAGCTATGACATCTATTTTTGCTCGATCGACTTCGATCCCTTTGGATGACACTATGTGGCCGAGAACTATACCCTCGGTTACCATAAAGTGGCATTTTTCCCAATTCAACACTAAGTTCTTTTCCACACATCGGGCTAGTACTTTTTCAAGATTGGCTAAATATAGGTCGAAGGAGGTTCCAAAAACACAAAAGTCGTCCATAAAAACCTCTAGCCCTCTCTCAACCATATTACTAAATAAGCTCAACATGCACCTTTGAAAGGTTGCCGGTGTATTACACAAACCAAATTGCATACGTTTATAGGCAAATGTTCCAAACGGGCAAGTGAATGTTGTTTTCTCTTGATCAAGTACATCTACCTCAATTTGGTTATATCCGGAATAACCATCTAGGAAGCAATAATAAGGGTGGCCTGCTAATCTTTCAAGCATTTGATCGATAAATGGCAAGGGGAAATTATCTTTCCTAGTTCTCGCATTGAGTTTTCGATAATCAATGCAAACACGCCATCCAGTGGTGGTACGTTGGGGAACTTGATCTCCCTTGGCATTTTCAATCACAATCATTCCCGACTTCTTCGGGACGACTTAAATGGGGCTCACCCACTTGTTATCTGAGATTGGGTAGATAATCCCGGCATCCAAAAACTTTATAATTTCAGTCCTCACCACATCTTTCATTGTGGGGTTTAGCCGTCTTTGCATTTCTCTCGGGGGCTAAACATCCTATTCGAGATGAATCTTATGGGTGCAAATTAGGGGGCTTATCCCTTTTAGATCAGTTATACACCAACAAAAAGCATATTGGTGCTTCTTGAAAATATTTAATAATTTGCCCTCCTGCTCTTCATCTAAGTTAGAGGAGACAATAACAGGAAATGTCTCACTTTCACCTAGGAAAGCATATTTGACATTGAAGGCTAGTTTCTTCAATTCGAGAGTCGGGAATGTGTCGCTAGAGGGCACCATGCGTGCTTCCCTTGGTCGTAACTCTTCGAATCGAGAAACCAAATTAACATCTCTCGCGTCATCGTCCGACGCTCTTTTATCGGGTAAGCCTCTTAAATCCTCTATCTCCCTCTCAAACTCGGTGTAGGCTCCCCCACTCTCATGATTAGAAGCTAGGCAAACTTCTAAGGCGTCTCCATAGTAATTTTTCTCAAAGTTTTCTTCTACGATCTCCTCAATTAAACTTACTGCGTGAAGATCTTCTTCCCCTTCTTATTAGGCTATGTTGAAGATGTTTGTTTCCAAAGTCATATTCCCAAAAGTGATTTGCATCTGCCCATTTCTAGTATTGAGGACTGCGTTAGCCGTATCTAAGAATGCGCGTCCAAGGATGATGGGAACATGAATTTTCGAGGCGAATGAGGGATCTGTGTCCCAAATGATAAAATCTATCAGAAAGTAGAAAGTGTCCTCTTAGACTATCACGTCCTCAATTATACCCCTTGGTATCTTCACGATTCGATCCTCTAACTGGAGAGTGATCATTGTGGGCTTAAGATCACCCAGATCAAGTTTCCTATAAATCGAATAAGGGATAATGTTGACACTTTCTCCCAAATCAAGTAAGGCTTTTTCAAATTTATTTTCTCCAATGGTTCAGGAAATGATGGGAGCACCGGGATCTTTATATTTAGGGGGGAGATCGTTAAGAAGGACTGAGCTCACATTTTATGCTAGAAACACGTTCTTCTTTACCTTCATCCTCCTCTTGACTGTCAATAAGTCTTTTATGACTTTTGCATAGGATGGAATTTGCCTTTTTGAATCGAAGAAAGGTAAGTTCAACTTTACGTTCTTAAGCACTTCTAGCACTTCTTCACTTATGGTCATGTTATGGGCAGGAACTAATCTTTGAGAAAATAGTGCCGCGGAGGGTGATTTCACTACTACACCAGGCTCACTAGTGTCTTATTTATCACTCTCTTTCAAGGGGACATCTTCGGCCTCTTTCGTGTCGGGCGACATCTCCTTGTCTTTGGTTGCGTCGTGTGGAGGAGGTGATAAATCAATGACTCTCCCACTACGAAGAGTGGTCACAGCTTGACATTTCTCCTAATGTTCTATAGAGGTGGAGCTAACACTAGTTTGACCTTGGGGAGTTTTTTGGCCCTGGGCAGGAAACTTGCCCTTCTCTTAGATACTTGACGATGATTGTATCTTTGAAATATTCGCATTTATGTCGTTGATCATGCGCTCATGTCTAGCAGTGGTTACATTCTGGTCAGTGATGAATTGGTTTATCATATCCTCGAGATTTCTCCGCGGTGAAGTGATATATGGCCCTGGAGGTGGTGGTGCCTGCACATGTCCTTGCATGTGTGGTGCTTGTTGAAAGTGTGATGGTGGAGGAGGTGCAACATGTGAATTAAGATTCATCGCAACATTTTGTTTCCCATAGCTAAAACTAGGATGGTTTTTCCATGAAGGGTTGTAAGAATTTCCGTGCGGTGCACCGAAATTACCCTTAAATCCTCCTATAACACTCACTTGCTCTTGAAGCATAACTTTATCGGTGGGGGTATCGTCAGGCATTCCTCTGTTAAATGTCCCACCTCACAAATTGCACACACCTTCTCAATGGGGTTCGGGATGGAGCCAGTTGGTCCTTTTGCACATATCTCAAGTATTTCTTATATTCCCTTCTCAAGTAGATCGAGTCGACTGTCCGTCATAGTATTCTTTTCAACGTGAAATAGGCCGGACGCCGATGGAGTGATGGTCATTTGGCAAGTTCTATTATGAGCGCTAGGCTCAGATGTATCCCATGCTTGGGTAGTCTCGGCAACATACCTCAAGTGATGCTCAACATCATTGGCAACTAGGTCGATAAAGGGACCATCACACATGGTTTCAACTAGTTGTTTGGAATTTATATTCAGCTCATTATGGAAGAAGGCAATGATTTGCAGTTTATCAAGTCCATGATGAGGGCACGAAGTGATTAACTCATTAAAATGCTCGTAACATCGATCGAACGACTCATTTTCTAATCGTCAAAAGGTTTGAATTTGAGCCTTGATGGAGTTCGTTCGATGTGGAGGAAAGAATTTCTAGAGAAATTTAGATTGCAACTCGTTCCATGATGCAATCGAGTTTGGAGGTAAAGACCATAACCAGGTCTTAGCCTTGTCCTTTAGTGAGAATGGGAAGATTTTGAGGCGGATAACATCTTTTGTGCAAGTTTGATCGCTGAGGGTCTCGCACGCCTCCTCAAATTCCCGGATGTGGAGATATGGCTTTTCTGACTCCATTCCATGGTAATTGGGAAGTATCTAGATCATCTTATTCCTAGAGCGAAGTTGCCCTGCATTATACGGGAGTAAAATGCATCCCGAAGTGACAGTTCGCTCGGGATATAAGATTTCTCTCAAAGGGAGGTACGGGACCTCTTCCTCACCGACGGCTACACTACCGTGTTGTGACATGGCTCTCTCACTTGATGACTCTGTATCCTCACTTGGTATACTCGGATCGTGCTTTGTGGTGTGTCCTAAGAGGGATGTCAGAGTGTTACTTGAGTGTGGAGGCGTGGGAGGTGGGACCCAGAATTGTGGAACATTTGGAGTGCGAGGGCTGTCGGGGTCGTACTCCACTATCGAGTTTTCGTGAATACTGGTTGGAGTATTTTTGGGAGTTAGAGTGAATTCAGGATTTTGCATTAACAGGCTTATGAGAGATGATGAAGATTTTTTTGTGTATTTTAAAAAAAAAAATATATGTTTTTGGATTTTTGAAAATTTTTGGTCAACGTTTTAGATTGACTTGTTCTAATCCTAAGTCTACCTAATTCCCCGGCAACGGTGCCAAAAACTTGAGTTGACTAAGAATGTGTCTAGTGTGCGTGCTATTTAGGCCCAAGTCACTACACCAAAATGATAAAATTGTCACCTTTCAGCCGACCACCCTTGTCAAGGTCATTGACCGTGACAAAAAACACGCGTTTTGTGTCACGGTCATTGACCTTGACACGACCGTGATAAATTTGTGATAAATTTACTTGTCACGGTCGTGTCACGGTCAATGATCTTGGCACGACCGTTACAACTTTTGCAGTAAAAAAGCCCTAGGCCTCTTTTTTCTCATCCTTTTTTGGTTTCCCCCCCCCCCTCTCTCTCTAAGAGATTTATGTTCTCTCTCTCTAAGGTATATTTTTTTTTCCTCTCTCTCTCTTTCATTTCTTTATGTGTGTGTATGTGTGTGTATATATGTGTGGTAGGGGAGGGGGGAAGGGGGTAGTGGGAGTGGGGTGGGGTGGGGTGGGGGGAGGGGGTGGTGTGGTGTGTGTGTGTGTGTGTGTGTGTGTGTGTGTGTGTGTGTGTAGGTGTGTGCGTGTGTGTGTGGCGGGGGGAGGGGGCAAGGGGTGTGGTGGGGGGTGGGGGGTGGTGGGGAAATTTTAACCATTTTATAGTTTTAATTAAGAAATTGTATAACTTTAATTATAATTTTAATTGTATAGTTTTAGATGAAAGTAAATTAATAATTAGTGTCAATTTCATATGAAAGTAGGATTGCCCCTCATTGTAAATTAGTAAATTAATAATTGTACACTTTAATTGTTAGTTTAATTGATGAAATGAATTAATTGAGTAGATGAATTAGAATGAGTACGGGTTACACATTTGTTGTTAAAATTGTTGTTGGATTATTTTGTTTAGTAAATGTTGGATTGGTTAGTTTTAAAAGTGGCATGACCACTGGATTATTGTCCATATGGGGGTGGGATTTTTCAACTTTTTTTGAAAATTACTTTGTATATCGAACAATATATACAAAGTATGATAATTAAATGAAACATACTTGAAATTAAATATGTGTATATGTGTGTGTATGTGTGTGGTGGTGTGTGGTGGGAGAGGGGGTGGGGTGGTGGTTTTTTTTAACAATTGTATAGCTTTAATTGTATAGTTTGAGATGAAAGTAAATTAATAATTAGTGCCAATTTCATATGAAAGTAGGATTTCCCCTCATTGTAAATTAGTAAATTAATAATTGTATACTTTAATTGTTAGTTTAATTGATGAAATGAATTAATTGAGTAGATGAATTAGAAGGAGTACGGGTTACACATTTGTTGTTGAAATTGTTTTTAGATTATTTTGTTTAGTAAATGTTGGGTTGGTTAGTTTTAAAAGTGGCATGACCACTGGATTATTGTCCATATGGGAGTGAGATTTTTCAACTTTTTTTGAAAATTACTTTGTATATCGAACAATATATACAAAGTACGATAATTAAATGAAACATACTTGAAATTAAATATGTGTATATGTGTGTGTATGTGTGTGTATATATGTGTGTGGTGGGGGAGGGGTGCAGGGGGTGTGGTGGGGGGAGGGGGGTGGGGTGGTGGTTTTTTTTAACAATTGTATAGCTTTAATTGTAATTTTAATTGTATAGTTTTAGATGAAAGTAAATTAATAATTAGTGCCAATTTCATATGAAAGTAGGATTGCCTCTCATTGTAAATTTGTAAATTTATAATTGTATACTTTAATTGTTAGTTTAATTGATGAAATGAATTAATTGAGTAGATGAATTAGAAGAAGTACGGGTTACACATTTGTTGTTGAAATTGTTGTTGGATTATTTTGTTTAGTAAATGTTGGGTTGGTTAGTTTTAAAAGTGACATTATGTTAGATGTTTTCAACTATTCCATGTTAGATGTTTTCAACTAATTTAGACATATTTATGTACGTGTACGTGTGCGTGTGTATGGTGGGGGTGGGGTAGGGGTGTGTGTCTATGTGCACTAATAACATTTTTTTTACAAAAAATGTCTACTTCAGGTATTAAGGCAAAGATGATGATGATGCTGTTTATGATGATGTCGTCTGGGTTCGGTGGTAGCAGAGGCGACGAGGGCTCCTCCGCCCCTAGGCTCCCCAAATATGGAAAATTTAGGATTACCGTCAGGAACAAATCAGAGCTATTAACGAGATCCCTCGAGCTGCTAAAGACGGTCATCGACCCAGGGTTTATGAGTTGGAAGAAGGTGCCGTATGAGCTCAAGTTAGCTCTTTGGGCGGCACTACATGTAATATATTTATATTTATATGAATATTTCAATTTCAATTTCAATTTCAATTTCAATTTCAATTTCAATTTCAATTTCAATTTCAATTTCAATTTCAATTTCAATTTCAATTTCAATTTCAATTTCAATTTCAATTTCAATTTCAATTTCAATTTCATTTTATATTTATATTTATTCGCAACTAACATTGAATTTGTTGGACATGAACAATTCAACTTGGATCCAAAGCTACGCGATTCCGTCTTGGAGCAGTTGAGGGAGCAACACAAGATATGGAATAAAAATATGCGGACACGGTACGTTAGGAAAACACGAGAGTCCATTATACAATGGCGTGGATCCGTCCTGCCCAAGGAGCCGATCTCATTGGCACAATGGCAAAATTTCATTGAAAATGAGATCGAGGATCGACAATTGGCATCTCGCCAATCGGGCAGGGAAAATCGGGGAAAAAAGACGGACGTCCACTACTCCGGCCGGACCTCTTACGCCGAGGTGGAGCATAGGATGAAGGTAAGATTTAATTTTTCTATAACTACAGAAATATATTCTTCTTCATTATTTTACTTTGCAGGGCTGATACTAATTTTACTTTATTTTGTTTCAGGGGGTAGGGAGTGGGCCAGGGGGTAAGCCACATAGGCTCGATACTTATGTGGCTCTTCGGTCGAAGAAGGGAAAGGACAAGGAGGTGTCCTCGAGCGTCGCGGCCACGATTATAAGTAATCCGACAGTTTAATTTCTGTTAATTACGTTATAATTTTTTAGTTTACTTATTTTACTAATCATGTGCTTTTTATCATTTCAGTCAAAGCTTAAGGAAGTGCATGAGTCGCAGTCTGATGCCGACAAGGTGTCTTTGTCCACAGACGCACTCAGCCAAGTGCTTGGCTCTGATCGCAAGGGGAGGACAAGGGGGGTGATCTCGCGGGTGGCCAAATCTAGGATCATCGGATTGGAGACGAGCGACACCGGGTTGGCTCGAACGGTGGATTCACACGACGTGAAGCTGTCCCGTTTGGAGGCGACGGTCCAAGATATGTACGCATTCATGAAGCGTACGTTGGGCGGAGACCGTAAGGGGAAGGGGAAAGGGAAGGAGAAGGCGGTGGAGGAGAAGGAGGTGCGGGAGAATGAGGCACAGGAGGACGGGGATGTGGACCTCGTTGCTTATTCACCGTCACTTTTTTATTTCGATGATCCACTTCCTTATTTGGCTCCCTTCCCTAGACCATTGTCGACACTTGGTTGGTCGAGCGTGTTCATATTAGATGTATTTGATGGCCAGCGGATAGGGCGGGGGTTGAGGGACCCAAATATCGTCGAGGGTGGAATAGTTCATGGACGTGCGCTTCAAGGGATCGAGTCCAAAGTGATCGTCACGCATGTGATACCCGAGAAGGAGAACTCCCTATTGGGGTTGCGCGAACAATGCGGCATGATGTATATTAGTGGGTGTATCAATTCGTATATCGTGTGGCCAACTCACCTCCTCACATTTACCCAAGACATGTAGTAACATTATTTTTAAGTTTGTCCATTTTAATTATATTTGGATTATATCGTCATGTATATTATTTCTATTTTGAATATTTGGATTATATCATCATGAATATATATTTGCACTATCTTTAGTTTATTTGGATATATGATGTTTGAATAGGTACAACCAACGTTGTTATAACAGGTACAAATATATTGCTGGGCAGTGGTAGTGGCCATACTGCCCAACATAATTTTTTAAATTCTGCCCAGAATTGTCACGGTCTTTGATCGTGACAAGTCCTTGACAAATCTTGTCACGGAGTTGTCACGATCATTGACCGTGACAATTTTTTTAAATATTGTCACGGGCTTGTCACTATTATTAACCTTGACTAAACTTGTCACGGTCCATGACCTTGATACGACCGTGACAATTCTAATGAACTTGTCAAGGTCAATGACCGTGACACGTCCGTGACAAAAAAATTTGTCTGGCCCGAATTGTCACGGTCATTGACCTGGAAAAGTCCAACTTGTCAAGGTCAATGACTGTGACAATAGTGCTGCTTTGGTGTAGTGAGTGCAAGCCTGTCGCTCAAGTAATAATCCGATAAGTCGGGTATCGATCCTTAGGGAAATAGGACGAACGGAGTCGTAATGATGTTGGACAGACGAAGAAAACCTAACTTTGACTCTCTAAAAAGAACGAATAGGTGATTTGATTTGTGAAACAACTACAACTATATGCACTTTTGAAAATGATTAACTAATGAAATTATGAATGCAACTTTTTTGCTACTGAATTTCGAACGAGTTGACTAAAACTGTAACTATGAATGGAAAAAGATAGGACGGGTTAAACTCTCCCACACCCTAATAATTCACTTCATAGGATATTAGATTCAGAATTAAAGCTTTAAAGAAATCCCAATTTTAATACTCCTAAGTATTACATATATGTGGGACCGTAGCTTGCACAGTACGTAAGCAAAGGTTGAATTAGAATTCGGTCTTTATTTCTTCGAACTATTACACATATGAGGGATAGTATCCCGCACGGTATGTAAGAAAAGGCTGAAATAAATTAGTATCGTATGAATTACGATACAATTCATCTAATGTTTTGATTCCAACTTCTATTTCCACCATCGTGAATTACATCGGGTGGGGTTCATGCACCCCAACCCTTGAAAATTTAGCCAGACATATGAAAACTGGAAGAAAACATTTTTGGATGAAAGGAAACATTTTTACGAACATTTGAAGGTGAAGAAGAATGAAATTGCTCACCATAGAAATTACTACTGCAGATATGAAAACAAGAATTGAAATAATATTACTTGGATTGCAAAACTGGAAGCAAACTAGGGTTTCTTATTCTTCTTCTTCTCTAAACTGATTACAAAGCTTCCCTAACTAATTAGAAGCCTCCTCATGTCCGGGAGGAGATATAATTTATAATCTACGAATTCTAAGAGTTTCAACCACGCAGGATTTCGATTTTACAAGCGGATAAGTTCGAATTTCTGATACCAAAACCGATCCTACTAAGAGGGTTCGGTTCGGTTCCATCTTTCAAAGCCTTTACAAGAGGCTCTTCAAGCATAGGATCCGTTCATTTTTCCTCTTCTTCGGTTCAGTTCCATCTTTGACAGCCTTTACAGGAAGTTTTCCAGGATGGGATCGGTTCTTTTTTTTTCTTCCCTTCGTTTCGGTTCCATCTTTTCAGGAACTTTTCCTCCTTGTATTTCTTTGAAGCTTTTGATATGGAACTCGGATTGGGATGCCGAACCTTCCTAAACACTGAATAGCTGCGAAATGGATGGAAAATATATGAAACTCGACGTACTCATTAGAAACTTGTCAATAACAATGATATGATATAAATCCACTCGAATTACACTTTGCGGAGAGATAAAAGCCTATAAATTAAGGGGATAAATGGAAAGAATTTATGCCTAATCAGCATCATAAAAGATAAATTAGTTAAACTCTATGAGTGAATCCTGGAAAAGAATACCAAACTAACATAAGTGAACTAGTTTGTTTTATTTTATTTTATTTTAGATTTTTTTTTTGGGGGGGGGGGGGGGGGGGATGGGAGAGAACGAAATGAATAACAAAAGTAGGGGTTATAACATCGACTAAGTACATAAGAAGACGGAGCCAACCGGACGAATTAATTTACTTTTTCCAAATAATTGGTTCGGGATCAAGACAACAAAAGCATGGTTCTAACTCAAAATCTATATGACGACGTAGGCACCTCTAAATCGGGGTCTAAATTTTGAATCAACTTAGATTATATATATGGAAAACATATATATATATATATATATATATATATATATATATATATATGTGTGTGTGTGTGTGTGTGTGTGTGTGTGTGTGTGTGATTTGGGGTCTGAACACCGAAAAAAAATCATCAATCTCGGTATCTCGATCCCGAACCACTGCAAACTCCAATAATGTAATCCCAGTTGTTCAAACCTTTGGAAAACAAAATGCATTTATAAGTGAAGATACATATATTTAAGGGACTATTTGGAATCTTTTGAGTGAAGTTTAAGGCCCACGACCGTTCGCATTATAATGTCCACTATCCATTGAGCTCTAATGGTTGAAATGTTTCAAAATCGTAAAAAAATGGTTAGAAAAGTATGTCTTATCAATGTAACAACAATACTTGATGATAAGTTATCAAATCATTTTAAGGGTTTTTTTTATGATGGTTTAAGAGGGTGTCAAGATTAGAGAGGGAGAGAAAATAACTATATTTCAAAAATCCTTATATAGTATATGGGTGTCCTTATCAAACTCAAACTTAAACTTTAATGCAGTATTTTAGAGTAAATCCTTGTGCGTAAATAACAACCACCAATAGATTCGGGGTAGGGGTGTTCGTGGTACGGTAAAAATCTATACCCTGCCATTTTGTACCAAAAATTAGTGATAATGGTTTACATTTTTAACATAGCGAAATCGAAACTGCCGAAACCAAAATTACCAAATTTTTCATGGTTGGTTTTAGTTTTAACATTTTAAAAACCGATTTACCAATTGTACCGTACTATAATGAAATACCGAAATTCATGCACCAAAAATATTAAAATGTTATTATTTAACTTATCAAATTGAAAATACCAAATTAAATCAAGCAAGAATACCCAATTGCTAAAACCAAACATGTAATGCCCCGACCCAGATTTATGGATTACTTGTGGTCAACCCGATCTGACCTGAGCGTTAGGTGGGAAGTGCAATGAACAACCTATATAATGTTGCTAATCATGTTTTATTTTAATTAACGTTTCACTTGTTTAGCATGCAATTCTAATTTCAAATCAAACTACGTGAAGGACCCATGGGGAGCACCCCGGAGTCAAAGCATACAAAGTTACTAATGTAAAATAAAAGAGAATAGTTACATGTATAATGCTCTCAAAGCACGAAACCGCACACAACCTGTCGTAACAAAATAAGGGAGTGAGCCGAATGGCCAGCTAGAAATATACAAAATGCAGTATGGAATCGAACGACAGAAAGAAGACATTAAAACGTTATACCTACGTTCACATGCAATTACCTTGTGTGTGTGTGTGTGTGTGTGTGTGTGTGTGTATATATATATATATATATATATAATGCATGAAATAGTTTTCCTTTCAAAAACCTTATTTATCCAGATTAATTTAACTTAATCTTGTAAAGACTTTCTTTTTCTTATTTGACATTCATCACTTTATTTAACATGCACGATTAAATATTTGAAACAACTACACTTGGTTTGACCGAAATTAACCTTTTCATTTTAACCAATCCACATTACTATTTTCATTGACAATTACGCTTTTAACACACACGAATAAAATATCTGAGAGTATTTATTTAGCCGTTGAAAACCTTTCACAATACACCCTTGTGCTAATTATGGGTTAAACCTCTTAGGTTGCTTAACCATCCAATAACCCACAAACTGTGCCCTTTTCTTTACCTCATGGATATTAACCAATTTCACATTTACTTGTCCATTTTAACTTTATCAGAACATTTATTAATTTATTCAAGTTAGGTTGTCTTAACACATTTTCATCATACAACCCATTTCTGGACATGTTTTTCATGGAATCTTTTAATAACCGCATAGTTTAACGGGCACCACACCATCGACGACGCCAACATATGCTCTAGCCAGTGAGTTTAGGTCTTTCACCCCAGGGCTTCGGGACCTCCTTAATATTTTCAGTGTCATCCTAGTTCCTTTTTAATGTGTTTTAACATTTTGCAAATGTCCATATTATTTCACTTTTCTTTTTACTCGTCCGAAGTCAAAATTCGGGGTTTCACCCTAACTTGTATTACCTTTGAAAATTATCATTTCATGTCCCTTACACTTTAACTTTGATTTATTACAAAAATCATGTCCATTAGGACTATCATGTGTAACACCCTTTTCAATATTTTTATTTTCAAGAATCATTAAACACATAAGACTACTTTATAAGAAAAATACCATTTTCTTTTATTAACACATGTAATTTTACAACCTTACACTTCTCTCACTTATAATCCCTTTTCCACACAATTTGAAGACTAGAATTTCTACTTTTCTTATTTCATGTTTAAACCCTACAAAACCTTCTTTAAGATTGCTTATATATTCATCGTCAAAATACTACAAGTTTATATGCATGAAAAGATAGATTCTAAATCCCAAAATTCTATTAATGGGTTAAACATATTTATCATTATTGAAATTCATAATGCTTGTAAAAATATACTTTCAAGACATAAAAGACATTTTATTTTTTCAAACTCAACAAATGTCCATTTTCATAAAATCTTCATTTTTTGCAAGAAACTTTGGAATATTATTTCACCAAATATTTTAGCAAAATAAACATCATTTCCAAACATTTTATTTCATAGAATGTTTAACATCAAACTTCTAGAAAATGCACCATTTTCATAAAAAATTCAATATTATTTCAAGAAACTTTGAAATATATATTCTTCATTTATTCTCAACAAGATGACATTTTCCCAAAATTTTTATTTCACATAATTGTTTATTATCAATTTTCTAGAAAACCCATCACCAAGTTCATAAACATTCTACTCTTAACATTCTAACAACAAGACTACAAATACATGAAATGGAGTCTTAATATAGAAGTAGATTTTCCCACCTCAATGAAGCTCCGATAATGATATGCATGGAAGATCTTAGAAAATGTCAACCTACCACCTTCTAAGGTGGCCTCAAGGAGGTTGTCCCACTCAAAAACGTGCTCCATTTAGCTTCCAAGTAGAACCCTATAAAAAACCCTCATCAAACTCCATGAAAGCTCCATCTTCATCTTATCCAAAAATCCCCCAATAATACCTCTACATATTTGTACCTATACCCAACAATGGAGGAAATGGTTTTTAAATCTTGGATATGGTGAAGACTAGAAGAATATGATGATTTAAGGTTGATATATGGTGATGGAGTGGTGGTTTATGGTGGAGAGAATCTCAACAGTGATGGAAGACCCACTCCACCCTGTCTCCTCTCTCTCTCTCTCTCTCTCTCTTCCATCTTCAAATAACCAAATGAATCCCAAACAAGCCTTATAAAAATCCATTAAACACCAAAATCCAATTTTTACCCATTTTGGGTTCACCCGAGCTCGATAAACTCATCAATTCAACGAACCAGAATGAGATAGCGCACAAGGACAATTTGACTTAAAAATTCGATTGACATCCTTCAAACGAGATTCACGCCTCGTTCGAACGAGAAGAGCGCCTCGTTCGATCCTTCTCTTCTAATGAGATTCGAACGAACCTAATCAGTAATGCAGTAGGATCTCATTCGAAGCTTGTTTGATCACTTGCTTCGAACGAACCTTGATTCTCGTTCGAACGACCCAACTTTCGTTTGAACGATCCTTCATATATTTCTTAATTTCTCCAATTTTAACCCATAACTTCCACTGATTATTAGGGGTGGACAAAAAAAAGACCGATCCGATTGACCTGATTGGACCGGACCGTTTAATTTAATATTATATAATATATATTAATTTTATATAAATATATCATATATGTTTTTTTAGAGTTTAGTAAATAACTAAACAAACCCTAAAAACACCCCCCGCTCCTACACAGCCTCTCTTTTCGTTTTCTCTCAATTTCTCTCTCTCACTACACAACCGCTCCTCACTTCACTTCTCTCTAACAAAAAACATAGCCGCTCCTCAACTCCACCATGAACACAAGATCCGGCGGTCCAACACAAGATCCAGTGAACCTCAACTCCACCGTAACTATTCCGACACCGACGACTAAAGATCCAACGGTATTTGTTATTTTTTTCTTGATTTTTCTTGTGATGTTAGGTTCTACTATGGTATGAAAGAAACCCAAATTTCCAAACTGTTGTATTTTCTACTATGGTATGAAAGAAACCGTCATTTTTTTGTGATTGATTTCAAATACCCAATACATACAGACTGTTAACAAGTTTGTTAAGGAATAGTTAAGTAGCAGTGATTGTTTATGGGATTTCTTTCCATTACCCAACATACTAAAACAAAAGTAGCAGTGATTGTTTATGGCATTTATCTCACACCTTTTTCCAGATTATCTATATTACCAAAGCCTCACGTGATTTCCTTTTTTTTTTACAGAGAATTTACAAAACAAAGAACAAATGCCGAGTATACCAATAGTAAAAAAATAGAGAATAATGAATAATTGAAATAAGAATCTACTAATTTAGGTGACTACCACCTATTTGGTACATAAGCTTTATAGTGAACATTTTCAGATTCACTAAACAAAGCTACCAAATCTGCCCATTATATTTCCTGTGTAGATGGATTTTACAGTTTGCTATTTTTTCCCCTATTTGTGGACCGATTATTAACCGAACCGGACCGAAAATAGCCTAGACCGATTAAATAGGCTAAATCGATTAAATCGGTCTGAATTCGGTCTTCTCAAATATAGGACCGAATGATTCAAAAATCGGACCGCGCCCACCCCTACTGATTATTATCAATCCTCCATGAACAATCAAATCAGAATATAATTCCCGTTATGATTATCCAAATCCCAAGGTTCTCATTTTAATTCAACTTATGAGGGAATACAATTAAAATATTAGGGCGGGGTATTACAAAATACAACCACACTTATTTTATGGGTTCTTTATTTTTCTTTAAGTGGTCAACATTTTAGTAACCCTTGGATCAATACAAGATTTTACAGTCTTTGGATCATTCACAACACAACTTATAACAAGACTAGGGTTAATGATTCATATTCAACACCACAACTTACATCCCTCTCTCATCTCACAAAACAGCACCATTTCCTCTCTCCTCTCTCATAAAACCCCTCAACTCGACTCTCTCTGTGAACCCATCGCCCCGTCGATTCATCATCACCGCAACTCACTTTTTCGGTAGTACTTCACAATTTACCACACAATTATGTATGTTATTTTTTATTTTTTTAAATATGCATATAAAAAGGTCTAGGTAAGTGGTGCAGAAATTACCATTATGCACCGAGTAATTCCAAATTTATCATAAAGAGAAATTTATCGAAATCTACCGTGTTTTCCGAAAAAACGATTTTACCGCGAAAAACCGATTTTAACGATGTAACACGGTTTGATTTTGGTTTATGGGCGGGTGTACCGGCGAGAAAACTGGTAATTTTGATTTGATGATTTCAAACTTTGTATGATTTTGATATGCTCTATTTACCGATCAAACTGATCGAAAACAAGCCCTAATTCGGGGCAAAGTAAGAAAGAAAAATTTTATATAAGCCAAAACCCAAATAACTTCAATAAAAGGAAAAAATTACGAAGTTCTATTGTCTGATGTTTATGGCATTGATAGGGATACATACATGGTAGGGTCTTTGGGACCTTAATTTGACAAAGCATCGATAATTTTATCAAGGACTTGAATCTTTTCTAGGAACAAAATAACAAAATCCACACGTGGAGATGCTTTTCTTTTCTTTTTTGGACGGTGCAGTTGGAGATGATTTATGGCTTATGAATGATGTTGATTCGATGAAGAGTACAAAGGGGATAACTACATCTAGGGGCGGTTCACTCTACTCGCATTGTGACCAAAATGTAATTTTAAATTTTAATCCAAATTAGTTAGAATCAAATCTTTTAGACTTTGGGGACCCAAAACAAAATAACATTAACTATAAAACTGTTTACAAATAAGTTTAGAGTAACTTACAGAAATCGCAAGAAATATAACAAACTGAAATTTCATATAATTACAAAACTATTTGAAAGTTCGTATGAAAAAAAGACAGAAAAAAGAAAGTAAACTGCAAAACTACTAAATTCAATAACATTGACTTCAAGAGAAAGTTGGTAATTGTGGCTGCTTTCAGTTATTAAAAACGCATAACATAGACAATGTAAAGGGCTTCATAATTATGTGGAGTAGTTTTGTAAGAGTTTACCTTCTTATGTTTATAAAGAATGTTATCGAAAAATAGGGCACATGAGTACAATTAAACAAAGAAAATGGCAAGAGAATAAAGTATACATGAGGCTGGAAATGCAAATAGTAAAGAGAGACATCTTTATTACTTGACAGATTTTGTCTTGTCAACAAAATCAAAGGATATAACTAAAGCTACCAAACACCAGTTCCTTGGTTCAACTCCATGCATGAAGAATGTCAGCTCATACCCATCGTAGAAAATGGAATGGTCCAATTTAATTCGGTATTAATTATCTTAGGAAATTGTTAGGAACAGGCACAACATTATAAATATCGAACTTTATTTTTAAGGTGGTAAAAAAAGTTTGTCTATGTTTATGCTTTATTTTTTTTTGTTTTGAGAAGATGTTTATACTTTATTACAATTTTTGCCTTTATATGTTGTAATTTAACATGTAACTTTATACTAATAACCCATTATATTATAGATACCAATAAGTATCCATATTGTCACGGGCTTAGAGTTTCGGCGCAACATATTGTTTGCGCGACAGTCAAGGATACTCAGTCACAAGGCTCAACCTAACACAAATTGCCTTTAAAGCATATATATTGACTGGTTTCGACTTGTATTGGCCTCTTCAGGGAATGGCTCCAGCTCCCGACCAGTTTTTGCAGAGATGACCAAGCCCCATCTTCACAGTCAAGTCCAAGACTAGCGATAAGTTCCCCGAACCTAATCGAGTCAACCTGTCTGAACTCCAAAGAGACTACCAACATATGATCCCACACGTCCTTTCCTAGAACCAATCCCAATCTCTGCCACCCAATCCTGGCAATCATGCAATTTAATCATTATCGGGCTCCCTCAAGATGACCCAAAATTCTCATCCGTGACAATATGCTGACTTAGTGACTTAAACAATCTTTGAAAGTTAGCTAATATTTTATCACTAGTAATCAACCTGTGCGATGCTCATGTAAATATTGGTTTGAAATTTAAAAGGTGAGCCTGGGTTATTTGTACGTTGGTTTGAAAGTTAGCCAATAGTAGGTATTTGTATCTTTATTATATTATATCTTCGTTATTATTTCTCATATGGAATGTGTAAAATAACACAGTATATTGTTATAGGATATCACTCTCTCCCTCTTATCATGTCTTCTTTTTTAATTGAACAACCCTTTTATCATATCTTTCGTATATGGGATCTTATAGCACAAGCTTCGCAAATATCAATTAATCGAATTGATCATGCAATATTAAGAATGGAAATACAGGAAAGGTCAAAAGAAAGGAAAAGAGTAATTTACATTGGAAATACCTTCAGTTTTCCAACACTTTGAATATTATCCATGAAAGGAAAGGCATGATAGATTTTAGATGCACCAAAATATTCATACTTAAATTAAGCACTCGAAAGTGCCTAAGAACATTATCCATCGAATATAGAAACAAAAATTTGGCTACTATTCCCATTATGAATTAATTGACTCCAATTAGAATGGCATACTGCTGTTTGTTTGCTTTTAAGTTTGTATAATTCCAATTCCTTTGTGAGAGTTCAAGATTTGTATGTAATATAAAAGTATGTGAATAGGAAAGCACATAAACTCAAACTAAGCAAACTTACATGTATTTTTGAGGCCTAATTTTTAGCTAACATGGTTTAATCATATAGGTTGACTAAAAAGGACGATGTGCTTTTTATTCATTGATTGATATGGGGCATTCATAAATAAGAAAGTTAAATTGATGTAAAATGTATCAATAAATTTCATTAACCAAAAGTTATTGATTAGGATTATAATTGTAGTACAAGTCTTGTAACTAACAAATATGGGTATGGCTATTATTGTTAGAAAATTAGACGCAGTAATTCCTAACAAATAATATTTTTCAGGACCTCGGAATTTTATGGGTTAAGAAAGTAGTGAAAAATAATAATGCACACACAATACAAGAAATTTACGTGGTTCACTAATTTGGCTACGTTCACAACTCAAATCACTTTCACTATAATAATAAAGTTATTTACAAAACACATAGTGAGTATTACTCGCACTTTGAAAATACTCACTTTGTATTTAGGGCTCTCACCAACTTTGAAAAATATTCACTTTACATTTTCCTCTCAATTATTGATATGCTACTACACTTGCTTGTGTTTGTATTTGGTGTGTCTTCTACTTCCCTATGTACCTCCTTATATAGCATTACAAATATGAGACAAGGAGAATTGGGATGACACAAAAGAGAGGAAGAAAGGAGGTGGAGCAGAGCAGGGAATGGTCCTTTTTCTTTACATCTTTAAACACCATCTATATTTGGTGGAAATCATTGCTTTGTAGCTCTTCCAACAACTAGCGATTTTCAACGGCTCCATATTTTAAAAGTTTAACTCTACGTTTATATTTTATCCCTCCAAAGTCACTTTATACACACTTTATGAGAGAATCCACAATGGTGGGTATTATTTGAGGTAACAAATGTAATAAATGCTAAAGTTATGAAATGAACACTCATAGTGCAAAAATAAAAAGTGATATATGTTAGGGTTACCAAGGGAGAAATTTTCAAATTGCGTAAATTTACCTTGTGACTACTTTACGAAAGTGTCTTCGACGCAAATTCGTTAAACGTGTGATCTTTCCATGGATAACAATTGTCCATGGAAATTACTCATGCACAACTTCTATGCATGGGAGCATGCCCCTATTTTCTAAAATGCATAGGAGTTTCATGTGTATAACACTTCTACATGGGAATTTCTTACGCAAAATAGTTAATTTATACTTTAACGATACAAATTTTAATGCATAAAATGATGTTTGTTATAAATAAACCAACCAAAATTTTAATTCATCTGACATTAATATATTTTGTTCAACAATGCCTGCCTCATAGCCACCACCTTCTCCCCACCAGGCCTCTTCCTCACAGCCATATTATAGCTTAATATAACCCCAAAGAAGGTTTTAATTCTTTAAAATCATACTATAAATGTCATTCAAAAGAAATCTTAAATGAGACAGATATCTTGGTGTATTATATATGCGAAATATAATTCAAAGGAGAAAATCGTTGTGGACTAATCGAGTTCAATGTTTCAAATAATATACAACCATATTTTGCCCGGTGTTATGATCTACATTGCAAAAACTTTGCATCAGTATGTGGTTGGTATGAGTTTATTTTATTCCCTTATTATAATGTATTATATTGTTTCATAGATAATATTTATCTATCAGTTAATCATGAGTTATTGTCCATATCTTGTAAATCTATCTTATCCCTTGTGTTCACAAGCAAGTGAAGCTTATAAACAATTTATGTTATACAAAAACTATTGAATTCTAAGTCATTTTCTAAAAAAAATCACACAAGTACTTCATTCGACATCATTGGGAATTCAGGGTTTGGAAATTTGATTTTTCCAAACCAATTGATCTCTTCCACTTCTTAATCTTCTTTATATTGAAATTTGAGTAATAAAAAGATATATAAACTTAAATAAAATCCTAAATGAGGGTAATATTTAATACAATACTGGATCAATGCACTTAAAACCTCTTTATCAAATTATTGTATTAAAATTGGCATCGTAATGGATTATTGGACTTTGCAATGGTTTTGTAAAGCGTTTTTATGGTCGTTGGGGCTCCACATATAACATTAAATTATGAGAACGTCAAACGGATCAACACTATGCATGTTAACCCTATAACATTTATATAACACTCTCACGGTTCAATGTTATACATAGGAGATCACCATCGCTCTAGAATCACCCCACACGCGCGCACACACTCCGATCGATGCTATAAAAAAGACAACTATAACGTTGGTGGGAGCTCACTATTGTGAAAACTCTTAAAAAGGTTGTATTAAATGTATAGAACTTGTGTAATACTCATGTAAAAGAGTGTCAATAGTCATTAAAATATATTTAGATGTTAGGCTGTTTTCACTATACTAGCTTGTTGTTTTAAAAACTATATTTGCAATATTTTCTGTAAATTTTTATGATAATTAGAACCATAATGGCACCGGGTTAATGGAAGAGAAGGAGATAACACAAGTGATAATTCAGATAGCACAATCAATCTCCAAGGAAGTCCACTAAATAGAAGGAGCAACAATCTTCGTCAATCAAAATTCACCAGCGAACTAAGAGCAAAAGAAGAAGAATCCACTTCTAAAGACAAAAATCGGTTTATATAATCAAATCAAGTTGTCTTCACTTCATACATGGCCATCCTTTATATAGGTGCTTGGAACAACCCTCCAACAGTAGGTAAGTGAATAATAATTAATGAGAAACCTAGGAAATAAACAATAATAAATGATACTTCATCCAACATGACTAGGTACATTGAACAAAACTATTCAGCCAAAAATATTAATCCGACTGCAAATTGTTGATGGGACATGTATACATCATTAGAAAAATACGCATCTTATCTTTCTAAGGAACTTTAAATCACATTATTTGGACTTCTGAGGATGGAGTAAATGCATTTTTACTAAGGTTTTTTCTGTTGCCAGAAGATATAAAAATTGATTGTTGAGTTTCCCAAACTCACAAAAACAAATAACTAGACTATTCTATGTACTTGTAGAATTAATGAGACATGCTCTGGCATCATTCTCCTCTGGTTGAAAAATATTTTTCCTCAAATCGAGCTCATCTTTATTATCATGGTATGGTGAAAGATCTGACACATTGAAAGTTACTGATACACCGTACTCACCAGGAAGTTCAATCTTGTAAGGATTTTCTCCAAACCTCTAAATAACTCTAAAAGGACCGTCAACTATCAGCTTCATTTTTCCATGTTTTCCATGACTAAATCTCTCCTTTCGAAGATGAATCCACACCAAATCACCTTCTTTGAATGTGGTTGGATTGAGATGCTTGTTGGCTTGACTTTAATACTTTTCATTCTGCTTGATTATCTTCTCTTTCCCCTGCTCATGCAACTTCATGATATACTTATCTTATTTTTTTGGCATCACCATTAAATTTTTTTGATGTTGGAAGTGGAGCTAAATCCAACGAAATGATTGGATATTTTCCATACACAACTTTGAAAGGACTATCATCCGTAGTTTAACTCGAAGACATATTATAAGAAAACTCATCTTGTGTTAGGACAAGATCCCACTTTCTAATATTAATTCCCACCAAACTCTTCAAAAAATTTCCTGCAACAACCCGTATTTTTGAGAAATTAAAATTTAATTAATAAGTTTAAATTTAAATTACATGTGTGGCGTAATTTAATGAAAATTAAATATTATGGATTGATTAAATTATTAATTGGAGAGAAATGAATAGTGTTTATCAAATAAAAATACTAAGTGAATAGTAACTATGTATTTGGCGTTATAACTAGTGATAGTGACGTAACAATATTTTATCTCAACCGGGCATCATGTGTGGACTAAGTGAGGTTGAGATAGGAAATTATTTGTGAGTAACTCGGATTATGATTTTGAGGTTACTGTTGAGTTCGGAAGGGTCGAAATAGTCAAAATAGTATATCCCGGTGTATAGTTTGGGTCCCGGGACAGTTTTTGAACAAATCGAAACCCCGAGAGGGTATTTTGGTCATTTGGTAACCTAGGGTCAAAGGAGATATGAATTTCTAAAGGTTATATATACTTAAAGTTATGAGAGGCTAGGTAAAATGGAATAGAAAACACTTGGAGGCCATTAGAGAGAAGAGGAAGAGCAATCTTAGAGCTTATGAAGGAATTCTTAGAGAGTTCAACCTTGTTCTAGCATCAAAATTGTAGTTGGAGGGTGAATTAGAATGAAATAATTATCAAGCACATGAAATCAGATCACTCCCATACAAGGCAAGTATTTATCTTGAAAATTTTATGAGTTATAGTACCCATGTAAGTAGGGCCATTGAATTAAGGATAATTGATGATATTCTTGTGATTTGATGAATAGAACTTATAATTTGGATTAGGATTGCATGTAGAATGAATCCAATTGTATAAATAATATTGTAATACCCCGGGATTTTTGGGACATTAATTTATTTATTTTGGGGAGAAATAGATATTAATTTAATTGGAGAATAATTATATTGGCATTGAGGTCAAAATTTGAAGATGTTATAAAGTAATTCGGATGGTGATTCTGAGTGTGCGGTTGTTTTCGAAAGGATCGAGAAAGTCGAAATGACTATACTTGGGTCTTATTTGGGTTCCGAAATATTTTAAGTTCGTTTGGCTCGAATTAAATTTACCGAGTCATTTAAAGTGTGTATTATTATTTGAAGTTGTGTATTTTGGAGATAAGGCTTATTAAGCTATGACAACCCGCAATCCGAAATAAGGGGTGGCCAGCCCGATACCTCAATTTAACGAAAATCATGGATGGATATCATTCTCAACACCAAAAATAAAATATAGGTATACGAGAAAATCACCCAATAAGTCAGAAAACGGGATGCCAAAATTTTGAGTTTAAATGCAAGTTAAAGAAAATAATTTGAACAACCCATTCTGATAAGAAAGTGGAATTCCAAAGAAAACATATTTATAAACACGAAAATGACATATAATAAAAGGACCGAATAGTCTGTCCATCCACAATGACATTTAAAGTGTTTTAACAATCCAAAACCTTACATACTACATTCATTAACAAGTACAAAATATGGGCCACTCGCCCGAACGAAAGACCCGATCTTATCTAGAATACAAAAAAATGATGGCGTCTACCAACATCCTGTAATAACTCCGCAAGATCATACAGATCGTCAAATGCATGGGAATAGAAATATCACAACGGGCGCCCTTGCGGAGGAGCACCTGAGCGGATACAACAACAATCAAAACATGGAAGAATAAACGGGTCAGGGCCCGATTTATATATGATTGCCAGAAGAACAAAAAGCATGGTAGACAGGGACGGTTAATCATGAATGATGTAGATGCATATCTAACAACCTAATTCAAAAATAAAAATAAAAACATGGTAAAACAATTTAAATGATTCTAACAGTATTAACTTATACAAAAGAATTAATTTAAATGTCATTATTCCTCATATCTTTTCCTTTATCCAATCCTTAACACGAATATACTTACCATCATATTATCTTATGGCGATTCACATATCTCAAGTCGCACTTGAGTTAGAAAGGTTATATTCTTATACATATGGCGATTCTAAGACCGCCCCATTGAGTTTCCCCACTGGGCGCGCCCCTAAATGACTATCATCTTCCAGGGCCTATCTATACAAGACAACCTGGGCACCTAACGCACGTCGGGAAGTGGCCATATACCTGCGAGTGAGTCATAACCACACCCAGAATTACCTCACTAGTACAGAAAAACATATATATATAAAATCCCACATATGGCCGAGGAATATAGTCTGTCGGCATTCACTATCCAGGGGACATCACCTCATGCGCGAGCTTCCCTTATGATAGCATTTAGAGAGGTGTGTTTAAGTAAATTAACATTTACAACTTTAATCACATTATCATCTTCATTGATCGCATGCATGTTTCATTTTATTTGAAACCATTATCTTTGAATATTCACATTATAGTTTAAGTACTGAACTATTCTACATTTTATCTCAAAACTCACATGAGTCCCAAAGTTTAAGTACCTCCATGGGGCTCCTAAAATTTCCAATTATGGGCTTATACAGTATAGTCCCTAATGAATTTCTAAAAGATAAGTAATGCCTAAACATCACTTTTGGTACCCACGGAATAAACCCCAAGTGAACCCATTCAACTCTAGGGTAGCGACCAAGCTCAACTAAAACTCTAGAACCCTATGTTTACTTCATACAAGAAGATTCCCATTCCCTAATTAAAAGAAAAACTTAGGAAAAGAAAAATAAAGTTTAAGAGTGGAAAACAGGTGACCGGTCGACCGGTCCTCGAACCGCGGTCGACCGTGTCTCAAAATTTAGCCTACGAAGAAAAGCAGGATGTCCAGGTGGGAGGGACCGGTCGACCGATTACGGATCGCGGTCGACCGCGCTCCAAAATTTAGACTTTGGTAGGAAAGCAGTGTGCCCTCCCTCGAAGGCCTAGTCGACCGGTCCTAGACCCGCAGTCGACCGGTCATATCAGACCTAGTATTTCTACCTTCTTCCAACAACAAAGGCCCTCCTCATTTGTTACCACCAAAAGAATTTAATAGCATCCAACAACTATAAATCACCCAAAAATCAATTTAAATCCATCTCCCAAGATTTATAGCCCATACACCCAACAAAACCTAACTTTCATTAAACCATCAACAACCCATAACTATCAACACTAATTGTTCTACTTAAATCACATAATAGCAAGTAGAAAACTTGCCTCAAGATTGCAAATTCAGATTTTGATGAAGTTGTATGCAAGAACAATCACCAAAGCTTCAATCTCCCACTTTCTCCACTTAGATTTTCTTCTTCTCTCTCTTTCTCTAGGTTTACCAAATCAATTTAGGGAATAGTGACTTAATTCAAGACATAACTCGTGGCTTAGGTCCAAATTTCCAGTTTTAAGTGATTTATACGCGGTAAAATAATACGCAACTACTCATTTAAACTATAACTAGTCAAAAGTGCTCAAATCCTCAAAATACAATATGGCACACAATTTGACTACATCGCACCTTCTGGAACTAACTGCACCCTCCAAATTATCATTTGGAAATTTTATAATTCATTTTAAGTTCCGGTTTCATTTTAAGCTAAAATGTTATTTTAATTTTTATGACATAATAAAACACAACATAGCAAAATTCACCTATACTTACGGTAAATATGCAACATCATAGTAGATATTAACTTTCCTTTCTTAAATTAATACCTACTCCACATACCAACATTTTATATCTAATTACTATTCTTAGTAAATACATATAATATAGGATCCCAAAAGTGAGGGTTGTTACATAAGCCTACGGGAGATCGAATCTCCTTAGAGAGAGAGAGAGAGAAATAGAGAGAAGAAGAAAGAAGAAGAGAAAGAGGAGAAAAGTTGGGAACTCCGGCCAATCCGTCATTTCGAGTAATAATCAGACTCTACAAATTTGAGGCAAGTGATTAAACTTGCTAAATAATTGTTGTGTATCATTTATTTCATGATTTTTGGATCAAAATTATGGATTTTAGGTTTAAAATGTTAAAACCTAGATTTTGGGTAAAATCTTAGATTTGTTGTGTATATAATGAATTTGAAGTTACAAATTAGTTGATGTGAGTTATTTGATGAGTTTTGATGTTAATAATATGCTTGGGTTGAAGAAAAATGGTTGGAAGATGATATATATGATTTTTGGGATTTTTGGCTTTTGAGAAAAGTAGCCATTTTCGTAGCTTCTATAGGCCGAATTGATTCAGCCCCTTACCGAATCGATTTGGAATATTGCAGGTGCCCAGGTCTGAGTGACTGAATCGATTTGGACCCATGCCGAATTGATTCGGACTGATACAGAAGCCCAGGTCTTATGACCCGAATCGATTCGCCTTGGAGGCCGAATCGATTCACTGGGACGAATCGATTCGGATTGGGCCCGAATCTATTCGAAAACAGGGTAGATTTGGGGAGGTTCTTCTAGGGTGAGTTTCATCCCATTTCGTTCGAGGTTATTGATTGGGAATCTCTATAGGAGTTATGAGAAGTGTGTTTTGGAGATTCTTAGGGAGTTTACCTTATGAAAATTTATTGGAGTCATATTGACTTAACTCGAGAGAATATCGATTGGAGAGTATCGTACCGACTAGTGTGGAAGCCCACTACTATTGAGATTTTGATTTGGAGATAATTATGGATTTATGAGAGAGAGAGAGAGAGAGAGAGAGAGAGAGAGAGAGTTAGGATGCTCTTAGTGATAATGGATCGTAGAATTGAATCCCAAATGAGATAACTTTAAAGGTTCATATGATTCATTGAACCATATTATGGATTGAGAATAATAAATTATGATCGATGTGCATACGGATATAGAGAATATCCTTTACGTGATTTGAATTGGGAGATGTTTCATAAATAATAAATGTTGATCGAGGTGCATAAATAGAATTAACACCCCGTAATTTTGAGGATTTAATATTTAATTATTTTTGGGAGATATAAAAATATTTAAATTGGAGAAACTTAAATTTATGATTTGGAGAATTTATTTGAGTGGAAAGAATTATTTATAATTGGCGACTTTAAGTTAAATTATCCAAATTAATGTGTGTCGCATTTTGAGGTCGAAATTTAGAAATGTTATAAAGTATTTCGGATGACAATTCTGAGTGCACGGTTGAGTCCGGATGGGTCCAGATAGTCAGGAAAAAGTACTCGGGGTAGCAATTGGGTCTCAGGGCATAGCTGGGCCCACACGGGTTGATTCAGGCCATTTTAATTCAGCCCATGTGGCCAAAAATGGGATTTTGGATTTTAACCTAATTGGAGAAGTGTTAAATGAAAGTTAACACAACTCTAAACCTAGGGTTTGAGAGGAAATTGGGAGAAACAAATTAAGAGCCAATTGGGGATTTTTGGAGCAAAATTAAGGGGCAAAAGTAAGTGTTCGTCATCAACACCTTAACTACACCAACGGATCAGACCCTACGAACAATTTCAAGCAAGTGGTTAACTATTGCGATTCTTAAATTGATGATAATCAATTCATATCATAGTATGTGTATATGAAAATTCGTTATGGGTGTGTAGCCATAATTAAATTGGGTTTTTTCTGAATGTAGAGTAATGGATAGATTTAATTACTCAAAGGATGTTAGGTCATGATTTGGGAGTGTTAAGATTGAATTGTAGGGTGGATTACATTAGGTATTAGTGATTTAATTGATTGAGAATGATGAGGTCGATTTTGGTAAAATTGAAACCCGGATGAAAAACCCAAATCGGATATACTTAGGGTTATGTATAAATTGATGATGGATTAAGGTCTCTAGGGTGTTTAGAACCTTTTCTTTTGTGGAAATAATGTTGGTTGTGATTGGGTAAAGGTTTGGGAAGAAACAAAAAGCTTAAGGGTTCATCAATGGCTGAAACAGCAAGCCGGAGAAGACGAATACTTGTTTGATCGATCGATCGACCCAGGGGATCGATCGATCGATGGTCCCAGAATTTTGGCAGTTCAACCAGTTTCATATATAAAGGGAAATAAATTTAGATTTTTCTCCTACTTCTTATTTAGTGATAAATGCAAGTGTAACATATATTCCTTATCAATTATAAGGGGGTATAATTGGGTTTAGAAGGGTGATAATTATATGCCATAAGAGGAATAAATTTCGGGAAGGTATTAAATTAATTTATATGTTAATTAATTAAATTAGAGTTGGACTGTAGACTTGGAAAGGTATTAAATTAATTGATGTGTTAATTAATTAAATTAGAGTCGGACTATAGACTCGGGAAGGTATTAAATTAATTGATGTGTTAATTAATTAAATTAGAGTCGGACTGTAGACTCGGGAAGGTATTAAATTAATTAATTTTTTAATTAATTAAATTAGAGTCGGACTGCAGACTCGAAAAGGTATTAAACACTGTTCTAAAAAACCCGCCTAGGCTCCGCCTAGGCTTAAGGCTTGGGAGAAACGCCTCGCCTTACGCTTTTCACGCCTTATTCTTGGTAAAACCCTTACGGCGCACTTTTTTTCTAAAAACAATAATGCCTCAGTGAAACGATGTCGCCTTTTAAAGAATTTGTTTACAAACCCGACCATTATCTTATCCAAAATAATCAGATTGTATTTTAATTTGCATATATTCTGACATATTTTTATTATATGTGCATTTTTTGTATTTTAATAGCCTTGTTATGGTTAAAAAAATATTAAAATATATTAAGAAGGCCTAAACGCCTTTTCACGCCTTTTCACGCCTTTTTACGCCTAGGCCTGCCTAGGCTTCTAAGGCTTAATGCTTGGCCTCCACGCCTCAATTACGCCTCGCGTTTTTTAGAACCTTGGTATTAAATTAATTGACGTGTTAATTAATTAAATTAGAGTCGAACTGTAGACTCGGGAAGGTATTAAATTAATTGACGTGTTAATTAATTAAATTAGAGTCGGACTATAGACTCGGGAAGGTATTAAATTAATTGACGTGTTAATTAATTAAATTAGAGTCGAATCATAGACTCGAGCAATTATCATATAAATTAATGTGTAAAGTATTTATATTAGAGTCGGGCCATAGACTCGGGAAAAATATTATATTAATTAATGTGTGAATAAAATAAATTAGAGTCGGACCACAGACTCGGGAAGATGATAGATTATTAAGTGAGAAAATTAATTAAGTTGAGTCATGCTAGAGACTCAGGAAATTACAGGCTAATGTTATGGGTTTTGAGTACACGGTAAAGCCGGGGTTTATTTTATATATATACGGTGTAGTGATAGTATATATATGTGTATATATTGCGTGTGCTATTAAATATCAGTAACTAGATATTTATTTAATTTATATACTCTAGTGCTATCAAGGGAGGCTGCGCGATGTCGGTGAATCCCCTAGCTTGAGGAGTAGGGTGAGTATATCCCCAGGTCATAGCGTCCGGTATATGGGTGAGGGGCTTGTGTCACTTTCAGGGAAGGAATATGACCGCCTCCACTTCGTTTATATTTCGGGCCAGGTTGGTGAGCGATTCCAACTTAGGTAACTAGGTTATGTGAACACACCTAGTGAGATATCACTTTAGAGGGAATCATCCGGTGAGGGTATACTCAGAGGGATGGATATGTATATATATATGTGTGGTGTTGTGGTCAAGGTACGTATATAATGGTAGTAAATATTATATGCTGGTAATAATATTGTGTGTGATGTAATTGTTTTATATAACTTGTGACATAGTTATATGATTAATATTTAAATAAAATTAATTAAGTTAATCGATGAGATAAATTATTAATCCAGGAATTATTATACTCGGGTTAGAGTAGTATGGCAAGGGGAGATTATACCAGGACTAGTTGGACGGGGTAGTACAGCTAGGTGGGGTTAAGGTAACCGTTAGGTGTGCACAATAGTGGAGGGGTAAGAATATCCTCAAGAGAATGAGACACTAAATTATATATGAAGTGCATTCATGCATTTTAAATTACTGCAGTTAATTCACTTGGTAAATATTTTCAAAATGTTTTGGGTTCTAACCCTTGCTATAAAACTATTACAAAACCTTTTAGGTGTCCAGCCACAGGGACACCAGGATTGATATTCTATTATAGGGACACGGAGCTACGGCATATGTGGATACTAGCAGGAGCTTGGATTAGACGCCTCATTCATTCTTTCCTAGAGTATGAATCATTTATCAGTTTCAGTTTTATTTAGGGCATGTCGCCCATACTTTCAGTTCAGATTTCAGATTTATTTTATTTCGGTGTTGAATATTTGTATTGGATTATTTACTTTAGTGACCGATGGTTTTTTTGTCATGTAGTTATTATTTGTTCAGTTGATTTAATTTAGTTGTGTGAATGGATTATATTTATTTTTGCATGTACTATTTGGTTTAATTAATGAGATAAAATTTGGCACTAGCTTTTTGGAATACTAAGTGGTTAGTAAGTTTTAAAAATATTTTTAATAGTGATGCTAAGGATGAACCAACTGGGATTCATGTTTTAATTTGGTATAGGACTGATCACCCGATATTTTATTAGGTAGGGTGTCACATAGAATTGAGAGATGATTCATACAAATAGAAGTGAGGTATAAATTTCAAGTGAGAAATAGTATAGTGTATACTAAGTGGGGAAGTTATGCGAGTTATTGACGACTAGTATATCGAGAGTATAATATACTAAATAATGATATTATTTCATTCACGCCTAAGAGCGTAATAAGAGTATGTAAATAGTGATATATATATATATATATATATATATATATATATATATATATATATATATATATATATACCTTGTGTGATGGTATAAATTTATATGATGTGATGATGTATGCATATCTTGTGTGAATGATATATATATATATATATATATAAGTGAAACATACCCCCTCTATGCTATCATGGGAAGTTGCGCGATGTGGGTGAGACCCCTGGCTTGAGGAGCAGGGTACTTTTAGTCCCCAGGTCATAGCGTCCATTATTGTTATTGCGTGATTTTTATTATGGGTGAGACGTGGTGGGTATGTTTTGTCTCATTTTTGGAGAGGAACTATGACCGCTTCTCGTACGTTGTGATATGATTTTTGCCAAGGCGGTGTGAGATTCCGATCGTTGGTACCCAGGATGATATGTGAGGGATTTCCTGGTAGATGATAGCATTGAGAACCTGCATCCTCGAGTTATAGCTCGTTGGGATGGTTATTATTATAATTGTGTGAATAATATATTAATTGTATATGATTATGTGATATCATATTTGTCTCTAGAGTAAAGAGACATAAGAAGATTGCTTGAATCTCATTCCGGGAGATTTTAACCAGACTTAAATTGTGATGAATCAATTATAAGAAAATGAAAAGTAGTTAATTATATGAGTATAAATAGTACTTTGGGTATCGAGGACAAAATGGACCTCAACGACCAACATTGCCAAGGAGTAGTGTATTGGGGGGTTCTTTGCTTGGATTTCGCTTGCGAGACGTCCCACGCACGAAACGCAGTGCAATTTTGGGAGTGAGGAGAAGTTAGTCCTTAATGCTCATACTTATATATTAGTATTTATCTCGACAATCGACATTGCCAAGGAGTAGTGTATCGGGGGGATTCCTTGTTTGGATTTCGCTTGCGAGACGTCCCACGCATAAAACGTCGTGCATTGTTGAGAATTGAGAATAATAAATCATTTATAGTATAAAAAGAATTTGGGTTATATGTGTCATGCATTGAGTGGATAATGAACTTGATAATCAATATTGTCAAGGAGTAGTGTATTGTGGGGATTCCTTGTTTGGATTTTGCTTGCGAGACGTCCCATGCACGAAACGCATTGCAGCATTGAGAATTGGGAGAAGTTTAGTCCTTAGCACTTAGATGATAATAACTCATATATATATATATATATATATATTTATATATATATTTATGTCAATAACTAGAATATGAGAAATCCTAGTACAAACGAAATGTTTATGTAGATTTTATATGTTAAGTAAGAGAACGAATAATCGGGATTGATGATAGTAGAAGTTGAGGGTTATGATTTAGGTGGATTTTAGATGGGTATAAGTTTGGGTGTAAGTTAGATTACTTTTCCCCTAGATAGATTTGGCCAATTATTTGGAGATTATATGCATCCGTTTAGTTGCGCGCTTTAGTTGAGAGGTGAGTTGAATTTTATGGAGAGTGCGACTCCACTTTAATCATGTCATAATGCGTTTATAATTATTATGCATTTTAATGAACTTGCTAAAAATACTTTCACACCTCGGGCTCTGACCCGTATATATTTTCCTCGTGCCATGTATATATTGTATTATTTTAGGTGTTTCTCCGTAAGGACGCCATTGATGATTTCCATCCAGTGTATTCGTGGAGCTGTGGCAGTAGCGGACTGTTGCGATATTTTGATATAGTCGATTCCTATCTTTTGTGAGTCTAGATTAGGATTCAGTTGTATATCGAGTCTATACCCAAGTGTTGTAGTGTAGAACTTTTATATTTTCGTTCTCAGATTATTGTATTGTCTGTGACCCGGCAGCATATTCGGGTATTTTGTTTTGGAGATTTTGTTGTACTCTTGTATTAGTCTATTTTATATTATTTTGAGTATGTGTGTATCTCTTATAATATTTAGAAGTTACATTGTTGGTGTGTTGTTGCATGGTTTGTTTTAGAGATGTAAATAAAATGTTTTAATTTTTTTTATACCCTCTTTTTGTGGTAATGGGTAGTTAGCCGTGTTTATTTTAGAATCGTCAGTAGATGCTGAGAATGATCCACTTGAGATTCCTGATTATTTTAGTATAGGGCTGGCCACCCATTATTATTTTGAGTGGGGTGTCACAGGTGGTATCAGAGCATCAGGTTCTAGTGTCTTTAAGATCTATGTGGGTTTACTGCAATGTTCCGTAAGCGTTCTTGATGTAGAGCCCTATTATTAGGACTGTTGTGTTCATATGTCCATATTTTCTTCTGTGATGCGAAAATAAATGAAAGGCGTTCTGATACAATTGTTCTTATTTCCGTAATGAATATTAGAGTTTTAATCATCTATTGGATGAAATTTTATGGATTTTATACATGATTTACTTTAGGAATTATCCATACATGTATATTTGATGTTTACTTATGTTAATTGGGAGTTTAAGATTGTTGTATCAAAGTTTGAGGAGTGAAATGGTGTAAAAATTTGTAACAGAGAACTGAAGAAGAAGAAGAAGATTTAATACATTTCGAATCGATTCAGCCCAAGGACGAATCGATTCGGCAAGGTGAATCGATTTTGCCCAAAATTAAAAATTGTTCCTTTTTAAGCTGAGAAATTATGGATAATTCATAAGGGAACTTTTGGGATATTTTTAAATTATAGAGGACAATATGAAAATGTCAATAGGCCTATGATGGGACTTAGATTTATATGAAATGAGACGAGTTAAGTATTGGGATAATTGAGAAATGTAAGGACGTTATTTTATTATCCAGTTTACATTAATGTATGTCGTATACCTCTACAACCGTCAAAGACTTATTCAAGTTCAATCATGCGTCCAGACCGATCCGAATATCAACGTTTTTCAATAAAGACACATCCGTGAGATTAATTTTGGTAAGGTTGTGTTTAAATACCTAAACGGTTCAGGTAGAGTGTTGGGATAATTTTTCTAAAATATTTTCTAAGTGTTGAACCGAAGTTTTTGACGAAATAATTTTTTTTCTCAATCGTTCGAGCGACTTAAGCTTCTCGTTCGAGTGACGGGTTGAAGTCGCGTGAAGCTCGTTCGAGCGACACGTGGCATTGTTCGAGCTACAACCTGATTTCGTTCCAGCGACGCGCCGCCTTATGTTTTTTTTATATAAATCGTGTTAAACCAATCTGTTTTCTTTAAGAAGACCTGACCTTTTTCATTCTGCACAAACTGTAAACCAATAGAATACTTTGTCTTCTTCATTTAAGGGTTTAATCCTTTTTGTTTTTAATTCATAAAAATCCCATATGCTTTAGTGAATTGTTTTGGAACCCAAGATAAAACTTTGGTGAAGTTATTTCTTTGTCGAGTGTTATCTCTACGGCTGACTATGACTGCGTGCGTGTCGATTAGGAGTGCTCGTGGGTGTTCCTGGTTGAATTGGGACTGCATGTTCTTATGGGCTACTGTGGTTGTTCCATTATTGACTCTAGGGGTTGCATGGCTATGTGAGTTAGCAATTTTATTTATGATGGTTTGACACACACACATGTAGTTTCATGTTAAGGGGATGAATTAATTTGGTTTGAAAATTGACACCGTGTAAATAAGGTTAACATGGAAATTTACAAATTTGATTTAATCAGTATCACCGCGCATTTACAAATTGGCGTCAGGGCTTGTTTAAGCAATCACCACTTTTACAAATCCGTATCAGAGCGGGTTTCTCTAATTTATCGAGTGATCCTTATTTTTCATAAAATTGTGTGATATTAATTTTTTTTTAAATCTGTTTTGTGAAAGACCGAAATTTTTCAATGGAGCACTTATATAATCAGATGCCCGTTTTGACGGGTCTAATTATGCCTACTAGAAAGCACGTATGAAATCACAGTTAAAGGACATTATTGAGCGAAAGAGGTTGGACTTCTCCCACTATCACCGCAAATAATTTCACTACTTTAAAACTCGTGACTGACTGGACTAAGGACAAATTTAAATGGAGCACCTTTAATTCACGTGGGATGAGTGCAATTTCTGGTGATGTCACTCCTAAGGAGTTCCGATGTATTATGACGTGCACCACGTCAAAAGAAGCGTTGGATATTTTATAACTTATCCATGAAGGCACAAATGCGATCAAAGAGTCTAAAATTCAAAATTTAACTACTCAATTTGAAACAATTACCATGCTTGAGATTGAGTGTTTTGATGAGTTTTATGCACTTTTGTCTGATATTGTAAACACTAGTTTCAATCTTGGTGAGCAAATTCCCGATGCACAGGTAGTTAAAAATATTTTTAGATCATTGCCTAATGTTTTATCCCTAAAGTGACTATTTTAAATTCTTTGGGTAATTTGAGCAATTTAAAATTAGAAGAGCTGGTAGAATACCTCCAGACATATGAGATTGACATGTTCCTTGACACTGTCAAAGCTAAGGATAACACTTAGAACCCAGTCTAGGAACGGAAAGGAAGTGTCTAAGAGTGAGAAGAAAAATAAAGTGAGAGTTTGTGTCCGAGTCTGATATTGATATGGCCATACTTGCGAAACTTTTTAAAAATTTTCTCAAGTTTTCAAAAGAAAATTCTTCCAATAAAAGGTTTTTTGAGAAAAATAAAAGGAAAGATGTGGCCAAAGAGAGCGGTGAGAAAGAGGGTGATAAAGAGAAAGAGGAATAGGAGAGATGTTTTGAGTGCGATGGTAGAGGGCATAAGGTGTTTGAGTGTCCCACTAGGCTAAAGATAAAGGGCAAGAAAGTTTCCATGCCAGCCACTCTTAACGATAGTGAGGAAGAGGTGAAGGATTCCAAGGATGAGTCTTCTTATGGGATATGTGTCGCCTTTTTATCTAGTCACTAGAGCACACCTAGTTTGTTCCACGATTATGAGGATACTTGTGCACGTGAGACCACTAAGGAGGATGATAGCTTGAGTGTTTTGAGTGAGGGAGAAAGTGAGTTTGGGAGCAAAGGTGAAAGTGAGCTCTAGATTGCATTTAGAGATTTGTATGCCAAAGACTATGAAGTTGAATAAGGATTTAGGTCTTAGGGTGAGAGATTTTGAGAGAGATATTGAGAGTTTGAGGCGAAAACAAGTCAACTCAAGAAGGTGAAATTTTTTTTTAGTTAACAGTTGATTGCTTTAGATCGGGAAAAGAGGGATTTGACCAACACGGTGTCTAGTTTGATAACATGTATATCCCAACTTGATAGTGATCTCGAACGTGCCCGGAAGGTCAAAGTCCCTTTAGAGAACACATCTAAGAATGTTGGAAAGATGGTTCTCAAATTCCCTTTGGGTGATGTTGAGAGATGAAGAATAGGCCATGACAGTGCGTCCACTTCACATGTTGCACCCGAGTCGATTCCTGATTTTTTGATTGATTCCTATGGATCTCAACCTAAACCATCTAGGCGTCCCATACCTGATAATAGAGTGCTTAGGAGGCGTTTTGATAGAGGGGTACATAGGCATGTTTATGTTTACACCCATTGCAAAAAGAGAGGACACCTTAGGGAGTTTTGTTTTAAGCTCGGTAATGTGTCACGCTTTGCTACTACACGTGTTGTCACTACACACGCACCCACACATGATACTTTGGATGCTCCGGATGATTACATGAGAGAGTTTGCACATATTAAGGAGCATGTTAAGTTTTTTCTCGAAACTTCACATGACTTGATGGATGTTTTTCATATAATAACACCACATTTGGAAAACTCCACCGCACCGAACGGATGAGGTTTAGACTTGTTTGCTAGCATAGGATGATTTTCATGATGATATTTTATGCCTATTGCTAGTGTGTACCATTTTTGTAGTTATGATTTGCATTTTTGAAATATTTTTCGAAAAACCGAAAAGATTTATGTTTTTGAAATTCTTTCGAAAAGTACAAAATGATTTTCATTTTTTTAGAAAAAAATTGAAAAAGTCAAAAATATTTTTATAGTTTGTTTTGCACCGTATATGAATGGAAATTTAGGATGTCCGAGTCACAATTTGATTCCATATCCATGTGATTATTTGATAGTGTTTTGATCTGCGTCATTATTTTATTTTTTTTGCTTTACAATGTTTGGAGTCATTGAGATGTGATTTGTTATTACTACCTACATGTTTGACTCATGAGTTCCTTTATTGCACACTTTCACGGATTTGTTTGACTATTTCTCTTGTCTATCACATGTTGGTCGATGTGTTTTCATCTCATTTCTGTTTTTAAAACGAACCAAATACGATAAAACTTGACAATGAAAGTAGTGCATATAAAAACCGTTGATGTGAGTTTGTGTGATTTATTTGAGAAAAATGGGAAAGGGCTACGAAAGGTACTCATTTATCCTTTGATATTAAGCCACCATTTTAATCGGACCTAGAAAATGTATGGCACAAAAATAGAAACCAAGGTCCAATGAGGTTAAAAAAGAGCTCGAAAAAAATTTAAAGGCAATAAAAAGAAAAATATGCCATAAAGTGGGCCAATAGCATTTAGTTTCATCAGCTCACAAGAAAAATAAAAACCATTATTATTTATGAGGGAGTTTTGATGGAATATAAAACGGGTTTGTATGTCCTTGAAAAGTCATGAAAACGCATTACATAGTTTTAGACATGATTGGTGTGAAAATCATATTTGACGTTGATTTGTCGATTATATTAAAACGTTGTCATCTAAATTCACATTTTTTACACCTAAGGATGATTTTGAGATTCATTCGTTAGGAGTACACATATTCATCGTGCACATATGTAATGTTTGATTGCATTGATTTGCCTGTCGAATATGTTCACACCGATTCATTTCATTTCCATGATTTGGTTAACTTAGTGTAAATTCATGGTGTGTGATTTTTGAGAAATTATTTTTGAATTTTTGTTTGAAAAATTGAAAATTGAAAATTAAAATAGTTTGTGGAATACTTTTGAGTATCTCTTGATGATCGCAGTTGTTTGATTTGCCTGTCGTGATAACTCCATGTTTATTTTCCTTATTCATTTCCTTGTCTATTTTGGACAAATGATAAGGGGGAGAACGCATAATGGGGGAGTTTTGCATCATAGGGGAGATTTTAGATTTTTGATATTTGTATATGTTTATCTCATTTCAAACTTGATACGTCACGAAGGTATTTACTTTGTCTCATGTGTGTAGGTACAAAGATTGATGATCATATTTTGCACACCTTGATGAGAAAAGCTTACTGATTTGAATATTTGATGTTGAAGATTTTTTAAAGAAATTTTTAGGCATGCAATTTTGATACCTTTTCAGTTTTGGGTTCATGGGAGGGTATTAGATTTGTATAGGAATTTTGATTGATAATTTGGATGTTTTATTTTGTACCGGCATAGAAATAGGGGAGATTTGTAAGGACATTATTTTATTATCCAATTTATATTAGTGTATGTCGTATACTGCTACAATTGTCGAAGACTTATTCAAGTTCAAACATGCATCAAGACGGATCCGAATATCAATGTTCTTTAGTAAAGACGCCTCTGCGAGATTAATTTTGGTAAGGTTGTATTTAAATACCTTAATGGTTCACTTAGAGTGCTGGGATAATTTTTTTAAAATATTTTCTAGGTGTTGAAGCGGAAATTTTCATCAAAGAATTTGTTCTAAGAGTTGAAGCGGAGTTTTTGACAAAATAATTTTTTCTTTAATTTTTTTCTCAGTCGTTCGAGCGACTTGAGCTTCTCGTTCGAGCGACAGGCTGAAGTCGCGCGAATCTCGTTTGAGCAACACGTGTCATCGATCGAGCGATATCTTGATTTCGTTCGAGCATCGCACCGCCTTAAGTTTTTTAAATAAAGCGTGTTAAATCACTCCGTTTTCGTGAAGAAGACCTAACGTTTTTCATTCCACACAAACTGCAAACCAACAGAATACTTTGTCTTCTTCATATAAGGGTTTAATCCTTTTTGTTTACAATTCACAAAAATCCTATATGCTTTAGTGAATTATTTTGGAGCCTAAGATACAACTTTGGTGAAGTTAATTCTTTGTGGAGTGTTATCTCTACGACTGACTACGACTGCGTATCAATTGGGAGTGCTCGTGGGTGTTCTTGGCTGAATTGGGACTGCGTGTTCTTATGGGCTGCTGTGGTTATTCCAGTGCTGACTCTAGGATGCGTGTCTATGTGAGTATCTACGCGATATTCATTGCGAATTTCATTGTGTATACTACACCAAATAGCTAAATTGGCACCCTTTAGCCGGTCAGACTTGTCACGGTCATTGACCGTGATAAGTTCGTGACAAGTACCATTATGGATATGAAATTAGACTCATGTATTCATATCATATCCGAAAATTAGAATTTATCTCCTTGTGGTTAGGCCTTATTGATGATTTCAAGTTGGTACATAGTTGCTGTTTATAAATTTTATTTCGGTATGCCCTGAGTTTGGTCAAGCTTTTGACATAGTAAATGAAGTCAAAAAATTATGAAACTTTAATTATGTATTATTAAGTATGTGTAATGAAAATGAGTTGAAAATCATGGAAAGCTATGCTGTAGAAAAATTATGAAAATTCTTGGAAGTCGGAGGAACAATAGAGGAGCTTGTAGGGCATATTTCTTGTGTTGTAAAGAAATGGTCATAACTTGCTCTAGGAAGCTTGTAAAATTAAACCGTCACTTGTACTGGAAAGTATATTCATATATGTTTTCATATTGATAAGGTTGGACACCTGTATTTATAAAATTTTGGAATATAGGATGGTTGAGTATAGAAGACAATAATTTGAGTCCATACTGAATACCCCATGAAAGCATATTGTTATCTCCTCTTTCTAAAGAGTATTTTGAGTACATGTTTCATGTGTATATACATTGAGAAGTATGTTTTCATATTTACTTGGGTTTAATTATAAATCCCTTATGAAGTATTTCCTACGGTCGAATGTTCATAACTTTATCAACATGTGTACCATTGTTTTGTCTTTAATCATGTTTCATGGAATGTGACTGAATTGGAATTATATTGTTGTTGATAGTTATGGAAAGTTACATAATTATGTTAGGATAATACTTATGATTAAGATTCATTACTGATTTATTTGGATAGACATGTGTAATGTCTAATCAACCCAGTTCAGCTCCACCCGAAGGAAACATAAATACATAGTTAACAACCCAAGGTGAGTGTACTCACTAGAATGATGTATTTGTATACTGTTATGAATATGATCATAATGTTATGAATATAAAATTGTTCATTTCGTTTTACCGAAATGGGATGTTACTCCTCGAACCGGAATGGGGGAGATTTGTCTATTAATGACAAGGGGTTACTCCTCGACCAGGAATGGGGGAGAATTGTTTGACCGTGACATGTCTGTGAAAATTTCTTAAGTAAAAAAACCCTACATTTCCACCCTTTTGGTTTTCCCTCTCTTTCTCTCTCTAAGAGACTTCTCTCTCTCTCTCTCTAAGATATGTCTTTTTCCTCTATTTCTCTTTCATTTCTATATGTGTGTGTATGTGTGTGGTGGGGGGAGGGCGGCAGGGGGTGGTGGGGGTGGGGTGGGGTGTGTGTGTGCATGTACATGTGTGTGTGTGGTGGGGGGAGGGGAGGGACAGGGGGGTTGGGTGAGGGCAAGGGGTGGTGGTGGTGGTGTGTGTGTGTGTGTGCAGGTGTGTGTGTGTGTGTATGTGTGGTGGGGTGAGGGGGGCAGGGAGTGGTGGGTGTATGTGTGTGTGTGTGTGTGTGTGTGTGTGCAAATGTGTGCGTGTGTGTGTGGTGGGGGAGGGGGCATGCGGTGGGGTGGGGGTGGGGTGGGGTGTGTGTGTGGTGGGGAAATCTTAACAATTGTATAACTTTAATTAATAAATTGTATAACTTTAATTGTATAGTTTTATATGAAAGTAAATTCATAATTAGTGCCCATTTCATATGAAAGTAGGATTGCCCCTCATTGTAAATTAGTAAATTAATAATTGTATACTTTAATTGTTAGTTTAATTGATGAAATGAATTAATTGAGTATATGAATTAGAAGGAGTACGGGATATACATTTGTTGTTGACATTGTTGTTGGATTATAGTGGATCGATGTTGGGTTGGTTAGTTTTAAAAGTGGCATGACCACTGGATTATTGTCCATATGGGGATGGTATTTTTCAACTTTTTTTAAAATTACTTTGTATATCGAACAATATATATATAGTATGATAATTAAATAAAAAAATACTTGAAATTACATATAGTGCGCATAGATACTAGCCTTCTAGTTCTTATGCGTACGCATTCAATAGCCCTTAGACCCATTCGAGAGTCATTATGCCTGTAATGAGATCTCTCGAATTGTCCCATTTGGAGAGTATGGGACTGCATAATTTCTGTATAATATTCTTAGTGTCTTAAAGTTGTTACTTTTGGAGGAAGTTCTGCAGTCGTATCCTAATGTTCTCTGGGTACATACTAGATTGACAAGTGTGACTATTATTTCAATTGATCAATTGAAATAACACTCACACTTGCCAATGTACGTCGTGTACTTGGAGAACTACGGGGATATGTTGTCAAATTTTTTTCGAATCGTAACAATGTTCATGTGCTGTTAAGTATATTACAGAAAAATGCGGCCTTGAATGGGATAAGACCACTCACCCTTTAGAGGAGACGAAGGAAATAGGAATTTTTATTATAAATTTCTATTATAAATTGAATTTGAATATAAATAAGACATAATTAAATGAAACATACTATAAATCTAAGTTTTGTTTATACTAATCCATGAATATACGCTTCGTACCTTTAATAGGTGATTAGTTGTGGTAGCTGTGATGGAATATCCGGAATACAAAGAGTGGATGGGTGGGACAAATAGAATGAAGGATGTGTTTCGCAGACGTGCTAACGAATTTGTGAAATATGCAAAGAGATGTCATAATGATGAAGAGTTTTCATGTCCGTGTGCTAGGTGTAAGAATGGTAAGGTGTTTGAGTGAAAAACAGTTGAACTACATTTGTTAAGATCGGGTATGCAAGATAGTTATCGATTTTGGAGTTTTCACGGTGAATTGAAAGTTCCTTTTGTCCCCGACCAACCTTCACAACAACCTTCAACAAGTAGGATAGATGTAGAAGGGGACGACGTAGATCATAATATGTTAGAGGATTTAGTTGATGATGCGTACAGAGTTTATGAAGCAGAAGAGAATGAGGTTAGTGATGATGTTGAAGGTTCAAGTGCTCGTGAAGATATCACAATAAAACTTGACGATAACTACCAAAGTTTAAAATTTAAGGCGACCCAACCGTTATACTCTGGTTGTGAGAAAGATCAAATAACTTTACATGCCATGGTTGGTTTGCATAGTTTGAAGACACAATACGGTTTGTCTGGCAATAGTGTGACAGGAATTCTGAAATGGGTGAAGGGCTTATTACCCAAGGAGGATACACTTCCAAATAACTATCATGTTATGAAGAACAATTTGAAAGGTTTGGGAATGAAGTATAAATCGATTCATGTGTAATACCCCGTACTTTTGACTATAATTATTTTTGGGATTGATTAATTAATTAGCGTATTAATTGGAAATTAATCCGGGTTATAAATACTAATGAGATGCGAATTGGTATTTGATTTTGTGCATATATGATTATATATGAACTTGGTATTATAAAATTTGTCGTGGGATTTATATACGGCATTTTAGAAATTTTGTTGAGACGCGTGGGACCGCCGCGTCACGGTATAATATTTTGATATTAAAAGTGAATTTAAAATCTATAATCCGTATGGTCGTTTTGAGTGCGTCAACGCGTCCGGAAGGGTCGGGATAGTCAGAAAACACTAGCCGGGGGTATAGTTTGAGTCCCGGGGTATTTTTAGGCCATACCGGTAACTTAAAGGGTATTTTAGTAATTTGGTATTTTTGGGTAATTAAAAGTGACGAAAATTGAGAGTTGTAATCTGATAAGGAATTGACCCAACCAACCCTTTATTAACCTAGAAAGCTACGTAGGTTATCATTTAGTCTTCCAACTCTCCCAAAGGAAACCCTAGCCACCATAGCCACCTTTGGAAGAAGAAAGCTTAGAAAGGAAGGGAAAGAGGAGGAATTCTGCAGAAAATCTGCAGAAAGAACTTACAAATCCAACACCAAATCCAGAGACAATCAAGGCAAGTGATTTATTCCATTTAAATTTCAGAGAATGCTTCTTCCATGTTAGATTATTCATAAATTTTGTATGTTCTTGGAAGATAATGAAAAACCCATAAGATTGGAGTTATTAGTTTAAATTTTGGGATATAGGTTGCATGTAGAATGTTACTGGAAGATTATATTAAGAGAATTATCGACTTTTGTTATACCAAAAACGGATTTAAGATGAAGTTTATGAATGTTCTTGAGAAAAAAATCTGGAAACTAAGTTTTTGATGAAGATTGATCCATATGTAGCCTATAGTTGTTGAAATATTGATTATGGACGTTAGTAATATTGTAGGATTGTTATATGACACTACTATAACGTTATATTTGAGAATCACACGTTAGAAATAAGTTTTGGGACGTTTTCAAATCTGCAGAACGAAGCGGTCCGTAGCCATACCTGTTCGATCGATCGATCGACATTCATAAGTCGATCGATCGACTAGATCGATCGATCGATATTCATAGGTCGATCGATCGACCTCCCCGGAATGAGTAAAATTTTCCTTAATTTGATTTTAATGGTGGAAACCCTTGGAGAATATGTTTGGAGATCTTATGAATACCCTCACCCTTAAGGAAGACCAGTAGGTGTGATTATTATAGTGGACTTTAATTAGAATGCAATTCGGGGAATTATTCTAGGTTATTGAAATTCGTTAGAGAGGTAACGTTTGGGTTAATAGTGCAAAATTGTGTAATTCGATGAAATAAGGTTTAGAGCAGAAGTAAAGACCTTAGGAATAAAGATATTATATTTGGGAATAATCGGAACCTAATAATCTATTATAGATAGGTTTTAAGGTTAAGGGACTACGACGTGAGACGTGTTGGTAATTTAACTTTATATTAACGGGAGACGTGAAATACATAAGTTTGGAATAATGGTATTATGATGTAGCTTATACCTTATTAAAATGGTGATATCTAAGATGTGTGAATGCTTAGTATATAGTTTATGTGTATGACATACCTACCATACTTGCTATCACGGGAGGTTACGTTCGCTTAGGACCCTCTAATCCTTGTGTGCCTACGGGGGGGATATAGACTGGTACCTTGATGAACATAGGTCATAGAAGGACTTATTGTGATATTAATAAGTCTGCATGATCATGGGAGCGTAGGTATGTGCGTGACCCATGTGATGGTGACTGTGTTCGCCTCCACTATTTGTGATTTGTGTTATCTGAACTATTCCTGAGAGATTCGGAATATGTGATCCTTATGTACGTGATGTACCAGGATGGATAGCAGAGTATGTGTCCACTACAGCTTAGTTGCGGGGTGCTTGTATTGTATATTTATGATGTGAATAATATACATTTAATTAATGAGAATCATCATGATAATGTTGTAAAAATATTACGGTATTGTTTCGAGATATATAATGAGTTAGCTGATAGTTATATCATTGGCATAGTAAGTAACTGAGTTTACATTAAACCTCTATTAAATTACGAGCGTTGTTATGTTAAATTAACCGAGTAAAATGGGTAGAACCCTTGGTAGTCTAGCTAGTTACGTTGTCACTTAGCTAGTGGAAAGGGTAGTTATAGATGGGTACTTACGTTAGGAGTGCACAGTTAGTCGAGAGGTGAGAATTTAATGTGAGTGCACGTCCTAACATGTACTTTGCATTTAATGTTTTAAATGTTTTTAAAGCACTTGCAGGTTTTTAAAATGATTTCCACTTTCGGGCTCTGACCCATTTGCTTTCAAATATATTTTCTTGTAAAACCATTTTTAGGTGCCCAGCCACAAGGACACCAAGCATAGGATTCTCATTCAGAAGACGAGCTGTAGCTGTTTGTGGAAGCTACAGGGACTTGCTTTTTGACGCCTCTCTCATTTGGATTCCAGTCTCAGCATCTATCAGTTGTAGGGCATGTTGCCCAATTCTATTAGACATTTTTACATTTCAGTTTTCAGACTCTAGCATGTATTGCTCAGTATTCAGTTTTAGTTATTTATTTCAGTTTACTTATCAGTTGTGGGATTTGTATTGAGGAGTTTTTCCTCCAGGTTTTATTTACATATTGTGATGGTTATTCATTTTACTTCAATATGGTGAATGGTGTTATTTAGTTATTCATTACTCTTGTTGCATGTTAATCAGATTTAATAAAATTTGGCACTTACTTTTTAAATACTAGGTGGTTAGTAATCTTTAAAATGTTTTCGACAGTGATGCTATTAACTGAGCCAACTTGGCATTTTGAATTAATTTTATAAAGGAGTAGCTACCCGGTATTTAATTAGTCGGGGTGTCACATCATGCTTGTGTGTATGACTGCATACTATACCGAAAGGAGTATAAAAATCTCGATCGTTGTTCGGTTTGCGATGAACCTAGATATGTCCAATCTACTAGTAAGGAAGACACAAGCTCAAAAGTGCCTTAAAAAGTATTGAAATAGTTTCCCGTTGCGCCCAGATTAAAGCGATTTTTCACAGTACTATGGATAGCGGAGGCAATGACTTGGCATGGTAGGCCAGAAGTAGGGGTAATATCATGCATCATCCTATTGATTCTACTGCCTGGCGGAGGATGAATTATGAGTATCCCAATTTTTCTCGAGAATAATGCAACATTCGTTTGGCTATATCAACAGATGGTTTCAATACATTTGGAAATCTAAGCACCAATCAGAGTGTATGGCCAGTGATCCTAGCCCCACTCAACCTCCCTCCTTTACTGTGTATGAGACCTGAATTTTCGATGATGGCTTTATTGATACCTGGGCCAAAGGCACCAAGTGATGACATCGATGTATACCTGGCTCCGTTGGTAGAAGAATTAAATGAGTTATGGGAAGAGGGTGTGAAATCATTTGACTCTTCTAGAAAAGAAGAGTTTACGCTGAAAGCTATGTTAATGTGGGCAATTCATGATTTTCAAGGTTATGGAACATTATCCGGTTGTGTAGTACATGGTTATTTGGGGTGTCCTATTTGTGAAGAGGAGACTGAATCTCTTCGTCTATCCTTTATCTCAAAAAATGTATACCATTGCCACAGAAGGTTTTAAACTTGGCTCAAAGTTTCAAATTGAGAAAGGTTCCAATTTTTTATTGGGCGGGGTTAAACATAAGCTACCGTCGAGACAACTATCGGGTTCAGAAATTGAAAGTAAATCTTCTGAATGTGACCCTAATATGCCAGGTAATAATTCCAAATTTAAGAATGTCAAGCATAATAAGACCCCAACTGGTAATGAAACGGGGACAAGAAAGGCATGGTCTAGGAGGTCAATTTTATTTGACTTGCCTTATTGGAAGAATAACCCGGTGCGCCATGTATTGGATGTGATGCATGCAGAGAAGAACTTCGCTGAACATAGTGGGGCACTTGCTTTGGGGGTAGTCATTCGAAGGATGGAGAAAATGCACGAAAAAACCTTTAATCGTTGAACTTAAGCCACAACTATGGTTGAAAGAAGATAGTAGAGGAAGGATAATAATTCCCCCTGGCGCGTTTACTTTGAGGAGTGGGGAAAAAAAGGTGCTTTTAAACACAATATATAATTTGAAGGGCCCATTTACTTTTTCGCCCAACTTGCAAAGGATTGTGAATTATGCTACTCATGATTTACATAAGTGTAAGTCTCACGATTGGCATGTGATCATGCAATTGGTTCCTCTATTGTTTAAGAATTGTTTCTCCAAGCACAAGGATTTGCGGAGGGCTATTATTTAAATTAGTATTACCTTCTCACTCTTGTGTGAGAAGGTAGTCAATCGAGAACACATAGTGGCAGCAAAATTGGCGGTGACCAAAGAGATTTGTGTGTTGGAGAAGTACTTTTCCCCAGCATTCTTTGACATAAGTGTTCACTTGTTGGTACACTTATGCGACGAGGAACTTCTTTGTGGTCCAGTTAGATATCGGTGGATGTATCCATTTGAAAGATTGATGAAAGTTTTTAAAGATTACGTCAAGAATACGCGATACATTGCAGGATCAATTGCAGAGGAATACATAACCGTGGAATTATCAATATATAGTTGGGAATATATGCCTGACTCGACTAGCATTGATGAAAATGATGAGTTCGTCGACGATGGTGGTCATGTGATGGGAAAACGAGTGAAATTAACGAGTTTGCAACATGAACAAGTGGCTCATTATCTATTTGACACACATGAAGATGTCGAAGAATGGAAAAAGTAAGTTTCGATTATTATAATGTTTAACATTATTTTAGATTATTTTATAAATGATTAATTTTGTAATATGCAGAAAATATGAAGCCTGCGAGAACAATAAAAGATGAAAAATAATGGTACAATCAGAGCTACTTTTTTCGCTACACAACGGTACAAACACAAAAAATAATGTTTGGCTACACAATGGTTGGAAGGAATTTGCAGAGCATAACTGCATAGGATTATGGAATTTCTTAGTGTTCAAATATGAAGGGAATTATATTTGACACGATTTGTCGGGGTACATTAGTTGGAAGGAGGTTCCATATGAGCTCAAGTTAGCTGTTTGGGTGGCACTACAGGTAATGTATTTATATTTATATTTATATTTATATTTATATGAATATGAATATGAATATTTAAATTTAAATTTCGATTTTTATGAATATTTGCTTGTTGGGTGGCACTACACTATTATTATTATGAATATTTGCTTGTTGGGTGGCACTACACTCTTGTTCAGTGTCTTGCAGTTGTTGATTCTTATACCAGAACTGGAACTAGAAATTAGTGCTGGATTTTCTCAAAAGTTGTCCTCTTCTAGAGGTTCTTATAATTGAGGTACGTCAAGGGTTCATAACATCACTTCCAGCTAAATAGTTTGTAGATTTGAGATAATTGATGGTGATGTTGTTTCTTCTTATATTAGGTTTTTTCACTTCCAAAGTGTTCAAAGCACATGATTAGTAAAATAAGTAAATTAATAAGAACATTGAAACGACAAAAATATACCATGACGCGAAGTTGTCCCGTTTGCATATTGTTTCTATGTTGAATGTGTATTTTCTCTATCTCTATTTTATCTGGATATATAATGTTTGAACAGGTACAATGTTGCTATAACAGGTACATATATACTGTTGGGCAGTGGCAGTGGCCATGCTGCCCAGCAAATTTTTTTTCAATTCTGCCTGACCGTGATATTTTTTTAAATATTGTCACGGGTTTGTCACGGACCTAAATCGTGACAAAACTTGTCACGGTCAGGGACCGTGACATGACCGTGACAAAAACAGTTTTCTCGCCCAGAATTCTCACGGTCATTGACCTTGATAAGTTTAACTTGTCAAGGTCAAAGATCGTGACAATTCTACAGATTTGGTGTAGTGGTAAGTTGCGATTTATTTTACATAGTGAAATAAAAGGTTTTACCCAAAAGTTTTTTTTCCCTGAAATCTATGAGTTAGCAATTTTATTTGTGATGGTTTGACACACACACACACGTAGTTTCATGTTAAGGGGCTGAATTAATTTTCTTTGAAAATTGGCACCGATTAAATAAGGTTAACTCGAAAAATTTCGAATTTGATTTTATCAGTATCACTGCGCATTTACAAATTAGTATCAGAGCTTATTTAAGCAATCACCACTTTTATAAGAAAATATCTAAATTGATAAATGAATGAAATTCGAGACGGGTCACGGAGTGAGGTGTGAACCTATGTTTACGACTAGTGGTACACGATGGGAATAACTACATATTATATAAGGGATAAATATGACCCTTAGAGTAGTGAGCGATACTCGAAATTATAAAAATTAAAATGGTGATTAAAATTAATGGTACGTTAAATGTATGAGTGAAATATACTACGTACGAGTGAATAAAATTGGGTTGTGTGCACAATTACTGAATAATATATGTGATTCGTCCTGAATCATGGCACTTATTACCCTCTATACTTATGCATTTTAGCCTCCTCGGGTACTTTAATTCCTATAATTATGCTTGATAACCAGAAAACCTCTATTTTATATGCTAACTTATTATATGAGGTATTATTGAGTTTTTGTAGGTATTATGGTGCTTAGTGTGAAGTTTAGTTACATTTCGATAAAGTTTCATTGACATTCGCACGTTCAGGGCAAATTTGTAAATTCACACTTTGAGATTTTTGCCCAAAGTCTTCATAGAAGTTGGATCTCTTAAAATATTCTCCGTGTGATCGCAAACGGTGCATGAATCGGAGTCCTAATGAAGATGGGACGGGTCTTTAAGCTGAGGGGGTTCGAAAAGGAAATTCATAATTACAAATATTCTAATAAATGATCTTTGTGTCCTAGTCCTCAAATCGAATTGCAGCATATCCGAATTGCTGCAGGTCTTTAACCATGGGAGGTCATGTGTGCTACCAAAAGCATGGGAGCTGGGTTTTGCCCAAAATGGGTTTTGAGCCGATTTTTGCCCAAGATAGGTCTTGAGCAGGTTTTTTCCCAAATGAGACTTGAGCTGTTGTTGTGCGATGAAAGCATGAAACTTGAGCAGGTCGTGGGTCAAATTCGAGAGGAATCAGGTCATGGCTTGGCTACAAAAGGAACGTGTTTGGTCTTTTGCATTTTATAAGGAAGGTAGCAGGTCTTTAGCCATTAACGAGGTGAAGCAGGTCTTCCGCCACCGGTCGATCGGCCCTGTCCCACCGGTTGATCGGGGTCAGCTGATTCAACACGCTTTACACTCTTTCTTTTCTATTTTCTTTGTTCCTTAACTTTATTTTATAACTTTCTATTTAAGGAGACTTTTTTTATTCACTTGGGGATATATCTCTTATTTTTCTCTCATTTTTGTCTTAGAACTTAGGGTTAGAGATTTGGGGTTTTTTGTGGAGCTTGCCCCTCTCCTCCATTTTTGTGGGTAATACTCATTTATGTAATCTTCTTTCTACTATTCATCTTCTTCCGTAAGCTTTATGCCTTCATTTTCTTGCTTTGTATTTAATTTTCATGCCTAGATAAATAGTTGTAGTTAATTTAATTCTTGTTTGCTTTAGTTAATTTTTTTTTTTAATTTATGCATTTCATCATGCTTAGTGGCTAACTTAGTTTAGTTTGTGTTGGATTGAACTCACCTATAGTTGATTTAGTTTCTTTGCTTTGGTGATGATTTTTATTTATTTAATTCGATTGGGTTGTCCTTGTTATTACATCTAGGAGATTTAACAGGGTATATCATGTGTGCTCCGTATTTATGATCCTGCGTATATAATTTTTGGGGTATTTGTTTACGCCAAAATCATATTAAGATTTTATGACGATTTAGGGGTGACAACTCTAGATTTGATTAATTATTGAAATGAGACTCGATCTTACAAAATTTGTAGACCCATGTAACCATTTATACTAATTAACTCGAGATGAGGGATACCTATCGCAACCTATAGTTTTTATTCCTTTTGTTAATACAGTTTCAATACACATGCCTAGGTTATATTTTCCTTTTTTAAACAATTATCATTTACACTTTTATTTTAGAAGTATTAAACCGATTAAATTCTAGCAACTAGTTTCTGTGGATTTTCAATACCCAGACTGGCCCCTATACTTCATTGTTGAGTGTAGTCATAGTTTAGGCTTTTTTTGTATTACGGCGGTGAACCGAAAACAGCAATAGTGTCCTTACATGAACACACAGTTCATGCCTCATCAATAAGTATATAGGTTGCGTGACTACTTACAGAGAACATACCTACATTGCCTGCTATCCGGAGGTTTCGTACAGAGGGCGATCCCACCTTGATGATTACAGTGAGGTCTCGATTTGTGCCCCATAGTATGGAACTTAGGGCAACTTGTGTATTAGTGGGACTGGCATGTCATTTGGGTACGTTAGGTATGTGAGTATCCCAAAGTCATAAAACCATATTCGCCTCCATTATTAGGTTGATTTATTTTGGGTTTGAGGAAACATGCCAAACTAATGGTCCTCGATTGAGTATGAGAGGTACGTGAACTTGATAGAAGAGTATGCTAGCATCATGAGGGGTCCTTCCGGAGATGCTATAGTTATGTATATATTATATGTGTGATGAATGTATACCGGTATGATATATCTACTTATGTGATACAATAGAATTGATAGTTGATGTATATCTAAAATACTTTAAGTAGTGAAACTTAAATAATTGACTCAATAATAAAATGAGAATAAATAATTTATTATTGAGATCGTAGTAACGTATTGTACGAGAGAACTAGACTTATCGGGGGTAGTCAGATACCTTATCTAGTTGGGAAGGGAATACTAGTTAGGTAGAATACGTTACGCGTGCACATTAGTTGAGAGGTGAGAATCTCAAGTGAGTGTACATGGATATTACATGTGTAATAAATAAATGATTTAAACTGTGATTTAAATACTTGGTAAATATTTTCATAATGTCTTAATTGGGCTCTGACTCGTGTCCAAAATATTTTCAAAACCTTTTAGGTGTCCAGCCACAGGGACGGCAACCTAAGAGATTCTATCCAGAGATGTATAGCTGCAGTAGTGTGGAAGCTTGCAGGAGATTTCTATTAGACACTTTAGCTCTTTCTTTCTAGATAAGAGGTTCCTTAGCAGTTTATTTGGGCGTGTTTCCTTGAGATTATTTCTTTTATTCAGTTGTGCATCACACTGTATTCCGATTTAGTTTTACTTATTATGGTTGGTTTATGTTCTTAGAAAACTGATGGTTTATTCGGTCTCATTTATTTATATATCTATCATGTAATTGTTCAGACTTATTTATGTGTGAATGATTTAGTTCATTTAATTCATCTACGCATGTTTCACAATAAAAGATAAAATTTAGCACCAGCTTAATTTTGACATAGGTGATTAGAAATTATTAAGTTTTATGACAGTGATGCTAAGAATAAAACCATTAATGATTCCTGTTTAATTTAATAATAGACTGATCACCCAGGGTTAAAATAGGCGGGTTGTCACATTTCCCATGCTTCGATTTACTATTTCGGTTTTCCCATTAGTTTGTGGATGATGAGATGAACTGAAATGCAAACTAGTACCAAGTTTTCTTCACAAAGTGCGCTAGAAGTGACTTACAAACTTTGAATCATAATCAGAAGTAATGGTATTTAGAATACAATGTAACTTAATATCTTCTTGAAAATAAAGAACGGTAATAATAAAAGCATCAAATGTTTTGTTACAAGGAACAAAATAAGCCATCTTGGAAAAGTGATCAATAACCACCATAACTGAATCTTTGTTTCTTTTAGCTCTGGGGAACGCAATAACAAAGTGTAAACTCACATCTTCCCAAAGTTCTAATGGAACGGGCAAAGGAGTACACATACCTGTATTTTGAGAATGATTTTTTAATAATATGTCAAATTATACACCTTTCCATATGTCTAGCAATATCACGTTCCATCTTTGACTGTAAAAATTCTCCTTAACAAGAGAGAGAGTTTTGTACCTTCTAAAGTGTCTGCCAAGCCCACCAGCATGAGCTTCGATTAGAATAGCATCTCTAAAAAAGAACATATTGATACACAACTGATTATTTTTGAAAATATAGCCATCATGCAACAAAAATTGCTAATACGACTCATTCGCGTACTTTTCCAAAATCTGACCAACGAAAGAATCATATTTTTAAAGTTCCTTTAAGACTTCAAATGCTAGAACTTTCATTTGCATAGACATAACCAAGGAATTCCTTTGACTCAATTCATCCTCCACTTAAGTTTTTACACCAAGCTTGTGCTTGATATGAGAAGTAAATGCTTGAAAAAATTCCACCCACTTGGCATGTCCTTATTTAAGCTTGTGTTGACCATTGATGTACTTTAGTGCTTCATGATAAAAAAAACAGAATGAACTCCTTTGTCATAAGGTAATGTCTCTACTTATCCAAATCCCGCACAATGTCACAGAAGTCCTTGTCTTAAGTCAAATACTTTTTACGAGAATTAGTCAACTTCTCACTAATGTATGCAATAGGATTCCCTCTTGACTTATCACAGTACCAATCCTCACATTCGAAGCATCCTAATCAACTTCAAATACATTGTTGAAATCTTAAAGAACAAGAATAGGAGCTTCCAACATTTTCTCTTTAATAATCTCGAAACTTTTATGTGCTTCATTACTCCACTAGAATGAATCTACCTTTAAGCATTCAGTAATAGGATTAATAATGGTGCTAAAATTATTCATAAATATTTTATGGAAAGATGCAATACCATAAAAGCTTTGTACATCATGAATCGAACTAGAAACAGGACAACTAGTAATTGACTCCACTTTTTTACTCCATCTCTTAAGATAACATAACCCAAAAAGACTAGGCTATTTATCAAAAAGTCACACTTTTTCAAATTGACATACAATGTCAAGTGTTTAAATTGATATTTTCAATACAAAAGAATATCATCGAATTAAACCACAACAAACTTACCAATATAAGTCTTGAATATGTTATTCATAAGACGCATAAATATGCTCGGAGCATTAGAAAGACCAAATGTCATCACCATCTATTTAAATAATCCATCACGTGTCTTGAAAGCAGTTTTTCACTCATCCCCCGGTCTCATGAGAATCTAATGATATTCACTTCGAAGATTAATTTTTAAAACTACCTATGCCCCATAATATTGGTCAAGAATATCATCAAGTCGAGGAATAGGAAAGAGGTATTTCACTATAATCTTATTCACTGCTCGACTATCCATACACATCCTTCAAGAACCGTATTTCTTTGGAACAAATAACTCTTGGACATCACAAGGACTCATTCTTTCTCGAACCAAAACTTTTTGCAACAATTCATCCACTTACCTTTGGAGATCTTCATACTTGTTAGGATTAATTTTATAGGCTTCTTTGTTTGTAATCATAGATTTTGGAACAAAATCAATGCAATGTTCAATGTCTCGCATCAATGGAAGGTCAAATGGAATCTCCTTGGGGACCACATCTTGGAATTCAGCAAGTAAAGGTTGTAAGTCGGGTGGGACTTCAAACCTCTCATCATTTTTCACTATTACAACCAGCAAAATCATTTCCATCCCTTTCCATTACTTTAACAAATTCTTCCTTTGAAACTAACTGATTTGCATTTCCTCTTGATGGTGCACTATAGCCCTCAAGCTTCGAAGGATATAGAGTAACCTTAACTCCATCCTTACGAAAAGTTAAAGTATTCTTGAACCCATCACATAGAATATTTCTATCAAACTTCTAAGGTATTCCAATTAGTAAATGACAAGCATCCATAGGTACAACATCAAACCAAATTTCATCTTGAAACACTATACCAATTGATAATTGATCTAAGCATCTCTTGTTGACTTTTACCACATTTTCCTTCATACGTCGTGATAGCTTATATGGTAGTGGGTGATCCTATATCTTGAGCTTTAGTTTCTCCACCATTTCTGTAACTACAATATTCGCACAACTACCTCGATCAATAATCATATTTCACATCTTTCTATGAGAATTACAATGGGTATAAAAGATGTTTGTTTCAAAGCCATTGATCCTCTTCCACATGGGTTGTATTTAAACATCTTCAAACAACAAGCGACTCACCTTGATCTTTATAAATAATTTCACCCACACTTTCATCTTCATCACTAGAAATAGGATCCACATCTTCACTAACATTCTCTTCCACTAATGACATAATCTTACTATTTGGACATTTAAATGCAATGTGCCAAAAGCCATGACATTTAAAACACTCGTGAGAATTAGAATTTGAAGAATCGGGTTGAATTGATTTATCTTTCACATCTTGCTTTGATGGTTCCTTGAAAGATTTGTTCTAACGCTTGGAAGTATAAATACTCCCCTAGTTAATACCTCCATTATGACTCTAAGGTCGAATACTATCTTTCTCCTTGAGTTGTCTATCCACCTTCATTGCCATCTTGAACACATTGTTGTAAGCCCTGATGATACCAAAGATGCCACCACTTAAACTTGTATGGAGCTCAAGCTAGAAATATACAGTAATGGAGATAAGAGTGCATTAAAGTAAATGTAATAAGAGATGAGGCAAAGAAAATAATAGAATGGTATAAGTGGTTCAGCCAAAGCCTACTCCACTGTGCAAGGTGTTTGGTGGTGTTTCACTATAAAATGAGGCAGTAATGGCCTTAAAAATACAAATCTCAAGATTTATATTTCTACGGACAGAGTTTAGCTTAGGGTTTCAATAATCGATCCCCCTCAAGGAAGAAGATGAATGGTATTTATAGCCTTGGGGGTGCACGCCCCCAAAGCATGTAATGAGCATGCACATGATGAGGTATCCAATTAAACTAGCCACCTGTCTTTAGCACACATAAGTCATCATGATAAGATATTCTTTCACATGCTTATGAAGATCTATTACAACCATATGTCCACTTAAATTAAATGACCTAAAACCTTGTGTCACACATGGGGTAGATGTCATCCCTGATGGACTCGGCTTGACCGAGTTCGACACAAGGAACCTTCTCTGTAAATAATTATGAAGATGAGACAAAGAGTGGTCTCGACTTTCCAGGGTGATATAAGGCCGATACGATACTGTTGAATTTGACCTTAGTATAATTGATGGGTCTTGGGCCCCTCATATTGGTACGATGCTAAGATGATAGAAGTGACCGAGGCTGAGATTGATGAGGATGGACCGTATTAGGGTGGCCAGTGACTGTCCAACTTGATGAGTGAGTGAGGTCGTCTTGTTCGGGTTGAGTACTGTCAAGGACGAGGCTATACTTATGTAGATCAATCACCCCTAGCCCTTAGTATTCAATATGAGTGGAAGGCTGAGGGGTATAGTTGTTTGGGCCTTTAATATCTGAGGCATAGGATGCGAACTAATTTGGTTGAGGGTAAGGTTATCCTTTCAATGTCCTAGGTTGAAGTGCCTTTTAAGTATCCTTAGTTGGAAACTTGTCATCAACTATGTGGTTTGGCATTTTGCCCAAGTATGGCGGTCGCAAGCCTGCCTAGGGAAAACATGGCATAAAGATGATTGTGTGGGAAAATGTGCACAATAATTATTGAGTTTAAATGTCGTTGAAATTTCCACTTTCTCTTTCTTCTCCAACCTTTCTCTTTTGTGCCCAAACCTTCTCCAAATAAACTCATTTCTCTATCCTCTGTTTAGTGCTTCTTAGTTTCTTTTAGGAGTCCTTTTAGCTTCTAAGGTGTTTCTTCACTCAGCTAATATTCCAGTACCTTTATCATGAGTTTTCCTCCATTAATTAGCTCAATTGATTATTTTTGAATTTTTGGCTATTTCTGTGTTTTTTCGGTGACCTGTCCCGGTGGTTATAGGGTTAGATTTAGGAGGTTTGGTGGTGGCATAGTGGTTCACGAGAGGTTAAGACCGCTTTAGTGGTGTTTTTAGGAGGTTTAGTGCCCTGTTTGTCCACTGTGAGGTTTACTGGTGTAACTCCAGTTGTCTTCTCCGGTGAGTGAAGTTTAAATGTTCTTGGTATTCTTGATAAAAGTCCTTTAAGTTCCCCCTTTTGATCCAAAAGTCAACTTAGGTCAAACTTATAACTATTTGAATGTGAATAACTTTATACGAGTTGATTGACCAATACCCAAACCTTAGGGAAGTGTGAAGTCGAGGTTAAATCCAAGGTCGGAGCCAACCTTACTAGCTGTGATACACCCTACTATCACTGAGATCAGTGATTCAATGTTTGAGTCATCGACTTCTTCAGACGATAGTTCTTCTATCTCTACTCAAGTTGAGAGTGAAGATTCCTTTAAACAGGAAAGAATGGTTCCCACGTAATCTAGATAAGTCTAAGGCAGCCGAGAGACCTTTCACATGCCTCATCTTCTCATCACGCTGAGTCCTCCAATCGTGCAGACCATTATGTATATGAGATCTTGTAAAGTGATGAGGAGAGAGTGGAGGTAGCATTTCAAACCCTCATATGGTTGCTCCAATTACAGCCATGTTTGATGTCAAATATGTCATAAGGTGTCATGAAGGAGCTATGGTCGTTAAAGTTGAGGAACTCTCTTCTGATTCGTACAAGGATACAATTGACACTAGTTATGCCCAAACATTCCCCATCACTATCAGAGAGATGGATTTGTTATCATGGAGGCACCTGTATGGTATCAAAACAGACATTCGTATGACGGTGCCTATAAGGGACGAGAGGGACTATGATGATCATGATAGTGAGGTCACCGTCTATGAATAAATGTTCAAGGTCATCTTTATACCTCCGGTCGATCCCAATATACGAGTCATTCTTACCAGTTTGGGGTTAGCCTCGGTTCAATTGTCCCCTAATGCCTAGAGGATCCTTATCGACTTCGTCCAGTTTGGCATCTGCCACACAAGTTCGGCCTTCCCATTATGGTGTTCAGAGGCTATTACAACGTCTCGTGCTTTAGGGAACAATCTGGCTACTATCATCTCATAGATAGGTGTACTACTAAAAAAGTTATCCACATTAATAAAACTTCCAATCACTATTAGAAAACTTGGTACTTTTTCATCTCGGGTGCCTGGGAGTTTGATACCGACACCCTTGAGAACCCAAGAGATGGGTAAAGGATCCTAAGTCAGCTAGGCTTGATCTCATCCTAAGCATAGGCGATGGGAGAAAATTGATAAGCTCTATTCCAAGGGAGATGATGATGGGCTTGTGGAGTTCGAAAGTCTGATGACTCCCTAAGTACCTAAAAAGACGGGTCTGAAGGTTGACCCATTGTCAGAGCTATGTAAGTAAACTTTTTTTCATATCTGTTTTGTCATCTTCGGCTATTCTTTACCGGTATTAACCTTGTTTCCTATTTTTAGGTCATCCTTCAGGCATGTCTGATCAGTTGTGGTAATTGGCATCCCCTTCACTTGGGAATCTGCTCAGCAAGATGTCTAAATGACCTAACCCCCCTAATAAAACCACGGCTGGAGGCCCTGGACAAGCAGAATCAAGTGAATAAGAGAAAGGAGACAGACGACGACACTTTAACCCCCCCCCCCCCAAATAAAAAGAAGAATATGAGATCTAATGCCCCAAGGGATACCTCTTCCTCGACCATACTGATATCCTCTGCTTCATTCCTAGTTGAGAGGCTTTCTCTGATCTCTATCAGTGTTAACTCTGTGATGGGGGACCAGATGAGGGAAAGATCTGCTATGGGCTCATGGCTACTTGAGTTCGATTGTTGATTTTTGGAGTCGATGGAGCTTTCCTACTTTTACAACTTCGGCCTCCATCGGGCTGTCCAAGTAACTAATCTCATATATGTTAATTTTTTTACTTCATTAAGTGTTATCTCGTTATGCCTCATACTAACTTTTAGTTATTGTCTTTGCAGTCTCTCCACCAATTAATCGGGTGGGTCCAGGCCAATAAGGCCAAGATTGATAGGTTCGATGATACTATTAAGGTTGAGAAATGGCCAAGCAAGATCTGAACCAGAAGGAGGCTGACCATAAGAGCCAAGTGGAGACCCTGGAGTAGACTAGACAGGACAACCTTGTTGCTAAGATTAAGGAGCATAACGATGTTGTTGCTGCCCTGGAGAAGAAATATGAGAATTAAATTGTGACTGATGTTAAGGCTGCTAAGAAAAAGGACGTATAAGATTTCAAGGCCTCATATGAGTTCGCTGGGTACGAATTTCTATATCTAGAGAGGGGAGCCCACACTTCACTCTGGTGGGTGACCAAAAAGTACCCTAAGATTGCTTATTTGACCAAGGACTTCTCAATGTCTGCCTTCTCTGACAATGTGGCCATTACTGTGCTAAACGAAGTCGAAGCTGAGGGTGTTTCCCTTAAACTAACTATTACCCAGGCAACGTCACAAATGGAGGTCGAGACGATGGAAGGCATCGACATTGAGGGTGAGGTTCAAACTCAGCCCATCATTGGCAACCTCGTCTTGGAGTAGGATGACAAGCAAGATTAGATAACCACTTCTCCATATTTCGTACTCTTTTTGTCTGGGTGGCCACTTCTGGCCTGTTACCCCTTTCCACTTGTAATTAACAATTTTAGGACACCTGTAATCTTGTCTTTGAACAATTCCATTCATTTATGAACATCATTAATTTCTAATGTCGATAATATCAGCGTCTAATAATCATTTAATAATGCTATTTGTTTAATGCAATTCTTTTTTATTTCTATCATTTGCCAAAGTGTGATGTCTGTATCTTTGTATTTGCTGATGAACTTGCAATAGGTCGATACGTAATTCCAACTCACAATTCATCACATTATGATGTTTATGCAACCATAATTAACTGATTTTCATTTTGATCACCAAACTAATGATGTTAATTATACAAGTCCCCTCCCGTCATTTTTGGGAGTGTATGGACGAGTCTCATCTCTTCATACACTCTCGTCTTCGTTGAGAGAGTTTTGACTCTAATGTCACCACATTGTGATGTCTATGCAACCATAATTAAATGATTTTTATTTTGATCACCAAACTAATGATGTTAATTATACAACTCCCCCCTCGTTATTTTTAGAAGTGTAAGGACGAGTCTCATCTCTTCATACAATCTCATCTTCGCCAAGAGAGTTTTGACTCTAATGTCACCACATTTTTATGTGTATACAACCATAATTAAATGATTTTCATTTTGATCATCAAACTAATGATGTTAATTGTACAAGTCCCCTCTTGTCATTTTTCGGAGTGTATGGACGAATCTCGTCTCTTCATACACTCCCGTCTTCGCCAATAGAGTCTTGACTCTAATGTTACCACATTGTGATTTTTATATAACCATAATTAAATGATTTTCTAAGTTGTGTTTCTCACCACTTAAGTGATGTTTTTACACTCATCCCCATTCTCGACATTATTGAGAGTTCATGAATGAGATAACTCTCTTTATGAACTCTTGTATCACCTAGAGTTAGTTATGACAAGTTCACCAATAAATGATGTTATTTAATATAACATCATCCAAACCACTTAATATTAATTTGAAGAGCACAGATACGAAACAACACTTGGATTTCTCATTCATTAATCAACTTGAACTTTCTTACAAAGTACCATTGTCATACAAACATTTGAACCATCATAAAATTTTGAGCCATCGGACAAACAGACAAAGAAAACATGATCACTGATAATATCTCTTTAGATGGTCGGCATTCCAACGATTGAAAAGGGTTCTCCCTCTAAGTTCTCCAATTTGTAGGTTCCTGGGATTGAAAAACGTAACGGTGTGATAATTGATTAAATTCGCAAATTTCTACTTTGGCACACTTATTTAATTAGAGTTTATTTTTAAACCAAATCAATTCAGCCCCTAAAACATGCAACTACGTGTGTGCATGTGTCAACCCATAAATAGATAAAGCATGCGACACAAATTTCAGTAAAAATCCCCGCAGGGCAAAACCTTTTATTTCTATAACTTTGAAAAGTTTACAAGACCATTGACTTATATACCATCTTGCTTTTGCCCATAAGAGTAATGCATGGTGTCTTCAAACCTTCAAAGCAACGTCTAGAAATCATCAGTGGTTCACACACATCTATACCACAAGGACACGCAGTCTTAAATCTTCACAGGGACTCCCTCCACAATAGCACGCAGCTCTCCGATTGTAGAGTCCACAAAGAATGATCAAAATCAAAGTGTGCTCTTGAACACCAAAACAATTCACCAAAGCATATGGGATTTTTGTGAATTGAAAACAAAAAAGGGATTAAATCCGAAAAGAAGAAGCCAAAAGAATTCTGCAGTTTTGAAGTTTTTTATCTTTCAAAACGCTGGGACTTCTTGATGAAAACGAAACCATTTGATGAGTATTTATAGAAAAACACGTTGCCTCAGTCACTCAAACAAAATAGGGATCTCGCTCGCACGACGTACACGTGTTGTTTGAACGACAATGCGCGATATCTACATGTTGCTCGAACTAGATGACATCTCGCTTGAACGACCTGGGCGTCAAAATCGAGGTATGCTACATGACTTAGAAAAAATACTCATTCTCAAATTTTGACGAAAAAGTCCACTCCAACACTTAGAAAATATTTTGTAAAAATATCCCAAAAGTTTCAAGTGCAAAGTTAAGGTATTTAAAACATAACCTTACCAGAGTAAACTTTGCGGAGTCTTTTTGATGAAGAACCTTGATATATTCGGATCCGTCTTGATGTAGATTGCTCTTGAACTTCTTCGACGGTTGTAATGGTATACGACATCATAAATTGATAACAAACTTATAAAATAATGTCCTTACAAATCTCTCCCTATGTCTATGCCGGTACATACATAAAAACTTCTAAATTATCAAATAACAAAATGCATACACAAGTCTACCCTCCCATGAATAAATTTGCAAGATCTCAAACTGTTCTTCAAAAATCTTCATCAAATCTCAAAGCTTTTCTCATCAAGGTGTGCAACATAATGATCTTCAATCTTTGTACCTACACACATGAGATAAAGAAAAAAAACCTTCATGATGTATCGAGTTTGAAATGATATAATAATAAATCAATTCTTCCCCATACTCCAAAAACTCCCCCAAAACATGATAATTCTTTCTCCCCCTTTTTATGATGTCCCCAAATCGAGAGATAAGAAGAAACAATCAAAACATAAAGTGTCACGATAAAAGGCATAGCAAACAAGGATTAAACTACGTGTATGCAAAGGTATACCCCAAAAACATCCACAAACTATTTTTGGAATTTTCAATTTTTCAAAGAAAAAATAAGATACAAAAAAATCACACACCATGGATTTATACTCAAACAACCAATCCATGGAATGGAATGAATGGGTGTGAACACATTCGATTGGTAAATAAACTCAATCAAGCATATGTGCATGATGTATATGTGTACTCCTAACGAATGAATATCAAAAGTATCCTTAGGTGTAAAAATTCCTGAATTTAGATGACATCGTCTTATGCAAATCAACAAATGAAAGTCAAAGTGATTTCCAAACCAATAATGTGCAAAACTATTTAGCGCTTTTTAAGACTTTTAAGGATGTGCAAAACCCGTTTTAATTCTCCATCCAAACTCGCTCATATATATTTTATTTTAGAGGTGTATGAACTAAATTCTCAAACTTTGGAGAATTGGTGCAAAACCTAATGGCCCATAATTGGCATGAATTTCTTTTTATTGCCTAAATTTTTTCGAGCTCTTTTAAACCTCTTTGGACCTCGGATAATAAAATTCCTCAATTTTTTAGGTCCGATATAATGGTGGCTTAGTATTCGCAAAGTCCAAATGTAAACCTTTCACAGCCCTTCCCCGTTTTCAAATAAAGCACACAAACTCACAAACGGATTTTACATGCACAACTTTTTATCAAGTTTTATCGCACTTGGATCGTTTTAAGGACAGCATTGAAGTGAAAACACCCAACCAACATGTGATAACACAAGCACAATAATCAAACAAATCCGTGCATATGTGCAATAAAGGAAATCGTGAGTCAAACATGTAGGAAGTAACACTTAATTACATCTTAATGACTTCAAACATTATAAAGCACAAAGATCACATGATATATTGTCTCAAAGCACTATCAAATAGTCACATGAAAAATGGAATGATGTTGTGACTCAGTCATCCTAAGTGTCCATCCTTAAATGGTGTAAACAAAATACAAAACTCTTTTTGGATTTTCTTACAAATTTTATCAAAAAATTAAATATTTTTGTATTTTTTTAAAAATTTCCAAAAAAAAAAAGTAAAACATATAAAAATGATACATACTAGCAATAGGCTAATAATGACATCATGGAAAACATCCTATGCTAGTAAACAAGTCAAACCTCAATCGTTAGGTGCAGAGGGGTTTTCCAAAGGTGGTGCCAACTTATGAAATACCCCCCATCAAATTTTGTGAAGTTTTGACCAAAAACTTAACTTGCTCACCTAAATGTGCAAACTCTCTTATGTAGTCTCCAGGAGCATGTAAAGTATCATGTGTGGGTGCATGTGTGGCAAAAACACGTGTAGAAGCAAAATGTGACACATACCCCAACTTAAAATGAAATTTCCTAAGGTGTCCTCTCTTCTTGCATTGGGAACAGACATAAATAGGCCTAGGAACACCTCTCTCAAAAACTCTAGGACGTTCTCTCCTAATGGGAAACGGATGCCTAGGTGGGTTAATTTTCGGGCCATGTGAATCTGTCACTAAAGTGGGAATCGGCTCGGGTGCGACAAAAGAAGTGGAAGCACCGTCATGACCTTTTCCTAGGCCGTCAACTCTACCCTTATTGGGATTAAGAACCACCTTTTAAACCTTATTTGGTGCGTTCTCAAAATTGACTTTGACCTCCCTGGCACGTTCGATATCCCTCTCGAGTTGGGATACACGTGTCGTTAGACTAGACACTGTGTCGGTCAAATCACATTTTTCCTTTCTTAAAGACTCATTTTCTCTCTCTAAATTTAGCATTCGATGACCTAAATCTCAATTATACTTGTTTGTTTTTAAGGTCTCGGTGTACAAATTTCTAAATGCTTTTTGGAGCTCACTTTCATCTCCACTTTCACACTCGCTTTCACCCTCACTCGAAACACTTAAATCATCCTCCTCGGGGGTCTCACGAGAACTAGTCCCCTCACCTCCATCTAAACTAGGTGTGCTAACCCAACTAGCTAAAAACGTGATACACATACCATGCTCTTTTTCATCACCCGAATCAAAAACTTCTATGTCGCTATCACTAAGTGTGGCAGGCATAGCCACTTTCTTTCCCTCTCTTCTAAGTCTTGTGGCACACTCATACGCCTTATGCCCTTTACCCCCACACTCAAAACACGTCAAACTTTCTAAATTTTCCTCACTCTCCTTTTCTTTTTCTCTCTCCTTTTCTTTCTCACCGCTTTCTTTGGCCTCTTTATTTTTCTCAAAAAATATCTTATGGGAAGACTTATTTTTGTTCATGTTGAGAATTTTTTTTAAAAATTTTCGCAAACAATGCCATATCTTTAAAATCAAAGTCTTACTCAGAATTGGACTCACAAACTTTTTCTTTCTTTTTCTTAAAATGAGTCTTTAAAGCAACACCTTTATCCTTAACCTTAATTGTTTGGGAAAACATGTCAATCTCATAGGTTTGAAGATCTCCTACGAGTTCTTCCAACTTAAGTGATTTCAAATTTCCCAAAGAGTTCAAAACTGTGACTTTAGGAATAAAGCGTTTTGGGAGAGATCTCAAAATCTTTTTAATGACACGCGTGTTATCAATCACCTCACCCAAATTAAAACTGGTGTTTAAGATGTCGGAAAAACGTGCATAAAAATCGTCAAAGCATTCAGACTCAGACATGGTGATAGTCTCAAATTGGGTGGAAAATTTTTGTAATTTTGATTCTTTAACCACGTTCGTACCCTCATATGTCAATTTCAAAACATCCCATGCCTCTTTAGACGTGGTGCACGTCATAATTCAGCGAAACTCGTCGGGAGTGATAGCTCCAGAAATAGCACTCAAACCACGTGAATTAAAATTAGACATTTTAAAATCATCTTCAGGCCAACACGGATTTTAAAGAGATGATATTTTCAACGGTGACAGTGGGAGGAGTCCACCCACTTTCGCAAAGCAACCAAACACGCTCGTCAATGGATTTTAAACTAGATTTCATGCGACCTTTCCAATAGGCATAATTTTTTCCATCAAAAATAGGCACCTTATTAAATGAATGTTCCATTGGAAAAATTGCGATTTTTCACAAAACTGATTTTTAAAAAAATCAATATCACACAAATTTTGCGAAAAATAGGAATACACAATAAATTAGTGTAACCTGCTCTGATACCAATTTGAAAAACGTAACGGTGTGATAATTGATTGAATTCGTAAATTTCTACTTTGGCACACTTATTTAATTAGAGTTTATTTTTAAACCAAATCAATTCATCCCCTAATACATGCAACCACGTATGTGCGTGTATCAACCCATAAATAGATAAAGCATGCGACACAAATTTCAAGAAAAATCCCCGCAGGGCAAAACCTTTTATTTATAGAACTTTGAAAAGTTTACATGACCATTGAATTACATACCATCTTTCTTTCGCCCATAAGAGTAACACACGGTGTCTTCAAACCTTCAAAGCAACGGCTAGAAATCAGCAGTGGTTCACACGCAGCTATACCACAAGGACGCACGGTCCAGACACGCAGTCTTAAATCTTCACAAGGAATCCCTCCACAATAGCACGCAGCTCTCCGGTTGTAGAGTTCTCCCCATAAAGAATGATCAAAAGCAAAGTGTGTTCTTGAACACCAAAACAATTCACCAAAGCATATGGGATTTTTGTGAATTGAAAACAAAAAAGGGATTAAACCCTAAAAGAAGAAGCCAAAAGAATTCTGCAGTTTCACAGTTGTCTGTCTTTTAAAACGCTGGGACTTCTTGATGAAAACTAAACCATTTAATGAGTATTTATAGAAAAATGCGCCGCCTTAGTCGCTCGAATGAAATAGGGATCTCGCTCAAACGACATACACATGTTGTTTAAACGATATCGCGTGACATCTACATGTCGCTCGAACGAGATGACATTTCGCTTGAATGACCCGGGCATCAAAATCCAGATACGCTACAGGACTTAGAAAAAATAGTCATTCTCAAATTTTGAGGAAAACATCCATTCCAACACTTAGAAAATATATTGCAAAAATGTCCCAAAAGCTCTAAGTGCAAAGTTAAGGTATTTAAAACATACCCTTACCAAATTAAACTTTGCGGAGTCTTTTTTATGAATAACCTTGATATATTCAGATCCGTCTGGATGTAGATTGGTCTTGAACTTCTTCGACGGATGTAACGGTATACGACATAATAAATTGATAACGGACTTATAAAATAATGTCCTTACATGAATGATTTCTTCTGTGACCCGATACGGACCATGCCAGTTTAAATGTAGTTTATTTGGATTCTGCCAAACAATTTTCAGTACTGAATCTCTAATTTCTATCAGCTTGGCTTTAACCCTCTTATTATAGAAACTGTCAGCTATTTGTTGGTAGGCGGACTATCGGACCTTAGCGTCCTCTCGCCTTTCTTCATATAAGTCTAGGTCAAGCCTTCTCTCCTCATTATTAGCATAGAGGTCATAGGTTTGGAATCTATGATTGGGGGGGCCAAGTTCAGAAGGAATAACCGCTTCTGATCCATAGGATAGAATGAATGATGTTTCACATATCGACATCCTCTCTGTCGTCCTATAGGCCCATAGGATTCCATGTAACTCCTCTGTCCAAAATCACTTTGCATTCTCCGTCTTCTTCTTGATGTCGTCCAATATATTCCTATTTGTGACTTTAGTGTGGCCGTTGGCCTGGGATCGGTCAGGCACAGAATGGAATTGCTTGATGCCGACCTTTTCACTGTAGGCCTCTAATGATTTATTTTTACACTATTTTTCATTGTCCTATATAAGTGTGTGAGGAAAGTCGTACCTACAGATGATATTTATCCAAATAAATTTGAAAGTCTTAACCTCGGTGATGGAGATCATAGCTTAGACCTCTACCCATTTGGAAAAATAATCAATGGTTATAATCAAATACTGATAACCACCTGTTGCTTTTGGAAGTGGGCCAACAAGGTCAATCCCCCATACTAAAAATGACCACGACACTATGATGTATGAGAGTGATTGATGAGGTTGATGAGGGATATTGGAGAACCACTTAAACTTATCGCACTTATTTACATACTTGGTTTCATCTTTAGTGAGTTTCGACCACCAATAGCCCTGAGTCACTATTCTTTTTGCTAGAGATCATCCACCAATATGACTTACTCATGACCCTTCATGGAGATCTCGTAGCACATATTCCACCTTGGATGGACATCTGAGCAGAGGTAAAAGGAACCCCTTTTGTATAAGGCATCTCTAATAAGAGATAATTTCATTGCCTTGTATTGAGTTTTTTCCTTTCTACCTTGAAGCTCTGGAGCTCGCCATCTCGTATGTACTTTATCAATGGGTCCATCCATGAGTTTCCCAAATCTAAATTTAGTCAGAACTGGAACCCCGCTTTCACTTCCCTCGATCATCGCCTCGTCCAAGATTTTAATTGGGACGGTGAGTCTCATCTCAGCCCTTGTTACTGATGTCAATCTTGCCAAAGAATCGACTCAATTGTTCTCACTCCTAGGTACTCTCTTGAGTTTCACCTCTCGAAAGCTTACCACTATCTTTTTTACCCTTCCTATCTACTCACCATTTTTTCATCATTAGCCTTGTATATGCCTAATACTTGGTTTACTATCAACTGTGAATCATTGTGGATAATCACTTGGCCGACATTGTGTGATTTTACAAGAGAGAGGACTGCCAGTAGGGCCTTATACTCCAACTCATTATTTGACACCTTAAATTTGAATCTTAATGCATATTAAATGTCGATTCCTTCCAGAGACAAGAGTATTAGTCCGGCATCACTTCCTTTTTCACAAGGCGAGCCGCCAATAAATAAATTCCATATGAGATCTTCCGCTGAGAAGGGTACTTCACACAAAATACCATCTTTAAACAACCAATCTTTTTTTATGATGTCAGCCTTGTCAGAGTCAGTCGTAGTTAGTTCTTTTAAACTTTCTATAGTCTAAGCCAATGGTTGAATAGTCTCTTCCTTTTTATCTGTGTTGGCCCATGTGAACTCTGCCATAAAATCGACTAAAGCCTAACCCTTAATTGCTATCCTCGACTGATACATGATGTCAAATTTTCCTATATCTATTGACCAAGCCATTAGCCTACCCGGTTTATTAGGATTATGGATGACTTGTCTCAACGGAGTGTCTGTGAGTACCCCCATAGTATAAGCCTAAATGTACGGATTTATTTTTCTTGACGCATGAATGAGTGCATATGCTAACTTTTCCAATCTAAGGTATTTCAGCTCGTCTCATGCAATTAGAAATAAACCCACTTTTGTACACCTCCATCGTCTCATGCAATTACAGCGCTGATGGCTGACTCATATACTGCCAAATATAAAAGTAACTTCTCCCCTTGAATCGGCCGAGACAACAATGGCCGACAGAAACATAGGGGATCCCAAATAAGTTTTTAGATCCTAAAAATCCCTCTAATGTTTTTTTTCCTAAACTAATGCTTTTCTTAAGATCTTGAAGAGAAGCAGACACTTATCTGTGGCTCTAGAGACGAAACGATTGAGAGTCGCAACTCTTTCGGTCAACCTCTGCATGTCCTTTAGAGTTTTGGGTGTATGCATATCAATCAATGCTTTGATCTTTTCTGGGATGGCCTCAATCTCCCTTTAGTTGACGATGAAGCCGAGGAACTTACCAGTGCTAATGCCGAATACGCACTTTGCCGGATTCAATTTCCTCTTGTATCAGTCCATGGTGTCAAACATTCTTTCAAGGTCGGCCACATGATCCTTAACCTTCAAGCTCTTTGTTAAAATGTCATCCACATATACTTCCATTATTTTCCCAATCTGTTGGTTAAATATTTTATTTACCAACCTCTAATAGGTTACCCCTGCATTTTTTTAAGCCAAAAGGAATGACTTTATAGCAGTATGTTCCTTTATTAGTAATAAAGTCTTCTCAGCATAGTCTTTATGCATGAATATCTGATTATACCCTAAATAAGCATCCATAAATCTCATAAGTTCGTGCCGAGCCATGTCATCCATCATTTCATCTATTCAGGATAAGGGGAAGTCATCTTTTGGGCAAGCTTTATTTAAATCTGTGAAGTCTACACACATCCTCTACTTGGCTTTCGACATAATCACAATATTGGGCAGCATATCTGGGTAGTGTACTTTCGGAATAAATTTGGCTGATTGGAGTTTTTTACCTCGTCTTAGATGACCTTATATCTATTTTTTGGCATAGGTACTCCTTATTTTCTTCACTGGTTTGGCACCTTCATCAATGTTTAGTTGATGGCAGATAATCTTGAGGTCAATCCTCGACATATCCTCATGGCTCCATGCGAAGATTCTTTGTCTCTTCCTTAGTAGCTCCAGTAACTTTTCTTTCACCACTTTCCTCAACGATGAGATTATTTGGATAGTTTTTTCTGACTCGTCCTCATTGAGGATGATGGATTATAACTCCTTCATAGCCTCACCTTTCTTTAACTTCCTCTCGTCCCTTGGGTCAAGAGTGTCAATGTTATAGGAAGTCCTGAGCTTCTTGTGGGCCTACTTTTATTCTACTGAACTGAAGTAACATTTTCGTGATTCCACCTAGTTACCTTGGACTTCACCTACCCCATAAGGAGGAGAGAATTTTACCATTTGGTAAACTATAGAAAGGACTGCTTCAAATTCTTTAAGTACTACTCTACCGAGAATAATGTTGTAGGCCGAGAATACATTCTCATCCATTATAACAAAGCTTGATCTCTTTATTAGGCACCTCGACTAGGTGCCCATACAGACGTCCATCTCAAACACCCCAGTTAGTGGACCTTCTCTCCACTGAATCCTATCACTGATTGATGATACGAAGCTAGCCTCTTCTTGCTACATTTTAACCCCTTGAAGCAGTCCTAAAACATGACAACGGTTGAGCTGCCACCATTCAAAAGTATTCGAGACACGTTATACCCATAGACCCTGGTACTAATGACTAGTTGGTCATTGTGAGGAGCCAATATTCCTATATAATCCTTCCTCAAGAAACCTACCACCAGGATATCGATGTCCACTTTCTAAATCTTACCCGACTTTGGCTCTGTAATAGTTGAGTTCACGTCCAACCTCTTAGGCATTGATTTTTCTTCTACAACATATGCCTTATGATCGGCAGGCTCAGTTCCTCCGCCAGCCAACCCTCCACTAATCATCTTCACATGAAAGGGAATTATGTTTAAGCATCCCTTAGGCTCAATGATATTAGATGGGAGATCCGGGTCATCTTCGTCGCTATCTAATTCTTCATCATCTTTCTTCTCGGCCTATACCTATCGGCCCAACTCTTTTCCCTTCCCCACTTCTTTTTTCCTTGAATCCTCTTTGTCTCCACTCTTGTCCATGTGCTTCTAGAGTTTCCCCTGCTTGAGCATCTTTTCTATATCATCTTTTAGAGCGAAGAACTTGTTGGTTGTGTACCCATGATCTTGATTGAAATCACACCATTTTCTCTTATCCCTCTTGTATGGAGGATACTTGAGCTTTTGGGTCCATCGAAGTGCTCTGTTGTCCTTAATTTTATTCAGGATTAGGTTTAGAGTTAATGACACAAGATTAAAACTAGCAAACTTATCATCAGTCGACCTTTTCTTTTCGTCTTTCCCTTTTGCATTTTAAGACTTGCTCACACTTGCTTTTTTCTTGACTTCTCCATTGGCAGCCATGGCCTCCTCAGTATTAATAACGCTCCCATCCTGGCCAGAAGTTCTGCTATGGACTTAGGAGGATCCTTGGCTAGTATCTAGAGAAGCTTGCCTTTCTGCAGCCAGCTCATAAGGGCTATTATAATAATATTTTCCTCATAGCCTTCCACTTCAAGTTTTTCCTTATTTAACCGAACAATGTAGTCTCTCAGTGTCTCATTTTTCCCTTATTTCACATATAAGATATGATTCACTTTCTTCAGGGTTTCATGTCAAAACAATCGTTATGAATGAATCTTTCGGCTAACTGCTTGAAGTTCTCTATGGAGTTCTTTAGTAAAGACGTATACCGCATATGGGTCGCACCTGTAAGGGTATCGAAGAAGGGTCGGCATCTCATATTGTCCAAGATGGAATAAAAATGGCTGCTGATTGGTATATCTTAATGTGGTGTATCAAATTTATACTTCCATCATACTTTGGAGTTATAGTAGGAGGTTTGAACTTACTAAGAGTGGGGAAGTTCACTATCTTAGATACGAAGGGAGATCCTTCCACGTAACCCTTGTGGATTGGGTCTCAGTTTTTTAATAAATCTTCGATCTTATCCTCCAGCTTCTTAATTGAGTTACTCCAAGGTTTTTTTGCTATCATTGCATTGTCTCATTTCCCTTCCTTATCGGCTAGAATAGTCACCGGATCTCATCCAGCGGTTCCCCAATGACTGTTCATTTGCCTTTGCTCTCCTTCTCAACCTTATTGTGGCTGACCCTCGCCACGACCACCATTCCCTCAAGAGGCGACACTACTGCGAGATCGGGAGATATGATCACGTAAATCTCCTACGGGGCTGAGACGATCAAATGTTGACCCTCTGCTGATCTAGTCAAAGTCTGAAGTTTTGGATCGTCCTTCTGTTGTTGGTCTTGCGCTATTTCCCCTGTAGGTTGGTATTGGGAGAATCGTGTCGCCAGAACCTCATATGATTCCCAACAATCATCCTCATCACAATCTTGATCATCTCGATACTCTTGTACTTATTTTCCTAAGCAAAGTCACCTAGGATTGGCCACGTCTCTCTTTTACCGGTGGCATTGCGCCTCCTTTGTGGGATCAGGGGTGGTCCCCCTGTCACTAAATCCACAACCTCCTTAGCGGATGGAGTAATGATCTACGTCGTAGCTTGGAGTCCTTTCCATCATGGTCTCGCTCAAGACCATAAATTATTCCTTCATCTTTTATTGGTTGTCCACCAGTGAACGTTGTGCCGTTGCCATGTCAGCCATTTCAGATTGAGGTGGTGCTTGGCTGGAACTGAGGTCATCACCTAGAGGTAGGTTTAAAGCCATATCTCTAGTGAGAGTGTAAATGAACTGTACAAATTAAAAATAAGCTTGAAGTTCCCAACCAGAACTCTTTCAACCGTCACTCAGGTCAATCAATGGTGGAAATGGATCACCACCAGAGATTCAAGCATGAACTAAGCTGGAAATGAGAGGAAGAAGATGAAATATTTTCCCATAGACGGTGCCAAAATGATGATACCATAGATGTAACCATTTAAACTTGTATGGAGTTTAAGATAGTAATATACTATAATGGAGATAAGAGTGTAGTAATGTAAATACAGAAGGATATGAGGCAAAGAAGATAATACAATAGTATAAGTGTTTCAGTCACAACCTACTCCACTGTGAAAGGTGTTTGGTGTTGTTTTCATTATAAAATGAGGCACTAATGGACTTAAGAATACAACTCTCAAGATTTCTCTCTCCACTGTATATCTGGACATAGTTTAGCTTAGCGTATCAATAATCGATCCCCATTAAGGAAGAATATGAATGTCATTTATAGCCTTGGTGGAACCGTGCGCCCCCCAAGCATGTAATAAACATGAATAGGATGAGGTATCAAATTAGAACCACCCACCTATCCCTGAAACACATAAGTCATGATGATAAAATATTCCTTCACGTGCTTATAAATATCTGTTACAATCGTATGTCCACGTGGATTAACTGTGCTGGAACCTTGTGTCACACGTGGGGTAGATATAATCCCTAGTGACTCGTCCTGGCCGATTCCGACATAAGACACCTTATATGTAAACAATTATAAAGTTGAGTCGAAGAGTGTTCTCGGCTTTCCAAGGTGATACAAGGCTGAGACGAGACTGTTGAAGTTGAGCTTGGTACAGTTGATGGGCCTCAACCCCCTCATCTTGGTACGACATTAAGATGATAGAAACGGTCGAGGTAGAGACTATTGAGGATAGACCTCACTGGGGTGACCCATAAGTGTACAACTTGATGAGTGAGTAAGGTCGGCTTGGTGGGGCTAAGACCTATCAAGGACGAGTCAATACTTATGTATATCAAGTCCAATAAGGTTGTAGTTGAACGACGTTGCAATTTTAGGGCTCAATTCGCCAGCTAGTCGTGAACTTGGGTCGTGACCAACTTGGTGTGACCATTCATAGTGTAACTCGTAGGAACTCACCGCGCGATCCCTTGAAAATAAGGCGTTAGAGGGTGAAAACATGAAATAGACCTCGTACGGTCCCGTGAGAGGCACTAACACCTCTCATGGTGTAACTCGTAGGAACTCACCGTGCGATCACGGTAATCTCGATTTGAGAATATGATTATAATTTGAAAATATGAGTACTTAAAGTTAAAAACAAGGTGCTAGAGGGAAAAAACTCGAAACAGCCCCCATACAGTCCCGTGAGAGGCACCAACACCTCTCGGGGGACCAATGTAACACATAGGAACTGACCGCGCAATCACGAGACTCCCGATTTGAGAATACAAAGATAATTTGAAAATAGGAGGACTTCAGGTTAAAAACAAGGTGTTAGAGGGTGAAAACTCGAAATATCCCCCGTACGATCCTATGAGAGGCGCCAACACCTCTTAGGAGACCAATATAACTCGTAGGAACTGATCGCGCTCTCCCAGTTTGATAATACGATGATAGTTTGAAAATATGAGGACTTAACCTTAAAAACAAGGCGTTAGAGACTGAAAACAGGAAATAGCCCCCGTACGATCCCTTGAGAGACACTAAGACCTCTCACTGGACCAATGTAACACGTAGGAACTGACCGCGCGATCACGGGACTCCCGATTTGAGAATACGATGATAACTTGAAAATACGAGGACTTAAGGTTAAAAATAAGGCGTTAGGGGGTGAAAACTTAAAACAGCCCCTGTACGGTCTCGCGAGAGGAACTAACGCCTCTCACGGGACCAATGTAACTCGTAGGAACTAACGGCGTGATCACGGGACTCCAGGTTTGAGAATAGGACGATAATTTGAAAATATGAGGACTTAAGCTTAAAAATAAGGCGTTAGAGGGTGAAAACATAAAATAGCCCCCGTACGGTCCTATGAAGGCACTAACACCTCTCACGGGACCAATGTAACACGTAAGAACTGACCACGCGATCACAGGACTCCCGGTTTGAGAATACGATGATAATTTGAAAATATGAGGACTTAAGCTTAAAAAAAAGGCGTTAGAGGGTTAAAACACAAAATAGCCCCCGTACGGTCTCGTGAAAGGCACAAACACCTCTCACGGGAATAATGTAACTCGTAGGAACTGATCGCACGATCACAGGACTCCCGATTTAAGAACATGATGATAATTTGAAAATATGAGGACTTAAGCTTAAAAATAAGGCATTAGAGGGTGAAAACTCCAATCAGCCCCCGGATGATTCCGTTAGAGGCACCAACACCTCTCAGGGACCAATGTAACTAGTAGGAACTGATTGCGTTATCACAGGACTCCCGATTTGAGAATAGGAAGATAATTTGAAAATATGAAGACTGAAGCTTAAAAATAAGGCATTTGAGGATGAAAACACAAAACAACCCTCGTACGGTCCTGTGAGAGGCACCAACGCCTCTCACGGGACCAATGTAACATGTAAAAACTGACCGCGTGATCACGGGACTCCCGATTTGAGAATACGAATATAATTTGAAAATATGAGGACTTAGGATTGAAAATAAGGCGTTAGTGAGTGAAAATCCGAAACAGCCCCCTGAACGGCCCGTGCGTGGCACCAACACCTCGCATGGGACCAATATAACTCATAGGAACTGACTGCGTGACCTCGGGATTCTCAGTTTGAGAAAACGACGATAATTTAAAAATATCGGGACTTAGGCAAAACATGGCGTTAGTGGGTGAAAATCCGAAACAGCCCCTGAACGGCCCAGTGAGTGGTACCAACACCTCGCATGGGACCAATGTAACTCGTAGGAACTGACCACGCGATCACGGGACTCCTGGTTTGAGAACATGACGCTAATTTGCATATTCCTAGACTTAGGCATAATAAACATTGATATGTTGATAATTATAACTCATATATGTAATTTTTCAGCTTGAATAAAACTTTTGTAAAACTACTTGGTTACTGATATCATTTTTTTTATCCAATCATTTCTAGGAATTTTGCACGTGGAAAAAATGAAGAAAGCAATGGTTTACGACATGAAGATTGTTTATATAATATTGTGGGCATTCAAGATTATGTTTTTTATGTGTTACAGCCGTGTGGGCTTTTACTATTTAGTTTTATGGCCGTGTGGGCTTTTATAATTTGAATGTTAAATGTTATGGTCGTGCGGGCTTTATAATAAGCAGGTTTTATATTTACAGGGTTTGGAATGTCTAGAAAATAGAGGAAACTCTGTCCAATTTTTTTTAGGTCTGTGAATTATTAAGACGTGTAATATTTTTAAATTTCTACATATATATTTGTTTATTAACAACGCTCCCGATTCGCAATTTGTGATTTTTTTTATTGTTTTACCAATAATAAATATTGTAACACCTCGTACGTGTCCAACATTACATGAACCGACCGTGCAGTCACAAGACTCCCGATTTTAGGATTGGACCAAAAAAGGACATTTTTTTTAAATTATAGTTAAATATGGTCATGAACTTTGTCCATAACCATTTTTATTTTTTTCGCCGCGCATAACAATGGTCGCGGCCAAAGTCTATGGCTCCCAACCGTGACGAAAAATGGTCGCGACCAAAGTCCGCGACCATTTTTTCCTTTTTTTTCGTCGCGGCGTGGGTCAAGGACGTTGGCCGCGACCAATTTTTGTCACGGTTGTGGGTCACAACCAAAGTCCGCAACTAATTTTTTCCTTTTTTTTGCGTCGCGGTGTGGGTCATGGACTTTGGCCGCGACCAATTTTTATCACGGTTGTGGGTCACGGACTTGGGCCGCGACCATTTTTTCCGTCGCGATGTGGGTCACAGACGTTGGCCTCGACCAATTTTGTCACAATTATGGGTCACGGACGAAGGCTGCGACCATTTCTCCCCCCCCCCCCTCGCGGTATGGTTCACGGCCCAAATCCGCGACCATCTACCGTGACCCACTGCGGGACGTGAGCATTTTTTGGTCACGAACTTGGGTCGCGACTCACGAAATTGATCGTGCCCAAAATGGTCACGGTCCAATTCCGTGACCCACAGTCTTGGTCAGGGATTTTGGCCGTGACCAATCGCCAATTTTGGTGTAGTGCATGGTTTGATAGGTATATTCATGGAATATTATATTAATGCCATAGTAACCAAGTCAAATTCGATAGAAGACTGTATGGAGTACCTGGATAAGGTCTTTAAAAATGATGAGGCTTTACAAGTTGAAACTTAATGCTCTAAAATGTTCATTTGGAGTTTCTATTGGAAATTTCCTAGGCTATTCAGTTCACAAGGAAGAGGTGCACTTCGTCTGGAAAAAAAATCAAGGCAATCATAGACCGTAAGCCTCTACTAAGAAAGAGTTACTAATATTTGTAAACCAAGTTTACTTTCTTCAATGGTTTATTTCTAATGTCACGGGAAGGACTAAAATCGTTTCCCCCTTTTGAAGTTAATGACTGGCTCGAGATAACAATCTTAACAAAGAGCAGTCCATTTATTACCTTATTATGTTTTTCAATCAGAATGAATGTAAATAGTCCTTTGTGTAGGGACTATGTTAACTTTATATTTTTCTACAATAAAGTTGAGATATTATCTTTTAACTATATAACTGTTTGTATTTTCTCAATTTGGTTTGATTATGTACATGTTAACTAGGTCAATCCCAAGAAAAGTATAGGAAATGGATGTTAGAATTGTCAGAATTATGTTTGGCGTATGTCCCATAGAAAAATTATTAAAGTTCATGCTTTGACTATTTTTTTATTAATCACCCAAATGAATATAAAATGGTGGTAGAGTGTGAAATATGATATGTGTCAATAAGTCCATAGTAATGTGGTTTGGATATTTTAAAATGGATATAACATTTAAAGCTGGTTTAGTAGCAAAAATCCCAACTGGAATCAAAACCAAACATGGATTAATCATAAAATATCAACAATGTTCTAACAACCAAGATCAATATTAAGTAGTGATAATGGAATGCAAAATTTAAGTGATTTCAAACCATCGAGTATTGAACTTTTTGGTGATTCCTAAATTTTTAAAAGGCAATTAATTGGGGAGTACAAATGTTTTAGTAGAGGTTTGCAAATGTATCACCAAAACATTTTAAGCTTATTATCTAAATTTTATGAAGTTACCTTAAATAACATTCATATATTCTTGAATGAAGAAGACAATGAAGTGGATTAACAATCATCGGGGTATAGAATTAAAGATTATAAAGATTTAGATATGTTAAAAATCAAGATGTTCAGTTTGTTAAAAGATAGGTTTCCATTGTTAAACTTCAGTCTTGAGTTAGAAAAAGGCAACATAGAGATATGTGAGTATTGCTTATTACAATTATTAATTACCTAACTTATCTCAATATCAAGGATGATATAGCAATAAAGCTGAGATAAATTTGTTACATCATATTTATGGTAATAGCTCCTAGCTAGCTGTCAAACATCTCACAACTGTTGAGTTGCAAAGTTAGAAAATGCCTTGTACCCTTTGTCCCACATCGGTAAGTTTACTAAAATGAGTTGGGTATATTTACAATTTATTTGGAACAAATGGGCAAGCCCTTCCGGCAATATATGTTTTGTGTATATGGGTGGGGGACTTATTGGGCTAAGTCGCGCGCACACCACCTCCGCCATCGTTCGGCCCAAAATTTTTTTAACGGTAATTTTTTTGGAATAAAAACGTGGTTATTAACAGTTGAAAAATTCCACCAACTCAAAATGTTTTTCAAAATTTTCTCTCCCACTTGACCCACATTTTTGCCCATTAACGTTAATAATTTTAGGCAATAAAAAGGAGGTTAATACCTCCGTTTTTAACACAGTTCTCACAAAACATAAACCATACTGCTGCAACTCCTATCCAAATTTTCTCTGCACACAGAAACGAAAAATAATTATTCTTCCCTTGAATAATTATTACATCACAGAAATGATTAATCGTACCCCAGATTAATTATACTTTTAGATTCGAGAAATATATATAATTGAATGGGTGTTCATTGAACGAATTGGATTGTGCTACCAATTTGTATTTTCTTGGAGGCTGTTTTATCCTGGAGGTGACGAGGCTATTGAGACTATCTGCACAATTTGGGCAGAGCCGTGAAACACCTTAAAGATAGAGACTTTGTCTGCGACTCAACTATATTTATAGACTGTCCAGTTCCGGATTTCTTATATTTTTTCGGCCTCGATCTATCAGCTCCTAATTAGGTAATTTTTTTCCTTATTTACTTCTGCATTTAAATTTCTTCTACAATAATTTTAAGGTATTTACTATTCTTCCATGGACGAAATTAACTCTAGCAATCTTAACAAGTCTTTCAAATATGAAGGCACCCATTTTAAACGTTGGAGCAAAAATTGCTATTTTATTTAACTACGAAAAAAGTCGCATCGTGCGTTCAATTTGACAAACTCGTAGTAAATAATCCACCTAGTGTTGAGGAAAGCAAAACAATTAGAACTTGGGAGGAAAATGATTTTCTGTGCAAGAACTATATTTTGAATGATTTAAGTGACGAACTTTATGACTATTATGCTAGTTATAAAACTGTAAAAGATGCTTGGGATGCACTGTTTAAAAAATATGACAATGAGGAGGCGGGTGATAAAAAATGTGCCATCAGTCGTTATTTCAAATTTGAAATGACATATGACAAATTTGTTGTTGCTCAAACCCATGATTTGCAAATGATTGCCCGTGAAATTATTTATGAGGGCATGGATTTAGATGAGCAATTTCAGGTGGCTGTAATTATTGATAAGTTGCCTCCACTGTTCAAAGAGTTCAAAAATATTTTGAGGCATAAGTCTAAAGAATTTTCACTAGAGTCACTCATTACTAAATTGAGAATTGATGAGGAATCTCAAAAACAGGACTACAAAGATGGAACTCTTGTTGTGTCTAACAACAAAAATCAGAAAAAGAACCACACTCCAGTTGTTTTAAAGGCAAACGAGAAAAATATGAAATTTCAGAAAAAGAGCCATAACAAGAATTATAAAAATCTGACTCAGACTCAGAATAAGAATAAAAACCATGGAAATGGACAGTCTAGCAACTCGGGACAGTTTCTCTGTTTCAAGTGTGGCAAGCCTTGCCATATGGCTCGCAAATGTCGCAATGTGCCACAAGCACAAGCGAATTTGACCGAAGAGGACCTATGTGCTATAATTTCTGAAATCGACAAGGTTAGTGGTGCCGAAGGGTGGTGGGTGGATACTGGCGCTACCCACCATATCTGTTATGATCGTGCTCTTTTTAAGACTTATTCTGAGACTGCAGATAAGAAGATAACTCCACTAAGGTTGATGGTACTGGGAATGTGGAATTAAAGTTCACTTCGGGAAAGACTGTTATCCTCAAAGATGTTTTTCACACTCCCAAGATAAGGAAAAATTTGGTTTCGGGTTATCTTCTCAACAAAGATGGCTTTACTCAAACTATCGGTGTTGATTTATTTACTTTGACCAAAAATGGATTTCTTGTTGGCAAGGGTAATGCCACTGATGGGATGTTTAAGTTGAATGTTGATGCTAATAAAATTTCTCCTTCTGCTTATATTGCTTATTCATTTAATGTTTGGCATGCTAGACTTTGTCATATTAATAAACAACTTGTTAAAAACATGAGCACTTTAGGATTAATTCCAGAATTATCATTAAATGATTTCGAAAAATATGAATGGTGTAGTCAATCAAAAATCACTAAGACGATATATAAATCTGTTTTTAGAGAATCTGAACCACTTGATTTAATTCATTCAGATATTTGTGAATTGGATGGTGTCACAGCTAGAAATGGCAAACGTTATTTTATAACTTTTATTGATGATTATTCTGATTATTCATTTGTGTTTTTAATGAAAAATAAAAGTGAACCGTTTGACATGTTTAAAATTTTCCTAAATGAAATTGAAAATCAATTTAATCGGAAAATTAAAAGGTTACGTAGTGATAGAGGCACCGAATATGATTCTGGACCATTTATTGAATTTCATAAAACCCACGGTATTATTCATGAAAAAATTGCCCCTTATTCGCCCAAAAGGAACGGTAAAGTCGAAAGCAAAAATAGGACATTAACTGAATTAGATGTTGCTATTTTATTAAATTCAGGGGCTGCCTCACATTGATGGGGTGAAATTATTTTGACTGTGTGTCACGTACTTAATAGAATTCCTAAGAATAAAATGAAAATATCTCCTTATGAAATTTGGAAAAATATTAAGCCCAACGTGTCATACTTTAGAACGTGGGGGTTTTTAGCCTATGTACGTATACCCGATCCTAAAAGGTCTAAATTGGCGAGTAGAGCATATGAATGTGTCTTTATAGGCTATGCAATTAATAGCAAAGCATATCGTTTTTATGACTTGAAAAATCAAGTAATTATTGAATCAAATGACGTCGATTTTTATGAAGATAAATTTCCTTTTAAATTGAGGAATAGTGGGGGCGAGTCATCCACTAATATTTCTTTAAATAAAAATAAAGAAAATAATGAATCCATTTTAGAACTTCGAAAAAACAGAAGGGCCCGTGTTGAAAAATATTTTAGTCCCGACTTTTATGCCTACACTTTAGAGGAGGATCCTAACACTATTCACGAAGGTTTATCTTCTTTAGATGTCGATTTATGGCAAGAGGCTATTAATGATGAAATGGATTCTTTGGAAACAAATAAAACTTGGCATTTAGTAAACCTTCCTCCTGGGTGTAAAACAATTGGCTGTAAATGGATTCTTAAAAAGAAATTAAACCTGACGGCACTGTTGAAAAATATAAGTCACGTCTTGTTGCCAAAGATTTTCGACAAAGAGAGAACGCAGAATTTTTTGATACATTTTCACCCGTGACTAGAATAACGTCTAGGCGTGTACTGTTTGCTATGGCTTCCTTAAATGATTTAATTGTACACCAAATGGATGTTAAAACTGCATTTTTAAATGGAGAATTAAAAGAAGAGATTTACCTGGATCAACCTCAAGGTTTTATTGTACACGGCCAAGAAAATAAAGTTTGTAAATTAGACAAATCTCTTTATGGACTCAAACAGGCACCTAAACAATGGCATGATAAATTTGATAGCCTAGTCATCTCCAATGGGTTTAAAATAAATGAAAGTGGCAAATGCATTTACTATAAATATGTTGAGAACATTTGCACTATCATATGTCTTTATGTTGATGACTTGCTAATATTTGGTTCTAATATTTATACCGTAGAAAATGTTAAATCATTATTGTGTGCCAATTTTGATATGAAGGATTTGGGTGAAGCTAGTGTAATATTAGGAATTAATATTACTAGGTCAGAAAAGGGACTTTCTTTGGATCAATCTCATTACATTGAGAAAGTTCTAAAGAAATACAATTACTTTGACTATAAACCTGTTCGTACCCCATTTGATCCTAGTCTAAAGTTATTTAAGAACACTGGCGACAGTGTAAACCAAAATGCTTATGCAAGCATTATTGGTAGCTTATGTTATGCTACAAATTGCACTAGACCAGACATAGTTTATGATGTGGGAGTACTATATAGATTTACCTGTAGACCCAGTATGGAGCATTGGCATGATATGGAGAGGGTCATGCGGTACCTTAAAAGGATGATGAACCTCGGATTACACTATAATAAGCATCCCGCTATCCTTGAAGGATTTAGTGATGCAGATTGGAACACCCTATCTGATGATTCTAAGGCTACTAGGGGATATATATTTAGCATCGCTGGTGGTGAAGTTTCTTGGAAATCTAAGAAACAAACTATTTTGGCTCAATCCACTATGGAATCTGAGATGATAGCGCTAGCTACTGCTAGTCAAGAGGCAGGTTGGTTAAGAAACCTCCTGTTAGATATCCCATTATGGGAAAGACCGATACCAGCCGTTTTGATACATTGTGATAGGACTGCGGCTATTGCAAAAGTTAAGAACCGTTATTATAACGATAGGAAACAACAAATACGTCGTAAGCATAGTACTATTAGAGAACTTATCTCTACGGGTGCTGTGAGGGTGGATCATATACGATCTGAACAAAACATAGTTGATCCTTTGATGAAAGGACTAGCTAGGGAGAAGGTGTGGTACACCTCGAAAGGGATGGGACAAAAGTCCTTGGATACATGAGTCATTTATGATGGAAACCCAACATATAGACTGGAGATCCCAAGAAATATGTTCAAAGGGTAATAACAAGTCACAAGTCACAAGTCATATGGGTTGAATCATGCTACTATTAATTAATATAGAACGGGGTATTACTCCGAGTCCATCCCTGTGTAGCATGATATCCTCAAGTGAGTTAAGGATGAGTTATTATAACTCTTAATGAGATCTATGGCTCAATTTTGAGTGGGGTACTTAGATACAGTAGTATTCTTGATAGTCTCACTTATGTGAATGTGGAAGTATGGCCGCTTCTTAGTGATATTTTGGGCAAATTCCTAAAGCATTCACTATACTGGGATAGAAGCACATGGCCGTAATGTGCTGGCTATTAGAACTACACCCAAGTAGGGTTACGTGTGGGATGTTTTCAGAGATAGAGTTCAAAACTATGGTTACTCTAGTATATTCTGAATCATCTTTACTACGTAAAGGTTCAAGTCGAAAAACACCTTTGCTTATGCACAATTCTATGAATTATTGCTCGATAAAATATTTTCAAATTTTGCAAGTGGGGGATTGTTGGTAACAGCTCCTAGCTAGCTGTCAAACAGTTCACAGTTGTTGAGTTGCAAAGTTAGAAAGTGTCTTGTGCCTTGTGCCCTTTATCCCACATCGGTAAGTTTACTAAAATGATTTGGGTATATTTACAATTTATTTGGAACAAATTGGCAAGCCCTTTGGGCATTAGGTATTTTGTGTGTATGGGTGGGGGACTTATTGGGCCAAGTCACACGCGCACACGCCGCCGCTGTCGTTTGGCCGGCCCGTGTCCGGGTCCTGGGTCTTGGGCTTGGGCTTGGGCTCATTAAGAAATAATTTTTTGGAAAAATAAATTGATAGTTTTTTGGGCTTAAAAGTAATTACTAACGGTAATTTTTTTGGAATAAAAACGTGGTTATTAATAGTAGAAAAATTCCACCAACTCAAAACGTTTTTCAAAATTTTCTCTCCCACTTGACCCACGTTTTTGCCCATTAATGTTAATAATTTTTTGCAATAAAAAGGAGGTTAATACCTCCATTTTTTAACACAGTTCTCACAAAACATAAACACAACTGCTGCAACTGCTATCCAAATTTTCTCTACACACAGAAACGAAAAATAATTATTCTTCCCTTGAATAATTATTACATCACAGAAATGATTAATCGTACCCCAGATTAATTATAATTTTAGATTCGAGCAATATATATAACTGAATGGGTGTTCATTGAACGAATTGGATTGTGCTACCAATTCGTATTTTATTGGAGGCTGTTTTATCCTGGGGGTGACGAGGCTATTGAGACTGTCGGCACAATTTGGGCAGAGCCGCGAAACACCTTAAAGAGAGCGACTTTGTCCGCGACTCAGCCATATTTATATACTGTCTAGTTCCGTATTTCTTATATTTTTTTGACCTCGGTTTATCATCTCCTAATTGGGTAATTTCGTTCCTTCTTTTACTTCTGCATTTAAATTGCTGCTACAATATGTATGCTAAGCAATTATTCAAAAAGGGACATGATGGCATGTTGATGGGACATGATGGCATGTTGATGGGCTGATTAAGTGTTGAAGAAGGGCATTCATATGCTTAGAAAATTGGTGAGGCAATAAGGATGGGATGCAATAAGTTCCAATTGGATGCTCTTTCAAAATCCTAAAAGGTAGCTTCGAGGGGAGTCCAAATAGCCCACTAATTAATTCTATTCGAAAAGTCAAACTGGTGCATGGGAGATGTTTACACCGTGCTAAAGAATAATTTTCCTAGACAGCTATGAATCAACACGTGGAACTTTATAACAATAATACATCTAAAGCATGTAGATCAACCAAAGGAAAGATCACATCAATCCAAAGAGACGGTTGTAAGAAGTTAGTGAGACAACATGCATGCATGAATACATGGAAGATAATTGAAGACATGGATTGGCTTAATGAAAACTTTCAATCAGTGTTTATAAAAATAATAAAGAACGTGTATATATACAAGAGTAGAAATCCATTTGTAGGGGCTAACTAAAGAGATTTAAAACCACACAATACTAATTATCTTTATCTTTTACTTGTATTTTTACTTATTTTTATTAGTTATAATACCTTTAAAGCCTTGTTATTTAAAGTTTAGGTAGTTTTTCTTCTTGTATTTCTATTATTAGTTCCAATAATTACTTTCCTCACTTTGATTCGACTAGTTTTAATTTTAATTTATCAAATTCATTTACTTTACTCTGCATTAAATTCCAGTTTAATTTAACCATTTAATCTTACCTCATTTTAATTAATTATTCATTTATTTATATTACTTTAATTGTCCTGTAAAATTTACATTCGAGGTATTTTTATCTTTAGTTTACTCTAGTGTTTTATTTAACATTTTGTCATTATCTTCCTTTAGAAGTAGAATTCTTAATCCACATGGCATTTATGTTAAGAAGTACTCACGATTGAGGCATTTAACATTATAAAATCCCCTGATTTTTCTTTTAGTTTGTATAATTTTACTTTAGGAAGGCTCGAAGCCTTGTTTGGAATGCTCACATAAAATGCGTAATCTTTGAATTGCGTTGAAACAGAAAATCACCGAACATATAGAATTTATTGATTAACGCCCTGAAAACTTAACACACTTTAAAATTCTTGATTAACGTATTAAATGGTTACCAACCATGTTCAAAATTATATAGTATTTCTTAGAACCCCAAACCCAATGGCTTATTTTCTCTAATGCGTCTATGGGCACATAAATAAGGTTTCTGCCTAGAATGTGTATCTTCATTTTGTTCTCTTAAGAAAATATGGAATCGCCATTTTATTTTACTCAAAATAGACAAAAGAAATGGCAGGCCATTGTAGAGACTTATGGTGACAAGTGAGTTGCATGTTTTAGATAGAAAGTGGGGGTTCAAGGATTATATTATAGAGGGCAAAGTGTTAGGCACCCATTATGTGTACAATTATACTAGAATTATATAAAGAGGGAAAGTAAAAAAGGCAAAATAGATGTATGTATAAGTACAGTGCCCACTCTTTAAAGGGCTTCACAGTCAACATAGTTCACTGAATGCTTAGAGGGATTATATCTCATACATTTACTCTAGTTCATAGATTTCAACTCCATCTAATATAAATTAAAATTTTGATTATGTTTAAATGGTTTGTGTTCAATTGATGAATGACTTTATTTAACTATATTTAAAAGGAAAATTTGTTCTTAATGAAAAAGTAGAGTTCACGTCTCTCACATTAGGATCAAAATACAAGGTGGAATCCCCGAGTCAAGTGATCTTATAACCTATTATTTTGTATTTCATGGTTTTAAGCCTTTTTGTCTGGTATGTAATATTTATAGAACAAATGTAAGAGAGATGATCAGATATATAAAATTTATACAAGATCTAACTTGATTTTTAGGGATTGACACCATATTATGCCTACGTATTTGTTGTAGTCAGAATCAAAGTTAACTTAGTTCAGTAAATATATGTTCAAAAAGTTAGGGGTGGAACTATGATGAGGAACCACCCTTAGTGGTAAACAATATTGAAGGTTATAGGAATACTTGTTGAGACATTTATCTAACATTGTGTGTTGATAAAACTTCGTATCTATAACATCTGTCAATATTTATGGGAATATTTCCTTCCAATTTATAATGGACCTATTGGACGTTTGTCAGGACTTATTGAGATATTTATAGTCTTTTTCATGTATCTTCATAAATCTAATTTGGATTTCTAGGCTCTTTCTCTTACTATAATTCACTTTGAAGAGTTTTAGATTTATCCCCTTTTTAAAAATCACTCTTGGACTAAGAGGAATGGTGTGGAATGAATAAAAGATATCTTATTTTTAGAAAAGGTCAGGGACTTCATATGAATGTAGAGTAAATATATTTAATCTCATAGCATTCGGTCCGATAGCTCCTGATTAAACGATCAACTTCTCTGAACGAGGGCCAGCTTCGCAATAGTTTCATATTTTTGCCATAATAATTGATTCAAACCTCCAATTTAGGGACTATTTTTCCTTTGGATTCATAATTAAATTCCATAACAATGTTGAGTTTTTATTTGATATACCTAGAAAATAATTTGGGGTCAAAACTGTTACACAAGTGAGTCATAGCATCGAAAATGTAAATCTAGACTGGCCTTTGTTTGCATCGACCTTATAATGATCTTTGATATTTATGGGAATCTTGAATTTATTTAAGTCACATATTGTAATCATGATATAAAGGTTTTGGTACCTCATATTGATATAGGTGTAGGTTTATAAGTTAATCAAATTTAATAGAGTGAATTTTAGGGATCGCAAAGGGGTGTCTATAGATCCCCTAAATATTCACTACACAAAATCTGCCAAATTATTACGGTCATTGATGTTGACAAATCCAACTTGTCAAGGTCAATGATCGTGACAATTCTAGGGGTGACAAATTTTGTTGTCATGGACATTGATCGTGATAAGTTCGTTATAATTGTCACGGTCCTATAACGGTCTTTGACCTTAACATTTGACCGTGACAAACCCGTTAAAATCTTCAAAAAATTGTCACGGCATTGATCGTGACAAATCTGGGCATAATTTAAATAAAATATGTTGGGCAATTTGGCCACTACCATTTCCCATAAGTATATTTTTACCTGTTATAGCAAAATTATACCTGTTCAAACAGCATATATCTAAATAAAATAGATTGAATGCACCCATTCATTGCATATATATTTCCATATTCAAACCAAAATGTAACAAATCAAAACAATTCAAATATAGTCCAAGTGTTCAAATAAAAATAGATACAAATAATGTCACGACATAGTGTCTGGGGTAGGTTCGAGGAGGAAGGAAGGCCACATGATATACGAATTGGGACACCCCTCAATATGCGTCACACCGCATTGTTCGCGCAACCATAATGCAGAGTTCTCCTTTTTGGGTATCACATGCGTGATGAGTACCTTCGCCTCGATGTTTTGAAGTTTACATCCATGAACCGGCATACCCGTGATGGTATTCAGGTCCCTCAACCCCCTCGCTATCCTGACCATCATATATGTCGCGTAAAAACATACTCGGCCAACCTATTATTGACATAGGCCGCTGGACGAGAGCCAAGTAGGGGACTTGATCATTAAGCGATGAGTCCACGCGTATCAGCGATGAAGAAGCGATGTCCACATCCTCGTCCTCCTCCACCTCCCCCTCCACCACCTTCTCCTTCCCCTTCCCCTTGCCCTTGAACTTATCGCCCAACTGATGCTTCATATGTGCGTACATATCTAGGATCGTAGCCTATAACCTTGATAGCTTCGTATCATGCATGTCCACCTGACGAGACAACCTGGTGTTGCTCGTCTCCATACCGGTGATCCTAGATTTTCCCACCCGCGAGCTCACCCCCTAGTCGTCCCCTTGCGATCAGCACCAAGAACTTAGCTGAGTGCATCTGTGGACAAAGATACCTATTCGGCATCAGACTGTGACTCATGCACTTCCTTAAGCTTTGCCTAAAATGGCAAAAAGCACACGATTAGTTAAATAAGGGAAGTGAAAACGGTGGGAAAAAAGAAGATGGAAGGTTTTTTTTACTGACTAAGTTGCCACGGACCTGTCATGGTCTTTGACCATGACAACTTTATAAGATTGTCATAGTCATTGACTGTGACAAGTTTGTGACAACTGTACTTGTCACGAACTTATCACGATCATTGATCGTGATAAGCCTTTATCACGGACTTATCACGGTCATTGATCGTGAAAAAGGGTGGTCGGCTGAAAGGTGACAATTTGGCCTTTTTGGTGTAGTGATTGGAGCTCGTCCATAAGTGGACTCCATTGCTAAAATGGACCATTATTTTGTGACTTTCCCTTTCCCCTTATATCCTCGAGAGTATTCGCAATGAGTTTGTGCCAAAATAGTCAATTTGTTCCTAAACAGGCAAGGCCATGCCTAAAATGGCCGGTAGGCACCAAAAAGGAAAGTCTGTGACTGTTAGGACTCAAATGTTCTCATAGAGGCAAGGATATACATAAAAACATGGGGTGATGCCTATGGAGGCAAAGTAATGCCTAAAATAGATAATGGAGCCTATGGAGGCAAAGGTATTCCTAAATAGGTGGGATAATTCATAAATAGTTTAGGTAAGGCCTAAAAATACACGATAACACCTATAAAGACAAAGTAATGCATAAAATGGCAAGGATGTGAAAAAAAATCCAAAAGTCACCTATAGAGGAAAATATTTATTAAATGGTGATTACATTTTTAAATTGTTGAAAGGAACATTTGGAAGGGAGGATATGCATAAAAAGGCAAGGTTAAGCCTTAAAATATTGAAGGACGCCAATAAAGGCAAATTTGTGTCTAAAAAAGCAAGAGATATGCCTAAAAAGGTCGAGTCATGCCAATAAAGGTGATTGTAATGTTAAGCTCAAATGTCTAGATGATTCCTATATAGGCATAAATGTTCTCAAAAGGACGAGGTTGAGCCTAAAAGGCTATGAGTTGTATAAAGAGCCGAGAAATGTGCCTAAACAAGAAAACTTAAGCCTAAACATGGTAAGTGATACATGTATAGATGGATACGTGCTAAAAAGGAATGTATAATGGTTGAATGATGTCTATAAAGGCAAAGATGTACCTTAAAAGGTTAAATGATGCATATAGAGGTGGGAACATGCATAAAAAGGCCAGAAGCCAAAGAAAGATCAAGACAGTACCTTTAAATTTGGACCCATGCCGAACTAGGCGAGAAAGACATTATTTATAAAGGTATGAATGTTCCTCGAAAGGCAAGAAAATGCTTAAAATGAGGGCAACGCCTCAAAAGGTGGAAACACGCCTCAAAAAGATACCAAAGCCTAACAAGGATAAGATAATGTCTCTAAAGATAAAAAATCATGAAAGTTAAAGGGAGACTAAAAATGCTAAGTGACACATACAAAGGTGGAGATGTGACTAAAAAGGAAAGGATAAGGCCAAAATTCTAGATTACTACTATAAAGGCAAAGGTGGAGTGATTCCTTTAGGGGTGGGAACATACCTAAACAGATAAGGACAACACTAAAAAGGGTAAGTAACACCTATAATGGTGGAGATGTGGTTAAAAGGAAAGGATAAGCCTAAAGGCTAGGTGAGGTTTGTGAAAGTGTGCCTACAAGGTGGGGTAACACCTATAGAGACGAGAAGGTGCATAAAATGAAAGGTTAAGCCTACAAAAAGCTAAGTGGTGACTCAAAATACGGAAAGGTTCCTTAAATGATAAAAAAAATTAAGGCAATACCTCAAAGGAGGAAACATTAATCAAAAGGCAAGAAAAACCTAATACCATGAATTAAAAGTTAAAAATAAGACCCAAGAGGCTTGGGATAAACATGATTCGAAAGGAAAATAAAGTCATAAAGGATAAAACAATGATTCCAATCGCGAAGAAGTGCCTAGGAAGGCATGGAAAGCCTAAAAGGCTAAATTGTGCCCATAGAGTCATATTAGTGCCTGAACGGGCATGTAATCCTAAAAATGCGAAATGACGCCTATAAAGGCAACAATGTATAATTTTATGTGTATGGTTACTTGTGAGGCAACTAAGTATGGGGAAAATATGCATCCAGAGGGCCTAGATAAGGGGTGATCCAATCCAAATAAATCTAAATAATAACCTAGTTTAAACCCAAAAGTCTAGGGTGGAAGTTACATGGAGAATAACTAAATCAACATGGAACAAGTTATGAATTCATTTAGAGAACCCTAAATGAACCGAGTAGTCAAACCTTGGGTTATAATCTTGGTTGAACTGAGTAGGCGTATATATGAGGTCTTATGTGAATTCCTATATGTGCTTCTTGAGGGACGATATATCCACGTCCTAACTTTGATAAGCTGGTAAATAATTAGGCCAGTAAGCCATTCTGAATGTATATATTTTTCCTATAAAGGCAATTGTGTGATTTTAAAGCAAGATGGAGCCTATAAATGTGACTATTATGCCTATATAGGAATAATAGATACTATAGAGGCAATATTACAACTATAGGGAAAATAATGTGCTTATAAATTAAAGGTAGATCCTAAAAAACTAATGATAGAGACTATAAATGCAGTGATGTTACTTAACAGGAACGTGTAATCTAAAATTTGAGCCACACCTATAAAGTTGATGATGTACCTCAACAGGCATGGGTAAGAATGAAAGTTCCGAGTGACGTCTATAAAGAGGTGATCATGTGCTTTAATAAGACAGGGTAACCCTTAAAAGGCTGGGTGATGAACGATGATGTGCCTCAATAAGTAAGAGTATGCCTCAAAGGTTAGGTAACACATATAGAGTTGATGATGGGTCTATAAATGAAAGATTGGGATTAAAAATCAATGATTGTGCTTATAAAGGAAATTATGTTCCTATAGAGATCAATGCGCGAAGGTCTTGATCCCTTGGATGCATTCTTGATGGGGTGCTCTCCCGATGAAATTAATAATATATAGATGAAAGGAAGATCCTTATTTCTAAACAATATTTAGTGGATTCATTAACTCATTGAGACAATGACCCTTGATAGGGTATTTAGATATTCCTTCCTCTAGATAGAATGAGTTGATAGCTTAAACAAAATTTATGTAATGTCCCTTAAAATACTGTATTTATTTCTTCTTTATGGAATTGAGCATGCCATGAAAATAGTATATTTTGTAGCGAAAACAATTGATTCTTAAAAACACAATGGGTGTGGTGTCATTTGTAATACCCCGACCCAATGATGTGTCTCTTTCTCGTGTAATTCATAATTATGAGAAATTAAATGAAGGAAATCCCTATTAGAAGAATTTACCCTTTCATTTGGTTTAATTGGTGACTCTTTATGAATTTAAGTTAAAGTTGGGCTCACGTGAAAAAGAAAATTAATTAATTTGAAATATCAGCACTTCAAACAACATTTAAGTCGTTTAAATGACTTTCTCACCTCGTTTGGAAGAGCGTCCCCGTCGCAAGTAACAAGGCTTCAAATGAACAGGAGAGAGATTAATAGGGGCATGTCGTGAGAAGGGTCACGAGAACAAAGACTCGAATGATGGGCCAAAGTCGTTCGAACAACATCCATCTCGTTCGAATGAACTTGATGGAGTCAGAATCTAACGAAAATGTTTTCACTATTTCAGCCCTTGATGAAAACACGTGTCATCCCCTTGGGAAATGACGATTCTGATGAGTCTTTGGGTAATTTTTTTATGTTTAAACATGCTTTTTGGTGGGTTATTTAAGTGTGGTTTGAGAGGATGATAATCCACCACCATTACCATCTTCCTCTCCTCTTTCTAGAGCATCCCCCATCCATCCCCATTTCCTCAAGTCTTCCCTCCATTTTTATGGTGGTACCAAGAATTTCCACACCACATATACCCATCTTTACACCTTATTCTTATACCCAAACTCGCTTTTTGAAGAAGAAGGTGGTGGAGCACACTTGTAGAGAGACCTTAGAGGAACTTTTGTATTTCCAAAATTTTGAAGGTAGAAATCTCAGAGCTTTTAAGTCATTCATTACTAGTTATCCTCTTCAAATCAAAGGTAGGTTTCCTTACAAGCTTTCAAGGTTTTTCCTAGCTATGAAATGGAGTTAAGAAGTTCTAATTGAAGTTCTATGCCATAGATATGTATATTTATTCATAACGTATTTTGTCTTGAAAAATGAAACTTTTTTTAAAAATAAACCCTATGTAAATTTGTTTTGCATGAACAACATGGTAGTTAAAACCTTGATAAATGGGAAGAAAGCATGTTAAATTTTACAGTAATGATTTATGTAGAGTAAATGCATGATTGAGGTATTTCTAGGGTGAAAACCTCCCATAAACATGTAGAAACATGTGGTACGCTAAAGTGTGTTAATATTGGCTTAAACAAGCATGTTAAAATGGGTTTTATTACCAAACAAACAACTAAGGAAAAGAAACCCCAAATTTAGTTAGTATTTAATGTAGTAGAAATGATAGAAATGTTTGAACTCGCATGAAATAATAAGAGAATACTATGAACTTTGTGAAAAATGGTCTTAAGAATGTTGAATAGTATTTTATGTGGAAAAACACTACTTGAAAGGATATGGTTTTGGACCTAAAACGATAAATTTGACGCTTTGAAAATAGTTAAATGTTATGCCACTAAAGAAATAAAATAAACGGATTTTTTTCAGAAAAATATAACAAAGGGAGTAAAAATGGGATTTTTAGCAAACTTGAGGACCCTAAAGGTTAGGCATCCTCTCGGGACCTCCTCGATCTAGATGCATCCACCAAATGAGTTTCCTCCCTCGCGAAATGCTTCTTGGATGATCGAATGATAACTTCCTTTCCTTTGACATTGGCCTTTGCACACTGGTGATATGTGGACGGCACCAAACCATGGTTATGCATCCATACCCTCCCCACAAGCAATTGGTAGGATGACTCACAGTCCATGAGGTGGAATTTAATATGGGAAGTAATGTTCCCCATCGTGATCCCCACATTCACATACCTTATCGATTTGCTCGACTGGTTATCATATCCTGCTATGGACAGTGGGCTTTACACAATACTTGTCTCAGAAATATTACAGGCATAGAATGATACCATAGTCATAATGTTGATGGATGCTCCCCCATCCATCAAGACACAGTTAAAGATACACCCATTCTCGCTTACCGTCACATAAAATGGCCTGTTATGGGGATATCTAACCAACTAACCCGTCTCTAAAAAAAGTAACCTCTGAAAGGTACTTCTTTACTAACATGGCCATTGCCCTTTTCCATCACAGCTTTGGGGCCATGTTTTTCTTGGCGATTTCTAAGATTTCTCGGGTGACCTCCAGTCGGTAATCTTTATAAAGTCCAACTTGCTCAAAGAACCAGATGAACTTTTGAGATCTTGCTACTGCATCACATTCCACCCAAGGGTCACCTGCTCTTCTTCTAACTCATAGACCTCATCTACGCCTCTGTATGTTGATTCTTCATATGATATCACCACATTCATTCCACCTAAGGAGCAAGCCTCCAATTGTATGCTCAAAGCATCCATTGGATTGCACTAGTATTCTATTTCTTCTTCCATCGTCAAACATGACATTTAGGATAAACACTCTTCTAGATAGTCTGAAAACTCTTCCTCCTGGAGTCTATTCTCCATCATCATCCATTTGGCCTCTTCATCAAAAGCACTGGTCATGTTTGCTCCGTGTACTAGTAAAGTATTGTTGTTAACATTGGCTTACGGCAGCTCGATATCTCCTCTATTGACAAGTCTGTCTATTATCTTCCTGAGAGAAAAACACTTGCTCGTTGGATGTCCCACCCTGTTGTGTACCACAAAAAAACTTCAGGGTCCCCTATGTATTCTCGAGTGGTGGGTGTTGTATCGGCCATAATAGGCCGACACATATTCGAATCATGAGATCATAAGTTTCAATAGCCTGCTCCACAGAGTAAGGCAACTCTGTGGGGTCATTCTTTTCGAACTTCCTCTTATTTTCCCTTCCTCTCTGGCTACGATTTCCTTCTTCATGCTTTCCACCTTTATCATTGGCATAGTTCACATGTGGTGGTATCCCTCTCCCTGAGCTTCCTAACGGCTTTAATAACAAACTTGACAAGGTTGGCGAGGGTGTTAGAAGTGGCTTTATAACCAAGGCAATGTTCCTCGCAGATTTAAGGAACGAAGCAATCGTACCCTCATAAGTTCAATTTATCAAATAGCATATGTATTCAGGGAACAGGCCTTCTGCATAAACCTGCAAGAGATTAGCTTCTCGTGTCTCTTCTCTCATGTCTAAGGAGCGCTTGCGAAATCTCCTAATGTATGCCACCACATCTTCGTCAGGCTTATGTTTCTCTCGAGCCAGTTGTGTAAGAGTAAAATCATCTTCAGCCAAGAAGAATTTTTGTATGAACTGAATGTGAAGATCCTCCCACACGCCCACACTGCCTGAAGCCAGATGGAGTACCACGCGTAACCTTTCTCGGTTAGAGACTTAGAAAATTCTCTCAGTCTTAGCTTCTTGTTATTACAGTGGCCCCAAGGTTTTCCATGAACCTTTTAATATGCTCCTTGTGATTCCCCCCTTTCATGTATACTTCTTAAATATAGGGGGAATATACCCCACTGGGTAGGGTTCATTATTGTATTCCTCTAGATATGGAGTAAAAAAATCATCGTACACCGAAGAAGCTTCTCCTCCACCTTGCAGGCCACCAACATTTCAAAAGCTCTTTTTTCATCTCCTCCATCATAGGTGAAGATGAGTTGTTCTATGCATGGATCATCGTCACTAGGCTTACTGTTGGTGGCACAATCGGTGTGTTATTACCAGGACACAGAGTCGGGGGGAATATTATAGAGGGAGCATTCCTCCTCCTACAACGAAGGGAGCATTCAAAGGCGGTGTTAGAGGGGTTGTACTGTTGGTAGTCGCCTGAGACACTCCCCCTGAGATAGAGGGAGCTTATAAAGCCACCAGTGGGGTCACGAATGAACTGGGGCCCGCTGTATCCCCTAACACCCACCTAGGTGCCAGAGTCTTGATGAACTTAGTGAACAGGCTCATTAGTCCCTCCATCTGCGCAGGTCCTGCGTCGGTCGTCCCACTATCAGTGGGCACAGTAGTCTCCGTTCAACCTACTCGTTCTCTATCTGGAAAGTTGGTGAGTTTCCCTCCCTCCTCACGATGTATAGCGCCAAAGTCAATGTTTCCTGCCACGTCATCATTAGTCATCTCTCAAAAGAGAATTCCTCTCCAACGGAGTCGCCAAATGTAAGATGCAGGTTCTTGAAATGATATTAATGTGAAGGGAGGCGTAACCCCTTATCAAGATGGTAATTATGGCCTTAGAACAATAAATGAAAATAATTAATGCAAGTCTCAACTCGGCACATTCAATATACAAAACTCTTGTATTAAATGTGTTCTTTCAACATAAATGCTATAACAAAACAATCAATGAGAGAGATCCCACAGTTGACTTGGTCAGAGGGAGAGGGAACAAGCACCTTTGAGGCAATAAAGGCAAGGTAGTAACCTTAAACACATATGGAATAAATGAGGTTGGTCTATCAATAAGTGTTCTCACAATAAACCCTCTTGTATGGAAATATTTCTGCAGCATTTCTAGACTAGAAGAGTGGGATCCCTAAATAGTGTAATGTTGGAGGTATTTATAGGAGGGGAAGATTATCCGAATGATCTTCTTATAATGAATGTGTTTGACCCCTCTCGATGTTAATAATCTTGTGCATGTAATACCCCGTAATTTTAATGACTTTTAAAATGGGTTATATTTTAAATTAATGGATTAATTAGATTTTATTATTAATTAATTCATTTGGATTTTATCCGAATTGTGGATATTAAAATGGATGATTCTAAATATTACTTAAAGATATTTAGGTAATATAAGAATGTGATGATTATTGATATTGCTGTGAGATATTAATTCGGTAAATTAGATTTTTAGTCGAACGCGGTATGGGACGTGTCGGGACTAATTTGTTAAATTAAAAAGGAAACATATTTTTCTATCGACCTTATAGAAATTTTGACTGCGTCGTTGCGTCCGAAAGGTTTGAAATAGTCAGAAAAGTCTATTTGGATGTTGGTTTTGAGTCTCGGGTCATTTGGAAATGAGTAGACAACCCAAAAGGGCATTTTGGTCATTTTTATAGGGGATGAATAGTGATTTCAGATTTTGTCCTATTATAAGTATTTGGAGATTAAGTGTACGTGGGTTATTCATCTCTTCTACACAAAATAGAGAAGTCTTCTTCCTAGAAAGAGTGAAAGGTTGCTCGGGAAGAAAAGAGTTTACTTGGGAAGGATAAGAACTAAGAACCAAGGGTCACTTAAACGCCATTAATCCAAGTCCTAGAATTTGCCTAAGTCATATTTATCAATATTTCCAAATTAGGCCAAACCAATTTTAAACAAAAGACTTGAATTAAATAACCTTTACCCAATTATAATTTATCACCCAATTAAATTAAGTGTGACAATTAAAACGGATTTTATCTTGAATTATCCTAAGCATGAGTTCTAAGTCATTATGTAAGATAAAATAAATCAATCACACTACGCCGCGATGTACGAGGAAAAACCCAAAAACAGGAAACAACCTCGGACGGCTCTAGCCTCAAATCCACTAAGCATGGAATTTACAATTACAAGACAAAAGACTTACATCACACGACTCGATCCCTCTCAAGCCTCGACACTCCTTCTTGTAAACACCTCCACTTAACGAATAACCCCGGAGCTCCACCGTGGTCTCCGAATCCACCAATCGGACTTTATGTGGTCACCGTCACCCGAACTAGGAGCCTTTCTCCAAGTGGGTAAATCACGAAAATGTTTTCTTCTTTGTGGGATTTAGAAGCAAACCCAAACTTCTCTTCAAACTAGTGTATAGATAAACACGGTGCCAAAACTCCAAGCAAGATGTATATATATGAGCTTGGATAAACTAAACTATGGGTGTAAACTAAAGTGTATAATAATTATTCCTTGAAAATTGACACTTTAAAACAATGAACTTTTCCCTAAAACAATTTTTCTCTCAAACACTCTCTAGAGGTTGGTAGGATATGAAAAGTTATATTAGAAAAAGTTATTCCCACACATAGATATTCAGTAAAAAGCTAGTGGGGTAAAACAAGTGGGAAAGTGGGCAAAACTGCTCAAAACTGCCAAAACACCTGTTCCCTCCAAATCTCATTCGAACGACATTTCGTTCAAACGACATTCTCGTTCGAACGAGTCTTCTAACGAAGTTCCAGTATGAACTCGTTAGAAATCTTGTTAGAACGACCATCTCGTTCGAACGACATTTCGAACGAAGTTCCAGAATGCCATAATGAGAAGTCGTTGGCAATTTCATTCGAACGACTTGTGGTTTGAACGACAATCTCGTTCGAACGACACTTACAACGAACTCACAGAATGCTCTAAAAATTCTTTTTAAGCCCAACAACTTTATATACTTTTTATATAAGTTTTAATAGAAACATTCTGAAAACAAAACACAGTTTTAAAAACCTAACACCCAATATAAATCGTTCCAAGCTCCTATATATATATATCTGTGTAATGCATTCATACCTTGGGAGAATGGAACCACTATTGATGACGTAGAAACGAGGCACTTAAACTCAGCATTTTGATGAAGCTTTATACACTTGACCGCTACGTCTTCAACAAACACGTCATAGGCTTGAAAATGATCAATATACTCTATCCTATAACTCAAACGTTTTTGTCCGAAATTTACCCAAAACTACAAAAACTAAATTGGAAATTTGCGTCCTTACAAATCTCCCCCTTTGGATATTCCGGGACAAAAACCAACAAAAATCCTAAAGGTCCGTCAAGCTCTACTAAACTAATAAAAGTCCCACCTAAAAATAAAATTACTATGCTTGACTCAAACAACCCAAAGGATTACAATCTTTTCTGAAAGAAAGTTGCAACTTATAATATGATTCCTGCACACTTAAGCAAACATATTACATGCATAGGGAATATCAAAATATTTAATGCAAGTAAGTAAGTACTCCCCCTAAATTAATGCTCTCCCCCTTAGAAAGACGTCTCCCCCTAAGATAAATCTCCCCCAAACTAAGATATGATTTCAATAGGATTAGATACCATTTTTCCCCCGATCATTCTCCACCTTTTTGTTCAGGAATAGACAAATAAAGAATAAAACATGTAATTGAGCATAAAGTGATACCAATAAAGCATATGAGCAACAAAAGCACAATTAATCCAACAAATAATAACTGATACCAATTAGGATTGCAAAAAATGATACCAATAAGATACAGAAAGAATTAAGCATGTGATATCAACAAAGAATGTAACAAGATAGATACCAATTATGAATTAGAGCATATATGGACTAGAAGATAAGGCAAAGACTAAACAAAAATATCAAATATATGTATACATAAGATATAACTAATAGACGTAAGTACACATATATAGATATAGACACACAAATGACACATGCAAAATATAATAGGAGTCTTTCACACTCGTAAGGCACAAATGTGTCATATGGAAACGAAGTGTTGGGGTGTGAACTAGTAACAATTAAATTTAGACCCAATCACTTAAAACATGTTCACGAAGTTATCAATTGATTGCAACTTCATCACATTTGAATATAACCTCATGTGATTATATAGATTGAACTCAATGAACAAACATACATAATGCATACAAGCCTAGAGTTTTGATGATTCTACAAACCAAATAGAGTCATGACAATAAAGACCACTAGGATAAATGGACATTGTGCAAACCATTGATATACCATCCAATATCCCTCAATAAGCATATATACGAATTTTGAATGAATATATCAAACAAACATAGGCCTTGGCAATTATATTTCTTTTAGAGCCACTTTTCTGTTTTTAGGCCTTTGGACCGGTCCATTTCAAACGGTGGCTTACAATCGCAAAGGATAATAAATCCTTTCGGAGCCCTTCCCCGTTCACTTTTATATATCATTTTTATATCTCACAAACTCACGTGCAATGGATTTTGACATGCACTATTCCTCTTAGGTCATAAATATGTAGATAACTAGATTGGTAGGAGAACATCTCACAAAGCTCAAATATAACATGTGACATTAAAATTTCAAAAGAGCTCGTGCATGTGTGAATAGAAGCATATAAAAATAGACTCCATTTAAACAACACAAAATCTAACTACTCCATGTAAGCATGGTAAAGAACATAATAAGGATTGACAATCTAAACCAAAAGTTCTAGCCACATGGGAGCGTAAAAGATGGGATTCAAACACAAGTATATGCCACATAAAGTGTGTCAAACTAAAATACACACAACATAAAATCTTTTGAGTTTTTGAAAATTTTAACCAAAAATAAAAATATATACTCAAAAGACAAACAAAAATCATTTGAACTTTTCATTAAGCTTAAATTATCAAGAGATAAAAACCTCAAATGATAAACAAATTTTTTTTATTTTTCATTTAATGCAAACAAAATGAAGAAATAAAATACAAAATATAAATAAAAATCATTAGTCTATCATGTGATATGATATAAAGTAATGACTAGAAAATGATTAAACAAGCATACATTTAGCATGTGAATATATCATGAAGTACAAAAGCTAAAGTATGCAAGATCTAACACATTCATCCTTTAGATTTAGCAAGGGAGGAAGCATGTGAAAGTAAATGAAAATCAAAAACCCTATTTTGCAAGGCAACCAAGTCGGATTTCCTAACCCAAATTAATGAAGAATGACTATCTTGGGGTGTAGGAACTTTAACTACCGTGGTTACTTTACGATGGGATTTTCTAGGAATTCGTTTAAGATCAAAACAAAATTTCCTAAGATGAACTTTTCGACCACAATGTGTAAAAGTAAAATTACGTCGAAATTTGGTACCTAAGAAATGATCTCTAAAGACTTTCGTACTTGATTCTCCTAAAATGTTGGTTTTGTCTTTATGAGTAGATTAATTACAAGAATTGAAGCCTAAACCACACATGTCATTTTTAATTTGAACCGTTCCTAAGATTTTATCTAATTTTTCCGAACAACACTCCAAATCAAATTTGACATTACTAGAGTCTTTTAATTTATTTTGTAATTCTAAAATATTGGACTCTAATAAAACATTTCGCTCTTCAAAAGCAAGAAGCTCCTTTTTCAAGGATTCCATTAAACCCCTAAGGCTATCTCTCTCGCCTTTTACATATTCAAGCTTCTCTAGAAGAGTCCTCTCACGTGTCCTAAGGTCTTCTACCAACATACTATCATCAATGACCTTGATACATTCTTTTAAACTAGCTTCTAACTTCAAATTAGTTCTTTTCAATTTAATCGATTCTTCATATAATTCTTGAAAAGCCTTTTGAAGTTCACTCACATTAATCTCTTCTTCATTTTCACTCTCTCTTTCTTCTTCACTCTCACTACCATCAAAAACAGGGGATTCATAGACTTTGAGCAAGGAAGTGTCATGTGTTTGAATATTTTCATGAAAAGATTCATTATCGGTGCTCACATGACTAGCCATAAAAGCCACAAAATTAGGCTTAGTGGGGGAATCAGTCCCTCTTCCTTATCACTATCACTAAGGGTCGCATTATATGAAATGGGTCGTTTACCCTATTTTCTTAGTTTAGTGGGGCACTCAGAAGCCCTATGGCCATAACCCTCACAACCAAAACACCTATTAGACTCCTCCCTATTTAAATTTTCATTAATAGTTTTAGGGATCCTCTCGGCTTTGTCATGCTTAGAAGTTTCAAATTTCTTAAAATCATTTTTAAATTTATCTTTGTTAAATTTAAGAAATTTTCTAAATTTCTGAGCAAACAAGTCCATATCTTCCGAGTCACTATCACTCTCGCTCTCTACTACTTGTTTGACCTCTTTTCGGGCTTTTAAAGCAACGCCCTTTTCTATTTTCTTTTCAGTTTTAGAGGAAAACATGTCTAGTTCATAGGTTTGTAAATCACCTACGAGCTCTTCTAATTTCATAGAGGCTAAAGTCGGTAAAGAATTTAAAATGGTCACTTTTGGAATAAATCTATCGGGTAGGGACCTTAAAATTTTCTTTACTACTCGATTGTCGGGTATTTTCTCTCCCAAGTTAAAAGATGAATTAACAATATCGGAAAGTCTAGCATAAAATTCACCAAAAGTTTATTTATCATTCATTTTGATGGTTTCAAATTGAGTGGTGAGGTTTTGGAGTTTCGAAGCTTTAACAACACTTGTACCCTCATGAGTGAGTTGCAAAATATCCCACACTACACGTCATAATACGTCGAAATTCATCTGGTGTGACTGCGCTAAACAAGGCATTTAAACCACGGGAATTAAAATTTGAAAGTTTAAATTCACCCTCACTCCATCTATCGGTCGGTTTGGGAACACGTTCATTTTCTACTAAATGAGTTGGTGGAGACCACCCGTTAACAACAGACATCCAAACCCTCTCATCGATAGATTTTAGAGTCGATTTCATTCGCGCTTTCCAATACGCGTAGTTAGAACCATCGAAAATAGGAAATTTTGAAAATGGGGAAAATTCCATTTTAGTCAAAAATAGTTAAAAGATCTTTAACGAAGTAAATTATCGGTTTTGGCTCTGATACCAGTTTCTATGATCAAATCCCCCGATTTTAAATCCTTTAAAATCCTTTTTAAAATATATTTCCTTTTTATGAAATAGATATGCGGAAGCGTAAAGGGTGATGGTTCAATAAATCAAACGAATTACCAAATTTTAATTTCGACTTCAAATTAAAATTAAACAAAGTGAAATGGGATAAAATACACAAACATTATTTGATTTCACTTACACGCCATTAGTCCAAGTCCTAGAATTTGCCTAAGTCATATTTATCAATATTTCCAAATTAGGCCAAATCAATTTTAAACAAAAGACTCGAATTAAATAACCTTTACACAATTATAATTTAGCACCCAATTAAATTAAGTGTGACAATTAAAACGGATTTTATCTTGAATTATCCTAAGCATGAGTTCTAAGTCATTATGCAAGATAAAATAAATCAATCACACTACGCCGCGATGTACGAGGAAAAACCCAAAAATGGGAAACAACCTCGGACGGCCCTAGCCTCAAATCCACTAAGTATGGAATTTATGATTACAAGACAAAATACTTACATCACACGACTTGATCCCTCTCAAGCCTCGACGCTCCTTCTTGTAAACACCTCCACTTGGCGAATAACCCCGGAGCGCCACCGTGGTCTCGGAATCCACCGATCGGACTTTATGTGGTCACGGTCACCCGAACTAGGAGCCTTTCTCTAAGTGGGTAAATCACGAAAACGTTTTCTTCTTTGTGGGATTTAGAAGCAAACCCAAACTTCTCTTCAAACTAGTGTAGAGATAAACACGGTGCCAAAACTCCAAGCAAGATGTATATATATATATATATATATATATATATATATGAGCTTGGATAAACTAAACTATGGGTGTAAACTAAAGTGTATAATAATTATTCCTTGAAAATTGACGCTTTAAAACAATGAACTTTTCCCTAAAATATTTTTTCTCTCAAACACTCTCTAGAGGTTGGTAGGATATGAAAAGTTCTATTAGAAAAAGTTATTCCCGCACATAGATATTCAGCAAAAAGCTAGTGGGGTAAAACAAGTGGGAAAGTGGGTAAAACTTCTCAAAACTGTAAAAACACCTGTACCCGCCAAATCTCCTTCGAACGACATTTTGTTCAAACGATATTCTCGTTCGAACGAGTCTTCTAATGAAGTTTCAGTATGAACTCGCTAGAAGCTCATTAGAAATCTCGTTAGAATGACCATCTTGTTCGAATGACATTTCGAACGAAGTTCCAGAATGCCATAATGAGAAGTCGTTGGCAATTTAGTTCGAATGACAATCTCGTTCGAACGACACTTAGAACGAACTAACAGAATGTTTTAAAAATTCTTTTTAAGCCCAATAATTTTATATACTTTTTATATAAGTTTTAATAGAAACATTCTGAAAACAAAACACAGTTTTAAAAACCTAACACCCAATATAAATCGTTCCAAGCTCCTATATATATATGTAATGCATTCATACCTTGGGAGCACGGAACCACTATTGATGACGTAGAAACGAGGCACTTAAACTCGGCATTTTTATAAATCTTTATACACTTGACCGCTACATCTTCAACAAACACGTCATAGGCTTGAAAGATGATCAATATACTCTATCCTATGACTCAAACGTTTTTGTCTGAAAATTGAGCCAAAACTACAAAGTACTCAATTGGAAATATGAGTCCTTACACAAACCTTTGACGAGCTGGAAAAATATCAAATGAAGTTAAATCCGACCAAGTGTATGTTCGGAGTCAAGGTTGGAAAATTTATGGGTTTTTTTGTTAATCAAAAGGGCATAGAGATCTGAGCATCGATCAATATGTAGCCTCCCAAGAGCAAGAAAGAAATTCAAAACCTAACAGGTCGTATAGAAGATTTGAATAGATTCGTATCCAGAGCAATAAATAAATGCCTCAAGTTATTCAAGGTGATTAAAAACTCTTTTGAATGGATAGAGGAATACCAAGATGCCTTCCTAAATCTTAAAAAATGCATAGAATTGACCCCATTCATGTCAAGACCAATCCTTAGAGAAAAATTATACTTGTATTTAGTTGTATCTGAGTCTGCAGTTTGTTCATCTCCGATCAAAAATGATAAAGGAATTTAGAAAATAGTTAGCAGTACAAACACAACTTTTACTTGTGGAAAAATGAGATATTATAGAGTGGAGAAATTAGCTTTAGCTTTAACCGAGGTATCAAGGAAGATGAAGTAGTATTTCTAAGACCACTCTATAGTGGTTCCTATTGATCTCCCACTTCAGTAAACCATCTAAAAAGCTGAGAAGTCTTATAGATTGATGTCATTGGTGATAAAGCTTAGAGAATATAATACAACATATGAGCCAAGGACTATAATCTAGCTGATTTTTTTGTAGAATTCACATATGAGGAGAATAAACCAGCCAAAATAATCCAAAGAACAACCGAGCAACCTACTATAATTCCAATCAAGCATCTCTAAATATCAGTTGAGTCCTCATTCTAACAAAACAAGAGCAAGGATGAATTTCCTACAAAAATTGTTTAAATACGGTTCCTTAGTATAAGAAGACTGTAATACCCCATATTTTTATGACCTTTAATTATGGGATTATTTAAATTAAATTGGGATCAATTAATTTAATATTAATCTAAATTTTAAATTGAATATTTACTAGAATGACGAGAGTTAGTAATTATTGGTGAGAATTATGTTGAATATTACTTAATGAGTAAATTAATATACGAGATTGAATTTATTAAAATTATCGTGAGTGAATAATACGACATTTATAGAAATTAAGTCGGGACACGCGCATGAGTCGTGTCGAGACTAATTTAAGAAAATAAAAAGTAAATTAATTCTACGTCACCCATATGGTCATTTTGAGTGCGCCAATGTGTTCGGAAGGGTCGAGATAGTCAGGAAAGTATACCCGGGGGTTTAGTTTGGGTCTCAGGACATTTTTAGCCCTAATCGGCAACCCGGGAGGGGATTTTGGTAATTTCTAATTTTAGGCCTTAATTTATGACGAAAATTAAAGGGTTATATCTGATGGAAGATAGAGTCTTCGAGGGTTAGAAACACTTGGGTTGCAGAGAGGATAAGGAAGGAAGAAGAGATGAGGTTTCCAAGGGGGGAGAACCATCAATCCTATACCGTTCCCACCAATTCCACCACCAACGCATAGATCAGAAGAAGAGGATCGTTCCTATACCACTCAAATTCGTCAGATAAGACCTTTTAGTTCTAGGGAAGTATCTATCTGGCTGTTCTTGAGTTGATATTTCATCCATGTTAGAATAGGAAACATAATTATAAGTTTTTATGAAGATTTAATGTAATTGGAAGACTAAAATTCATATGTTTGAATGGAAATCATATTAGGCTGATATCCTTATCACATGTAGAATATTTATCATGGATTTTAATGATCATTAGAGGGGGAAATCTGAAAATTTCATCTGGATTCTTGAATTAATATGATAAACTAGGGTTAGGGACCAAATCATGAGTTGTGCCCATTTAATGATAATTTCTTAAGGTTTTAATATAGATTTTACATTAAAAATCATTCAGGCCTATTTCTATAATGTTTGTGATGTTTGGTTGGGATTTTGGGACACTTTAATGGAGGTTTTGATGATTAAAATGTAAGAATCCCGTAGGCATTATTTGCAGAATTTCTAGGCCAATAACTGATCGATCGACCCTTTCCTTCGATTGATCGACTCCTCCTGGAATTTGAATATTCTTTTCTTTTTAATGTTAATCCAACCCCAAAGTATAAGGACCCTTAAACATAACTTATATACGATGATGGGACTTGGGAAGGACCAGTAGGGTGGTAAGTAAGATTCGGGTAGTACAATTCTTATATGAGATTTAATCGTGGGGTCACGAGGGTATAAAATGGGGTGGAGATAGTGTGTATGTTAAATTAGGCCTTGTGAGAATTAATAATGACTTGGACCAATAGGATAGAGAGTGTATACGTACTAATTTGACATTTATCAAAATGATACACTTTGAGGGTCGAGAAGTACTTAAGAACTTTTAGTAATTGAGAAAATAAAAGAATAAATTGATAATACGTAGAACTCGGGCGCTACGTGCCACGTATGGTTAGAATATATATGGGTCGTGGGTGTACCTATCTGAATAATGTAAATACATATATATGAGTGTATGTATATATATAGTATGTGAATATCTGTGTTTAATAATACCCGCGCTACTTGCTATCACAGAGGTTTTAGCGTCGGGACGGTCTTATTCCGATGTGACCTTTATGGGAGGATATTGACTCGTGCCCTAGAACATAGGATCTTTGGTACAGTTTATCTGAGAATAATAGTCAGACGGTCCTAAGAGACGCGGGGTATGTGCTGACCTCTTAGTGACTTGGAACTAAGCTTTGCCTCCAATATGTGAATTTTGTGTCAATACAGTTCGAGAGTGGATCCGAGCTAATATTTCCCTCATGTGTACGAGAGGTACAGGGACTTGATATCAGAGTATTCCAGCACCATAGATTTTATGTGTGGTGTCCTATTAGTACATATATTATGAATGATAAATATATGTACATGTAATTCATCTACTATGCTTGTAAGTAGGTAAAATTGATTAATTACTATTAAATAAATTAAGTGTTGAGAACTTAAGACTGTATTGAGATATATATAGCTGGCTTGGTAAATTCATAAGAAAAATTTATCATGAAAAAATTATAGTTATGTGATAACGTGAATCAGGATTGATGAGGGGAGATTGGGTTAGACCAGTTAATTGGGTTAGCGTTATCTAGATTAATTCAGAAGTACATTAGGCATGCACACTAGTTAAGAGGTGAGAATTCTTAAGTGAGTGTCGAGGCACTAACATGTATGTAATATCAACTGGTAAGCAGTTTATATATTTGCTAAGCTATTTTAAAGTTGTTTTACACTCGGGCTCTGACCGTTTCTTGGCATCTTCTCTTTCTCTCCTATATATATATATATGAATTGCAGGTGCCCAGCCACAAGGGCATCAGACTTAGATATTTGGACTGTTGACGTGCTGTAGCTAGTGTGGGATTTGCATGTCTTTGCATTTAGACGACTTCATCCTTGTCATCTCAGCTCTTCACTTAGTCATTCTAGAAGGGGCATGTGTCGCCCTTTTCTTATTTTTATTTAGTTCATAGAGACTTGTACTCTTTATTATTTCAGTATTCAGTTTTAGTTGGGATTGCTCTAATTATTTCATTGTCATTCGATTTGGGATATTTTATTTGGAATAATTAATCTAGCATGTTTATTCCACTTGAATAGTTTGGTATTCAATATTATTATCTGTGTTCATAGAATGGTTTAAGTATATAAGCTTATAACTATGGAACTTAATCTATAAAATTAAATATTTTGACACTTAGCTTAATTATTTATTAGGTGATAAATAAAGAAAAATTATTTTCGACAGTGATACTAAGAATGAACCAACCAGAAGGACTGATTACCCGGTATTTAATTAGGGGGTATCATAGGTGGTATCAGAGCATCAGGTTCTAGTGTCCTTTTTGGATCTATACGGCTTATTATGTTTCCAACTTAGCGTCTTTGATATAAAAACCTATTTTTAGGACTGTTGTATTCTTTTTTTATGCGATTACATCTTCAGCTATTTGAGATTTAATAATAACTATGGACTGATAAATTCCTTCTCATTTCAAATGCCTCCGAGATGAGCCCCGAGGGATAGAAATACCCAGCCAGAGGAGCCAGCAGCTCGGGTTCAGGGAACAATGAATGCAGTTGAGGTCACCGCCATAGTCGCTCAAGCGGTGAATGCAGCTTTAGCGGTGGTACAGCAGGCTCCACCGCAAGTTCAGGCTGCGGCACCAGTTCCAGCTCACTTTCCCACTGCATAGGAGAGAGTTAAGGATGCCTTTCAAAAGGCACATCCCTCAGAGTTCTCGGGCAGTTCTAATGTTGTCATCGCGAGCCAATGGAAGAAATACATCCAGAGGCACCTTCGCATGTACGAATGCATAGACATTCAAGACGGTTACTGGCTTCCTAAAAGCTAGTAGGGGCCGCTTTATAGTGGTGGGATTCCACTACCACTTTGGAGGAGAGGGACAGTATGACAATTCAGAGTTTTTGGGTGCGGTTTGACCATAAATACTTTCCTTCCACTGTGCAGACTGAGATGAGGCGGAGACTGTTAAATCTCAAGAAGGAAGGTATGACTGTCGCGGAGTATACAAAGGAGTTCACGAGATTGATTACCATAGTGTTAGATGAGGTACCTACCGAAGAGAAGAAGATTCAGATGTTCATGGATGGTTTGACCTGTAGGATTCGCCAGCACCTCTTGGGATCCATCATTGGGTACTTATACTAATGTGCTCAACACTTCCCTATTGCATTGCAAGGATCACCGCTTCCATCAGCAGGGCAGGAAACGAGCCGGGGAGTCTATCCAGCAGGGTCGGACAGGAGGTAGTAGTGCCAATGGGGCACCAGCTTCTCAAGGGCAGGTCCGTTGGGGTGAGCAGAGTTCCCATCAGAGGGACCCTGGTAAGCTATTACGATTTGGTAACTCTAGGCAGGGACATGGGGGCTATAGACAAGGACACTCCAGTCAGCAGGGCCAACAACGGTATTAGTAGGGCCAGCAGGGCCAGTGGAGGGGTGGTAATGGTCATCAGGGATAGAGGGGAGGAAATTTCAGGGATAGATGATTTGGTTATGGCAAGAATGTCCATAGACGTCAGGATTGCCCCGAGGGGGATAGGGCCCCGCAACAGCAGGGTGCCCTTCAGGAGCCGTAGAGACCGATCTTCCCAATCACCCTCCTAGCACCACCTTAGGTACCAGCCTTACCAGCCATCCCAACAATCCCAGTTTAGTAGAGACAATTGCAGTATAGACGTGTTTATGACGTCCACCAGGTAGCAGCACCGCAAGCGCCACCCGTAGTTGAGGGTAAGTTTCCTATCCATGGTACTATGGGGTGTGTTTCATTTGACACTAGGGCATCACATAGCTTCATAGACACTAGTTTTGCACGGACCACGGGGTTGTTAAACACGATAGAGAGTACAGTAACATGTGTAGACTCATCGTTGGGTAATGGGTCATTAATTTTCTTTATATACTGGGGAGTAGGTATAAAGACTGGGAGTTTAATTTTTCCTACAGATATGCTAGTCTTCGATATGCACAAGCATGATGTCATTATTGGCATGGATTGTCTTGATGCTTATAAAGCCATGATAGACTATTTCAGTAGGAGCATTATTTTTGCTATCCCGGGTTAGGAGATGTTTCTGGTGGCAATGCCTCGTCCTAAGGGAGGATCGTCCATACATTTATATTACATAGAGGAGGAGACCTCTAAAGAATTAGTAATCCCCATTGGTTTGATTCCCGTAGTTAGTGAGTTTTTCGATGTGTTCCAGGAGATACCGGGGTTACCACCAAGTCGAGAGATAGATTTCGTTATAGATTTGATGTTGGGCACTCGACCGATAGCCTGTGCACCATACCGTATGGCTTTAGCTGACATGAGAGGGTTACGATATCATATTGAGTAGTTGTTGGGATAGGGTTTCATCCGTAGGAGTACCTCACATTGGGTTTCTCCCGTGTTGTTTGTGAAGAAAAAAGATGGGTCATTGAGGTTGTGTGTGGACTATCAAGAGTTGAACAAAGTCACGATACAGAATAAGTATTCGTTGCCCTAAATCGATGATTTTTTCGACCAGTTGAGAGGATCTGCCTTCTTCTCAAAGATAGACTTGATATCGGGATATCATCAGTTATGGATTAGGGAGCAGGATGTGTTGAAGACTGCTTTCTTAACGCGATATGAATCCTATAAATTTTGGGTTATGCCGTTTGGTCTAACCAATGCTCCCGCCGTGTTCATAGAATTAATGAATATTTTCAGAGAGTTCCTGGATCAGTTTGTCATTATCTTCATAGATGACATTCTGATTTATTCCCAAACTGAGGAGGAGCATGTCGATCATTTGAGATGGGTTCTTCAGACTCTGCGAGAGCATCAGCTATATACTAAGTATGAGAAATGCAGGTTTTGGCTACGCGAGGTCCAATTTTGGGGCACATTATTTCCTCTAGGGGGATATCTGTAGATCCGGGGAAGGTGTCCGCGATGAGGGAGTGGGTGAAGTCCACGACACCGTTGGTGATTCGTAGTTTCTTCGAATTGGCAGGGTACTACAGACGGTTCATTCGAGGATTCTCGAAGATAGCGGGTCCATTGACTAATCAGACTCACAAGGGGGTTTGCAATTTAATAGGATGACGCTTGTCAGTTGGATATAGATAGCGGGTCCATCTTCTTTTTCTCTTGTATATATATATATGTATGTATGTATGTATTGCTGGTGCCCAGCCACAGGGGCATCAAACTTAGATCTTTGGACTTTTGACGTGCTTCAGTTAGTGTGGGAGTTGTAAGTCTTTGCATTTAGACGGCTTCATCCTTGTCATCTCATCTGTTCACTTAGTCATTCTAGATGGGTCATGTGTCGCCCATTTTCAGTTTTTATTTAGTTCAGAGAGACTTATACTCTTTATTATTTCAGTATTTAGTTCTAGTTGGTATTGTTCTAATTATTTCCTTGTCATTCGATTTGGGATATTTTATTTGGAATGATTAATCTAGAATGTTTATTCCACTTGGATAATTTGGTATTAAGTATTGTTTCTAGTGTTCATAAAATGGTCTATGTATATAAGCTTATAACTATGGAACTTAATCTATAAAATTAAATGTTTTAACACTTAGCTTAATTATTTATTAGGTGATAAATAAAGAAAAAATGTTTTCGACGGTGATGCTAAGAATGAACCAACCGGACACTTTGATTTAATTTAATAAAGGACTGATCACCCGGTATTTAATTAGACGGGGTGTCACAAAGACTTTGAACATGAGCACAAGAATGGAAAATATTTTTGAATGGATCACCATGTGTAAGTGGTATCGGAGCTGGATTAATAAGAAACACATCTGATAGGGCTAACATTGAATATGCTCTTTGTTTTAAACTTAAAGTACCCAACAATGAAGCAGAATACGAGGCTTTGATTGTTGGATTAGAATTGGTTGTATCACTTTGAGACTCACAATTATTGATAAACCACATGTTGATAGAGTATGGAGCAAGAGAAGTTTACATGCTAAAATATCTTGCAAGAGTGAAATTGTTGATTCCAAAGCTATAAGCACTCCAAATGATCAGAATACCACGAATTTAAAATAGCAGAGTAGATACATTATCTCATCTTACATCATCCACTAGAGTCAATCTAAGGTGAACTTTCCCTATAGAGATATTACTGCAAAAGATCGTTAACATAGAATAAGTTAGCCCTTTAGAGTTGACCATGGGCCAATCCTAGATGGACCCTACTATATGATATTTGGAGGAAATCATTTTGCTAGATGACTAAAAGTAAATGAGAAGACTTTGTTATAAAGAGTCCAAGTTTGTTATGGAAATAAGGAGTGATATATAAAATAAGTTTTACTATCTTAATGATGAGATATATTCACCTCTAGGAAGTTCCAAACCTGATTAAGGAAATGCATGAAGGATCGTGTGGTTCCCACGGGACACTCGTAAAAAGAGTAAAAATCCAAGGATATTATTATCCAACAATGAGGAATGACTATAAAGAATACATATAGAAGTATGATAAGTGCTAAAGATTTGGAGTGATACATAAGAGAGCAGGAGCCGAGATGGTGACGATCACATCACCTTAGCCTATTACCATTTGGGGTATGGATATGGTCGGACCACTAATGAAGACCAAAGGAAGATTCAAGTATTTAATAGTAGCAGTAGATTATTTCACAAAATAGGTGGGGGCGAACCACTCATAAAAATGACCTATGTTGAGGCCTTCAATTTCATAGTGATACCTGGATATGGGATCCCACATACTTTCATTTTTTACTATATCACCTAGTTTGATAATGATGAGTTTTAAAACTTTTGTGATAAGGTAAAGATCATAAAGTTTCATTCATCACTAGATTATCCATACTGAAATAGTCTGAGAAAGGTCACGAACATAACATTGTTGGAAGAGATGAAGAAAAGATTGGATTCAACCAAAGGGAATTGGATAAATAAACTGCAAAGTGTGTCGTGAGACTATAAGAAAACACCGCCACTAGCAACAGGAAAAACTCCCTATTTTTTTTTCCTTTGGAAGTGAAGCCATGGTCCGAGTTGAAGTTGGACTCCAAACACACAGGTTCCTCAACTTTAATTCCCCCAAGAGTGATTTTGCGAGAAGGTTGGATCAAGACTTGGTAGAATAATTTAGAGAGGTAGCAATGCTCAGGGTAGCGTTCTATCATCAGCGCACAATAAAATTTTATAAAAAGGGAGTCAATCCAAGTAACCTCAATTAAGGTAAATATGTTTTGAAGAAGGCCACATGAAAATCTTAAAGTAAGAAGTTAATTGGCACGGTCCCTACTACGTGGATGAAGTCACACGACCTAGTACTTGTCGTATTAAAGCCTTAGAAGGAAAGTTATTCAAGAACCCTTGGAACTATGAGCACCTCAAGAGGTATTATCATTAATGAAATCTATTTGTTAATAGGATAGATGAATATAATATGCTAAATAAAATAGCTTGTATGGACAAAGGTAATTATTGAGAATTCCTGCTACCTCAAATTTAGTTTCATTGTTATCAAAATCCCTTTAAGTTAAAGAGATGGGAAAGAAGCTATGGACGAAAAATTATTGAGTTCAGAATAAGCTCAGGTCGGCTAAGGCCAACCCAATTGACCAAACACATCTTTGACTTCTTAACACTCTTTTGAGGTCAGGTCGTCTAAAGTAAACCTTATTTACCAATGTAAGTCTTTGACCACAAAAATCTTAGGTCGGGTTGGCTAAATCCAACCGACTTGACCAAAATCTCGTCCTTGATTGCTAAAAAATATTAAGTTTGGTCGATTGAAGCTGACCCAATTAATCAATGCACGTAAATGACTGCACTAAGACTTTGAAAGAGGGTGTTATGACAAGATCTGATCATATACCATTCTTAACTGGGCAACTAAAATAGTTCATCCCTAGGGAACTAGTAATCATAGAATGTGATGATAAGATCCAACAAATAGATAAAAGCCTAAAAAATGCTGGCAAGCCCCCAAAAAACCATGGATTAAATTGCAAAATTAGCTAGATACAATAATGTAAAACATGAGCTAAAATATTTAAAAAATTTAACATAATACATGATGAATAATATTAAATATAAATATTAGTAATACCATTCATAGGTAATTTCATACGTGAGTAGTGTTTATAAAAAAACTACATAAAGATAAACATTAGAAAGATAAGCAGCAACATCTTTAGGATCTAACTTTGAGTTTCCAATAGTAAGAAGCTTCTCCTTAATAACCTAGGGCTCATACTTAGATAATAACCTCACTTCATCTTTTTTGATAGCCTCATCTTCTTCATTTTAGGATTTAGCTTCATCATCACCCCCTACTTAGACATGTCGACTCCAATAATATATGGGCAGTGTTTAGCTACACTCTTTTTTAGTTCATCATATCCCTTGAGGAAGGACATGGTGGTATCAATGATATACTCCTCATAGGTCTTGAAGGCCTTCGTAACCTCTTCTCGGACCATGGAAACTGTAACCAAAGCCTCAACAAGTTGAGCTTTCAAATAATCAAGTTAGTCTTTGGCAGTCTTAAGATCCAATTACAAAAGTTTGATCTCTTCTTCAACTTTGCTGAACTCTTTAACTTTAGTCACCAGTTTGTCATTAACCTCTTGAAACTCTGTATAAGCCTTAGACAAGTTGGCCTCAAGAACCTTTCTTTTCTTTTCAAGTCTCTCTTTTATGCTCCTTATCTCATCACAAGAATTCAAGGCAGATTGAGGCTTCTCCCTCAAAATTGTTGTGTCCATTTCACCCGCATAATAAGAAATGGAATAAATTAGCTTAAGGAAAAGGGATCATCTTGAAAGAGATTAGTGGAAAATAATTTGAAACCACTCACCGTAAACTCCTTGTGGGAAGCAAAGTTCTAAAGATTATCCACATCCAAATTCTGCATGCACTGGAAGTGAGGGGTATAGCCTACATAGCCCAAGACTTCAGGAGTATTAGAAGAATTTATAAAAATAAATTTTTACCTACAGGGAGTTTCTCCTTGGTCATTATAGGGTCAAGATCATAAGGCTCAACATTACCTTAGGGATATATAGACCCCCCCCCCCCCCCCCCCCAAGTTGAATAGCCTCTAAGTAGGTTGACCATCAATGGAAATCCTCTCTTTAGCATTATACTTAGGCAATTTGGAATCATTAACATATGGATTATCCAAAGGCATTTTCTTGCTGCTTTACCTCTCCTCAGATACCTTGCTTTTACCTTTGTCAACAACTATTTTCTTCTTGGCTTCTTCAGCAACTAATTTTTCTATCTCGGCATTTCTAAGCCGCTATCATTATTTTACTTCTTGGTACGAGCTTCCTTATTGTCCATTTTATCAGATACTCACTGGGAAAGCTCTTCGAGCTATTTATCTCTGATTTTCTTCACCTTATCTTGAGAAACATTAACTGGAGCCATGACAAAAGAACTATAATTTAGAGTTCAAGATGCACAAATAAATCGATAAACTAGTTAATAACCAGTTTAATATGAAGTACGAAAGCACATAAAAAAGAAGAATGACCTAAAAATTTCTCACCTTCTTCGACCTCTTGATCAGTCTCTTTATAATTCCATTCAACTCAGCCGACCTCCACCTCATTTTCTCCTTTTTCTCAAAACTCTTCTCCTCATCATCAGTTGGCCTTGGTGGCCTATAAGTTTCAATAATAATGGTATTGATGCTCAAATAGTTCTCCATGGCCCTAAACTTATTGGGGAATATACATCCTCAAAATATTTAGGGTCCAAAGGGCAAACTCGCCTAATCAACTTCACCATCCTCTTATTCAATGACAGGGCCTTCTTGGAAATCAAATCTGGGCAACACCAGTCCCTGGGAATGTTGATCCCACATTATGGGTCAATAGGAAAGAACTCTCATACACCATAAATATAGAAAAACTTAGTTTTCCAACTGTGATTGCTACCTTGGACGACTTGGACTATTTTAGTGTTAGACTTCCAAGGAGAAAAATAGTAATATCCAGGGGTTTTGTGGTTATAGTTTAAACCTTACACAAACCTAAATTTATCTCCATTAATGTCGAACTCCCCAAATTTCTTACAATAGATCCTGGATCCTACTATAGACCTGTACGCATTTGGAGGAAGCTGGGCAAGGACCACTCCATACCCCTTTAGGATTTATCTTATTGAAGGATGGAGGGGAAGACAAACTCCCACTTGTAGTGCCTAAAACATAAAGTAAACCTCATTGGTATCTCATCTCCCTTAAGATCTATGGGTTATGATTGATTTTAATGAATAATAGAGGTCCATCAATGGAGTTTTAAGGTTGTTAGGAGGTTAAAACGATGTAGTTTTGACAAAGATTCAAAATCTCTAGAATTAAGAAAAAATGAAGTCGGATCAAAGCTACAATCGAGAGATTTCCAAGTACGATTACGGGTTTGAGGGTTGCGACCTCGATTTTTCCAGTCGCGACCATGAGTCTGCAAGCCACGACTGTAGTGGCTCCAAGCGCCCCTGCAGATGTGTATGAGGGGTAGTTGCAATTCAGTTTTTTTGGAACTCTTACTCTTCAATATTCAGTTACGGGATGGGCTCTTATTCAAGGAAGTTTTGATCATTGGGGACTCTACTCATGAAAGAATTTTACGTCATGAAGGAAAGGGACTTTGAGTCCCTTATATATTTATTTGCATGTGTTTATATTTGCTTATGTCTCTTAATTAATTGGGAATAATTTTTTGTGAAAAATTAATCAATTAGGGACACCTAATTTTATGTGGCCAACATGCTTTTAATTTTGAGATCGTCCTATGTCACGATTTTTCTTGGAAGTGTTTTTATTTATTCTTTTCTAAATGGAATTTAGTTGGGTAATTAATTTCAGGCATAAATTTATTATGATCTTTAAGTTTTATTTTAATTTTAAAATGATTTTATTTTGGAAAACTAAAATAGTGAGATTAGGTAATTTAATCTGTACAAGTAAATTGAGAATTACCAAGGATTTAATTCACGCATTTAGAAATGAATGGACAGCTGTTCAAAATACCCTGAATTTTAAAATATTAAGTGGGAGAGGAGATACATCATAAACCCCACAGTCTTGATAGGTTTTTAAGCATGTGATATGATTAATTACTCAAGTTAACTCTATATGTACCCCCAACGGATAAAATTAATCATCACATGCGGTATTCTTAAGACTTTTAAGTAATAGTTCCTATAATTTGATTGTGAGTGATCTCGACCCCCCCCCCCCCCCCCCCAAGGGGGAAGATCTACACGGGTGGATTCAAATTTGAGGAATCAACAGATGATGCACACTTAAACATTATTATTGATATCCACCCCAACGGAGTCGCTATCATTAATTATGGGACCGAAATATGTTGGTTATTGAATTATGTACAAAAGAAGATTCCTGGACTATCTAGAGAACATAATTGAAAGGTAAAAGTATGTTTAGTTCAAGTTAGGTTGATTAATCCGCCAACGAGAAATCTCAATTCATAAGGGAACTAGGATGCCCGATGAGATTAGTTCTAATTGGCAGTAGAAATAAGCCAAATTAAAATTTAATCAAAGTTAATTATCACATATTTAATTTCACATTAATTTATTTTCAAATGATGATTCTCATATTTTAAAATGGTCTCAACATTTGACCCATGTGCTTCCATTTTAAAGGATAACGAATTAATTGGTTTGAACTTTATAGACTGGAAAAGAAACTTAGACAATGTCTTAACTGTTGAGGACTACAAATTCATTTTAACTTAACCATGCCCCGTCAAGCCTGATGAGAGGGCATTCAAAGAGGATGTTCGATCTTATCAGAAGTGGCTCATTGCTATATATTGGCATCAATAACTAATGTGTTGCAACACCATCATCGAACATGTTAAGATCTTACGATATGATTCTGAACCTCGAGGATATTTTTAAGGATTTTAACTATGTCGCAAGGGTAGTTAACCCAAATATGGTTGATGATACTCTCATCCAGGACTATCTTCTAAAGATGATGTCCATTTTAGGGGAATTGGAGGTCCATAGATTTGAAATTAATAGGGAAATTCATATCAATTTTAGGTTCCAATTACTCCCGGAGTCTTTTAACCAGTTTCGATTAAAGTATTCTATGAACAAATCTGATTACTCATTAATGAAACTACTTAAAGAACTCCATGTTGCAGAGAATTTCACCAAACAAAAGGGTGTTATTCGAGATTTTAATACCTCGTACTTTTATTATTAATAAATTTTCATGTGCTTAATATTATTAATTTAATTGGAGAAATTGAATTGGATTTTTGAAAATATTAATTAGCAAGATAAAGAATTGATATCTATTATTATTATTATTATTATTTACTTGCGTGTGATGAATAAATAGTTATGTGATTTATTATATGTCGCATGTGAGTGAAAGCGACTATTTACTTTTATATGTCGATAGAGTGGTATATTGACAAATAGTATAATGTATGAGCGATGCATAAGGTACACACGTGTCGGGCTCGATTATTGAGATGTTAGCATATTTGGAGTTAAGTGACTCGTATGAACATTTTTAGTGCACGGGTGATCCAAGAAGGGTCAAAATAGTTCAGAATAGGTACCCATGTGTTATAATTCAGTTCCAGGGGATTTTTAGTCATAATAAAACCCGTATAAGGGTAGGATGGTCAAATTGCACTTAGGGTTAAGTGAAAAAATGGGATTAGAGTGATTAAGAGGGTATTTAGGAGGTTGGGAAGGTGGCTAGCATCCCACCTTTGATATTTTACACAAAAGATTGAGATGGAGTTTAATAAAAGAGAGAAAGAGGGAGAAAGAAGTGAAAAGGCTTGGAAAAGAGGAAGAAAAGCTATCTCTGAATTCAACTTGTCAGTAAACACATAGAGAGCGTCGGATTTAATCCACCAAGCAATTAGTAACTTTCTTTATGTCTCAAATTAAGTGTAGTTAATTACTTCTATAATTAGAGATAGATATCTGAGATTTAAAGTATTGAAGATGTAAATTTTGGTTGATTTGTGTAGAGATCTAAATGATAAGGGATTACAATTTTAGATTTATTTTAATCATACTTGAATTTATAAATTTTGGGATGGACATGAAGAACTTAAATAGAAAGGTTGAATCTTTAAAAATCGATTTCGGGAAAATTCTGTGTGGGATTAAACTGATGTTTCATTCGTAATCCTAGGTGTTTGATATTGGATTCATGATTAGAAATATATTTAAATGCTCCTAGAATATTAGTATAATGATATACTGGGTCTATTCGAGATTTGAAGTGGTTTAGGAGCTCCATTAGAGGGTTTGGGTGGAGATAACATGATTTTTGGAGAAGATGACTCAAACAGGTTTTGATCGATTGATCGACTAGTGTCATTCGATCGATGAAATTGGAACTTAGACAAAGTTGTGAAGAATTGAATTACAAAGGCATGGGCGTCAATTTCGTATTTTTCAATTTTTTTTAATTGGTTATGAATTTTCTACTAAAAGGTGTGCGATACCAAAATTTTAAATTGGTGATTATGGATTGAGGTTTCTTTTAGAAATTTTGATTTTGGGGGCAGCGAACCAGTTCGGTTTATTTTTCATGCATTATTCTGACTTGTCGGGACTTGGGGAATGACCCTAGGGGCTTCTAGGGTATTGTGGATTACCGAGGAAGACTTTTCAGGTTTCGGTATGAGTGATAGGCCAACGTTAGATGGAATCGAGTGAGGAGAATCGAGAATTTAATTGAGTAACTTTTGATTATTAATCGGGAAGTTGGATTGAACTTCGGAATTTCGTGAACTAGGGGTGCAGACGGTTTGGGTTGGTTCGGTTTCATTATTAAACCAGAACCAGAATCGGGTGGTTCGGTTCGAGGATTTTGGAACCAGAATCAAAACATGAACTAATTTTTATTGGAATCGAACCAAATTGAATCGACGGTTCTTGGGTTTGTTCGGATCGATTATCAGTTCTAATCACTTTTTATTATGTAAAATTTATTATGTGTATTCTGGAATTGAAAATTATCTTCAAACATGAGATGAAGAAAATTATATTCACAAAAAAGAGAACAACATACACGTTATTAATATTCCAACGTCACAGAACCTCAATTACATTAATGCCCAACCTTATTTACATGGAAACAAAAATAAAAAAATGTTGGATCAATAAACAACAATAATGCAGAACCTCAACCACAGCAAAGAAATATTGGACCAGTAAAGAAATTTTAACTTCGATCAAAGTTTAAGGATGTTGGATCTCATTTTTGCTCTCTGATACGAGCTTCGGGTGATGGGATGAGGTCGTGAGCTTAGGGTTTTTGGACATCAAATTTCCATTTTGGAAGTAGGTCTGATATTCTAGTTTTGGACAACAAATTTCCATTTTGGTCTTATTGTTGCCAGTATACCCAGATTTAACGTGAGCCGTTGAAGATGGTAGCGAAAACCCTCAACTAATGACGGTATACACAGTTGGATACACAGTTGGAAGTGAGATCCACATATGGTAACCATTGATTTTGATAGTCTCCTCACTACACCTCCATCGTTCAGTCTGACTCATCTTAGTGCTCATTTGATGGGTGCAAAAGATATGATTGATTTAGGTTTTTGGAAGAGAGAGAGAACAGAAATGGCTAAAATGTTTTTGGGAGTATAAGGGTTTTTAGTAAGTGTGTGTGTGTGTGTGTGTGTGTGTGTGTGTGTGTGTGTGGTTAGGGTTTTTACTAGGTTAGTATATGACGGATCGGTTCAAATCGGTTTTTGGATTGGATCGGTTTTTTTGGGGGGAGAACCGGGAACCGAATCGAAACATCATTTTTTTAATCAGGAATCGAACCAGTTGTAAAAAAACCGAACCGATACGAACCAATACCATCGATTTTGTTTGGTTTATCGAATTTTTGATTTCACGGTATCCTTAGGGTGAACTGTATGTTGTGGGATATGACGAGTTCGGTACCTATTATATATACATATTACGGTGACGTGTATATATATGTATGTGTGCATGTTACTTGACTTTTTTAAACATATCTACTCGATAGTGCTATTGTAGGAGGTTACGCGTAGTGGGCAGTCTACCCTGGCATTGACTAGTAAGTGTTGGATTGATTCTCTGGATCATAGGACTGTTGCATGCCCACTATCCATGTGTGAGGATAGATATTGGTTTAGAGATTGGGGGTGTGATGTGGTATGGTAGTGACCCCCAAACGTATGTCTATGACCACCTCCATTGTATGTGTTTTCGTTTAGGATCAGTGGTGAGATTCTAATCCGGTGTCTAGGTGTAATGCATGATGCATGGAGTCTGATAGCACATGAGGGATGTATCCATGAGGTCCAAGTTCTGGGGATACAATTATACGTATATAGCGAGTGATATATGTGCATTTTTATGTTATATTTATTACGTGAATAGTTATTTATAGCAAGTGTGTCGCTACAATATTGTTCATGAATGTATACTTAGTGAAGGTAGTTATACTTAGCTAATAGAGGGTATTAGCAGGTTTAGGCATAGATAGCAGTCACATGTCCTAGTTAGACTGGGTAGTTTAATTAGAAAAATAAAAATGAACACGTTAGGTGCACACTACAGTTGAGAGGTGAGATTTATCTCCTGTGAGTGTGAACGGTTAATTATGAAAGTAATATGCTACTGTTTTAATTGATTTAAAATAATTATCTACTTGCAAATATTTTCTACGTTTAGGGCTTTGACCCGCGAGAATTTATTTTTCCTTTTTTTTCTCATTACACCTGAGATGCGCTGCAACGGCAACCAGGACCACAGGGATAGATCTATTATTGCCATTACAATGGCTAGGATGGTACGTCATTGTTTAGACGCCTTAGTTTTATTCTATCTAGTTAGGATTATTTCAGTTCAGTATGGTTTTGGGCGTGTTTCCCGTAAATGGATAGGCTTTTTTATTTCTGTCAGAAATTTTATCTTAGCTCTCAGTTTTATTATTCTGTTTCACACAATAGATGTTATTATTTGGTGACTAATGGTTTATTCTCTTCACTCTTATTATTTATTTATGCAGGGGTCTTATTCATTTACAGTGTTGTATGGTTATATTTGTATTGTTTATATAATATTGTTATTGCGATAGTGATGCTAAGAAAGAAGCATATTGATATATCTGCTTTATTTTAGTAGAGGATTGGCCACCCGGTATTAGAATATGTGGGTTGTCATAGATAGTATCAGAGCATCAGGTTCTAGTATCCTTAGGATCTATGAGGACTTGCTACATTGTCAGCGTTGCATTTTCTTTGATATAGAGCCCAATGATTAGGACTGTAGTTTCCTATTGCGCATTTACGCTCTTCAACTATTGTTTATGATTCAAGTGAATCTCATACAACTTCGGTTTGGTTTCGGATGCCAAAATTCAAGGAGGAGTAGACCAGCACGTGCCGCTAGGAGGGATGCAGAGGAGGAGGCTCAGTCGGAGCCACAAGCCACTCAAGAGATTTTAACCGTAACAAAAGTTGTAACTATTATCGCACATGTGGTTAATGCCACTATGACCGCCCCGGCCCAGTATTTTCCCAAGGCACAGCCACTACCGCCAGTGCAGCAGCAGTTCACACTCACCCAGTGCCATCAGTTTGGGAGCGAGTCATAGAGGCTTTTCAGAAGGGCCATCCACCAGAGTTCCTTGGAAGTGTGGATATTGTGGCAGCTAACCAATGAAAAAAAGACATCCAGAGGCATTTACACATGGTTGAGTGCAACGACACTTAGAAGAAGGTACTAGTTATGTTCATGCTAGTAAAGGGTAGTTCTTCAGTGGTGGGAGTCAGAGTAAAGAGATACGATGATTATCCAAGAGTTTTGGGTGTGGTCTGACCGCAAGTTCCTTCTGTTGGCAGTTCATACGGAGATGAAGATGAGGTTTATAGAACTTTCACGGGAGAGCCGGACTGTGGCCAATTATGAGGAAGAGTTCTCTCTCCTGTTGAACTTTATGCCAAATGAGGTAAACGCTAATGAGAAAAATATTATCAAGTTTATGGATGGACTTACTTAAAGGATCTACAAGCATTTGTTGGGGAAACTTGCGTTGATACTTTTACAAATGTCATTAACGTCGTATTGCTTTATTGTCAGGATCATCGCTTCCATCATAGAGGAGCAAAGAGTTTAGGAGACTCGAGCCATCATAGGAAGACTGGGGGTAACGATACCAGCAGGATGCCACCACTACAACAACACAAACAACATGAGAAGAGTTCCTAGTAAGGGTACTCAACTAAGAGATTTAGGCCAGGTAATGGTAGTTACAAATAGGACCATCAGGGCTAAAAAAACGGTCCTCAGTGCCAATAGGGCCAGAAGAACTAGATTGAAGGCCAGTAGGGTCAGGTTATTAGGGCCAACAGGGCCAAGGATAGGGTTTTTGGGACAAAGGCAGACTAATTTCACAAGGAGATATTTTGTATGTGGGGAGCAAGGCCACATACGACATGCATGCCCGAGAAGGGCTAAGGTTCAGGAGAAGGGTGATCAACAGGGGAAATAGTTACAACAGCTTTTAACCCCACCGGCAGTTTCAACATTGTCGCCCCCACAAGGGCAGGGGCATGGGTAGTTTGGGCATGTGTATAATACCCGTGGATTGGTATTACATCCAGCACCACTAGCGATTGAGGATATGTTTCCTATCCATTAGCACATGGGGAGGATATTGTTTGACACGAGTGCAACACATTATTTTGTTTGCACTATATTCATATGTGAGACGGGTTTAGTGGATATAACGTCAAATATTATTATGATTGTATATATATCGTTGGGTAGCTGGGATCTCATTCATTCCATCTGTAGGGGAGCGAGTGTGGACATTAGGAGGTTATATTTTTAGTGCATATTCTCATTTTAGTGATCTACGAGTATGATGTAATCATAGGTATATATTGGTTAGCAACGGTTAGAGCTATGATGGGTTGTTATAATAGGACTATCATGATTGCTATTTTAGGGCAGGCTAGGTTTCTCATAGTGATACCTCGCCTAGAGAGAGGGTGGAGAATGCATAAATATTATGTCGTGGATGAGACTTCAGAGAGTATCGTTGTCTTGTTAGGTTCGATCCCTATGTTTAGGGGATTTATTAATGTAATTCAGGAGACATGGGGTAACAGCCGAGTTAGGTGATTGATTTTGTGATCGATTTAACGTCGGGAACTAGGCTATAGTGAGAGTGTCATATCGTATGACAACCTTAGAGATAAGGGAGTTTACAGTTCAGATTTAGTAGCTTTGGAGGTAAGGTTTTATCCCTAGGAGTACATAATATTGGGGTGCCCCATTATCGTGTCTTGGGCCAACGAATCTCAAAAATCGATAGAGCTAAGCGATAGTTTATCTAAAGGGTTCGTTTGTTGGATTTATCCATATCGAGATGTGTGACACCCCGCCTAATAAAATACCGGGTGATCAGTCCTATACCAAATTAAAACAGGAATCCCAGTTGGTTCATCCTTAGCATCACTGTCGAAAACTTTTTAAAACATACTAACCACCTAGTATTCCAAAAGCTGGTGCCAAACTTTAACTTTTTAATTAAACAAAACAGTACATGCGGAAATAAATATAAACCATTCACACAACTGAATAAAACTCAACTGAAATAATTAATTACACGACTTTTCGAATAAACCATCGGCCACCAAAGTGAAATAATCCAATACAATATTCAACACTGGAATAAAACAAATCTGAAAACTGAACTGAAAGTCTGGGCGACATGCCCTAAATAAAACCAGAATTGATGAATGATTCTTACTCTAGGAATGAATAAGCGATGCGTGCGTCTAATCCAAATTCCTGCTAGCATCCATATATGCCTCAGCTCCATGTCCCTGGAATAGAATATCAATCCTGGAATCCCTGTGGCTGGACACCTAAAAGGTTTTGAAAATAGTTTTATAGCAAAGGTTAGAACCCAAAATATTTTGAAAATATTTAGCAAGTGAATTAACTGCAGTAATTTAAAATGCATGAATGTGCTCTATATTTATGTTAGTGTCTCAGTCCCTTGTGGACAATCTCACCCTCCACTATTGTGCACACCTAACGGTTACCTTGACCCCCACCTAGTTGCTCTACCCCTTCCAACTAGTCCTGGTATAAACTCCCCTCCCTTGCCATACTACTCTAACCCGAGTATAATGATTCTTCAATTATAAGTTATCTCATAATTAACTTAATGAATTCCTTCTTAATTAGTAGCATATAACCGTGTCACGAGTTCTATAAAGTAAATACATCACACACTGTATTATTACCCGCATATAATATTGAATACCATTATATACGTACCTTTACTAAAACATCCACACATATTACATACGTATATCCATCCCTCCGAGTATACCCTCGCCAGACGATTCCCTCTAAAGTGCTATCTCACTAGGTGTGCTCACATAACCTAGTTACCCAAGTTGGAATCGCTCACCAACTTGGCCCAAACTATAAGCGTAGTGGAGGCGGTCATATTCCTTCCATAAAAGTGAGATAATCCCCTCACCCATATACCAGACACTATGACCTGGGGATATACTCACCCTGCTCCTCAAGCTAGGGGATTCACCCACATCGCGCAACCTCCCATGATAGCACTAGAGTATATAAATTGAATAAATATCTTGTCACTGATATTTAATATCACACACAATATATATACACGTATATATATACTATCACTACACTGTATATATATAATATAAACCTCGACTTTACCGTGTACTCAAAATCCCGTACACTAGCCCATAATTTCCTGAGTCTGTGGCCCGACTCAACATAATTAATTTTCTCACTTAATAATTTATCATCTTCCCGAGTCTATGGTCCGACTCTAATATAATTAATTTTCTCACTTAATAATTTATCATCTTCCTGAGTCTATGGTCCGACTCTAATATAATTAATTCACACCTCAATTAATATAATACTTTCCCCGAGTCTATGGTCCGACTCTAAATAAATTAATTAACACACTTATTAATTTAATACCTCCCCGAGTCTATCGTCCGACTCTAATTAAATTAATTAACACACTTATTAATTTAATACCAACCCGAGTTTACAATCCGACTCTAAATTAATTAATCACAACATCAATTAATTTAATACTTTTCCGAGTCTACCTTCCGACTCTACCTTCATTAATTAACACATTCATTAATTTAATAACTTGGTGTCACTCAACCATTATTCCCGGACTCGCTCACTTGGCCCATAACTTAATATTTCCCGAGTCTATGTTCCTATTATAAGGAAACACACAATAGGCATTCACAACCCAAGTAATCCTATAAAACAGTAGGTATTTACGCAACCCAATTATTCATACTTGTACGTAATATACTTCTCTCTAATATTCACCGTACTTGTTTGCTTTACGAATTTATTTCACTTTCGTATTAATTCAAGTATTCACACAACTCTAAGGGTCCTAGTTACCCCTTTTTATATCAATTCAGTAGTTACCCTTGTTAACCCACTGACCTAATGAATTTAAGCTCGCTCACGATTTTCCGTAATTATATTCTTATCATCTCGAATTAGAGTACGTCACAATCAAGCTTATGAATCTTCACTTTAACTCTCTCACAAAATTAAAGTCCAACACTCAATCATAGACCTACTTCCATATCATTAGTCCATCAATATATTTCATCAAGGTCCGAAACACTTCCGCGATAAAATTTTAGACATTTGAGGCTAAAAAAGAAAAATCTCAAATTTTCTAGCAGATTAAACACCCTCTAGTAAAATTTCGATTTCTCCCTCTATAGAACTCCGATTGGACTAATTCCAAGTTCATTGGATAGATAAGAGAAATACATTTCCAGTAATGTATGGTTCACACTCTAATTGGAAGTAAAATTCAAATCGCACACGTTTAAAGTCACATCCAAATTCTGGCAGATTACTATGTTGACAGATCAAATACCCTGTAGTAAAATGTCGATTACTCCCTCTACAAAACTCCGATTGACCTGACTCCAAGTTAATTGGATAGATAAGTGAAATAAATATCCAGGCATGTATGGTTCACACTCTAATTCTAAGTAAAAATCAAATGGTATACGTTTAAAGTTGTGTCAAAAATTCTGGCAGATTGACCTATTGTGTTCATCAAATAAACCCTAAGTCATTAAAGATTCATGTTCTTCATCCAAGAACTCATAAAGATTCCATGTTAATCATCAAATATATTCAAATTTCATTTTATCTTTACTTAGGGATATATAATACACCTATTTCTTACTTTAAATCTCAACCAAGTATTCCATTAACAAAACCCCATTTTGTATCCATTTATCCCCAAAACGAATTTTAGTTTACACGTCACTAAAATATGAATTGGATATCACCACTTAAACATTACCGCAAATTAACCACTTGCTTGAAATTATTCGTAGGGTCTGATTCCGTTGGTGTAGAGAATGGTTGATGAAGAACACCCCAAATTAGTCCCTTAATTTGGCTCCAAATGATCCCCCAATTGACTTCTTGATTAGCTTCCTCTAATCCTCTCCCAAACCCTAGGTTTAGGATTTTCTATCTGTCGTTCCTAGTCCCTCAATTAGGTTAAAAACACTAAATCCCATTTTTGGCCATCTGGGCCTAATTAAAATGGCCCAACTCACCCCGGCTATGCCCAAAAATGCCCCGAGACCCAATTACTACCCCTGAGTGCTCTTTTCTGACTATCTCGACCCATCCGGACGCAACCGCGTACTCGAAATTGTCATTCGAAATATTTTTTGTCATTTCCAAATTATGACCTCGAAATGCGACACATGAGATTTCGAACCATTAAACTTAAAAATCGCCAATAATAAATAATTCGGCTCACTCAAATAAATTCTCCAACTCATGGATTTAAGTTTTTCCAATTTAAATATTTTTATAACTCCCAAAAATAATTAAATATTAAATCCTCAAAATTACGAGGTGTTACATACTCCCCCCTTACAAAGGAATTTCGTCCTCGAAATTAAAACGAACGTAATGTTCCAAGCTCCGCACATCACTCTCTAGTCATGTGCCTCTAAGCCCGCTATATCTATCCCATCCGCTTAGAACCATACCTTACACAAGTATGCATTTAAATTAATCGGGGCGCCCATACGCCCTATACCCGTGCTTAACCGCACAAAATTTGCTTTAATTAACTCGGGTGCCCATACACCCTATCCCCGTGCTTTATCCACGAAAGCTACCCGACTATGCTAGTCGTAACTCGTAATATAACTTTGAACCCGTAGTCATAACACACACACACACACACACACACACACACATATATATATATATATATATATACACACATATTTATTGCCCGTGGTACCCAACCCATGTACTAACGACCAAACATCTTCCCACTTTCCAACGTTGTGCTAAGTTTCATGCGTGGGATGTCTCGCAAAGCGAAATCCAAACAAGGAACCCTCCCGATACACTACTACCTAACATTGTCGGTCGTTGAGATCCGTTAGACCCTCAGTCCATAGCACGCACCCCTAAATACTTGTCTCTTAACACAAAAGTATGTACACTTACCCTCATGCTACCAAAGACAACATAAAATACCGCGCCCTTACTATCCTTAGTCCTTGCGCAAAATAAACCCCGAGCTATCTCTCTTTGCTCGAAAATAAATCTAACCACCCTGATTCACTTAAGTAAACACCCCTACTTACCGGGATAAAATGTGAGAACACAAAACCTCATTTGGTGTCTATCGCACCACACAATATAACATATATACACACATATACATAGGCTAAACGCCCTCTCAGTTGATACCTCGTACCAATCATATCTTGGTGTCGCGAACACCAAAACTTAACACCACTATCCACAATAGTTAAATTCCATTGCTATCCAGCCGATATTTAGGAAATATTATCAACCCTACTCCCATAATTCTCGAAACTAGTAACTCCTCGCATAATACACACCTTCACTCAGTGTACACCTCCACTCTCCTGTGAATAACACTAAAGAACTGCGCTACCCCACTAAAATTTTATCTACATACTATGGCTGTTACAACCAACGCACCCACTAAATTCGACTCACATGCAAACTTTAGTGAAAAATAAGTCTTATTTTTTTACATCCTCTTTGTCCCTAAAAAATATACCCCATTCCCCTAGGGTAAAAATAGTTACCTCCATACTCCAACTGCAACGGCTGATCCTTAGGTTCCGGAGCATCTTCTCCCTGCCCGAATGCACTCATGACTTGCTTTAGTGGCTGTACATCCAGGACCTCATCCTGTAGTTGACCCCTGCCTCACTTAAGATAATCTCTCTTCATGTGTCTCGCTTCCCCACAAACGGAACACCTTCTAATACATTCACCTTGCCACTGGTCCCTTCCATACCGACCTTGTTGGAATTCTTGTCCATCGTACCGATAGCCGCCAGTTCTAAATCGTTTGGCATGATTTCCCTGCCGAAATCCTGCCCCTGATTTCCCCCTGTCTACTGCTGGGATACCCCACTAGTACTGTCCCCTCCAGCTTTATCCGACTGGTTAGTTACCACTCCCCTCTCGCTTCCTTTCGCGTGGAAGCGATATTCCTGACAGTGCCGGAGTGTTGTGTTAACGACATCAATATAAGATAATAATTCATAATTACTAATTAAATGTTGTCTGATTCTCCAGACTAACCCATCCACAAACTTTACTTTCTTTCTCTCTTCATTTCTTAACTCATCCGGTACAAAATTTGCCAAACGAGTAAATTCTTCCTCGTAATCGGCCACTGAACTGTCTCCCTGAGTCACCTTTTTAATTTTCTCCTCATTTCGGTCTCAACCGCTGGACGAAAATACTTGCGGTCGAACCACACCCAAAACCCTGCCATAGCTAGTGTATCCCTTTCCTCAACTGTGGTGATCGACTCCCACCACTGTAGCGCTGCTCCCACTACACTAAAAGTGGCTAGCATTTGCTCCTGCACCTCATCGCAATCTCCCATGCATAGGTGACGCTGGATATCTCTCTTCTTTGACACGCTAGCACTACACCTGAACCCGCTCACAACTCTGGTGGATGACCACTCTTGAAAAAAATCTCTCTTACTTGCTGCCACCCCGACGACCCTGCGTGAGTCTGAACATCCGGCGCCACTAACACTTGAGGCTGATCCTGTGAAAAGTACCCTGCCATTGTGACCACCGTCGCTCCAACTTCCTGTGCCACTAGTTTAGTTGTCTGTGCTGCCAAAATCATCTCTGACCGTTGCTGCGGTAACTCTTGCTCCTGACGAGCCTTCCTAGTCTCATCTCCCACTGTTGCCCGAGCTTCTCCCTCTCTCCTGGGCGGCATCTGGAGTGAGAATTGAATCGTATGAGTTCACCCCCAAATAAATAAATGGCCGAAGAACGTAAATGCGCATACGTATAAGAATACAACAATCCTATGATATGGCTCTATATCAAAGATTGCTAAGCCGAAACATGAAAATCCGAACAGATCCTAAGGACACTAGAACCTGATGCTCTGATACCATCTGTGACACCCCACCTAATAAAATACCGGGTGATCAGTCCTATGCCAAATTAAAACAGGAATCACAGTTGGTTCATCCTTAGCATCACTGTCGAAAACTTTTTAAAACATACTAACCACCGAGTATTCCAAAAGCTGGTGCCAAATTTTAACTTTTTAATTAAACAAAATAGTACATGCGGAAATAAATATAAACCATTCAGACAACTGGATAAAACTCAACTGAAATAATTAATTACATAACTTTCCGAATAAACCATCAGCCACCAAAGTGAAATAATCCAGTACAATATTCAACACCGGAATACAACAAATCTAAAAACTGAACTGAAAGTCTGGGCGACATGCCCTAAATAAAACCAGAACTTATGAATGATTCTTACTCTAGGAATGAATAAGCGATGCGTCTAATCCAAATTCCTGCTAGCATCCATATATGTCGCAGCTTCATGTCCCTGGAATAGAATATTAATCCTGGCATCCCTGTGGCTGGACACCTAAAAGGTTTTGGAAATAGTTTTATAGCAAGGGTTAGAACCCAAAATATTTTGAAAATATTTAGCAAGTGAATTAACTGCAGTAATTTAAAATGCATGAATGCGCTCCATATTTATGTTAGTGTCTCACTCCCATGTGGACAATCTCACCCCTCCACTATTGTGCACACCTAACGGTTACCTTGACCCCCACCTAGTTGCTCTACCCCTTCCAACTAGTCCTTGTATAAACTCCCCTTGCCATACTACTGTAACCCAGGTATAATGATTCTTCAATTATAAGTTATCTCATAATTAACTTAATTAACTCCTTCTTAATTAGTAGCATATAACCGTATCACAAGTTATATAAAGTAAATACATCACACACTGTATTATTACCCGCATATAATATTGAATACCATTATATACGTACCTTTACTAAAACATCCACACATATAACATACGTATATCCATCCCTCCGAGTATACCCTCGCCGGACGATTCCCTCTAAAGTGCTATCTCACTAGGTGTGCTCACATAACCTAGTTACCCAAGTTGGAATCGCTCACCAACTTGGCCCAAACTATAAGCGTAGTGGAGGCGGTCATATTCCTTCCCTAAAAGTAAGATAATCCCCTCACCCATATACCGGACGCTATGACCTGGGGATATACTCGCCCTACTCCTCAAGCTAGGGGATTCACCCACATCGCTGTAACAACCCGCCTAATAAGATACCGGGCGATCACTCCAATATTAAATTAAAACAGGAGTTTCATATGGATCATTCTTAGCATCACTGTCGAAAATCCAATTAATTACTAATATCCTATTAGGTGGCCGTTAAAAACTTTTATCTAACAACTCTTTTTAGCGCACAAATAAAAACATTCACAATTAAATGCTTAATGAACTGAAATAGAAAAGAAAGGAACTTAAAATAACCGAACACTCGGTCCAAAATAATACAACCATATCGAATGCTGTACTGAAAGAATAAATAAATGCAATTGAGCCATTGGCTTGAGTGTTTATACAATATCTCCTATCTAGAGTACAAGGAAAGAAACATCTACCGATAACCTGCAAGCATCCACAGCTGCTGCAAAAGACGTCTGACTCGAAAGAGTTTCCATCCAGGCGTCCCTGTGTCTGGACACCTATATATATACAGTATAGAGAAAGAAAGGAGAGTAGACAAACGGGTCAGAGCCCGAATGTTTAGAAAATATTTTGCAAGTGCATAAATGATTTATTTTTAGAAAAATAGTTTTATCTCATATTTAAATTGGTATCGCACTCTCGTGAGATACCCCTCACCTCTCCTCTAACAGTGCACTCCTAGCGCATCCCTTAAACCTCCTAGTCAAGCTACCCTGCTAAACTAATCTAATACCCAACCACTATCTAACCTAGATAGTCAAACAGATGTACTGAAGGCTAACTTCACTTTAATCTCGACGCTATGCCATGTTCGTGCGTGGGGTGTCTCGCGAAGCGAAATCCAAAAAAGGAACCCCCCCGATACACTACTATGCAGCAAGGTCGATCTTTGAGATTCATTAGACCCTAGGCACCCAATTTATGCATATACATACATCTACAATATACTTCCGGATAATATAAATATCTCCCGGACTGAGGATTACTTGATACATAAAGTATTTATAAATACTTATTCTTTTCATTTCAAAAACTTCCATTTCCCTTCTCATATCCAGGAAATGTATTTAAAAGCCAATTCATTATCATGAATTGCTTTAATAAATCATATACCTTTTAAAAGCCAGTTTTATTATCATAAAATGCTTTTCCTTATCAAAATATCCCATTTCCCTTTTTATACTCAGGAAATGTATTCAAAGACATTTTCATTATCATAAAAATGCTTTGATCATAACATATGCTTCCACATCCCTTCTTCCATCCGGGAAGTGTTACCGAAGCCACTTTATATATAACCCATTTCCCTTCCTATATCCAGGAAATGTAATTAAAGCAAATCCATTATTATGAACTGCTTTAATAAACGCGTTCTAAGACCGCCCGTCCGGATTTCTCCACTGTGCGCGCCCCTAAATGGCTATCATCTTCCAGGGCCTCCAAGATAACCTGGGATCCTATATCGAAAGACGTCGGGAAGCGACCATGTGCCTGCGGGATAGTCAAGACCACACCCGGAATCTCCTAACCAGCGCAGAAAATATATATCAACAAACGCTCACATGGCCTATAGGACTATATACACCCTGCATTCATTAGCCAGGGGGCTTCACCATACGTACGCAACTTCCCTTATGATAGCGATTTAGAGAGGTGTGTAATCCATATTTTATCAATTATGAAAATCATTTATTTACCATTTTGAAAATATTCATTTTTATATTTTCAAAAGCATTTCCATCATAACATATATATATACCTAAATCACACAGTATATACATATCCTATATTCTTCCTAGAATATATATAAATGGCCATAGTGGCCTATAGCATCTAGCGATGACCAATAATCCCAAAGATTCCCTCCAGGAATCACAATCATGCATTCCTATAAGCATGATACTAAACCCAAAGTATTTTCTTACTTTGTTCAATACTAATTACCTCAATCATCTCCTCAAATTCTTTAGAGGTCCTAAAAATCCTTTTGAGAACCCCTAATATTTATCTCCAATAAATTAAAACTAATGATTTCAATCTCGGACAGCTTTCCGTAGAAAAATCACTATAAATCCAAAAAAAATCAGAAAAATACGCGGTCGGCGCCCACGCGACCGCATCGAAGAGATATAAAAAATTTATTTTTTGATCAAGAGCCGAATCGATTCTCCTCTAGGCCGAATCGATTCGGTAAGCACGCTGCCTACACTGTTCATCGTCTTCTCCGAGACGGTTTTGGCCATTAAAGCTTCTCCCAAGCTTTTGTCGCCTCACCCAACGTCCTACAACCTCAACCAACTACAAATACCCATATATTAAGGGTTCTAAACATCCTAGAACCCTGAACCGCCAATTAATTTTACATAAAACCTAAGTTTCTCCAATTAACCAATTTTAGGGGTTTATTCGTTTTATCTCCCGAAAACCCGTTTTATCCACGAAAACCCAACCCAAAATCATTAGGGTTTGATTATACCAAACTACGGTATGAGATATTTATGCAAAAATTGAATAAAGCAAGTAAACACTTGCCTCGTGGATATAATCCGACGATCTCGAGCCGAATCCCGCGGAGTTTGGCCGGAATCTCCCCGTTCTCCTCTTTTTCTCTCCTCCTCTCTCTCTTCTCTCTCTTTTCTTTCTTTTCTTTCTATTCTCTTCCCCTCTCCCTATTTAAATAGGAAGAAAAGGGTTTTAACCCTTAAAACCCAAAAACGACTCGTTTACCCAATTACGAGTTACTTTTACCTCTAAAAATACCCGAAACTCATTTTCGACAATCGGACACTCTTTTCCGACTATCTCGGACATTCCGAGAATTATAGCGCAGTCAAAATTCCCATCCGAGGTACTTGACCGCAAATCACTATTCTAACCCATAAAAGTAAATGCGGGTTTTCCAATTTAAAATCTGACCTTTTCGTCAATTTTCTCCACGACGACATAAATTAAATTATTGCGACCTATATAGTCCAAAAGTGATCACAACTTCCATCGAAAATCATTAAATCCTCGAAAATCCCAAAAATCACTATTTCGAGAAATTCCTCAAATATCCAATTTATAATTAATAATGGAATTTAATCGTCTCCAAAAGGTCGGGTTGTTACAATCGCGCAACCTCCCATGATAGCACTAGAGTATATAAATTGAATAAATATCTAGTCACTGATATTTAATATCACACACAATATATATACACGTATATATATACTATCACTACACCGTATATATATAATATAAACGTCGACTTTACCGTGTACTCAAAATCCCGTACACTAGCCCATAATTTCCTGAGTCTGTGGCCCGACTCAACATAATTAATTTTCTCACTTAATAATTTATCATCTTCCCGAGTCTATGGTCCGACTCTAATATAATTAATTTTCTCACTTAATAATTTATCATCTTCCTGAGTCTATCGTCCGACTCTAATATAATTAATTCACACCTCAATTAATATAATACTTTCCCCGAGTCTATGGTCCGACTCTAAATAAATTAATTAACACACTTATTAATTTAATACCTCCCCGAGTCTATCGTCCGACTCTAATTAAATTAATTACCACACTTATTAATTTAATACCTACCCGAATCTACAATCCGACTCTAAATTAATTAATCACAACATCAATTAATTTAATACTTTTTCGAGTCTACCTTCCGACTCTACCTTCATTAATTAACACATTCATTAATTTAATAATTTGGTGTCACTCAACCATTATTCCCGGACTCGCTCACTTGGCCCATAACTTAATATTTCCCAAGTCTATGTTCCTATCACAAGGAAACACACAATAGGCATTCACAACCCAAGTAATCCTATAAAACAGTAGGTATTTACGCAACCCAATTATTCATACTTGTACGTAATATACTTCTCTCTAATATTCACCGTACTTGTTTGCTTTACGAATTTATTTCACTTTCGTATTAATTCAAGTATTCACACAACTCTAAGGGTCCTAGTTACCCCTTGTTATATCAATTCAGTAGTTACCCTTGTTAACCCACTGACCTAACGAATTTAAGCTCGCTCACGCTTGTCCGTAATTATATTCTTATCATCTCGAATTAGAGTACGTCACAATCAAGCCTATGAATCTTCACTTTAACTTTCTCATAAAATTACAGGCCAACACTCAATCATATACCTACTTACATATCATTATTCCATCAATATATTTCATCGAGGTCCGAAACAATTCCTTGATAAAATTTTAGACATTTGAGGTTAAAAAAGAAAAATCTCAAATTTTCTGGCAGATTAAACACCCTCTAGTAAAATTTCGATTTCTCCCTCTACAGAACTCCGATTGACCTGATTCCAAGTTCATTGGATAGCTAAGAGAAATATATTTCCATTAATGTGTGGTTCACACTCTAATTCGAAGTAAAATGCAAATCGCACACTTTTAAAGTCACGTCAAAATTCTGGCAGATTACTATGTTGACAGATCAAACACCTTATAGTAAAATGTCGATTACTCCCTCTATAGAACTCCGATTGACCTAATTCTATGTTCATTGGATAGATAAGAGAAACACCTTTCCATACATGTATGGTTCACACTCTAATTCGAAGTACAACTCAAATGGCATACGTTTAAAGTTGTGTCAAAAATTCTGGTAGATTGACATATTGTGTTCATCAAATAAACCCTAAGTCATTCAAGATTCATGTTCTTCATCCAAGAACTCATAAAGATTCCATGTTAATCATCAAATATATTCAAATTTAATTTTATCTTTACTTAGGGATATATAATACACCTATTTCTTACTTTGAATCTCAACCAAGTATTCCATTAACAAAACCCCATTTTGTATCCATTTATCCCCAAAACGAATTTTAGTCTACACATCACTAAAATATGAATTGGATATCACCATTTACATATTACCGCAAATTAACCACTTGCTTGAAATTATTCGTAGGGTCTGATTTCGTTGGTGTAGAGAATGGTTGATGAAGAACACCCCAAATTAGTCCCTTAATTTAGCTCCAAAAGATCCCCCAATTGACTTCTTAATTAGCTTCCTCTAATCCTCTCTCAAACCCTAGGTTTAGGATTTTCTATCTGTCGTTCCTAGTCCCTCAATTAGGTTAAAAATACAAAATTCCGTTTTTGGCCATCTGGACCTAATTAAAATGGCCCAACTCACCCCGTGTGGGCCCGGCTATGCCCAAAAATGCCCCGAGACCCAATTACTACCCCCGGGTACTCTTTTCTGACTATCTCGACCCATCCGGACGCAATCGCGTACTCGAAATTGTCATCCGAAATATTTTTTGTCATTTCCAAATTATGACCTCGAAATGCGACACGCGAGATTTCGAACCATTAAACTTAAAAATCGTCAATTATAAATAATTCGGCTCACTCAAATAAATTCTCCAACTAATGGATTTAAGTTTTTCCAATTTAAATATTTTTATAACTCCCAAAAATAATTAAATATTAAATCCGCAAAATTACGAGGTGTTACAAGATGTACCATGCATGAGGCTTTACAAATGTCGGGATTTGACAGACATTGGTCTCTAGGATGCTGGTTTAATACGTTTGGCATTACATGTGTAAAGATGTAATGCATCGAGTAGTGAGTTATTTTTTAAGGCCAACGGGTCGAATGAGTGAAATATCGAGACCACTCAGGGATGTTTGCACCACTAGTTGAAGAAGTAGAAAAAAAAGAATAATAATAATAATAATAATAATAATAATAATAATAATAATAATAATAATAATAATAATAATAATAATAATAATAATAATAATAATAATAATAATAATAATAATAATAATAATAATAATAATAATAATAATAATAATAATAATAATAATAATAAGAAGAAGAAGAAGAAGAAGAAGAAGAAGAAGAAGAAGAAGAAGAAGAAGAAGAAGAAGAAGAAGAAGAAGAAGAAGAAGAAGAGAGAGGCTCAGACATAACCTGTGGTAGTTGAAATTATATTTAAGCCTCGGGTATCCGGTCAACATCCAAAAGGCATGTTCTATATCTGCAGGCATCTAAGACATTGGAGGAATCACTGCTCGATCTACTTGGGAAAGAGTAATAGAAGTGATTTTTTCTATTTAGTCATTGATACATGTTTTGTGGTGATATTTATAGGTACCTAGTGTGTAGATTCTGGGGACACTAATCACTTTTACAAATATTTACAGGGATTCTAGGTAACTTAGGAGCTGAGTGAAAGATAAATTTTGTTATTCACGAGAAATCATAGCAACGAAATATTTTTGTATTATGAAATTCAATTTTAAATTCTTGTGAAGACAAAAAGTCAATTTTAGAAGATTCTTTTATGTTCAAGCTATTTGTAGAAATTTAAATTATGTCTATAAGTTAGTTTTGAATTGATATTTGGTTTATTTTAATAATGATGTTTTTATTAAAAATAAAAAATATTTTATTTGTTCCGACACTTTGGAATATGAACTATATGCTATAATCATGTCTCACCATTACTCCTAATAATGAAATAAGTAACTTTAATGGAAATAATCTAAAGAGAAACAAACCTTCTAAGTTGAATTAGTATTTATATGGAACTTTACCTTGCGCCATATTAATCAAAAAAGAGTTTAAATACTAGTTTCACATGGACAATTGAATTCATTGTAAGTGGAGGCATTCCCTGTTTGTGAAATATTCTTAGAGGGTAAAATGACTAGGAGGCCTCTTATGACCAAAGGTTGTAGAGCAAACAATGTGTTGGAACTGGTTCATTCTGATTTGCGTGGACCTATGAAAATTCGAGTAAGAGGTGTCTATGAGTACTTCATCACTTTGATTGATAATTACTCAATATTTGGATATGATTACCTTATGCATCACAAGTCTAAAGCCTTTGATAAATTCTAAATATATAAGGATGAGGTGGAGCGTAGGCATGGTAAACTAATACAAAATCTACAATTTAATCATGGAGGTGAGTACCTCTTGGGAGAGTTTAGGAATCATCAATTAGAGATGGTGATCACATCCTAATTTTCTACATCGGGCACTCCACATCAAAATAGTTTAGCATAAAGAAGGAACATGGCTCTTTTGGACATGGTTAGATCCATGATGGGTTATTTAAATCTGTGGAATTCCTTTTGGGGTTTTGCATTGGAGACAGCCATATAGTTACTGAACTTAGTTCCATTGAAATCGGTTTAAAAACTCCCACGGAGCTGTAGACTAAGTGCAAGTCTAGTCTAAAACTTATTCAGATTTGGAGTTACCCAATACATGTGCTAAGGAATGAGTCAGGGAAGTTAAAATCAAGGACAAATGTATGTCTCTTTGTAGGTTACCCAAGAAGAACTAAGGGTAGTGAGTTTTATGATCCTAAGGACCATGGGGTATTTGTTAGCACAAAGGATTGTTTCTTAGGGAAAGATAATACGATAGACCACAAACCGAAGAGCAAGTTAATCTTATAAGAGATAAGAGGGTAAAATAAAGAAATTGCTTATGAACAACCCGTACAAAATGAAATATAACCTAATATTGAAAGTACACTACCTAGTGGTAGTGGGAGTATTATCGATGATCAGGAGTCACTTATACTGGACCCCTAGTGGAGCCACTTTATAGTAGAAGATTCACACGTCAATTTGATAGGTTAGTGTATTTAAGTAAACATTTCGGTGAGATCTGAAAGACCAGATCCTAGGAACTACAACCAGACACTCCAAGATAAGGTCTTTAAGCTTTGGTTAAAGTATATAAATACCGAGATGGATCCGATGTATTTGAAACAAGTTTGGGAGCTTATAGACTTTCCAAATTGGATAAACCCCATCAGATGCAAGTGCATATACAAGAAAAAAATAAGGGTATATGGGAAGATGGAAACCTCCACAGAAAGGTTTACTCACTAAGAAGGTATTTACTCTGAAAGAAGGGATTGGCTATAAGGAAACCTTCTTGCCAGTAGCTATGCTAATGTCTATCCATATTATTTTATCTATTGTGGCTCATCTCATTCTCGAGATTTGGTAAATGGACGTCAATACTGAGTTCTTAAATAGTAGTCTTGACGAGTGCATTTATATGATGTGGCCCGAGGAATTCATAGCAAATTGACTAGGAAAGCAATGTGTGCAAAATTAAGAGATCAATTTATGGACTTAAGCAAGTGTCAAGATCTTGGAACATCCAGTTTGATCAGCTAATAAAATCTTATAGTTTTGACCAATACCCGAATAAAAATTGTGCGTATAAAGATCATGACAAAAACGTGCTTGTATTTTTAGTTCTATACATGGTTGATATTATCCTCATCGTGAACGATATGGGTGTATTATATAGTATATGAGTGTGGTTGTCTAGTCAATTTAATATGAAGGAATTATGAGAAGCCAGTCACATCCTTGGGATCAAGATTCTGTGTGATTGGAAAAATAAGATTATGGGATTATCCTAAGCTAATTATATCGATGATGTTCTTATAAAGTTTATCATGTAATACTTCGAGAATGACTTGGAATCTCTTTATCTAAGGATTAGTGTTATAAGACACCCGAAAAGATAAAGATGATGAGGAATATACCTCATTTATGTTATGTTGTGCACAGGACCATACATTTAATTTGTCGTTGTCATGGTCATCAGATTTCACTCCAACCCAAGTAAGATCACTAAACGGTATTAAAGAACATTCTCGAGTATATGAAAAGGACTAGAGATTTTGTGTCGGTTTACTTAATAGATAGTCTTATACTCATTGGGAACATAGACTTAAATGTTTAGTCGGATATAGATTTAAGTAAGTCGACCTCAGGAAATGTATTTACCCCAGGATATGGAGCCATAAGTTAGAGGAGTATCAAGAAATCATGCAATATTGATTCCACTATAGAAGTTGAATATGTTGCAGCTTTGGAGGCGACAAAGGAGGTGGTTTAGCTCTAAAACTTCCTAAGTTATTTGGATGTAGTTCCTCTAGCGAGGTCGGGTATTACACTTCATTGTGTTAATAGAGATGTGGATGCTAACCCGAAAGAACCATGGATTCAAAAAAGAGCAAAGAACAATGAGCAAGAGTATCATTTGATATGAGAGATCATGTAGAGAGGCAAAATAATCGTGACCAAGATTACAGATGGGAATAACCTTTAAAAACATTTTCCTATCGATCTTGATCAATATTGGATGGATTAAAACCAACCAAATGCATAGGAAAATCTATACATGAAAACTAGGGTTTTTGAGTTCATACTTTTGCAGATTTTGTTATCAATCGATAAAATGAAACCGAGTTGATGTAGATTCTGATATAAAATGTATAGGGAGGTGCAGGATTAAAGTTGATTAAAACAACGCCAACAATTCATAAGAAGGATTAGGGATGGTTGCTCGCACAAAGATAAATCTTCTCGAAAGATCTCCTATGAAGATGGTTGTTCACACAAAGCTGAGGATGCTCAAAAGACATCGCACAAAGATCAAGACCTGGGGATAAATACAATAAAACATAAATTATAATAGTAACTTTGATGTACTTATATTTATCTCTCCCTAAAAATATAAAGTTTACTTTGTAAAAGTTTGAGTTGCTCGGTATCTTCGAGGGACTATGTCTGGCAGTACATGGGAGATCTTATATGCTCTATCGAACAACCTCACTCTGGGTATCTTGCAGGGATTTGGTTTGGCGAATTGGGTGCAAGGCAACGTTGGAAGAGACCAACCCCTTTAGGGTACTTGGGCAAAGCCTTGGTTTATATACAACATGTCCCAGTAGTACCTCGAGAGAATCCCCTCGGGGGTCCCCAGTCCTAAACAGTTGTGTAAGTGTTAGCTTGTGGTACTCACATACAGATTATAAGTTGCTCGAACGAATTGTAGTTCGAGCAACCTTCTATTCGAAATACCATCTCTAGGAACCCATTCGAGAGTCCTTAGTCCTAAATAGTCGCCCAAAATATGAACTTCTAAAGTCTACACACACTATAAGTTGTTCGAAGAAGTCATTAGTCGAATAATCTTCAATTCTATGAACCAATTTTTTGAGAGATGTGACAGCACATCCTTCGTAGGTTACTGTTTACCAACTCTTTGACATCAGCATGTCTGACATTCAAGAACTCGATAAAATAGAACCCAAGTGAAGATATTCCTACGATGATAGGTCCATAGCTGGCACATCACGTCTTATTTAATTTGTTCACAACTCTAAAGAGTGAAAAATAGTGTTCCCGCCAAAATATCATGTCTGGCTTATTTAATGCAATATCTTTGGCATTAAATGCACTGTAACACCCCGCCTAATTAAATACCGGGTGGCCAGTCCCATACCAAATTAAAACAGAATATACAGTTGGCTCATTCTTAGCATCAGTGTCGAAAACATTTACAACTCACCCAATACCCAATTAAGCTGGTGTTAAAAAACTTTCCAAATTTTAAATTTCAACAAAAAACATTTTTAATTTAAGAATAACACAACACATTTTATTCTACAACACTGATAACTGAACAGATAACACAAACGAATTTAAATACAATTGGAATAAACATTCTCAAATAATATTAATCCATTACAGTAATCCCAACAATAACAAATGTATTAAAATGACACGAACACAATAGTATTTGACTCCGATAGAAAAGAGATAGCTGAATTCCCTTGGGCGACATGCCCTAACTAAAAGAATACTGTGAATCAAATGACGATAGGCGTCTAAGCAAAACTCCATAGCTCCATAGCTCGTCGTAATCCGCTAAGGTTGGCGTCCTTGTTATTGGACACCTGATATAGAAGGTACAATAGAAAAGAAAATATGCAAGGAAACGGGTCAAAGCGCGATTGTGAAAATGATTTTGAAAACAACAAGTATTTAACAAGTGCAATAAAGCATTTATTATGTACATGTTAGTATCCAGACTCTCACTTGATATTCTCACCTCTCAGCTAAAGTGCACACTTAACGTTCCCTATTAACCTCCTAGTTAATGGTTCCTCTTCACCAATTCCATAATATGATTCCATTCCCATATCATAACCCCGTATGTCCCATACCATACGTTATATAACCATTCTTATCCATTTCTCATTTATATGAATCGTTTCTCATTAACATGAATTAAGCTCTTCAATAAATATTCATTAACTTACTTCAATTCTTTTCTCAATTCACCGTTATCTACAATTATCACGCAGTAGATGATTTAACCATGATATAACCATTCATTCATTTAATTCATTATATATATATATAAAATACGGCACCCCGAGTCACAGCTGCGGTGCAATGCATTACTCTGCTATCATGTCCCATCATCGTTGGTCGCCGAATAGGGAGCTAAAGGTTCGATAAGGATTTCTCGAACCATAAACAACAACATACAAATTGGAGGTGAACATAGTTCTAGTATCCATGGGTCACGCACATACCCACAGTCAGTGGATTTATCAACTCCCCGATAAGTCTTTCATAGACCTATGTTCTTGAGCGACAAATCAAAGATCCAATGGATTCATCAGGATATGACTGCCCTCACGCGCAAACCTCCTGTCGATAGCAAGTAAGCTAGGTATGTCATGCACATAATCATCAATCAATCAAATACGCATTATCATACCTATAATATACTATCAACAAGGTACTCACATTACCCTTAGATTATTCCCATACGTAGCATTATATCTCTTAAATCCCACGTATGAAAATATCACAACTTTACTTCTTAATTTAATTATCCCCGAGCCTCACTCAATACTCAAGGTTTAAATAGGTTTTTCCTCCATATATATTCAGTAAGAAGTCACTAATATCCTACTGTTCCATAGCATCATATCTCCTAAATTACTACGAATTAAACTCTCCTTATAATTAGGGTTAAAACCGATAGTTTCACATCTCTTATAAACACATCTACTTTCACTTAGGATTAAACCCTCTTGTAAACTTAAGGATACCCAGGTGTTATATTCAATCACCCCTACTGGTCCTATCTTTAATCCTCATGCCTACCAATTATCATGTGTCAAATGAATCTAGCAACCGAAATACCTTTCAATTTGATTATCATTATTCTAATCATTTAAATCCCAATCAAATTAATTCAAATCTTAACTAGGGCTTACTGATCTTCTCTAAGTCCCATAATATCCAATTAATAATCATCAAAATATACAAAAGGTTTGGGATTAGAATCAACATTAAAAAGAAACATCTTCACATATTCTGGGGAGGTCGATCGATCGACGGCAGGGGGTCGATCGATCGATCGCCCAGGTAACAGCCCAGTTTTTCTGCATTTCTGCAACTACGGGTTTAGCCATTTTTTATCATTCAAACCTTCATATTAACAACCCAAATGACTTATAATCCTTATTACATGATATATCAACATATATAAATTATTTCTAATCATCTAAACATCCTAGAATCATCAACAGATTGAATTAAAAGCATGTTTATATCCTCTTTTTCCAGAAAATTATCAACATAGTATCTTCAAGAACACATCAATGGTTTTTATAATTTCTTCAACAGATTTATGATTATTTCCTGGATTACTAACAACCTACAACATGAGTTTTATTCTTATATATTTTCAGTATCCAGAAATCCATTTAACAACTCCATCTTTATCTTCCAAACATGAAAAATCATCTCTTTTTATAACTATTCTGACATGGACTATATACAAACTTAGATTGCCATTATCAAACACTTGCCTCTAATGAAGGTTTGATCCTTTGGTGTAGTATATCACAGGTCATTCTCCCTTCTCCGGTCAACCTCCGGTGGTGGTTGGTGATGGTGAAATCAAATAGTGTGTGTGTATTTTATCCCATTTCACTTTGTTTAATTTTAATTTGAAGTAGAAATTAAAATTTGGTAATTCGTTTGATTTATTGAACCATCACCCTTTACGCTTCCGCATATCTATTTCATAAAAAGGAAATATAATTTTAAAAAGGATTTTAAAGGATTTAAAATCGGGGGATTTGATCATACAGTTTGGCCAAGGTTTTTTATATTTTCGTCTTCCTTCATGCTTTGGGTCAGCATATTGTCCATGTAAACTTCCATACTCTTCCTTATCTTCTTCTCAAACACCTTGCTTATAAGCCTTTGATATGTGGCACTTGCATTTTTAATTCGAAAAGCATAACATTATAATAAAAAGTACCTCAGGCGGTGATAAATGAGGTCTTATCTCTGTCCTCTGGATTTATTTTAATCTGGTTATAACCAGAATAGGCATTTATAAATATCAATAGTTCGTTCCCAGCCGTTGCATCCACAAGTTGAAAAATTCGAGGCAAAGGATAATAATCCTTAGGACATACCTTATTTAAGTTTGTGAATCCAACACACATCCGACGTTTGTCATTTTTTCTTGGTACCATTACTATGTTTGCTAGTTGTCGGGATACATCACATCTTTAATGAAGTCAACTTTTTTTAGCCCGACCTTCTTCTTAAATTGTCGTATTCTAATCCTCTGAGAATACCCATCGCTTTTTCTTTACTGTTTTTACTTCCTGGACTATGTTGAGCTCATGACTATTAATGGTTGGGTCAATTACAAGCATGTAATCATGGCTTCGGGAAAAACTCTTTTTTTAGCTTGTAAAAAGTCATCCAGTTGCTCTTTGAGGACGAGATTTAGGGAGAGCCGATCTAGGTTATCCTTTCAGGATCTTCGTCCTCTCGGATTACTGGTTTTGTTTGATCAACCGCTTTTATAGTTACCAACTTATCTTCATTTAGAGGATCTAACATCTCGATCTGATAAGTTTGATCTAATTTCATATTTTCTTCCTCATCGGCCTAAGTGTAGTAGCATTCGTGTGCTTCCACCTGGTATTCCTTTACCACTCCCATTCAAAAATTAGTGGGTAACTTTAGGCATTGATGAACAGTTGAGGCTACAACCTCAAATTTCTTCAGACCCACTCTTCCACAAATAATATTATAGGACGATAAGATATTCTTGTCAAGGACGAAGAATCTCATCGTCTCAATTCTGGAGGTCGGTTACGTTTCAATAACAACTTCTAACTCTATTGTGCCTAGTGGGTGTACCTTCTCACTTGAAAATCTGATCAGTGGACGATGATAAACTTGTATTTTTTTTGGACAACTTCAGTCCTTGGAAATAGTCAAGCAAAAAAACATCCTTTGAGCTTCCATAGTCTACTAGAATTCTCTTCCCATTCCTATCATGGACCATCATGGTTACTACAATTGGGTCATCATGAGGATATAATAACCCTTAGAGATCATACCTAGATAATCCTATTAATAGTCGATCCTTGATGACTTTCTGAGTTCGGACGTCTGCTATTATTGTCATGTTGATGTCTCTATTATCGGCACAAACTCTTATTTCGTTGAGGTATACCTTTCTATCAATTGGTCCATCACCTCCACTAACATCCCCTCCTGCTATGCAATTTCAAGTTGAAGAAATCATATTCAGTTCTTTTGCTGGCTCATTGGGCTTTGCAGGGAGGTCTGGATCGTCTATATCACTGTTCTCCTGGGCTCTTTTTCCATCCTTATTTTTTACGTGAGGTGATCTTTATCTTTCATCGGCTTCTAATCACTACGATTTGGTGTTGGCCTACCATTTTCTCCATATATTAATTTAGCTTCCCTTTTTTATTAGGGCCTCAATTTTATCTTTTAGACAAGGTAGTCTTTAGTCTCATGCCCGTGGTCTTTGTGGAACTTAAAATTTTGTTCTTATCTCTTCTTCCAATAGGAGTTTTTAACTTTTTTGACCACTTTAATTCACCATTTCCTTGGATCTCATCATAGATATGGTGTACTCACATTGGCAAGGGAGTATACTCGTCAAACTTCCGATATAGTTTTCGGTCATTCTTTGACTTGGGGCCCTCTTTTAGCTTTTCCCATCTTTCTGAGTTGTTAACCTCTTCAAGTTTTTTTTATTAAACTCTTTTATAGACATAATTTCTTCTGCACTCATGATCTTTCTTACTTTGGCGAAAAGCTTGGTCATATAGTTTGGAGATTCTTTGGCCAATACCTAGTATAACTTTCCAGGCAATAACCCACTCATAATTGTCGTGATGGAAACTTGGCTGTTGTTGTAGCCCACCACCTCTAGATTTTTGGTATTAAATCTAGTAATGTAATCTCTTATCGTTTCATCCTCACATTGATGGACACTTAACAAGTAAGCTTCCCTTTTGCCAGGTTTTGGCCCCAAAACATAAATTATCAACAAAAAGATCGACCAATTATTTAAAATCAAAGATCTTCCCTTTTGGTAACCCATTATACCAGATTTTAGTAGGTCTTGTTAGAGTGTTTGAAAAATCTCCGCGATGCATCTTATTAGCTACTGAGAATATATCGCATATTGCCTGGTATGCCTCGATATGAAAAATTGGATCTTACTCCCTCATTCCTGAGGATTAACATGTGGATTGAATTTTTTTGGGGTGGGATAACTTATCATAGAGTTCGTGAATGGAAATCCCTATATAAATACCATTTAAATCGAGTTTTTATTCTTGATGAGGTTACCCAGATGATCCTCTATTCGTTGGCTTGTTCCCGTCCATAGTTGGTCTTTATTTGTTCATGTACCTTTATTAGCTCATCCACGACTTTCAATTGATCTCTCTTCTCTTTGTCCATCTTGTTCGTACCTGGATGATGCTCTAGCATCATATATTGAGCCATCATCCATTTGTCTTCTATACTCTTCTCGTTTTGTACTTCGTTCAAGGTGCAGATGTACTTGTGTTCCTCTTCTTTCCAATTTATTAAAGACTGGTACTCTGCTGAGCCTCTCAAAGGCACTTGTGTGTTCATTTGAATATGTTTGGTCATCATCATACCCAGTTGACCTCATGGTCTAGGTTCTATATAGTTGGTAGGAGTACTATTCATGTTTTGACCCACTTCTCCGAGCAAAGTTGCTCATATCAGATCCCAAACTTAGTCTCCTAGGGTTCTTCATAGCTTTACCTCAATTTTCTTGGATCTTATCTCTGCATGAGGCAGGAGGAGGGGATTCCCTGTGTTTATCTGGGTTAATCTATATAGGTAAGGGTAGCTGAAATTGGTTATGGATGAACTGGTCATCTTTGTGAGGCCAGAACACTTTGGGTGAGTTGTCTCATATTCTCTTGCATAGCTTCTTGGCTCTTAATTGAGCTCTGCAAAAATCCTGCTAAGTCCCCTATTTCAATAGGGGTTGAGGATGGCACAACTTTTTTATCCCTACTATTTTCTCAGTGTTTAGTAAAAATTCCCAAAAAACAGAGTATGATAACAGGAAAATAAAATATGACTGGATACTTGCAAAATTGAAAATTACGAAACTATTTTAGGTGTAAATTAATGTATCTAGGTCCAAATTACATAGAATTAGATAATGGAATAGTAAATCAAGAATTTAAAGGGAGAAATCAAGCGAATTTACTGACTTGATCAGTGAGACGATCGTCAATGAAATTTGGGGGTGTTTTCACAGAATTTTCAGAATTACCACAATTAGAAATTAGAAATTAGAGGATAAACAACTTGGCTTTAGTCTTTTCCACAGATGACGCCATTCTGTTATCGTCTAAAATTGATTTTAGGATTTGTCTTAGCTAGTTGAGATTTAATCTGAGATAACAAATAATAAATAAGTAGTAGATGTATATAAGTAAAGATAAATGTGAGAATAAGAGGATTTATAATGAGAATTACGTGGTTCAACTCTCCAGAATCAACCTACACCCATAGGGTAGATTTTAGTACTAGGATTTAATTGACTGGAGGTCTCAAAACAGTACATATCACCCAATCTCTCTGTTTAGACAGTTAGAATGTAAGAACAGATCTCTGCCTATTAGTTGGTCCAGATCCCAATGAGGGATCTCTCCTTTTATAGTGAATGAGTATGATGAAATGTCTATTTGCATCAGTATGGGTCAAGTGGAAACATTTTCTTAATGGAGCAAAACCCAAATAACCAATAGTTTAATGTTTTACCCATGAAGGAATGTCCATGCACATATTAACTATCGATTAGCTCTATGCACATGGTATTGTCCATCCTTTTACATTGTTACTACAGTTATAATATGTCAGTTAGCCTTGTTGGCATTGACCTAGTCTACCCAGAAGGAAAGGGGGCAGACCTCATTATTGAGTCGATGTTATTTATTAGTATCTTTTCGATCGGGGCCGAGCTCTTTTACTTTATATTTAATGGTTTTATTCAGTTCTATTGGGGTCATGAGATACTTTACAAATATAATATAACAACGATTACACTCCAATTCAATTATCTCACAATTACTTGAATGATGTAACCTTATTTGCAAAGTTGATATGGTACATAATATACTTCCCCATGTTAAGTATACAATACCCTCTTGTTCAAATCAATTCACCACTAATCAATTTTAACCAACTTCTTATTTATTCCTTGATCTCAGACTTAACTTATTTGATACTTTGTCGAATTATAAAAGAATCCACTGATCAAGTTTACTAGAAGAATCAAAACTTATAAGATAATCAATGGGTATCACAATCCAAAATCTTTCTTAGACGCGGATTCTTCCAAAATATGATCTTCGACCTATTCACACAACGATTTGCCAACTTGCAGAGATTGAGATCCAATAAGATTGAATCTCACCCATAATAATCAAAGAACACTTATGCAAGCATTCAAATCATCATAACCCTCGGAATTAAGAACTTATATAACCTTTGCGACCCCGTGGGATTGTGCAAGTCTAATTTAGTAAGAACCTACACTTAATTATACCTTATGGTCATGTTCAACACATTCATAATGTAGAAGTCAAAACCATATTTGAATTATCAGACAAGTTTCTGAACCATCAGATTTGTTCTCGTACTTTAAGATAGACTTCCCATGCAACTTTATTGCTATGATGCCAATTCTTTATCTAGGTTTTGAACTGTTTAATTATACTATAACCATTATTATGATCTCCCCCGATCCAGACGAACCCAACTCATCGGAATTTTAAGTCCAATCGATCGATATTACATACAATATATTTAAAATAAATAAAAGGTCTAGGGGCACATTAGCCATAACAATCCACGAATACATATAAAACCTTCATAATAGAAGGTTTAGGGGGAACACTTATCCCCGCTTCAACAATCATTTATGAAAAAATCCAATGCCCTTTGTTGGTGCTGTAATAATCCATCACTATCGTATGTAACTTGACAACGACCCATTTAGGGACCCACCGCATCTTGAAGTACTCAAAATTTGATCATCGGTAATATATACCATTTTTGCACATGAATATTATAAGAATCGAAGAAAAGAAAGGAAAAAATGAAGATAAGTCAAATATAAATGAAGATGAGAATGACTAGTGGAAGTCTGCACCATTTCTTGAATATTTTTAAAATGAAAATAAACGGTCACTTGCAATTTGGAGGCAAAATGGGTCGACGAAACTCCTAAAGGTTTATTTATCATTAAGCACAATCATCAACTTACAGTTAACATTATGCCTAAGAAATTATCTCTTTAGCAAAAGAGTCAATTAACCCTACAGTCCCTCGATCAGATCAAGACTTTATGCTCCAAGGACCATAAAGACTTGGGGCGAAATTGTTGGATTTTCTATTTCATAAACCCGTGTGGGGGATTAATAGGCTTGGGATCGATGCTCCTCTGCTTATAAGAACTATCAAGGATATATATTAAGATATTTAAGGATATAAAAAAATATACATAAAGAAACAACTAATAAGTGAGAGGCTACATCCACACCAATGATGCATTTTGTATTTTGTGCTATAAATATAGTCACCCCCTAAGGTGGGACATGTGAGTCTTAGAAATTATAACTTCTTTCAAATTGTAGTCTCAAATATTAATAAAAGAGCTATTTCCTTTGTGGACGTAGGCAATTTGCTGAACCATCACTACAAGAAAAAAGCCTTTTTATAACATTTTTAAGTGTCATAAAATGCATTTTATGACGCATTATTTTTCATTAAAAAACGTCATAAGTTTGGGTGTCATAATTGATGGCCATAAAAAGTGTCATATTAGGTAACGATTATATATGATTTTTTTTTAAATTTCATAACGGCTACAAAAAATAGTCATAATATACTCTATAAGATGTCATATTTGATTTAAAAAGCATCATGATAAATAGTTTTCAAAATTTTAAAAAGGTCATATAAAAAATTTCATCACATGAGAGCTTAATATAAAACATCATAAATTAAACATATAATAAAAAAAATTAATAACCAACATTAATCTCGTAGTTGACAAATATATTTAAGCACAAATCAAACTTTATTGTAACATAAAAACAACCTTAAATTTTTTTTGTATTCAACCCCTTTCAATGTACATCATTCTCAAAAAAATAATGACCTACTACATGTATCTCTATACCCACTATGTACATCATTCAAAAAAATGTCTCCAAAATAATGTACATCAAAAAATTACGCATATATGCGCCAAAGTCAAAACTAAACTAAATCAAATTAATTCGTCTATCAAAATTAGTGTTCCTCTGTATTAATAACCGCTTCATAGTACTAGGCAACAATGCACCGAAGTCCTCTTCCCACTTGGATTCACAATCGCGTTGTCCGAAAATGATACACCTTTACATGACTTTAAGTAAATGCTCCTGCATAAGTTCAAAGCTTTAAGTCAATATTCGACAATGATGATAAAAATTTCACATGACTTACATAACACATTCAACTTAAACTTAAACATAATGATTCGTCAGTCTTTCCAGATTTGCCCATTGAGTGATCTTAATATATGTATATAAATTGACTTACCTTTAGTCTTAAAGTGGTCCTCGGACTCCTAAGTTACAAGAAAATGCAATTAAGAAATAAAATAGATACCTAAAACATATGAAGTATATGTGGTTGTGACACCCCGCCTAATTAATTATCGGGTGATCAGTCCCTAATTAATATATTTCAGAATATCAAGTTGGTTCAGATGAGGCACCATTGTCGAAAACTTAAATTTTAATTTAATAAAACTAACCACCTAATATTTAAAAAGGGTGATATCCAAATTTTATCTTGTCATTAACTACTACGAAAAGAATACCAATAAATACCATGCATCACAGTAACATAAGTAAAGTCTGACTGAAGTAAAATAAATGTCTGGAGTAAACATCTCCAGGAACAATCCCATACAATAAATCCAATAAAAGAGACCAAATCTAAGAGAGAGAATTTAAAACGACTAAATCTCTGAAAGTAAACATAAGTAATGATGACATGTCCAACGGTAATTGAGAACTGAAAAGGAAAGAATGAGCTGAGTCGTCTACTAGCAATAATCCCGCAGCTTCCACAGCAGCAATGGAAAGGTGTCTGAATAGAGTCTCCTAAGGTTGGTGTCCATGTGGCTGGGCACCTAAAATAATGGAACAGTAGAAAATAGACAGAAAAACGGGTCAGAGCCCGAGTTGAACACAGTTTAAAATAGCAAGTGCTTAAATTGATTTAATTAGCACAATAATTCTTCAAGTTAACTTAGTGTACTCACTTGAGATACCCACCCCTCGATCTAGGGTGCACGTCTCACGAGCCTAACTACCCATACTAGTCATGATACCCTGACTGACTACTAAGTGTATAAAATTATGGTTTAAAGTCTCCCTAAATAACTCAAAGCCAACGTACTTATGATTTTGATATAGATTGAGGATTACTTTAGTTTATTCTCGTATTCTTATAAATGCCCAACTGATAATACCATAAGTGTACATTGAAAAATAGCGTCATCAACATAAGACACCAAACATGATTCCGGTATACACACATTATTCGCTTTATGTATACATACTAATTTATATGAGTATAGCCATATTGCACCCTTGGTTGAGAAACCCCTTAGTGCTACGCATATTCGGCTATCTAGTCCATTTGCAAAGCTCACGCATATAGGATAACAGGTTCAATCTCTCGAGAACCAATAAAAACATAAACACATATTGGAGGCGAACATAGTCCCAAGACGATGGGCAATGCACATACCTACGCACCCAAACGATCGTCATCACTATCGTTCTCACTGATATCCCGTACCTAGATTCCATGCTCTAGTGGTACGATTCTAAATCCCCCGAAGGCACACAGGATCCGGTCGTCCACAACGCGTTAACCTCCATTCGATTACCAGTAGCTAGGTATGTCATACACATAATACTTGAATCAATAATCATACACACAACTTATATAAATTCATTAGCTTCGCCGCAGTCTAGTGTTTGTAGCACATATATTATAACTCTTATTATAACCCGTACTTTATTCATGTATACTCTACGTTGTATTTTCTCACCTCCTTAATTCTATGGATTTTATAACTTTCGAAGGTCGACATATTCTCCGCTCACTATTAATTATCAATATAAGTCACTCGATGATAATTCTAGTTTAACACTCATTAAAATAAGCCTACGAGAAGTTCGAAACAAAATCGGGCTTAAAAAGACCATTCGGGAATCTCGTAAGAAGGCCCAAAAATCTCGTTCTAACGAGGTCGTTCGAACGAAGGTACTTAAAACGAACCACCTAACTCGTTAGAAGGGCTACTGGAATCTCGTTAGAAGTCTCGTTCGAATGACCTGGGCTAGACTTCTAATGAAATTTCCGAAATCGCCCACTTCATCTCCAAAGTTTGTTTTTCCAGATTTCTCCACTCAAATCTCAACCTAAATCCATTCCAACCAAAATGCAAAGTTTCTAAACTACTCTAAGTCACCCTAGAACATTTCTTAGCATAGTTTGGGGGTCAAACCCTTCTAATCATCATGTAATTTCAATAAATTCCCAAATTTTTACCATAAACCATATTAACATAAACTCAGAATTATTTGTCTATAAAAACTCCATTCTTATTTCGTGATTAACGTATAATTCATCAAATTTTGCAATCCTATTAAGGGGGAAATCCTCTGCATGCAAACCCCCATCAGATTTCTAAAATTCCTACACGATTTCATCATAAGTAAACCCAAATTTGGTATTAGTTGTTCTAAAACCTCAACACATGTTAACAAGAGTAATAATTGCTAAGAGAAGAGCAAGATAATCACTTGCCTTAAAAATGAACTTCTGATTCGCGGGTTAAAATTTGTATAGGAATGATCCTCCTGACATGATCTATGCACTGGTGTTATTTTTGTTGTGAAAGGTTGAGTTCTTGGCTAAGGCTCTAATGGAGTCTCCTTCTTCTTCCTTGGTTCTCTCTCTCTTTTCCTCTCTTCTCACGTAATACCCCGTACTTTTACGCATAATAATTTATAATATTTTTTATGAAAAATGGGGATTAATTAAATTAAAGGGAGAAAAGTGAAATTGTAATTGATCCGATTTTATGATAATAATCACTAGCGGGATGAGAGTTAGTAATTATTGAAATAATAGTATGGTCGGGATGATATTCACGGCAGTTACGTTATAAAAATTTGGGACGCGTATGAGTCGAGCCACTAGTATGTATGTGGGGGTTTAAAAGGTAAACTATTTTCTAATAACTCAGATGACTATTTTGAGTGCGCCAGAGTGTCCGAAAGGGTCAAAATAGTCAGAAAAAAATACTCGAGAATTTAAATTAGAGTCCGGGACTTTTTAGCCCAAAACGACACCCCAGAGGGTATTTTGGTCTTTTGGAATTTTTGGGTAATTATATGGACGAAAATTAGGTTTAATTAAAGGGTATTTAGGGTTAGTAGTCGTCAGTTTCAACCTACGTAAAAAGAGAGGAAAAGAGATACAGAATCAAGGAAGAAGAAGGAGACTCCATTAGAGCCCTAAGCCAAGAACTCAACCTTTCACAACAAAAAAGTACACTAGCGCGTAGATCGTGTCAGGAGGATCGTTCCTATACCAGTTTCAACCAGCGAATCAGAAGTTCCTATTAAGGCAAGTGATTATCTTGCTCTTCTCTTAGCAATTATTACTCTTCTTAACATGTGTTGAGGATTTAGAACAACTAATACCAAATTTGGGTTTACCTATGATGAAATCATGTAGGAATTTTAGAAATCTGATGGGGGTTTGCATGTAGAGGATTTTCCCTGAATAGGATTGCAAAATTTGATAAATTAAACGTTAATCACGAAATAAGAATGGAGTTTTTATAGAAAAATAATTCTGAGTTTATGTTAATGTGGTTTACGATAAAAATTAGGGAATTTATTGAAATTACATGATGATTAGAAGGATTTGACCCCAAAACTATGCTAAGAAATGTTCTAGGGTGACTTAGAGTAGTTTAGAAACCTCGCATTTGGGTTGGAATGGATGTAGGTTGAGATTTGAGTGAAGAAAATCTTGAAAAACGAACTTTGGAGATGAACTGGGAGACTTCAGAAATTTCGTTAGAAGTCCATCCCACGTCATTCAAATGACCTCGTTCGAACGAGACGTCTAACGATATTACAGTAGCCCTTTTAACGAGTTAGGTGGTTCATTCGAAGTACCTTCGTTCGAAGTACCCTCATTCGAAGGACCCTCGTTGGAACGACCTAGTTCGAAGGACCCTCATTCGAACGACCTCGTTCGAACGAGATTTCTGGGCCTTCTAACGAGATTCCAGAATGGTCTTTTTAAGCCCGATTTTGTTTCAAACTTCCCCTAGGCTTATAATAATGAGTGTTAAACTAGAATGATCATCGAGTGACTTATATTGATAATTAATAGTGAACGAAGAATATGTCGACCCTCAGAAGGTATAAAATCCATAAAATTAAGGAGGTGCAAAAATACAAGGTAGAGTATACACAAATAAAGTACGGGTTATAATAAGAGATATAATATACGGGATACAAACACTAAACTATGGGAAAGCTAATGAATTTATATAAGTTGTGTGTATGCTTATTGATTAAAGTATTATGAGTATTACATACCTAGCTACTGGCTATCGAACAGAGGTTAACGCGTTGTGGACGAACGGTTCATGTGTGCCTTCGAGGGATTTAGAGTCGTACCACTAGAGCATGGAATCTAGGTACGGGCTATCAGTGAGAATGGTAGTGATGACGGTCGTATGGGTGCGTAGGTATGTGCGTAGACCATCGGCTTGGGACTATGTTCACCTCCAATAGGTGTTTATCACTACACCAAATCTGCCGAATTATCACGGTCATTGACCTTGACAAGTTGGACTTGTCAAGGTCAATGATCGTGATAATTTTGGGGGTGATAAATTTTTTTGTCATGGACTTATCGCAGTCAATGACCGTGATAAGTTCGTTAGACTTATCACGGTCATATCACGGTCCTTGACCTTGACAAGTTTTGTCACGGTTCAGGACCGTGATAAACCCGTGACAATGTTTAAAAAATTATCATGGTCATTGATCGTGACAAGCCCGTGACAACAATCCTTTAACACGAACTTGTCACGGTCAATGACCATGACAATTCTGGGCAGAATTGAAAAAAAATCTGCTGGCAGTTTGGCCACTCCACTGTCCAGTAGTATATTTATACCTGTTATAGCAACGTTGTACCTGTTCAAACATTATATCTAGATAAATTTGAGATAGTGCAAATATGAATTTAAAATAGAGAGAATATTCATTACCATATAATCCAAATATAATTCAAATGTAATAATTTAAAACAATTCAATTTAATCTTAAATCAATGTCACTAAATGTCTGGGGTATGGTTAACGCTGAGGAGGTGAGTAGGCCACACGATATTCGAATTAGCACATCCACTCATATACGCCATGCCGCATTGTTTGCGCAATCACAATTGGGAGTTCTCCTTCCCGGGCATCACATGCGTGACGAGCACCCTGGACTCGATGTCTTGAAGCTCACGTCCATGAACTAGTGCACCCTGGACGATATTCGGGTACCTCAACCGCCGCCCTATCCGCTGGCCATCAAATATGTCCATTATAAACATGCTCGGCCAACCAAGTGTAGACATCGGTTTGTTGAAGGGAGCCAAATAGGTAAGTGGATCATCAAAGTCCGCACGTGTCGACGATCAAGCCGCAAGGTCCACATCCTCGTCCTCATCCTCCCACACCTCCTCCTACCGCGCCGCCTTCCGCACCGCCTTCTTCTTACCTTTACCCTTATAATTTTCGCCCAATAAAAACTTCACGAATGAGTACATATCCTGAACCGTCACCTCCAAACGGGACAGCTACACGTCATGTGAATCCACCGTTCGATCCAACCCGGTGTCGCTCGTCTCCAATCCGATGATCCTATATTTGGCCACCCGCGAGCTCACCCCCCTTGTCCTCCCCTTGCGATCAGAGCCAAGCACTTGGCTGAGTGCGTCTGTGGACAAAGATGCCTTGTCAGCATCAAACTGCGACTCATGCACTTCCTTAAGCATTGCCTAAAACGATAAAAAGCACATGATTAGTAAAATAAGTAAATTAAAAAAATTATAATGTAATTAACAAAAATTAAACTGTCGAATTACTTACAATCGTGGCCGCGATGCTTGGGGACACCTCATTGTCCCTCCCCTTCTTCGTCCGAAAAGCCACATAAGTATCGAGCCTATGTGGCCTACCCCCAGGGCCACTCCCTGTCCCCTGAAATAAAATAAAGTAAAATTAGTATTGGCCCCGCAAAGTAAAATAATGCAGAATAATATATTTTATGTAATTATAGAAAAATTAAATCTTACCATCATCATATGCTCCACCTCGGTGTAAGACGTTCGGCCGGAGTAGTGCATGTCCTTTTTTTTGCCCGGTTTTCCCTTCCCGATTGGCGAGATGCCAATTATCGCTCCCCGATCTCATTGTCAATGAACCATTGCCATTGTGCCAATGAGATCGGCTCCTTCAGCAGGACGGATCCACGCCATTGGATAATGGACTCTCGTGTCTTCCCAAAGTACCGGGTCTGCGTATTTTTCTTCCACGTCTTGTGTTGCTCCCTCAACTGCTCCAAGACGAAAACGCGTAGCTTTGGATCCAGGTTGAATTGTTCCTTTCCAACAAATAAAAAATTAGTTGCAAATAAATATAAATATAAATATAAATATAAACATAAATCTAAAACGATATTGAAATCGAAATTGAAATTGAGATCCGGAAGAGGGAGAGAGTTCCCCCATTAAAAAAAAGTAATTTTAATGACATTTTTTCGTATTTTAATTTTATTACAATTAAAATAGAGATTTTTTCAAATTTCAAATTCATATTTATAATTAATTAACAACAACAACAATAATAATAATCCCACCCCCTACACCCACCCTACCCCAACCCCCTCCCCACCCCACACCCACCACACACAAACACACACATACACACACACGCACGCACGCACAACCACTCACCCTACCCCACCCCCTCCCCACCCACCACACACCACACGCACACACACACACACACACACACACACACACACACACATATATATATATATACATATATATATATATATATATACATATATATATATATATGGAAGAGAGGGAGAGAGAGTAACCTGAAAGTAGAGAGAGAGCAGCAGCAGGGTAGAGAGAGAGAAAAAAAAGGAGGGAAGAAACAGCAGGGGAAAAAGGAAGGGAAAAGGTTTTTTACTGCGACATTTGTCACGGTTGTGTCACGGTCATTGACTGTGATAATACTTTGTCACGACCTTGTCACGGTCAATGACCGTGACACAAAACGCGTGTTTTGTATCACGATCATTGACCGTGACAAGGCTAAAAAAATGTAATTTTAATGACATGAAATCGAAATCGAAATTGAAATTGAGATCCGAAAGAGGGAGAGAGTTCCCCCATTAAAAAAATGTAATTTTAATGACATTTTTTCATATTTTAATTTTATTACAATTAAAATAGAGATTTTTTCAAATTTCAAATTCATATTTATAATTAATTAACAACAACAACAATAATAATCCCACCCCCTACACCCACCCTGCCCCACCCCCTCCCCACACACGCACACGTAAACATACACACACACACACACACACACACACAAAAAGATATATATATATATATATATATATATATATATATATATATATATATATATATATATATATATATAAGGAAGAGAGAGAGAGAGTAACCTGAAAGTATAGAGAGAGCAGCAGTAGCATAGAGAGAGAGAAAAAAAAGGAGGCAAGAAACGGCAGGGGAAAAAAGAAGGGAAAAGGTTTTTTACTGCGACATTTGTCACGGTCGTGTCACGGTCATTGATCGTGACAATTATTTGTCACGACCTTGTAAGGGTCATTGACCGTGACAAGGCTAAGCGCTGGAAGGGTGACAATTTACCCATTTGGAGTAGTCTATGTTTTTATTGGTTCTCGGGAGATTGAACCTGTTGTCCTATATGCGTGAGCTTTGCAAATGGACTAGATAGCCGAGTATGCATAGCACTAAGGGGTTTCTCAACCAAGGGTGCAATATTGCTATATTCATATAAATTAGTATGTACACATAAAGCGAATAAACTACAGTACGCTATTTTTCAATGTACACTTATGGTATTATCAGTTGGGCATTTTTAAGAATACGAGAATAAACTAAACTAATCCTCAATCTATATCGAAATCATAAGCACATTGGCTTTGAGTTATTTAGGGAGACTTTAAACCCTAATTTTATACACTTAGTAGTCAGTCAGGGTATCATGACTAGTATGGGTAGTTAGGCTCGTGAGACATGCACCCTAGATCGAGGAGTGAGTATCTCAAGTGAGTACGCTAAGTTAACTTGAAGAATAATTGTGCTAATTGAATCGATTTAAGCACTTTCTATTTTAAATTGTTTTCAACTCGGGCTCTGACCCATTTTTCTGTCTATCTTTCTAGTGTTCCATTATTTTAGGTGCCCAACCACAGGGACACCAGCCTTAGGAGACTCTAAATCCATTACAAACCAAATGCAAGGTTTCTAAACTACTCTAAGTCACCCTAGAACATTTCTTAGCATAGTTTTGGCGTCAAATCCTTCTAATCATCATGTAATTTAAATGAATTCCCAAATTTTTACCATAAAACACATTAACATAAACTCAAAATTATTTGTCTATAAAAACTCCATTCTTTTTTTTGCACTGTTCTAAAAAACCCGCCTAGGCTCCGCCTAGGCACGCCTAGGCTTAAGGCTTGGGAGAAACGCCTCGCCTTACGCTTTTCACACCTTATTCTTGGTAAAACCCTTACGACGCACTTTTTTCTAAAAACAACAATGCCTTAGTGAAACGATGTTTCCTTTTAAAGAATTTGTTTTCATACCGGACCATTATCTTATCCAAAATAATCAGATAGTATTTTAATTTGCATATATTCAGACATATTTTTATTATATGTGCAATTTTTGTATTTTAATAGCCTTGTTATGGTTAAAAAATATTAAAATATATTAAGATGGCCTAAACGCCTTTTCACGCCTTTTTACGCCTAGGCCCGCCTAGGATTCTAAGGCTTAAGGGTTGGCCTCCACGCCCCAATCACGCCCCGCATTTTTTAGAACCTTGTTTTTTTGTGCTTAACGCCTAATTCATCAAATTTTGCAATCCTGTTAAGGGGGAAATCCTCTGCATGCAAGCCCCCAAATAATTTCTAAAATTCCCACACGATTTCATCATAGGTAAACCCAAATTTGGTATTAGTTGTTCTAAAACCTCAACACGTGTTAACAAGAGTAATGATTTCTAAGAGAAGAGCAAGATAATCACTTGCCTTAAAAATGAACTTCTGATTCGTAGGTTGAAATTGGTATAGGAACGATCCTCCTGACACGATCTACGCGCTGGTGTTATTTTTGTTGTGAAAGGTTGAGTTCTTGGCTAAAGCTCTAATGGAGTCTCCTTCTTCTTCCTTAGTTCTCTCTCTCTTTTCCTCTCTTCTCACATAATACCCCGTACTTTTACGCATAATAATTTTTAATAATTTTTATGGAAAATGGGGATTAATTAAATTAAAGGAAGAAAAGTTAAATTGTAATTAATCTGATTTTATGATAATAATCAGTAGCAGGATGAGAGTTAGTAATTATTGAAATAATAGTATGGCCGGGAATGATATGCACGGTAGTTACGTTATAAAATTTAGGGCGCGTATGAGTCGCGCCACTAGTATGTATGTGGGGGTTTAAAAGGTAAACTATTTTTGTATAACTCAGATGACTATTTTGAGTGCTCCAGAGTGTCCGAAAGGGTCGAAATATTCTGAAAACACTACTCAGGTATTTAAATTAGAGTCCGAGACTTTTTAGCCCAAAACGACACCCCGGAGGGGTATTTTGGTCTTTTGGAATTTTTTGGGTAATTATATGAACGAAAATTAGGTTTAATTAAAAGGTATTTAGGGTTAGTAGTCATCAGTTTCAACCTAGGTGAAAAGAAAGGAAAAGAGAGAGAGAACCAAGGAAGAAGAAGGAGACTCCGTTAGAGCCCTAAGCCAAGAACTCAACCTTTCACAACAAAAAAGTACACCAACGCGTAGATCGTGTCAGGAGGATCGTTCCTATACCACTTTCAACCTGCGAATCAGAAGTTTCTATTCAGGCAAGTGATTATCTTACTCTTCTCTTAGCAATTATTACTCTTGTTAACATGTGTTGAGGTTTTAGAACAACTAATACCAAATTTGGGTTTACCTATGATGAAATCGTGTAGGAATTTTAGAAATCTGATGGGGGTTTGCATGTAGAGGATTTTACCTTAATAGGATTGTGAAATTTGATGAATTAGACATTAATCACGAAATAAGAATGGAGTTTTTATAGACAAATAATTCTGAGTTTATGTTAATGTGGTTTATGGTAAAAATTTGGGAATTTATTGAAATTACATGATGATTAGAAGGATTTGGCCCCAAAACTATGCTAAGAAATGTTCTAGGGTGACTTAGAGCAGTTTAGAAACCTTACATTTGGGTTAAAATGGTTTTAGGTTGAGATTTGAGTGAAGAAAATCTGGAAAAATGAACTTTGGAGATGAACTGGGCAACTTCGAAAATTTTGTTAGAAGTCCAGCCCAGGTCGTTCGAACGACCTCGTTCAAACGATACTTCTAACGAGATTCTAGTGGCCCTTCTAATGAGTTAGGTGGTTCGTTCGATGTATTTCGTTTGAACGACCACGTTCGAACGAGATTTTTGGGCCTTCTAACGAGATTCCAGAATGGTCTTTTTAAGCCCGATTTTGTTTCGAACTTCCCGTAGGCTTATATTAATGAGTGTTAAACTAGAATGACCATCGAGTGACTTATATTGATAATTAATAGTGAGCGGAGAATATGTCGAACCTCGGAAGGTATAAAATCCATAGAATTAAGGAGGGTCAAAAACATAAGGTATAGTATACACGAATAAAGTACGGGTTATAATAAGAGATATAATATACGTGCTACAAACACTAGACTGTGGGAAAGCTAATGAATTTATATAAGTTGTGTGTATGCTTATTGATTAAAGTATTATGTGTATGACATACCTAGCTACTGGCTATCGAACGGAGGTTAAAGCGTTGTTGACGATCGGAAACTTTGTGCCTTCGAGGGATGTAGAGTCGTACCACTAGAGCATGGAATCTAGGTACGGGATATCAGTAATAACGATAGTGATGACGGTCATATGGGTGCGTAGGTATGTGTGTATCCTATCGGCTTGGGACTATGTTCGCCTCCAATAGGTGTTTATCACTACACCAAATCTCCCAAATTATCACGGTCATTGACCTTGACAAGTTGGACTTGTCCAAGTCAATGACCGTGACAATTCTGGGGGTGATAAATTTTTTTGTCACGGACTTGTCACGGTCAATGACCGTGACAAGTTCGTTAGACTTGTCACGGTCCTTGACCTTGATAAGTTTTGTCACGGTTCAGGACCATGACAAAACCGTGACAATGTTTAAAAAATTATCACAATCATTGACCGTGACAAGCCCGTGACAATAATCCTTTGTCACGGACTTGTCACGGTCAATGACCATGACAATTCTGGGCAGAATTGATTAAAAATCTGCTGGCCAGTTTGGCCACTGCCACTGCCCGGTAGTATATTTGTACCTGTTATAGCGATGTTGTACCTATTCAACCATTATATATCCAGATAAAATAGAGATAGTGCAAAATGCATTCAAAATAGAGAGAATATGCATCACCATATAATCCAAATATAATTTAAATGTAATAATTTAAAACAATTCAATTCAAACTTAAATCAATGTCACTAAATGTCTGGGGTATGGTTAACGCTGAGGAGGTGAGTAGGCCACACGATATTCGAATTAACACATCCACTAATATACGTCGTGCCGTATTATTCGCGCAACCACAATTGGGAGTTCTCCTTCCCGGGATTCAAATGCGTGACGAGCACCCTGGACTCGATGTCTTGAAGCTCACGTCCATGAACTAGTGCACCTTGGACGATATTCGGGTCCCTTAACCCCCTCCCTATCCGCTGGCCATTAATATGTCCATTATAAACACGCTCGGCCAACCAAGTGCCGACATTGATTTATTGAAGGGAGCCAAATAGGGAAGTGGATAATCAAAGTCCGCACGTGTCGACGATCAAGCCGCAAGGTCCACATCCTCGTCCTCATCCTCCCACACCTGCTCCTCCCGCACCGCCTTCTCCTTCCCTTTACCCTTACAATTTCTGCTCAATAAACGCTTCATGAATAAGTACATATCCTGGACCGTCGCCTCCAAACGGGACAGCTACGCGTCATGTGAATCCACCGTTCGAGCCAACCCGATGGCGCTCGTCTCCAATCCGATGATCCTAGATTTGGCCTCCCGCGAGCTCACCCCCTTGTCCTCCCCTTGCGATCAAAGCCAAGCACTTGGCCGAGTGCGTCTGTGGATAAAGATGCCTTGTCGGCATCAGACTGCGACTCATGCACTTCCATAAGCTTTGCCTGAAACGACAAAACGCACATGATTAGTAAAATAAGTAAATTAAAAAATTATAACGTAATTAACAAAAAGTAAACTGTCGGATTACTTATAACCGTGGCCGCAACGCTTGGGGACACCTTCTTCATCCGAAGAGCACATAAGTATCGAGCCTATGTGGCTAGGCCTACCCCTGGGCCACTCCCTATCCCCTGAAATAAAATAAAGTAAAATTAGTATCGGCCCCGCAAAGTAAAATAATGCAGAATAATATATTTTATGTAATTATAGAAAAATTAAATCTTACAATCATCATATGCTCCACCTCGGCGTAAGACATCCGGTCGGAGTACTGCACGTCCGTCTTTTTTGCCCGGTTTTCCCTTCCCGATTGGCGAGATGTCAATTGTCGCTCCCCGATCTCATTGTCAATGAACCTTTGCCATTGTGCCAATGAGATCGGCTCCTTCAGCGGGATGGATTCACGCCATTGGATAATGGACTCTCGTGTCTTCCCAAAGTACCGGGTCTGCATATTTTTCTTCCACGTCTTGTGTTGCTCCCTCAACTGCTCCAAGACGGAATCGCGTAGATTTGGATCCAGGTTGAATTGTTCCTGTCCAACAAATAAAATATTAGTTCCAAATAAATAAAAATATAAATATAAAATGAAATCGAAATCGAAATTGAAATTGAGATCCGAAAGAGGGAGAGAGTTCCCCCATTAAAAAAATGTAATTTTAATGACATTTTTTCATATTTTAATTTTATTACAATTAAAATAGAGATTTTTTCAAATTTCAAATTCATATTTATAATTAATTAAAAACAACAACAACAATAATAATAATAATAATCCCACCCCCTACACCCACCCTGCCCCACCCCCTCCCCACACACGCACACGTAAACATACACACACACACACACAAAAAAAAAAAAAAAGATATATATATATAAGGAAGAGAGGGAGGGAGAGAGAGAGAGAGAGAGAGAGAGTAACCTGAAAGTATAGAGAGAGCAGCAGTAGCATAGAGAGAGAGAGAGAAAAAAGGAGGCAAGAAACGGCAGGGGAAAAAAGAAGGGAAAAGGTTTTTTACTGCGACATTTGTCACGGTCGTGTCACGGTCATTTACCGTGACAATTATTTGTCACGACCTTGTAAGGGTCATTGACCGTGACAAGGCTAAGCGCTGGAAGGGTGACAATTTACCCATTTGGAGTAGTCTATGTTTTTATTGGTTCTCGGGAGATTGAACCTGTTGTCCTATATGCGTGAGCTTTGCAAATGGACTAGATAGCCGAGTATGCATAGCACTAAGGGGTTTCTCAACCAAGGGTGCAATATTGCTATATTCATATAAATTAGTATGTACACATAAAGCGAATAAACGAAAGTACGCTATTTTTCAATGTACACTTATGGTATTATCAGTTGGGAATTTATAAGAATACGAGAATAAACTAAAGTAATCCTCAATCTATATCGAAATCATAAGTACGTTGGCTTTGAGTTATTCAGGGAGACTTTAAACCCTAATTTTATACACTTAGTAGTCAGTCAGGGTATCATGACTAGTATGGGTAGTTAGGCTCGTGAGACTTGCATCCCAGATCGAGGGGTGGGTATCTCAAGTGAGTACACTAAGTTAACTTGAAGAATAATTGTGCTAATTGAATCAATTTAAGCATTTTCTATTTTAAATTGTTTTCAACTCAGGCTCTGACCCGTTTTTCTGTCTATCTTTCTATTGTTCCATTATTTTAGGTGCCCAACCACAGGGACACCAGCCTTAGGAGACTCTAAATCCATTACAACCCAAATGCAAGGTTTCTAAATTACTCTAAGTCACCCTAGAACATTTCTTAGCATATTTTTGGAGTCAAATCCTTCTAATCATCATGTAAGTTCAATGAATTCCAAAATTTTTACCATAAACCACATTAACATCAACTCAAAATTATTTGTCTATAAAAACTCCATTCTTATTTCGTGATTAACGTCAAATTCATCAAATTTTGCAATCCTATTAAGGGGAAAATCCTCTACATGCAAACCCCCATCATATTTCTAAAATTCCTACACGATTTCATCATAGGTAAACCCAAACTTGGTATTAGTGGTTCTAAAACCTCAACACATGTTAACAAGAGTAATAATTACTAAGAGAAGAGCAAGATAATCACTTGCCTTAAAAATGAACTTCTGATTCTCGGGTTGAAATTGTTATAGGAACGATCCTCCTGACACAATCTACGCACTGGTGTTCTTTTTGTTGTGAAAGGTTGAGTTCTTGGCTAAGGCTCTAATGGAGTCTCCTTCTTCTTCCTTGGTTCTCTCTCTCTTTTCCTCTCTTCTCACGTAGGTTGAAACTGACTTCCACTAACCCTAAATGCCTTTTGATTAATCCCAATTTTCGTCCATTTAATTACCCTAAAATTCCTAAAGACCAAAATACCCCTCTGGGGTGTCGTTTTGGGTTAAAATGCCCCGAACTCCAAATAAAATACCCGAATAGTATTTTCTGACTATTTCAACCCTTCCGGACACTCTGGCGCACTCAAAATAGTCATCCGAGTCATACAAAAATAAATTATCTTTTGACCCTCCAAATATATACAAATGACATGACTCATATGCATCCCAATTATTTATAACATAACTGTCGTGTATCTCCTTCCCGACCATACTATTATTTAAATAATTACTAACTCTCATCCCGCTAGTGATTATTATCATAAAATCGAATTGATTTAAATTTAAATTTTCTCCCTTTAATTTAATTAATCCCCATTTTCCATAAAAGTTATTATGCGTAAAAGTATGGGGTATTACATACTTCCCCCCTAATAACAGAATTTCATCCCAAAATTCAGAAAAGAATATATATATATATATATATATATATATATATATATATATATATATATACCTGGCAAGAATAACTCTGGATAACGTTCACTCATGTCATCCTCACGCTCCCAAGTTGATTCCTCAATATTATGGTGCCGCCACTGAACATGTACTAGTGGTACTACTTTCGACCTCAACTTCCTCTCGCTACGGTCTAAGATAGCAACCGAACCCTCCTCGTAGGACCTATCAGGTTGTATGTCTATCTCCTCTAACGCAATGTTAGTATGGGCCAAATCATCTCGAAGAAATCTCCTTAGTGAGGAGATATGAAACACATCATGGACTCTATGCAAGTGCTCCGGTAACCCAAGTCAATAAGAAACTGGCCCAATCCTCTCGATAATGGGGAATGGCTCTACATACCTAGGCGCCAACTTTTCCATCGTCCAAAATGCTTAACTCCCTTCATAGGATACACTCGAAGTAACACAAGATCCCCAAAATTGAACTCTCGAAAGTAACGTTTGGCATCAGCGTAACTCTTCTGTCGATCCTGAGCAACTCGAATACGGCTCGGTATCAACTCTATCCTCGCTAAAGTATCTTGAATCACCTCCGAACCCAGTAAATTGTTATCCCCCACCTCTAGCCAACATACTGGGAAACGACAAGGTCTATCGTATAGGGCCTCGAATGGAGCCATACCGATAGTAAATTGGTAGGAGTTGTTATAGGCAAACTCCACCAGTGGAAGGTACTGCTCCCAACTTTCGCCAAAATCAATGATGCACATCCGTAACATGTCCTCCAACATCTGATTCGTCTGCTCTGTCTGACCATTCGTCTTCGAGTGGTAGGTTGTGCTCAGCCGCAACTCCGTACCCAATGCCTCCTGAAAACTTTCCCAAAATTGAGAAACGAACACCTTATCTCTGTCAGACACGATATTAAGAGGCACTCCGTGGAGTTTAACTATCTTTGCTATGAATAACTGGGCATACTGTTCTGCGGTGTAGTCTGTCTTGGCTGGCACAAAGTGGGATACCTTGGTCAGTCGATAAACTATCACCCATATTGAATCGTGACCCCTTTATGATGCGGGTAATCCCGTGATGAAGTCCATGGAAATTCTCTCCCATTTCCACCTAGGAGCCTCTAATGGCTGTAAAAGTTCCACCGTCTTTTGATGGTCCACCTTTACCAATTGGCAAGTGGCACATTTTGAGATGAACTCAGTAATATCCTTCTTCATTCCGCTCCACAAATACTGTCTCATGTCCTGGTACATATTATCCCCACCGAGATGCACTGTAAATTGGGAATCATGCGACTCTGTCATCACCTTATAGCGCAAATCTTCACCCTCGGGAAGAACCAATCTCCCATTAAAACGTAAGCCCTCGTCTAAACCCACGGTGTAAGACTCAGCCCCCTCGGTTAGAAGTTTCACTATCTGACTTTGGTAGAACGGATCATCTGCCTGAGCCTGTACTATTCCCGTAATGATTTGGGGCGTAATTGTCATTACAGACATAAACGCTCGAGCCACCGCATCCTGGTTCCCTAACTCCTTCCATTTCACTTTCCACACCTCGACCACCTCACCAACTGAACTACGGCTCAACGCGTCTGCTACCACGTTAGCCTTCCTCAGGTGGCATTAGATATCAAATTGATAATCCTTTATGAAATCAAGCCACCGACGTTAACCCATATTTAATTCCTTCTGCGTGAAGAGGTACTGTAGTGATTTATGGTCCGTGAATAAGAAAAATTTATCACCTAGGAGGTAGTGTCTCCAAATTCGAAGTGCGAACACGATCGCTGCTAGCTCCAAGTCGTGGGTGGGGTAATTCCTCTCGTGAGACTTAAGGTTACGGGAGGCATAAGCTATAGCCTGATCTTCCTACCGAAGCAAACCTCCAAGTCCTAATAAGGACGCATCAGTGTAGACTAGATATTCCACTCCCGGCCTGGGTAATGCTAACACTGGTGCTGAGGTTAACTTATCTTTCAACTCATCGAGGGCTAACTGACAGGTGTCACTCCAGATAAATGGCACCCCTTTGCAAGTCAAGTGCGTTCATGGACCCGCTATCTTCGAAACCCCTTGAATGAACCTCTTGTAGTATCCAGCTAAACCCAAGAAACAGTGTATCTCAGTCGGTGTCGTGGGCTGTCCCCACTCCCTCACCGCTGACACCTTCCCTGGATCCACGAATATCCCTCTATCGGAGATGATGTGCCCCAAAAACTGTACCTTCTTTAGCCAAAACCCATATTTCTCGTATTTTGCGTACAACTCATGCTGGTACAGTGTCTGCAAACCTTGCCTCAAGTGCTCGACATGGTCCTCCTCGGTCTGTGAGTAAACCAGAATGTCATCTATGAATATGATGATGAACTGGTCCAAGAACTCTCTGAACACCCTGTTCATCAAGTCTATGAACACGACTGGGGGATTGGTTAGTCCAAAAGGCATAACCCTGAATTCATAGGACCCATATCTTGTCAGGAAAGCATTCTTCGACACATCCTATTCCCTGATACGTAGCTGATGGTACCCCGATCTCAAATCGATCTTTGAGAAGAAAGTCTCTCCTTTCAATTGGTCGAATAAGTCATCGATTCTAGGCAACGGATATTTGATCCATATCGTGATTTTATTCAACTCTCGGTAATCAATACACATGTAACGATCCATCTCTCTTCTTAATGAATAACACAGGGGCACTCCAAGGTTAATTACTCCTACGAATAAACCCCTGGCCCAATTGTTGCTCTACCTGACCTTGTAACTACAAAGGTTCGATAGGGTTAAGTTTAATCAGTCTAATAATCATAGCCATAATAGCCTCCTTATCGCTTCCATTTATTAATGAGGTAAGACTTTTGACAACGCTTAAGTTATCGTTCCCTTTTACAGATGACAATCAGCGTACTAATTCTTGTACTAAAGGCCAAATACTCCCAGCTCCCGATGTTCGCTAGGTTTCATGCGTAGGATGTCTCACAAAGCAAAATCCAGACAAGGAACCCCCTCGATACACTACTATTTAACATTGTCGGTCAAGGAGATTTGGGGCCATCGGTATCTGACTTGTACCCCATATCCTTACTTCTTGCTAAGAAATTAACTTACCTATTCTCAGGACACGTGAGGCTACACTCAACACATTCGTCCTACTAACTTGGCATTAGACTCCAGTATACACTATGTGTAATCCTCATGCTCGGAAATATTTCATCAAATCTTGAATTAATATACATCTCTACCCACCGGGATTAGATAGAACCAGATGACGTACTTTACGAATTCTTTACACGCTACCAACTAAAAATATGTATATATAGCCTTGCCTCTTCTCAAGTGACACTTAGTGCAGTTTCTAACGAATACAAAAACACTACTGTAATGGTCTATTATCACTCAAAACGTCGTTAACTAATTTGAAATTCAGGATACTAATGCATTCTACGCTAACGTTTCTCATAGTATTAGTACTACTGTAACGCATCTAAGTTCTTCGAGATTTCCTTTTTATCTTAAAAGACATTATAATTAATGAAGTACCGTACCTCCAAACGCAGGTGATGGTTGCGGTATCTGTGGCATAACCGCATATCGGGCATTATAGATACATCAATAATGTACTCCTTGATGTTGTTGTGGTGCCTGTGATGTTGGGGTAATTATCCAGGATTTCTTGTGTTGGGCATCTTGTCCTATTAATTTATCTTGTTGCGGGTAATCCCTCCACCGGTGACCCTGCTTTTCGCACTTATAACACTGACCCTAAAACCCTTTCCTTCTTATGCCTTGTTGTCCTTGCCAATTGGGACGAGGTTCCTCACCAGCCGAATCTGGGAAGTCCCAATGGGTATGGAAAATATTCCCATATTTAAAACAACTCTTGGTGGTAGCCCTCTTCTCCTGACTTTGTTGGCTCTGGAGGGTTTGGCTCTTCCCGCCCTTTCCATTATTCTCACGTCCTTGACGACTCTGAGGCACTTGTCGCTGCTGCGGCAGTATTTTCCCTTTGTTGTTAACTTTAGCAATGTCATATTGCTGAACCTCTCTCATTCTTTTGCCCCCAGCAAGTTGTACACTGCTACTTTGGAACTGCAATATTGCTTTAGTCACTGCTTGTGCCACAATATTCGCTATCTCAACGATTTTCACTCTTCCTTAGTGTACCTGAGGTACTTTTTGGTCTTGTCCCCCATTTGTTCCTTCAGCAGTGTTAGTTTGTATCTTCCTCATGAGTGACATCTAAAATTCAGATGAATTACATAAGTCCATCGACCATACACATCATTGTAGCAGAAGAACGTAGTCCACAAAACGAAATCAAGGAGTGCAACAGTCCTAATAATAGGGCTCTATATCGAAGGACGCTACGCGAAAACATAATAATCCGTACAGATCCTAAGGACACTAGAACCTGATGCTCTGATACCACCTGTGACACCCCGCCTAATTAATTACCGGATGATCAGTCCTTAATTAATCAATTTCAGAATTTCAAGTTAGTTCAGATAATGCACCACTGTCGAAAACTTAAATTTTAATTTAATAAAACAAACCAGCTAATATTTAAAAAAGGTGATGTCCAAATTTTATCTTGTCATTTACTACTACCAAAAGAATACCAATAAATACCATGCATCACAATAACATAAGTAAAGTCTGACTTAATTAAAATAAATGTCTGCAGTAAACATCTCTAGGAACAATCCCATACAATAAATCCAATAAAAGAGACCAAATCTAAGAGAGAGAATTTAAAACGACTAAATCTCTGAAAGTAAACATAAGTAAGGACGACATGTCCAATAATAATGGAGAACTGAAAAGGCAAAAATGAGCTGAGTCATCTACTAGCAATAATCTCGCAGCTTCTACAGCAGCTATGGCATGACGTCTAAATAGAGTCTCCTAAGGCTAGTGTCCCTGTGGATGGGCACCTAAAATAATGGAACAACGGAAAAGATAGACAGAAAAATGGGTCAGAGTCCGAGTTGAAAACAGTTTAAAATAGCAAATGCTTAAATTGATTCAATTAGCACAATTGTTCTTCAAGTTAACTTAACGTACTCACTTGAGATACTCACCCCTCGATCTAGTGTGCATGTCTAACGATCCTAACTACCCATACTAGTCATGATACCATTACTGACTACTAAGTGTATAATATTATGGTTTAAAGTCTCCCTAAATAACTCAAAGCCAACGTACTTATGATTTTGATATAGAATGAGGATTGCTCTAGTTTATTCTCGTATTCTTATAAATGCGCAACTGATAATACCATAAGTGTACATTGAAAAATAGCGTCATCAACATAAGACACCAAACATGATTCCGGTATACACACATTATTCGCTTTATGTATACATACTAATTTATATGAATATAGAAGTATTGCACCCTTGGTTAAGAAAACCCTTAGTGCTACGCATACTCGGCTATCTAGTCCATTTGCAAAGCTCATGCATATAGGATAACAAGTTCAATCTCTCGAGAACCAATAAAAACATAAACACCTATTGAAGGCAAACATAGTCCCAAGACGATGAGCTACGCACATACCTGCGCACCCATACGATCGTTATCACTATCGTTCTCTCTGATAGCCCGTACCTAGATTCCATGCTCTAGTGGTACGACTTTAAATTCCCCAAAGGTACACAGGATGCGATTGTCCACAATGCGTTAACCTCCGTTCGATAGCCAGTAGCTAGGTATGTCATACACATAATACTTTAATCAATAAGCATACACACAACTTATATAAATTCATTAGTTTTCCCACAGTCTAGTGTTTGTAGCACATATATTATATCTCTTATTATAACCCGTAATTTATTCGTGTATACTCTACCTTGTATATTTGTACCTCCTTAATTCTATGGATTTTATACCTTCTGAAGGTCGACATATTCTCCGTTCACTATTAATTATCAATATAAGTCACTCGACGATCACTCTAGTTTAACACTCATTAAAATAAGCCTACGGGAAGTTCGAAACAAAATCGGGCTTAAAAAGACCATTCGAGAATCTTGTTGGAAGGCCCAGAAATCTCGTTCGAACGAAGGTACTTCGAACGAACCACCTAACTCGTTAGAAGGCCTACTAGAATCTCATAAGAAATCTCGTTCGAACGACCTGGGCTGGATTTCTAACGAAATTTCTGAAGTCCCCCAGTTCATCTCCAAAGTTAGTTTGTCCAGATTTTCTCCACTCAAATCTCAACCTAAATCCATTCCAACCCAAATGCAAGGTTTCTAAACTACTCTAAGTCACCCTAGAACATTTCTTAGCATAGTTTTGGGGTCGAATCCTTCTAATCATCGTGTAATTTCAATAAATTCTCAAATTTTTACCATAAACCACATTAACATAAACTCAGAATTATTTGTCTATAAAAACTCCATTCTTATTTCGTGATTAACGTCTAATTCATCAAATTTTGCAATCCTATTAAGGGGAAAATCCTTTACATGCAAACCCCCGTTAGATTTCTAAAACTCTGACACGATTTCATCATAGGTAAACCCAAATTTGGTATTAGTTGTTCTAAAACCTCAACACATGTTAACAAGACTAATAATTTCTAAGAGAAGAGCAAGATAATCACTTGCCTTAAAAATGAACTTCTGATTCGCGGGTTGAAATTGGTATAGGAACGATCCTCCTGACACGATCTACGCGCTGGTGTTATTTTTGTTGTGAAAGGCTAAGTTCTTGGCTAAGGCTCTAATGGAGTCTCCTTCTTTTTCTTTGGTTCTCTCTCTCTTTTCCTCTCTTCTCACATAATACCCCGTACTTTTACGCATAATAATTTTTAATAATTTTTATGGAAAATGGGGATTAATTAAATTAAAGGGAGAAAAGTTAAATTGTTATTAATCCGATTTTATGATAATAATCACTAGCAGGATGAGAGTTAGTAATTATTGAAATAATAGTATGGTCGGGAATGATATGCACGATAGTTACGTTATAAAAAATTAGGTTGCGTATGAGTCGCGCCACTGGTATTTATGTGGGGGTTTAAAAGGTAAAATATTTTTGTATAAGTCAGATGACTATTTTGAGTGCACCAGAGTGTCTGAAAGGGTCGAAATAATCTGAAAACACTACTGGGGTATTTAAATTAGAGTCCGAGACTTTTTAGCCCAAAACGACACCCCGGAGGGGTATTTTGGTCTTTTGGAATTTTTTGGGTAATTATATGGACGAAAATTAGGTTTAATTAAAAGGTATTTGGAGTTAGTAATCGTCAGTTTCAACCTACGTGAAAAGAAAGGAAAAAAGAGAGAGAACCAAGGAAGAAGAACGAGACTCCATTAGAGCCCTAAGCCAAGAACTCAACCTTTCACAACAAAAAAGTACACCAACGCTTAGATCGTGTTAGGAGGATCGTTCCTATACCACTTTCAACCTGCGAATCAGAAGTTTCTATTAACTCAAGTGATTATCTTGCTCTTATCTTAGCAATTATTACTCTTGTTAACATGTGTTGAGGTTTTAGAACAACTAATATAAAAATTTGGGTTTACCTATGATGAAATTCTGTAGGAATTTTAGAAATCCGATGGGGGTTTGCATGTAGAGGAATTTCCCTTAATAGGATTGTGAAATTTGATGAATTAGACGTTAATCACGAAATAAGAATGGAGGTTTTATAGACAAATAATTCTGAGTTTATGTTAATGTGGTTTATGGTAAAAATTTAGGAATTTATTGAAATTACATGATGATTAGAAGGATTTGGCCCCAAAACTATGCTAAGAAATGTACTAGGGTGACTTAGAGTAGTTTAGAAACCTTGCATTTGGGTTGGAATGGATTTAGGTCGAGATTTGAGTGAAGAAAATCTTCTAAAATGAACTTTGGAGATGAACTGGGCGACTTCGGAAATTTTGTTAGAAGTCCAGCCCAGGTCGTTCGAACGACCTCGTTCAAACGATACTACCAACGAGATTCCAGTAGCCCTTCTAACGAGTTAGGTGGTTCGTTCGAAGTACTTTCATTTGAACGACCTCATTCGAAAGAGATTTCAGGGCCTTCTAACGGGATTCCAGAATGGTCTTTTTAAGCCCGATTTTGTTTCGAACTTCCCGTAGGATTATATTAATGAGTGTTAAACTAGAATGATCATCGAGTGACTTATATTGATAATTAATAGTGAGCGGAGAATATGTCGACCCTCGGAAGGTATAAAATCCATAGAATTAAGGAGGTGCAAAAATACAAGGTAGAGTATACACGAATAAAGTACGGGTTATAATAAGATATATAATATACGTGCTACAAACACTAGACTGTGGGCAAACTAATGAATTTATATAAGTTGTGTGTATGCTTATTGATTAAAGTATTATGTGTATGACATACCTAGCTACTGGCTATCGAACGGAGGTTAACCCGTTGTGGACGACCGGATCCTGTGTGCCTTCGAGGGATTTAGAGTCGTACCACTAGAGCATGGAATCTAGGTATGGGATATCAGTGAGAACGATAGTGATGACGGTCGTATGGGTGCGTAGGTATGTGTGTAGCCCATCGACTTGGGACTATGTTCGCTTCCAATAGGTGTTTATCACTACATCAAATCTGCCGAATTATCATGATCATTGACCTTAACAAGTTGGACTTGTCAAGGTCAATGACCGTGACAATTCTGGGGGTGATAAATTTTTTTATCACGGACATGGCACGATCAATGACCATGACAAGTTCATTAGACTTGTCACGGTCATGCCACGGTCCTTGACCTTGACAAGTTTTGTCACGGTTCAGAACCGTGACAAACCCGTGATAATGTTTAAAAAATTATCACAATCATTGACCGTGACAAGCCCGTGACAACAATCCTTTGTCACGGACTTGTCACTGTCAATGACCGTGACAATTCTGGGCAGAATTGAATAAAAATCTGCTGGCCAGTTTGGCCACTACCACTGCCCAGCAGTATATTTGTACCTGTTATAGCAACGTTGTACCTATTCAAACATTATATATCCAGATAAAATAGAGATAGTGCAAATATGCATTCAAAATAGAGAGAATATGCATCACCATATAATCCAAATATAATTAAAATGTAATAATTTAAAATAATTCAATTCAAACTTAAATCAATGTCACTAAATGTCTGGGGTATGGTTAACGCTGAGGAGGTGAGTAGGCCACAAGATATTCGAATTAACACATCCACTAACATACGTCGTGCCGTATTGTTCGCGGAACCACAATTGGGAGTTCTCATTCCCGGGCATCATATACGTGACGAGCACCCTGGACTCGATGTCTTGAAGCTCACGTCTATGAACTAGTGCACCCTGGACGATATTCGGGTCCCTCAACCGTCGCCCTATCCGTTGGCCATCAAATATGTCCATTATAAACACGCTCGGCCCACCAAGTGTCGACGTCGGTTTGTTGAAGGGAGACAAATAGGGAAGTGGATCATCAAAGTCCGCACGTGTTGACTATCAAGCCCCAAGGTCCACATCCTCGTCCTCATCCTCCCACACCTCCTCCTTCCGCACCGCCTTCCGCACCGCCTTCTCCTTCCCTTTACCCTTACAATTTCGGCCCAATAAACTCTTCACGAATGAGTATATATCCTGGACTGTCACCTCCAAACGGTACAGCTACCCGTCATGTGAATCCACCGTTCGAGCCAATCCGGTGTCGCTCGTCTCCAATCCGATGATCCTAGATTTGGCCACCCACAAGCTCACCCCCCCTTGTCCTCCCCTTGCGATCAGAGCCAAGCACTTAGCTGAGTGCGTCTGTGGACAAAGATGCCTTGTCGGCATCAAAATGCGACTCATGCACTTCCTTAAGCTTCTCCTAAAACAATAAAAAGCACATGATTAGTAAAATAAGTAAATTAAAAAAATATAACGTAATTAACAAAAAGTAAACTGTCGGATTATTTACAATCGTGGCCGCGACGCTTAGGTACACCTCATTATCCTTCCCCTTCTTCGTTCGAAGAGCCACGTAAGTATCGAGCCTATGTGGCCTACCCCCAGGGCCACTCCCTATCCCCTGAAATAAAATAAAGTAAAATTAGTATCGGCCCCGCAAAGTAAAATAATGCAGAATAATATATTTTATCTAGTTATAGAAAAATTAAATCTTACCATCATCATATGCTCCACCTCGGCGTAAGACGTCGGGCCGGAGTAGTGCATGTCCGTATTTTTTGCTCGATTTTCCCTTCCCGATTGGCGAGATGCCAATTATCGCTCCCCAATCTCATTGTCCATGAACCATTGCCATTGTGCCAATGAGATCAGCTCCTTCGGCAGGACGGATTCACGCCATTGGATAATGGACTCTCGTGTCTTCCCAAAGTACCGGGTCTACATATTTTTTTTTCACGTCTTTTGTTGCTCCCTCAACTACTCGAAGACGGAATTGCGTAACTTTGGATCTAGGTTGAATTGTTCCTGTTCAACAAATAAAATATTAGTTGCAAATAAACATAAATATAAATATAAAATGAAATTGAGATCGAAATTGAAATTGAAATTGAAATATTCATATAAATATAAATATATTACCTGTAGTGCCACCCAAATAACTAACTTGAGCTCATATGGAACCTCCTTCCAACTAATGTACCCCGGGCTGATGATCGTCTTTACTAGCTCGAGGGATCTCGCTAATAGCCCCGACTTATTCTCGATGGGCATCTCTAATTTGCCATATTTGGGGAGACTTGGGGCCGAGGAGCCCTCGTCGCCTCCGCTACCACCGAGCCCAGACGACATCATCATAACTAGCATCATCATCCTCGCCTTAATACCTGAAGGAGACATTTGCTGTAAAAAATGTTATTAGTACATATCAAAATGAATTAAAAGAAGACATGCAAATATGTACAATTACTACAAATAAAAATGAATTGTTAGTATTAAACACCTCCTCCCCACCCACCCATCCCTGCCCCCTCCCCCCCACCCTGTCCTGCCCCCTACCCACCACACATGCACACACACGCACAAGCCCCCCCCCCCACCCTGCCCCCTCCCCCACCCACCCTGCCCCACCCCTACCCCCACCCTGCCCCACCACCCACCACACACACACATACACATATACACACGCACAGCCCCCCCACCCTGCCCCACCCCCTACCCCCACCCCTCCCCACCCCCTAATTCTTACAACAAGATACTCATTATTATAGAAATATACCTCATATATTGCAAGCATCTGCACAATTAATTTTATGTACAGAATGCAAGGTAACATGTGTGGTGGTTAAACCCAACAATACACCACCAAAGTAATATTAAGTAATAGTGAATCATTATTCGTTATTATTAAAACTAACAGGTCACTTCTTTCATATTTGTCTTGTACTTATTGATGCACAATGTATACATGTTTCATGATGATATAGAGCAGAGTATATTTTCTCCACAATTAACATCTTACATGAGTTAGCACCATAATCGGAATCCTTAAGAGTGTATGTAAAGTTATGCAAAAGGAATCTTTATTTTTAGGGTTAATAAAATATGTCCCTTAAGTTTGGTGGTGGGTCCCTGGTGTTTTAATTTTCCCAATCGACAACTCAAATTATCATATTGTTTTAATTTTGTCCAAATTTAAACATAAAATTAACTCCTCTAATGAACTTGGCACATGTCACTCGCATTAGGAACCTAATTAAGACTGAACCAACTTTAGGGGGACAGTTTTACATAAATCACTATCTAATGTAATTTTAATGATATTTTTTCATATTTTAATTTTATTACAATTAAAATAGAGATTTTTTCAAATTTCAAATTCATATTTATAATTAATTAACAACAACAACAACAACAACAACAACAACAACAACAACAACAACAATAACAATAACAACAATAATAATAATAATAATAATAATAATAATAATAATAATAATAATAATAATAATAATAATAATAATAATAATAATAATAATAATCCCACCCCCACCCTGCCCCACCTCCCTCCCCACCCCACACCCACCACACACACACGTACAGCCCCCCGACCCTGCCCCACCCCCTCCCCACCCCCACCCACCACACACACACACACGCACATATATACACACACACACACACACACACACACACACATATATATATATATATAAATGGAAGAGAGAGAGAGAGAAACCTGAAAGTAGAGAGAGAGCATCAGCAGCAGCATAGAGAGAGAGAGAGAGAAAAAAGGAGGGAAGAAACGGTGGGGGAAAAAAGAAGGAAAAAGGGTTTTTTACAGCGACATTAGTCACGGTCGTGTCACGGTCATTGACCGTGACAACATTTGTTAAGGCCATTGACCATGACAATAATTTATCATGACCTTGTCACGGTCAATGACCGTGACAAGGCTAAGCGCTGAAAGGGTGATAATTTACCCATTTTGGTGTAGTCTATGTTTTTATTGGTTCTCAAGAGATTGAACCTATCGTCCTATATGCGTGAGCTTTGCAAATGGACTAGATAGCCGAATATGCGTAGCACTAAGGGGTTTCTCAACCAAGGGTGCAATATTGTTATATTCATATAAATTAGTATGTATACCTAAAGCGAATAATGTGTGTATACCAGAATCATGTTTGGTGTCTTATGTTGATGAAGATATTTTTCAATGTACATTTATGGTATTATCAGTTGGGCATTTATAAGAATACGAGAATAAACTAAAGTAATCCTCGATCTATATCGAAATCATAAGTACGTTGGCTTTGAGTTATTTAGGGAGACTTTAAACCATAATAGTATACACTTAGTAGTCAGTCAAGGTATCATGACTAGTATGGGTAGTTAGGCTCGTTAGACGTGCACCCTAGATCGAGGGGTGAGAATCTCAAGTGAGTACCCTAAGTTAACTTGAAGAATAATTGTGCTAATTGAATCAATTTATGCACTTTCTATTTTAAACTGTTTTCAACTCGAGCTCTGACCCGTTTTTCTGTCTATCTTTCTACTGTTCCATTATTTTAGGTGCCCAGCTACATGGACACCAGCCTTAGGAGACTCTAAATCCATTCCAACCCAAGTGTAAGGTTTCTAAACTACTCTAAGTCACCCTAGAACATTTCTTAGCATAGTTTTGGGGTCAAATCCTTCTAATCATCATGTAATTTAAATGAATTCCCAATTTTTTTACCATAAACCACATTAACATAAACTCAGAATTATTTGTCTATAAAAACTCCATTCTTATTTTTTGGTTAACGTATAATTCATCAAATTTTGCAATCCTGTTAAGGGGAAAATCCTCTACATGAAAACCCCCATCAGATTTCTAAAATTCCTAGACGATTTCATCATAGGTAAACCCAAATTTGGTATTAGAAGTTCAAAAATCTCAACACATGGTAACAAGAGTAATAATTGTTAAGAGAAGAGCAAGATAATCACTTGCCTTAAAAATGAACTTATGATTCACGGGTTGAAATTGGTATAGGACGATCCTTCTGACACGATCTACGCGTTGGTGTTATTTTTGTTGTGAAAGGTTGAGTTCTTGGATGAGGCTCTAATGGAGTCTCCTTCTTCTTCCTTGGTTCTCTTTCCCTTTTCCTATCTTCTCACGTAGGTTGAAACTGACTGCCACTAACCCTAAATTCCTTTTAATTAAACCTCATTTTCTCCCATTTAATTACACTAAAATTCCTAAGGACCAAAATGCCCCTCCGGCGTGTCGTTTTGGGTTAAAATTCCCTGAACTCCAAATAAAATACCCGAACAGTGTTTTCTGACCATTTCGACTCTTCCGGACACTCTGACGCACTCAAAATAATCATCCAAGTTATACAAAAATAAATTATCTTTTGATCGTCCAAATATATACAAATGACGCGACTCATATGCGTCCCAAATGTTTATAACATAACTGTCGTGTATCTCCTTTCCGGCCATACTATTATTTCAATAATTACTAACTCTCATCCCGCTAGTGATTATTATCATAAAAGGGGATTAATTTCAATTTAAATTTTCTCCCTTTAATTTAATTAATCCCTATTTTCCATAAAAATTATTATGCGTTAAAGTACGGGGTATTACATACTTCCCCCCTAATAACAGAACTTCGTCCCGAAATTCAGAAAAGAATATATATATATATATATATATATATATATACCTCGCAAGAATAACTCTGGATAACGTTCACGCATGTCATCCTCGCGCTCCTAAGTTGATTCCTCAACATTATGGTGCCGCCACTGAACACGTACTAGTGGTACTACTTTCGACCTCAACTTCCTCTTGCTACGGTCTAAGATAGCAATTGACCCCTCCTCGTAGGACCTATCAGGATGTAAGTCTATCTCCTCTAACACAATGTTAGTATGGTCCAAATCATCTCGAAGAAATCTCCTCAGTGAGGAGATATGAAACACGTCATGGACTCTATGAAAGTGCTTCGGTAACCCAAGTCTATAAGCAACTGGCCAATCCTCTCGATAATGGGGAATGGCTCTACATACCTAGGCGCTAACTTTCCCTTCTTCCCAAAATGCATAACTCCCTTCATAGGAGACACCCGAATTAACACCTGATCCCCAACATTTAACTCTCGAAAGTAACGTTTGGCATCAACGTAACTCTTCTGCCGATCCTGAGCAACTCGAATACGGCTCTGTATCAACTCTATCCTCGCCGAAGTATCTTGAATCACCTTCGAACCTAGTAACTTGTTATCCCCCACCTCTAGCCAACATGTTGGGGAACCACAAGTTCTACCATATAGGGCCTTGAATGGAGCCATACCGATAGTAAATTGGTAGGAGTTGTTATAGGCAAACTCCACCAGTGGAAGGTACTACTCCCAACTTCTGCCAAAATCAATGATGCACATCCGTAACATATCCTCCAACATCTGATTCGTCTGCTCTGTCTGACCAGCCGTCTGCGGGTGGTAGGTTGTGCTCAGTCGCAACTCCGTACCCAACGCCTCCTGAAAACTTTCCCAAAATTGATAAACGAACACCTTAGCTCTGTCAGGCACGATATTAAGAGGCACTCCATGGAGTCTAACTATCTTTGATAAGAATAACTGGGCATACTGTCCCGCGATGTAGTCTGTCTTGGCTGGCAGAAAGTGGGATACTTTGATCAATCGATACACTATCACCCATATTGAATCGTGACCCCTCTGTGATGCAGGTAATCCCGTGATGAAGTCCATAAAAATGCCCTCCCATTTCCACCTAGGAACCTCTAATGGTTGTAGAAGTTCCACCGACTTCTGATGGTCCACCTTTACCAATTGACAAGTGGCACATTTTGAGACGAACTCGGTAATATCCTTCTTCATTCCGCTCCACCAATACTGTCTCATGTCGTGGTACATCTTATCCCCTCCAGGATGCACTATAAATTAGGAACCGTGCGACTCTGTCATCACCTTATATCGCAAATATTCACCCTCGGGAACAACCAATCTCCCATTAAAATGTAGGCCTCCGTCTAAACCCACAGTGTAAGACTTAGCCCCCTCGACTAGAAGCTTCACTATCTGACTTTGGCAGAACGGATCATCTGCCTGAGCCTGTACTATTCCCGTAATGATTTTGGGCGTAATTGTCATTGCAGACATAAACGACCATCGCATCCTCTCAATTGGTCGAATAAGTCATCGATTCTAGGCAACGGATATTTATTTCGTATCGTGACTTTATTCAACTCTCGGTAATCAATACACATGTAACGATCCATCTCTCTTCTTAATGAATAACATAGGGGCACTCCAAGGTGAAGTACTCCTATAAATAAACCCCTAGCCCAACTGCTGCTCTACCTGACCTTGTAACTTCAAAGGTTCGATAGGGTTAAGCTCAATCAGTCTAATAATCGTAGCACTAATAGCCTCCTTGTCACTTCCATTTATTTACGAGGTAAGACTTTTGACAATGCTTAAGTTATCGTTACCTTTTACAGATGACAATCAGGGTACTAATTCTTGTACTAAAGGCCAAATACTCCCAGCTCCCAACGTTCGCTAAGTTTTATGCGTGGGATGTCTCGCAAAGCGAAATCCAGATAAGGAACCCCCCTGATACACTACTATTTAACGTTGTCAATCAAGGAGATTTGGGGCCATCGGTATCTGACTTGTACCCCGTATCCTTACTTCTTGCTAAGAAATTAACTTACCTATTCTCATGACACGTGAGACTACACTCAACGCATTCCTCCTACTAACTTGGCATTAGACTCCAGTATACACTATGTGTAATCCTCATGCTCGGAAATATTTCATCAAATCTTGAATTAATATACGTCTCTACCCACCCGGATTAGATAGAACCAGATGACGTACTTTACAAAGTCTTTACACGCTACCAATTAAAAATATGTATATATAGCCCTGCCCCTTCTCAAGTGACACTTAGTACAGTTTCTAAATAACATAAAAATACTACTGTAATGGTCTATTATCACTCAAAACGTCATTAACCAATTCGAAATTCAGGATAGTATCGCATTCTATGCTAACGTTTCTCATAGTATTAATACTAAACTGTAACACATCTAAGTTATTCGAGATTTCCATTTTATCTTAAAAGACATTATAATTAATGAAGTACCGTACCTCCAAACGCATGTGATGGTTGCGGTATCAGTGGCATAATCGCATATCGGTCATTATAGATACATCCATGCTGTAGTCCTTGATGTTGTTGTGGTGCCTGTGATGTTGGGGTAATTATCCAGGCTTCCTCAAGTTGGGCATCATGTCATATTACTCTATCTTGTTGTGGGCAGTCCCTCCACCAGTGACCCTATTTTTCTCACCTATAACACTGACACTGAAACCTTTTCCTTCTTATGCCTTGCTGTCCTTGCCAATTGGGACGAGGTTCCTCACCAGCCAAATCTGGGCAATCCCGACGGGTATGGATAATTTTCCCACACTTAAAACAACTCTTGGTGGTATCCCTCTTCTTATGGCTTTGTTGTCTCTGGCGGGTTTGGCTCTTCCCGCCCTTTCTAATATTCTCACGTCCTTGACAACTCTGAGGCACTTGTCGCTGCTGCGGCGGTATTTTCCCTTTGTTGTTAACTTTAGCAATGTCATATTTCTCAACTTCTCTCGTTCTTTTGCCCCCTGCAAGCTGTACACTGCTATTTTGATACTGTAATATTGCTGTAGTCACTGCTTGTGCCACAATATTCACTATCTCAGCGATTTTCGCTCTTCCTTGGTGTACCCGAGGTACTTGTTGGTCTTGTCCCGCATTTGCTCCTTCAGTACTGTTAGTTTGTATCTTCCTCATGAGTGACATCTGAAATTCAAATAAATTACATAAGCCCATCAACCATACGAAATCAAAGAGTGCAACAGTCCTAATAATAGGGATCTATATTAAAGGATACTACGCAAAAATATAATAAGCCGTATAGATCCTAAGGACACTAGAACCTAATGCTCTGATACCACCTGTGACACCCCACCTAATTGATTATCGGGTGATCAGTCTTAATTAATCAATTTCAGAATTTCAAGTTGGTTCAGATAATGCACCACTGTCGAAAACGTAAATTTAAATTCAAATAAACTAACCACCTAATATTTAAAAAGGGTGATGTCCAAATTTTATCTTGTCATTTACTACTACCAAAAGAATACCAATAAATACCATGCATCACAGTAACATGAGTAAAGTCTGGAGTAAACATCTCCAGGAACAATCCATTACAATAAATCCAATAAAAGAGACCAAATCTAAGAGAGAAATTAAAACGACTAAATCTCTGAAAGTAAACATAAGTAAGGACGACATGTCCAATAATAATGGAGAACTGAAAAGGAAAAAATGAGCTGAGTCGTCTACTAACAATAATCCCGCAGCTTCCACAGCAGCTATGGCACGGCATCTTAATAGAGTCTCCTAAGGCTGGTCCCCCTGTGGCTGGGCACCTAAAATAATAGAACAGCAGAAAGATAGATAGAAAAATGGGTCAGAGCCCGAGTTAAAAACAGTTTAAAACAGCAAGTGCTTAAATTGATTCAATTAGCACAATTGTTCTTCAAGTTAACTTAATGTACTCACTTGAGATACTCACCCCTCGATCTAGTGTGCACGTCTAACGAGCCTAACTACCCATACTAGTCATGATACCCTGACTGACTACTAAGTGTATAATATTATGGTTTAAAGTCTCCCTAAATAACTCAAAGCGAACGTACTTATGATTTCGATATAGATTGAGGATTGCTTTAGTTTATTCTCGTATTCTTATAAATGCCCAACCGATAATACCATAAGTGTACATTGAAAAATAGCGTCATCAACACAAGACACCAAACATAATTCTGGTATACACACATTATTTGCTTTATGTATACATACTAATTTATATGAATATAGCAATATTGCACCCTTGGTTGAGAAACCCCTTAGTGCTATGCATACCCAGCTATCTACTCCATTTTCAAAGCTCACGCATATAGGACAACAGGTTCAATCTCTCGAGAACCAATAAAAACATAAACACCTATTGGAGGCGAACATAGTCCCAAGATGATGGGCTACGCACATACCTGCGCACCCATACGACCGTCATCACTATCGTTCTCACTGATATCCCGTACCTAGATTCCATGCTCTAGTGGTACGACTCTAAATCCCCCGAAGGCACATAGGATCCGGTCGTCAACATCGCATTAACCTCCGTTAGATAGCCAGTAGCTAGGTATGTCATACACATAATACTTTAATCAATAAGCATACACACAACTTATATAAATTCATTAGTTTTCCCACAGTCTAGTGTTTGTAGCACATATATTATATCTCTTATTATAACCCATACTTTATTTGTGTATACTCTACCTTTTATTTTTGCACCTCCTTAATTCTATGGATTTTATACCTTCCTAGGGTCGACATATTCTCCGTTCACTATTAATTATCAATATAAGTCACTCGACGATCATTCTAGTTTAACACTCATTAAAATAAGCATACGAGAAGTTCGAAATAAAATCGGGCTTAAAAAGACCATTCGGGAATCTTGTTAGAAGGCCTAGAAATCTCGTTCGAACGAGGTCGTTCAAACGAAAGTACTTCGAATGAACCACCTAACTCGTTAGAAGGGCTACTGGAATCTCATTAGAAGTCTCGTTCGAACGACCTGGGCTGGACTTCTAACGAAATTTTCGAAGTCGCCCAGTTCATCTCCAAAGTTCATTTTTCCAGATTTTCTCCACTCAAATCTCAACCTAAATCCATTCCAACCCAAATGCAAGGTTTCTAAACTACTCTAAGTCACCCTAGAACATTTCTTAGCATAGTTTTGGGGTCAAATCCTTCTAATCATCATGTAATTTCAATAAATTCTCAAATTTTTACCATAAACCACATTAACATAAACTCATAATTATGTGTCTATAAAAAATCCATTCTTATTTTGTGATTAACATCTAATTCATCAAATTTCGCAATCCTATTAAGGGGGAAATCCTCTACATGCAAACCCCCATTAGATTTCTAAAATCCCTCCCCGATTTCATCATAGGTAAACCCAAATTTGGTATTAGTCTTTCTAAAACCTCAACACATGTTAACAAGAGTAATAATTACTAAGAGAAGAGCAAGATAATCACTTGCCTTAAAAATGAACTTCTGATTCACGGGTTGAAATTGATATAGGAACGATCCTCCTGACACGATCTACGCGCTGGTGTTCTTTTTGTTGTGAAAGGTTGAGTTCTTGGCTAATGCTCTAATGGAGTCTCCTTCTTCTTCCTTGGTTCTCTCTTTCTTTTCCTCTCTTCTCACATAGGTTGAAACTGACTGCCACTAACCCTAAATGCCTTTTAATTAAACCCAATTTTCGTCCATTTAATTACCCTAAAATTCCTAAATACAAAAATACCCCTCCGGGGTGTCGTTTTGGGTTAAAATGCCCCAAACTCCAAATAAAATACCCGAATAGTGTTTTCTGACTATTTCGACCCTTCCGGACACTTTGGCGCACTCAAAATAGTCATCCGAGTTATACAAAAATAAATTATCTTTTGACCCTCCAAATATATACAAATGGCACGACTCATATCCGTCCCAATTATTTATAACATAACTGTCGTGTATCTCCTTCACGACCATACTATTATTTCAATAATTACTAACTCTCATCCCGCTAGTGATTTTTATCATAAAATTGGATTAATTTCAATTTAAATTTTCTCCATTTAATTTAATTAATCCCCATTTTCCATAAAAATTATTATGCGTAAAAGTACGCGGTATTACAGTGGTTACATGTGATTTTAAAATTACTGTTTATTTATATACTATTAGACATTAATTAGTGATATTTTGTTATGATCTGTAATGGGTAAATAACAAAATAGTAAAAATAGGGTGGGGGCACAATACTTTTAATACATGTACACGTATATATATTGAGCAGGTAACAAGTATATTTGCATTCGTTTCTGTGACAACTAGTACTTCTAATTTAACTCGTGTTCTATTTTCTCCTTTGATGCATAAATAATCTTAGCATCACCACGGCATCGCCCAACCATGTATAAAACTGTAAAGCTCACAAAAATAAGAAAACATCACTAGCGTGTTAAACAGCATACCGGTATGACGCATTGACCCACCCAGGGGCAATGGTGATTAATAATTCAATAAAATTCAATTAATCAGTAGTTCAATAGAATTCCATTCCATTTTCAAAACTTACGATAAAAAAAATGTGATACGCAACAGGTGGAGAAATTATTTAGTAATGTAAAGAAGGGGTAGCTAAAAAAATCTTTTCTTTTTCGATTTCATTTTCTTTTTGTCACAATGCCAGTTTTTTTTATCAAACATTACATGACCGTGTGTAAACTTTTCATCGTATATTTACTATCATAATAAAAAAGTTTATTACTGTATTACATATGCCTAAAGAACATTCGATAACTTTTACGATCTTAGAGAAACATGGAAAGTATATAATACTTAACTTCAGCTATATAAAAAATAGAAACGTCAATAAATTTCCTGTCATAACACTCATGCGGAGAACATTCAGGACTATCATAAATAATAGCAAGACTAGTTTCACAAAGAAGTGGAATGTATACTTCAACTAGAGCATAAAATTTGGCCACGTGGAGCGCTGAATGTTAAATGAGTAAAAACTACTATCATCATCCAACATAAATTCCATCACTAACTGTTCTACAAGTTAAATAAAATGTTAAAAAGTACTGATTTTGTTACATTAGAGACCTTTAAGTAGTTTCAATCTATAATGGAACATCCAAATTTCAAGAAAAAATGGAAATCTCTCACTACCTTAATTAGAAGGATTGGGATACTCTAGAGTAGTGAAAAGATCTATTTAAGAGTTCTCTTAATGTCATTCGTTCACAGAGAAATAAATTTTCAGCACGGTGCTATGTTTCAAAAACTAGCTACACTTCAATCGTTATATATTTAAAATTAAATGGTTTTGATTATCACCCTATGAGCCAAACCCCGATCAAAATGTTCCATTTGTTGACCTTGAGATACCTTTTTATTTCATTATCTAACTTAATGCTTTATAATATGTACTGACTGAACATGGTATCTTACCCCCACCCCAACACCATCTTAGTAGTGTTTGCACGATATTCTATGAGTAAATATTGACGACCTGGTTTATCTCCCCATGTGCGAGGAGGACTGTTATATACATTCTTTAACAATTTTATACCAATATAAACTTGTATGTTATCACCTACATACATGATAGAATGCACAAACAAAACCTTATAGTAAACATATAAAGGGTCGAAGACTGTGGTGTAGCATCATCACCTACATACATGATGACTGCATTATTCTTAGTGGAATTTAAAATTTTCATTGCTTTATTTTGGTCAGTGTTGTATTTTATATTGAATACAACTACATGCACATTCAACTAGTCTTCGTTCAAACTACTAGATTTAGGTATTAAAAGGAAAAATAATAGTGAAATTACCTTGCACTGATTTCTTTCCATTTGTCAATGTCCAATGTGTCCATACCCACATGAAGGAATATAGATGTTGTAGGAGGGTACTTTTTTTCTGTATTTCTCAGCTTCTCAAACTTCATTTATGTAGGTGACTTAATCCATGATAACAGTAATTAAGATTTTCCATGAACTTCTATCTTGGTGACTTAACAACTAAAAATGCTTGTTAAGGTTTTTCACAAACTCCCACCTATGACAGTGACTTAACAACGAAAACACTTGTTAAGTTTTTTTTTCATAAACTCCGCCTATAACGGTGACTTAACAATGAAAACACTTGTTAAGTTTTTTTCGTAAACTCCACCTATAACGGTGACTTAACAACGAAAACGCTTGTTAAGATTTTTGATAAACTCCACCTATAACGGTGACTTAACAATGAAAACACTTGTTAAGTTTTCTTCATAAACTCCACCTATAACGGTGACTTAACAACGAAAACGCTTGTTAAGATTTTTGATAAACTCCACCTATAACGGTAACTTAACAACGAAAACGCTTGTTAAGTTTTCTTCATAAACTCCACCTATAACGGTGACTTAACAACGAAAACGCTTGTTAAGTTTTCTTCATAAACTCCACCTATAACGGTGACTTAAAAACGAAAACGCTTGTTAAGATTTTTCATAAACTCCATCTATAACGGTGACTTAACAACGAAAACGCTTGTTAAGATTTTTGATAAACTCCACCTATAACGGTGACTTAACAATGAAAACACTTGTTAAGTTTTCTTCATAAACTCCACCTATAACGGTGACTTAACAACGAAAACGCTTGTTAAGATTTTTCATAAACTCCACCTATGACGGCGACTTAACAACAAAAATGCTTGTAAAGATTTTTTTTCATAAGCTCATTACTTTTCTTATCTCAGGTTGCACGAGAGACCTCTCCACCCGTTCTGTTGCCTATTGGTTCACCTCATCGGGAACCTGCCATCTCGAAAAATTTTGGCCATGCTGACCAAGGTTCCACGACCGGTTCTGCAGCGGAGAGTGAATCCGGATGCGAGCTTCCTCTGCCAAATTTGGCTCCTCGTGCATTCTGCTTAATGGTGCTTCAACATTCTCCCCAAATGCCTTCCACTCATCGACTAGTGATCGAGCAACTTGTGAATTACCATCCTGAAACCTTCTCGGTGGATTGCTTACATTCCAACATCTCTGTCATGAGTAATTGGCTACAAGGCATGGCTACCGTTGTTACAGAAATTGCTAGCACTCCCACTGCGACCGTTACCGGACCACTCCTTAACCAATTTCTTGGCTATTTGAAGGAGTTGGGTCATGATGGTTTTCATTTTAACTGGCTTATATCGTATTTAAAAACTTTAAAGAGCAAGCAACTGATCAGGCAGAGGGAATTATTACAGAAGCATCAGCAGGACCAACGGGCAGAGGAAGCCACGTTGGCCGAAATAGCACCCCTTCTGGAAGCAGTTAATAAGGAGGTAGACGATGATGAAGAAGCTCTGCGCCTGGCCAAGATGAAACGAGAAAGACTCCTTATTGAACATGCACAAGTACAAACGAGGTTGGAGGTTTCCCTCGATGCCCAACAGTCTTGCGCTGCAGCCTCTTCGGGCCTTCCTGGAGATTTTTCTCGTCCTCAGACCTATGGTTCCTCTTAGGCTAGTCAACTCTTGTATATATATTTTCCTCTTGCTTCTTTCTATGTAATTCTTGGGCAGTAGTTCCCAATTTTATAATGCTCTATCATTTATAAATGAATGAAAAATGTGTATTTTCCCATTCGTCTGTATGTTATAACTACTTTATAAATTTCTATATTTCTTGCAACTCTTTCATTCTGTTCAAGTCATAACTAAAACTTGTATATTTATAACTACAGCTACTTACAATCATGGTTTAAACTTAATTGTCTACACATGATAAACCTTCAGCCATTTGTTGTTAATTTTAAATGGCTTGTCTTCCTACATTCTAGAAATTAAGCACTAGCCCGAGTCATGAGCTTCTTTTATAATAAAAGGTCCCTCCCAATTGGCTGCAAACTTCAGTAGAGGAAGCCTCCTGATGTGATTCACTGCTGCTTTCAAAATGAGGCCTCCCTCCACGAACTTCCTGGGTCTTACCAAGTTATCATATGCCCTGGATAGCTATTTCGTGTACATTTAAAAGTGTTGCATCGCATTATTCCTGTGCTCGTCTAACGCTCCAACTGTACGTGTCTATTCTGATGGAGCATGCTACTTTATAAGGTGTATCGGGCTGAGGGAACTTCTAGCTCCACTGGAAGGATTGCCTCCGCCCCATAAATAAGCGAGAACGGAGTGTACCCCGTGGGTTTCCTCTTGGTTATTCGATAGTCCCATAACACAGCTGGTATCTTGTCGTCCCACGATCCTGGGAATTCCTCCATCACTTTGGCCAAAATATTAACCAATATTTTGTTGGTCGCTTCGGCTTGACCGTTTCCCTTCGGGTATGCAACTGTTGAAGTATGGTGAACAATGGAGTACTTATCGGTGAGCATTGTTACTTCTGAATTGACGAAGGGCGTTCCGTTATCTGAGAGAATAACCTTTGGGATCCCAAAACGATAAATAATGTATTCTCTAATGAAGTTGCTCACTACCCCAACCGTTGCCCTTCTGAGTGGTATTGTCTCGGCCCATTTTATGAAACACTCCGTTGCAACTAGTATACATATCCTCCCCCCTCGAAGGAGGATGTATTGCCCCCACCAGGTCAAACGTCCAAGTATGAAAAGGGTAAGGCGTTGTCAGAGAGTGTAAATCCACCGATGGGGCATGGATCAAGTTTCCATGTAGTTGGCAGGCTTTATATTTTTGAACGAACTCAACAGCGTCTTTTTCCATCGTTGGCCAATAATACCCCAACATCATCAACTGATCATACAACCTGGCCCCTCCTATGTGAGCTGGATCGTGTGCTTGTTTGAGGACCTCAGTTGTTTCTTCCTTTGTGATGCAACGCAATGGCCTGTTGAAGTATCCCCTTCGGTAGAGCTGCCCCTCCTGGATGTAGAACCTTGGGGCCCTTCGCTTTAGTCTTCTCACACCAATTTTCTCTGTCGGGACCACTCCATCTTTAATAAAGTCAATATAGGATTGCCACCAGTCGGCCTGAGTTTCAATGAAATGACATTCAGCTACTTCGAAGAAAAGCTGACACTTATCGCACCTCCGTTGTAGCTCCGTCGGGTCCTGCTTCATTCTAGGCCAGAAATATCACTATCTTTGAATTCTCCTATACAGAGGTACCTCAGTTATTTCGCAGTGCTCCTCATGCATTTTTTTCAACCTTTGCGCTGCTTCTTCTGTGTCAATACATCTTGATAGCCACCCCCTTGCATTTATGAAATAGAGATTTCCTTGGTTTGTAAAATATTGGGCTAACTCTCTCAGCCCCATTTCTCCTTCGCCAGACTCTAGTTGCTTCTTAATCTCTCCCCTCTAATCCGCGCCCTCCTCCATTGGTAGAATTGATTGTATCACCGAAGGAGCTGTTCTCCGTTGGATCATGATGATAGTTGTATCGTTTCTCATGACCATTTTCTGGGCAATAGTTGCATACGCATCTGGGTGGCAATTTATCGTTCTAGGATATCTCTTGATCTTGGTCCGGTGGAACTGGCTGAGGAGCCTCTGGATGATCGTTTTGTATGGTGCCAGGTTCATATGCTTCAACTCATATTCTTCGTTTGCTTGTTGGATCACTAAGTTCGAATCACCCTTAATGTAGAGTGAACGAATTCCCCTTCGAAGAGCCTCCAGCAACCCTAGTACCAATGGCTCGTACTCTGCTTCGTTATTGGAACAAGGGAAATCTAACTTATAGGAAAGGCAAATCTCTTTTATTCCTTTTAAAAGAATAACCCCTGCCCCTCCCTTCTTTTCTGCCGAATATCCATCGAACTACATCGTCCACTCCTCCTCAGTTGCATCCAGATAATTGGCTTGTAGGTCGCCTCCTGGAATGTCTTCCTTAAGTGGTTCAAATCTTCCTAAAGGAAATATTGCCAATAGATCGGCATACGCCTGGCTTTTGATTGCGCGAGGAACTGGACACTTTAAGTCGTATTCTGAGAGGATGAGGAACCACCTAACTTTCCTGCCAATCAATATAGTTTTTGCCAACAAATACTTAATAGGATCGCATTTAGTTACAATATGAATTGTAAAATACGACATATAATGCCTAAGTTTTTGTGCTATAAAGACTAAGGCTAAACAATGCATTTCTAAGCTGTTATATGTAATCTCTGGCCTATGTTTGATTCTACTGAGGTAGTAGACTGGTCGCTCTTGCCCATTAATTTCTTGGTCTAGCAAAGCTCCGACGGACCTCGTGGTAGATGTGAGATATAATTGCAACGGCATTCCTGCCCGTGGCGGAACCATGGTCTATGGTGAAACCAGCAGCTTCTTTAACCCAGCAAAAGACTCCTGGTGAACCTCTTACCACCTAAACTTCGTGCTCTTTCGCAACAGCTGCATCAGCGTGTGTGTTACTTTGGCCAATCCAGGCACAAATCTCCTAAAGTAGGAGACTTTACCGAGGAAGCTCTTCAACTCCCTATCCGTTCTAGGACTTGGCATTTCCAAGATCGCTCGTTGTTTGTCCTGGTCCATTTGCACCCATTGTCGATCAACCATAAAGCCTAAGAATTTTCCACTCGTTACTCTAAAAACACACTTCAATGGGTTCATCCTCAACTTATACTTTCTACAACGGGAAAACACCTTCCTCAAATCACTCAAGTGGGACCCCTCCTCCTTCGACTTGATGACCAAGTAGTCCACATAGAATTCTACAAATTTGTGAAAGAAGTCATGAAAAATGGCCATCATCGTTCTCTAGTAAGTCGCCCCAGCGTTCTTGAGGCCGAACGACATCACCCTGTACATGAAGTTACCCAATAGGGTTCTGAATGCCATTTTTCCGCATTCGAGGGGTTCATCTTGATCTGATTATACCCCACATACCCATCCATGAAGCTATAAATCTCATGACCAATCGTTGCATCTATCAGGCTATTGATGGAGGGTAGAGGGAACTCATTTTTAGGACAAGATCTATTCAAATATCTGAAATCCACACAGATCCTTATCTGGTTTTCGTCCTTCTTTCCCACTGGGACAATACTGGATAGCCAGAGCGGGTGTTGTATCGGTATGATGAACCCTGCCGTTAGCAGGCACTGGACCTCTTCTTTAATCTTTAGATCCAGCTCGGGCTTGTACGTTCTTGTTGCATGTTTCACTGGAATGGCTGAAGGCATTACGTTTAACCTGTGACAGCTTACTTCCTCATCCATCCCTTCCATTTTTGTGTATTTCCACGCGAAGACATCTATAAACTCCCGAATTAATTCTACCAAGGCCTCTCATTTTTTATTGCTGAGATTCTTCGAGATGAAGATGGGACTTGGATCCTCTCCTTCTTTTGCCAGGTTTAATTGCTCCACCTCTTGTGCCTGGAGCTTTGGCTGATTTGCCATGTAATCTGGTTCCTCGGCGACTTCTTCCACGAATTCCTGTATGCTAGAATTGTCTATCACCATGAACTTCCCTTGTTGATCTATCAAAAAGCATTCATATATTGGATCAACCTCATCCTCAGTTTCTTCGTTCGCCCGCTCACACCGTTACAATTGATACACCACCTTTCCTTCCTCGGTAACGACTTTCTTGCATTGCCAGCTGGTAGTGGTGATCGCCTTTCTCTCATTCTCTCTAGAAGATTCGACCACTTTTTCACCTGAAAACTGACTCTGCACGCTCTGTCGTTGGACCTCATGCTCTATAGGTCCACTCTGGGCCTCATTTTGTCTTTGAGCTGCTTCGAGATGCCTTAGGGCCGAGGGGCCACCTGGTGAGCTTCTTCGGCTATTTCCCTTGTACCGCTTACAACCTCCTTCTTCTGCTCGCCTAAAGGCCCCATCCTTTCTCTGATCGAGGTAACCCATGATCCTTCCATTCTTTTTGTCAAGATCCGGACATCTTCTTTTAACTCTGTGTAAAATGCTGCATCCACCAAGTGACCTTCTTCAACTGCGAAAGGCCTCTTTATAGCCCTAATGGTCACCTCTGTGCCCTTGACATTCGCTTTAGCACATTGGTGATATGTAGAAGGAATTAGGCCTTGGCTGTGCATCCACACCCTTTCTATTATCAAATTATATGAAGTTGCACTCTCTATTACGTGGAACTTGATATGGGAACTCAAATTTCCCATTACAATCCCAACGTTAACGTACCCAATGGACTTGGAAGATTGATTATCGTACCCCGAAATTACCAAGGGCATGGGAACCAACCTTTCTTCTGGAATATTGGTTGCATGGAAGGAGTTGATTGGGATGATATTGATGGAAGCTCCCCCATCCATAAGACTCCTTCTGAAACTAACTCCATTGACCCTGGCGATCACATATAATGGCCTGTTATGAGGGAACCTTACAACCCTATCTGCGTCGCTGAAGGTTACCTCTGACAGAAACCTTCTCACCAACCTGGCCATGGGTCCCTTCCATCTCAGTGAAGGGACCGCGTTCTTTTTCGAAATATCAAGTATCGCCTGGGTTATCTCCATCCTACTCTCCTTTGGAATCTCCACTTGTTCGAAGAACCAAGTGAACTTTGGGGATTTTGAAACTCCCCCATATTCTAAGGTTGGGTCTACCTCTTCGCTTTCGGCATTATATACATCCTCCACATCTTTAGCGCTTGCTTCATCGTAAGCTAACACGACGTTAGCCATTCCCCTGGTGCAATTCTCCAAAGCTTCCTCGTACTCCTCTCTTTCTTCTCTCTCCGCCTCTTCATCATAGGCCACCACGAGATTGTCCCCATGCGCTGGTAGTGGGTTATTGTTAACATTTTTTTAGGGGATCTACAATGTTCCGGCCTTCATGTACTTGTCAATGATTATTCTTAGCGTGAAACAGCTCTCCGTTGGATGCTAGATCTTTCGATGAATCTGATAATATTTAGGATCCACCTTCGTTGCAGCATCGGGTTCTTCCATCGGAATAAATTTTGGTTCATAAACCGTTCCCCCTTGGACCATCGCGTTATAATAACTCACAACCTCTTCTATTGTGCAAGCCAACGGTGGCGTGTCTTCTCTGTCTCTTCCAAACTTCCTCTTATTATCCCTCTTTGGTGCCTTGCCCCTATCTTCCCCCTCAGTGTACCCTACTCGTGGGGGCTGAGACCTCCCCCCCGCGGGTTGCATCGGCTACCTGAACATCATGTGTGCCACCACCAGATTGGGTCGCACCACTAAAGAGATGTTTCTCGTCGCTTTCAAGAATGCCGCAAAAGTCCTCTCACATGTCTCGTTGATAAGATGGCAGATGTATTCAGGAAGCAGTCCCTCAGCACAAATCTGTAATAACTTAGACTCTTTGGCCTCCTCCCTTACATCGAGGGACCTTTCCCTGAATCTTCGAATATAGGCCACCACCTCCTCCCCAGGTCTTTGCTTCTCCCTACCAAGTTGGGTCAAGGTGAACCCATCTTCTGCCAGAAAGAATTTTTGGACAAACAATACATGCATCTCCTCCCACATAGAAACTCTATTGGGAGTCAAATGAGAGTACCACGTGTATGCCATATCGGTTAGGGATTTGGAAAACTCCCTCAATCTAAGCTTCTTATCATTGCAATGCTCTCCCAAGTGTTCAACAAAATGTTTAATGTGCTCCTTCGGGTTCCCACCTTTCCCTGTATATTTTTCAAAGATAGGGGGAATATAGTCCTTTGGGTAAGGCTCATCGTTGTATTTCTGAGGATAAGGTGTTCGAAAGTCGTCATAAATCGAAGCCACCTCGCTAGCGGATTGCGAGGAAGCTTGCATGAACTTCAACATCTCCTTCTGCATCTCTTTTCTCATTTCCTCCATGGGAGATACCACCGGGGCAACTAGCAGCGGGGCCACGGACTGAGTGCCCGTTGCGACTGAAACGAACGTTACCGGTGGTGCCGTTGAAACTCCTGAAATCCCCACTGTTGGATTCATAATAGAGGGTACACTTACTGGGATCGTTCCAGCAATACCTGCACCTGGTGGGGCCGTTGGAGCTACCCTTGGTGTTACGAAAGCATTAGCCTCCAATCCTCCCAGCACAGTTGAAGCTACTGGGGTTTGTAAAAACTCATAAAATTTGCTTATGAGTAGCGCCATCTGGGCGGGTCCCAACCCTGTGCTCGTGGAAGGTTGTGTCACCCCTGGAATGCCTATCGTCGTCGGAACCGAAGGTACCTCTACTCGAGGATACCATCCCTTAGGGCCTCTTGCTCCCTCGCAGCCTGCTCTTCATTATGTTGAATATCATCAAAGTTGAGTCTTCGAGTAGCATTATCTTGCGCCATACTCCTTACTTAGGAGAATGCCTCCCCAGCAGAGTCACCAAATGTAAAAGGGTACTTTAGAATGTAGATGGAGGCGTAAAGCCTTTGAAGTATGGTGATGATAGGTTAATTAGCGAAAACCTTGGATTAGTGATAGAACATGCCAACGCAAGCCTAATGAAGATGAAACTTAGTTTAAACTCACCAATCGCTCGTGTATAACTCAGGAAAGTAGTAAAGGAGCTTAGAAGTAATCTTAGCTAGAGGGAGAGAGAGGTAAGCACCCTAGATACACCCTGGCGGGCAGGTAGAAACACACCAAATACCTTTCAGGATCAGTTAAGCATTAAAAGCTTCATAATAAATGACAACGGTGAGTGAGTAAAAACTCTCTGGTTTGCAATAAATTTCTCTCTCTGATGTGTATTCTCTCTAGAAATAACTCCTCAATCCTAAAAAAGGATCGATCCCTTCCTCAAAGGTGGTTGGGGTCCTTAAATAGCCCCCTAGACCACCCCCGAGGCAACTCGGTCATTTAAGACTATGAAAGACATCCCTCACACTTTATGTCACAACATTAAATGCCTGATGCACTAGTCGTCTCTACGTCATAAACATTAAATGCCAAGACATGCCTTTTGCCTAACCATTGTGTATCAGGGGGATGTTGTTGCAGAGGTGGCTCACCAACTGCCTGACAGCCCCAAATACCACGGTGGTTTACTCAAGTGCATGTATGACATTATTTAGCTGGCTAGTGACATCACCTACAGTAGATGTGACATTAAGTAGAGGGTTATTTAGTTCATGACTCAACGCCCGATGAAACTCCAAGCTGCTCCGCCTGAGGTTCCACGATCAGGGTCCTTCGGTGTTTTACCAGGTGTATCTAAGATGATCAGGACAAGCCCCAACGGTGCCTTACTTCTCAATCCTCCAAACCAAGTCCCTCTAAAATTCTCACGGTGAGGTCATTCGATAGAGCATAAAAGCTCTCCCAGGCCCTGCCAAGCCTGGTCTCTCGCGAGTACCGTTCGACCTCACACAAGTTCATTATTCCCGTTACATCATTACAATCGTTATAGCTCATAGCCAATATAAACAAAGATATAATATGACTAACACAACAAGCTAAAGTATAAGTTGCCACGCCAAGCTGCCTCGCTGAGTTGCCACGCTTGAGCTGCCTTGGTTGCTTAATCTCAAATACTATTACCAATTATGGAATTATCCCTAATCTCATAATTACCTTCAAGCGCCCTCTACAGATGTTTCTGCAATGAATGAAATTGGTGCAAAAGCATGCCTGAAATATCATGACATTGGGAGTTAGGACTTGTCCATTACTAGCAAGCAAATTGGACAGAGAACATTTATTAAAAAAAACAAAGGAAATACTTTAATTCCTTAATCCAAAGTGAAAAAAGAAACCCACGAGCTATTATTTCATTTGGACCTACTATTTGAACATGTTCCTGATTGTCGTTTGCCTTATATTATAATGACAAAGTAATGAAAGAATAGACATCAATAATACCCAAGTGAAACATGAAAATGTGAAAACCAAATAAAAATGAGTAGGCTCACTAAATACACATATTCAACAGCTCTCCATTTATAGTGGTAAGCTGCGCCGAGAGCATGAACGGTTGTATACCTGTCCCAAGTTCCTCCAATAAATCTCTGGATTGCGCCCTCGAGATTGATTCCAATAACCAAATTTAATTTTAACAAACATGATGATAGATGGACCTAAGATAGATGATGGAAGTACGGGGAACAATCAGTCGTTCAACGAGGTTTCCTTCAAGGAAAAAATTTGTCAAAAAGATTATTGAAAGGATCAGACTCTATCAATGAAGATCTTTTTAAAAGCAATGAGTGAAGATGAGTAGGAGAAGGATGTGACCAAGAAGAAACATAGCATGGACCTGAGTGTTAGTAGTGACAATTATATGAAACAATAATATGACACATCTGCATCAGATCTGAACAATGTAATTAAATCAAAATCATAAAAATTGTATGAAACCAAATCAAACCTTTTCGTCAAAGTTGAACGTGATCAATCGCGTTTCAAAGTAGGATCATCATCTTTGGTCCACAAAAATTTAATCTAATACAATAGAATGAATGTATTGTTTAAAACAAAACGGGTGGTAGATGTACATACACCCCCCCCCCCCCCCCAAAAAAAAATAATCATTGCAAATAACCCGCTAAACTATGAAAAAGTTAAATACCGCTTGTGTGTCGCTAAAATCTTTTCTAGTGAAAAAGACGAGATAATTGCAATTAATAGTTTCAAGAGGTATTTGAAACTAGTTCGTAAGATGAAAAATATTGGGGGTGGGGGTGGGGTGGGGGGGTTGGGGGGTAATTTCCCTTAAAATGATTGAAAACAAACCTTAGCTAGAGCATCAATGAGATTGTTAAGTTCGTATATGACAAATGTATCGTTAATCACCAACGTTTGAATAAGGGAAATAGCAAATTCAATATCAACTTCTACGCATTATAGAAAAATAGTTAGCTGTGACAATTTCTCTAAGATTATCTGCATAAAAACTATGTTTTTATACACACTATTCCTTCTCGAGTCGAGAAACTTTGCCATGTGTACATTATACTCTGCAAGGTTAAGCAATTCACTGTGAATAAGGCCAACTGTGATATCTTTGTTGAACTTCTAGTCCTCATCGGAGTAAATCACCTGCCAAAGAAATTATGCACTTAGCACATTTAAAGTGATACAAGAACTGGGGAAAATGTTGAAGTCAGAAGAATATTTTCCAAAAATTTGTAAATTTGTTTGATGGTTTTCCAAAACTATGATGATTCATCCTAAATTTTGAAGAATTATGGAGGAATTCATCCTAAATTTCCAAAACCTTGGAGGGACTAGTGTGTTCCAAAATTGATGGAATACGATGATTTATTAAACTACCATATTCGTCATAGGATACAGGTAGGAATGAGTCACGCAGAGCATACCCAACTAGTCAACTCCTTCACAACAAGGTTGCTAACATCACGAATGACAACAAGAATAGAAAGATGAGCACCGACACGTTCACTATTTGATTCATTTTCATATAAACCCTTGAAAACATGTGACAGCAAGATAATCTAAACTCAAGAAGTTGATTGACTTAATTTCTTTTAAACAAGAATGCTTTTGATTTATTTCTTGCGTTTTATAATATTTCTCTTTTTAGAAAAAAAAGAACTTCCATTAGAGTTTATTATCACAATAACATAGTATTCATAATCAATATAATAACACTAGTAGTCAATACTTTAAAAGAGGGCACCCCCAGGTCAATACTTAAAAGCGTAAACTTCCCTTCTTTGCATTGCATTCTCAATAATCTGAGGATTTACTATCTACAATGATCAAGGAGTTTACTCTGCCAATGCCCATTAAGTTCCATTGCAGATTCACTGTATCAAGATGTATGTTCAACTACCTTAGCGACATCGTAAACAGCTGAAAGTTGAGATCTACCAACCCTGTGCTTCCAGCCTTCTTGAATGCCTCATTACCAGCAGCTGCTACCAACATTTCTACAACGCTCTCAACTCTAAGGGCAAGAGCCAACCTCGTATCCTTCTGCTGATATTTCAAAGGAAATGCAGGAGAGTAGTTATTCTCAATCATAGTTGGTTCTTTCATCCCGAACATTGGATTAACAATCGCACCAAGGTCCAACACATCAAGTAGGGTATGAGATCAAAAGATAACACACCTTTAGAGCCATGGCTAGGGCCTCCTCGTCTTGTCTTATACATCTGAGAATGATCACAGGAATCCCAAAAATAATTGTCTGGGCTTAAAAATTAAATTATAAATTTCAACATACATCCCAAGAGTAACAAAAAATAAATGAGAGCAGATAATTTTCAGGGCGGACAAGGAGAAAGGGAGACAAAATAATATTGAAGGATAATGAATGATATGGATTTTTTGAGTAGAATTTAAATTATCAAAGATATATACATATAGAATATACTCCAACTGGGAAAGAGAAGGAAGAGATAATACCTGAATTTCTGCTTCCTTAGCATCACTGGATACCGCAGTGTCAAGCTAAAACGATATTTAGAAACATGCTTAGCAAATCAAATGAACGAAAATATAAAGCAAACACTATGTTCATGTTTGTTTTCACGTAAACGGGAATTAATCACATATTTATTACATTACAAGAAATCCCCAATCTCCAAAGAAACCATATCATATTAGATAGGTTGTGAACCCCATATTCAAAATCGATGATCCTTTTGAAATCATCAAGCTTACCTGAATTAGATTTTTACTCTTAGAGGGCAATAAAAGGAAGCTTATAGGTTTGATTAAATTTTGTTGGAACACGAGGCCCCCAATTTTAAAGTCTTTACTACAAAAAGTAATTTCCTTGTTACAGATATGCGGAAGCGAAAGATGTTTCAATTAAATAATTATAAAATTTTAATTTCTTTCAAATTAAAATTAAACAAAGTGAAATATGATGAAACACACACACAATTTTAATTTCACTTAAACACAATTAATTTAACCCAAGTCCATGAAATTTGCCTAAATTATATTTTCAATATTACCAAATTAGGCCAAACCAATTTTATCAAATTAACTTAATTGACTTGAATCAAATTAACATTTACCCAATTAATTATGTAGCACCAAATTAAACAAGTAGTTATTTAAACCCAATTTTATCTTTTTACTTAAGCATGCGTTCTAGGTGAGTATTACAAAAGATAAAATAAACAATGAATCACTACGCCGCGATGTACGAGGTAAAACCCACAACGGGAAAAAAGCTCGGACGACCCTAGCCTTAAGTCCACTAAGAACGGAATTACAATTACAAGCAAGATGACTTACAACACTCGACTCCTTCAAGCCCCGACGCGTCTTCTTGTAACTACCTCTACCTAGCCGACAATCCCGGAGCTCCACTAAAACCTTGGAATCCTCCAATGAGACTTTAGGTGCACCGTCAACCACACATGGTGCCTTTCACCATGTGAGAATGCCATAGCAAAATAAACTTCTTCTTCTTTGAGGGATTTAGAAGTAAACCCAAACTTTCTCTTCAATGTGGTAGAGATAAATCAGTTGCCAAACACTCGAAGCAATGATATATATATATATATATATATATATATATATATTGAAACTTGGAATAAACAATATGGGTGTGTAAACCTTGATTTTGTTATAAGGATTAAAACATTTTAACAAAAATTTAAGGGGACTTTTCTTGGGAAGAATTGACACTCAAAACACTCTTGGTGAAGAAAAGGTTATGAAAAAGTCTTAACAAAAATGTTGCTCCCGCACTAGTTAAATCTGTCAAAAAGTTAGTGGGGAAAAGTAGTGGGAAAAATGGAAAAAGTGCTCAAAACTGCCAAACTAACTGTTCCCGCCAAATCTCGTTTGAACGAGATTTTCGTTCGAACGAAGTCTCGTTCGAACGAACCTTCTAACGAAGTTCCAGTGTATTAAAAGTTGAACTCGTTAGAAATCTCGTTGGAATTCTAGTTCGAACATCATTCTCGTTCGAATGACACTTCAAATGACATTCCAGTGGCCAATGTGGGAACTCGTTGGCAAACTCGTTCGAACGACATTCTCTTTCGAACGAAAATATCATTCGAACGACAATATCGAACGAAATTGCCAGAAAGCTGAAAATTCTATTTTTAGTCCAGAAGCTTTGTTTTAAAGTTTTAATAAAATCTTTCTGAAAATAAACAACAGTTTAAACAAAACTTCACCCAATATTAATTGTTCCAAGCTCCTATGTAAATATATAATGCATTCATACCTTAGGAGTAAACGGAACAAATGTTTTTGACATAGAAACGAGGCACATTAAACTCAGCATTTTGATGAAGCTTTAAACTTGGTCGCTACGTCTTCAACTTTAGAATGTCTTAGGCTTGAAGGATGGTCAATAACTCTATCCTATGACTCAAACATTTTTGTCCGGAATTGAGCCAAAACTACAAAGGGCTCAATTAGAAATTTGTGTCCTTACAAATCTCCCCCTTTGGCTATTCCGGGACAAAAACCAACAAAAATCCTAAAGGGCCGTCAAGCTCTACTAGACATAAACAAATGTCCCACCTAAAATAAAAATACAATGCTTGACTCAAACAACCCAAGGATCAATATATTTGCTCGATGATGAAAATTGCCACTTAGAAGAATTCCTGCACACTTAAGCAAACACATTAAACGCATAGGGAATATTTAAATATTAAATGCAATATAAATAAAGCCTCCCCCTTAATTAATTCTCCCCTTTAGCAACTATGATTAACCTAAGAAGATAGCGCTCTCCCCCTAAGTTAAATCTCCCCAACTAAGATACAATTACAATAAGATTAAATACCATTTCTCCCCCTATCATTCTCCCCCTTTTTGTTCAGGAATAAATAAAGGCTAAAGAATCAAACATTAACATTAAAGCATATACAACCTCTAAACTAAACAAGGGATATATAGTATGGGATAACAAGCTAAACATGCAATTGTGCATAAAGTGATGAGAACATTAAAGCACATGGGCAACAAAAGCATAACTAATCCAACAAATAATAACGGATACCAACTAAGATGCAAAAAAATGATACCAATATGATATGTAAAGTATTAAGCTTGTGATATCAACAAAGAATGCAAAAAATATATACCAATTATGAATTAAATCATAGATGGACTAGAAAGCAAGGAAAAGACCAATAAAAACAATATCAAATATATGTATACATAATATAAAATAAATAGACACGAGTACACATAAATAGATATAAACACAAAAATGACACAAAATAAGATAAGCTTTTCACACTCGTATGGCAAAAATGTGTCATATGGAAACGAAAGTGTTGGGGTGTGAACTAGCAACAATTAAATTTGGACCCAATCACTTAAAACATGTTCAAGGAGTTCTCAATTGATTGCAAACTTCATCACATTTGAATATAACCTCACGTGACAATATAAATTGAACTCAATGAACAAACATACACAACGCATACAAGCCTAGCATGTTGATGATTCTACAAATCAATAGAGTCATGACATTGAAAACGCAACTAGGATAAACGGACATTGTGCAAACCATTGATATATCATCAAAACTCCCTCAATAAGTATATATATTATTCTTTTGAATGAATAAATCAACTAAAAAAATTAGGCCTTGGCAAATTATTTTTCTTTTAATGCCATATTTTCTCTTAGGCTTTTGGACCACGCATTTCTTTTAGGTCCAAACAAACGGTGGCTTACTATTCGTAAATGATAATAAATCCTTTCACAGCCCTTCCCCGTGCACATTTATATTTATCATTTTTATATCTCACACAAATCTTACGTGCAACGGATTTTGACATGCACTAGTCCTCCTAGGTCATAAATATGTAGATGACAAGATTGGTAGGAGAACACCTCACAAAGCTCAAATATAATATGTGACGAATAAATTTTAAAAGAGCTCGTGCATGTGTGAATATAGTCATATAAAAATAGAATCCCTTTAAGCAACACAAAATCCAACTACTCCATATAAGCATGGTAAAGAATATAATAAGGATTGACAATCTAAACCAAAAGTTCTAGCCACATGGGAGCGAAAAAGGATGGGATTCAAACACAAGTATAAGCCACATAAAGTGTGTCAAACTAAAATACACACAAAAGAAATCTTTTTGAGTTTTTGAAACTTTTTAAACCAAAAAAAATTTACTCAAAAGACACACAAAAAATCATTTGAATTTTTCATTAAGCTTAAATTACGAGAAGGATAAAACACAAATGATAAACAAAAATCTTTTTGTATTTTTCATTTAATGCAAACTAAAATGAAAGAATAAAATACAAAATATAAACAAAAAATCATTATTCTAGCATGTGATTAAGCATGAAGCATAGACTAGAAAATGACTAAACATCCATATACCTAGCAATGATATATAATATGAAGCACAAAAAGCTAGAGTATGCACAGAAAACTAACACATTCAACATTTAGATTTAGCAAGTGAGGAAGCATGTGATAGTAAATTAGAATCAAAAACCCTATCTTGTAAAGCTACCAAGTCGGATCTCCTAACCCAAACTAATGATAAATGACGATCTAGGGGTGTAGGAATCTTGGCTACCTCGGTTGCCTTACATTTGGATTTTCTAGGAACTCGTTTAAGATCAAAACAAAATTTTCTAAGATGACCTTTTCGACCACAATGTGAGCACTTAAAGACTCGGCGAAAAGACTTACCAAAGGAATGATCTCTAAAAGCTTTCCGAGGTGATTCTCCTAAAATATTGAATTTGGCTTTATGAGTAGGTTCATTCCAAGTATCGAAGCCTAAACCACAAGTGTCATTTTTTATTTGAACCGCGCCTAAGATTTTATCTAGTTTTTCGGACCTACACTCCAAATCAAATTTGACTTTTCTAGAGTCTTTTAATTTATTTTTTAATTCTAAAATATTAGACTCTAATAAAACATTTCTCTCTTCAAACTCAAGAAGCTCATTTTTCAAGGATTCCATTAAACCTCTAAGGTTATCTCTCTTGCATTCTACATATTCAAGCTTCTCTCGAAGAGTTCTCTCTCGTGTCCTAAGGTCTTCCACTAACGCACTATCATCAATGACCTTGACACGCTCTCTTAAACAAGCTTCTAACTTCAAATTATCTCATTTTAATTTAATAGATTCTTTATAAAGTTCTTGAAAAGCATTTTGAAGTTCACTCACATCAACCTCTTCTTCATTTTCTTTCTTTTTCACTCTCACTACCATCAAAAGCAAGGGAATCATAAACTTTGACCACGGAAGTGTCATGTGTTTGAATATCTTCATGGGAAGATTCATTATCGGTGCTCACATGACTAGCCATAAAAGCCATAAAGTTAGGCTTAGTGGGGGAATCGGGTCCCTCTTCATTATCACTATCACTAAGGGTTGCATTAAGAGACATTGGTTCCTTACCCTTTCTCCTTAGTTTAGTGGGGCACTCAAAAGCCCTATGGCCATACCCTTCACAACCAAAACACTTTTTCGACTCGTCCCTATTTATATTTTCATTAGAAGTTTTAGGGATCTTCTCGGCTTTGTCATGCCTAGATTTTTCAAATTTTTTAAAATCATTTTTAAATTTATCTTTGTTAAATTTAAGAAAATTTTGAAACTTTTTAGAAAACATAGCCATATTTTCTGAGTCACTATCACTATCGCTCTCTACTACTTGTTTATCCTCTTTTCAGGCTTTTAAAGCAATGCCCTTTTCAATTTTCTTTTCAGATTTAGAGGGAAACATGTCCAGTTCATAGGTTTGTAAATCACCTACGAGCTCTTCTAATTTCGTAGAGGCTAAAGTTGGTAAAGAATTTAAAACGGTCACTTTTGAAATAAATCTATCAGGTAGGGACCTTAAAATTTTCTTTACTACACCATTGTCGGGTATTTTCTCTCCCAAATTAAAAGATGAATTAACTATATCGGAAAGTCTAGCATAAAATTCATCAAAAGATTTTTTTCGTTCATTTTGATGGTTTCAAATTGAGTGGTGAGGTTTTGGAGTTTCGAAGCTTTAACGACACTAGTACCTTCATGAGTGAGTTGTAAAATATCTCAAGCTTCTTTAGCAGTTTCACACATCATAATGCGACGAAATTCATCCAGTGTAACCGCGCTAAACAAGGCATTTAAACCTCAAGAATTAAAATTAGAAAGTTTAAATTCACTATCACTCCATCTATCGGTGGGTTTGGGAACACGCTCATTATCTACTAAATGCGTAGGTGGAGACCACCCGTTAACGACAGATAACCAAACTCTCTCGTCGATAGATTTCAGTGCCGATTTCATTCGCACTTTCCAATACGCGTAGTTAGAACCATCGAAAATAGGAAATTTTGAAAATGGAGAAAATTCCATTTTAGCCGAATTTTTTTAAAGGATATTAAAATCAATAATTTAGCGATCCCGCTCTGATACCAGTTGTTGGAACACGAGGCCCCCAATTTTAAAGTCTTTACTACAAAAAGTAATTTCCTTGTTATAGATATGCGAAAGCGAAAGATGTTTCAATTAAACAATTATAAAATTTCAAGGTTCTAAAAAACGCGGGGCGTGATCGAGGCGTGGAGGCCAAGCCTTAAGCCTTAGAAGCCTAGGCGGGCCTTGGCGTAAAAAGGCGTGAAAAGGCGTTTAGGTCTGTTTAATATATTTTAATATTTTTTAACCATAACAAGGCTATTAAAATACTAAACTTGTACATATCCTAAAAATATGTCTGAATATTTGCAAATAAAAATACTATTTGATTATTTTGGATAAGATAATGGTCCTGTTTGTAAAAAAATCTTTAAAAGGCGATATCATTTCACTAAAGCATTGTTGTTTTTAGAGAAAAAGTGCGCCTTAAGGGTTTTACCAAGCATAAGGCGTCATTATCTTAAGGCGGGGCGTTTCTCCCAAGCCTCAAGCTTAGGCGGAGCCTAGGCGGGTTTTTTAGAACAGTGAAAATTTTAATTTCTTTCAAATTAAAATTAAACAAAGTGAAATATGATGAAACACACACACAATTTTAATTTCACTTAAACAAATTTAACTTAACCCAAGTCCTTGAAATTTGCCTAAATCATATTTTCAATATTACCAAATTAGGCCAAACCAATTTTATAAAATTAACTTAAATGACTTGAATTAAATTAACATTTACCTAATTAATTATATAGCACCAAAATAAACAAGTAGTGATTTAAACCCAATTTTATCTTTTTACTTAAGCATGCGTTCTAGGTGAGTATTGTGAAAGATAAAATAAACAATGAATCACTACGCCGCGATGTACGAGGAAAAACCCATAACAGGAAAAAACCTCGGACGGCTGTAGCCTTAACTCCACTAAGTACGGAATTACAATTACAAGTAAGATGACTTACAACACTCGACTCCTTCAAACCCCGACGCGTCTTCTTGTAACTACCTCTGCCTAGCCGACAATCCTGGAGCTCCACCGAAACCTTGGAATCCTCTAATGAGACTTTAGGTACACCGTCAACCACACATGGTGCCTTTCACCATGTGAGAATGCCATAGCAAAATAAACTTCTTCTTCTTTGAGGGATTTAGAAGTAAATCCAAACTTTCTCTTCAATGTGGTAGAGATAAATCAGTTGCCAAACACTCCAAGCAATGATATATATATATATATATATATATATATATATATATATATATATATATATATATATATATATATTGAAACTTGGAATAAACAATATGGGTGTGTAAACCTTGATTTTGTTATAAGGATTAAGACATTTTAACAAAAATTCAAGGGGAATTTTCTTAGGAAGAATTGACACTCAAAACACTCTTGGTGAAGAAAAGGTTATGAAAAAGTCTTAACAAAAATGTTGCTCCCGCACTAGTTAAATCTGTTAAAAAGTTAGTGGGGAAAAGTAGTGGGAAAAATGGGAAAACTGCTCAAAACTGCCAAACTAACTGTTCTCGACAAATCTCGTTCGAACGAGATTTTCGTTCGAACGAAATCTCGTTCAAACGAGCCTTCTAATGAAGTTCCAGTGTATTAAAAGTTGAACTCGTTAGAAATCTCGTTAGAATTCTAGTTCGAACATCATTCTCGTTCGAACGACACTTCGAACGACATTCTCGTGGCCAATGTGGGAACTCGTTGGCAAACTCATTCGAACGACATTCTCGTTCGAACAACATTCTCGTTCAAAAGATAAACTCATTCGAACGACAATATCGAACAAAATGCCAGAAAGCTAAAAATTCTATTTTTAGCCCAGAAACTTTGTTTTAAAGTTTTAATAAAATCTTTCTGAAAATAAAAAACAGTTTAAACAAAACTTTGCCCAATATTAATTGTTCCAAGCTCCTATATAAATATATAATGCATTCATACCTTAGGAGTAAACGGAACAAATGTTGTTGACGTAGAAACGAGGCACATTAAACTCGACATTTTGATGAAGCTTTAAACTTGGCCACTACGTCTTCAACTTTAGTATGTCATAGGCTTGAAGGATGGTCAATAACTCTATCCTATGACTCAAACATTTTTGTCCGAAATTGTGCCAAAACTACAAAGGTCTCAATTGGAAATTTGTGTCCTTACAAATCTCCCTCTTTGGCTATTCCGGGACAAAAACCAACAAAAATCCTAAAGCGCCGTCAAGCTCTAATAGACATAAACAAATGTCCCACCCAAAATAAAAATACAATGCTTGGCTCAACCAACCCAAGGATCAATATCTTTGCCCGCTGATGAAAGTTGCCACTTAGAAGAATCCCTGCACACTTAAGCAAAAACATTAAACGCATAAGGAATATCAAAATATTAATTGCATTATAAATAAAGATTCTCCCTTAATTAATTCTACCCTTTATCAACTATGATTAACCTAAGAAGATATCAAAATAGGATTAGATACCATTTCTCCCCTATCAAATTTCTTTATTATCCTTTTGGAGGGATGGTTGGACAGACGTCTAATGTTCCAAATTATGAAATTAATCATTTAAAACTTGAGGAGATATGAGTTTGAGAAGTCTTATAAGTGGACCTTGTAATTCTTTTGAACATAGGATCAATGGGAAGAAAGTTATGCTTCTTAAGTTGATGCTGAGTAATCAAGGGGACAAACTGCTCACCTGTAGCCACAGAATTAGTGATCCTCTCCATTTTAATATACAAATTATTGCTAAAGATTTTGAGTTCCTCAATAAATGGAGGAAAAGTAGCAACATCAATTCATGAGTCTGATACAACTAGTTTATCATGTAGAGAAGTTTTTTTAGAAGATGAAAAATCAGTAGCCTTTGGGGAGAGCATTAAGATTTCAACAACAATGACTTCTTGAGGTTCTACGTCCTCATCATGAATTATATAAATAATATCTTGGATTTTAGAGGCTGATTTAGAATTTTTGGAGTATTTTGACAAAGTGTATGAGGAGGGAAAAGTTTCAAAGGATTGGGATTGATTAGGGGAATTGAGAGGAGCCTGGATAAATGAGGAGATTCTTGTTGTTGGAATATTTTGGGTTTTAGTAGGTGATGAACTTTTAACAGATTCTTGGTGGCGATGATTAGAAGAGGAAAAAGGAACTAAGGTGTCAAGAATAGTAGTAATAGGGGTTTGGTACAAGTTTATTGGCTTGAGGATATTTAGTGTAGATGAGGGAGTATTGGAGGGTGAAAGTTTTAGAGCAATGGTTGGTGAAGAATTTTTTGGAGGTTCATGATGGTGATCAAGTGAAGTGTTTTGATTGAATTGGTTAACAAAAGCTTTGGATGAATGACTGTGCGTAGTGATAGCAGGTGGTAGGTTAGAGGTATTAGATGGTCCTCGATCACTGGTAGGAGGTATAAAAGGTTTTTTGCACTACACTAAAAAGGCTAAAACAACTAACACTTAAGCCAGTAATCACACGCGCATGCGCGCGCGCGCGCGCACACACACACACACATATATATATATATATAACAAGATAACGATTATGATTTTCACAAATAGGCATGATAACAGTGGGTTACTCATAAATAGGCATGATAATAGTGCGTTAGTCACAAATTGGAACAAAAGCAGGGTCATGATTATAATCCGACGGAGACTTGCAAGCATTATTACCATAAAGCAAAGTCCCAATATGAGTATCATCTTAAAAATGAGGAGTAATATAGGGAAAAAAAACTCAGTTTAAATGGATGGTTCAAGGTGATTGTAATATAACTTTCTCACTCAGTGATAATACAAAAGCAAAATATGTTGAGGATCCACAAAATTAAAGGTACTTCATATCAGTGGTTATCAAGTGAAGACGATATTAATCAGCTTTTTATTAAGCACTTTCAAAAAAATTTGGTAGGTCCAGCAGAGATACACATGGATGAGGATATGTTCAGTTTTATTCCTCGTCTTATTTCTGAAGACGATAATGCACTGATGTAATACCCCGTAATTTTTAAATGACTTTTAAAAAGGGTTATATTCTAAATTAATGGATTAATTGGATTTTATTATTAATTAATTCAGTTGGGGTTTTATCCGAATTAAGGATATTAAAATGTATGATTTTGAATATTACTTAAATATATTTAGGTAATATATGAATGTGATGCTATTGTTATGACGGTCTGATATAATTTCGGTAATTTGGATTTTTAGTCAGACGCGTTATGGGACGTGTCGGGACTAATTTGTTAAATTAAAAAGGGAACTTATTTTTTATATCGACCTTATAGTCATTTTGACTGCATCGTTGCGTCCGGAAGGTTTGAAATAGTCAGAAAAGTCTATTTGGATGTTGGATTTGGGTCTCGGGTCATTTGGAAATGAATAGACAACCCGAAAGGGCATTTTGATCATTTTTCTTGGGGGGATGAATAGTGATTTCGGATTTTGTCCTATTATAAGTATTGGTAGATTAAGTGTATGTGGGTTATTCATCTCCTCTACACAAAATAGAGAAGTCATCATCCTAGAGAGAGTGAAAGGTTGCTTTGGAAGGGAAAAGCTTTCTTGGGAAGGAGTAGAACTAAGAACCAAGAATCACTACCATCAACCACCACCGGAAGCTCACCGAAAAAGGGAGAACCACCGAGATATACTACACCAAAGGATCAGACCTTCAGTAAAGGCAAGTGTTTGATATTTGCAACTTAAGTTCGTATATTGTCCATGTTAGAATAATTATGAAAATAGATGATTTTTCATATTTGGAAGACATAATGGAGTTGTTATATGGATTTCTAGAAACTAAAATGATATAGGAAGTGAACTCATGATGTAGGTAGATAGTAATCCACGAAATGATCATGAATCTATTGAAGAAAATCTGGAAACCATTGTTATGTTCTTGAAGTTAATATGTTGATGATTTTCTGGAAAATGAGGAGATAAACATGATTTTTAATCCAATCCCTTGATGATTCTAGGATGTTTAGAGTATTGGAAATCGTTCATATATGTTGATATATCATGTAGTAATAATTATAAGTCATTTGGGATGTTAATATGAAGGTTTGAATGAGTAAAAATGGTGAAACCCGTAGTTGCTGAAATGCAGAAAAAAACAGGCTGTGACCTGAGGGATCGATCGATCGACCCCCTGCCTTCGATCGATCGACCTCCCTAGGATTGTTAAAGTTGTTTCTTTTTAATGTTGATTCTTATCCCAAACCTTTTGTATATCTTTGGTGATTATTAATTGGACATTATGGGACTTAGAAAAGATCAGTAGACCCTTGATAAGATTTGAATTAATGTGATTGGGATTTAATTGATTAGAATGATGATAATTAAATTGAAAGATATTTCGGTTGCTAGATTCACGTGTTGGATTCTAATTGGTGTGCATGAGGATTAAGGATAGGTCCAGTAGGGCAATTTTAATATAAGGTGAGGGTAGCCTTAGGGTTACAATTTGAACATCAAGGACTGAGTTTAAGTTCATAATTGATTTCGCAAAGGCTGAGTGTAGTACAAGAGCGTAGTGGTATGGCTCCTGGATAGAGATGGGAGTTTGGAACACATTTGGTTGAAAGAGGGTATGAGGTTATCCCGATCGCGTATTTGAAGTTGACGGACCTCCTCGATCGACAAGTTAAGTAGTAGTGTATTGGAGGGGTTCCTTGTTTGGATTTTGCTTTGCGAGACGCTCCGCGCATGAACCTTAACGACGTCGGGAGTGGAGAGATGTTATAGGATGCGAGGATAATTAAATTATGAAGTAAAGATATGATATTTTAATACGTGGAATTTAAAGAGATATAATGCTACGTATAATCTAAGGTTAATGTGAGTACCTTGTTGTTAGTATATTATAGGTATGATAATGCCTATTTGATTGATTTATGATTATGTGTATGACATACCTAGCTTACTTGCTATCGACGGGAGGTTTGCGCGTGAGGGCCGTCATATCCTGATGAATCCATGGGATCTTTGATTTGTCGCTCGAGAACATAGGTCTATGAAAGACTTATCGGGGAGTTGATAAGTCCGTTGACTGTAGGTACGTAGGTATGTGCGTGACCCATGGATACGAGAACTATGTTCGCCTCCAATTTGTTTGTTGATGTTTGTGGTTCGAGGAATTCTTACCGAACCTTTTGTCTCCTATTCGGCGACCAGCGATATTGGGACATGATAGCAGAGTAATGCATTGCACCGCAGCTATGACTCGGGGTGCCGTATTATATATGAATATATATATATATAATGGATTAAATGAATGAATGGATATTTATTATGGTTAAATCTATCTACGGTGATAATTGTAGATAACGGTGAATAGAGAAATAGAATGAAATTAAGTTAACGAATGTTTATTCTTAAAGAATTGAAAAGCTTAATTCGTAAAGGAATTAATGTAAATGAATAATAATGTGACGTATGGTATGGAACATACGATATTGGGATGAAATTATAATATGGAGACTAGAAAAGAGGAACCATTAACTAGGAAGTTAATAGGAAACGCTAAGTGTGCACTCAAGTTGAGAGGTGAGAATAGCAAGTGAGTGTGGGATGCTAACATGTACATAATAAATGCTTTATTGCACTTGTTAAATACTTGATGTTTTAAAAATCATTTACACAATCGGGCTCTGACCCGTTTTCTTGCATATTTTCTTTTCTATTGTATCTTCTATATCAGGTGTCCAGCAGCAGGGACGCCAACCTTAGCGGATTATGTTGAACTGTGGAGTTTTTGCTTAGACGCCTATCATTTTTTAATTCACAGTGATCTTCTAGTTAGGGCATGTCGCCCAAAGGATTCAATTATTTTTCCTATCGGAGTCAAATACTATTGTATTCGGGTCTTTTTAATACAGTTAATATTGTTGGGATTTTTGTAATGGATTAATATTATTTGGGAATGTTTATTCCAATTGCTTTTAAATTCGTTTGTGTTATCTGTTCAGTTATAAGTGTTGTAGAATAAAATGTGTTGTGTTATTCTTAAACTAAAATGGATTTGTTGAAATTAAAATTTGGAAAGTTTTTTTTTAACACCAGCTTAATTGGGTATTGGGTGAGTTGTAAATGTTTTCGACAGTGATGCTAAGAATGAGCCAACTGTATATTCTGTTTTAATTTGGTATGGGACTGGCCACCCGGTATTTAATTAGGCGGGGTGTTACAAGTGATTACTCAGATGCCTACGCAACAAGAAGTTAAAGATGTAGTTTTCAATATGGATAAGTCTATTGCAGTAGGTCCGGATGGGTTCGATGGATTTTTTTTCAACAATGTTGGGAGATCATTAAGGACGACTATGTAAAGGTCATTGGTTCCTTTTTTGTTCGGCAATGTTGTCCACGCAGCTGGACCTCCACAAATGTTGTTTTGATCCCAAGACAATTAATCCAAACAGATGTAGTGATTATTGGCCAATTAGTTTATGTAACTTCTTAATCAAAATTGTTTCAAAGATTATGGTTATGAATCCTTTCTCAATAGCCTAACACAATGGCAACCCATATATTGTGATGAAATGTAGACTAATACTCACTGTCAGATTCACATATCAATATTTATTACTAATGAACTCTTATTATGGATGATAATTTGCAATGCTCTCACTTCTATTATGAATGTACTATTGTTGAGGATAATGGAGCCAAATGGGACAAGAACAACAATAGATATTTTCAATAATAAGACACAAGGTCTCTATGTTCTTCACTTCTTTATATCAGAACTAAGCAAGTGTCCTAGTTTTAATTAAATACTAACAAAATTCTACAAATAATTTTCCTTTATATTTCTAGGGTGTAGTAGTTATTTCACTAATAATCCATGAATTTTGTGTCAAAACCAAGATTCATATCAATGTGCTTATAAATTTATAAATACTTTTAATGTTTACATACCCTTTGATTGTAAAAGTAAGACAAGTACCTTCAATTTCCTTAATTTAGCCCGCAACATAAAATGTTTAAATTGAAGAGCCTTCAATTGATCCCGCTGGATAGAAAGTTTCCATAGCATAATGGACTCACAATAGAAAGTTCAGCTAAATATAACCCCCAACCTAAGTGTTTAAAGTAGCTAAAATCCTAATGTAGTATTACTAATGCAACTCCCTTCTTCTACTATAAACACCAAACCGCACTGCCATTATCAATTTGTGACTAAACACAATAATTTGACATTTGACATTTGGCATTTGGCATTTAGAAAATACAGAGTTACAAATTTTAGCACGTTCAAATAATTACCAATGTGTAAATAATGATAACCACAAATACATTATGAATGTCTTTAAAGTACACTTGTAACAACTCAAAAGATCCATAACACTAAACACCCCTTAAATTACTTCATTCTCACACCTAATTTACATAGTACTAAGAGACAAATAGAGTAGCTGGTATAAGGGAGGCTCGAAAGAGAAGCACGAGAGAGAGAGAGTCTTAGTATCATCACCAATGAAAGTATGGTATATAAAATAAATAGATAACTTCAAAAAAAATACAGAGCTTATATCATAAGTCCTAATCTAAAAAACAAAAGAAATTGTTATACACGACGGCTAATTATTAAGATAGGAAAAAGTCACTAGACATAAAGTGTAAACAAAGAGGAATCTCAATAGAACATCAATATAAAAAGGAAATTGGACATAATCCACTATAGGCTACGCAAAACATTGACAAATTCAACTAACTATACGTGTAAAAGAAAGTAAATAGTGTTAAATTTGAAAACTGAGTTTATATTGAAAACTCAGTTTATATAAAAAAAATATTCACATGTGCGTGTTTATATAGAAAATCAGTTTTTGTCTCATAAATACAACTTATAAAAGAATTTATTCATCTTCCTCTACTTGATACTTAATGAGAAGAATAAACATGAACATGATGATTAAAAGAATAGACACATAAGAGGCCAGATTCACCGACATGAAGATACTTGGACCTTTCTCAATTAATAACTAAATAATTAACAACACATGAACTTATACTTATCATGTCACTAAGAGTCAAAGGATATAACAACCTTTTATTCTAGGTTGGTTATAACAACCTATTTGGAATATAATTATTATAGTTTGTTTTGAGTTTTCGCCCCTTAACGCACACTTTTAGCCCCAAAATAAGCCTATACTAGTTAATTTCCACAATCGGGAGCCCGATGAAAATGCAGTCACTTCACACTAGTAACTTTTGTGCCCCACGGGGTGTCCGTGCCTCTCTTTGGACCACTCGATCACTATTTTGAGATTTTGCCTCTTAACGCTCACTTTTAACACCAAAATGATCTAATGTTGACAACCGAGAGCCCAGAGAGGATGCGGTCACTGACCATGAGTTGCTATTACACCCCATGGGGTGTCTGTGATTCTCCTTGAGCCACTTATTCGCTGTTTTAAATTCCCCTAGACAGCTACTTTTAACCCCCAAACGAGCCTATACTAGTAAATTTTGGCAACCGGGAGCCCGGTAAGGATGCGATCACTTCTCACCGATTATGTTTATGCCCCACGGAGTGTCCGTGCATCTCTTAGAGCCACTCGATTACTCTTTAGAGTTTTCGCCTCTTAACACTCACTTTTAACCCCAAAACAAGCTCATACTCGTTAATTTCGACAATCTGGATCCCATAGAGGATATGGTCACTTCGCACGACTTACTTTTCTAACCCATGGGGTGTGCGTGCCTCTCCCAGGGACATTTGGTTACTGTGTTGAATCCCCCCCCCCCCCCCTTAACGTCCATTTCTAACCTCAAAACGAGCTTATACTAGTAAATTTCGACAACCGGGTGCCCAGAGGACGCACACAATTCCCACTGGTTACTTTTAAACCCATTGCTGTATCTATGCCACTTAATGCCAATTTTAATTCCAAAACTTGTCTATACTAGTTAATTTCGGCAATCAAGAGCCCATTGAGAACACAATCACTTCCCATGAGTTACTTTTGTGCCCCATGGGGTGTCTGTGCCACTCCCCGACCACTCGATCGTTGTTTTTAGTTTTCTCCCCTTAATGCCCACTTTTAACCACAAAATGAGGCTATAGTAGTAAATTTTAGCAATCGGGAGCCCGAATAGGATGCACTCACTTTCCACATATTATTTTTATGCCCTATGGGGTGTCTGTGCCACTCCCTGGGCCACTTGGCCATTATTTTGAATTCCTCCACCACTTAATGCTCACTTTGAACCCCAAAATGAGCCTATACTAGTTAATTTCTGCAATGGGGATCTTCATGAGAATGTGTTCACCTCTTGTTGGTTACTTTTTAGCCCCATTGGGTGTTCGTGCTTCTCTCCGTGCCACTCGATCGATGGAGTTAAGATTAGAGTGTATTCCTATAGCTAAAAAATTTATTAGTTACTTTAAAATACAAAAGAAAACTAGAAAAATAAAATTATTACTTCCAAGTACTATTAACAGTACATAAATCTTCTGAGGAACTACTTTGAAAAATTAGTTACAACAATATATGATTGAGGGGAAGAGAGAATGAGTTAATGACAAAAAAAAGAGTGAGAGAGTGAGTTAGCTCATCTAATAAATTACTTACATGTAGACCAAATGATAACTCTCATACTTAACCATAAAAACTCTCTTCTTCAGTAGCATAACCCCAACACCGATGAATAATTCACATTAAGACTAAAACAACAACTTGACACTATAAGAAAATGAATAATATAACATTGAGAACATAAATTCTTCATATACCACCTCCCAGTTAGCAAATAGTGGTTCACACAAACCCAAAACATCTTCATAAAGCTAAAGAAAGTAGTTGTACTACAAAATAAACCAATTTGTACTAAATTTTCATCCCACCACATAATAACCAACCAAGCATCGAACCTCTGGACAACAAACTCAACAAAAGATATATGTAGCAAATAAATATTCCTCAAAGAGGCAAAATAAAAGTAAGCACCGATCATTATTTAAATTTATAAGTGGGCATTATAAAAGGGTTAACGACCAACAAAAAGAATAAATCAAAGTGAGGATCTAACCATCATTTTACTTTAAAATGAACTACCACTAGTAGCAATTTGTGCGATGAACAAGTAAGAGTAAGTACTACACATATTACTAAGTTTCAAATAATGATCAATCGACACAAATAAATTTCAAGTAGTTACAATTTCTTATTAGGTATTTAGTCTAAGCATACACCAAATTGCATACAAAAGAAACAAAATGTTTGCATTATAAAAATATTTACATAATTCGTTTATTTTATAAACAAAATATTTGCAATATAAAAATACTAGAAGATTCAAATCCATATACAATAGGTATTATAATAAATTACAAAAAAGAGTACAACACAATGATACATATACGTAACAATAATTACTTTATAAATATAAAAATTTATCCAAATATTGCATAAATAAATAATAATCAAGAGAAGAAAATAATTTCAACTGAATTGGAGAAGCAAAACAACATGAAATATGTAAAGAAAAACATATACCATTATTTTTTTGAGAAATCACCGCATGTTGTGCTCTCCACCGCATCATCAGGGATGGTTTCCCAAATATTATCCCATGAGACCAAGTACAATATATCATGGTAGTGTAAAGAATTAACCCAAAACACATTGTTCGAAATAAACTCGATAACAAGGAAAACCCAATGATACCTATATTATGAAGAATTATTGGAGATTAGGAATATTATACATACACACATTTATTATGCTAAAAAACTTTTACATATGTACCAAACATACCCGGTATTGAATGGAATAATAAATATTTGTTTGTCTGATGCCTTTTGTAGAGTTTCTGTTATAAATTGATGCCCAATGTTTTTAGAAAATGCGTCCCGAATGGAGAGGGGATTTACTAATCTAATAACTTCAAAACTCATTCCAAATTTGTCATATAGGCATATATACATAAACAAAACGAACGTGAGTTAGAAGGGCATTCATGTATGCAAAAATGTAAACTCCATCTAACCTCATGTATGCATTCATGAATTAAATATAACATGGTAAAACTTAAATCTAACCTTATGTATGCGATATTGCAAACTCCATCTAGTTCTTGCATCTTACAAAACCGTATAAATTCATTTTTGGAATATAGGCGATCTTAAGATCATCATCAAAGATAGCCACCGGAATCTTCACCGTATCCATCGCCATGATGTTGTCAAGCATATTAGCAAATGCAATAATTGCGCCATCTTTACCACCGAAATCTTTCTTTTTTTTCCTTACTTTTTACCTGATCAATAATGTCAAAATACAAAAAGGTCAAATTACAATTATGCTCACATTAACTAGTTCAAGTTGAGTACAAACTAAGGAATTCACTATAAACTAGGTGTATTTATTAGCTCTTTCAAAATAGACAAAATTCATCGAAGATATTCTTAAGTGAGATCTTATGCCATGGGTTAGGAGCATCACTATTATTGAGTACAAACAATTTCTTAGATTTTACACTAAATTAAACATAAATAGACACGATAACCCGAATAAAAATACAATTAACATGACAAGACACGACTAACACGGCTCGTAATTTTGACACGAACACGACATGACTCGACTTCGTGTTAAAAAACACGAACACGACAAGTTGTGTTAAATTTGGGTCAATTTTGCGTTGTCTAAAATTGCCACCCCTAGTGGAGACCCACACTCTATGAACTACATTTGTACACCTCTCTCCTCCTATCAAGTTTTTGAGAGTATGAATCCCATAAATATCATGAAATTTTTTAGAACAAATAGTAGAACAAAGGGTAAACTGACGATCCTTTAACTCACTCGAGTTGTTGTCAAATATTATTGTTATCAAACCAGTTTCTAACAAAAGAATACTAATGATTTCTATAACTGATAATTCATAAAAATAGCATGCCTATTATAACAATGTTTTAGTCTCTTGTCAAAAAAATTTGGCTTCATGTTCACCACACAATGGTAAGAACGAAGATATAATCAAATTTTACAAAAGTAAATCAAAATCAATCATCTTCACGCAAAATTAAATCAAAACCAATCATCTTCACAACTTTAAAACCTAAACATAATCGATCTAAACATCTCTTTATAAAAATTCAAATTTTGCAAACCTAAATCAAAATCAGTCAACATAAACACAATTAATCTAAACATCACGAATCAATCTAAATTTTGATAAATTGCATCTCTTTAAATTATTATTGGTGAAATTAACATCCAAGAGATGCAGTACGGAAACTAAATTAGAGCGTACATGCTTTTCAAGGGGTATCATTTTGAACTCTCGTTTCAATCTTGAATGGAGAAGAATACCCAAGCACAAAAGTCATAACGAATACCGAAGCTCAGAACTCATATTTTATTCTCATTTCAAGAGATGCAGTACGAAAACTAAAGTAGGAAAAAGAAAGCATACTAGCGTTACATAATGGAAAGGAGATCGTCAGAGAATGAAGATGAGATCGTGAGCGAGAGGGAGCCCAGCGTGAGAGACGATAGAGGAGAGCGTGAGGGAGAGGTACTGTTCAAGCGAGAGAGTTTTAGAAGAAGTGGGAACTTCTCAAAGGGAAAAAAAAATTAGCCGGAAAAAACTCCGCCGTCTAAATTTTGGAAGACCAAAAAGGGTCATAACATGTACACTTATGTTAAAAAATATTAAAAAAGGTCATATTATCTATAATCAAATATGATTTTTATATTTAAAATGTCATAAAAAATAATACTAATATGTATAAAATGACATTTTATATTAGAAATGTCACATTAATAATAACATTAACCTTTAAATGACATTTTTGTAATAAATGTCTTTAAATTATTTTTTCGAGCGTCATAAAAATATATTTTTCTTGTAGTGCATTTATATCTCGTGTCTCCTTTATGTGTTTGGTTGAATTTATTTATACTTGCATTATCATCTTAAGCTTGTGTGATTAATAATTTATTATAGTTTAATTTTTGCACTTATAATTTTTATTTAAACCTTTTCCCATTTAATCCATTATTTTTTCCTTTATAATTACAAAGAGTAAATGGCATTATAAAGATGAAAAAATTGAAGATAAAGCAAAAATTCAATCTCTTGAGCTTCACTATAAGGCAAAGAAAGGATAATAGTAGCTGAGTTGATTTTGACTTCTTATTTATCTTTAAATTTAGGTTGTGCAATGAGTCATTTTATAAGGCTCATCATTAAATACTTTCCTGTCTTTTTTGTGACCCTTGGTGGTGAAAACTAGGGGTCATTTTATCACAAATTAATGTGATAAAATATTGTACATTATCATAGATTGCATAATGTACAATAATTTATTATAATGACACATTAATTTATATTTTTTTTATATAAATGTTTCATGCTCTTACTATTTTTCTAAAGAAAAATTATTAAAGGAGAATACTTTTATGCCGATTTAGAATTTCAACTCATTTTCGTGATACACTAAGATATCATGCCTGTATTAATTTGTGATTGGAATTCAGAGAATATCATTCAAAATACAAATAATGCATACTATGTTAAAAAAAATATGTCATTTTTTTTATAACATATCATGAAGTGTTTGCATCAACTTATTTACATCTCGATTAATTTCTATTCACATTACACTGTCCAAATATTATTTTAACAATGTCTAGTAATAAGGTTAGTCACATCCCGTCAACCTCACAAATTTGTACAAAAATGCAACTGTGCAAAGTGCACAACCCATATATAGGCGATATGTGAGAACACTCGGCGTCCATCCATATATAGCAAAACTAGCGGGTACTACACGCGGATAACGTGAGTGGCCAATAGTATTAATACCACACCACTATGAAAAATTCTATTGTGACCGAATTTTAGACAAGTTTTTCTTAGACACACTGACGTGGCGGCTTGCTATTTGTGAATTTTTGGAGTTCACGCCAATGAAACCTACAAACCAATCAATAACACGCTGCCACGTCAGATCTAAAATTTGATGACAGCAGAATTACTCCACCACTATCACAAAATTTAAAATGCCCCAGATCTAAAAACGGGTGCTACCCAAAATACTAAATTCCATACACTGTTTCTGACCAATCGTAGCTCACGACTCTTTAATGCACCCATACAAAAGGTATAAAGTAAACCATATAAAATTTATTAAATGTTGAAGAAGCTAAACTAAATATTAAATTTCTTAGATATAATGATAACGACAATTAAAGGATGATAGCACTAGCAATAAACTCCAACTGGAAGCAAGTTAAGAAAAGAGAATATAAAGAGAGGAAAAGCGTGCGTGAGACTGTATCGTTATTATTCATTTAAAAATGTAGTGAAAATGAAAGCATTGCCGGGAAATATGGTATTGTATTGTTGGTGTTGCCTTTGAAGAAGAAGAAGAAGAAGATGATGGTTTTCATGGAGATACGAGCCAATGGAAAGAATACCTTCTCCCTACTCTTTTCTTTTTCTCCTTTTCATTCGCATAGCATCCTCTTCCTTGTTTAATATTCTACTGCTACAGTCTAAATACATAATCATTACATACTTTTCTTCCTTGGCTTTGATTCTGTGTTTTCTTTCCTAACCAAACACTTCCACTTGTTGTTGGTTAGTTTTTGCCTTTTTGTTTCTTGTTTCTACTGTTTGATAGAGAATATTATATAAGGGAATTTGTATCTGTCTGGATCTTTTGTTGCCAATGGTACAAACCGTCTTGGGATCTAATGTTGATGATTCTGGGATTGGCTAGTGCCACTAAAGGGGTATTGTAAATACACTCGGATTTGTTGTTACTCCATAGTGGTTATAAAGAGAAGATTAAGACTTAACTTTGACTTGTAACCCTAATTTCTATACACCCACCACTTTTATTGTGGGTTTGATATTGTGAAATACTTTGTTAGTCCAGTTTTAGAGTAGTAGGAGGAGAAGAGTGCTGGTTTGAGGAGGATTTGGTGGGTGGGTGTAACTTGTTGGGTCATTACCTTTTATGGGAAGACCTGATAATTCACTACTAGATTTGATAGGAAAGGTGACATCTTGGATTTCTGGGAGATTTTGTAAGTCTAAAATGGGGGATAACAGTTTTAATCTCTGTTGCCAGATGGATCTTCGGCAGTCTAGCCTCAGGTACCACTGCCAAGGATGTGGTCGTTTGTTGTGCGATAATTGTGTGGGGGGCTATGGCTCTTTTGGTGATTCCAATGGCAGAGAAGAGGCTGTGATTGATATTATGTCGTGCAAGTTTTGCTCTGATTTTAGTATTAGGACCAAAGGTGGCAAGTACAGTGATAAAATCCACCCTTCCGAGTCTCCCCGACAAAGCCCCGAACCACCAAGGGCCACTACTTCCATCTGCGAGAGAGTGGATGGCTGTTTTCTCCATGCTCTGTCGTCTAGTAACCCGTCACCATTATCCGTTCATGCTCCAAGAAGGTATACTAATTACACACAAACTACTCTTAAAACTTTTTTCCCAAATTGATAATCTTTACTCTTTATTTATATAAACGATAGTGTGAAGTCATTGGATTTTGATTACCGTGCTAGAGCATATGACCAAAAGAGGGATATATGTAGAGACCCATCCTGATGGATAAGAGATTGATTGTAGGGGATTCCAAAGGGGGTCGAATTAGCATCCACCATCTAACCAGAACTTCATATGAATTTTGTTGCTTTCATTCCCCTTCTTTTCCTGCCACTTTGTTAAGTATATATAAAAGTTTTTAAAGATATCAGTAACATCCGATCTATCTTGTAATAATTAGTACTCCTTCCATCCTAAATAAATAGCTGTGGTTTGGAAGTCAAACATTACAAGAAATAATTTTTCTTTCCGAATTCATCCTTCTAAGAATGATTGAATGGCTTTAAATTCAAGATATGCACTTGATCATTGTTCTCTCATAGATAATATTCGGATGGGTAACTTCGTAATCTAATCTAGTTTTATATACTATTTTTAGAAATGGGACTATTAATTTGGGATGGACTAAAAAAGAAAGAAAGACTACTAACTTTCGACATAGGGAGAACCACTTATGGAGACATTCATAGCGTGAACGATCAACTGGGGTCTTCCAAGTCTTCATGAATTAATGGCTTGGAACAACTAACATTTTTGAGGTCTCTAAAAGCCCTTGTTAGTATCACAAAAGTTTTCTTCTTGGGTGAATGAGTCACTAATAATACCCTTCTGATTGTAGGAGCGATGAAGAGGAGGGAGAGGATTCCGCAAAGCATTTATTCAGCTCATATAGTCATGATACTTCAGATATAGATTCAAGTAGTGTTAGCACTAGACACGAGTTTTACAGTTATAAATCAGATGGATCAAGTCCTTCGGACAGCCCCTCTAGGATTCATATTACTTCTGATAAAGTTGGACTTTCTGTACAGCAAGAGCAAGGGGGAATCCCCACGTCTCATCACGTTGGTCCTTTTGATCATGAAAATATGGCTGTTTTAAAAAGGCCTGACAAAGGGACCACAGATGTAGAAAATACTAATGATAAGTCTATATTCCGGGACCAATGTGAGCAGTTGCGCAAGCCATTGGATTTTGAAAACAATGGACGCATTTGGTTTCCTCCGCCGCCTAAGGATGAAGATGATGAGGGAGAAAACAATTTCTTCGCATATGATGACGAGGATGATGAAATTGGAGAGTCTAGTACTATGTTTTCTTCTAGTAATAGCCTTGCTAGTGTGTTTCCTGAGAAGGAGAAACAGAATGAAAATCACAAGGAACCTTTGAGAGCTGTGGTACAGGGGCATTTTAGGGCACTTGTGTTGCAGCTATTACAAGGGGAGTGTATCCGTGTTGGCAAAGAAAACGGCACACAAGATTGGCTTGACATAGTTACAACAATAGCATGGCAAGCTGCAAACTTTGTGAAACCATATACTAGCAAAGGAGGCAGTATGGATCCCAGTGGTTATGTAAAGGTTAAGTGTATAGCATCAGGGAATCCTAGTGAGAGGTACAAAATCTCCTCTCTCCATTTTTTTCTTTCTTTTATTTTTTTAAATAAAAAATTCCATATCCAGATGCTCCATTTTCTCTTGTGATAGCGGCTTTCATGATCCTTAAGGATTATTAATAATTAATTTCGTTTAATATGCAGCAAACTTGTTAAAGGAGTTGTTTGTACAAAGAATATCAAACACAAGCGCATGAGTTCGCAGTACAAAAATCCTAGATTACTTGTTTTAGGGGGATCCCTTGAGTACCAGAGAGTTCCCAATCAGTTAGCGTCTTTAAATACATTACTGCAACAGGTTCTTTCTTAATTGTTGTATTTATCTCTATGTTGAGTGCAGAGCGATTGACATGAGCTTATTAAGTCTGATATATTTAAGCAGGAAATTGATCATCTGAAGATGATCGTTTCGAAGATAGAGGTCCACCGTCCAAATGTTCTACTGGTAGAAAAAAGTGTATCTTCATATGCCCAAGAGTATCTGTTAGAAAAGGAGATCTCTTTGGTGTCGAATGTAAAAAGGCCGTTACTGGAGCGGATAGCAAGGTGCACTGGTGCTCCTATAACTCCATCCACTGATAGAATTTCTACAACACGGTTGGGACACTGTGAACTTTTTCGATTGGAACGGGTATCTGAAGAGCATGAGGCTGCCAGTCAGTTCAACAAGAAGCCATCCAAAACACTGATGTTTTTTGAAGGTTGTCCTAGGCGGTTAGGTTGCACGGTAATATCCTCCTCGATCTTAATACTTATTGCTTTTGGTTGCATGTGAAACATGGAAGGTATGAGACACAATGAGATGCTTGTTGTGTCACATCTGATTCAAATGATACTTGCTGGATGCAATTATCTTGTTGGATTTCTTATTTGGGAATTCATCAAGTTCTAAAAATTGTGTCCTTCTCCTTTTAATATGAAAGTTAAGTGAACATTTAGTATGTTTGGGTTGCTTGCAGAAGTTAGTTTTGGCACAGCATGACTTCTTTTTGACGAACAGTAGTGACAGAATGTAAGGAAATAATACATGAATACTGCCTCCATCTGAAATTAAGAGTGGGGTTTTCTTTTCTGGGGCATATCAAATTAAGTGACGTGTTTAACAAATTATTGTACCAAATCTCGTGATATTTAAATAAGATCTCATATTTAAAAGTCAACTTTTCTTATAAAGTTTGAAAGTCAAATAGAAATTTTGAGAGGGAGGAAATATCTATCCACTATGTTTTGGCATTCCTTATGGTATGAATTTGTACGAGGCAGAAGTGGAAAGATGGTAATGATATGAAGAGAAAGTGGGAGGAAACGGGCAAGGTTTTTTGTTTGGCAGGACAGAAATATAAAGGGAAAGAAGATGGATGAGCTCTCTGGGTCCACCTACGTTTCCCTATCCAAAATTTGCAAAAATGTTAGATATAAGGGACCAATTTTTGATTTTTTTCTCCTAAAAAGCGCGCACATATACTAAGGTATATTTGGAAACTCAAGAACTACCCTTTTCTTTCGACTCAACCACTTGCAACGTGGAAAATATCTTCTCTTCCTGCAATTTACTTCCATCCGTCATATGCTTCCTCGTTTTCCTTTTTCCAAAAGTTTTCGCTGGCACTGAACGGACCATTAATTTTGTGTGAAATATATTGTACCTACTATATTTTCTAAAAAATCAGTTGTCCAAATGCCATGGTGAGAAACAGAAGCCTGAAAATCGAAAGCAGTTTATTATTCCAAGTCCAACATGTAGACACGAATATATGATTTTGGAGTTAAATTTACAATTTAACATCTCTAAAGCTCCGTAATGTATGTAATTGATACTTTAATCCCCTCCCCACCCCCATCAACAAGAAAAGATAAATCTTTTCTAACATCAGTATATGTGGTTGCCATGTGGTTTCTTGTTACCCCTGTTTTGATTGTCATTCTAGTTGTCCAACATTTTACCTTAAGGTGTAAACGCCTGTTTTCCCACAATATATATATGATAAACTTCCCAAGGAAAAAAATTGAAGTCACCTTGAATTTATCCTTTTATATTTTGACTTTCTGTAGGTCCTACTGAAGGGCTCATGTCGTGATGAACTTAAAAAGGTTAAACATGTCATTCAATATGCTATATTTGCAGCCTATCATTTATCCCTGGAGACCTCATTCCTTGCTGATGAAGGTGCCAGCCTACCTAAAATGGTAGTGTTGCCCTACATTGCGACACCAGAGAAGACAATTGTTGATAGTGCCATTACAGTTATCCCTACTTCTGTTGTTCCCACCACTGACGGAGAAGTTGCGGATCTCTTGAATTCTAATGAAGGACCCGCAGGCCTTACCTTGGAACATGGGGAGCAGGAATTTTTGGTTAAGCATCATAAGCCTTATCACAATTCTTCTCTTACCCCCATTGAGTGTAGCTCTAGGAATGTTTTTTCTGATGCATTTGATGGTGATTTAAAACCAGTTGTGGGTTCTCCTGAGATCAGAAATCAGACCCAGGAGGAGTCGCTGGGAACCCTAGGTCACGAGGAGACACAATCAGGCGAACTTGCTGAATCGACAAAGTTTAAGAAAATCGATGAAGCCTCCAGTGAATACTATTCAGTGGCTGACAGTCATCAGAGCATACTAGTATCCTTTTCTAGCCGCTGTGTGCTCAATGGAACTGTATGTGAACGCTCTCGACTTTTGCGTATTAAGTTCTATGACTGTTGCGATAAGCCGCTCGGAAAGTACCTTCGAGATGATCTGTTTGATCAGGTAAACCTCGTTTTATGTCCAATTTCAATATTTACCAGTTTGTTGGAAAATGGGACTCAGAGATTATTGCATTTTTAATCACCAGACATCTTGCTGTCGATCATGTCAAGAGCCAGCTGAAGCCCATGTGATATGCTATACCCACCAGCAGGGGAACCTTACAATAAATTGTAGGCGCCTTCCCACAGTGAAGCTACAAGGGGAGAGAGACGGGAAGATATGGATGTGGCACCGATGCCTCAAATGTCCGTATGTAGATGGAGTTCCTCCAGCAACCTGCAGAGTGGTGATGTCGGATGCTGCTTGGGGACTTTCTTTTGGCAAGTTTTTGGAACTTAGTTTTTCAAACCACGCAACTGGTAATCGTGTTGCAAGTTGCGGTCATTCTTTGCAAAGGGACTGCCTGCGTTATTATGGGTATGTGTCATTCATTCAAAGACCTCTTCGAGCTTCTGATGATTTAAAATGCTAATTGTTTAGTGTGATGGTGGTGATGAATAAATGTGTTTTTTTTCTTCTTTTAAACAGCTTTGGGAGTATGGTTGCATTCTTCCGCTATTCTCCTATTGATATTCTCTCTGTCCGTTTGCCCCCATCAGTGCTCGAGTTCAATGGCCATTTTCAACAGGATTGGTTAAGAAAAGAGGCCGCTGAGGTGCACTACATAGAATCTAAAACTTCTACTTCCATGATTTCTTGACTTAATGTAATATAAAGTAATATTGACACATTTTGCACTTTTTCCACTCTCAGCTTTTAAGTAAAACCGAAGCCTTGTATGAGGAGATATTGGGTGTACTTAGCAGCATTGAACAAAAAGGCACATCTTCTGGACATGAATCATCTGATACAAACGAGATACGTGACCACATCGTGAAGTTCAAAGAGCTGCTTGCAAAAGAGAGAAATGATTACAATGTAAGTACCAATCGGAGATCAACATGTCATTGCTATATAACAAGACCCTTGCATATTGCCCTTGTGGTCCCTAAAGTATCATTACAGTTTTTATTGAGCCCTTAAAGTTTCTTTTGTGCTTATTGAGCCCCCGAAAGTATCTATATTGTTTCAATTTGGCCCTTCCATCCACTTTTCTGTTAGCGTCGACGGAATTAGGGGTAAAATGGTATTTTGTGCCCATGGTAATTAAGTAATCCATAAAAATGATATTTATGCCATTTTGTCTACATGATAATTTAATAATTCTTAAAATGGTATTTTGTGCTTGTGGAAATTAAGAAGGGTAAAAAAAAAGGTTGTCTATTACTAATTAATGAATTAAATAAAAGTAAAAATTTATAACATGCTGTTTCCTTGAGTTATAGCATACTGTTTCCTTGATATTATAATAGTTGAAAAACAAAAAACAAAGTATTAAAATTTCATGGAAACAAGGATTTTGGGAGATGGGATTTTTTTTTAACATAGGTTGATTAAAAATTCAAGTTTATCTTTGGGCGCTCCACGTAAACTATTTTTTTTTCTTCTCAAATTTGAGTATGAACTTGATACAAGATTACAACTAGACTAACCCTTGGTCTTCCCTAAATCCAAATTTTAAAAATATTTACTTGAAGTCTAATGATTATTGGGACATTTCATTTGATGCTATTTTATGTGGTTGTTTGATTGGCCAACAATATAAGAAACCAATAGAAAAAAAAGGAGAAAGTTGAAAACCAAAAATATGAGGGGAAAAAAGTACTAAATATATTCAAATAAATATGAAATACCAAGCGGTTACCGTCACTCATCGTTTAACATTTAAACTGTGAACAAATTATTGCTCTAATGTTAGTAATTTACTCAAAAGAATCTCACACCTTCTCCTAAAATACTCATTTCTGTGGATTTTTTTTTACTTTGTATTCTTTTAACTAATCTCGTATTAAGGAAATATAATAGACAAATTTATTTTTATTTATTTAAGTCATTAATTAATAATATAAATATACTTTGTTGCCATTATTAACTTTCATCGGCACAAATATTATATTTAAGGTTTATTTAATTATCATGGACATAAAATAACGTGAAATATCGTTTTTAATTTATCAGGAATTATTTAACGATCATGGGCACAAATATCATTTTTAAGGATTATTTAATTACTATGGGCGAAAATTACATTAAGGATTATTTAAAGATCATCGTATAAAATATCATTTTAAAGGATTATTTTAATTACTATGGGCACAAAATACCATTTTTACCCGTAATACCATTAAAGTTAACAGAAAAAATGGATGGAAGGGCCCAATAGATACTTTAGGGGCTTAATAGGCACATAAGAGACTTTAAGGACTCAATAGGAGCTGGTTGTATACTTCAAGGCCACTAGGTAATTTACTCTTGTTAAAGATATTATTATTTCATGATGTTCAAGTAATACAAATTTGACTTCTGACTTGTTTCCATTTGTTGGAACAGGATCTGCTTCAACCATCTGTAGACATTATTGAACTTAATCACCTGAGACATACACTTCTACTTGGTTCACATGTTTGGGATCATCGATTATATTCACTGGATTTTCTTCTTAAACCAAGTTCTAGTTTAAAGGCTTGGCAGGATTCTGCAATTGATTCCAATCTGAAAGACTGGAGAAGTGATTTAAATCTTAAGGATAGCAGTCTTGACCATACTCACAAAGACAATGTTTCCGATTTTTCTAAATTACAGAGAATTTCCAGTGAAGGAACACAGCTGGAACAAAAGGGGGATGCAAACAGGTCAGTAATTGAGCCTGGTGTTCATGAAGACTCCATGTCAACCTCATTTATGCATGATAAAGAAGAGGAAATACAGTCAGATGGGGAAATTGTTATTAACAACACATTATTGGAATCAGCTGCATCCAATCTATCTGAGAAAATAGATTCTGCATGGACGGGTACAGATGGACCTGAAGCTTCTTCCCCCAGGCAACTAAATCAAGTTGATAATCCACCTATTAGAAGGTTAATGTCACCCACTAGAGTTTATTCCTTTGATTCTGCACTAAGGCTACAAGAAAGAATTCGGAAAGGACTGCCTCCTTCTTCACTGCATTTGTCAACACTCAGATCTTTTCATGCGTCTGGAGACTACAGGGATATGGTTAGAGATCCTGTTTCTAATGTACGTAGGACTTATTCTCAAATATTGCCACGAGAGGTCCAGAAGAAAAATCTTTTACCGAGCACCACCCCCTCGTTTTTCTCTTCTGCATCACTTTTGCCTGAAGGGGCACGATTGTTGTTTCAACAGAATGGTGAAAATATTGTAGTTATTACAGTTTATGATAATGAACCCACCAGCATAATATCTTATGCCCTTAGTTCCAAGGAGTTTGAAGACTGGGTTGCTAGTCACGGCATCAACAAACAAAATTCTGTAGCTTCTAACTTTTCATCTTGGCATTCTTTTGGCTCATTGGACTTGGATTACACCCACTATGGAGTTTATGGATCCGAAGATGCATCGATGACAATTGGTGGCTTGTTTAACGACCCTAAAAGCTCTCCGCACCTAACAATATCTTTTGAAGATGAGTCATCAAATGCTAGGGGGAAGGTAATGTTTTCTGTAACCTGTTATTTTGCAAAGCAATTTGATGCTCTTTGGAAGAAATGCTGCCCTAGCAAGGTGGATTTCGTACGTTCTTTGAGCCGCTGCAAGAGATGGAATGCACAAGGAGGAAAAAGCAATGTTTATTTCGCCAAGTCATTGGATGAAAGGTTCATTATAAAACAAGTCACAAAGACAGAGTTGGAAGCTTTCGAGGAATTTGCACCTGAATACTTTAAATATTTGACAGATTCTCTCAACTCAGGAAGTCCAACGTGCCTTGCTAAAATTCTTGGTATATATCAGGTTAGACCTCGTATCTTATCTTTCTTCTTTTTGTTATATGTCCATTCACATTAACACGTCTATTCTTATGATTCTGCTATATTGATGAAACTGTAGGTAGTAGTGAAACACTTGAAGGGTGGGAAGGAAACAAAAATGGATTTAATGGTGATGGAGAATCTCTTTTTCAAGAGAAGTATTTCAAGGGTCTATGATCTTAAGGGCTCTTCACGGTCTCGTTACAACTCAGATACAACAGGAACAAACAAAGTGTTGCTAGATATGAATCTCTTAGAAGCACTGCGTACGAAACCAATATTTCTTGGAAGCAAAGCTAAGAGAAGCCTAGAAAGAGCTGTTTGGAATGATACATCCTTTCTAGCGGTAAGCGACTTTAGCATCATACTCTTGTGAATAAATCAAAGTTTTAAAATTTTGTTTCAAATTTTAGCATCATCTTATGAATAAATCAGGGTTTTGAAATTTGGTTTCAAGATTTTCAATATCAATCATGATTTAAGTTTACTCTGAGTGGTTGAAATATTGATAATCTTAAAAGTGTTATACTACAAAGACTTATTCCTTTTTACTTATTTATTTAAACATAGACCTTCCCTTAGGTTTGTGCTGGTATGGGCTTCCCTAAACTTTATAAGTGACTGACTGAAAATTTCCCCTTTTCAGATACGTGTAGGAGGGTATATAGTAGATGCGTAGGGTTAGGAGAGTTGCAGAGCAAATGGAGAAGAAACCCTATATGTATAGTGTTTACCATAGCACAATGAGAAAGCTCAAAAGAATTGAGGAGTAGAGGGTAAGAGAGTAGGCATCACGTCATAGAGTTAGCTAGAGTAAGTATTCCATGAGTTCAAGTATAGGATTATGGGAAAGGTGATGGGTAAAAAGTGGGGTTATGAGGGTGAGTTATGGAAAACTAAGGAATAAAGAAGATCAGATGATGTTCTTGAATTGATGATGTTCTTGAATTGATGTTTTAATGCTGGTTTGTTAGGTAGGTGAGAGTTCATAACTCATATTAGTGACCTGGGATGTGGTATATATAGTGGGGTTTGGGGGTGATTTGACTCTAGGGATACTATAATAGCATGCAGTTAATGTGGGTAAACATGGATTAAATAAAACTTGAGTTGCTTATTAGACAACGGATTGAGCTTGTGTTGTTGGGGTTTGATGTGACATAAAGTAAGCTATCTTTGTAGAGGAGTCCTACCTAATTTAGCATTGATAATGAAATTTGGGTTTGTGAGTAGGGTATTGAAAGTCCATCGACAATTAGGTGTTAAAAGTTTGAGAGTTGGGGGTGGGGGTGGGGGTGGGGAGCTGGGTTCCGAAGGTGGGCATCAAAGGTGGTTCGCGTCCCCTCGTTTTGAAGCTGTTTTAACAACTTCCTACTCTATATTCTCCAATCCACCCTCAAAGATCCCCAAGAGGGGGATTTAAAAGCATCCTTAAAGTAGTGTGTAGTAAACATACCCGGTCTCGCTTCTCGATGGTTGTGTGAGCTGCCTCTCGAAGTGATGATCTTGACGATCGATGCCCCATTCTCAGCAGGACTGATGAATTGGTTTGTGGAAATGGAATTACTTATTGATTTTCATGTAGATTATGATAGGTAGAATGGGAAGGTTTGAGTGGGGTGGTGGGGTTCAATACTCCCTGGGGTTTATTTTCTAATATATATACCGAAAACAAGTATAACTGAAATAACGTATACATATTATAATATTTCTAATGCTTAAGTAATTGAACTACACTTATCTTTATTGTATATATTGTTATGACAGGAGTTTATTGTAAAAGTTTTAAGACAAGATATTTTTTTTGTTTCTATATTTATACATGGTAAGTAATGAAATGTTGTTAATCATATTCATATGAACTTGATATTTTGTTTCCCATCATCAACATGATCAAAAGTTGTTAATTGACAATAAAATTATTTTCTCTTTTCAAGAAGATTTCGAGTGACTTGACTGGTGGGATATGAAGAGGATTAGCATAATTTTACGATTTAAATTGGACATCATGGCAATTATTATAACGACGATGATATGGCATGAAAGATAAATAAAATGTTTGTGATCTTCATAGTTCATACAGGTGTTGGAGACAATGTTCAGCATGCATTTCTTCTTAATTTGCAGCATGAATGATGTTTTATGTTCCATTTTTCATTTTATTTTTATGATTAGTAATTATGCCTGTGTGCTGCTTCAGTCTGTTGACGTGATGGATTATTCATTGCTGGTTGGGGTGGACGATGAGGGGAAGGAGCTGGTATTGGGGATTATTGATTTCATGAGACAATATACATGGGACAAGCATTTGGAGACATGGGTGAAGGAATCTGGCATACTTGGTGGCCCGAAAAATGTATCCCCAACCATTGTTTCTCCCAAACAATATAAGAGAAGGTTCCGCAAAGCTATGACTACCTATTTTCTTACGGTACCTGATCAGTGGTCATCTTGAACTGCATCAGACCATCTGTTACTTAATAAAACGGAAATGCAATTATTAAATGAAGGTGAGGGTTTGTCTACTTCTTTTGTATACAGGCAGAACTTGCCTGAAAGAGGATTTATACAAACTAGGTAAACAAAATCCCTTTGTACCTTTTGTTCATATGTTCAAGTTTTCCTGGAGAAAGTTCCTTTACATGAATTTCCTGTATATCCTCTCTTTACCAAATGAAAATTGGGGTCAATATGGTGACTTAGTTTTTCATGGATAGGATCTTTACGATGAAAAGATCATCTCTAATTTTTTTTTATCAAAAAATTCAATAAAAAACCCGTTGAGGTGAGGTGATATGTTAAAAATGGTATAAATATGTATTTTCGATCGTTGAAATTTTGGGTATGCGCCAGCCATTTAATTGATTGAATTTTTTGATAAAACTTAATGGATTGTCGAGATCATATCCATGAAGTTTCATAAAAAAATTCAATCAAAAAATAGGTGAGATGATTGTCAAAATTTCAAGGGTCAAAAATGCATATTTATACCATTTTTTTTACGTATCACCTTATCTCAACGGTTTTTTATTAAATTTTTTGATGAAAAAAATTGGAGACACCATGGAAATCATATCCATGAAATTTCATAAAAAAATCTATTTTTTTACTATTTTTAAAAAATGGTATGTAGCGGAATTTGCACTATAAAAAGTCTTACAGGAAGGGGGCTATATATATATATATATATATATATATATATATATATATATAGTGTTTGTGTGTGCGCACGCACCTGTCTATATGGGATTTGACAGAAAGAAAACAGCGACTCTTGTAGGCTTTTATGGTTTTAACTTGATTGTGAAGATTCCAGGTTAAAACCAATGAAATTAGTGAAAGAGGCAGGTACGACCCGCATTAGGAGGAGCCCATCTTGAAATGTTAGAAACATATTTTCATATATTCTAGTTGAATTTTGTTCAGGTTTGCCCAGTATCACGTAAATATAATGCGAGTATATGCGTACAACTTTATACATATAAAAATTCTATCTACTCGAGTATGTTAGGGTCCGTTTGATACATATTGGGCAAAAGTGTTGGCATGGCAAAATTTGGCCTAGACAAATTTTGCCTAGACAAATATTTTTTTCTCACATTAGACTATCAAACACCAAATAATGTAAAACAAGTTTTTTAGGCAAAACATTTTAATAACACATTTTTCGTCCATATTAACATATATAATAATAAAAAATATGTTTTTTTTTTTAAATTTTCGTCCCAAGTCTTATTTAATAAAAAAACAGTTTGTCTTTTCTTTTTTACTTCCCGTTTTTATTTATTAAAAAAGTAACAAACTATATATAAAAAAAAAGTTTTTTACTCCAAAACTACTTACTAAAAACAGTTTTTACATTAAAACAGTTTTTAATTTTTACATTAAAACAGTTTTTACGTTAAAACAGTTTTTAATTTTTTTTACATTAAAACAGTTTTTATATTAAAATAATTTTTTGCATTAAAACAGTTTTTACATTAAAACATTTTTAAATTTTTTACATTAAAACAATTTTTACATTAAAACAATTTTTTACATTAAAACAGTTTTTACGAAAAAACAGTTTTTACATTAAAACAATTTTTTATATTAAAACAGTTTTCACATCAAAATAATTTTTAATTTTTTACATTAAAACATTTTTTACATTAAAACAATTTTTACATTAAAACAGTTTTTTACACTAAAACGGTTTTTACGAAAAAACAGTTTTTAAACAGATTTTAATTTAAAACAGTTTTTTTAACTATTTAAAACAATTTTTAAAATATTCATAACAATTTTTAAAAAATTCATTTTTTAATTATTTAAAATAGTTTTTAAATTGTTTTTTAAAATATTAAAAGCGTTTAAGAAGTTAGCAAATTTGTTGGCAAATATTTTTCACCCATATAGCAAGGCAAAATTTGCCAACATGTTATGCATAAGAGGTGTTGTACATTGGCAAATAGCTTGTAGGCAAATTTTGCTATCAAACACACCAAATTGTAAGCAAATGTTATATTTGTCAACTTATTTACCATCTACGATGACAAATAATGCTATCAAACGACCTTTATAATTTTACTACGTTAGTTTTTCCAAATGAAAAATATTTCACTCCTAATCTGGGGTCCTTAGTTGTACTGCTCAATAGTTAATATGACTATTTTAATCATTCTATGGGGGAACAGCTAGCTTTGGCAGTGGGCCACATCTTAAAGCAACTTTCCAACCAACATGAGTCTTGGAAAAGTTGTTCATCCACTCGCTTGATGATCAAAGCTACCTCGAGTCTAGTTAGTTTCTTCCACCACACTATTGTCGAGTTTCCAATGTTAAGGAAGATTATGAATCAATTTACAGTAGCAGAATTGGACGTTAGTTAAAGTGGGTTACTTCGTTGTTAATGGTCTGATCCCTCTTGAATTAAGGGAGAGGATGAAAAGTTGAGAAGCTATCTCATTGGGGCACGGTGAAAATATTTTAATTATTTATTATTTCTCAAATTTATTAGTTTTAATTGTTATAGAGTAGTCAATAATTTTATACACGAAAGAAATATCAGTACTTTGATTTGAAATTGACATTTCTAAAAACCTATTTATATAGGGATTTGTTTACATGAAGGTGTCCTTTTTGTTTAAAAAATTTGACTCGTATTTTAAATAGATTCACACGATAAAGTAAAAAAGTAGAAGTTAATTTTTTTAAATAATAAAAACTTCTAATAAATTTTTCATTATTGATTTGATATTTCTCAAATTTATTTGTTTTAATTATTAAATAAATACTTATAAATATAGACAAGACACGATAATACAACATGAAGGCTGTCAAATTGATCCAAATTGACATAAAATGACATATTTTTGTCGAGATATTCTCATTTAATATATAGAGGTATAACTTGTGCCAATGCCATGGTAAAAAAAGTGTGTTTAGTAAGACAAAAAGAATGGTGATAGAAAATAGTATTCACATTTTTTGATTGATGTATTGGTGTTATTTTCATTAATTGAGTTAAAGAAAAGTTTTAATGTACTTTGTCGTATCAAGCTAAAACACAAATTGTAACCCTTTGAACCTTCATCAACCATTATTTTGTTTATACTTTATAACAACAGTATTTTGAATAAATAATTTTTATTTTAGAATTATTTTACATTGAAACAATAAAATAGTTCATTTGAAAATAATTTGGATTTTGGTACTCTTGCATTTGGATTCCTGGTCATCCGTAATTTGAAACTGTAATATTAATGTAATAAATATAGGGAGTGGTTATTCCCAGAGCTCTCTCATTCTCTCCCACTTCATTTGAGTATGAAATGACCATCGTGCTTTCAAACTTGCTCATTTTTTTCTCAACACATGCATTTTGATAAAAACTAAAAATTTGTGTTTTTAATAATTTTTTTAAATAAAAACTGTTAATAATAAGAAATCATTTTAGAAATAAAAAAAAAATTGTTTAAACTTTTTATAACTGTTTCTAAATAAACATTTTAAAAAAATTTAATTGTTTTTTTAATAAAAAAACTGTTTATAAAAAGTAAAAAATAGTTTTCAATAAAATAAAAATTGTTTTTACAAAAATAAACTGTTTTAACTATAAAAAACTACGTTTTTTAAATTTCTATTACAAAAAAACTGTTTTATTTTATAAAATAAAATAAACATAAAAAATTTGTATTTTTCAATTAAAAAACTTTTTTAATAAAAAAATATTTTTAACAAGAAATTGTTTTAAAAAAATTTATTTTGAACTTTTTTAATTGTTTTAATAAAAAATTTCAACTGTTTAAAAAAGCTTATCTATTTTTTATTTATTAAAAACTGTTTATAAACGTAAAAATTTGTTTATTTAAAATAAAATTGTTTTAACTATTTGGAAAAATATTGTTTTTTTACAAAAGACTTGTTTTGAAAGCTGTTTGTTTTGTAATATTTTTTTACAAATGAAAATATATAAACATCCAATATTATACTAAACATAAACATGTGTCTAAAGGAGATCCACTTGCACCTCAAATCATGCCATATATATTTTTTAAGATTATTATTAATATACTCAAATAACACTCGTTAGAATTCATTAAATTTTATTTTCAACCCACTCTATCTTTTATTTTTTGAAATTTTAACATTCCCTCATGAGTGGATAAATTCACCACAAACCTCCAATATTATACCAAACAATCAAATTAATTATTAAATTTAAAATTTACTTTAACTGAAAATATAGATTTTTATTTTTACTTATATTATTTTATTTTTTTATAGAAAAGGTTTTTAAAACATTTTTTTGTAAATGTTGTTTTTAATAATTAAAACAGTTTATTTTTGTAATAACAGTTTTTATATGTATAATATTTTTTTAAAAACTTTTTATGAACATTTAAAAAAAAAAATAGATAAGTTTTTTTAAAACATTAAAATGTTTTTTTAAAACAGTTATAAAAAGTTAAAACCATTTTTTTTATTTTATTTTTGAAACGGTTTCTAATTAAAAAATATTTTTACAATTTTTTTTTATTGAAAATACAAATTTTTAGTTTTTATCAAATGCATTTGTGTTGGTGGAAAAAAAATGGACAAATTTTAGGGCACGATGGTCATTTCATACTCAAATGGAGTGGGAGAGGATGAGAGGGGTGTGGGAATGACCATTCCCTAAATATATGATAAAGAAACATTGAGCCATGTGCTTATGGCTTGTGTACTGTGTCAATCACATGGACATCGTCATTGTCTTCTCTCACCCTTTTGAGTTGCATATATCAAAATACTAAACTTCACCATCACGTTCTCCCATATTTCACAAATCCAAAATTCAAGCCCCCTCAAATACTAAGCGTTCTACCTGTCCTCCACCACTCCTTGAATTTGAAATAATTTCCTCAAGAATAATTCTTCAAACTCCTTAAAAAATCTGATGGAAATGGACCCCTATTCTAGGTTATTTTTGTCATTTTTAATTCCTTTTGTATTTTCTTTATTTTTGTTAGTTGTATTTTCCTTTATTTGCTTTGGTATTTATAGGTTAGGAGTAGTAATGACATTTTTGTAATTAGTTCCTTAGCTTAGAGTCTAAGCTACACCTCCCTTGAAATACTCATGTAGTCTTCATTTGAAGACATTCCTCCATTTTGAAATATAAGAAATCATTTGATTCTCTCTAAAGTTAGGGTTTGGTATTTTCTTTAAGTCATTGATGTGTAGTTTACGTGAAATTGGTATCAGAGCGAGGTGTCGCCTTCCGATTGGTGTATTTGTGTATAATAACAAAATCGCACACTACAATAATGGCTCCCAAGAGATCCAAACAACAACAAATCGTACACTAAAGTGATTCAAGATAGGAGGAAATCTTTCTGAGCACGGGGATTATCTCATGGTAAAGTTAAGAGTCTAACGCCAAGTTAGTAAGAATAATGTGTTGAATATCATCTCTTGTAACATGAGAGTAGATGAGTAAATTTTATTGCAAGAGGCAGGGATGCGGGGTACAAGTCAGATACCGAGGACCCACAAATCTCGTTGATCGACAATATTAGTTAGTAGTGTATCGAGGGGTTCCTTATTTGGATTTTCCTTTGCGAGAAATCCCACGCATGAAACCTAGCAAACGTTGGGAGCTGGGAATGTTTGGCCTTTTGTACACGGGTTTGGTACCCTGGTTGTCATCCGTAAAGGAAACGATAACCTTAAGTTTAATTAGATTACTATTCACGATCAGTAGAGCCGTATAATACGACGTAAGAAGCATTGTCGAATGTTTTACATCGTGAATAAATCGGTGTAGCAAGGGAGGTTAATATAGTTTCGATTAGTAGGGTATGGAGCAAAACTTTGTTGGGCAGTTGTGCTAGGAATGTAACGCTTAGTACAAGGCAAGTATGCTAAAATCGAATATTAGTATAAGGATGCGCAAAACATAGGGTGTATGGGCGCCCTAAATAACTGAGGTTTAAATACCTCTCATGATAAGTCATTACGGTTGTGTATTAATTAGCAAGAGTTGAATAAAGTCACGATACGAAATAAGTATCCGTTGCCCCGAATCGATGAGTTATTCGATCAGTTGCGAGGAGCTGCCTTCTTCTCAAAGATAGACTTGAGATTCGGATACCATCAGTTGCATATCAGGGAGCATGACATGTCTAAGACTGCATTCTTGACGAGATATGGATCCTACGAGTTCAGGGTTATGCCATTTGGGCTAACCAACGCTCTATCCATATTCATGGACTTGATGAACATAGTGTTCAGAGAGTTCCTTGATCAGTTTGTCATTGTCTTCATAGATGACATTCTGATAAATTCTCAGACTGAGGAGGACCATGCCGAGCATTTGAGGCACGAGTTGTATGCCAAATATGAGAAGTGTGGGTTTTAGCTGAAGGAGGTCCAGTTTTTAGGGCACATTGTATCTGACAAGGGTATATCCGTAGATTCGAGAAACGTGTCAGCGGTAAGAGAATGGAGACAGCCCACGACATCGATAAAGATACGTAGTTTCTTGGGTCTAGCAGGATATTACATGAAGTTTATTCAGGGATTCTCAAAGATAGCGGGTCCATTCACACTTCTGACTCGCAAGGGGGCTCCATTCATCTGGAATGATGATTGTCAGCTAGCCTTTGATGAGCTGAAGGATAAGTTGACTTAGGCACCCATCATAGTGCTTCCCAGGCAGGGGGTGGAGTATCTAGTTTACACTGGTACGTCCTTATAGGGACTCGAGGGTGTGCTTCAGCAGGAGGATCAGGCTATAGCTTATGCTTTCCGAAAACTTAAGCCTCATGAGAGGAAATTACTCCACCCACTACACCAAATCTGTCTAATTATCACGGTCATTGACCTTGACAATTCGGGACGAGACAATTTTTTTTGTCACGGACGTGTCACGGTTATTGACCGTGACAAGTTCGTTAGAATTGTCACGGTCGTGTCACGATCCCTGATCGTGACAAGTTTAGTCACGGTTAATAACCGTGACAAAGTCTTGACCCTTTAAAAAAAAATTATCACGGTCATTGACAGTGACAATTCTGGGCAGAATTTAAAAAAAAAATCTGCTGGGCAGTATGGCCACTGCCACTGCCCAGCAGTATATTTGTACCTGTTATAGCAACGTTGTACCTGTTCAAACATCATATACCCAAATAAACTAGAGATAATGCAAATATACATTCAAAATAGAAACTATTTAAGAAGAAACAACATCATCATCAATTATCTCAAATCTACAAACTATTTAGCTGGAAGAGAGATTTTGTACCGCGACGCTCGGGGACACCTCCTTATCCTTTCCTTCTCGTCCGAAGAGCCACATAAGTATCGAGCCTATGCGGCCTACCCCTCGGCCACTCCCTGTCCCCTAAAATAAAATAAAGTAAAATTAGTATCCGCTAACTTGAAATATAAATCTAAATCTAAATCGAAATATTCATATTCATATTCATATAAATATAAATACATTACCTGTAGTGCCACCCAAACAACAAACTTGAGCTCATATGACACCTCCTTCCAACTAATGTACCCCGAGCAATCGTGTCAAATATAATTCCCTTCATATCTGAACACTAAGAAATGTCATAATCCTATGGAGTTATGCTCTGCAAATTCGTTCCATCCGTTGTGTAGCAAAAAATTACCAGTTGAAGTTGTCAATTCCACCTTCCATATTTTCCCATGTTTTGCTAGAGGTTCCAAGTGGTGGAATTGACAACTTCAACTGGTGATGTTTGGATACACAACGGTTGGGAGGAATTTGCAGAGCATCACTCCATAGGATTATGGCATTTTTTAGTGTTCGGATAGACGAAGAGAATCAGTCTCCTCTCCATAAATAGGACACCCCAAATAACTATGTACTAATCACCTATTAAAGGTAAGAAGCGTATATTCATGGATTAATATAAACAAAACTTAGATGTAGTTGGAATATTTATGTATTAATCTCCTCTCCACACACGCACACTACACAAGAGTGAAAATGATAAAGTGCAAATCAATTAAAAGCATTAAAAATGGATGTTTCGGCACAAATTGGAATATTTATTACAAATTGAGAAATTGTTTCAAATCCGGGTTATCATAAAAAATGGATTGATATTCGGTAGGAGCAACCAAGCCATCCACACTACTATTTAGACGCTTTGGCGCGTGTTGGACAATTGACCACGGCTCGTTGTTGATATACTCCGAGTAATACACTTGCTTAACCTTTTAAAATGCAAAAACAAACGGCTCATCGCTCATGTGGTCGTTGCTCTTCAACTTGGACAAGTCAACCATGATCAAATTGGTGACATGATCAACTTTACAAGCATTTTTATCCTCAACTCTTACCCAGTCACAGTAAAATACAACCTCTTTGAAGCTTATATAATCCAATTCAAATATATTTGGATTACACCATAGTAAGTCATTTCAGCTTCAACGAGGTTTTTATCTTTTGCGCTCGCTCGAAAGAAAGTAAGAGCCTTATATGAAATTCCCGAGTTCTGAACATTTGTACTTTCCTCGTACACTTTAGCGCCGAAAATGTAACCGTTCAATCGATACTTTTTGTACTCTTGTGCCACGAACAAGGGTCCAGTGGCTAGACGAGCAATCCTTGATATCGCATCACCCGTCTTTAGGAGCGGAGAATATAGATAAATAAATTATATTAGTGGTAAAATTTGAGTGTAATGTAACGTTATATAACGACTATTTTCATTATAATTACCTCTTATGTCAACCACAGCCTAAATTCGCTGTCTGATTGTACCATTATTTTTCGTCTTTTATTGTTCTCACAGGCTTCATATTTTCTGTATATTACAAAATTAATCATGTATAAAATAATCTAAAATAATGTTAAACATTATAATAATCGAAACTTACTTTTTCCATTCTTCGACATCTTCACGTGCGTCAAATAGATAACGAGCTACTTGTTCATATTGCAAACTCGTTAATTTCACTCGTTTTCCCATCACATGACCACCATCATCGACGAACTCAGCAGTGTCATCAACGCTGGTCGAGTCAGGCATATATTCCCGAGCATATATTGATGACTCCACGGTGATGTATTCCTCTGCAATTGATCCTGCAATGTATCGCATATTCTTGACGTAATCTTTAAAAACTTTCATCAGTCTTTCAAACCGATACATCCACCGATATCTAACTGGACCACAAAGAAGTGCCTCGTCACATAGGTAATAAGCCCTTCATCCATTTCAGAATTCCCGTCACGCTATTGCCAGACAAACCGATCGATAACTATCTTGCATACCCGATCTTAACAAATGTAGTTCAACTGTTTTCCACTCAAACACCTTATCATTCTTACACCTAGCACACGGACACGAAAACTCTTAATCATTATGACATCTCTTTGCATATTTCACAAATTCGTTTGCACCTCTGCGAAACACATCCCCCATTCTATTTGTCTCACCCATCCACTCTTTGTATTTCGGATATCCCGTCACAGCTACCACAACTAATCACCTATTAAAGGTTAACAAAACTTAGATTTATAGTATGTTTCATTTAATTATGTCTTATTTATATTCAAATTCAATTTATAATAGAAATTTCTATTTCCTCCATCTCCTCTAAAGAGTGAGTGGTCCTATCCCATTCAAGACCGCATTTTTCTGTAATATACTTAATAGCTTATGCATATTGTTACGATTTCAAAAAAATTCGACAGCATATTCCCGTAGTTCTCTAAGTACACGACGTAGATTGACTGGTGTGAGTGTTATTTCAATTGATCAATTGAAATAACAGTCACACTTGTCAATCTAGTATGTACCCAGAGAACATTAAGATACGACTGCAGAACTTCCTCCAAAAGTAACAACTTTAAGCCACTAAGAATATTATACAGAAATTATACAGTCTCAAACTGTCCAAACGGGACAATTCAAGAGATCTCATTACAGGGGTAATTACTCTAGAACGGGTCTAAGGGCTATTGAATGCGTACGCATAAGAACTAGAATGCTAGTATCTATGCGCACTATATTTAATTTCAAGTATATTTAATTATCATACTATATATATATATATATATATATATATATATATATATTGTTCGATATACTAAAAAAAGTTAAAAAATTCCACCCCCATATGGACAATAATCCAGTGGTCATGCCACTTTTAAAACTAACCAACCCAACATTTACTAAACAAAATAATCCAATAATAATGTCAACAACAAATGTGTATCTCGTACTCCTTCTAATTCATCTACTCAATTAATTCATTTCATCAATTAAACTAATAATTAAAGTATACAATTATTAATTTACTAATTTACAATGAGGGACAATCCTACTTTCATATGAAATGGGCACTAATTATTAATTTACTTTCATCTAAAACTATACAATTAAAATTACAATTAAAGCTACACAATTATTAAGATTTCCCCACCACACACACACACACACACCCCACCCCCACCCCACCCCCTGCCCCCTCCCCCCGCCACACACACACACACACACACACACACACAGAGCTGCACACACACACACACCCCACCTCACCCCACCCCCTGCCCCCTCCCCCACCCCCACCACACTTGCACACACACACACACACACACACGTACACACACACCCCATCCCACCCCCACCACCCCCTCCCCCACCACACACCACCACACACATATATACACACACATATACACACATATATATATACACACATACACACACATATAGAAATGAAAGAAAAAGACAGGAAAAAAACATACCTTGGAGAGAGAGAGCTGAAATCGCTTAGAGAGAGAGAGAGAGAGAGGGAAAACCAAAAAAACGGTGGGAAAAAAGAAGCCTAAGGCTTTTTTTACTGAAGATATTGTCACGGTCGTGTCAAGGTCCTTGACCGTGACAACTACATTTGTCATAGACAATGACCGTGATAATTCTTTGTCACGGTCTTGTCACGGTCAATGACTGTGACACAAAACGCATGTTTGTTGTCATGGTCAATGATCGTGATAAGGGTGGCCGACTGAAAGGTGACATTTTGACCATTTTGGTGTAGTGACCCATGACTTAGAGCTAGAGACAGTCGTGTTTGCACTTCGGATATGGAGACATTATCTCTTGGGGGAGAAATTTCGATTATTCACAGATCACAAGTCACTACAGTATCTCTTCACCGAGAAGGAGTTGAATATGCGTCAGTGCAGGTGGCTTGAATTTGTGAAGGATTACCAGTTCGATATCTAATATCACCCGGAGAAGGCTAACGTGGTAGCAGACGCATTGAGCTGTAGGCCAGTAGGTGAGGTAGCCGAGGTGTGGAAAGCGAAATGGAAGGAGTTGGGAGACCAAGATGCAGTGGCCTGATCATTTATGTCTGTTATGACAGTTACACCTCAGATTATTACGAGGGTAGTGCTAGCTCAGATAACAGATCCGTTCTGCCAGGATCGGATAGTACAACTCCTAGCACAAGGGGCCGAGTCTTACACAGTTGGCTCAGATGGAGGGTTGCGCTTCAATGGGAGACTGGTTATTCCTGAGGTGAGGACTTGCGACACGAGGTGATGACAAAGTCGCACAGTTCACATTTTTCGATACACCTCGGCGGGGATAAGATGTACCAGGATATGAGGCGACAATACTCGTGGAATGGAATGAAGAAAGATATCTCCGAGTTTGTTTCAAAGTGTGCTACTTGTCAGCTGGTAAAAGTGGACCACCAGAGACTGCGAAGGCTCCTACAACAGTTAGAGATCCCTATGTGAAAGTGGGAGAGTATTCCCATGGATTTCATCACAGGGTTGCCTACATATCAGTGAAGTCACGATTAGATATGGGTGATTATGGATCGTCTGACCAAGGTAGCTCATTTTCTGTCAGTTCGAACCGATTATACTACGGGGTAGTACGCTCAGATCTTCATTGCGGAGATATTGAGACTTCACGGGGTGACTCTTGATATTGTGTCCGACCAGGACAAGATTTTTGTGTCCAAATTTTGGGAGAGATTCCTGGAAGCTATGTGTACGGAATTATGATTGAGTTCGACCTATCACCCGCAGACTGATGGGTAAACTGAGCGGACGAATCATATGTTAGAAGATATGTTGCGGATGTGTATCTTAGATTTTTGCGGAGGATGGGAGCAGTATCTTCCACTAGTAGAGTTTGCCTATAATAACTCCTACTAGTTTACGATTGGTATGGATCCATTCGAGGCGTTATACGGTAGACCTTATCATTCTCCAACATGTTGGTTAGAGGTGGGGGACGACAAGCTACTTGAGTCGGAGGTAATCCAGGATACTTCGGCTAGAATAAAGATGATTCGGAGTCGTATTCGGGTTGCTCAGGATCGACAGAAGATCTAGGCCGATGCTAAGAGGTTCTTCCGGAGTTCAATGTGGGAGACCAGGAGTTGTTGAGAGTATCTCCTATGAAGGGGGTAATGCGTTTTGGAAAGAAGGGGAAGTTGGCGCCGAGATATATAGGGCCATTCCCTATCATCGAGTGGATTGGACGAGTTACTTAAAGACTTGGGTTACCGGAGCACTTGCATAGGGTTCATGATGTGTTCCATATTTCTTCGTTGCGGAGATATCTTCGGGATGAGTTGGCTCATACTCTCATTGCTTTGGAAGAGATTGATTTGCAGCCCGATGGTTCTTGCGAGGAGGGGCTGAGTGCTATCCTCGATCGTAGTGAGAGAAAATTTAGATTTAAGATAGTACCGCTAGTACGTGTTCAGTGGCGAAATCACAATGCCGATGAGTCTATCTGGGAGCGCGAGGATGAGATGCGCGATAAATATCCAAAGTTATTTTTACCAGGTATACTTTTATTTTCGAATTTTGGGACGAAATTTCATTATTAGGGGGGAAGTATGTAATACCCCGTATATTTACTGATTTTAATTATGGAATTAATTGAATTAAAAATGTGAATTAATTGGTAATTAATCCGGATTTAAATACTATTGAGATAAGAGTTGGTATTTGATTATAATATTTATGTTGAATATTACTGAGAGAGTAAAGTAATATATGATTATGAAATGATTAAAATTATCACGTGTAGAAAATATGACAGTTTTGAAAATTAAGTTAAGACGCGCGTGTCAGTCGCGGCGGGACCAATTTAGTTGATTATAAAGTAATTTATTTTTTTGTCATCCTTATGGTAATTTTGAGTGCGTCAATGTGTCCGAGAGTATCGCGATTGTCAAAAAAGTCTATTCGGGGGTATAGTTTGGGTCCCGGGACAGTTTGAGGCCAAACCGCCTACCCAAGATGGTATTTTAGTCATTTTAATATTTGGTGAATAGTGACCTACGAAAATTAAGATTATTATATGATCCAACCCTTAGGGTAATTAGGTTTATTGGCTGCTACAAAGTTGAGAGAGAGAAGTAGAGAGAAAGAAAAGGTTTCCGAGGGTTCCTAGGGCCAAACAACCACCTCGCTCCACCACCATCGCCGGATTTGTGACCGAAAAGAGAACACCACCACCATGTCATCTTCTCCAAAGGACCAGAACTTCTATTTACAAGCAAGTGATTTAACTTTCAATAATTCAGTGTATTTGTTATCCACGATAGTTTAGAAATGGAGAAAAACCTTGAAAAATGATGAATTAATGGATTTAGAGATTTACATCTTAATCTGGGTATGTTTTGCATGTAAATGAACTTCTAGAAATATAGTAGACACGAAATCATGGTCCATGTGTAGAGAATTCATGCTTGGATAGATGATGATTCTTGAAGAAGATGGAAGAAATATGATTTTTATGAAAATTACATGATTTGATCCAAGAAATTGACAACCCTTAATGGTTTGATGATTCCAAGACGTTAGAATTTATGTGTTTATGATGGTATAACGTTTGGCATAAATATTTGGGAGTTTGCTATATTTTAATAGAGGATTTGAGGGTTAAAATTAATAAAACCCGTAGGCTAAAATATGCAGAAATCGTAGGCCATATCTGATGGATGGATCGATCGACTGGATCGATCGATCGACCCTTTCCTTCAATCGATCGACCCCTCCTGAATTTATGTTATATTTTTCTCTGAAGGTTTAACAAATCCCGACTTTTAAGAATCATTGGTGTGGAGTATTTGAATATATTGAGACTTAGGGAAGGTCAGTAGGAGTGTATTTGAGGCCCGAAAAATATTAGTTTGGTTGGGATTAAATGATAAACTTACGAGTCTCTGGCGAGAGTGTTACGGTTGGAAATTATGGAAACTTGAATTTAATTCGGTTAAACAATAACTTGAGGTTAGAGGCAGTAGTAGGGGAACTTTAAATTACTGAATTAACCTTAGAGACAAGTGGGAGACTTAGTGACCTCTTGGGGTAGGTTTAAGTACTAGGTTATATACGACGAGAGTTGTCGCGCTAAATATATTACGTAAAACAATCGGGATGAAACTATACTATATATGAGACTTGTAATATAGGATATGAGTATACGTATATTGAAATGATGATTACTTAGGTTGTGTGATTACCTAGTATATGAATTATTATGTGTATGACATACCTACCATACTTGCTATCATGGGAGGTTGTAGGAAGAGGATAATCTTATCTTGTGTGCCTTCGAGAGAATTTAAATTTGGTACCTCAAGAGCATAGGACTGTGAAGACTTAATTGTGAGTTGATAAGTCAGCTGACCATGGAAGCGTAGGTATGTGCGTGACCCATGGGTATGTGAACTATGTTCGTCTCCAATATGTGTGATTTGTATTGATACGATTCATGAGTGATTCGAAACTCATGATCCTCATGTACGTGATGTATCGAGATTCGATAGCAGAGTATGCGTGCACCACAGCTTAGCCGAGAGGTGCCATATGTGTATATATATGTACTGAGTGTGTTATAAATATATACTTATGATTATTCACTGTTGCTTAGTAGATGAGAATGGCTAAGATATTTAAATGACTTAAAGATGTGGGAACTTAATTAATACATCATGAGATAATGGATTCAAATAATGAGTATTTGAAATGTAGGTATGTTTAAATTGAGTAATACGGGTGGATCCATGTAGTAATCCCTATAGTTAGATTTAATATAGACTAGTTAGTTAGTAGCATAACTAAGGCGGGTTAAGGGCCTACATTAGGCGTGCACAACAGTTGAGGGGTGAGAATCTCAAGTGAGAGTACGTGACTAACATGTATATAATATTAATTGTTTAATGCAATTAAATACTTGCTATTTTTAAAATGTTTTCACCTCGGGCTCTGACTCGTTTGCTTCCAAATCTATTTTGTTTTGTAAAAACCTTTTAGGTGCCCAGCCACAGGGACACTAAGTATAGGAGTTCCATTCTGTTGACGTCCTATAGCTGTTGTGGAAGTTACAGGATCTCGATATTAGACGCTTCCACATTACCTTCGCTCCCTTCGGGGTTATTCATATCAGTTCATGTTGCCCATTCTTATTCAGGGATAACAATTTTAGACTTTCAATTATTTCAGTTGTTGGATTTATTTATTCATATTCATGTATTGGGGTTATCTGGCATTTAGATTATATTTGGAGTGTTACTCCAGACTCAGTTTATGTCATTGTATTTTTACCTCTATGGGATTGTTTATGTGGATGTTGTATAGTTGGTGATTCATTACTTAGTTGTAAGTTAATTTAATTAATAAAAAAAATTGTCATCTCACTTTTTAAATATTAGGTGGCTAGTGCCTAATTAAATGTTTTTCGACAGTGATGATAAGACTGAGCCAACTTGATATTAATTTAATAAATGAGTAACTATCCGATATTTAATTAAACGGGTGTCACCAATAGTAGCCACACAATGCTCTTTCCTTCGCTCGTTCTTTACTTTCAAAGAGTCCAACCCTTGAAAAATAGAAAGAATCCTCACAATCCAATAAACATGGAAACATTACAAATGGGATCAGTTATGTTTAAAAAATGAATTGCTTCTATAAAATACGATGTATCATGAAAAGGTATAGCTTTTAAACATAAGCGTTTGCCACAATTTTTTTATAGAACCGTTTATTGGAACAACACCTTGTTCCAACCACTATTCTATGATGGTGATTTTGTTATAATAACAAATTCCTAATAACTGATTTGTAAACTGTATATCTGGAACTCATAACTTGAATTCACACATCTCATCTAGTTACATTTTTCTAAATGCTAAAAAAGGAACTCCTGATTAATATAAAATAACTAAATGTCACTGAAAATACTAACTAGAAATTGTATACATTCAAATTAAATATATATCTCCCCATCAAATTCCATCAACTTTTGAAATACACTAAAATTATGAAACATATATATTCCATCAGTTAGGGTCCCGTGCGGGAGCCCAAAATGAGGGATCCGTGCGGGATCCTTTTTAGAAAAAAAAATGTTTATTTTTTTATTTTTTTTGTGTAAGTTATAAACATTTCAATGCATCCATGTAAAAAAATCAGCTTAAAATAACACTTTTTGGGATTTTAAAAAATGGATCAATTTTTGACAATATTTTAAGCAACTTAAATATTGTAAAAAATTAACCAATATTTTTAAAATACGAAAAAGTGTTATTTTGAGATGATTTTTTTTTATAGAGGATATTGAAATGTTTATAACCCATACAAAAAAAATTAAAAAAAAAATATATATATTTTTTTTTCTAAAAAAGATCCCGCACGTGAGCCCGACTCTATATTCCATACAAAAAAAATATAACTCAGGGCTACCACATAATAGTCACACACCCAAGGGATTTCTGCTTAAACTCAGCAAGCTTGCTCGACCTCTGATATACAAAACACGGGCAAAATGAGGAAAATATCATAAAAGAAATAAAAAATGGAAAAAAATTGTACATATGAAAGGTTCGTTTATTGTAAGGGTGAATGATTAGGAAAAAAACAAATGTAATTTTTTCCACAATGAAATAGTAACATAATCAAGTTCAAATGAATGTGGAGAAAGATGAATGTTCAAGAAAAAATTTATAGTACTAACGATATCAATTTCAAATGTACATAAGAGATTTCAAAAACTAAAATCTCAAGCCCAAAAATTTCAAAAAGACCTCCAAATTCATTCTACGTAGTGTATAACATATATCCTAAAACCCAAAAGTTTCAACAGTAAAGCTATGGGCATGTTTGTGTGCATCGTCGTGTGGTTGTGGGTGTGGGTGAGAGAGAGGGATAAAGAGGGAGATAGATTAGATACCTCAAACACAATGTACAGATCTACAAACATTAAAATCGGATCTCAGGAAAATGCAAACCAAAAAGTCACAAATCCCATCTTCATCAATAAAATTTGGGACATATACCAAATAGTCACTCGGACATTTTTTAATACCCATTTAATCCAAACTTTTTTATTTTGCTCAAAAAGTCCTTTGCCACATATTTTGGAGAGGGAGTGCCGCTGGCGCGGACCTCTAAAAATAAGAGGATATTGAGTCCTTGAGGGACTAAATGGGTTAAACTAAAAATATGTGTCATTTTTAAAAAATATATATTTATAGTAGAGACTATTTAAGAATTGACCCATAAAACTTTAGAATATAATAAAAAATAAAAGTTCTTAGACGCTCGCGACGGTGATGGTGGTGGTTGTGGCCCATGGACGCTTCCTTTTCTTAGAGAGAGAGAAGAGAGACACTACTGGGCTTCTTTGATTGAAAATGTTAGATAAAGAAAGAGTTATACATGTTTCATAGTTTTATTTTGAAGACAAAAGAAAGAAAAAAAAAAGAAAATTATACTTTTTTTCGATCGTTTGAGAGTTTACATAAAAGAAAAAGTGTTATTTCGTCATTTTTTGTCGTTCGTGAGTTTAAAATGAGAGAAAAGAAAGAAAATTTTTTTAAAAAATTTCCCTTCCTTTCTTTCCAAAACTTTTCTTCCAAATCGAAAAGAAATGGAGAGAAATGAAAGTTTTCTAATGAACTTTATTTCCTTTTAAAAAATTATTTTCCTTCCAACTTCCAAACACTAGAAAAGAAAATTATTTTATCTTCCTTCCCAATTCTTTTTTCTTCTCTTCCTTTCTTTTCTCTCTTATAAATTTTCTTTTCTCTCCTAATAAAATTTTCTTTTCCTTTCCTTCCTCTAAAAAACTCTCAAACAAGTTGCTAGTTTGGGGTTGAAGTAGGTTATTTTCCTATCATTCTTTCGAGCTTTATGCACTCAGACTTGTCATCATTCTCTTGAGAGTGGTTCTACATGAATCGCCCCTCAGTCCGCCTAGCAACCGCATATCTCATTTCTATTTTTTTTTTACTTACACTTTTGTTTTAACCATTCATATAAAAATAATTTTTTATTTAAAAAGAAAAGTTTCCAATTAAAATTAAACAACATTTTATTATTTTTTTTATAAAAAAAAAACATCATTTATTTTTTTTTAATAATTTTTTTAATTTGATGTCTTAGACCGAGTGGTTCTACATGAACCGCCCCTCAGCCCACCTAGCGACCGCATATCCCATTTCTATTTTTTTTACTTACTCTTTTGTTTTAACCATTCATATAAAAACAATTTTTTATTTTAAAAAAAAATTCCTATTAAAATTAAACAACATTTTATTAATTTTTTTTATAAATAAAAAAACAGCATTTTTTTTAAAAAAAATTTGATGTCTTAGACTCACATTTCTGAGCTCACATCATTTGTTGAATTCGGGAATGTGTGTGGGTCCGCGTCAGCGACACTAATTAATCGCGATATTTTTTCAATAAAATATCGTGATTAATTAGTGACGCTGGCGCGGATCCACATTCAACAAATGATGTGGCTTCGAAAATGTGTGTCCGCCCCAGCTGCACTAATTAATCGCGATATTTTTAATTAATCGCGATATTTTTAATTAATCGCAATATTTTATTGAAAAATATCGCGATTAATTAGTGTCGCTGGCGCGGACCCACATTTTGACCCACATTCAACAAATGATGTGAATTCGAAAATGTGGGTCCGTGCCAGTGGCACTATTTAATCGCGATATTTTATTGAAAAATATCGTGATTAATTAGTGTCGCTGGTGCGGACCCAAATGATGTGTATCCGGAAATGTGGGTCCGTGTCAGCGACACTATTTAATCGCGATATTTTATTGAAAAAAATAAAAATATCGCGATTAAATAGTGCCGCTGGCGCGGACCCACATTCAACAAATGATGTGGGTTCGGGAATGTGCGTCCTCACCATCGACACTAATTAATCGCGATATTTTTACCAGTAACACTAATTAATCACGATATTACGAAAAAATATTTTTTATTTTTAATAAAAAACTGTTTGATTTTAATTAAAAATATGTTTTTTTATATTAATTGTAAAAATTGTTTTTTTTTTAATATAAAAACTGTTTTTCTAATATAAAAACTGTTTTCGTTTTTTTAATATAAAAAACTATTTTTATATTAAAAGTTAAAAACAAAACACTAAAAAACTAAAAAAAAGAGAGAGAAGGCAGTGCGGTCACTAGGCGGGACAAACAGGCGGGCCATATAGATTTACTCTTCTCTTGAACCATTTGGGTGCATACGTGGGTTAACATTTAACTATAGGATATAATTCCTCCATAATGAATACCAACCGTAGGATATTCGAGACCCAAACCCCCTCCTGACATATTTTATAGATAAAATTTCATCGATAAACATGTAGAATGTAAAAAACCTTCTATAATATCTTCATTTGTTTACACCATTCTAGTTGGCTAATGTCGATCGGATGAAACGTAGGTCTAGGAATGTGTGTCATTATGTCTATTCAAGATTTGAAAATGATGACAAAACACATACCTACCTATTACTTATCTTAGTGGGCCGGATTGTGCTACCTGGATTCAGTTCTAAGGTTAATAAGTTGAGGTATATTGTGCTTTTTCTTCATAAGGATGTTTTGTTCGCCAATAAAAATATATTAGCCAGGAAGAGTTTTTTTTATATAAAAACATTTATGATTTAGTTGGAAAATTAATTTCGGCAGTTCGGATCTACAAGGGCTTCGTACGAACGGTTTCTCATTTCAAGATAGACTTCCTATAAGACTTATACCGAGATTTAATTTTCCAAACAAAAGATGTAATAAGCTCATAAGATAAAGCTATCCTACGATGTATCTTATGGGAATTAATATTAGAGACAATAAACATCGTACAAAGCTCGTATAAAAGAAGCTTTTTACTAAAGACAATCTAGACACGAAGTTTATACCTATATGACTTATCGAAAACATATATGAGGTCTAAAAACCTTATATCACAAAACAACCCAATTTTACAAATTCCAAATAGGTTTTTGAGAGATCCCGATAATTTGCTGTCAAACCTTTGGTCTTTTTGAACAAAAATTACAAAATTCCTCTCTTCAACATCTATTGAAGATTTAATGAGGATTTGTACAATTGAAAATGCCCCAAATGATATTTGTGGATACCGACGCTTGTGAGTTGTGAAGGGTTGTTACTGAGAAGGTGTGATAGAGTTTTGAAGTTAAAAAGCAGGGAGACTCCTGGATTTTTGAGTTTGTATATGTAAGTCGCGTCTGAACTTATGTATTACCTATTTATTGCATTGGTGGATTTTTAGGCTGGGATGTTGCGATCTTTCATGCAAGGATTTTCACTTTAAATTTTAATAATTTTCAATTGCTTTTATTTCCATGTGTATTGTTAGCAATCACTATGAATTGATTTCAATAAATTAAATTGGGTAGATGCTACTTTTACATTAATTGCCATTAAATTTAAGCAAATTGAAAATATTTTTGAGATTGGGTGAAGTTGAATTGAAATTTGAAATTAACAAAGTTAATTTGATTAAAATAGGCAGTCGACTTTTCAAATCGGTATTATAACATATATACATTGGATTAAATGTTTAGGTATTGTCTATGGTAGTTTCGTATCGCATCCACTTATGTTTGATGGTAGTACTTATACTTAACTGAGGGCCATATGAGCTTTTTTCCCTAAAATTTCTCAATGAGAAAGTGGTTAGCTATTGAGAAGTAGTAGTCTCCTTCCAAGATAATTCCTAAGACCGTAGAGAAGTTGGATGAGGAAGAACACAATTTGTATAATTTTAACTAATAGGGAGAGTCTCAAAGCTCCATCGACTCACCACTTAGTTTGAGATGCTAACGATCCAAGATAGTGAGATGTTTTAGGAGTTCGACATTAGGTTATTACCTCACAGATTCCTTGCATAGGTCACAAGCTTGAACCTGTTGGGAAACATTAATGGGATCAAGGAAAAAAGCTTATTGTAGACATTTGATCTTGATATTTCTTGTACACCTAAGAAATAGAAGGACATTGCTTTTAAAGCACATAAGAAATCTTATTTTATTTTAGATGACGAGTTTGACCCTGATGAGGATGAGATGACATTACTTACTAAAAAAATAAAAAAGTTTCTCAAGTTTGAGAGATTGTACGTGTAGAGAGCAACTACCCAAATTAAAAATTATTATTAAAACGAAGGTAATATTTGCTTTTAATCCAAATTCATGCAAAAGTTAATCCTAGCATCTAAGTGACAAAATAGTGATTTACATGTTGATTTAATTTAATAATATATGTTCATGAAGCTTATAAGATAAATAAAAATGTGGTTTAGTAAATCATGCACTCGAGACTAGGATTTATACAAGGGAAAAACCCTTGTGGAAAAAATCTCGGGTTAAATCGACACTTTTCAGTATATAGATAAAGTTTTACAAAAGGGATAAATGACTTACAAACTTGAACCTCTCATAGACTCAATAATACATAACCTCCACAAGATAATTTTTCTACCTTTTAGTAGGATGAGTAGCACAGATCGCTCTCTGACCACTCTCCACGTCGCAGGTGTCAACTTTCATTGATAATATCGCATTTTCACCAAATTTTCAAATCTTCTTTATAATCGAAGAAAACTTTTTTTTTTCAAAAAATGAATAAGTGAAAAACCACTAATATATATCTAACTTAATAAGATGTGAGAGTCCTAAAGGTTGAGAGAAGTTTCAGGAGTGATAGGCTAATCACAACAAACTCACAAAGTATTTTTAAAAAATATAAAAAATATTTAAAGTTTATCAAGAACAAATTTTACAAAATATTTTGTTCAAGTATTGAGAAGAAGTAATCAAACTTAAAATAACTTTAAACTGGAAAGATAATAATGGATATCTAACAAATACAAAGCAAGTTTTTTCTGTTAAGAAAATATGATTTCTTTAGCTTGATAAAACAATGAAAATATTTTTCTACCTTTTCTTTGTTAAGAAAAAAAAGATGAATTAAATAGGCCTTTTCAAACTTGTGGACAAAATCTCTCAAACCCTCTAAGTCATTCTTGTCCATAAAAAATAGGTTATTTCTTGAACACAACAAAATACATGGCTTCAAAAGAGAATCTTCATGTTTTTACAATGCAATCTTTAAGAAAGATAGCCTTTTTGCGATGGATGTGAATATGTCATTAGAGCTTCATGGCAATGAAGAAATGCTTCACTGTTGCAAACTTGCGGTGAAGCCATGTATTGTAAGAAGACAAATATTCTGAACTTGGACAAAAGTATTAGCGAACTACTTTTACTATAGTGAAGAACATCTTCGCTGCAGAAAATCTACTACGAGGCAATTCACGACTTTGTCTAGAGTTTTTAAACCAGCCTTTGCCATCCATGAGTTTTAAATAATTTTTGAAAACACTCCAAGTGTGTTTGTTCACAACCCAAAAATCTCATACCTAAAATACTCACATATGAATGCAATTTTTATGCACATAGTTTTTCTATAAGAAAAGTACATTGCATAGTGTATTTGTTCTAATTGTCCAAACCAACTCACACACAAGTTTTAACACATTTTTCAATTTAATAAATCCAACTTTAAGTTATGTTAAAAACAAGGACGGTGAAACTAAGTCATTCTAAGTTCTTTATATTTAGCTTTTTTGCCGAAGATGAAGAAGTCTGGTCTTGTAGTCTTGAGCATGAATCTTTCCGAGATAACTTAGAATATAACTCAATGTGTTTTAAAACGGGATAAGACAATCTAATCCTATGGATCCTTTGATCAAAATTGCGCTCTTACAATGTTTAATAAATAAAATTTTTAGAAAGAAAAGAAAAGATTTGAGAAAATAAGATCCAATATGGCAGATAAATCTTTTACTAGTTTTGACTGTAAACTCCGAAATGATGATAAGAAAGAAGAGAATTAATGGAGATTCTATTAATGCTAAGGTATTGGTTACAAGGATTTTAAGTGTTCCACTAGACTAAGGAGGAAGGGCAATTTGAATAAGATGATGAATGCCACCCTTAGTGATAGTGACTCAGACCCAAAGAGTAGTGAGTCTTCTATTCAATGAAACTTCACTGCATTTGCCTCTGTTCGAGAGGTGTCAACTACTAATTTTCCCCTTATTGAAGACAAGTCATGGAGGATTGTGAAGATTCACGATCTTTTAGCTTCTAAAAAGATACCGATGATGTTAAATATGATAACAAAGACGTTAAAATTCAATTTTTTTACTCCGAGTTTTATAAAAAGTCCAACAAAAAAGAGAAGGTGAACCTTTAACTACCCACCATACTTAATTCTTATTAGAAAGAAGTTAGTGCCATGAAGATGAATGCAACACTTTTGGTCAAACTTAAGGCTTAAGAAGCTACTCTTATTGAGAAGCTTAAGGAGGAAGAAAAGAGTGAGAGCTCATTCATGAATGGGTCTCTATCCTAAATATGGAAATACATGAGTCCTCTCATGCTCAAGGTATGCTTGAAGTAGACAATACTAGGCTAAAAAAGGAACTTGAGGTGTACAAAAAGGATAATGTTGACATTGAAGAGAGATTCAACGAGCTAGGAAATATGCTCTTTACACCATCCCAATCCTCGAAGGACAAGATTGGTCGTAGCTATGATAAATTGCAAGAGTCTAAACCAAAAAGTGGGATCACTTTTGTAAAAGGGTTAAACAAGGAAAGCATATCAACATTATAAGAATATGGGAGTTAATATCCTTATCATTTACACCACTTTGAAGGCTAAAAAAATTACTTCTAAATAGTTCTTGAATAGTGGTTTCTCTAGGCACATGATAAGTGATAAGTCACTCTTAGTCCACATTGAGGATCACAAGGAAGGTAAAGTCACATTTGGAGATGGAAGTCTCTCTATCATTTTAAGAAAACTAAACCATTAAGACATCCACTTTTTCGAAGCTAGAGAATGCGATTTACATGATGTGATCTCATTAGTATAAGTCAATTATGTGATCAACGGGAACCTTGAGGTAAATTTCTCTTAAAATGGTTGTGACGCTATTGATGAGAGTGGAAAGATGTTACTACATGGTGTGAGGACTCATGATAACTATTTTTCACATGCTCGTATTGTTGCGCTAAAGCAAGACTATCTCTAGCGACCAAGACGATAAAACTCACTCGGGAATTTTATCAAACACTTGGTGTGCGGAAAACACCCAAGACCTTGTTCCCAAAATGAACTAGTGTGCAAACTCCCAATCAATTCAACCAAGCATCAATGAAGAGACAATAAGAACATACAAGCAATCATCAAAGCAAAACAACAACGATATACCGTGGTTCACCCAAATTTGGGCTACATCCACCAAGGAGGATTTCTTCTTTCTATAGATAAATGGAGGAACCCAAAGGTTATACACACACACAATTTATCTCTCTTAGAAAGTCACTCACAACCTCACAAGAACTCACCCCTCAAATGGGAGCTCTATCACTCTTTAGCTTTGATAACTCACAAAATAGCTCTCAAACTTGTCCTCTCTCAAAACCTAGAAATAACACTTGTATTTATAGATTTGAGCCAAAATGGCAAATTTGTAAATAAACCAAAACTGAAAAATAGAAGAGCCAAAATCAACAAACTCCACCTTGGCGATCCTGACGATCCAACCAATCTCTAGAATGCTGAAATTGAACCCGCTTGAAGACTGTCCCACCATCTACCAAGCTAATGCGATTCCCCCAGGCGATCCTCACGATCCAACCGAACTCGGAATGCAAACATCAAATCCGCTCTAAGATCATCCCGACATCTAACAAGCCAATACGCTCCACCCGACACTAAGCCACCTCAAACTTCAACCATGAAGTGAGATACCGCAAGTCTTCACTCCAAGACTCCAAACGACTCCACCCGCCGAGGAACCAAGTTCTAAACTAAGAACTCCCCTGAATGCTTCCCATGTAACCATACGGTGAAGCTCGCTCTTCATGTAACCCGGTGAGTACACCCCCACACAATACATATAGCATACACCTTCTTTACACGAAACATTCAAACACATCATCACCATCTTCCACCTTGAGAAATAACCACGGATGAGAGGGAAAATTCCTCACCTCTCATACCCTCCAAATCTCACCCTCGAAAGATATACCAAGTCTTTGTCACGAAAAACTCCCGTTTGCCAATGCTCGCAAACAATAACTCATCGGCCTTCCTTGAACTAGCTACACACACCTCGAATCCATCACAGTCCTGCACCTCCTCGATTCGAATCGGCCAATGCATGTGTGCAACTAAACCGGGTCAACATCACCCGTTGGCCCTGGAGGGGGACTTCGATCCATCCCCTCCACTAGTAGGTATTCTCCCATCACTACCGTCTACTCTTGGAAAGCTAGCACCCAATGTCTCCGCTTTGTTCACAAACGAGACATGCCTCGAATGTTCGATCACTTGTGCACACCGCTTCCCTGTCTTCCTCGAAGTTTGATTTAGACGATACAACCCCTCTCTCCCCTCTCCCCTCGCTAGGACCATACAACCGCGTGTGACTTTCAAGACTCCACCCGCCACCGACACTCGGCAACCCTTGGAATCCAAACGGCTAATGGATATCAAATTCTTTCGCAACTTTGGGACATAGGCCACACCACCCAAAGTGCGTTCCACCCCATCGAACATCTTGAGTTTCACCGTCCCGACACCCTCAACGGAAACCTTCTCTCCGTTAGCCAAAGACATGGAACCTTTTCCATTTTCTGTGAAAGTCTCAAAATATTCCCTCTTGGAGCAAACGTGATCCGACGATCCCGAATCTAATATCCAATCATCTTGGGAAAGAGAGTTAGCCTTGGAGATTGTGAGAAGTTCTCCAAGTTCATCTTCATAATTCGCACTCGCTACCGTTGCCCTCTCGGAATCAACCTTGCCCTTAACCTTGTCGATCCACAAAGGACATTCTCGGATCATATGACCCCATTCCCGACACTTGTAGCATTTCGACCCTTTACCACCAACACCTCTCGATCTAGACCTACTACCGTCATTAAATCCCCAGTTGGAGTTCCTTCCGCCATTTTGCCCACCTCCATCTCTCGCCATAAGGCCTTCATTATGGGAATACCCGTCACCTCCACCTTCCTTCTTTCTCATCGTGATATGAGATTGAATATCTTGCACAACCTCGTTGCACCGGAGCGTAGACTTCCCAAACATGAGCGTGGTCACAAAATGCTCGTATGAATCGGGTAATGATGCAAGCAACAACAATGCTCGATCTTCCTCAATGAATTGAACGTCTATCCGGTTCAAGTCATTTATCAAGGCATTAAAAACGTTGATATGCTTCATCATATCCTCACCCTCCTTCATCTCAAGCTTGAAGAGTTTCTTCTTGAGGAACAATTTATTTGACAATGACTTTCCCAAATAAATCTCTTCAAGCTTATCCCACATGCCTTTAGCCGTGGTCTCCGCTATCACGTTATTCAACACATCATCCGTGATAAGCATCTCAATACACGAAGCCGCTCTTTGATCAATGTCAATCCACTCGGCATCGGTCATGCCTACCGGTCGTCCCTCTACCCCCAACAATGCTAATTGCAACCTCTGTTGGACAAGAACGCCTCGCATTCGTCTTTGCCATAACCCGAAATTGATCTTCTCATCAAAAGCCTTCATGTCCGTCTTCATTGAGCCACTTGATCCATAACTCGGATCCCATCTCTTAGAGACTCCGCTCGTAGAGGTTGATTCTCGAGTACTCTCCACATTTTCCGTCATTTGGAACAAAAATAAAAGTTATGCCAAAATTGCCAAAATTGATTCAACCTCGAACCAAAATACCGGGCAAACAATGCAACCAAAGCTCTGATACCACTTGTTGCGCTAAAGCAAGACTATCTCTAGCGACCAAGACGATAAAACTCACTCGGGAATTTTATCAAACACTTGGTGTGCGGAAAACACCCAAGACCTTGTTCCCAAAATGAACTAGTGTGCAAACTCCCAATCAATTCAACCAAGCATTAATGAAGAGACAATAAGAACATACAAGCAATCATCAAAGCAAAACAACAACGATATACCGTGGTTAACCCAAATTTGGGCTACATCCACCAAGGAGGATTTCTTCTTTCTATAGATAAATGGAGGAACCCAAAGGTTATACACACACACAATTTATCTCTCTTAGAAAGTCACTCACAACCTCACAAGAACTCACCCCTCAAATGGGAGCTCTATCACTCTTTAGCTTTGATAACTCACAAAATAGCTCTCAAACCTGTCCTCTCTCAAAACCTAGAAATAACACTTGTATTTATAGATTTGAGCCAAAATGGCAAATTTGTAAATAAACCAAAACTGAAAAATAGGAGAGCCAAAATCAACACGTATGTCCTATTCACATGTTTCAATGTCAAGGTAACTCTGTAGACCTTTGGAGTCAATGACTAGGTAATGTGAATAATAGGGATATCGATCGGCTAGTCAAGAAATACCTAGTTCGTGTCTTCCCATCACCAAGCAAACCTTATTCTTCTATATGTGGAGCATGTAAAAAAGGTAAGCAAATCAAGTCCACATAAGGATCTTGGTATGATTACCACCTCCCATGTCATCGAGTTGATATCTATGGATCTCATGGGACTATGTATGCGATAAGTATTAAAACATACATAATAGTGATAGTGAATGATTAATCTAGATATTCGGTCATGGGATTTCCATGAGAAAAGTATGAAATTATGAGGCTTGTCACGACTTAATGTTTTTTTCTTCAAAATCGTCACAATTATCCCATAGTTCTAATAATAAGTGAAAATTGTACAAAGTTCATTGAATAAGGTGTTGGTAAGTAAAGTGACGAACACAAAATCAAGTACAAGTTTTCCACCATTGGTACTCCTCAACATAATGGGATCATGGAAAGGAATAACACAATGATCCATGATCTATCTCATTCCATGTTCCATGGGATGAATAAATTGTCGATATTTAAGGTTGAGGCGATGAGTATCGCATCATGTGGTGAATAGGATTTATCGTCGGCTCGTTATGAACATAACTTGATATTAGTTGTGGATAGGACGAAAACTAAAAAATATTTTTGAGTTTTTTAAGTCTTTGATACATTCTTGGCAATAGAGATAAAGTATGAAAGTTCTACTCCCAAAAGGATAGAGGGATATTTCTTAGACATTGATCAACAAGTACTATATGATGTTTAATTTATAGGCTATAAGGTTATGGAGTCAATCAACATGGTGGTTAATGATGAATCTTCCACCTTATTTGTTAATGATGATGACTTAATCATTGAGAGTGAATCACCTGCTGGTGATGATCCTGTCACACCTCAAAGTGACCAAATGGTAGTGGACCCATCCTTAGATGAGGAAGATATATCGATTCTCGGTGATGACAAATCATGATACAACTAAAATTATTGGATATCAAAAGAGAAACACATGATATTGACTATAGTTTATATATTTCAGAAATAGATCGCAGGAACATAAAGGAAGCACTTGAAGATGAGCATTGGTGCAATGTAAGAGGACTTGCTTTAATTTGAAATACATGTTTTTTTATAAACTTATTCATGTCATTAGTGTATAAGAACAAAAATGGGTGAGAGATGTGTTATTATGAGAAAATAGGGCAGGCTTGTAGCTCAAAGCTACAATCAAGTTCAAGGTGTTGACTTCGATGAGATTTTTGCATGAGTTGCCTAGCTAGAATCCATTCGTCTTCTTTTGGACGTGGCTTATCACCAGTATTTAAGATTTATAAAATGCAGTTCAAGATCGCATTCCTTAATAAAGTCTTAAAGGAATAAGTCTTGTCAAGAAACCAAATGGGTTTGAAGATATAAAATCTTGCGAATATGTCTACCGTATAAAGAAGGACTTGTACGGGTTAAAGTGATCTCCTCGAAGTTTTTATTGACCGCTAACTTCCAATCTATTGAAGTGGGTCTTGGAGATAGTAGGAGTTTTCAAGACGTTATTTGTACTTATATATAAGGACACCTTGTACTCTTAAGTTTACGTTTATGATATAATATTTAGTTTTGTATAAAAGAACCATAATATCAAGTGTATCCTAAGGATTCACACTCATTGGAAGTTAAATTTATTATCAAGTAAAGTGAGACTCTTGAGATCTGATTTGGTCTTATGTTGATATCATTGTCTCTTTGTATGCATACTATGATGCTTAATAGGATGAATATGTCGATGGTCGAAAGAGATCATTGGGTGTATGTTTCTATTTGAGCAGTACCCTTGTTTCTTATTAGAGCAAGAAGAAAAATTCAATCTCATTAGAGATTGCCAAGGCCGAGTACTTAGCGATCGAGAGTTGTTGCACCTAACTCCTTGGAATGAAGTAGACGATTCAAGATTATGGGATATATTAAGACATGATGATTATATATTGCTATAACACGAGTGCGATCAACATATCTCGCAACCTAAATCAACACTCTGGGACAAAACCCATAGACATTACGAACCAATTTCACTTGTGAGCTGGTTGAGGAGAGTGCCATGTCTTTGAGTTATGTCCACACCAATATTTGACATATCGATATTTTCACCAAACCTTTAGATTATGTAGGTTCGATAATGTTTAGAAGTCCATTGGGGTTTGCACCATTTACCAAGTTCATGTCATGTTCTAGGTTAATATTCAGTTTTATTGTCATATATTGAGCCCATCCTTTGTAGAGTGTATTGTATTCTTTTATAGTTTTAATTATTTTTGTTTCCTATAATTATTTAAATATACATATTTTTTATTTGTTTGATTTTTATGGTTTGAGTGCATGATAATCGAGAATGTGGGTTTACCATCATATTATCTATTTCTTACTTCTTGCTGTAGGATCTTTCAAATGGTAGTGTGAGAGTATGAGATGTTTTCACTTATTAATTAGGTTTGAAGTTCTCCTAGGTACATCTCTTGTTAGTCATATAGTAGTCTTTGTTATATTGCACACACATTCACAACTAGGGTGTGTCATCAATGTGTGACTGAAAAGCTACATTTTACATGTTTTTCACTAAAATATTTAATTTTTTTAATAAAATTTTTTAAGTTGTGCACGTAAGAACCATTTCATGTGAATATTATTTAAAAAACAATGATGGAAGCATTGAGAAGACATGGCCAATGTGAGTTCAAAGCAACTAGTTACAAGAAAATTTAAACCATAGGTGCTAATGATAAAAATTTAAAGATATCTTATGCAAGGGCATACTATCAAATGTCATATTGAATATCAATAAAATTCACATGAGGGAGTTACAAGTTGAAGACCAATATATGTGCACATATTTGTTTAGCGTGTTTTTATTTTTGGCCTTATTGAAATGTTAACGCATACGTGTTAGATTTAAGTTGACATCAATGTGAACTCATTTGAATTCACCTTTGAATAATATGTTTGAATACAACCCGTTGTTAGCTATGGGTTGCATTTAGGGTTTGTGTGAATCATAATTACATGTTTTATTATTCTTTCGGGGGTTTAAAATCATTCCCATTGCCTTTACATGGATTGTGTGGGATTTTCGATTGTTTTAGAAACTACATGCGTTTATTAAATGTTTTTCGCATAATTGTAGTTCTTTTTGTTTTTCTCCTTATGAATTTTTTTTATGTCATTCGTACGAGAGAACACATCGTTTGTCGCATATTTAAACACCTTCGTCTTCTCAGATTTTTTACGCTGACAAATGCTTGTTTCTTGCCATTTAACCATTTTTATTTCATAAACCTCCAAACCGCACTATTTTTCACTCCATTTTCATTGGGTTTTCATAAAAGTTGTGTTTTTGATCATATAGGACTGCATTTTAGGTGTTAGTTTATTCTTATGAGATCCCTTTTCGCAAGTGACATTCCTTTTACTTATTTTTAAATTTTCATTTGTGCTTATATAGATGTACTAGTGGATGATAAATTTGCCCCCGTGATAAAAAAAATTTTGAGAAAAAAAAATTGAGAAAAAATAAAAAAAATTTGAGAAAAAATAAAAAATATAAATTAAAAAAAGAAAAAAAATATTTAAAAAATAGTTTAAAAAAATGGGAAAAATATTTAATAAAAAAATATAAATTTACATGTATTTAAAAAAATACATGTATTTATAATAGTATAATAGTATTTATAATAGTATATATATAACACACAAAAAAAGAAAAAAAAATAACTTTTAGCATGACATTTCATGTATGTGCATGAAAGAGAAAAATGTCATGCATAAAAAAAGTGAAGATATTTTGGCAAAATTTTCAAAAACCATGCTCCTTTATTATATGGATATACATATATATGTGTGATTTTATGTGGAATATTTTACAATTTTTTTATATATTTGGGCTATATGTATATATGCATATATTACTATTTTTAGATATTTATTTTGAAACTCAAAAAATTAAAAAATTTCAAAATAAAGATACATAGAATACTTCTAACATAGCCATAACCTTTAGTTACTTATTGAGTATATTTCTGGGTTGATTGTAGTTGTTAAATGTAATTGGTTAGGTTTTTGGGGGTCAGGTGGATTATTAGCTGGAGATAGGTTCTTAGTTCGTACCCTTTGTGCTTTTGAGCCTTTTCATCACGTGCTTTGATTTTCCATGGGACCAATAAGTCTAAAATCAAGGTTGGGCATATGATACAACACTACCTAACGATTCCCTGCGATGGCAATTCTGCAGCGCGTACTATCGACATATCAACTCGGTAATTTTTCATGTGCATTGTCATCGAGTGGCCCATGTCTATGTCCACAGATGAATTTGTTGCCACGATATTGTTGGGTTGGCTTGCTCACTGAGGGTAAGAGTATTATGATGCTTTCGAGTATGACACACATTGATCTTGTTCGGGAAATCTATTTAGATGCCATTATGGATATGGATTTCCTAGTCTCCTCATACCATTGTTGGTGTTTTAGGAGTCCTAGAGTCGAGTCAACGGATTACTTTAAACCTCCAGACCATCGTAGACCTTCACACATTGTCTTTAATATCATATTTTTTTTTACAAGCACCTTTGTGATGGTTACCCAATTGAACACTCCCATATTATCCTGACTATAATCCTCAACTTCATTGTTTGTCGTAATCTTCATCCCAATACATATCACCCTACTTACAATTTAGAGAACATGTGATTTCTCTAAGCAATAGGCACTTTTTAGTCAATTGAACTCCCTTCCATTGTCTTGCGTCACATGGAAACTGTTGTCTCCATTTCTCTGTAACCTATGTTATACTAATTTCCACCATTATGAAAACTGTTGAGGTTCCTTTGTTACCTAGTGAGCAGGTCGCTAAATCTCCGACAAGTTTTGGACTTTTTGGCAAGAACCATTACAAGTTCTATTGTTGATACCTATTTTTATACAAATTATCTCACATTTCGTGAGTCTAACGCTACATCAAAAACAGTAATCTGGTTTAAAACTGGCCACATTAAATCTGACACGATTTTGAACTGTGCCAGAATCATGTGTTTTAAAACGGTCATTTTTTTCTGGCACAGTTCAAAAGTGTGTCAGATTTGACCAAACATGAACACTTCTGATACACTTTTAACTGTGTCAGAATTTGATATTTCTGTCACACTTTTGACACTGTTATAATTGTGCCAGATTGAGTACATTTTGTTACACTTTTGACACAGTTCAAAACCGTGCCAAAATGTGATACACTTTTGGCAAGATTTTGAATTGTGCCAAAATTTTGGATCAAAGAAAAAAATAATTATTTGAAAACAAATCAGGAAAATCATCAAATTCCAAAGCTAGTATGAAAAAATATTTATTATTTGCAAAAAAAATCAAGAAAATTCACAAATTGCCAATCTTGCACGTTATTGATAAACTAATGTACATAAAAACTTTAAAATATTACAAGTCTTAATAGTTTACAGACAAAAAAAAATTGGGCAGAGTTTCCTTTATTTTCTGAACATTCTAGAACTTGCTAATATAAAACCTACGTAGTATAAAGTCCGCACGACCATAAAATATAATAATAAAACTACAAAAGCCCGCATGACCATAAACGTTAACAATAAAATTACAAAAGTCCGCACGACCATAACACATAAAAAAATAGAATCCTAAACATTAACGACACTAAATAAACAACCCCCTTTTTGTAAGCTATTAACTTCTTCGTGTCATGGATAAAAGCTAACGATAAATGTTATCCTGCAAAAAAATAAGATACAAAAAAGAGATGATATCAGTAACCAAGTAATTTCAAAAAAATCATGTTCAAATTGAAAAATTGCATGTACGAGTCATAATTATCATCATATTTTCAAACCGGGGGTGCCATGACCACGCGGTCAGTTCCTACAAGTTACACTCGTCCCGTACGAGGTGTTCGTGCCTCTTACGGGTCCGTTTCGGGTTGTTTTAAATTTTTGCCCTCTAACGGCATATTTTTAAGCCCGAGTCTAGATATTTTCAATTATCATCATATTCTCAAATAAGAGTCTCGTGATTACGCGGTTCGTTCCTATGAGTTACATTGGTCCCGTGCGAGGCGTTCGTGCCTCTCACGATGCTGTTTGGGGGATGTTTTGCATTTTTGCCATCTAACGACATGTTTTTAAGCCTAAGTCTAGATATTTTCAAATTATCGTCATATTCTCAAACTTGAAAACTCGTTACTATGCGGTCAGTTTCTACGAGTTACATTGGTCCCGTGCGAGATATTCATGCCTCTTACGTGGCCGTTTGGGGGCTAGTTTGGGTTTTCACCCTTTAACGACATATTTTTAAGCCTAATCTATATGTTTTCAAATTATCGTCATATTCTTAAACCAAGAGCCCCGTGACTACGTGATCAGTTCATTGGTCCCGTGCGAGGTGTTAATGCCTCTTACGGGTCCATATGGGGGCTAGTTTGGGGTTTTACCCTCTACCTGTGTGTTTTAAACCTAATCTAGATATTTTCAAACTATCATTAAATTCTCAAACCGAGAGTCCCGTGACAACGCGGTAAGTTACTATAAGTTACATTGGTCCCGTGCGAGGTGTTCGTGCCTCTCACGGGACCGTTTCGGGTTGTTTTAAATTTTTGCCATTTAACGACATGTTTTTAAGCCTAAGTCTAGACATTTTCAAATTAACGTCATATTCTCAAACCGAGAGTCTCGTGATCATGCGATCAGTTCCTATGAGTTACTTTGGTCCCGTGTGAGGTGTTCATGCCTTTTACGGGGACGTTTGGGGGATAGTTTGGGTTTTCACCCTTTAACGGCTTGTTTTTAAGCCAAATCTAGATATTTTCAAATTATCGTTATATTCTCAAATCGGGAAACCCGTGACTACGCGTTCAGTTCCTACGAGTTACATTGGTCACGCGCGAGGTCTAGTGCCTCTTACGAGGCCGTTTGAGGGCTGATTTAGATTTTCACACTCTAACGACATGTTTTTAAGCCTAATCTAATTATTTTTAAATTGTCATCATATTCACAAACCGAGAGACCTGTGACTACGTGGTCAATTACTACCAGTTACAATGGTCCAGTTCGAGGTGTTAATGCATGTTACAGAGCCGTTAGAAACTGGTTTGGGTTTTCACCTTTTTAACGGCTTATTTTTAAGCATAGTCTAGATATTTTCAAATTATCGTCATATTTTCAAATCGGGAGACCCTTGACTATGAGATAAGTGCTGGAATAAACCGTGACTAGGCAGTGAGTTCCTACGTGTTACATTGATCCCGCTCGAGGTGTTCGTGCCTCTTCAGGGTCGGTTGGGGGTTGTTTTTGGTTTTCACCCTCTAACGGCATGTTTTTAATCAATTTAGAACGTTTATTGATTTTAGAAAATTTCGACATAGTTTCATTTGTTTATTCATTAAATCCAACATGTTTTAGCATTTAAAATAAACTCAACAACAACAGAAAATTCCCAAACCAAACCACCCGTAAATCCTTTCCACCAATTTGACTAAATAAGCTCATAAATAAAGCCATTTTACGTTTGGCTACTTTTTGTCGCTATTTCAGGCCATTTTGCTATTTAATGCTGCAACTTTTAAAGAGAATTTGAGACTAACGAGATTTCATTTGCATTTTGATACCCACCCGATGAACTCTCCGCGCTATGACTTCTCGACAGTGTCCCATTTTGGTCCAACAATGTCTGCAAATTCTCAAATCTTCTATTCTGAGCGGCATTTGGTTCTTAATGAGACGATATCTTATCTTTCAAGTTTCTCATCTGTTCATTATGAGACCGGGACTATACTATGACTATTGAAGTGTCAGAGGGATTTGGACACACCGAATCCTCTCAATTATTCTGACTTCTTCCCAAGAACCTCAATTTCTATCTCCTCTTGTGACAACTGAACTGCATCGGGCTCCTTCAATCTCGCATCTAGCTTTAAAAACTCGTTCTACTAGTTTAAAAAAAAAGTAAAATATATATATATATATATATATAGGTTAAATGTTTTTTTTCATTAAACTAATGTTAGGTAAACAAACAAAATGATGACAAGAAGACTTGTATTAGAAGGTTTGTCTTATAAAATACAAAAAGGATAAAAGGGAGAAAGAACTGAAACATACATGTGTATCCTTGCACTTATCATTCATCCAATCAGCCTTTCTCTTACTCCAATGAGATTTCTTGAAGAATTCCACGATGCTAGGTTTCATGCTCCTGAATTCAAAATAAATGCATGAAAGAATATAACCATACTAGTTGATGATGCATGTGAAACATGTCTAATATGGACAATGTCAAGAATATTATTGTGACACATAAATTAAAATCAAATTAAAAAGGGTAAAATTAATTTGATAACTATATGAAATGTTGAACATATGAATACAATCATAAACTCTAGTAAGATGAGCATAGATGCAAGCACAAACCCAAGTGAATCACGTCATGTGAGGAAATCCATGTCTATCAATAGTCTTTAACTCAAAAGAAAAAAATAGAAGCATTACAGACCTAAAATTTAAAACCCCGCATTTAAACAATAAAACCCCATGCTGTTAGTGGGTTCAGCTTGATATGAGTATATAACTTCTCATATAAAGTAATCCATGATGTCAGTGGACCCATTCTGCGCTGGAGAAGTAAATACATTATTTACTTCTTCATATGCTGGAGGACCTACACATCACACGTAGAAATCTCCATAATCTGAGAAAGCACCATAATAATAAGGATGGAAAGCTAAAACAGAGATCTGAGATAGTGTAATGTATAACAACAGTGTCTAGTTTGTCAATAAGGGCTATGATGTTAGCGTCAAAGACGTGGATGCCTAATTGGACTACACTGCCTAGATTATGAAACGACATATACTCATACCATCCTTTGCTCCTATGCTCATCTTCGTGGCAACTCTCAAATAACTCACCATATCCAACAACTGTGGCAACTGTGACTGCGCTGACAAGACCCAATGCGTGTAAGTGGCTCATTTAATGTTGTGTATCCTCGTATACACATGTAGATAAATTTGTACTATTTTTTCAATTTTTGGCTAGAGTAGAAAATCATTATGTTCCTGTCCATAAACTAATTGAGATAATGAGAGTAATGTGAAAATAAAATCTTGAACTGTTACATTGATTGCAGTTAACTATCTGAATAATTAAATTTGCAAAAACTCTTTGAATTATCTAAAAAAATTTATTATGTCTCTATGTATCATTAAAAGAATTTCCATCTACGTTTTTAAAAGATGCCGTTGCAACATTTTCATAGTTAGGGACGTATTGATACTTCAGTCACTTTATTGCAGTCAATGTAAAAGCACAAGATTTTAATTGAAATTTACACTTGTAATGATATTATCTAGAGCGATACACTTGTCTTAGTGGCACAAGTTCGAGTCCAGGTATGACTTAAAAACACAACATTAGTATACTCTGCTCATATTCTGATTTTCAAGAGTTGAGAAAAAAAATAGTAAAATAATCATCTTAAATACGCTTTGTATTCTGTATATATATAACAATTAGTGTTAACTAAGTAGTACATTTAAATTGCAGGAAGAAGGGAAACAACTATGGCATCAATATCATTGATACTGGGAAGAGGTACCTTCATTGCTCCAAAACTCTCAAAATATTTTAGGAGACTGGAATCAGAAAAATCCATCACTTAGCTCCCCTGCACAAAACAGTATAAGTAATACATTCAAAAATCATTCTCAATTAAAGCTTAATTCAAAAATACTTTTGGGATATGCTTAATTCGTGGATTTGGCGAGGGGAAAAAGAAAGGGGAATGAAAATTTATTTTCTACCCTTTTATGGGAAATTCTAACTAAAACATTTTCAAAGATCATGAAAACTAAAGGAAAAATTACAGAAAGATTGCCTCTGCTCCCCAATTTTTTTTAGAGAGGAAAATAACATTTTCAATTTGAAAAATAAAATAAAATCCAACAACTAACATAGTCAATCAAGTCTTGTGAAATAGCAGTTGAAGTCCAACATTAACGTATTAACTCCTCATGAAATTCCACTGATTTGTTACACATTCAGATAACCCGTAATAATGTTCAACCCTCTACCAACTTTCAAAATCAAGGTATAAACATACAAGAATTCACAAGTAAGAAATTACCTGATAAATGATGGGTAGCTTATTTTTGCAGCTATGTGCAGACGGTCATGATGGAGGCTCCACCAGCACCAACGATGTTACCGACCTTCCTGACAAGCTCATTCATCTCCTTCAAAGCAGTCTGTCCAGCAAATGCAGACTACTGACCGATCAAACTTGGAATAAGGGTTCGAGTTTTGGTCGTGGATGGAGAGAGAGAGAGGGGTTGATGTTGGAGCAAAGAGAGAGAGAGAGGGGGTTGGAGCCGGGTGAGGAAGGCCTTCGAAGAGAGAGAGAGGATGTGATTTTTAGTCGAGAGAGAGAGGGGGAGCGGGAGATTGAAGATGAGGGAGGAGAGAGAAGAGGGAAACTAAACATATCCAAAATTTTAGGGTATTTTATATTTGAGTCAAGTGTACTTAATTTTGGCACACATTAAAACAATGCTAAATTTTGGCACTGTTTTAAAGTGTGCCAGATTGTCATTAAACCGTGCCAGAATTTGGCACAGTTTAAAACTGTGCCAGATTTTTAATATCAAGGTGTGCCAAATTGCTGTTTTTTGTGTAGTGTAAGTCCACTTCACTATCACATCCTATGAGTTAATTTACTTAGTATTCACATAATATTTCTGGTAACACAACTACCCATACACCTCTTAGGTTACCTCTTATAGAGTTTCGCTCGTTGATAATTGGTTGCAAGTTTAGAGCAAGGAATTTCTTAGTGCATTGCTACACAAATGGACTATTGTTTTCATCGGGTTGGGGATACACTTATCGCTAAAGCACAAACGAGACACACAATTTTGTGAGAAATTCCTAATTAAGAGAGAAAGGATGACATGAGGAGTGGATACGTGGGATCTGTCACTAAGGGTTTGATGGTGGAATGGGATTCCATGGTCGAGATAATAATGGTGATGATGAAAATAAAGAATCACTAATATGATTAAATATCTAGAGAGAAAGGGATATATATATATATATATATATATATATATATATAGAGAGAGAGAGAGAGAGAGAGAGAGAGAGAGAGAGAGAGATTTGTTACATTGATGTAATTATATTTTAATTCTTCGTTGTTCTCAACATTTTTAGATATTTATATTGGATTTGATACTCGATGGTTGAAATGTGGCTGTTCATTATCTATTTATGCTTAAGTTGTCATTTTTGTTGTCTCACTTATGGTGTTATCTAGCAGGTGTTATTCCTTCTTATATACATTATGCCATATACCAAAAATGGTCACGATTTTGGACCCTATCCCCAGGCCATGGTCACGGATTTGGGTTGTGACCATTTTAAGGTTGACCATTTTGAGGGTTTTAGAGGGGTGCTCACCCATTTACTTAAATAAATGGTTGAGCAGGCCCACATGTCGAGAGGGCTCATCACGAGAAACCCCCTCCAAAGAGTGCTCTGGAAAAGACAAAACTCAATCGGACGAGAAGTCCCACCACGAGGAGCCCCTCCTCCCCAAATACTCAAAATCACATGAATGAAGTGAGGACGAGGAGCCCCTTATCCCCAAAGCTCAAAGATCACAAAAATGATGTAAGGAAGAGGAGATCCCACTACCAGGAGCCCCTCATCCTTAAATCTCAAGACACAAGAGAAAAGAATAAAGGCTAGGAAGGCCCCAGTGAGCAGCCCCTCATCCTAAGTTTAAAGGCCATAAATAATTGTCTTGGACGAGGAGGGATCACCACGAGCAGCCCCTCATCCCAAAAAGGCAAGCCACTGAAAAAGGCCAAAATAAAGGGGCACAACACGAGCAACCCTTTTTGCCCCAGCTCACATGTTGCAAAAAGATATTGGGCGAGTTGGTCCACCTAGAGTGGCCCTTCTATCCCAGGTGAGCCATTATAATAGACACTGTGCGAGGAGGTCCATCCAAAATACCGTCCTCCCTAATATTTGATATCCAAAAAATATTAAAGTACTAATATTTTACTTTCTTATACAGGTAGCCTAGTTGAGCTAGAAGGGCTTGAAAAGGCCAATAGGAACACTCTGGGAGTTTTGGCTTAGTGGCTGAAGAACAAGGTTTGTGGAGCAAGCTCAACCACTTTGAACTTTAAAATAGAGAGAATATTAGTAGAAAGACCCTAGGGGTCACCCAGTCCTTACACAATTCACATCCAGTCATAATTGAAGTGAGCAACCAAGAAGAGGTTGCTCACAAGAAATGAACTTTTTATAAAATTATTTTAGAGAAGAGGGTCCTCAAGGCCCCACTTAAGCTCTAATGATTTTAGAGAAAGGGGTCCTCAATCCGCCCCTCTCAAGTTTAAGGGTTTTAGAGGAGGTGGTACTCGAGGCCCCTATCAAGTTTATAAATTTTGTACCACAAATTACCGTTGTAAAAGATATTTACCAAATCAATTATTTCGTCTCTATTAGGAGACCCATTTGATTTTTGACCTTGGTTTACACTAGGTGTCATCTGTTAGAGGGGAAAAGCGGCTACAATCCTAGTAGTGATAAAAGGTACATTACAGACCTTGTCCTTCTAAGTTTTCCCTCTAGATTTTAGCACCCAGAAAGCCCAAATTAGCCTCATGTTCACCTATAAATAGGACCATTTTTGAGATCAAATCAGATATTAGAAACTCAAGATATACCGTTACTTTGTCAAAATCACATCAGAACTAGCTAGTATTCTCTCCCTGCTCTCTCTAAGTGCCGAGTGCTTATTCTTTCACTCCCATGTTGACAACCATCATTCTCAGGAGATCCTTTTGAGAAAAAAGTTACTATTTTTCTTGAGAAGTTTATCTTCTTGCAGGAGGATGTTCTAGCTTTGGTTCCATTTTTACCAAAAAGAGAGGGTTTTACCAGGTGGTGCTCTTGAAACTCTTGAAGTCCTTAGAGGTATAGTTCATTGAAGTGGGTTACACCTCAGCCATTTCAGTATTTTATCAGACCCCAGTCACATTACCCTCCTACATTTGGTGACAACGCTAGAGAGGTATCCTCACTATCATGGACAAAGAAGGTTGTAATATTTCCAAGCAACTGATTTTTTAATACACTCCACCTGGAAATGGAGTTCAAAATGATCAGACCACCCAAGAGTAAGTGGTGGTGATCGGAGCTAGAGTGCTAGCTCCTCAAGAAGAGCAGATCAATACTAAAACAATAACTCCATTAGCATGTATGAACCTGATGGGCAAGCTTTTTGAGTTTCTAAAACAAAATAACATAGACATGGCAAGCTTGAGCCAAAGTTATGTAACACCAGCAGTAGCCCCCTCTAGAGGGGCAGCCGCTGCAGCAACAGCAACAGCTATAGCTACAGCAACATCATCATCAATAATAACAGTAGAGGTGGCTCAATCAAGAAAGGTGGTGTCAGAGCAAGTTGTGACACCTTTTAATTCACCAACAACAAATAATGTGGGTTTAGAGTAATCTCCCTCCAAAGTTATTACCATTAAGGAAGTGAAGAAGATGCTCTCCTCCTCTCAGAGGGAAACTTCTCATCTATATGAGGAGTTGCAAAATCGCTACCCGAAAAGTGTGAATGAAAAGCCATACCCAGAGGGGTATGTTCCACCAAAATTTATCAAGTTCAAAGGTAAAGAAGAAATCTGAAGTTGAGGGAGTTCTCAAAGACCCTCACGGGGAAGACATACATGTGGTACTCCTACTTGGCACCCAACAACATCCCCACATTGGAGAAAATGCACAGGAAGTTCTTTCAAAAGTTTTTCATAGCTGAGGATGAGTTCACGTTGAGACACCGGGTGCAGGAGGTGCAGAAGCCCAGTGAAGAGCTAATGCAACATATTAAGCATTTTATGAGAGGGCACTAGATATCCATAAGTATTTGGCGGAAGTAAGATTGCTGCAAATATATGTTGAGAGTATCTTGGAAGAATATAAGATCCACTTGGTTAATGAGACCAAAGATGGAAAATTTTGATAGTTTGGTCCTTAAATTGGAGGATGTAAGTGCCTCTGACTTTTGGGAGATTTTAAGTCTCGAGGAGGCAAGTGGTTAATTATGTAAATATAGTTTTAAAGGTCAAAAAGGGAGGCCCCAGATTCAAAGGCAATAGCCCGGCTAACAAGATGGAGTTTGGAGAGGATGACCCACCATCGTTGCCTTGTAGTGTAGCAAAAATAATGGACTGTTACCATATATTAGTACGAGAGGGGGTAGCAGGACCCCCCATTCAAATGGGGAAATCCCAATAGCAGTAAACAGAGCTAATCCCAAGTATTGTGAGTTCCATCAGTGGGTGCAACATGCCACCAAATATTGTTACTACCTAATGAGGATCATTGACGAGCAGGTGGCTAGTGGTACTTTGCAAATACCTCCTATGGATGTCAATGATAACCCACTTCCAATTCATCATTATGGAACTACCAATATGGTGGTAGCATATGATGAAGCAACATCTTAAGAAATGATGGAATGGTAAGGTAGTGAGAAGATATGTGAATAGCTAGAAGGGCTGGCACTTGATAGTGAATAAAGAACCGAGAAGGAGATGAGGAGTGGTTCTTCAATCCTAATCAAGAATAGGTTGGATGTAAAGGGGCTGAGTAAGTGACCCCCCTAGAAGGCAAAGTAGATGTCATCCTTGCTCTGGATGAATGAGGGACATCTGAGGTAGAGTATGTCTATAATGCTCAAACTTATGAGGTGGATTTGGACTCCGAATGCGAACCCATAGCAAGAAGTCCCAAGTTCAAATGGTTCTTTGACCAGATAGGAGTAAAGTATGACACCAGGGTAGTCATCCAAAGAAAGATTTTGGAACTAGTCCAGTAGCACGTAGACCCCTCGCTAAACTGGCAAAGAGCAATTAAGAGGTGATTAAAAGATGCAATTATGAAGTGGTCTTCTCTAAGGCAGATAGACAAGTGCTATATTTTCACAATCGTTCTCTCTATGTGACAACCATGATCAATGGAATTTCGTTCCCTGGGGAATTGATGGATGGAGGAACGTCCATTAATATTATGACAATCAACACGTTATATGAGACAGGGATTTTTCAAAATAAATATAGTGACTGTACCATTATTTATTTCGGGATTTGATAGCGCAAGCATGTAGTCGCTTGGATACGTGAACGTGGGCATCAAACTGGGGAACTTCGCTTCCCACATTAAATTTTATGTCATTAATTCAAACACAAGCCACCAGTTGCTTATAGGGAGAGTGTGGATGCACACTCATGGCATAGTGACTTCCACATACCATCAATGTGCCAAAGCCAATATTAAAGGTATTGAGATTGTAATCAAAGCAACACAAAAGCCATTTTATTTTGAGCAGTCCCACTTGGTGGATGCAACATTTTATATGGAGCTTGATGAAGAGAGAAGGAACTCAGTAAGAAAGTTAGAGGGAATGCAAGTGGTGGCATGAGATTCCCAACTTAAAACATCCATGTATGACCGTTTGGGGGAGAGGGTGATTCCACAGATGGCAAAAGGAAAAAGGAAGGTAGATGAGGTAGCCAATCCCTCTAAAAAATTTAAGAAGGTGGTCCCACCTGATGGGAAAGTCATATACTACTTATAAAGGTTTGCACGGGAGAAATTCTGGGATGAGAGCGTCGACCCTAAACTAGAGTGTTTTTGTCACACCCCAAACCCAATATCCATACTAATCATTTGTTATTACAATAATTGGATCATAATCTCGAGCCTATTGAAAATTTAATTCATTTATCAATATTTTTCTGCATAATGAACATAATATTGTTCTTGTGTGATAACGAAGTCAACATCAGAGTCATAATTAGAGATTATATAATACTATTATTAACTATGATCAACTCAATCCATGCTAACTCAACATATACAATGTGTGAGTATATTAAAATCTTCAGTGTGACAATGATAAAATCTCCACACTTAAACCCCAGCTCTTCTAACGGTGCAACTCTCAAAGTTACCGGTCATATAATATCCTAGATGGCAGCATACAAACCTGAAATTGTAGATGGGTGCTCACACATTTGACTAAACAAATGGGCGAGCATGCCCATATGGTGAGGGGGCTCATCACGGGCAGCCCCCTCCAAAGAGCGCTCTGGAAAAGACAAAACTCAATCCGACGAGGAGCCCTCATCCCCAAATACTCAAAATCACAGAAATGAAGTGAGGATGAGGAGTCCCACCACGATGAGTCCCTTGTCCCTAAAGCTTAAAGATCATAAAAATGAAGTAAGTATGAGGAGAGCCCACCACAATGAGCCCGTCGTACTCAAGGCTCAAGACAAAATAGAAAAGAATAAAGGCGAGAAGGGCCCCAACGAGAAGACCCTCATCCAAAGTTTAATGGCCATAGATATTTGTCTTAGACGAGGAGGGCTCACCATGAGCAGCCCCTCGTCCCAAATGGGCAAGCCACAAAAAAAGGCCAAAGTAAAAGGAATCATCACGAGCAACCCCTTTTGCCCCATCTCACAAGTTGTAAAAAGATACTGCGCAATGAGGCCCATCTAGAGTGGCCCCTCTATCCCAGGCACATGTAGCCTAGTTAAGCTAGCAGGTCTCAAAAAGGCCAGCTGGAAGCTCTTGGGAGTGGCTTGGTGGCTGAAGAACAAGGTTTGTTGAGCAAGCTCAACCACTTAGCACTTTCAGAGTGAGGGAATAATAGTAGAAAAACCCTAGGGGTCACCCAGTCCTTACATAGTACACACCTAGTGATAATTGAAGTGAGAAACCAAGAGGTTTCTCACAAAAATGTACTTTTTATAAAATGATTTTGGAGAAGGGAGTCTTCAAGGCCCCACTCAAGTTCTAATGATTTTAGAGAAGGGGGTCCTCAAGGGCCCCCTCTAAAGTTGAAGGGTTTTAATGGAGGTTGTGCTCGAGGCCCCTCTCAAGTTTACAAAGTTTGTACTGCAAGTTACCGTTGTAAAATAAATTTACCGAATCAAATATTTTATCTCTATTAGGAGACACATTTGGCTTTTGACCTTGGTTTATACGAGGTGTCGTCTGTCAATGGGGACAGGTGGTAGCAAACATAGTAGGGACAAAAGGTAAATTACATAGCTTGTCCCTTTAAGTTTTTCCTTTTGGTCTTGGGGACCAAACATGATTTGTGTTCATCGATAAATAAAATCATTAGTGAGGTAAAATAAGATACCAGAAACTCAAGATATACCGTTACTCTGTCAAAATCATATCAAAACTACCAAGTATTCTCTCCATGCTCTCTCTCTAAGTGATGAGTGGTTATTCTTTCACTCCCATCTTAACAACCATCATTCTCAAGAGATCCTTTTCAGGAAAAAGTTATAATTATGGTTGTGAAGTTCATCTTCTTGCAGGGGAGGTTCTAGCTTTGGTTCCATTTTTACCAGAAAGAGAAGGTTTTACGAGGTGTTGCCTTAGAAACTCTTGAAGACCTTAGAGACAAAGTTCATTAAAGTGGGTTGCGCCTCACCCATTTCAGTATTTTATCATATCCCAGTCTGTCCAAAGCCGTGACCCTAAAAGGAGGTCACAACCTAGTGGGTGACATCAACATTAAGGGCTAGTTACGATTTATGATCGTGACTCGGTGGTCATGGCTCTAAATTGTGGCCCCACTTGTGACCAAATTGTTGTGGGGTTTTTTAGTGGTCACGGTTCCAAACTGTGACCACAAATGGGGGGATTTTTCTAATGGTCAACGTGATCCATGAAACGTGACCGTGTTTAAAAAAATAAAATAAAATTTAATTTTTTGCATCCCAAAAAAACCTTGTACAATCCTTCATATATTTCCACAAATAAATATTAAGCCATCAACTTACTGAACAAAAATTAACTAATTATTAAGCCAATAAATAGTCCATAAATTAAAAAATAATAACATAACACAAATTAACTAACTATTATGCCATAAAAAAGATGCAACTAAATCCGAAATGCCTACGTTGAAGTAAATCCATTGTCGGCTCTTTTTATGTCCCCCCAGTATTATGGTTCTTTTTGGTCCCTTTTTAGTGGGTATCTCTGGCTGTGATGATGATGAGTTTACTTCATTTGGATTCGTAGTTTGGGAGGTCAAAACAGAACGTTCGTCAGGTTCTTTACCATATCTACAACAAACATGAACAAATAATTGAACTCAATTTAAATAAGTTAAGTCCCAAATCAATATATATATATATATATATATATATATATATTGGGAAATGATCAAGTGACGTCCCAATTTGAGAATCCTGAATGAGGTCCATTTTTTTAAAATAGTAAAAAAAATATTTTTGGGCTGATTTTTTTTATGGTTTTTAAACATTTCAGTAGGATCATAAAAAAATAATCTGCTCAAAATAATTTTTTTGCTATTTTAAAAAAATCGGTCAATTGTGTCAGTTTTTAAGTTGTTAAAAACTGACAAAGTTTGACCGATTTTTTTTAAAATAGTAAAAAAATTCGTTTTTAGATGATTATTTTGTATGGTCCTACTGAAATGTTTAAAAGCTATAGAAAAAAAAATCAACTACAAAATATTTTTTTTACTATTTTAAAAAAATGGACCTCATTCAGGGACCTCAAAGAGGGAGACCTCACTTGATCCTCTCTCTCTCTCTCTCTCTCTATATATATATATATATATATATGAGTTCCAAACCCAAGCAAATGAATTCCAAACCAGTGCATCTCTTTTTAAATAACATTCCAAATACTGAATTTCAAAAAATTCTAATTACTAGTGAATTATAAATATCATTCCAAATAGTTAATTAGAAAACATTTAAAAATAAGGAATTACAAATGCATTCCATAAAAGAGAATTCGAAATAGTAACCCAAAGTTGTGCATGGATTCAAACATGAGTGCAAATCACTTTTACAAAAATGGCCTCAAAATAAGATAAACACATAATCCAACAATAACAAATTTGAGTCTCTACACTATTATTACATTCTTTTCAAAATATCCATCGAGAACAACACCATGTCCATTCAAACTACTATCATTTGTAGGGATAAAACTACTAGAAGACTCGATTTTTGCACAAGTTGAATCATTGACGATGTGAAAATCATTCCACGGGGAAGTCCATTATACTTAGGTGTTGCCCATCTAAACCATTTACCGTATCTGGGACAATAGTGGTACTCCCGTCCATGTTATTGTTCTAATTAGAACGTGTAACTTTAACATCCTACCACCCACTGCATTCACAATTCATGTGTTTGAACTAAAGTTGCAGGTTGATGGTTCCACTCGATGGATTCATTGACGACATTTTTAGTACCTATTAAATTGGAAATTGAGGTATAAGCCCCTTTTTTGGGAAATATAGAAAATTGTGTGAACACTCTAAATTGGAAATTGTGGTATAAGCCCATTTTTTGAGTTTTCGATTTATGAAAATAGATTTGAATGTACATACAAAAATTGAGAACTAAATATATGAGTAGAAAATGCACAAATCTAAATAAATACAAGGGTTATGCCCATATGATACAAATATGATTGGCATACAAGGGTTAACTAAATAATAATAAAATAGTATTTTAAAACTCAATTTTCGTCTAAATTAACTAAAAGATCCTTTAAATTAGGGTTGTCATAAAGAGAAAACTGGAACTCTGTAGGGACCTTAATGCATCTGCTTGAGTATTTATACCCTTTGGTGCATGTATAAAAACAAACCAATTGTCGTCATTTATGCACTTTGAGTAGAATATCTTCTTTACATTTTGAAAGGCACAAATAAAAGACTCGTTGACCATGCGATATTTACTCTTCATCTTAGATAAATCTACCATGACAAGTTTTGGGCATGATTAACTTTACAACCACTCTTTGTGTCCTTCACCTTCACCCAGTCATAATAGAAGATGACTTCTTTGAAATCTAAGTATTCTAGTTCTAGGATTTGTTGGGCAATTTCATAATAGGCCAAAACCGTATCCTTTGGATTTTTATCTCTTTTTTCTATCCACACAATAAGTCAAGGCATAAATTGAAATTCTGCTACTTTTGTTAGAAAATTTTCCTCGCATGGGTATGAGAGGAAATCAAAATCGTTGATGCATGATTTTTTAAATTCCTTCGCACAAAAATTAGGACCTTTGGCTTGGTGTGCAAGACTTAAAGAGACAACACCTTTTTTTAAAACCTGCATTTATTAATGAATTTGCATTAGGGCATGTTTTACAACACATACATAAATAACTGCAACAGAAAAGGTGACATGTACCTTTTTTGATAGCCACGCCCCAAAATCATTTATCGTGAAATTTCTCTTCTGATTTCTGGCAATTTCACTCTCATACTTCCTAAATGTGTGAAATAGCGTTGCCAAAGCCGTTTATTGAAAATAAACTATTTAAGCAACTCCGAAAGTTTGTTGAAGAAACTCTTTACTTAAATCAAACTGATTTTGAACACAAGATGTGTTAACAAAAATTATGTACGAGATATGGACAAGATTTGATAACAAGTTTTAGTAAACAGTTTAAAATATTTTAAACTCAGCACACAACAGAATGGGATGAGAAGATGTAGAAATATTAATACTCAGGATTTTTAACGTGGTAAAACCTCAACCTTGAGGAAACATCCACGACTCCCTCTACGGAGTAAAACAAGAAAAATATCACTAAAACAAATATGTGAGTTACAATCTATTTAACTAACATGCACACAATAACAAGTCTATACAAGTTCAAGATTGTACCCTCTGGCGTCCTTAAAATTTTCTGCAGATCTTGATTGTTGATGTAGTCTTCTCAATTTGTCAACTCTTCCTTTGTTTCAGCAGTATACGTCGACTTATGTTCACCAAATCTTATAGCCAACACTTTCAGTGTATGTAGTGTGAAGATGTTTGTGAAAAGTGTTCTATAACACATGCATGCACACACGCACTCTTATTAATTACAAACAATCCTAACAAATTACATATATAGTCTATATGCAGTGAGTTTGTTATTTTTCTTTCTTACAAACCAAGAACCTTTTGACCTTTCAAAATAACCCAGATTCCACGGAGATCTTGCTTAAGAAATCGGTCAAGACCTTTCTCAATCTATTTTGAAAATATTTAGAAGATTGAAAACCCTCCAAGTGCGAATCCAACTAGGTCAGGTTAAGTTTTGTAAAAACAGAAACAAAAAAACATCTATTGTTGATTCTGAATAAAGAAAATGTTTTAACAGAAAACAATCAACAACGAACTTCTCAAGATGAGAAATAAAATGCAACTAAGTGTGGTGTGACATGAAAAACTTCAGATCTATGATTTCTATTGAAACAGAAACAAGATCTGAGTAAGTGTCTAAGTTGGAAATAAGATTTTATGAACACAAGGTTACAGCAACCCAAGATCACTCAACTCGAACTCTCATAAACTCAACAAACACTAAGGATGGTGTTTATTTGGTTATGGTGTTTTTGGAGAGGTAAGTGGTTTAGGTTGGAGAAGGTTTTGACGAAGTTAGGGTTTCTAACTTGGCTCTCTGGTTTCTCTCTCTCTCTTCTCTCTTCTCTCTATTCTCTCTCTCTCTCTATTCTCTGAGACTTTTTAAAATGACAAAAGCTTTCGAAGGCTGAGATGAGAGTCCTTTAAATAGGAAGAGAAGAAGATTCCAGACTATCGTTCAAAAACAACGTCTGAGATTGAGTCAAGCTCCTTTAACTTCAATCCAAGGGCTCACAACAGGCGGTGGATTAAACATGCTGTGATTGGCTTAAAGGTATACACTGGGATTCACTCAGGCGACATGCAGACCATTGATAAGGGTTGATCCAAGGGCTGTAAACATGCGAAGCTTTGTCTCTGTAAAGAAACACAACTTTGGCCAATCAGAGAGCAGCAAGTGTTGGCCATAGAACGAATGCAAACGCGCGTCCCAAACTAATTACAAAGCCAACCCTGGAGTCTCTGGCGCTTTCGGTTTCTACCCAGAGTAACTTAAGGCCAAAAATCACAACAATATATATTTAGATATTAACCCCAAAACTTTTTAAATCAAGTTTTAATTTAATAAAACCTTAATTAAAAGATGTTTAAAATTCCCAAAAAATTAATAAAAATCAAATTGAGGGATTTAAACACACTCACCACATTAATACACATAAAGGTGCAATATGATATGCAAAGATTAAGTTCTAAGTGTGTGAGTGATGGCTATAGTCTCAGGATCATTACAAGATGAATATGAGAAGAAGCAATACAATCTCTGAGGCTCTTTGGTTTCTAGGATGGACACAATTTTGTCACAATTTCCAAACTAGATGAGCTCTTATACAGTCTAGACTCAAATGAGTCAAAAGTATAAGGGCTTCAATCTCCCCCTTTGGAAATATGTGACAAAATCTCCTTTGAGTCATCTAGAACTCGTAGGGCGACAACAAATAAGAAAAATCTATTCCTATAAAAGTTCTATCTACCCAAATCCTAGAAAGCAAAAATTACATAACTCAACTATATACAGTTTAACATCCTATTATTACAACAGAGAATGACTGTACAAGAAGAATACCTGCAAAGAATTACTAAGATCAAGCTGTTTAGTATATGCAGAAATAGACTCAAATTTCTCCCCCATTTTGTCTCAAATGGACAAAGGGAAGAAACTTGGAAAAATATAACCGGTATTTACTCAACACAAATCACACCAATAGATTTACGTAAATAAATGATTCTATTATAATCAAGAGGTTTGGTAAACAAATCTGCAAGTTGTAGATCAGTTGGAAGATAATTGATTTCTAATTCCTTGGTTTCAACTAATTCACGAATAAAATGATGTCTTATTTTAATGTGCTTAGTTCGCGAGTGTTGAACCGGGTTCTTAGAAATATTAATCGCGCTTTGATTATCACAATAGAGATGAAGTGTGGGTTCTAGAATACCATAATCACTTAACATTTGTTTAAGCCACAATAATTGGGCACAACAGCTACCAGCGGCTATGTATTCAGATTCAGCAGTCGAGAGAGATGTGCAGTTCTGTTTTTTACTACTCCATCCTACCAAGTTATTACCAATATAACAACATGCGCCTGAAGTGCTTTTACTATCATCAGTACAACCAGCCCAATCAACATCAGTGTACCCAATAATAGTGCTCGGTGTGTCATTCGTGTACCAAATTCCTAAATTTAGAGTGCCTTTAACATATTTAATTATCCGTTTAACAGAGTTTAAATGGCTCTCTTTGGGGTTGTTTTGATAGCGCGCACAAACACACACAGCATACATGATATCAGGACGCGAGGCAGTCAGATAGAGTAATGTGCCAATCATACTACGATATAAAGTAGGATCTACAGATTTTCCATTTTCATCTTTTGACAATTTTTCTGTAGTACTCATAGGAATTTTAGCACTTTTAGCACTCTCGAGGCCAAATTTCTTAACTATCTCTAATGCGTACTTAGTCTGCGAAAGAAACAATCCATCTGGTTGTTGTTTGACTTGGAGACCTAGGAAGAACTGTAACTCCCCCATAAGGGACATCTGAAATTCCTTACTCATAATTTCAGCAAAAGATTTTACTTCTGAGGTAGAAGTGGATCCAAATATGATATCGTCTACATAGACTTGAGCGATAGTAATGTGTTTGCCAAAATGTTTGACAAATAAGGTTTGGTCATTTCCACCTCTTTTGAAACCTTTATCCAGTAGAAAACTGGACAGGCGCTCATACCAAGCTCTAGGAGCTTGCTTAAGACCATATAAAGCCTTTTTCAATCGAAATACATGATTAGGATAATTAGGGTCAATGAACCCTTTAGGTTGTTCTACATAGGTTTCCTCGGCAAGTATTCCATTAAGGAACGCAGATTTAACATCCATTTGATATAATGTAAAATGCATGTGACAAGCTATAGCAAGAACCAGACGAACTGATTCTAAACGAGTAACAGGAGCAAACGTCTCGTTAAAATCAAGTCCTTCTATTTGGGAATAACCTTGAGCAACTAGTCTAGCTTTATTTCTAATTATCATCCCATTTTCATCAGTTTTATTTTTGAAAATCCAACGAGTACCAATAACCTTTTTGTGATCAGGACGTGGAACAAGATACCATACATCATGAATGACAAATTGTAAAAGTTCATCCTGCATTGCAGAAATCCAGTGAGAGTCATTCAATGCCTCATTTACATTCTTTGGTTCCACAAGAGAAACAAAACATGCATAAAGAGCATAATTTCAAAGTTGGGATCTTGTACGTACTGGCTCACTAGGGTTACCAACTATGTTGTTTATGGGATGATCTTTAGAAACCCAGTTAGGTACTTCAGGTGACTCAATAGGTAACAAATTATCTATTTCAGAAGAGTCATTTTCTAAAATATTTGACGATTCTTCTTCTATAGTTAATTCACTAGTCTTGCTTTCTACAGTAGTGTCACTAACAATTACATTTATGGATTCCATTAAGGTTTTAGTGCGAAGATTATACACCCGATAAGCTCTACTGTTAGGTGAATATCCTAAGAATATGGCTTTATCTCCCCTACTCTCAAATTTAGATAAGTGTTCCCTATCTTTGCACACATAACAGGTACTACCAAAGGTTCTAAGGTACTTAAGATTAGGCTTTTTATTGTACCAAAGTTCATAAGAAGTTTGTTTGGAATTATTTCTAAGATAGACCCTATTAATAAGATGGCATGCTGTACGAATAGATTCTACCCAAAAATACTTAGGTAAGTTCTTGGCATGGAGCATGACACGTGCCATCTCTTGAAGAGTTCGATTCTTTCTCTCAGCTATACCATTTTGTTGAGGCGTCTTAGGAGCACCGAACTCATGTTTGTAACCATTATAGTCACAGTATTCTATAATACCAGTGTCTTTGAATTCACCACCTCTATCACTTCGGATTCTATTTACTTGAGTGTCTTTCTCATTTTCAATCCGTAAAAGAATCTTTAAAAAAGTTTGAAAAGTATCGGATTTCTGTTTTAAGAAAGCTACCCAAGTGAATCTGGTGAAGTCATCAACCATAACTAGAATATAACTGTGTCCACAGAGACTAACAGTTTGAGAAGGACCCATTAGGTCCATATGGATGAGTTCTAAGGGATTAGAGGTAAGGATATCTTTAACCCTTTTATGAGGTGCTTTAACAATTTTTCCTTCTTGACAGGGACCACAGACAATGTTATGAATCGATTTAATTTTTGGTATTCCTCTAACTATTTGTTGAGAGGATAATTTACTCAAATTTTCATAATTAATGTGACCCATTCTGTTATGGCATATCTCATTGTCATCCATTCTGGCAACATTACAGATTTCAGAACTAGACATGACAGTATAACAATTGCCAGGAGTCTTGAATCCTGTAATTACGCATTCTCCCTTTTCATTTAAAATCTTGCAATTGTTCTTTGAAAAGGTAACAGTATGGTTTAAGTCATAAAATTGCGAAATGCTGAGTAAATTAGCCTTAAGACCTTTAACTAAGAGAACATTTTCAAGAACAGGAAGTCCTTTTTCTTTAAGAGTTCCTTTGCCTATGATCTGGGATGATACTCCATCACCAAAAACAACTTTTCCACCATCAAAGTGGGTTTTATTTAAAAGTTTTGTATCATCACCTGTCATATGCTTGGAACATCCAGAATCCAAATACCAACCAGAAGATGTAAGTTCAGCTTTTAAGGCAGAAATAACAATATTACACTTCATCTGGGGTACTAGATCATCTTTTCTAACCCAAATAGCTCTGGTTTTCTGTTTGCGCTTGTTTGCTCTCATTTGATAAAATTTGCGAGCATTAGATTTTTGTTGAAAAACATTTTGCGCATGATTTTGAGTAAATTTAAACACCTGAGCATTTGATTTAGAAAAGTTTCTGGGATTCCTTCTAGTAAATGTCCTTTTAGGTTTAGTCTTTCTATTCCTATAGTTGGAGTTTTTGTCTAGTGGCCTGGGAAGGACATAATTGTTACGACTCCTCCTAGAGTAGTTAAAGTTATGGTACACAGAAGTGTTGTAGGTAGGCTTAATCAGTCTCCTAGCATAGCAATCATCGAAAGTGTGACCGTATATATCACAATAGGAGCAATAAAGATTGCTCAGAATGGGGTTTACCTTAGGAAAGTCCCTAAACAAAGGTTTTAAGAAATTTTGAGGCTGAATTTTATTCCTAGGTAGCACAGGTTTGAAGGCAGGTTCACTTTTCCTAATTGGGGGGCAGACATATTTTCCCTTTGGTAGACTTTCATGCTTAGAGCCACTTGCATCTCCAGTGTTAGTGTTTTGATGATCAAATTCAGTTTTTAGAGAATGAACGTCTGGACATGTTTCAATAGGTCTTTTGCCTCCTGACACAAATTTGATAGGTTCAATAGGTTTTGTTTGTGTCTTCAAATTGGGGCAAAACCCTATACCAGTTCGATCATCAGAATTGGTTTTAGACTCAGCAACGAATTCCTCAAAACATTTAGAGTTGTTTTCAAATTTTGTAAACTTTTTGAACACAGTTGCTGTCTTTTCTTTGGTTTGTTCCAATTCTAATAATGTCCCTTTGTATTTTTTCTCCAGAATTTCATTAGCTTCAGTCAAATTTTTCAGTTTTTCATCAAATACTTTGACATCACTTTCATGAGACATGCATTGAGTAGTATACTCTTCAGCATTCAGTTTTACCGTCAGGCTTAGATCCTCTAGCTTTTTGGTAAGATCTTTCACAATCTTTTCTAGTCTAGTGCTTTTCTTAAGAGTTTTGGGATATAGAGTGTGAATGTCTGGGAGATCTTCATTGTCTGAGTCACTAAGTGAAGTGTGTGAAGTGACCCCTAAGGTTTCATTTCTTAAACTCACGCACCCATTGACATCAGCAGTATCGATTCCCCTTTGACTCACACACCCCGAGGAAGAAGTATTAATGTTCTCAGTAAGTAAAGCATCTAAACCAGTTAAAGTATGATTCAAGACAACAGAGCTAGAATTACTAGACTCATCCTCACTATCAAGCACAGGCATATCATCATTATATATGATTTTGGCAAAGAAGGATAAACAAGGATCAAAATCATCAGATGTCTCAGGTTCCTCATTTTCAGAGTCACTTGAGTCATCCCATGTTTTGCAGATGTTGGCTCCAGAGTGTTTGTTTTGGGTATTTAAATTAACTCTACAGTCTTGAGCAATGTGTCCTAGTTTACCACATCTATAGCATTCAGTCTTCTTGAGGTCTCTGTGAGGTCTTGTGTTGTCCTTGTTCTGTTTGTCATGAGGTTTCTCATGGGACTTGTGATTTGAAGGAGTTGAATAATTAGACTTGCCCTGTCTATTTGCAATACTGTTTCTAAATTTAACAATTTTCTTAAATTTGTTTTGACATTAGGGCAATCTGATTATCTAGACTTTCTAAGTCACAGTCTTCATCAGAATCATTACTAGGAGTGTTTAACTCAGGCTTAGTCACCTTAGAAGTAAAGCTAAGATTGGAATTGGTATGTTTCCTATGAGTGTGGGTCAATTGTTTCTTAAACTCCAATTCCATTTCCACAGTTCTTAATTTACTACTGAGTAATTCAGGAGTGAGATTTATATCACACATTTCCTCAATAGCATATCTTTTATTGTCAAATTTCTGTGGTAATGATCTCAGAATTTTAGACACAATTTCTTGTCTATCATAAGTTATACCATTAGCATGCAGTTTAGTGACAATATCAGTCAGGTTCATATAGAAGTCATCAAAAGACTCAGATTCAGACATGATTAAGAAATTATACTGTTGAATTAACATCTTAGTTTTAGCAGCCTTAACCCTAGAGTCTCCTTCATGGGCAGTAATCAAAGTATCCCATGCTTCCTTAGAAGTGGTACATGATGAGATTCTCTTGAACTCATGTTCATTTATGGACATAAATATAGCATTATTTCCTTTATTATTATTGCGAGAAACTTGTTTCTCTTCTTGAGTAAACTCACTTAATATTTTCTTAACCCTCTCATTACTTCCTTCAGTGGCTGGTTTAGTAGGATAAAAGTATCCATTTTCAATAATGTCCCAGACATCATCTCCCAAAGTTCCTTGAATGAAAGCAATCATCCTTACTTTCCAGTAAGAAAAATTGGTTCCATCAAAGACTGGAGGTCTGGTCAAGTTACCATATCTTTCATTTTTCTCGTCCATGATTGATTTTGAGAAAACAGTTTCAGAAACTCAAGATCTTTTTGAAAAAGATCACCAAAAGCTCTGATACCAATTGAAATAGCGTTGCCAAAGCCGTTTATTGAAAATAAACTATTTAAGAAACTCCGAAAGTTTGTTGAAGAAACTCTTTACTTAAATCAAACTGATTTTGAACACAAGATGTGTTAACAAAAATTATGTACGAGATATGGACAAGATTTGATAACAAGTTTTAGTAAACAGTTTAAAATATTTTAAACTCAGCACACAACAGAATGGGATGAGAAGATGTAGAAATATTAATACTCAGGATTTTTAACGTGGTAAAACCTCAACCTTGAGGAAACATCCACGACTCCCTCGACGGAGTAAAACAAGAAAAATATCACTAAAACAAATATGTGAGTTACAATCTATTTAACTAACATGCACGCAATAACAAGTCTATACAAGTTCAAGATAGTACCCTCTGGCGTCCTTAAAATTTTCTGCAGATCTTGATTGTTGATGTAGTCTTCTCAGTTTGTCAACTCTTCCTTTGTTTCAGCAGTATACGTCGACTTATGTTCACCAAATCTTATAGCCAACACTTTCAGTGTATGTAGTGTGAAGATGTTTGTGAAAAGTGTTCTATAACACATGCATGCACACACGCACTCTTATTAGTTACAAACAATCCTAACAAATTACATATATAGTCTATATGCAGTGAGTTTGTTATTTTTATTTCTTACAAACCAAGAACCTTTTGACCTTTCAAAATAACCCAGATTCCACGGAGATCTTGCTTAAGAAATCGGTCAAGACCTTTCTCAATCTATTTTGAAAATATTTAGAAGATTGAAAACCCTCCAAGTGCGAATCCAACTAGGTCAGGTTAAGTTTTGTAAAAACAGAAACAAAAAAACATCTATTGTTGATTCTGAATAAAGAAAATGTTTTAACAGAAAACAATCAACAACGAACTTCTCAAGTTGAGAAATAAAATGCAACTAAGTGTGGTGTGACATGAAAAACTTCAGATCTATGATTTCTATTGAAACAGAAACAAGATTTGAGTAAGTGTCTAAGTTGGAAATAAGATTTTATGAACACAAGGTTACAGCAACCCAAGATCACTCAACTCGAACTCTCATAAACTCAACAAACACTAAGGATGGTGTTTATTTGGTTATGGTGTTTTTGGAGAGGTAAGTGGTTTAGGTTGGAGAAGGTTTTGACGAAGTTAGGGTTTCTAACTTGGCTCTCTGGTTTCTCTCTCTCTCTTCTCTCTTCTCTCTCTCTCTCTATTCTCTGAGACTTTTTAAAATGACAAAAGCTTTCGAAGGCTGAGATGAGAGTCCTTTAAATAGGAAGAGAAGAAGATTCCAGACTATCGTTCAAAAACAACGTCTGAGATTGAGTCAAGCTCCTTTGACTTCAATCCAAGGGCTCACAACAGGCGGTGGATTAAACAGGCTGTGATTGGCTTAAAGGTATACACTGGGATTCACTCAGGCGACATGCAGACCATTGATAAGGGTTGATCCAAGGGCTGTAAACATGCGAAGCTTTGTCTCTGTAAAGAAACACAACTTTGGCCAATCAAAGAGCAGCAAGTGTTGGCCATAGAACGAATGCAAACGCGAGTCCCAAACTAATTACAAAGCCAACCCTAGAGTCTCTGGTGCTTTCGGTTTCTACCCAGAGTAACTTAAGGCCAAAAATCACAACAATATATATTTAGATATTAACCCCAAAACTTTTTAAATCAAGTTTTAATTTAATAAAACCTTAATTAAAAGATGTTTAAAATTCCCAAAAAATTAATAAAAATCAAATTGAGGGATTTAAACACACTCACCACATTAATACACATAAAGGTGCAATATGATATGCAAAGATTAAGTTCTAAGTGTGTGAGTGATGGCTATAGTCTCAGGATCATTACAAGATGAATATGAGAAGAAGCAATACAATCTCTGTGGCTCTTTGGTTTCTAGGATGGACACAATTTTGTCACAATTTCTAAACTAGATGAGCTCTTATATAGTCTAGACTCAAATGAGTCAAAAGTATAAGGGCTTCAATGTGTTCATGAAATTGTAGAGTTTAAATGATAATATAAAGAATATAAGTAAGAAAAAAACAAGTTATATATGTAGCTACTTACTCTCTCCAATCTTCAACTTCATCTTAAAATTTGAAGACATAACGAGCTACTTACTCGTATTGAATTTTGGTGAGTTTAACCTCTTTAGGGTTTCTAAAAGGCAAATCATCCTCAAAATCGTTAGGTTCCTAGATCACTCATTCTCCACAAGGATTGAACCTCCTAAAGCTATGTTTTGTCATATGTTCTCCAGCGTGTAACGATGATTCTACTACTATGTATTCCTTCGCAATTAACCCTATTATATACCGTGTATTCTTAACGTAATATTTGAAGGGTTTTATCAAATGATCAAAAGGATACATCTAGCGATACCTTATGTGTCCACATAATAAAGCCTCATGCACAAAAAGGTAGACGCTAATCTCAAAGAACGAAGGAGGAAAATATTTTTGCAAGACACAAGTCGCCTCAGCTAAAGTGGATTTCACAGCCTTAATGTGCTTCATGTTTACCACTTTTTCACACAGTAAGGTAAAGCACAAACTAATATGCATAATTAGGTTGCGGAGGTCTTTCGACTAAGAAAAGAAATGCCTAGACAGTAGGTGGATTAATTGGATGATTACGTGCCAGTCGTGAGACTTGCACTATTTCAGGTTATTTGTTTGGTAGCTTACAACCTTGAGAAAATTATTAAAATAATTAGTCGACAACTTCAAGTTGAACATGTCTAGGAGGATCTTTTTCTCACTAGTGGTCTAAGTGAAATCACCCGCGAGAATCTAATTTTTTCTTATTGTAGGGTTAGTTGTTAACCCCATTTTTTAAATTTTCATCTCCATTAAATCAACAAGTCAAATAAGATTGAACTTATGGACTATGCCTTCATTTTACTAGGATCTTTTGGATCCTCCCTGTGACACCCCGACTAATTAAACACCGGGTAGCTACTCCTTTATAAAATTAATTCAAAATGCCAAGTTGGCTCAGTTAATAGCATCACTGTCGAAAACGTTTTATTATTACTAACCACCTAGTATTTAAAAAGTAAGTGCCAAATTTTATTAAATCTGATTAACATGCAACAAGAGTAATGAATAACTAAATAACACCATTCACCATACTGAAGTAACAAGAATAACCATCACAATATGTAAATAAAACCTGGAGGAAAAACTCCTCAATACAAATCCCACGACTGATATGTAAACTGAAATAAATAACTAAAACTGAATACTGAGCAATACATGCTAGAGTCTGAAAACTGAAATGTAAAAATGCTCTAAATAGGAATGGGCAACATGCCCTACAACTGATAGATAGTGACTCTGGAATCCAAAAGATAGAAGCGTCTATGAGCAAATCCCTGTAGCTTCCACAACCAGCTACAGCACGTCACCTGAATGAGTACCTATGCTTGGTGTCCTTGTGGCTGGGCACCTAAAAAGGTTTTACAAGAAAATATATTTGAAAGCAAATGGGTCAGAGCCCGAAAGTGGAAATCATTTTAAAAACCTGCAAGTGCTTTAAAAACATTTAAAACATTAAATGCAAAGTACATGTTAGGACGTGCACTCACATTATATTCTCACCTCTCGTCTAACTGTGCACTCCTAACGCAAGTACCCATCTATAACTACCCATACTACTAGCTAACTGACAACATAACTAGCTAGACTACCACGGGTTCTACCCATGTAATCGGTTCCATATAACATAACAACTCTCGTAATCAAGTAGAGGTTTACTGTGAACACAGTTACTAAATATGCCAATGATATAACTATCAGTTAACTCATTATATAACTCGAAACAATACCGTAATATTTTTACAACATTAACATGAGGATTTCCATTAATTTAATGTATATTATTCACATCATAAATATACGATACAAGCACCCCGCAATCTAAGCTGTAGTGCACACATACTCTGCTATCCATCCCGGTACATCACGTACATAAGGATCACATATTCCGAATCTCTCAGGAATAGTTCAGATAACACAAATCACAAATAGTGGAGGCGAACATAGTCACCATCACATGGGTCACGCACATACCTACGCTCCCATGGTCAGCGGACTTATTAATATCACAATAAGTCTTTCTATGACCTATGTTCATCAAGGTACCAGTCTATATCCCCCCCGTAGGCACACAAGGAATAGAGGGTCCTAAGCGAACGAAACCTCCCGTGATAGCAAGTATGGTAGGTATGTCATACATACAATCCATATATCAATACTAAGTAAACACACATCTTAGTAATACCGTATTATATTCGTAGTACATGTTGCACTCTCGTACTAATGATAATTATCACAACTTATTTTATTCCGGTTCATAATTATACGCGCTATAATTCATCCTCACGTCGTAGTAGTCACTCACGTCTCAACCCAAATGATTCATTGAATATAACTCTCGTATATGATTTACTCATCTCAATAACCCAAAAGTCCCAAATCAATCACTATATCATCAAAGGGATGCTAACTCTACCCTTGAACCATCTCCCGGAACTCCAAAAGTCAAAACAGTCCAAAAAGGGTCAAACTGTCAACTCGTTAGAAATCTCGTTCGAACGAGGCTTCGAACGAGTTTGGACTGTCAGGTCGTTAGAAGTCTCGTTCGAACGAGACTGTTCGAACGAGGTCCCAGTTCGTTCGAACGAACTGACCCTTCTAACGATATCTCGTTCGAACGAGATATCGAACGAAAATCCTACTCGTTAATAACGACTGGTCAACTCGTTAGAAGCTCGTTCGAATGAGCTCGTTCGAACGACCTGGGGGCTGCTTCTAACGAGATGCCAGTTTTGGCCCAGAATTTCCCAAAAATCGTTTTTCACCATTTTTACTCCTCAAACCTCTTCTAAAATTCGTTCCCACAATATATTGAGTTCTCTAAACATCCTCAAACATGTTAAGGGGTTATACTAACATCATTAAAGGGTTTGATATCATCTAAACATCATTAAATCACAATTTCTACACTAATTCCCAATTTTCTTCAAGAACATAAACTCTAACTTTTTCTCATCATAAATTCCCAGATTTTAATTCGTTTATACATCACCTAGATATGAAATATCCGAAATTAAATCTCCCAACAATGTTTCTACATGCAAACCTATCCCAACATTCAATAATAACTTCAAATTTCATGGGTTTTCTTTTAATCTTTCAAGAACAATTAAGATTCTTCAATTTCTAACATGGAAAAGACATTCTCAGTAATTAAATGGAAATAAAGTCACTTGCCTTGGTTTGATTTCTGAATTTGGTGTGGATTCGGTGTAGAATTTCTGCAGAATCTCTCTCTCTCTCTCCTTCTCCAAGCGTTCTTCTCCAAAAGGCTACGGTGGCTAGGGTTTGCTTTGGGGAAACTTATGAAACCTAATTTCAATAAACCTCCGTAGCTTGTTGGGTTAATAAGGGTTGGTTGGGGTCAATCCTTATCAGATTACAACTCTCAATTTTCGTCACTTTTAATTACCCAAAAATACCAAATTACTAAAATACCCTTTAAGTTACCGGTACGGTCTAAAATTACCCCGGGATCCAAACTATACCCCCGGCTAGTGTTTTCTGACTATCTCGACCCTTCCGGACGCGTTGGCGCGCTCAAAACGACCATACGGATTATCGATTTTAAATTCACTTTTTATTAATAAAATATTATACCGTGACGCGGCGGTCCCACGCGTCTCAACAAAATTTCCAAATTGCCGTATATAAATCTCACGACAAATTTTATAATACCAAATACATATATAATAATATATGCACATAATCAAATACCAATTCGCATCACATCAGTATTTATAACCCGGATTAATTTCCAATTAATACGCATTTAATTAATTAATCCCAAAAATAAATATAGCCAAAAGTACGGGGTATTACATACTCCCCCCCTAATAACTGAATTTCGTCCCGAAATTCGAAACTAGAAAGTACCTGCTAAAAACAGCTCTGGATAACGTTCGCGCATCTCATCCTCGCGCTCCCATGTGGACTCCTCGACATTGTGATGTCGCCACTGAACACGTACTAACGGGACTATCTTTGACCGTAGTTTCCTCTCGCTTCGGTCCAGAATAGCAATCGGCCCTTCCTCATAAGAGTTATCCGGCTGGAGATCGATGTCCTCCACAGCAATGTGAGAATGAGCCAAATCATCCCTAAGGTATTTCCTCAGCGAGGAAATATGGAACACGTCGTGAATCCGATGTAAATGCTCCGGTAACCCGAGTCTATACGCAACCGGTCCGATCCGCTCAATAATAGGAAACGGCCCCACATACCTCGGTGCCAACTTCCCCTTCTTCCCGAATCGCATAATCCCCTTCATCGGAGAAACCCTGAGCAAAACCTGGTCCCCCACTTGGAACTCCCTGAAAAATCTCTTCGCATCAGCATAACTCTTCTGCCTGTCTTGAGCTACCCGAATGCGACTCCGAATCAACTCAATCCTTGCCGAAGTATCCTGAATTACTTCCGGCCCAAGTAGTTTGTTGTCCCCCACTTCCAACCAACATGCTGGGGAACGACAAGGCCTACCGTACAATGCCTCAAACGGAGCCATGCCAATCGTGAACTGATAGGAGTTGTTGTAAGCAAACTCCACCAGTGGAAGGTACTGCTCCCATCCACCCCCGAAGTCAATAATACACATGCGTAGCATGTCTTCCAACATCTGATTGGTGCGCTCGGTCTGCCCATCAGTCTGCGGATGATAAGCCGTACTCAACCGCAATTCCGTGCCCATGGCCTCCTGGAAACTCTCCCAAAACCTCGAAACAAATATCTTGTCTCTGTCAGACACGATATTTAGGGGCACACCGTGAAGTCTCACAATCTCTGAAATGAAGAGTTGGGCATACTGACCCGCAGTGTAATCAGTCCTAACGGGTAAAAAGTGAGCGACCTTGGACAATCTGTCCACAATTACCCAAACGGAGTCGTGACCCCTCTGCGACGTAGGCAACCCCGTGATAAAGTCCATGGATATGCTCTCCCACATCCACACCGGAACCTCCAATGGCTGTAGCAATCCTGTTGGTCTCTGATGATCCACTTTTACAAGCTGACAAGTGGCGCATTTCGAGACAAACTCTGCGATATCTCTCTTCATACCGCTCCACCAATACTGCCGTCTCATATCTTGGTACATTTTGTCCCCTCCGGGATGTACCGCGAACCGTGAGCCGTGCGACTCTGCCATCACATCGTGTCGCAGTTCCTCTCCTTCCGGAACTACCAATCTCCCATTGAAGCGTAATCCCCCGTCTGAGCTAACGGTATAGGATTCAGCTCCCTCAGCGAGTAATCGAACTATCTGCTCCTGACAGAACGAATCATTTGCCTGTGCCCGTACAACCTTCGTGACAATCTGCGGTGTAACGGTCATCACAGCCATGAAAGATCGGGCCACTGCATCCTGGTGTCCCAATTCCTTCCACTTCGCTTTCCACACCTCTGCCACCTCATCTGCTGGCCTGCGGCTCAACGCGTCTGCTACCACGTTAGCCTTACCCGGGTGGTACTGAATGTCGAACTGGTAGTCTTTCACAAATTCAAGCCACCTACGCTGCCGCATATTTAATTCCTTCTGCGTGAACAGATACTGTAGTGACTTGTGGTCCGTGAATAGCTGAAACTTCTCCCCCAAAAGATAGTGCCTCCAAATCCGTAAGGCAAATACTACTGCTGCCAATTCCAAATCATGCGTGGGGTAATTCTTCTCATGAGGCTTAAGCTTACGGGAAGCATAAGCTATGGCCTGTCTCTCCTGCTGCAAAACACCTCCAAGTCCTTGCAAAGACGCATCGGTGTAAACCAAATACTCAACTCCCGGTCTCGGCAATGCTAACACAGGTGCTGAGGTCAATTTGTCCTTCAACTCATCGAATGCCAACTGACAGGCATCACTCCAGATATATGGCACACCCTTACGAGTAAGATGTGTCAAAGGACCTGCTATCTCTGAGAAACCCCGAATAAACCTCCTGTAGTATCCTGCTAAACCCAAGAAACTACGAATCTCCGTTGGTGTCGTGGGCTGTCCCCACTCCCTCACCGCTGACACCTTCCCCGGATCGACAGATATTCCCTGGTCGGAAATAATGTGACCCAAGAACTGGACTTCCTTCAGCCAAAACCCGCACTTCTCATATTTTGCATACAGCTCGTTCTGACGAAGTGTCTGCAAAACCATCCTCAAATGCTCGGCGTGCTCCTCCTCTGTCTGAGAGTAAACCAGAATGTCATCAATGAAGACAATGACAAATTGATCTAGGAAATCTCTGAACACCCTATTCATCAAGTCCATAAACACTGCTGGAGCGTTGGTCAAGCCGAAAGGCATAACCCGAAACTCATAAGAACCATATCTTGACAAGAACGCAGTCTTCGAGACATCCTCCTCCCTGATACGCAACTGATGGTATCCCGACCTCAAGTCAATCTTCGAGAAGAAAGAAGCTCCTCTCAACTGGTCGAATAAGTCATCGATTCGAGGCAACGGATACTTATTTCGTATCGTGACCTTATTCAACTCTCGGTAGTCCACGCACAATCTCAGTGAACCATCCCTCTTCTTCACAAACAAAACTGGAGCGCCCCAAGGTGAGGTACTCCTGCGAATAAAGCCCTGCCCTAACAGCTGCTCTATCTGATCCCGTAACTCTCGCATCTCAGCTGGAGCCATACGGTACGGTGCACGTGCTATAGGTCTCGTACCCGGTAGCAGATCAATAACGAAGTCTATTTCTCGACTGGGGGGTAAGCCTGGTATCTCCTGAAACACATCCGAATACTCCCTGACAACCGGGATCGAATCTAAAGGAATCACAACCTCCTTAGAGGTATCCTCCTCTATGTAATACAGATGAGCGGTCGATCCTCCCTCTGGGCGAGGCATCGCCACTATAAACATCTCCTGCCCCGGAATGGCAAAAACAATGCTCCCGCTGAAGCAATCAATCATGGCCCTATATGCTACGAGCCAATCCATCCCGATGATCACATCGTGAACATGCATGTCTAACACTAACATGTCCGCAGGCAATACCAAACCACCAACCTCTACCCCGACTCCCCGGCATATAAAGAAAATAAGTGACCCACTCCCTAATGGTGAGTCGACACACGTCACTGTGCTCTCTGCCGTAGCTAACAATCTTAAAGCTTTCGCGAAGTGTGTAGCTATAAAACAATGTGTAGCACCCGTATCAAATAACACCCGACCCATAGTGCCATGGATAGGAAACGTACCCTCGATTGCGGGCGGTGCCTGTGGAACTGCAGCCTGGTGAACGTTGTAGACACGTCCATACTGTAGTTGCCCCTGTTGAGCTGGGACTGCTGGAATGGGTGGCAATGCTGCCATCTGTGGCGGTGCGGGAAGAGCGGCGGGAAACATAGGTCTCTGTGGCTCCTGGCGAGCACCCTGCTGCTGCTGCTGTGGGGCCCTGCCCCTATCAGGACAATCCTGCTTCTTATGGCCAGTCTTGCCACAAGTAAAGCACTTCCCTGGGAAGTTTCCTCCCCTCTGCCCCTGCTGTCCCCGGCCCTGGTGGCCGTTACCATTCCTCCCTTGGCCCTGCTGGCCCTGATGGAATTGCTGCCCATTCTGCCCCTGCTGGCCCTGCTGGCCGTTTGGACCCTGATGGCCCTGGCGGAAACCTCCCTGTCCCTGCCTGTAGTTCCCTGATCGGAACCTCTTATTGTCCCCCTGCTGGGTACCCTGCTCAGTCTGTCTCTGCCCCTGACCGGTTTGTGCCCCGCTGGCACCATGTCCTCCAGTCCTGCCCTGATGGCTAGACTCCCCTGACCGCTTGCCCTCGGCCATATGAAAACGGTGGTCCTGGCAGTGTAGTAATGCAGCGTTAACCACATCAGAATACGTGGCCAACGATAGGTTCCCAAGAAGATGCTGCCGGATTCTCCAATTCAACCCGTCGGTGAACTTCTCTATCTTCTTCTTCTCTGTTGGAATCTCGTCTGGAACGATATTCAACAAGTTAGTGAATTCGGCCTCATACTCGGCCACTGTCTTGCCCTCCTGCTTCAAACTCATCAGTTTCCTCCTCATCTCTGTATGAACTGCGGACGGAAAGTACTTGCGGTCGAATCGCACCCAGAACTCCTGAATCGTGAGGGTATCCCTCTCCTCCGCGGTGGTAATAGACTCCCACCACTGTAGCGCAGATCCAACTAGCTTGAAAGTAGCTAGCACCTGTTTCTGAATATCAGTGCACTCATGCATCCTCAAATGCCTCTGCATGTCCTTCCTCCATTGGCTCGAGATAACCACATCTGAGCTTCCAGCAAACTCTGGTGGATGCGCTTTCTGAAAAGCGTCACGTACACGCTCCCAAGCAGACGGGAATGCATTAACCTGTACTGGCGCGGCAACCGGCGCCTGAGGTGGTGCCTGCTGAATCACGGCAATCGCGGCATTTACCGCTTGGGCTACTATAGCAGCAACCTCAGTGGCGTTCAACATGCCCTGAACTGGAGCGAGCTGTGGTTCGGGCGTAGCATTCCTGGGAACTCGTCGTGCACGTCGTGGAGGCATCTGAATTAAGAACAAAGTTTATAAGTTCACGGTTTATAAACTTAATATAGCTGAAGAACGAAGCATACACAAAAGAATACAACAGTCCTAAAATATAGGGCTCTATATCAAAGAAACGTAGCGGAAACATAATAGCCGTACAGATCCTAAAGGACACTAGAACCTGATGCTCTGATACCACCTGTGACACCCCGACTAATTAAACACCGGGTAGCTACTCCTTTATAAAATTAATTCAAAATGCCAAGTTGGCTCAGTTAATAGCATCACTGTCGAAAACGTTTTATTATTACTAACCACCTAGTATTTAAAAAGTAAGTGCCAAATTTTATTAAATCTGATTAACATGCAACAAGAGTAATGAATAACTAAATAACACCATTCACCATACTGAAGTAACAAGAATAACCATCACAATATGTAAATAAAACCTGGAGGAAAAACTCCTCAATACAAATCCCACGACTGATATGTAAACTGAAATAAATAACTAAAACTGAATACTGAGCAATACATGCTAGAGTCTGAAAACTGAAATGTAAAAATGCTCTAAATAGGAATGGGCAACATGCCCTACAACTGATAGATAGTGACTCTGGAATCCAAAAGATAGAAGCGTCTATGAGCAAATCCCTGTAGCTTCCACAACCAGCTACAGCACGTCACCTGAATGAGTACCTATGCTTGGTGTCCTTGTGGCTGGGCACCTAAAAAGGTTTTACAAGAAAATATATTTGAAAGCAAATGGGTCAGAGCCCGAAAGTGGAAATCATTTTAAAAACCTGCAAGTGCTTTAAAAACATTTAAAACATTAAATGCAAAGTACATGTTAGGACGTGCACTCACATTATATTCTCACCTCTCGTCTAACTGTGCACTCCTAACGCAAGTACCCATCTATAACTACCCATACTACTAGCTAACTGACAACATAACTAGCTAGACTACCACGGGTTCTACCCATGTAATCGGCTCCATATAACATAACAACTCTCGTAATCAAGTAGAGGTTTACTGTGAACACAGTTACTAAATATGCCAATGATATAACTATCAGTTAACTCATTATATAACTCGAAACAATACCGTAATATTTTTACAACATTAACATGAGGATTTCCATTAATTTAATGTATATTATTCACATCATAAATATACGATACAAGCACCCCGCAATCTAAGCTGTAGTGCACACATACTCTGCTATCCATCCCGGTACATCACGTACATAAGGATCACATATTCCGAATCTCTCAGGAATAGTTCAGATAACACAAATCACAAATAGTGGAGGCGAACATAGTCACCATCACATGGGTCACGCACATACCTACGCTCCCATGGTCAGCGGACTTATTAATATCACAATAAGTCTTTCTATGACCTATGTTCATCAAGGTACCAGTCTATATCCCCCCCGTAGGCACACAAGGAATAGAGGGTCCTAAGCGAACGAAACCTCCCGTGATAGCAAGTATGGTAGGTATGTCATACATACAATCCATATATCAATACTAAGTAAACACACATCTTAGTAATACCGTATTATATTCGTAGTACATGTTGCACTCTCGTACTAATGATAATTATCACAACTTATTTTATTCCGGTTCATAATTATACGCGCTATAATTCATCCTCACGTCGTAGTAGTCACTCACGTCTCAACCCAAATGATTCATTGAATATAACTCTCGTATATGATTTACTCATCTCAATAACCCAAAAGTCCCAAATCAATCACTATATCATCAAAGGGATGCTAACTCTACCCTTGAACCATCTCCCGGAACTCCAAAAGTCAAAACAGTCCAAAAAGGGTCAAACTGTCAACTCGTTAGAAGTCTCGTTCGAACGAGGCTTCGAACGAGTTTGGACTGTCAGGTCGTTAGAAGTCTCGTTCGAACGAGACTGTTCGAACGAGGTCCCAGTTCGTTCGAACGAACTGACCCTTCTAACGATATCTCGTTCGAACGAGATATCGAACGAAAATCCTACTCGTTAATAACGACTGGTCAACTCGTTAGAAGCTCGTTCGAACGAGCTCGTTCGAACGACCTGGGGGCTGCTTCTAACGAGATGCCAGTTTTGGCCCAGAATTTCCCAAAAATCGTTTTTCACCATTTTTACTCCTCAAACCTCTTCTAAAATTCGTTCCCACAATATATTGAGTTCTCTAAACATCCTCAAACATGTTAAGGGGTTATACTAACATCATTAAAGGGTTTGATATCATCTAAACATCATTAAATCACAATTTCTACACTAATTCCCAATTTTCTTCAAGAACATAAACTCTAACTTTTTCTCATCATAAATTCCCAGATTTTAATTCGTTTATACATCACCTAGATATGAAATATCCGAAATTAAATCTCCCAACAATGTTTCTACATGCAAACCTATCCCAACATTCAATAATAACTTCAAATTTCATGGGTTTTCTTTTAATCTTTCAAGAACAATTAAGATTCTTCAATTTCTAACATGGAAAAGACATTCTCAGTAATTAAATGGAAATAAATTCACTTGCCTTGGTTTGATTTCTGAATTTGGTGTGGATTCGGTGTAGAATTTCTGCAGAATCTCTCTCTCTCTCTCCTTCTCCAAGCTTTCTTCTCCAAAAGGCTATGGTGGCTAGGGTTTGCTTTGGGGAAACTTATGAAACCTAATTTCAATAAACCTCCGTAGCTTGTTGGGTTAATAAGGGTTGGTTGGGGTCAATCCTTATCAGATTACAACTCTCAATTTTCGTCACTTTTAATTACCCAAAAATACCAAATTACTAAAATACCCTTTAAGTTACCGGTACGGTCTAAAATTACCCCGGGATCCAAACTATACCCCCGGCTAGTGTTTTATGACTATCTCGACCCTTCCGGACGCGTTGGCGCGCTCAAAACGACCATATGGATTATCGATTTTAAATTCACTTTTTATTAATAAAATATTATACCGTGACGCGGCGGTCCCACGCGTCTCAACAAAATTTCCAAATTGCCGTATATAAATCTCACGACAAATTTTATAATACCAAATACATATATAATCATATATGCACATAATCAAATACCAATTCGCATCACATCAGTATTTATAACCCGGATTAATTTCCAATTAATACGCATTTAATTAATTAATCCCAAAAATAAATATAGCCAAAAGTACGGGGTATTACACTCCCTAGCTTTACGCTTCTGGCCTGCAAACTGAGTGTGTTTGATTAAAAATCTTATTCTTTGAAGTCATAGCCTTCACTTTCTACTCGATTTTAATAACCAGAAAGCCGAGCAGGTTCCGTCCAAAGCTCGTGATCAACAGGTAAAAAGTTAGACTTGTCATTCGTAAAAGGGTGATTGTTCAGCAAAAATATACAATGACCTACATAACTAATCTTGCCACTATAATGTGGACAAGTGGATTCAGTTTTTTCCCCATAGATGGGACATCCATAATGACAATGAACTTTTCAACTTAATAAGGTCCCATTGGGAGGAAAGTCGTGAATCACCCACAACACTATTGCTTTAAGTGTAAACTCTTCACCTTTATGAGAGTCAAACTCCTTCACGCCTTCATCCCATAATTCTTTAAGATCTTCGATTAACGGGGCTAAGAAAATATTAATATACTCATCAAGAGACTTTGGCCCGGGTATCGACAATGACAATAATGTCAACTCTTTTCTCATACACATTATTTAAGGGAGACTTAAAGGTTTCATGAGAACTGGCCAATAATTCTGATTATTAATTGAATTATCGAAAGTTTAAATCTGTCAGTTGATAGTGCAAGATAAATATTCTGCGATTCCTTTGCAAATTGAAGGTGTCGTGCAATTAAAAGCTTCCAGATGAATGAATCAAACATATAACACATGCGATTCCCACCCACCTCAGCTCGAGCGTGCCATGACCTTTGATTTCCATGGTATAGTGAAAAATATTTTTAATCGTGGCTCGAGGTGAAAATACTTTAATACCTTTCGTGGAATTATAGAGCTCTTATGAGATTTTGCAGGTTTGTCTTTTCCATGCTCACAAACCATATATCTTGGCTAATTGCATACATGACACTTGTTCTCTAGTTCTTGTTCGTTGTGGGTATAATATGCAATCATACATGCATGCATGAATAGATTTTACTTTAAACCTAAACCCTTCAACCTCTTCTTCATGCTCGGATAACTACCTGGTAGTGTGTTCTCTTTTGGGAGAATGTTTTTTCCCACTTAAGAATTTAATTATCCCGTTGCCCAAAAAAACAAACTAAGCCTTCCAATTATGCAAACCGATCATTGCATACAATACTGAGTGATCTTATTATAAATTTTCTATAAAGATTTAGCCGCATCGGCTTTAAACCGTATGTATTCTCGATATTTGGGTAACTCAGCATCCACTTGTTCATTGACTTGGTCACAATACACACAATATGTATCCATAGGCTGATGGTTTTGATCGTGGTGGACTCTGTAAGCATCATCAATTAGGCCGGTCAAAGGACAATATGCAGGATAATCATTCACCACTTACACTCGATGGGATTCCTTTATGCGATCGGGTATTGATAATTCTCTCAAAACATATGGTACATTCTTTTTCCAATGAAATGTCCATATCTTATAGTCTTGCGACATACCCCACATTAGTAAATGCAATTTAACGTCTTCCAAAGATTTAAATTTCCCATTTATACATAGGTTGCACTAACACGAAATCTTATCACAGTTAGGATTTCTATCGACATATTTAAGAAATTCACACTACACGAAAATACTAATTTTGTGACTGCCTTCTTGTGAGTTCTAATGAGGGTGACAAACTTATCACTCCTTAGAGCAGTCACAAAATTATTTGTAACTACCATTAGGAGTGATAAAATCTTTGGGTGATGAAAAATTTGAGTAAATTGGTTTATCACTCCTAATGACAGTCACAAAACTTGCCATATATTAATTTGTGACTTCTATAATCAGTCATAAATTTGTAACTGCCACAAACAACTACAAATTTATTAGTAGACTTAAGTTATTGCGGTTATGAGCAGTCACAAATTGTAACGCTATGAGTAGTCACAAATTTTGGCTGAAGGCTTAATTTATGACTTCTATTAGGAGTCACAAATTTGTAACTGCTCGTAACAGTCTCAAAATTTGTCCCAAGACTTAATTTGTGACTGATATTAGGAGTCATAAATTTGTAACTGCTCGTAGAAGTCACAAATGTTGGCCTAATACTTAATGTGTGAGTGCTATTAAGGGTCACAAATTTTTTGACCTAGGTTTAATTTCCCGCCTCTCTCCCCTCTCTTCTTCAATATCCCGCTCCCCCTCTCTATGTCGACCAAAAAACTTCCTCTCTCTCTTGAATAAACATCCTCTCTCTCTTCTAAGGTTTGGACCAAAAACATCCCTCCCCTCTCTCTCTCTCTCTCGCTCAGCTAAACATTTTGTTTGTTTTTAAGTGTTAATTTCCCATACCATTTCTGAATTCTTGTTTCAAGCAGGTGAAAAAATCTCGTTGGAGCTCACATGTATATATCTCTTTTTTCATTGTTGATGAATTTTGTATAATATAACTAGTTGGCTTCAATTTGATCATGACTTAAATTTTTTTAGTTTGATAACATGGAACGTACCCACATGGATTGATTTGTTAATTCTTGTATCTTTATTTTATCAATGTGTGTATTGATGTGGTTATGTGCATTTCAATGGTTCTAAATGATCGAATGCTTCTTAAATATTTTATTTTATGGAGATTTAATTTTACTCATTATGGATGGTTTCAGGCAATGGATCCAAAACAGCCAAAAACTGGCCTATCTATGGATCAAAATGCATAACATATTTAGTATGTTTCGACTAAACATCCGTAACATATTTTGGCTAAACATCCATAACATCCATTACATATATTTTGTATGTTGATCTAACTTTTGATTTAAGAATCAATCTAGCTATGATTTGTTAGGGTATTTGGGCGTATTATATCATAACTTTCATTCTTGAAAGTTGTTGGCATTTTTCACTAAAGACACAATCTCCGCCAAGATTTTCCTTTACCTGTTAAAAGAGCTCGAAGTAATGTCAATCCACATGATAGCCCCTTTAATTTTATGTATGCTATATGTTTATTTGTTCAATTAATTATCAAATCCTTATTTGGTCATATTGTACTACATTATCAAAACCTAGTATATTATGTACCCATGTCTATTTTAACTATAACATAATAATGAAGGTATAAATGAGGCATCAATTTTTTTATTGTCATATTTTTCCTTGGATTAAACAAAGTCGTGTAGGTTTCTCTAGGCTGGTCTATTTCCAATGAGATTAGACCAGGTCTTCACAAGATTTCCAACGTCGGCATACTTTTCTGTACACTATGTTATAAACAATAATTGTTTTTCTGTTATTTTTATTTATTCATCTTATTTTTGTTATTGAATGCTTCTTTATTTAGCTCCCAGGGGGGATTCTGGGCTCTGTTTATCAATTTTCAAAAGATGAGGCTCAAAGGTAACGCTCTAAAGCTTATTTGTAATGAATTTGACCTGTAATGCTCCTTATCTATTACCCATATTGCAAGTATAAGAAAATTTCCAAACTCTTAATACCATTCACTTCTGCATGCCTGTCTAGATTATCCTAGTCCTTTTCATATTCATGGGATAATACTGTTCGTTTCTAGAACTTCATCCTTCTAGATTCATCATAGTTTTTTTTTTCTCTAAAACACTTTCTTCCTTAGTTGAACATGTTGCTGGATGATAGTGTTTTTGGTTTCCTCTCTTTCTCTATGTTCATAATTGTTTCTATTTCTTTCATGTACAAAGCTCTCTGTTTGCAACCTTGAGCACCTCGTGGCGAGTGAGAACAACTGATGGTTTAGAACTTGGGCAGTTGAAAATTGTGTAAATGCTCAATTTAGATATTTCAATGAATTGACTCATATAGTTAGGGGAAGGTATATAGTTGATTGGTTTGGAACCCCTTTCACTAAATCGCATAAAGGGCATTACTAAAGCTAAGTTTCATGTTCTTGTTTGATATGTCCGCCTAATAAGTCACCGGGGAGGGTCTATTCAAACTCATATACGATATAATAAAATTTGTGGGGGTGTTGTCCCTCTTTCTTAAAAAATATTATATTCGAACCTTGCTTTGTTCATATTGATGTACTTGTATCTTTTTGTCGTGTTAGTATCCCATATTCGTGCATCTTCGCACCTATTAATGGGGAGATGGATTTTGCTTCGTCAAAGAGCAGAAGTTGAATTCTCTCAACTTTATGGTCTACGTAGTATGACATTACCTAATGCATGCATAGCATGTATTATATTCTATGCTTATTCTTGTCGCGGTTAAACTCCAATAACATGATAACAATTTTATTTTTTTAGTCCATGGCATTGTTTTAGATGCCATGTTACATGGGTATGAACTTATTAAATGTTTTTTAATTACTTAAAATCTTCATTCACATATTATATTCTTATCCCTAGTTGAGCGTGGTATACTAGTAAGTGGACACATCATACACCCCTCCCCTTTAGATTCACCAATGGTTCTAAGCTAGTGTGCATTCAGATTGATCGTTCTATCGTGTTGTTGGGATTAATTCGGTGACATCTAGGCATATGTTAACTGGCCCGGGCTCAAATCGTTATACCATATCTAATGTTTCTTATTGGTATCCGATTAGTTTGTATTTTGTTATAGTTGATGTGAAAAAATCATTTTAATTGCAGTAAGTGAGTTTAGCCTATGTTTAAACTTGTATGTTCAAAATCTGGATGCTGTTAATGTTACCCAAGAATTACAGCTCTCGTTAAACTTTGTTCATTTAATCCACCTGGGATATTTTTTTTCTTGACATCCTCGAAATTGTTCTCGTCATTGATTTACTTCTACGAACAAGCCCAATAGCGGACTGAGGTCTCACCTCTTTAATGATGCATCTTCTTGATGTGCCGCTTTTGATGCTGAATCTTCTTGATGGGTATTTGTTGGTATTCTGTATCATATGAGGCAGATAGCTTACTGTTAAACGATTTATGAAATTTTGTCGAAGTAATGAATGTAAGAACATGAAATGTTATTATTCATGTACAAATGATTTAGTCGATTAAGTGGCGTAGTTAGTTGCAGAAATTATATTATTGGGGAACAATGCAGTTTCTCTATATTTTGGGACATGTTTATTGGCTAACTGAGAAAATGCGTGACAATAACTTTACCGTCTCGTCCATGCACAGAGACACGCCTAAAAAAGAGCGAGATGCAATAATGCAAGGATTTCGGTCCGTAACAACTCGCGTTTTGTCAGGATCAGTAAAGACATGCTGAAATGGATCATTTTGATATTGTTTTGATTGTTTGTTAGATTAGTTAGTTACAAAATCAGTTGTAATTCTGTTAATGAATCCACGTCAGTTAGTTAGAATTAGTTAGTATTACAGCTTGTGGATTGAGTGTATAAATACATGTAACCTGTAGATGATTGGGTAGCTAATCAATATGATCATTTCTTTCATTTCTCATCTATGTTCTCCTCTCCTCTACGTTCTATCTTTTCTATTCAGATTTCTATCTCCATTTCTTAATCTCTAATTCAAATTTATCATATCTACCATCATCAATCAAGCAAGAGCTTGACAAATTGGTATCAGAGCATCTTTCCTGGCACCACCAAACCCATGATTGTTTTTCTTCTTTCCTTCAATTCTCTCACTCAAAAATATACTACAATCTCATTTTTATCTTTTATTTACCTTCGTTATTTTTCTTGCCCACCAACTGCTTGATAGATTCTCTCTATCTCCGTCTTCTTCTCTTTTCTCTCAATTCTATTCTTGTTTCTGTTCTTGGCAACCAATCGATAAGAAAATCCACATAAGCCCTAAATTCGAGTTAACAAACTGGGGAGATACAAGTATAAGATGACAGAAACAAGAAACATGCAGTTGGAAAGGTCTGTACTGGAAATGAATCAAAGGCAGGACTCCATTAAAGACACATTGAAGGGTGTTAAAGAAAACCTCGCAGCATTGGTGAGCAGCATCAATACCCAATCACAGAAGTTTAAAGAAAGATTTGAGAAAATGGATGAAAAAATTAACAAGAACAAAGGGGTTTTAGGTACTCCACCTATCATAAATCCTCACACAGTGGTTGTGGATTCAGAAAAGAGGTACAATCATATTGGGAGTTCCTCATTTGTGGGACATAAGATGCCCAAAGTGGAATGCCCCAAATTTGGAGGAGATGATGCTAGGGGATGGTTGCAAAGAGTACAATGGTATTTTTAATACAATCCAATTCCTGAGGAACAAAGGGTGCTTTTTCTATCCCTACATCTGGAGGGTATAGCTGTCAGATGGTTCCATTATGAATTTGAGGATTGTAGATATGTGAAGTGGGATGATTTTGTGAATAAACTGTGTGCAAGATTTGCCCCAGATGGATTGGATGATGTTATTGAGCTATTCAATAAGTTGCAACAAGAAGGGACAGTTGCTAATTACCAAGAAAGGTTTGAAGAGTTGAAACCTATGGTGATGGAAAGGAACAAAGGTCTAAATGAGAGTTGCTTCATATCAAGCTTTCTCAGTGGGTTGAAGCATGAGATTAAGATGGGGTAAGAATGTTATCACCTAATTCTCTTCACCAAGCCATGACCCTAGCCAAATTGCAAGAATCTTCCCTTGAGCCCAAGAAATCAACCAACAAAACTACCATTACTTCCAGTTCCAGTTACAAGAGTTACAACCCTATAATCCATAACCAAAATATCACAGACAAAACAAATTCGAAATTTAATTCCTAAAAAACCAACCAAATCAACCTACCTGTTAAGAGAATTTCAGCCAATGAAATGCAAGAGAGGAGGAATAAAGGGTTGTGTTACTATTGTGATGAGGCTTACTCTTTTGGGCATAAGTGCAAAAGGATGAGTCTTCATTTTATAGAAGCAGAAGAAGAATTGGTTCATGATGAGCTCAATGATGAAGATGCCATGGAAAAAGAAACCACTAAGGAGCTGGGAGTAGACATGTCTATCTCACTCCAGGCTATGACTGGTACCCCTTCTCATCAAACTCTGTTGATCAAAGGAAAATCCAAAAGAAGAGATGTGACTATATTGATTGATTCAGGCAGCTCACATAATTTTTTGGACCCAAGCACTGCCAAATAAATTGGTTGTGACATCATTGCAGCCAATAAGATGTGGGTTACAGTAGCGGATGGTAGTAAGATTACTAGAACAGCTAGATGTCCAAATTTCAAATGGACTATGCAGGGTGAGGAGTTTCAAGCTAACATGAGAATAATAACACTTGGGGGTTGCGATATGGTACTGGGAGTTGAATGGCTCGAAAAGTTGGGAGATGTCATTTTTAATTTCAAGAAATTATCCTTAACCTTTGAGAGGGGAGGCAAGCAGCTAATTCTCAATGGCACTAGAGAGGAGGCACAACTCAAGCTCATCACTGGCAAATCTGTTCAGAAACTGTGCAAGAAGGATAGTTACAACATTGTGGGTCAACTGTTTTTCATCAACAATACTCCAGAAGAGGTAATAACTCCTAAATAAGTACTTTCTATCATTCAAGATTATGCTGAAATATTTCAAGAACCTAAGGAACTACCACCTAAAAGAAACCACGACCATCACATTCCCCTAAAAGAAGGCAGCAATCCCATTTCCATAAGACCATACAGATACTCCCACATCCAGAAAACTAAAATTGAGAAACTAGTAAATGAAATGCTCAAATGAGGTGTGATTAGACCCTCATGCAACCCCTTTGCCTCACCAGTTTTATTGGTTAAAAAGAAAGACAATACATGGAGACTATGGATTGATTACAGGGAGCTTAATAACCTTACCATAAAAAATAAATTTCCCATCCCCGTTATAGAAGAATTGCTTGATGAGATCCGTGGTGCAAACGTGTTTTCTAAACTGGATCTGCGGGCAGGTTACCACCAAATACGGGTGAATGAGAATGACATTCCCAAGACAGCCTTTCAGACTCATGAAGGCCATTATTAGTTTTTAGTGATGCCCTTTGGCCTCACTAATGCTCCTGCTTCCTTCCAGGCCTTAATGAATGATGTGTTTAAACCATATCTAAGGAGATTTATTCTCGTCTTTTTTGATGATATTTTGGTCTACAACAGCAATTTATATGACCATCAGCAGCACCTCAAGATCACTTTGGAACTACTGAAACAAAACACATTATTTGATAAAAGGAGCAAATGTTCATTTGGGCAGCCTCAATTGGAGTATTTAGGCCACATCATATCTGGAGAGGGTGTTTCAGCTGATAAATCCAAGATTGAGGCTATGACATCATGGCCCTTACCCAAGACCATTAAAACACTAAGGGGTTTCTTAGGACTCACAGGCTATTATAGAAGATTCGTGAAGAATTATGGCCTAATCAGTAGACCATTAACACTCATATTGAGGAAGGACCAATTTCAGTGGTCACCAGAGTCCATGCAAGCATTTGAACAGCTCAAGAGAGCCATGGCTTCTACACCTGTCCTCGCATTACCCAACTTTACTAAGGAATTTATTGTAGAGACTGATGCATGCAATGAAGGGATTGGGGTAGTACTCATGCAGGATGGCAGACCTATTGCTTTTCTAAGTAAAACTTTGCCTCTCAGGAAAAGAGCTCTCTCTACCTATGAAAAGGAATTATGGGCAGTGGTTCATGCAGTTCAAAAGTGGAGACCCTATCTAATGGGACACCATTTCTTGATTAAAACTGATCACCAGAGTCTTAAGTATTTACTTGAGCAGAGAATTTCTTCTATGTTACAACAAAAGTGGATTTCAAAATTGTTGGGGTTTGATTATCACATTGTCTACAAGAAAGGAGTAGACAACAGGGTTGCAGATGTATTATCAAGAAGAGAGGAGGAACCTTGTATATGCTCAGTAATGAATGCTACTCAAGCTGCTTGGTTAGAAGAAATACATCAAAGCTTGGTAGATGATCAAGTTACACAAGAAATTCTAGTTCAAATTGCAACTGATGCCAACTCAGTGGAAGGCTACACTTATCACAATGAGACTTTAAGATTTTTGGGAAAACTATACATTGTCTCTAACAATGGGTTACGATACAAGCTATTCACAGAACTGCATGCCTCTGGTGTGGGAGGGCACTCTGGATGCAAGGTATCCACTAAAAGGGTTGAGAAATTTTTCTATTGGCGTTCTTTGAAACAAGACATCAAGAAATGGGTGGCTGAGTGTGATGTTTGTCAGCGTAACAAGGGTGAAACTGTACCTTATCCAGGCCTTCTCCAACCCCTCCCCATACCCCACCTACCTTGGTCGGATATTTCTATGGATTTCATCAATGGTCTTCCTTCTTCTAATCATAAAAATTCTCTCTTTTTAGTGGTGGATCGCTTAACCAAATATGGCCATTTCATTCCTTTAACCCACCCCTACACAACCCCTCAAATAGCCCAAATTTTCTTTGACAACATTCATAGACTTCATGGTCTCCCAAGTACTATTGTATCTGACAGGGATACCATCTTCCTTAGTTCATTCTGGACCACCCTTTCCAAACTTGTGGGTACCAAACTTCACCATTCCACATCCTATCACCCTCAAACTGATGGTCAAATCGAACGGGTCAACCAATGTCTAGAAAATTACCTGAGGTGCATGTGCTCGGATAAACCAAAAACTTGGGCCAATTGGATCAATTTAGCACAATGGTGGTATAACTCTAGTTACCATTCCACTATACTTTCATCTCCATTTGAGGCCCTTTATGGCTATAACCCACCCCAACTAGCTATTCCTCAAATTTCAGCCACCCGTGACCCTTCTGTCAATCATTTCATTGAAGAAAGGAAAGCTACTATGCAGTTATTGAAAGACAGATTGATGCAAGCCCAGAACAGGATGAAATTATATACTGACAAACATCATACAAAAAGAGTATTCAATGTGGGTGAATGGGTCTATCTTCGCCTACAACCCTACAGACAAATGACACTATCCCTGAGGCGAAATCTCAAATTGGCCCCCAAATTTTATGGACCCTACAAAGTTATTGACAAGATAGGCTCTGTGGCCTACAAATTAGCCCTTCCACCTATCACTACTATCCATCCGGTCTTTCATGTATCACTTCTCAAGAAGAAATTGGGTGAAACTATCGTACCAGAGTCAAAGTTGCCCGTAATTGATGAAATGGGTTATCCAGTGCGTGATCCCCAAGCCATTTTGGCTCGGCGAATGGTCAGGAAAGGACAACATGCTGCCACTGAGTTATTAATTCAATGGTACGGCTTGCCAGCTACAGCAGCTACTTGGGAAGACTATGAGGCTATCATCAGTCATTTTCCATATCTTGATCCTTGAGGACAAGGATTCTAAAAAGGGGGGGTCATATGTCAGGATCAGTAAAGACATGCTGAAATGGATCATTTTGATATTGTTTTGATTATTTGTTAGATTAGTTAGTTACAAAATCAGTTGTAATTCTGTTAATGAATCCACGCCAGTTAGTTAGAATTAGTTAGTATTACATCTTTTGGATTGAGTGTATAAATACATGTAACCTGTAGATGATTGGGTAGCTAATCAATAGGATCATTTCTATCATTTCTCATCTATGTTCTCCTCTCCTCTACGTTCTATCTTTTCTATTCAGATTTTTATCTCTATTTCTTAATCTCTAATTCAAATTTATCATATCTACCATCGTCAATCAAGCAAGAGCTTGACACTTTTTGAAAGCGATTTATATCGATCAAGAGCTTGCACTAGAATAGGAAAAGCAAAACATTCATTCTTTTCATAATTCCAATGTTTGGGTCAGGAGATGTATGTTCAACAGGTAAGTCTCATTCTTTCAATTTCTCCTTTTCTTTATTTGAGATATTGTCCTATGACTAGGTTTCTAATGTTTTATGCCATATTACCTTGACATATAATTAGCGATATACTGAATGAGACAATCTTGTAGTGGTATCAATCTTGTTGATTATTTATTTATGTACGTCATGTCTGAGCGTGCATTCAGATTGACCGTGTAATGTGCATTCAGATTGATCGTGTAATGTGTATGAAAATGTAAAACTTTTCCTTAAAATGTTTACTTCATACTGGGACTGGGATAGTTTGGGAGGAGAAGGTATGACATAAGGTAGTGTCATCCAAGTATTGGTGACCAGTGTGAACTATTGTAGGCCATCCCTTAACATTGAAACTCAGTTATAACTTATAAGGTATCTTGATTATAAGCTAGAGTTTGCTCCATGTTTTGATTGGCGGTGGAAATTATTTCCATAGAAAACAAAATGTTGTTTGTTGATTTGATATGGTGTTAAGAGTCATAACAAATGATTGATTTGATATGGAGTCAAGAGTCAAAGCTGCTGAAAGTATGCTTGGAAGAACGAGTTATGATTCAAGCAGTTATTAAAAATTGCATCGAATGGGAGTATAATGTCTCTTCTTTACTACAAGATGTAGAGTACCTGTTAGATACTGCTGATATAGGCGATGGTCGTTCCAATGGTTTTATTTCAAAAATTGAATATCAAGTTGCTAAACGGTTCCAAGGGTTCTACTCTATAGTGCTACTATAAGGCACTTTCTTTTTGTGCCGTATTTCCCAAATTGGAGGAAGTGGAAATGTTATTGGAGGCTAGAAGTCATTTTCCTGCTACATATCCTTCCTTGTGATGGTTGATTGTCTTGTCAGTTTTTTATATTTTATTTTTTATTCTCAAAAATGGATTCTACGATTTTATATATGAGTTAGTTTCAGGTTTAAGATGCTAACACCTGCCTTATATTTTAAGTTTATTGGATTTACAAGAATGGGGGGTTAAATGCTCTAAAAAAAGCATCTCCACACTCTTAACAAATTCATGAACTCATTTTTATATATAGAAGACTCAAGAAACCATCTTCTATACTTGAAGACTCATTTTTATATTGAAGACTCATTTTTATATATTAAAGTTTTTGTGGCAACGGGATGAAGGCTATATATCCAAGTAATATCTTCGTAAAGTTTTTTCTTTTATGTATGTTTAATGAGTAAGTGTACTATATAATTTGGTGTAGGGAACTATAGCACATACGATGTTTTCCCATGAGTATGTTTGAATGGTCTCCATATTTTCGGGCAAACGAGGAATTCTAGTTGTATAGGTAAGTTTTCCTTTCCAACCTGCTCATTTTTTCTCAGTGAAATGTTTGTTTTCTATTTTTAAATATCTTGAATAACCTATGAAACTCAATAGTTCAACAGTTGCGTTATCTACTCTCCAGTCAATGTTTGAATGTCCAAATGACTTAAGTCATTTGGTATATAGATCCATGAGATAATGTGATAACATAGATTAAGTGGGGGTGGGGGGTGGGTGGGTGGGGGTGTAAGCAGTAATGGGTGGGGGCCTCCACTTAGAGAGTTTAACCTCAAAATAAAAGGGAATAGAATAATAGAGACAAGTTCCACTATGAATGAAGTCTATATGTTCCGTAGATTAAACTTCACGATTATAAAAATAAGTTCCAAAAGTTACACCAAAATTTTTCCTTCAATTTGTTCGTAAATCCACTTGACCACTTATACTTGATGAGGAAGTCCACATAGAGTTAGCGAGAACTTGTTAGACGAGTTCCGTGTAAGAGTATGAATACCACCTACGAAACGTGCTTTAAGTTTTGCCGCATTACAAGAACTCATTCCCTTCATTCCTATTCCAATGAACCCACGTTTATTCCGATTACAAAGCAGTGAATAAGAGTTTTGAAGTACACTTCTTACTTCGACTTCATTCATACACTTGTCAGTCCAGTTAGTGAAGGCAATGTGCGAGATATTGTCACCACTGCTCGTGAAATGTAAGAGACTAGGTTGGTATAAGGAATGTTTCTCAAGCTCAGGTACGAGTTACTTAATCACATATGCTCGACTGAATAAGCAATCATAAGCTACTAAATACCTCATGAGGCTCCATTTTTTATCAGTCGTGCTTGTCAAACTTCATTATAATTGCTTTGGCGACCCCACTGAATGAATGTGGGGACGTAACCTGTGTAGTGAGGGGATTTTCAGAGTGAAACCTGTCAAGTTTAGTATATGAATCCACTATGGGATGTTCTCAATTCCAAGTGAACTATTGGGACAGTTCCATGACCAAAGGTATCTAATAATGCAAGAAGACTAATCAGATTCATGATATGAAAGAGAGCTTTATAGAAAAAGTAGATTTTTAAGTCATTTGATATGAGAAATAGATAACGCAACTGTTTTAAATCATTGGGATAGCTAGGGATTATTATGAAAAATTTAAAGTTCATGATGGCCTTTTTTTTGCAATTTAGTGTTTAATCCCTTTATAATAAGAATATTATCTACTAAACATGATATCAAGAGGGATTTTTAAGATACTGTTGATTATCGAGCAACACTTTTTTTATATAATACGATATTTAGATGGTGATGCTATACGAGTTATCTGTCACAATAAACAATATTTATATGGTGATATGAGTTTTCTGTCACAATAATATTATAGTGCCAAAAAAAAAAATATGCAAGAGGTTTGATATTGCAGATACCCCCTTCTTTAGTCTAACTAACAGAGTTACAATTTATTATTTGCAGGCATACACATGGCATACCCGTCATACGTAGTATTCAAAGGCCTAAATCCAGGTGTTTACACTTCGTGACAAGCAACACAAGAACAAGTCAATGGATATCGAGGCGCTGTATAAAAAAATTGAGTCCATTGAACTTTCTCAGTAGGCGTACTCTGAGTACACGAGGGGGATGTCACTGCATCAATACCTCCCACAGTTGATATACCTATACTTCAAGAAGTGTATCCACCGCGTGGTGATCGCTAGTCTTGGTTTAGAATGATTTGTTACATATTCATGACATTTCATGTCATCGAAGTATTGTGTCATTATTTTTTTTAGTTTATGTTTTTTTTCTTATGTTCATTTTGTACTTGACGCCCAAGAAGGGGTTGTTTGATGTTAAATTAAGTTTAGTTGGAATATCAGAAATATAAAATAAATGGTGTCAAATTTTTTAGACTTGTTACATGTTCATGATATTTATTCTACTGTCATCATTTCATCATTTTGTGAAAATATAAAGATATTTGTAGCAACTCTTACCACATTTAAAAAATTCAACTTTTATGACAGCTAATAACAGTCACAAATTTGTCACTACTGTCAATTTTGTAATTGCCGTGAGCAGTTAAAAGTATTAGATTCGTAACTGCTGGGAACAGTTATAAATATTAGAAGTCGTTGCATTCAAACTTCGAGTATCAAAATTCCCTTGAAATCACTTACAAAACTTGTTAAAAATTAGATATTGTGGTAAATTCGAGTATCAATCCAATTTCAAGCGTATAAATTGTTATCGTGAAAACTTGCAATTTCAATTTTTATTAAAATTCTTTTTGTGTTTTTTTAATGTTTGAAAACAATTTTAAGGGAGAAAACGAAAATTTAGGCTATTAAATAACTACTAAAATTTAAAATGTAACCGACTTTAGAACTTATAAGAAGAGAGAAGATGTGGGATTACACCGCATAATTAATTTAATTTAATTTTCTAATTATTCATTTGATACGTTTGAAATAATATCGAATTTAAAATTTAGCTCTCGTTACAATCCTAAATTCAACATCATTTTTTTAGCAATTAAATCCGAAAGTGTCACTACAGATAAAAAATTAAGATTCATACTTTTTTTTTTAAATTATCCGCTAAGATCAATTCATGAAAAATTGTACGGATCTTTGAATTGCACACACATGATTAATAATTGAATGTAGGAACACAACCTATCTCTAATTCGAATCCTTAAATCAAATATCAATTTTCGAGATTTAATTTATTAACTCTCGTTACATAAATTAATTAGTGACTATCCCCAATTTAATTAGCCTAGAACAAATCAATGAACAATTAATTTATTAAATTAATAAACCTACATATTTACTCCCACCCCTTGAATGGAGTGGTTAGCCAAACATGATTAAGAATTCAAGAACGGTAACAACATTCGACAGGAATTTAAATAGAGAGGGAAAGAAATATGTCACGCATTAATTCCTTGTCGAATGAGTGCGTGAACACGATTCCCAATCTTTTCACAAATACACAATTGGATTACAAAACAAAAATCAAAACCTAAACCTAGAATTTTTTCTAATCCTAAACTATTTTTTTTCCTGAATTTATCCAACCCTACTACAGTCTTTTTTTTTTCTGTGTCTCTCGTTGCCTGTAGTGCATGTGAGAGTCCTCCCTTTTATGAGTTGCTTCCCTTTTATTTATAACCCACAAATTGGTTCTTTTTGGAAGATTTTGTGGGATTTTCATTTTTTTAAGTCAAGGAATTTTTTGTGGAGATATGCTCGTGGGTTTTTGTTGTGGCATTTGGAAGATTGGTAGTTTCGATTTTTTTAGGATATGGCAGGTGTACGAGGTTGGTTATTTGTTGATTAATTAAAATCGGGTCATGTGTTGGATTTTGTGTTGGACAGACGAGTTGGGTGAGGGGGAATCGTAATTGGTTGTTTTGGCATGGATTCCGGAACGGGGCTGGAAGTAGAGGGAAGGTTAATAGGTGGCTTCGGTGCTGGGTTGAGCAGGGTCGAGGTAATGGTTTGTGGGGGTTATGGTTATGGAATTTGGTGTTAATGGGGGAGGAGAGAGAGTGTTGTGAGGTTGAAGATGATGGAGGTGGGACTTGTGTGTGGTGAGGTGTAAGAGAAGTTGGGTGAGGGTGTGTGTATATTTGTACACATAAAAAATGAAAAATAACTAAATAAAATCCTAAAAAATAAAATCTAATAAACTAAAAATAAATAAAATTAAATCTATTAAAATTAAATTCCTAATTTATTGATAAAAGAAAAGAAATAAAAATAAAAACTAAAAATCTAATAAAAATAAAAACTATAGACCTAAAAAAAATAAAATCTAATAAAACTAAAAATAAACTCCTAAAACTAATCCTAGTAAAATAAAGATTAAAAATTAAGAACTAATAAAAGTCAAAATAAAGAAATATAAAAATAAATCCTAGAAAATTCTAAATAAATCTAAAATAAATCCTAAAAATAAAACGAACTCAAACTAAAATCTAAAAATTAATAAAAGTACAAACTCAACACACACAGGGCTCGGGAAAGGATTAGGCCAGGTCTGGGCTACGTTTTGTACGGGAAAAGGCTCGGGGCATTGGAACACCTCGTGCAAGCTCAAACTGGAGTCTCTTTTGATTTCTTCGATGCATGCTTTTGATCATTGTTGTATCGCAATTGACTGAATTTAGCACTATTTGATGTTGCGACTGCGTACAGACCTACAAAATAATTAAATACGAACATAAGGTCATTTTTATTAAAAATGAGCAACTAAAATGTACATATTTGGGGTATAAAATGGATAATTTTGGGTTCTTATCACACCGTCCCTAAATAGAACATTGCTAGTCATCGAGCAAAAATAGAGAGAAAACAGAGATAAGTAACCTAAAGTGTGCCACTTTCGCAGGCACTGACGATTTCACTTAGCATGTGCAACAAGTCGTTAAACCTATAGGTTTCCCTACAGGACGAGTGGTGTCTCATGAGGGTTTGCGGGGAATATACCCACATAATTAAAAAAAGTTTTATTAAAAAGGCAGTTTCTGATTTGACAATGAAAAGCTATACACCCCAACTCAGAAGGCATCAAGGAACACAATATTCAACTATCAAAATAAGACATAAAATTACTTAATACTAAAAGCGTAATCCTTTCTAAAACTCAACATGTGTTAGTGTGAAACAATCTTGAGTATCATTAGAGTAATTCCTAGATTGCCTTTATAGGATCAACTCTTTGACTTCAATCCTCACTGGATATATTTCTCTGAATCGAACTCTCTGAGAATTGGGCGAATGTATCTCTCTAGTGTGTGAGGATATGAGTAAATATAAACAAGTTCAAACTTCTCACACACTTTACAGAAAAGGATGGATACATGACAGAAAATTGATCTCAGGAACAAATACTAACCACTATGTTGAGAATGTCGAGTTATTCACCACATAGACTTCTCGTTTGTCCGAACACTTTACCAAGGGTAAAAATGTGGTTTATGAAAGGTATGAGGGGATAATGAAATGAATAAGATGAATGATAGGGTTTTTGAGAAGAGTGTGACACACTTCAAATAACTAATGTCTTCATTTTTTGGATTTTTGATCGCATGTTTTCCTTTTCTTCTTTTCTATTTTTCTCTCTCTTTTTTCTGCTTCTTTTTCTATTTTTTGTTTGTTTTTCTCTTTTTTATTGCGATGCATTTTTATTTTCACAAATGAAGACAATTTACATTGATAATTTCAAACACTCTTTTTCTCAAAAATGATGGTAATGATGGGAATTGACATATGGATGGTATCTGGGACATACATGGATAAGGGAAATATGGAAAATGGGTGAATGATAATGTGATATGGAAAAATGATAAGTGTATGGTCATAATTAGTTTATTGCTCGGACAAACTACAAGACACATGTTTCTTACAACTCGAAAGTAATGTCATTCTCAGTGATTAAGCCAAATTTGAAAAATAATGAGACCGTTCAACGATTAAGTGTGGTACCGAAAGAAAGTTAAGTCAACTCGTGACTCTGAGATATGTAAAAACCCTCAAAAAGGTGAAAAGCTCAAATATCACGGATTTAGGTCACCACTAGTGATCTTTTAAAGCTCTCTTGAGAATATAGTTACTCTTCAACTTTTGATTGTAACGTGATAGTGCAAATTGTTGACTTTAGGAATTCATAGTGCAAGTACGCTTTTAAGAGGTATTATTTAATTTTATGGAAAAAACGTAATTTTAGGGTCGAACACGGGTATTCTGAGATTTCTAAAAGAGGGATGATAGACAATTCGTGTCATAAAAAATTATTTTTAACTGCGCAAAAAGTTTAAAATCACTTGTTTCTAAATTTTTTTCAAAAGAGGTACAAGTTGATAAATTTTCCACCCCCAAACAAAAGAGAAGATCGTCCTTGATGTTCAAAACTATAGATAGAAAATGAAAATCACAAGGTAGGTAAGATATTACCATAATGAACCGCTTATGAAATTATACCGCATGGTGGAGTAAAGATGTGACTTGAAGAACATATGCGACACAAAAATATGTACAAGTCTATAAAGCATGTGAAAATCAGTAAGTGATGTGAAATACCACCCCCAAACAGGATAAGACTCATACTCGAAAATAACAAATGACGGGATACCTCCCGATAGCGCTAAATTCAACGTCTTCAATCAGACCGATCTAAACTCACCAAAAAAGAAGGAATAATCTTGGAGAGAATGGGGTGACAGAAAAATCGGGTGATGAGAATTACCCCCTAACAAAACTGAATAGTCAGTCTTCATAAATCGGGTCAACAAGGTCAATCTATTTTTTGTGAGTGGGGCCTAGCTCCAAGAAAGGATTCAAGCGTTCACCGTTGACCTGAAAGTGGATACAATCCTTTGTATTTTAAACAGTGATGACACCATAGGGAGTAACAGATTCAATAACAAAGGGTCTAGACCACCTTTCTTTTAACTTCTTGGGAAATAGATGAAGACGGGAGTTGTATAGGAAAACTTTCTGACCATGGTGGAATTCTTTGCGTATAATGCTTTGGTCATGGATTCACTTCATTTTGTCCTTATACTTCGTGGAAAATCATAGGCATCATTTCATATCTTCTCTAATTCATTAAATTGGAGCTTTTGATGGACGCGAGCCTCGTCGATATCAAAATTAAGGGTTTTGAAGGCCCAATAGGCATGATGTTCAAGCTGGACGGGTAAGTGGCATGTTTTACCAAAGACCAAGCGATAAGGAGACATGCCCCCAATCAGAGTCTTAAAAGAAGTAAGGTATGCCCACAATGCGTTGTTAAAGCGTAATGAAAAATCTTTCCTATTAGGATTAACTGTTTTTATAGTATTTGCTTGATCTCACGGTTGGAAACTTCAACTTGACCACCAGTCTGAGGGTGGTAAGATAGACCAACTTTATGGGTAACACCATAATTTTTCGCTAGACGTTCAAAGACTTGATTACAAAAATGTTTACCCCCATCACTAATTATATATTTGGGAGTTCCAAAACGTGTAAAGTCATACTCCTTAAGAAAATTGACCACAACGTGATGGTCATTGGTGCGGCAAGCGATGGCTTCAATCCATTTAGAGACATAATCAACTGCAACGAGAATATATTGGAAGCCATGAGATGAGGGAAAAGGACCCATGAAATCAATGCCACACACATCAAAGATTTTGATGATGAGAATGGGTGTGAAAAGCATCATGTGATGACGAGATATACACCCAAATTGTTGGCATTTGGCACAAGCCTGGCAGTAGTTAAGGGCATATCGGAAAAGGGTGGGCCAGTAGAAACCACTTTGCAAAATTTTGGCGGAAATTTTATTTGAGCTAAAGTGTCCACCACAGGCACCATCATAATAGAAGGAGAGAATACTATATTGTTCGTGTTCAGGAACACAACGGCGAATGACTTGATCAGTGCGATACTTAAAAAGGAATGGGTCATACCAAGAGTAAAACTTCACCTGTGCTATGAGTTTGGAACGCTCTTGTTTCGACCTATGATTGGGCAGTTGGCCAGTAACAAGGAAATTAATAATATCAACATACCAAGGCGAGGTGGAGGTAGTAAAAAGTTGCTCATCAGGAAACATTTCAGAAATAGGGACGTGATTAGAATCATACGTAAAAGTAAAGTGGGAGAGATGGTCGGTAACAACATTTTCATGCCCTTTTTTTATCGCGAATTTCAAGGTCAAACTCTTGAAGCAAAAGAATCCATCGTATCAAATCGTGGCTTAGAATCCTTCTTGCGAAGAAGGTGCCTCAGGGTGGCATCGTCAGTGTAAATGATGATAGATGAACCAATAAAATATGACCTAAACCTATCTAGAGCAGCGATAACCACTAATAACTCCTTTTCAGTGGTCGTGTAATGAAGCTGAGCATTATGGAGGGTTTTTATAGCATAATAGATGACGTGATGGCGCTTGTCAACCCTATGAACAAGTACAACACCTAGAGAAAAATCAGAGGCGTCACACATGATCTCAAAAGGTAGAAACCAATCAGGAGGTTTAATGATAGGAGCAGTGGTGATATCGGATTTAAGGCGCTCAAAATAAGCGACACACGCGTCGTCAAAGACAAAGGGGATATGTTTGGATAAAAGGGTTATTAAAGGTCGATCGATTTTAGAAACGTCCTTAATGAAGCGGCGGTAGAAGCCTGCATGTCCTAAGAAGGAGCGAATGTCCTTAACATAATTAAGAATGGGAAGTGTGGAAATCAATTTGACTTTTAATTTATCTAGTTCAATACCATCGTGAGATACTGCGTGACCTAGAACAATTCCCTTTTTTACCATGAAGTGCCATTTTTCCCAATTGAGGAGAAATTTATTTTACTGACAACGTTTAAGGACCATAGTGAGGTGAGAAAGTCATTGTTCAAAGGAAGAATCAAATAAAGAAAAATCATCCATATATATTTCTAGAAAATGTTCTACCATGTCACTAAAAATGCTAATCATACACCGTTGAAAAGTCGCGGGTGCATTGCAAAGGCCAAAGGGCATGTGATAGTATGCAAAAGTGCCGAAGGGACATGTGAAAGTGATTTTCTCTTGGTCTTCAGGGGAAATAGGAATTTGTTTGTATCCTCAATAGCCGTCAAGGAATCAGTAATAAGTATGACTAGTCGAGCATTTGGTCGATGTATGGAAGAGGGAAATGGTCCTTGCGAGTGATAACGTTTAGCTTTCGATAGTCAATACAAACACGGCAACCCGTTTGCAAACGGGTGGGCATAAGTTCATTGTCACTATTTTTGACGACGATGACACCAGACTTTTTCGGTACAACGTGAATGGGACTAGCCCACTGATTATTCGATATAGGGTAGATAGTACCAATATCAAACAATTTCAAAATCTCAGTGCCCACGACTTCTTTCACAGCAGGATTGAGTCGACATTGGGGCTCACGAGAAGTCTTGGTGTTCTCCTCCAAATGAATGAGATGACTACAAATATTGGGGTTCACACCATGAATGTCTAAAATTGTTCTCCCTATAGTAGTGCTATGCTGAGTAAGAGTGTGAACTAATTGCTCTTCTTGATCAGGGGTCAAGTCGGAAGCAATGATGATAGGGTGATGGTTGTTGGGGCCTAAGAAAGTATATTTCAACTCGGAAGGTAAGGGATTAACCTCCAAACTAGTAGTGGCATAGGAGTGACATCAGACTCAGATGCAGAAACAGAGTCCGGGGAAATATCAGTACGTAAAGTGGAGGAATCTGATGTGGCAGTTATTTCATAAGGTGTAACCGGGTGATTCACATAGTGAAGAGTATCAACAGAGAGGGGCTCGAACGGAGGAGCCCAATAGGAAGTGTCCATTAGTGGAGTGGAATCTAACATGGCATTTAGTTCAGAGATGAAGGAATCAATGTCAAAGTCGTATCCAAAATGAGCCAAACATAATTGGAGAGGATCGTCAGGGTGAGTTTGGTCCAATATTTCGTTAACTAAGGAGACAATCACACACACCTCGTCAATAGAATCGACATCAGCCTTTAGTTACAATAGGTGGAAGATATTTACTTCTATAGTTATGTTGCAAAAAGATAGATTCATGGACCCATCATGACAATTGATAATGGCATTGGCCGTGGCAAAAAAGGGACGACCCAAGATAATAGGAGTATTGGTGGGGTCGAGCACAGGAGTGTGTAAGATGATGAAATCCACAGGGTAGTAAAAGTCAGAAACTTTAACCAAAACATCTTCAAAAATTCCTTTAGGCACTTTCACGGAATGATCAGCAAGTTGAAGAGTAACCCGTATAGGTTTTATATTCGGTAAACTTAACTCAAGGTAGAAGGAGTAAGGTAACAGATTAACACTAGCCCTAAGATCAAGTAAAGCACGAGTGGTGACGTATCGCCTAACATGCATGAGACAGTTGGACTACCGGGGTCTTTGTATTTCACAACAATGTTGTCATGGAGAAGGGGCGTGGCTTGCTCAGTGATGAAGGCATTATGAGGAACATTTGTCCTACACTTAACAATGCACAAGTCCTTTAAAAATTTAGCATACGAAGGAACTTGTTGAATCCCGGTGGGGAAGGGAATGTTAATGTGAACATTCTGAAAAAACCTTATTGATCACATCAAATTATTGGGTTTTCTTAGTGGGCGCCAACCGATGAGGGAAGGGTGTTTTTAGCAAGTAAACAAAGGTGGGCTCAATAGTCTTTGATGAAGTGTGAGATGTGGTTATGAAGGATGGGGTAACCTGAGGGATAGGATCTAAAGATGGGATGGATGGGTTTGGTACATCATGGGGATAATTAACACTATTATCAATTTATTTTCCCGAGCGAAGAGTAGACACTGCTTTCATATCTGCTTGGTAACTGGGTGGAGTGGAAGTGGAACCAACCTCATAGGCCTACTCTTTTCCATTCCCTATAGGGTTAGCAGTCGGTTGACTAGGGAAATGACCTTTCTTGTGCTTAGACTCAAATTGGTTGAAATGATACTCAAGCCATTGGAGGGCTTGACTCTGAGTGGTCATAAACTGAGTGAGGGGAGTATCGAGAGAAGAGGCGGACGAATTGGGCGGAGGGGCGTAAGACAGTTGGGGTACCAACTCACGCTGAGAATTAAGAAGTTGTGAATACTCATACAAAGGAGGGGGAATATGAACAAATTGATTATTGTTGTTGGAATGTCCGCCGTGGGGGAGAAAGGATGATGGATAGTGCTGTTGATGGTAAAAAGCAGGACAGGAGGGAGATGTTGCCTTTGTGGGTTTTATGGAATCCCGGGGGACCACCAACATAATGTTGTGGTTAGGACGGGGCGGGGTGGTTGTCGTACTTATAAGATAAATAAGGGTGGTTCCTATTTTTAGGATTGTAAGTAAACGATGGGGGAGCGAGTTTCCTAGCGGTATCAAAGGCACACGCTTGGGCCATGGTGGGTTCGGGAACATCTTGAAGGATAAGGAATAAATGAGATAAATGATCTTGACTTAGGCAGACACTGCAAGAAGAAGGACTAGAATCGTTGACATTCATCGCTTATTTAGAAAGGGAAACATTTTGTTTCATAATACAACTGTGAGCGTCAACTATTTTAGTCAAAGAATGCAAGCTCTATAGCAAAGTTTTAAAATCGGGATCATTTTTTACCTCATCAGTGTTCCCTACACGTGGTGGGTCGGATCTCGAAAACGCATTGGTGCCCTCCCAATATTGGGAGTCATTGCCTAATTCAAGGAGAAAATTATAGGTGGCAGTGGGAGTTAAATGCATGAACTTACCTTTATGCATGGAATCAATCATGGTGCGAGAAGAAGGGATAATACCATTGTAAAAACTCTGGACTAAGCAACTTTTCTCAAGACCGTGATGGGGGTAACTATTAATATATTCTTGAAAATAGCCCCATGCTACACAAAACTGTTCGGTAGGCTTTTGTCGAAAATCCTGAATTGCTTAGCGTATTTCATTGGTTTTGCTCATGGGATAAAACTTAGACATAAATTTCGTAATAAGTTGTTCCCGAGTTTTGATAGAATCCGGGGGCAAGGAATGGAGGCACATGGATGCATTATCGTGGAGAGAAAAGGGAAATAACCGAAGACGAACATTTTCTTCATCTAAGTTTTGATTTTTAAAAGTAGCACACACAGTGAGAAATTTATGCAAGTGAGTATAAGGAGAGTCACGTTCAAGGCCTTGAAAATTGGTCAATATAGAAATAGTCACGGGGCGAATGTCAAATTGCACGATCAGAGTGGGCGAAAGAACGATACAGGAAGGTAAAGTGGCCGTAATCGGGGAAAAGTAGTCCCTTAAAGTGTGTTCGTCGGCCGTGATGGGTGGGGTAACGGAACCAGGGGCAGTGGGAAAACTAAGCGTCTGCGACAAAGAAGAACACGGATCGGGGAAATGAGGAGGAAAATCAACAATAATGGCACGATCACCTAAGAAGGAATTGAGAGATGGAGCACTAGGGTAACGTGTTAATCGATGATTAACTTGGTGCCAATTGGGCATAAAAGCAATGATATATATATATATATATTTTTTTTTTTCTGTAAAAGAAGAAAAGAAAAAATCTTTTTGGATGTTTTGCAAAACTAGGAAGGATAATGAAAAATATTTTTGGATTTTCGAGAAAAATGAGACGGAAGAAAAATGGAAAATATTTTTGTATTTCTGGTGTTTGTAAAAAAAGAAAAATTCAGAAAAAGCGAGAAAAGGGAGCAATGGACACACGTCGGAAAAACATAATGATGGAGCGAAAAATTGACGGCCTAAAAGGCTAAACGAGACGCGTACACAAAAGGAACAAGTCCTAATGACCACATAGACAAATTATTATCTACAATTAAGGCGAGTGGGTAGTCAATTTTAGTTAGTCCACGGGCGAGAAAAATACGGAATCTTAGACCTCGCCGGTAAAAGTGTGCTCCTATTTTCTTCTCGAGAGACAAGAGGCTTACTAGTTAAGGCTCACCACGCTAGATACTACAACAAACGACTATCCGGTACCACGATGGGGAAAGAACAAATCCGTTTTACTTGGTGGCCTCAGTTGAAAACCAGTTTCCCGAGACAAAGGTCTTAAGATAGGCGAATGGAGATTTTCATGGGTGGAAAGGACTCACTAGAGTATCCTACGAGGGTCTCGTTCCGAAAGGTTCCTAACGAACACAGTTCGTAGTTGGCTTGCTAGTTGATTGATTTTAATTTAAGTGAGAGCACAGGTAACAAACAATTAGGAAAAACTCATTGAGTGGGTGATGAAATCCCAACTAGTTGCAATGACCGGGTGTAGGTCTTAGGTTAATTTATTCATCAAATTATCCAATTTAAGTGTGATACAGAAAGGAAAAACACATAGGATCAAGTAATCACACAAAAATTAACTCGCTCATAGGAGATTCGCGAGTCAGAAAGAATTTAACTCCCATGGTTTTTACACGCATTAGGTGAAGACCGAGTTGAGTCGATCGGGGGTAATGTTTTCCTACTTCAGTCATCCCCAGGAGTCCTACCGACCAAAAGTAGAGAGGTTTCAAAAAGCATCTCCGTAGGACACCCTCACTCTAACTTGACCGGTTTCCCTTTTCGCCTGTTTGAATGTTTGAATAATTATTATAAAAAATAAAATGGTGTCAAAATGCATCCCAATTAATTACAAGGCCTCAATAAACCTAAACAACCAGTCTAAGGAGGGGGAAGAAGGAATAACTACATTAAAAATAAAAAATAAAAATTACAAATCTTCACGGGCTTCAATCTTCAAGAAATTGGCAACGACGTCATTTGCTACTACTTCTTTTGTGTGACTTGTTTTCTTGATTCGTCAGTCGTTGCGGTTAAACTTCGAGTATCAAAATGCCCTTGAAATCACCTACAAAACTTGTTAAAAATTCAGTATCGTGCTTAATTCAGGTATCAATCCAATTTCAAGCGTCGAAACCGTTAATCTGAAAACTTGCAATTTTAATTTTTATTAAAAACATTTTTGTGTTTTTTTATGTTTGAAAACAATTTCAAGGGAGAAAACAAAAATTTATGCAATTAAATAACTACTAAAATTTAAAATGTAACCGAGTTTAGAATTTATGAGAAGTGACAAGAGTGGGATTACACCGCATAATCAATTTAATTTAATTTCCTAATTATTCATTTAACACGTTTGAAATAATATTGAATTTAAAATTAACTCTCGTTACAATCTTAAATTCAACATCATTTTTTAGCAATTAAATCCGGATGTGTCACTACTAATAAAAAATTAAGATTCATACTTTTTTTAAAAATTATCCGTTGAGATCAATTCATGAAAAATTGTACGGATCTTTAAATTGCACACACATGATTAATAATTGAATGTAGGAAAATGGATGGAGTTAGTAGATACCATGATAAGAAGAAAAGTTAACATAGCTTGTTTACAAGAAACTAAATGGGTCGGTGATAAAGCTAGAGAAATAGAAAATACAGGATTTAAAAACATAGAAATAAGAACGGAGTTGGAATAATAGTAGATAAAAACTTTAAGGACGATATCGTAACCGTTATTAGGAAAGGTGATAGACTTATACTTGTAAAATTTGTATTAGGTGAAAACATAATTAATATTGTTAGTACTTATGCACCTCAAGTAGGATTAGATGAGCACACTAAAGTACAATTTTTGGAACAAATGGATGAACTAATTCAAGAAATACCCCTAGGTGAGAAAATCTATATAGGTGGAGATTTTAATGGCCATGTAGGAGAAGATCGTGTAGGATATGAGATAGTGCATGGAGGGCATGGTTTTGAAGATAGGAACGACGGGGCAGAGTCTATCTTAGATTTTGCGATGGCTTATGATTTTGTACTAGTAAATACATGTTTTAAAAAGAGGCTTGAACACTTAATAACTTATAAAAGTGGAACACATAAAAGCCAAATAGATTTTTTCATTACTAGGAAAGGAGACCGATTAACGTGTAAAGATTGTAAGGTTATCCCGGGAGAGAGCTTAACCTCACAACATAGGATAATGGTGTTGGATATAACTATTAAAAATCAATCCCGAGTGCGAAAAGTGAAGATTAACCCACGAACTAGGTGGTGGAATTTAAAAGGAGAGAAATTAGAACTATTTAAAGATAAAGTATTAAATGAAGCAACATGGAATAATGAAGAAGAAACTAACAAAATGTGGAATAAGATGGCCACATGCATTAGGAGAATATCAAAAGAAATTCTTGGAGAATCAAAAGGCAAAGGGCCACAGTCAAAAGAAACTTGGTGGTGGAATGAAGAAGTACAAAATATAGTAAAAATTAAAAGGGAGTGCTTTAAAACATGGCAAACAAATAGAAATGAAGAGAATTTTGAGAAATATAAATGGGCTAAAAAGGAAGTTAAGAAAGTGGTAAGAGATGCTAAGTTAAAAGCGCATGATGATCTTTATACAAAATTAGGAACACAAGAAGGGGAAAAAAGTATTTATAAGCTTGATAAACTTAGGGATAGGAAGACAAAAGATTTTAATAACGTTAAGTGCATCAAAAGTGATGATTCGAGAGTCCTAGTCAAAGATGATGAAATTATGGAAAGATGAAAAAACTACTTTGAGAGGTTATTAAATGGAGATAATGGGAGTAGATTAGATATAGAGAACTTAGGGAGACTCGAGAAGATATATTTTTTCGTAGAATTAGGACAACAGAAGTCAGGATTGCTCTAAAAAAGATGAAAACAGGGAAGGCTTTAGGACCAGATGGTATCCCTATTGAGGTTTGGAAGTGCTTAGGGGAGGATGGAGTATCATGGCTTACAAAATTATTTAATTGAATTTTAATGACTAATAGGATGCCCGATGAATGGAGAAAAAGTATTTTAGTACCTATTTATAAAAATAAAGGGGACATACAAAGTTGTTCAAATTATCGTGGTATTAAGTTAATGAGTCATATAATGAAACTTTGGGAGAGAGTGATTGAATATTGATTGAGATTGAAGACAACAGTATCTGAGAATCAATTTGGGTTTATGCCTGGGAGGTCAATAATGGAAGCAATCTATTTATTGAGGAGATTAATGGAGAGGTATAGAGAGAAAAAGAAGGATCTTCATATAATTTTTATAGATTTGGAGAAGGCGTATAATAGGATACCCAGAGTTATAATATGGTGGGTTCTACATAAAAAAGGAGTGACTCGCAGATATATTGATGTGATCAAGGATATGTATGATGGTGCGATGACTACAGTAAGAACATCAGCTGGAGAAAGTAGTGAATTTTCAATTACGGTAGGGCTACACCAGGGTTCATCATTAAGTCCTTATCTCTTTGCTCTTGTTATGGATGAGTTGACTGGACAAATACAAGATGAGGTGCCATGGTGTATGCTATTTGCAGATGATATTGTTTTAGTTGATGAGACTAATATGGGGATAAATGCTAGGTTGGAATTGTGGAGAGAAACTTTAGAAACAAGAGGATTTAAAATAAGCAGAACTAAAACAGAATATGTGGAGTGTAATTTTAGTAGTAATAGAAGGACAAATGGAGATGTGGTGAAATTGGAGGGTCAAGAAATACCTAGAAATGATCATTTTTGTTATTTAGGATCGATTATACAAAAAGATGGATATATTAGTGATGATGTTACGCATAGGATTAGAGCAGGCTGGGTTAGGTGGAGAAGTGCGACCGGCGTTCTGTGTGATAGGCGTATACCTTTGAAGTTAAAAGGAAAATTTTATAGGACGGCCATTAGACCCACCATGTTATATGGGACAGAGTGTTGGGCAACCAAGAAACAAAATGTGCAGAAAATGAGTGTGGTGGGAATGCGAATGCTAAGATGAATTTGTGGTAAAACTCGAAAGGATAAAATTAAAAATGAACAAATTCGTGAATCGGTAAAAGTAGCTCCTATAGAAGATAAATTGAGAGAAAATCGACTTAGATGGTTTGGACACGTCAAGCGTAGAGCAATGGATGCTCCTGTAAGGAAGAGTGATTTAGTTAGTATTGATGGTAACCCAAGGGGTAGAGGTAGGCCTAAATTAACTTGGCGGGATATTATAAAAAAAGACATGATATCATTTGGTTTAACCGAAGATATTGCACTGGACATAATGGAATGGAAAAATAGGATTCGTGTAGCCGACCCCAAATAATTGGGAAAAGGCTTTGTTGAGTTGAGTTGAGGAACACGACCTATCTCTAAGTCGAATCCTAAAATCAAATATCAATTTTTGAAATTAATTTATTAACTCTTGTTATATAAATTAATTAGTGACTATCCCCAATTTAATTAGCCTAGAACAAATCAATGAATAATTAATTCATTAAATTAATTAACCTACGTATTTTAATCCACCCCTTGAATGGAGTGTTTAGCCAGACATGATTAAGAATTCAAGAACAGTAACAACATTCGACAGGAATTTAAATAGAAAGGGAAAGAAATACGTTATGCATTAATTCCTTATCAAATGAATGCATGAACACGCGTCCCAATATTTTCACAAATACTCAAATGGATTACAAAATAAAAATCAAAACCTAATCCTAGAATTTTTTCTAATCCTAAACTATTCTTTTTCTTCTGAATTTTTCCTACCCTACTGCAGTCTTTTTTTTTCCATGTCTCTCGTTGCCTGATGTGTATGTGAGAGTCCTCCCTTTTATGAGTTGCTTCCCTTTTATTTAGGATCATTTTAGGTTTGGCCCCCATTTAATTCCTGATACTGAGTGTTCTTCTCTCTCTTTGAAACGAAGGGTGATTTTTCTTCACATACAATACTGATTTCACTCTTTGCAACAATAAATCACCGTTAAAAATCTAAGGTTTCACTCGATTTCGTGGTATTCATCACACTAAACAAAGGTCAGTCTTATATTTAAACTTTTTGTTAATTTATTTTGCCATATTTGTGATGTAAATGTAGAAAAAAATAGTGTTTCTTGTTATTTCATATGGTATCATCACACTAAACAACTGTTCGAAGATTTTTGTTGTATGCATGTAGGTTTTGTGTGTTGGTTCGATAAATAATTGAAGTTTTCTGTATATTTTGTCTTATATAAGTGCTTAACTTTTGTAGATGCCTTTACTTGGGAAGAATACATTTGTGGTCCATTATGGGAGGTTTTGGGATGATGAAAGGTTCACATATCTAGGTTATCAGACTTTTAAATTAGTTGATGTGGATGGGGATGAACTTTGATTTATGGATTTGGTAAATGACATGGGAGAAAAGTCTGGGCTCAAGGATTTCAACATAAATTGGGTGAATGAGGGGGTCCATAGAACCTATTTTGGGAGAAAAAGACTGATGATAATGTGGGATATTATTTTATCTAAGAATGGAAATTTTCAACTTTACCTTACTTCCAAACCCCAACAACCCACTCAAGAAAACCCTACCACAATCATCCACTCAGTCCCAAACCCACAACAAGCCACTCAAAAAACCCTACCAAAAAAATCCAGTCAGTTCGAAACCCAAAACAACCTAGAAGGTCCCCTAGGTTTACCAAAAAAAATTCATTTAAAGACACTGATACAGAGACTGGTGTCATTGATGGTAGTGGTGAAGATAACTGGGCTTTCCTAAATTTAGTTGAGAATCCTATAAAACCACCAATGCTTGTGACTCCATTTGAGACCACACATTTTGCAACGGTGGTTGATGATCTATTTGAGACCACACATGTTGCAACTTCAAGATCATACATGATTGAGGAGCATGAACAATGGATGAAATAACTGGCTAAAGCAAGTCCTGATGGCAAGGAGTGGCTTGAACCGGAGGATAAAAGTTCATGGGCTAGAGCATACTTTGATTTCACCTCTAGGTGTGAACACGTCACCAATAATTTTTCAGAATCATGTAACAAAATGATTCTATCATTGAGAGAACTATAACTTACAAAACTTGTTGAGAAGTACCAATGGTTGGTGATGTCTATCCTGTACAAAAGAAGGACAAAAGAGGAAGCTATGAAACACACTCAACTTGACACACCCCAACCCAGTTACTTATAATTAAGTTTGAAAGTCAAGGCGAGTCAAACAATAATTAATTTAACCAAACCATAAACACACGTTTTAATTTCAAAGTCATCAACGTAATTCCATACAAATACAAACTTTTTACAATTACAAACTTCTTGAAGGGTAAGTTAACTTAATTACATCATTTACATTTGCACAAAAGCATTGTTTCACCCATTCCTGGATAACCTAACCCAACCTCCTAGATTTGGCAGTGACATCGCATTACCTGAAAAAAAACACGAACATAGGAACCGTGAGCAGAATAGCCTAGTGAATGCATCACTACTATACTACTTCATAATTTAAATGAAATAAATCATGTCCTTACAATTATCTATTAACTTATTCGGCTCATTCATAATGAATGACCTAACTTTATAAATCATGATTCATGTATCATGTCTGTAATAGATAATTCTCCCCCATTCCTGGTCGAGGAGTAACCCCTTGTCATTAATAGATAAATCTCCCCCATTTCGGGTCGGGGAGTAACCTTCCATTTCGGTAAACCGAAATGAATAATTTCATATTCATTATATTCTGATCATATCAATAACATGCTACAAATATCTCTTTCCAGTGAGTACACTCACCTTGGGTTGTCAACTACGTATTCACGTTTCCTTCGAAAGGAGTTGAACTGGGTTGATTAGACCTTACACCTGTCAATCCAACTAAATCAGTACTGAATCTAAATCATAAGTATTATCCTTACATAATTATGTAACTTTTCATGACTATACAACAATAATATAATTCCACTTAAGTTGCATTCCACAAAACATGAGTAAAGACAATTGTATACATGTTTATCAAGTTATGAACATTCAACCGTAGGAAATACCTCATAAGGAATTTATAACCAAGGCCAAGTAAACATGAAAGTATACTTCTTAATGTATGTACACATGAAACATGTACTCTAAATACCCTTTGGAAGGAGGAGATAAAAACATTCTTTCATGGGGTATCCGGTATGGCCTCAAATTATTGTCTTACATACTTAACCATCCTATATTCATAAATTGTACAACTACAGGTGTCCAAGATTTTCAATATGAAATCATATTTTAATATACTTTCCATTACAAGTGACGATGTAATTTTTCAAGCTCTCTAGAGCAAGTTATGACCTTGTTCCGACATATGTTCCTAGCCCTTGTTCCGACATATGTTCCTAGCAGTATACCATTAATTTTGCAGTTATGTATTCTTTTGCAATTGACACTCCAATATACCATGTATTTTTTATGTAGTCTTTAAAGGTTTTCATCAATTTCTTGAAAGGATACATCCATCGATACTTGAAGAGTTCACACAATAAATCCTCATCGTATAAATGAAAAGTAGGTGGACGCTGCTGTCAAAGAACGATTGAGGAAAATACTTCTCCAAGACATGAATCACCTCGACTAAAGTAGCTTTCGCAACCCATATATGTATCTTGTTTACTAATTTTTCACACATTAAGGTGAAACACAAACTGATCTGCATAATTTCCCTGTGGAGATTTTTTTCTCAGAAAAGAAATACCTAAACAACAAAGGGACTAATTGGATGATGACCTGTCAGTCGTAAAACTTGCACTCTTTTAGATCATTTGTTCGGTAGCTTACAACCCTGCGCAAATTATCGAAATAATCATTAGGAGTCTTTAAATTAAAAAACATGTCTAAGAGGATCTTTATTCATTAGGAGTAAAAAATAAATCACCCGCAGGAATCGAATTTCTTTTAGTTGTAAGATCAGTTTTTAACCACAATTTTTTTTATTTTCTTCACCTTTTGATTGCGACACACCCTCTCTCCATCTTTCGAATGAGATCCACCCAGTCATGTTCCTACTAGATGTTCTACAAAATTCTTCTCCGTGTGCACCATATCAGTTATATGCCTTACGCAATGCTCTTTCCAATACGACAAGTGAAATAAGATTGATCGTTTGGACCCTACCTTCATTTGATTAGGATCTTGAGGATCTTCCCTAGATTTATGCTTATGGCCTACAAACTGAGGGTATTTTCCTTTGTACTTATTCCTTGAAGTCCCAAACTTCTTTTTATCCTCAATTTGATTATCGAAAAGCCCAGCAGGTTCCTCTCTACGCTCTTGATCGACGGGTAAAATGTTAGACTTGTCGTTCCTAAAAGGGTGACTGCTAGGCATAAATCTATAGTGATCGAAATAACTTATCTTTCAACTATGATGTAGCCAAGTGGATTTAGCTTCCTCCCCACAGATAGATTATTCATAATAACCATAAACATTTCAATCGGATAAGGTCCCATAGGTAGGAAAGTCATGGACTGTCCACATAACCATTGCTTGAAGTGTGAGATCTTCACTCTTATGAGCATCAAATGCCCTCACTCATTCATCCCAAGACTCTTTAAGCTATTCGATTAATGGGGATAAGAAAATATCAATATGATAGCCGAGAGGCTTTGGACTGGGTATCAACAATGATAATAATGTGAAATTTTTTCTAATATATTGTATTGAAAGGAGACTAAAAGAGCCATGAGAACTGGCCAATAACTCTGATTAGTGATTAAATTGTCGAAAGGGTTAAACCCGTCGATTGATAATGAAAGACGGACATTGTGTGATTTTTTTGTAAATTCGGGGTGACGTGCACTTGAAAGATGCCAGATGAGTGAATGAACTGGATGATGCATTAGATTCCCACGTAGATCATCTCGAGCATGCCCTATCATGGCCTCTGCTATCCACGGTACAGTGAAAAATCTTTTAAACCATGGCCCGAGGAGAAAACACTATATTACCTTATGTGGAACTTGTGAGCACTTGCGAAATTTTGTTGTACCCTTCTTTTCACTTTCACAAACCATATTTGTTGGCTCCTAACGAACATGACATTCATTCTTTAGTTCGTGTTTGTTACGGTACAACATGCAATCATACTTGCATGCATGAATAGATTTTTACCTCAAACCCAAACCCTCCAGACTTTTTCACATGCTCCGATAAGTATTTGGTAACGTGTTCTCTTTCGGGAGAATGTATTTATCCCACTTAAGAATTGAAGTTACTCTATTGCATGATATGCCAAATTTACTCTTTAAATTATTCAAACTGATCAATGCATAAAATATCGTCTGATCTTATTCACAACTTTTATACAAAGGTCTGGCTGCATTGACTTTCAACCTTATGTATTCCCGATCTTAGAGTAATTCATTATCGACTTGTTTATTGACTTGGCCATAGTGAATATTACCCGTATCCATAGGTTGATAGTTTTGATGGTGGTGTACTCTGTAAGCAACATGAATTTGTCCAGTCAAAGGATAATGTGCGGCCTGATCGTTCACCATTTCCACCCGATGGGGTTCCGTCACGCAGTCATGCAATGGTAATTCTTTCGAAACATATGGAACAATCTTTTCTCCATGGAATTTACATATCTTATAGTCTTCCATCATACCCCACATTAGTAAATGAAATTTAACATCTTTTAAAGACTTAAAATTTTCATTTATATAACCGTTACATAGATAAGAAATCTTATTACTACAAAGATTTCTACCTGCATATTTAATAAATTTTCGAATGCCCTTTACATGATTTTTAGATACTCTATGACTCTCTCCGGTCCACTCTTCGTATTATGGGATCCATTAAGTAGTATTCAAAATTCAATTCACCTATACAAATAGGTTGAAACGAAGGTCAAGTTGGATACAAGAACTCTCAATTTATAATTCAAGCAAATTCATTCAACCCAAGAAAATTCAAATAAAATTCATTCGACTCAATAATTCAGTAAATATGGAATAAAACTATACAAATGTCCCATATAATTAAAATATAACAAATTTGATTGAAAAGAAAATATTGCTAAAATCATAGTATTGTCCAAGAAATGAAATGGTCAGGTAATAAAATAATTTTGATAGTATCTTAACAGAGGACCTTCCCCATGGTCAAAGTATATGAACTCATCTCCGTAACTATCGTATATTGTATAAACGAATATACGAGCCTAACCCATCGCGAAAGGGAGATTGTGGACACATGTTTCGATATCCATGGAAATAAAAGTGCACACGCCAACGACCCTTCTATTGGACAAGTCCCTTATATTATACGGATCTCCATTGTCCTCGTGAATGGATGATGATGATCCAAGGAATGTTGGAGGAAACATTTGGGAGGGGAATGTTCCAGGAGGAGGAATTTGGGATAGGAAACCTTGAGGCGTAGGATAAGGGAATATTTGAGGAGGCATCTGAGAGGGGTAAACCTATTTTTGAGTAAAGAATTAGACCAACCCCTAGATTTTATTCGTTAGGATTATCATGTTATTTATAACATTTCCCACCTTCTTCCGAAGCTCTGACACCTCCCTTTTAGTCCTGACATGGTCTTTCCCCTCTCTTGACATGTGACTCCTCACCCAAAAGATCTCGTCGAATAGAGGTGCACTGTGTTGTATTTTGTTACTTAGCATATATGAGCCCACATGTCTTGTCGTCCCCTTATTGTCCCTCCCAAGTTCCTTGGTTAGGGCACCTGCTTTAATGTCATAGGGGCTGCACTTAGACTGACTTCTCGACATTCCTTATCTCATATCCTGTAACATAATATTATATTTAGGACTATGATTTTAAAAATATTTTATAATAACATGTATGTATATGATAACTAAATTCAAACACACTAGAGTCGAAGCCAATTTGTTTGGAAATTTATTGGTCCTTTTTTTCCCATTCGGCATGCAAGTACAAGTTGACCCGATTAGGTTTTTTAATTTCTTCTGGAGTCCCTTTGGTCTGTTCCACCCATCCACCCTTCAGATCATCATAAGATATTTTTCCAAGTTTGTGGACATCAACTTTCTTTGACATGTTCAATTTATTTATTTACCTCTCAGTCAGTTTTCCCTTCCTGGCCTCATTCTTCAAGAAGTCATTTCATTGGTCAGTGGGCATTTGAATATTTTTGGGAACTCTATCTTTTAACCCTAAAATATTGAAATTCGTTGCCCCTTTCAGGAATATAGTATTCCAAAGGCTCTTTCATGAGGTTTTTAATTGATCATCTACTTGAGAAATAACCTTTGGCTTCGAACTGACTGAGAATGAAAAAGTCTTATCAAGTTGTTGCCACATGTCATCCTTTATGTCAGGATCAACCTTATTCCAGTTGTCTGCACCCCCAACGCCCACATTTATCTTTTCGAGAGATAGACAACGATTTTTAAATAACTGAAGGATAAGTTTATTACCGGTAGAATAATTTTTAACCAATGATAATCTAATTGTCTTCTTAGGGTTTGCTTGGTATTCCTCGATAGAAGGAAGTGGGGTGTTGGATTAATAGGGGGTTCTTAAGTTCGATGACTCAGAGACGGAGTGGAAAATTGAATCTTTGGGGGAGTAGAGTATTGATAACCCGTAGGAGATGATGATTAAGATCGAGGTGTAGGAGAGCTCTCATTTGGCGATATTACGCTATGTGGTTGATTATTTACGTTCCTGTTCAACATTTTCTATAATTAAAAAAAATTAGTGACTATGTCAAAAATTCGTGTTTAAGACTATATGTGTGTGTGTGTGTTTGTATATATGTATGTATATTTTTAACAACTTTTAAAACATGCTTGATGTGTCAGATTTCCATCCAATCAGTATTACTTTTTAAAAATCTATGAAGTTTTGCATGCGGCTAACTTGGCGAAAGCGTATCTATTATTGACGTGTAAAGGTCTGTTATATGAACTCCGAATACTATCTTTTTTAACTTATTTGGAACATCATTTTAATATGCATATGTCGTGAGACGTCACAATCTGGGTGAATTCTCTCTTTACGAAGTTGTATCCACAATGGATGAATATTTTTTTAGTCTTTTCCAATATTGTCACCAACGTCGATTCCCTGTCAGGATTATGAAGGCGAAGTATATTCTCTACCGCCTCATCCTAGTATTCTAGAAAGAAAAATGGAATACGATCGAATAGATACTCTTGCGAGAGATCAACTCCACGATTTGTATGGTAATTGAAATTTTCAATTTTTCTATTCCCATTCTTATAAATAGAAGTTACCTGCATATGGCACACATTAATGAAATATTTTTTAATGCGGTCATATTGCACCCTCTCATACTCTTGTTGAAAGTAATTACTATCGTGACTCATTTTTCCCTGAGAAAATAAATAAAAGGGTTCGATTATGAGTCATAGAGGTAATGGATCTAATTAATCCTAAACTAATTTTGGTTTTTCATCTGATCAGCCATAGATAGTCCAGTTTAATTTCATTTTTATCAAACTAAATATAAAATAACTGTTTGTCCACCAATTATACAAGCCCTTCTACTAATTTTTTTTCACCCAAACAATAACCATTTAAGAAAGGGGTGAACACGACCACAACAAGTTAACCACATGGCTCTATTCTAAACATTTAATGTATATATGTGCACATGTGAGTCTGTGTGTATGGGTATGTATATATATATGTGTGCGCATGTGAGTATGCGTCTGTGTGTATTTATATGTGTACCCATTAAGGTATGGTAGTCGTTTATATAAAGTATTAGTTAAAGGTTTATTACGAAGAATTAATAGAGTGAGTGTTTTAAGTATCCATCATTCTTATCCAACCATGAACATTCAACAAAATCCACAACAACCATCAACCCAACAATCCAACACAAGTTTATACCGTGCTCCTTCTAAATCGTCTACTTGATTAATTCCCTTAAGAAATATAGTGCCTTAAATAATTATTCCATTTATATATTCCGAGAATATAATGAAACAAAAAGTTTCAAAAAACTTTTCAAGAGTATATCAAGGGGTATTCAAACATAAAAATCTTCTCATGGAAATAATTTTACATTTTCATACTTAGAGTTTCATCAATCAAGTATTTGGTATAAAGGGTATTACTCATGCAGTTATAGGATTAACTATACCTAACATGAACTTTCTCATATTTTAATTAAACTTTTAACTATATCTCAATTATTCAAGATATATTCCAACTATCCTACATCCAAGAACAAGTCTAAAACCTTAATAATTTAATTCTATGACAAGGGTTTTGTGACACCCCACCTAATTATATATTGGGTGATCAGTCCTTTATTAATTAATTCAGAATATCCAGTTGGTCCAGATTATGCATCACTGTCGAAAATTATATTTTTTAAACTAACCACCTAATATTTAAGAAAAGCTGATGTCAAAATTTTATCTTTTACCTAATTATAGAAACCATAAGAAAAATAACTAAACATTCACCATTTAATCCAATCACATAAGAAATGAAGTACTGAGATAAAAAAAAGGGGACTGGAGTAAACACATCCAACCCAAAGTCAAATACAATAGACCAACTAAATAAATCCAACAACTAAAGAGTAAATAACTAAGTTAATAATCTCTGAATGCTGAATAGAAACGGGTAACAGGCCCTAAATGATGAAATAACTCAAAGGAATTCAATGAGAATCATAAAGGCGGTTACTACCAATGCCCTGTAGCTTCCACAGCAGCTACATCTCGTCGAATGAGTAAATCTCCTATGCTTGGTGTCCCTGTGACTAGGCACCTGAAAGTGGTTTCACAAGAAAAGAGATTTTGCATAAAACGGGTCAGAGCCCGAGTTGAAAACAGTTTAAAAATCAGCAAGTGCTTAAAAATGATTTATTAGCACATACATTTATCATGTTAAGTTATCGAACTCACTTGGGAATGCTTACCTCTCATCTAGTGTGCACGCCTAACGAATATTCAAACCCCACTAGTTTTATTCCCATACTAACTCGTTCTTCCTGTCTAAACCCATCACAGTCCTATAACCTCCCCTGAATATTTTCCTCGCAAGGTACAATACATATAATTCATCCCACTTTAGCATAAATAAGCCTTTTCCATTTTTATCCAGTTATGTGACCGCCACTTAAATTCATTTCGGATTTCGTTATAAGTTTTACCTACTAAATTCACACAGTAGATATAAACACAAGCATATACATATATTCACTCTATATCATATATATATATATATATATATATATATATATACCATATTGCACCCCGAGACACAACTGCGGTGCCTACATACTGTGCTATCATGTCCTGTTGCATCGCTCATTTGCATAAAGGACTAAAGGTTCAGTCTCTCGCGAACCATCAAAACAAAACACATATATGTAATACCCTGCAATTTTAATGACTTTTAAAATGAGTTAAATTAAAAGTTAATGGGATTAATTGAAATTAATTTTAAATTAATTAATTAGAATTAATTTGGATTTTATATTACTTGTGGATATTGAAATATATGATTCTGAATATTACTTAGTGATATTTAAGTAATATATGAATATGATGTTATTTATATTGCCGTGAGTAACTAATACGGTAATTATGAAACTTAAGTCGGGACGCGGTATGGGACGTGTCGGGGCTAATTTAAATAAATAAAAAGGAAAGATTATTTTATATCAATCTTATGGTTATTTTGAGTGTGCCTTTCCATCTGGAAGGGTCGAAATAGTCAGAAAAGTCTATTCGGTGTTGGATTTGGGGCTCGGGTCACTTTGGAGATGAAATAACACTACGAAGGGGCATTTTAGTAATTTTAATTTGGAGATGAATAGTAATTTTGGGATTTGTCTTATTATAAAGGTGATGGATTAGAGGAACGTAGGTTCATTTCATTTTATCACAAAACACTTGAGAGGTCTTAGTGTGAGAGAAAGTGAAGAGTTTCTTGGGAGGAGAAAAGGTTGCTTAGGAAGGAGGAGAGACTTTTGGAGCAAGCCAAAGGGGATTAACCACCTTCTACCACCACCAGCACCACCACCACCAGAAAGTCACCGGATGAGAAAAGGATTCTACACCATCATCACCAAAGGTTTAGACCTACATAATTAAGGCAAGTGTAATTCTTGCTTTATTTTATTGCTTACAATATCCCTGCTAGATAGGTTAAGTAAGAAGTATGAACTTGCATGATTTAAGGATGAACTATAGAGTTTTTGGAATTTATTCTTGATATGAAAATTAAATAGAATAAATCTCTTTCTGTTTAAATGATTTAATCCACGAATTTTGGGTTTCAAATGATAGAAGAAGTCTGAGTTATTATGATTTTTGGAGAAATAAGAACCTATGCGAATTCTGGGAATAATAGGATTTAATCAAAACTATTTGATGATTTTAGTTTGTTTGATTATTAGAAACTAATAATATATCTTTATATATCAATTGAGATTAAGTAGGAGAAGTTTTGGATTGATTTGTGTTGGTTTTGATGAGAAAGAAAATGGATAAAACGCATGAAAAAAATTATTGAAAATGACGAACATTGTATGATAAGTTTATGACTGTTTTAAGAGGAAATTGGTAGTGTGCTTGAGAGTTTTTGTATAAAATCACGTTCTGCACAACTTTGCAGTTTTAGGGTTTTCCAAAATCAGAGCAGAAAAGCCTCAAAATTGTAATTTTATATTTCTGGCAGAATGTACCTTTATTGAAAAAAAATTATTGGAAAATGGTAATTTGGCCCATGGTGAGATTTTATTAATTTTGGTACATTAACAAGGAGCGAGGGACTTGGGTTAATGTTGGAAAATTATTTGGATTTGAGGATTAAATTTTTGTGAGATATATCTACATAATTATATTATGATTTAGAGGAGAATAATCGTTATATCAAGTAAGAGTAATATTAATGATATATTTACGGGTACTTGGGTCGGATAAAATATTATGTGAGTGATAACTACAAAAAAATGATGATAATCATGATTACAAGTGTGGGTAGTATTCAATAAATACGACGGGTACTTGTGATATGATGAATTCCTAATATGATATAGGTAGTGCAAGTACCTAATTTTATATAGGTGGATGATAATGCCTATTTGATTGATTGATAATTTGAGTGTATGCCATACTTAGCTTACTTGCTATCGACGGGAGGTATACACGTGAGAGCAGTCTTATCCTGATGAATATATGGGACCTTCGACTTGTCACTCGAGAACATAGGACTTAGGTCGATTACTATTAGTGAGAACAATGGTATAGGACGGTCATCTGGGTGCATAGGTATGTGCGTAGCGCAAAGGCTTAGGACTATGTTCGCCTCCACTGTTTGTATTTGATGTTTGTGGTTTGAGGAATATTTATCGAACCTATAGTCCCTTATACGGCGACAAGCTATACTAGGACATGATAGTAGAGTAATGCATGTACAACAGTTGTGTCTCGGGGTGCCGTATTGTATTATATATATATTTAAGTAAAATTGAAAGATAATAGTATGTAATTAATTAAGTATGATAATGCTTAATTATGTTGATAAATAAAAAGGCTTATTCCATGTTGAATTATATTGGATATATGTAAATTATGCGGGATATATATGGGCTATGATTAGTTGATAGAGTTATGAACTAGTTAGCATGGAGAATAGTAACTAGTATGATTTAGAAGTACGTTAGGTGTACACTCTAGATGAGAGGTGAGAATCTCAAGAGAGAGTCCGATAATCTAACATGTATATTATAAGTGATAAATATTAAAATTATTCACTTGCTATTTTCAAAACTATTTTACCATTGGGCTCTGACCCGTTTCCCTGCATATTCTCTTTTCTCTGTTGTATCTTCTATATCAGGTTTCCAGCCGCAGGGACACCATCTATAGAGGATTATGATGGTTGACGAGATATGGAGCTATGGAGTATTGTTTAGATGCCTTAATTTATTTGATTCATACTCTATAATGATCTTTCATTTAGGGCATGTCGCCCAAGAAGATTTTAGATATTTCTCTTCTATCCGAGTCAGGATTTTATACTCGTGACGTTGTGTTACATTTACTATTGTTGGGATTTATGTATTGAGATATTTCCTGGAAAGTTTATTCCAATTGCAGATAAATTCTATTGTGATATCTATTCAGTTTATTGTTGTTGTGGAATGGAATGGGTAGAATTGTTCGAAATGGTAAAATGAGATTTTTATTGGAAATTTTTTAACACCAGCTTAATTGAGTATTAGGTGATAAGAAAATGTTTTCGACAGTGATGCTAAGAATGAACCAACTATTTATTCTGATTTAATTGGGTATGGGACTGATCACCCGATATTTAATTATGCGGGGTGTTACAATATATTGGAGGCGAACATAGTCCCAAGCCGATGGGTTACGCACATACCTACGCACCCATACGACCGTCATCATTATCATCCTCACAGATAGTCCGTACTTAGGTTCTATGCTCTAGTGATACCAATCAATATCCCACCCGACGGCTCCTCATGGCATGATTGTCCACAACGCACAACATCCGTTCGATAACAAGCAGTGTAGGTATGTTATACACATAATAATTAAACCAATAAGAATGTACACAACTTATTATATTGATTAGGTATTCACGCAACCTAAGTTACTGAAATAATAGATAGTATCATCGTCTTTACTATTCACCTTATCGCAGTACTTTGACTTATCTCTCTAACATATATCTTTCTATAAAGTTCTATTAATCCGCTATATCCCAATGAATAGTCTCTCTCTCAACTCATTTATAACTATCGCAGTACCTGCCGTATATTTCACTCCCAGCCAAAATAATATTCTCATATTCGTATATTACTTTACTCACTAAGTAATATTCTACGTAATTATTTCTGATAAATACTAACTCTCATCACGCTAGTAATTATTACAATTAAATCTGAATTAATTATAAATTAAAATTTTCTCAATTTAAATCAATTAATCCAAATTCCATAATTAAAAAAATAAAATTCTACAAAAATACGGGGTATTACATACTTCCCCCCTAATAACAGAATTTAGTTTCGAAATTCAGAAAAATGCTAAATCAAGGTATACCTGCTGGAAACAACTCTGGATACTTTTCTTGCATGTCATCCTCACGCTCTCAGATAGACTCCTCTACATTATGATGTCACCACTGCACTCGTACTAATGGCACTACCTTTGACCTCAGTTTTCTCTCACTACGGTCAAGAATTGCTACTGCTCCCTCTTCATAAGAACTATCAAGCTGAAGATCAATTTCCTCCAACGCAATGTGGGTGTGGGCCAAATCATCATGAAGATACCCCTCAAGAAGGAAATGTGGAACACGTCATGAATCCTATGCAAGTACTCCGGTAATCTAAGTCGATAAGCTACTGGACCAATCCGATCAATGATAGGGTATGACCCCACATACGTCGGAGCCAACTTCCCTTTCTTCCCGAACCGCATTACCCCTTTCATAAGAGATACTCGCAACATCATCTGGTCCCCAACACTGAACTCTCTGAAAAATCTTTTTTCATCGGCGTAGCTCTTCTGCCGATCCTGAGCAACCCGAATGCGACTCCGTATCAACCCAACCTTAGCCGATGTGTCATGAATTACCTCCGCCCCAAGTAACTTGTTGTCCCTCACTTCAAGCCAACATGTTGGAGAACGATAAGGTCTGCCATACAATGCCTTAAATGGAGCCATGCCAATCATAAACTGGTAGGAGTTATTATATGCAAAATCCACCAGTGGAAGGTACTGTTCCCATCCCACTCCAAAATCTAAGATACACATCCGTCAAATGTATTCCAACATATGATTTGTCTGCTCTGTCTGCCCGTCTGTCTATGGGTGATAGGCCGAACTCAATCGTAACTCCGTACCCATGGTCTATTGGAAGTTCTCCCAAAATATGGACACAAAAATCTTATCCTGATCGGACACAATATCGAGGGGCACCCCGTGGAGTCTCACTATATCGGAAATGAAAATCTAGGCATACTACCTCGTAGTATAGTCTATCCAAATTGGCAGAAAATGAGCCACCTTTGTCAACCGATCCACAATTAGGCATATGGAATCGTAACCTCTCTGCGATGTAGGTAGCCCTGTAATGAAATCCATGGAAATGCTCTCCCATTTCCACATAGGGATATCTAACGGATGTAGTAGTCCTCCCGATATCTGATGGCCTGTCTTCACCAACTGATAAGTGGCATACCTCGAAAAAAATGTGGCGATGTCCTTCTTCATTCTGCTCCACCAATATTGTCGCCTCATATCCTGGTACATTTTATCTCCTCCGGGGTGTACCGCAAATCGTGAACCGTGTGACTCTGTTATCATCGTGTGCCGTAACTACTCCCCCATTGGGACTACTAATCCTCCATTAAAGCGTAAACCTACATCTGAGCTAACGGATAAAGACTCTGCTCCCTCAGCTAGATGCTGGATAATTCGATCCTGACATAAGGAATCTGCTGCCTGAGCCTGTATTATCCTAGTAACTATCTCGGGTGTGACTGTCATCATCGAGATGAATGATCGAGCAAGTGCATCCTAATGCCCAAGTTCTTTCCATTTCACCTATGGCTCAACGCGTCTGCTACCACATTAGCCTTCCCCGGGTGGTAATGTATGTCGAACTGGTAGTCCTTCTCAAATTCTAGCCACCTCCACTGATGCATATTCAGCTCTCGCTGTGTGAATAGATACTGTAGGGATTTGTGATCCGTGAACAGGAAAAATTTCTCCCCCAAGAGATAATGCCTCCATATCTGCAACGCAAACATGACTGCCTCTAACTCCAAGTCGTGGGTGGGGTAATTCTTCTCATGAGGCTTAAGCTTACGAGAAGCATAAGTAATTGCCTTATCCTCCTATTGAAGCACACCCCCAAGTCCTGATAAGGAAGCATCAGTGTTAACCAGGTACTCTAACTCGGGCCTGGGTAGTGCTAGAACTGGTACTGAAGTCAGCTTTCTTTCAGCTCGTCAAAGGCCAACTAACAGGCATCATCCCAAATAAACGGCACCCCTATGCGAGTCAAGTTTGTCAACGGATCCACTATCTTCGAGAATACCTGAATAAACCTCATTTAGTATCCTTCCAGCCACAAGAAACTACGTACCTTGATCGGTGTCATGGGATGCCCCCACTCCCTCACCCTTAACACCTTTCCCAGATCTACAGATATCCCCTCCTCAGAGATTATGTGACCTAAGAATTGAACCTCCTTCTGCCAGAATCCACACTTTTCATACTTTGCATACAATTCGTGCTCACGTAGTGTCTGCAAAACCATCCTCAGATGCTCGGCATGCTCCTCCCAAGTCCGTGAATAAATTAAGATGTCATCAATGAAGATGATGAAAAATTGATCTAGGAACTCTCTGAACACCCTGTCCATTAAGTCCATGAAAATAGATGGTGCATGCGTTAGTCTGAACGGCATCACTCAAAATTCGTAAGACCCATATCTCATCAAGAATACAGTCTTTGATACGTCCTGCTACCGAATTCGTAGTTGGTGATAGCCCGACCTCAAATCTATCTTTGAGAAGAAAGCTGCCCTTGTTAATTGGTCAAATAAGTCATCGATTCGGGATAACGGATACTTATTCCGTATCGTGACTTTGCTCAACTCTCGATAATGCACACACAGCCTCAATGGACCGTCTCTCATCTTCACAAATAATACTAGAGAACCCCAAGGTGAGGTACTCTTACGAATAAAGCCCTGTCCCAATAACTGCTCAATCTGGTCCCGTAACTCTCTCATCTTAGCTAGGGACTTACGGTAGGGTGCTCGAGATATCGGCTGAGTGCCCGACATTAAATCTATGACAAAATCAATCTCTTGGCCAGACGGTAGTCCCGATATGTCCTGGAACACATAAGTAAAATCCCGAACTACTGGAATTAAATCAATGGGAATCACTATCTCCCTAGAGGTCTCCTCCTCTATGTAATATAAATGGGTGGATGATCCTCCCTTAGAATGAGGCATCACCACTAGGAACATCTCCTGTCCCGGTATAACAAAGATGATACTCCTACTAAAATAGTCTATCATGGCTCTATAAGAAGCAAGCTAATCCATGCCAATAATGGCTTCATGCTCGTGCATATCTAAGATTAGCATATCTGCTAGCAAAATCAAACTCCCAATCTCTATACCTATTTTTTGGCATATAAAGAGGATTAACGATCCATTCCCTAGCGGTGAGTCTACGTAAGTCACTGTACTCTCTGCTGTGTCTAACAACCCCGTGGCCCGTGCAAAACTAGTAGCTATAAAGCAGTGTGATGCCTCCCGTGTTAAATAAAATGCAACCTATAGTACCATAGATAGGAAACGTACCCTCAATAACGGGTGGCACCTGATGGATTGGGGCTTGATGGACGTTTTAGACACGCCCATACTCTAACTGACCCTGCTGTACCGAGGCTGCTGAAATAGATGGAATGGCTGGAACCTGGGGTGGTTCTAGGAGGGCGACTGGAAATAACGGTCGCTGGGGCTCCTGACGAGTGCCCTACTGATGCTACTACTGCTGTGGGCTCTACCCCTCTGGGGACAGTACTGACGTTTGTGGTGAATACTGCCACAAGTAAAACACCTCTCTGGAAAGTGTCCTACCCTCTGTCCTGGCTGCCCTCGGCCCTGATGGCTGTTACCTCCCCTCCCTTGGCCCTGCTGAAATCGCTTCTGACCCTGTTGGCCCTGGTGACCTAGATGGCCCTACCTAAAACCTCCCTATCCCTGCCTGAAATCTCCAGAACGGAATTTCTTAGTAGGATATCCCTGATGGAAAGCCTACTCACCTTGATGGACCTGTCCCTGAGCTGCGAATGTCCCACCGGTACTACTACCTCCTGTCCGACCCTACTGACTGGACTCCCTAACTCGTTTGCTTCCCCGCTGGTGGAAGCAGTGGTCCTGACAATGTAGTAGGGCAGCATTAACCACATCAGAATAAGTGGCCAATGAAAAATTCCCTAACAAGTGCTAGAAAATCTTCCAAGTCAAACCATCCATGAATCTCTGAATTTTCATCTCTTCTGTCGGTATCTCGTATGGAACTAGATTCAGAAGGTTTGTAAACTCCTCTTCATACTGAACAACCGTATTTCCTTTCTGCTTGAGGTTCAGTAGCTTCCGCCTCATCTCGGTCTGCACGGGTGAAGGAAAGTACTTACGATCAAATCGCACCCAGAAATTCCTAATAGTCAAGCATTCTCTCTCCTCCGCAATGGTGATGGACTCCCACCACTGTAACGCTGCTCATACCAACTTAAAGCTAGCTAGATACTGCTTTTATACCTCAGTGCACTCGTACATCCTCAGGTGCCTCTGTATATCATTCCTCCACTGGCTCGCCTTCACTACATTTAAACTCCCAGCAAACTCTAGAGGGTGTGCCTTCTGAAAGGCATCTCTGACGTGATCACAAGCAGAAGGAAAGGCATGAACTGGTGCTAGAGACACTGTTGGTGCCTGTGGTGGAGCCTGTTGCACCACGGCTAATGATGCTTTCACCGCCTGTGCTATAATAGTGGAAACTTTCGTAACATTCATCGTGCCCTGGGCCGGAGATGGCTGGGGCTTGGGCTGGGCATCCATATTGGCTCTCTGTGCACGTCTGGGAGGCATTTAAAATGAGAGAGAAGCTTTATAAGTCCACAATAAATATCTCAAATAGTTGAAAATGTAAAAATCACGAACAATGAATACAACAGTCCAAAATATAGGGCTCTACATCAAAGATAGCTATGCGAAAAACATAATAAGCCGTACAGATCCTAAGGACTCTAGAACCTGATGCTCTGATAACACCTGTGACACCCCGCCTAATTATATACTGGGTGGTCAATCCTTTATTAATTAATTCATAATCTCCAGTTGGTTCAGATTATGCATCACTGCCGAAAATTATATTATTAAAACTAACCACCTAATATTTAAGAAAAGCTGATGTCAAAATTTTATCTTTTAACTAATTATGGAACCATAAGAAAAATAACAAAACATTCACCATTTAATCCAATCACATAAGAAATAAAGTATTGAGATAAAAAAAGGGACTGGAGTAAAAACATCCAACCCAAAGTCAAATAAAATAGACCAACTAAATAAATCCAACAACTGAAGAGTAAATAACTAAGTTCATAATCTCTGAATACTGAATAGAAACGGGCAACATGCCCTAAATGATGAAATAGATCAAAGGAAGTCAATGAAAACCATAAAGGCGGATAGTACCAATGCCCTGTAGCTTCCACAGCAGCTACAGCTCGTCGAATGAGTGAATCTCCTATGCTTGGTGTCCCTGTGGCTGGGCACCTGAAAGTGGTTTGACAAGAAAAGAGATTTTGCACAAAACGGGTCAGAGCCCGAGTTAAAAACAATTTAAAAATGAGAAAGTGCTTAAAAATGATTTATTAGCCCATATATTTATCATGTTAAGTTATTGAACTCACTTGGGAATGCTCATCTCTCATCTAGTGTGCACACCTAACGAATATGCAAACCTCATTAGTTCTATTCCCATACTAACTAGTTCTTCCTGTCTAAACCCATCACAGTCCTATAGCCTCCCTAGAATATTTTCCTCGCAAGGTACAATACATATAATTAATCCCACTTTAGCATAAATAAGCATTTTCAGTTTTATCCAATTATATGACCGCCACTTAAATTCATTTCGGATTTCATTATAAGTTTTACCTACTAAATTCACACAGTAGATATCAACACAAGCATATACATATATTCATTCTATTTCATATATATATATATATATATATACCATATTGCACCCCGAGACATAGCTGTGGTGCCTGCATACTGTGTTATCATGTCATGTTACATCGCTCATTTGCATAAAGGACTAAAGGTTCAGTCTCTCGCGAACCATCAAATTAAAAAACATATATTGGAGGCGAACATAGTCCCATGCCGATGGGCTACGCACATACCTACGCACCCATACGACCGTCATCACTATCGTTCTCATAGATAGTCCGTACCTAGGTTTTATGCGCAAGTGACACCAATTAATATCCCACCCGAAGGCTCCTCAAGGCATGATTGTCCACAACGCGCAACCTCCGCTCAATAGCAAGAAGCGTAGGTATGTTATACACATAATAGTTAAATCAATAAGTATGCACACAACTTATTATATTTATTAGAAATTCACGCAACCTAAGTTCCTGAAATTATACATAGTATCATTGTCTCTACTATTCACCTTATCACAGTACTTCGACTTATCTCTCTAAGATATATCTTTCTCTAAGGTTCTATTAATCTGCTATATCTCAATGAATAGTCTCTCTCTCAACTCATTTCTAACTAGGGATTTAAGTCATTTGATGATAGTGTAGGATAATTTCTCTCACTTGGACCAGCCTAGAAAGGTTCTAACCTATCCAGACCAAAAATAAGTGTTCTAAAATCTCATTATAAGTCTAGGATTCTCGTTAGAACGAGGACATTCGAACGAGGTCATTCAAACGAACTTCTCACTTTGAACGAACTCAAAAATCTCATTGGAACTCTCGTTGGAATTCTTGTTCGAACGAGGTCGTTCGAATGACCCGGGCAAGTCTTCGAACGAAAATTTCGAGGGTTCCTCTGTTCATCCCAAGTTCATTTTTCCAACCGTTTCCTTATTCAAATTCGTCTAAAATTCATCCCAACACCCAATCAATGATACTAAACCATTCCTAAGCCCATTAATATTTAACCCACCATGAACAATCATCCCCAATTATTTCGTGATTATAACATGAATTTTTAGATTTATCATTCCTACAATAGTGTTATTCATCTACATAGAAACCTATCTTTCAAATTCTACAATTTAATCGTGATTCAGTCTCAAATTCATGGCATCTATGCCCAAATTGTACCTGCTAGCTCGGAGGCACCAACCTCGGCCAGGATAACGGCCGAGTTAGCAAGAGCTCAATACTGACGACCAATAATCTCGTCCTTCATAAGGTCTGCGATAGCCGACGTTACTAATTACACCTCATGTAGGCAACACCCGAGGTCCACATGTGTCATTTGATCGACTACCCATAAGGTCGGCCATGGTCGACGTTGCAAGTGCCACATGAGAATCAACAAAGCCCCTTAGGCTCAATGAACAATCCCATCATCGGCCTTAACTGACGTTACAAGTTTCACATAGAATTAGCAGCCTTGCAGGCTCATCATCAAGTGTCAAGTCAACATCGGCCCAGGACGACGTTCCTCATATCTAACCTCGGCTGACATCCCAACCAAGGTCATCATATAATTCCCAGCCAAGGCGGGGGGGGGGGGGGGGGGGGGATACCTCACCAACCTCATACTCACCCAGGTCGAGGTTGGTATCAAGCAAAGACAGCCGAGCTTCTATGAGTGCATGTATAGCTTGGAGCACGTGGATAAATCTGTTATAACTGAATCATTCCCTCCACGTGGGGGAATATTGAGGTCATCATTACTATGTTAAGATCAGCCAGGTGTCATCCTTACACTGACTGGATCTCCATGCACATGCACATGGTATGCTTGGGGGTACATTACACCCCCGAGGCACTATATATTGAGGTCTTCCTCAACATTGTAGAGGATCGAGAATTATAACCCTAGCTGAAACTCTGTCAAAATACACAATAGAGAGAGAAAGCTTGAGAGATTGTATCCATGGCCATTTGTGCCCTATTTTAGTGACCTTACTTACTCACTTGCACAGTGGACGTAGGCCTAATTGGCTGAACCACTTATATATTTGTGTTCATCCTCTTCTCCTCATCTCAATATCTTATATTTAGCATATACTTGTGCTGCCATTGTTATCACTGGTTTGAGCTTACAAACACCTTGACTGGTGGTGCTATTTCAAGCATCATCATTTTGGCACCGTCTATAGGAACGAGAAGACATATCTCTTACTTTCCTAGCTTAACCTCACCAGAGACTCTGGTGGTGAACCATGCCTCACCCCTTGTGTGGAGCTGTTTCACCATTGAAAGAGGTCCTTTAAGGTATAAAGTTCATTTTCTTCACCAGCTCTTCAGTTTTAACATATGGCACCGGAGTTGCCACCACCTCCTCCACCATCTAGTATTGGAGGACCCAGCTCCAGCCAGTCACCCCCAGCAAGAAATGAAGGAGTAATTTGCACAGATCATCCAAAATATGATGAGGCCACCTAGGGTCTCACCGAAGATGATTACTCCGATAGCTATTCAACACCATTATGAAGAGAATATAACTATGTCTGCCCTCATTGGGGGACTCCAGAAAGGGAAGTTGTTGTGAAAGCTTGCAGAAGACCTCCAAAGTCCATGGCAGAACTATTGGCAACTGCAGGAAAGGTCATGAACGCTGAAGAGGCTATGGCCGCAAAGTATGAGGATGAGAACGGAAGTAGCAGCGAAAAGTTCCAAAGGAAGAAAGATGGAAAAAAGAGGTCTGTAGATGATAAGTTTTTTCACTCTATACTTCTCTGACTGTGAGCTGCGAACCCATCCTCAACGAAATAAAAAATGACCGCTCCCTGCGATGGCCGGATTAGATGAAGGCTCCTACGCATAAGAGAAACAAGAACCTATGGTGTGAATTCCACCAAGATTACGGCCATGTGACGGACAAGTGCTTCTCTTTGAAGGATGAAATTGAGAAGATGTTGAAGTTCGAAAAGCTGAGGAAGTATAGGTGTCGAGAGGATCCCCCAGCAAGAAGAGACGAGGACTCAAATGGTGATGATTAGGACGATACAGACCTCCCACCAAACGACGATAATGCCCTTGTGAAGAGGGTTGGTATGATCTCCTTCGGTGTTAACACCATATGTGGAGGACTAACAGGGGGTGGCTCTGAAGTATCCAACCGTAAAGCTCATGTGGCAGAGGCTAAGTCAGTGACCAAAACAGAGGTTGTGAATCTGGCATCTTCAGAGGCTAAGCAGAAGAGAAAGAAGGTATATATGGATAGCCTTATAGTTGGATTCTACCGACTCGACTTCAAAGGTATCTTAGCTTCGCATGATGAGCCTTTGGTAATTACAACAAGAGTGCATGGATGTGAGGTACAGAGAATCCTCCTAAACGAAGGAAGTTCAGCAGATGTGATGTTCTGGCCCTGTTTTAAGAGCCTAGGCCTCAACAGAGCAAGGCTGGTACCCTATCATCATCCGTTGATGGGCTTCAGCAATGAAAAGGTCCATCCATTGGGAATGTATGAGATGGATGTACGAATAGGAGACGAGTGGTCTAAGAGGCGGACCCGGAAGATTAATTTTTTCGTTATGGATGAAAACGTCTTCTCGGCCTACACCCTCATCATTGGACGAGTAGCCCTTAAGGAATTTGAGGTCGTGCCATCGACGGTCCACCAAATGCTAAAATTCCTGACCCCTTATGGGGTAGGGGAAGTGCAGGGTGATCAGACCTGAAGAGTGCAACTGTGTGATAATGATTTAAATTAAATTCGCAAGTTTCCAAGAACCCTTATTTAATTAGCGTCTACTTTTAAACCAAATAAAATCAACCCTTAAACATGCATCTAAATCAACCCATCAAATATAAAGCATGCGACACAAAGTTAAGGAAAAATACTCGAAGGGCAAAACCTTTTATTTCTAGAACTTTAAAGAATTTACAAGACCATTGACTTACTTACAACCTGATAATCGCCCACAAGTGTAACGCACGGTGTCTTTGGTAAACCTTCAAAGCAACGGCTAGAAACAGTGTGACACAGAAATACCCGCAGGTGTCGGTTCCTATTTCGGCGGCTGGAAGTTTCCCTTTCCAGGAGGGCAGCAATAAAGAAGAGAACGACTTCTCCACAAGGGTTGAACAAACTCAAAGTTGTGTTCTTGGGTTACCAAAAAGATTCACAAAGGATTGGAAGAATTGTGTGAATCAAAACATGAGTCTTGGGACTCAAAAATATGAAGACTAGAGGTATTTCGACTCTCAAATTCGTCTTTTAAAGTCTTGCAAAACAGCTCCCCCGAAGGTGGTTTAAATAGCAAAACAGATGAAGAGTTTTGCAAAATAAAAACACTGAAATTCTATCCAGCGTACAGGGACCCCGAACCGGTTCGGGTACCCTGCGAACCGGTTCGCCCCCCCGAACTGGTTCGGGCTGGGTTCGGGGAAACTTGTTGGGAACAGGGGCTAAACACTTAGAAAAATTCCCAGTATTTTCAATGTAAATATCTCCATTTTCAACGGGCCATAACTTGTTCATCGTAGCTCCGATTGAGGTGCCGTTTCCTCCAATATCTTTGTTGCGGCAAGCTCTTCAACTTTCCAGTTGACCGGTCCTCCAGACGGTGGCTGTAAAATTATCAATTTGCCCTTGAACATCCCTATCAAGCCTTGTTGCACTTTTTTGACTTCTCTTGCGTACCACTTGTATTACGAGCCTAAAATCATGGAACGTGAAGTTGTTGAGGCAGATGAGGGACACATGATGGAGATAATAAAAGCTTGATTCCCGAAATTCGGATTGAGGCCGTCGAGTGAGATCTTGAGGTGACGTGCCAAATGTAGCGGCGTACGAAATACACAAATGTAACATGTTGGATATGAGAAAAATGTCCTTACAAGACCTCAGCATGAGAATGCTACTTCAACTCGGCAGAACAGAGAGAGGCCCATAAGAGGGAAGCTACCACAAATAACATTGACACACTTGATCCTAGGGATGAAATAAAATTGAACAAAGGAGAGGCCGTGAAAGAGGTAGAATCCATCGTCCTCAATGAGGACAAACCGAAAAAAATTATCCAGATCGGCAAGGCCTTAAAACCTGAGATCAAGGAAGAGATGATAAGATTTTTGAAAAAGAGGCAGAGTGTCTTCGCATGGAGCCACACGGAGATGCCTGTCATCGACCTAGAGGTTATGTGCCACAAACTCTATGTGGCTGAAGATGCTAAGTCAATCATATAAAGACGAAGAGTTTACTCCAGAGAAAAGTCTGATGTCATCAGGGAAAAGATCAGAAAGATGGAAGAGGTAGAATTTATCAGGGAGTTCATATACCCAGAGTGGTTATCTAACGCCGTCATTGTGTCCGAAGCTAACGAAAAATGGAGGATGTGCGTAGACTTCACTGACCTGAAATTGATCAAATGGTAGATGCCACAGCAGGGCATGAACTTATGAGATTCATGGATGTGTATTCAGGCTACAATTAGATCTTCATGGATGCCGAAGACTCAGAGAAGACCGCATTCATCAGAGATAAAGGGACCTATTGCTATAAGGTTATGCCCTTCGGCTTGAAGAATGCAGGGGCCACGTATCAACGTCTTGGAAATAAGATGTTTGAAGATCAAATTGGTAAGACCATGGAGGTATATGTAGATGACATGTTGACAAAAATCTTAAAGTCCTGCACTCACGTGGCCGACCTAGAAAGTACCTTTGACACTATGAACTTGTACAGGATGAAGCTCAACCCTGCCAAGTGTGTCTTCGGAGTAAGAGCTGGAAAGTTTCTTGGATTTATCATCAATCAGAGGGGTATAGAGGCCAACCCTGAGAAGATAAAGGATTTGCTTGACATAAAGACACTAAGAAACATAAAAAATGTTCAGAGGCTCACTAGAAGAGTTGCAGCACTCAACATGTTTGAATCCAGAGCCACGGACAAGTGTCTTTCATTTTTCAAGGTGCTTAGAAAGGCCTTCGAGTGGGACGAAGAGTGTGACAATGCCTTTTAGGAGATCAAGTCCTACCTCGAATCCCCCTTGCTCTTATCCCGGACCATTCAGGGGGGGATAAGTTGTATGTTTATCTAGCAGTTTTAGAGTCAGCCATAAGTGCAGCCATAGTACGAGAAGAAGATGGGGCACATAGGCCTGTATACTTTAATAGTAAGACCCTTCAACGGTCCAAACAGAACTATCCTCGAATGGAGAAGTTGGTCTACGCCTTGATCTACGCTTCCAGGAAGATGAAGCCCTATTTCCAAGCACACTCTATGGTCATCCTCACTGACTCCCCACTAAGGCAGGTCCTCCACAAGCCTGAGAAGTCAGGTAGATTGATGACCTGGGCTATTGAGTTGGGAGAGTATGATATTGTTTATCAACCTAGGCTGTCCATTAAAGGACAGGCACTAGCAGACTTTGTTATCGAGTTTACATGGGAGGAGGCTGCGATTGAGAATAACCCAGAGATTGTAGAGGGATCAAATAGTAACGTATTTCGAAACCCGAAAGAGGTTGTGTCCAGCAGAGCCACAAAAGGAGTAGCTGAAAATGAGGAAGACATGTACCTCTTCAAGCAAGAGACCCTATCAGAGGGGGACTTCTCTTCAAATGAAGATGTTTGGAACCTCTTTGTTGATGGGTCTTCTTACGAAAGTGGAAGCGATGTAGGGCTGATACTGTCATCCCCGGATGGGATCGATGTTGAATATGTGCTAAGGTTCAACTTCAAGGCTTCAAACAACGAGTCCGAGTATGAGGCGTTAATAGCAGGGCTCTTCTTGGAAAAATCCCTTAGAGTTGGTTGACTCCTACTACACAGTGACTCAAGGTTAGTTATTAACCAAGTACTGGGAGTATATGAGGCCAAGGATGAAAGGATGGAAAAATACCTGAAAAGGGTAAGAAAGATGCTAGAAGACTTCGAAGAGGTAAAGATGAAGAGAGTACCTCAGCAAGACAACAGTCGTGCAGATGCACTAGCAAGGTTGGCTTCAGCAATAAGGACGGGCATCAGAAGGATAGTACTAGTCGAGATTTTGCTCAAGCCGACCATTGAGGAAGAAGAGGTTGCCATCCTTTGCCTCAACTTGAGCCTAGGGGAATCATGGATAGACCCCCTTATCAGATATATCAGGCACGGAGAGCTGCCAGAATCAAAGTTAGAAAGGAGGAAATTGAGATACAGGGCTGCCAAGTTCTCAATAATAGGAGATGTCTTGTATAAGAAAGGATTTCTACTACCTTTCCTCAGATGCGTCCATCCCACAGAGGTCCCCCACGTCCTGCAGCATGTACACGAGGGTTCTTGCTCCAGTCATATTGGAGGAAGACCTTTAGCCAAGAGGATAATTATGCAGGGATACTGGTGGCCGACCTTGGCCAAAGATGCTTCTACCTACGTGACGAGATGTGACAAGTGCTAGAGATTATCCACTATCCCTCATCAACCTCATCATCCTATGACGTTAATTAGTTCTCCCTGGCTGTTTGTAGTATGGGGGATCGACTTGGTGGGACCATTGTCAAGAGCCGCATAATAATTATCGATTTCTGATAGTAGAAATTGATTACTTTTCCAAGTGGGTAGAGGCTGAGCCAATGATCATGATAACAGAGCAGAAGACCTTCCAGTTCATCTGAAAGAGCATCATATGCAGACATGGCCTTCCAAACACCCACATTTTAGACAATGAAACCCAGTTCAAGAATTCTTCCTTAGAAAAATATTATGAAAGAGTGGGGATTAATCAATTCTTCTCCTCTCCTGGTCGTCCTCAGGAAAATGGGCAAACTAAAGTGACGAACTGAACAATCCTTGATGGAATGAAGAAGAGGTTGGAAGAAGCCAAGGGGAGATGGCTAGAAGAGCTTTATGCAGTACTATGGGCCTATAGGACAACAACAAGGATGCCAACGGGGGAAACCCCATTTATATTGGCCCATGATTCAGAGGCAGTCATACCTAAAGAAGTAGGACTCCCTACCCATAGAGTTCAGACCTATGACCCTCAGAGGAATGGGGAAAAAAGAAGACTTAACTTGGATCTAATTGAGGAGAGAAGGGAAGACGCTGAGATCAGACAGGCAGCCTACCAGCAGAGAACATCAAAGTTCTACAATCAAAGGGTGAGATCAAGACCTATCGCTGTATGAGACCTAGTGCTGAAGAAGACATTGCAGAAGACAAACAAGCTCCACCCAAACTGGCATGGTCCCTATAAAGTAGTCGATGAGGTTGTGCCCGACACCTGCCGGCTAGAAAATCTCGAAGGAGAACCCTTCTCCAATCCATGGAACGCTGATCACCTGAAGAAGTATTACATATGATGTTGCAGTTGTTTCCATGTAAATATATCATTTTATTAAGAGAATGTTAATGAGAAGAGTAGTTCATGTGCCATTACTTTGTTTCGTCATGCTTTAGTGGTAATTTTTTGAGGATAAGCATCATTAATTTGGTGAAACATCATAGTATGATGACCTCAGACCTTAAACATCATAATTTGATGATAGGGTCTGAGGTAAAACATCATAGTATGATGACCTTAGACCTTAAACATCATTAATTTGGTAAAATTTATGAGGGTAACATCTTAGTTTGATGACCTCAAACCTTAAACATCATAATTTGGTGACAAGATCTGAGGTGAAACATCTTGGTTAGATGATCTCAGACCTTAAACATCATTAATTTGGTGAAAAATTATGAGTGAAACATCATTATTTGATGACCTCAGACCTTAAACATCATAATTTGTTGACAGGGTCTGAGGTGAAACATTATAATATGATGACCTCAAACCTTAAACATCATTAATTTGGTGAAATTTATAGGGAAACATCTTAGTTTGATGACCTCAGACATTAAACATCATAATTTGGTTACAAGGTATGAGGTGAAACATCTTGGTTAGATGACCTCAGACCGTAAACATCATTAATTTGGTGAAAAATTATGAGGTGAAACATCATTATTTGGTGACCTCAGACCTTAAACATTATTAATTTGGTGAAATTTATGAGGGTAACATCTTAGTTTGATGACCTCAGACCTTAAACATCATAATTTGGTGACAAGGTCTGAGGTGAAACATCTTAGTTAGATGACTTCAGACCTTAAACATCATTAATTTGGTGCTAAGGTCTGAGGTAAAACATCTTAGTTAGACAACCTCAGACCTTAAACATAATTAATTTGGTGAAATTTATGAGGGTAACATCTTAGTTTGATGACCTCAGACCTCAAACATCATTAATTTGGTAACAAGGTCTGAGGTGAAACATCTTAGTTAGATGATCTCAGGCCTTTAGGACAACATTCAAGAAAGCATTCATCGAAAGAAGCAAAATCATCTGAAGAAGATAGTAGTATAACATGTAGTCAGATATGCCTCAAAATATGTTATCAGAGTTTACAAAGCATTGAGATAAACAAAAAATTACAAGTTAAAAGCTTCACATATCAAAGTTTAAGGGTCTGCAGCCACAATGGGGTCCTTTTGGCCGACATTGGTAACCTCGGCTCCTTCATCTCGAGGGTTAACATCCCCAGTCTCTATAGCTTCCAATGGCGCAGTCTCTACAGGTGCATCGTTTTCCTCCTCAACCTCTTGCAAGGCCTGAGCAAAACGAGAATCGTCGAAGCCCAGACAAAAAAAGTCTAGGCAGTCAAGCTTCCTGTCTCCTTCTCTTTGGAATCTTCCCACTTCCCAGTTACCTTAATACCCCTTTCGAGATATTCAAAGCCAAAGATTATAAACTGGTCAAAGACTTTGTAGTCGGCCAGCATCTTCTCAGAGGCATACTCAAGGGCAGCCTTGCCAGCAACATCAACCTTTGCCTGAAGGACGTCGTCTTTGGCTTGCAGAGCAGAGGTGTGGTCCTTCTTAAGCTTGGCCATGTCCTTATCCTTCTGCTTCACCTTATTCTCAGACTTAGCCAAGGTCGTCTTCAGATGTTCAACCTTAGCATTTTAAGAGGCGTCCACCTTATGGGCCTCTTTCCCCTTCTCAATGAGGGGAAACTTCCTCAGGGTCCAGTCAACGAATTGATGCATAGAGAGAAGGCCCTGCAAAACAAAGTCAGATGTATGAATGCAAACCTTAATCCAATAAAATTCGAGGTTAGACTTGGAATAAAAAAGCAAAAGTTTTTACCTAAATAGACATGTGAAGGCAAAACTCGGCCGGCAAAGGGGTATTTATCGAGCGTAGAAAATTCTTATCTGCATCGATCATCACAGAGCCGATGGCATCCACTGCCTTCAGAACATGACTTATCAGGCTATCATTGATCTTTAACTGCTCCAAACGAGCAACCAATGCGTTATCAGAAGAGATTGGGATGGATTTTTGGTGCTTACTCGGCATCTGATCCTCCGAGTCAGTGGGGGTTTCCTTTTCTTAGTAGCGTTGACTTTGGACATGCCGACATTCTTCTTGGGTGGAGGAGGGGCCACATTATGCCCTGATTTCTTCATCAACTTAACAAGGCTTGGTCCTGACATCTCCCAGAGCTCGTCGGAGATACCATTCGGGCGTTCTGCAAAGAGAAACATCTGAGTTAATAAATCAGAGGTATGAAAACTCAGAGGTACAACTTGTAAAAATATTACACTTACGAAGCTCGGTAAGATGAGTCCCTCCCAAGCTAGTCTCAGAGAGGTAGTAGGGGGTCATCAGATATTCGTACTTGACTAGCCAACCATGCTCCCCCTGATCTTGAAGATCCTTAACCTTCTGTAAGTTATCCTGGCTAAGCCCAGGGTCAGCCTTGGTAGTAAGTGACACTTTTCCCCACCTCAGGGGTACCCTCGGCTCCATCGATGAAGAGGTGGAATAAAGACCAAATTCCCATGCCCCTGAGGCAAAGAAATACCGTGGTTTCCAGTTTTGATTAGAGGTCTGGGTAACCAGCATCATCTTCTTATCCGACTTCCTAGCTAGGAAGTGATAGTATTTGGGGTGGTTTCTGGCAGAGGATGGGATAAAGCATTTGGTGAAGACCCTAACAGGAAGCTCTGAGTGGTGGACTGCCTTCCAAAGGACAATAACACCAATTATCACCCTCTAGGAGTTGGGGGATAATTGTGAAGGGGCAAGGTTAATGTGTGAAAGTATGGCTCTGATCGAAGGATGGATGGGGAAACGGAATCCCAGCTTAAACATCTGCTCGTACACACAGAGTTATCCATCTCGACCACCAAAGGCCCTCTTACCTCTCAGAGGTCACCTAAGTGTGATGGAGGTACCTATGGAATAGAGATGCCTAAAGGCTAAGAGGTCATACTCAGTAACAGTACTCTCTATCTCCGTAACCTCTAAGGTATCAACGTCACTCTCATGACTGTCATCCTCATCCCTGGCAACATCGGCCTGGGCAGGTATAGGAACACCTCCAAGGAAACTCTAAGAGAACTTAACCCCTGTGGCGTCCAACGAGGGAATAACATTAATAGGTGGTGGAATAGCCACACTCGGCCCCACAACTTCAACATCGAAAGAAGTCCGTGAAGTGCTAGCACCATTATGGGACGAGGCGCAACTTTGGACCTCAGCCTGATCAGGGACCTGATCTTGCCTAATGGAGAAATCCATATCCTCTTGGAATGAGTCTACAGACATAGTGTCTGAGGTAGATGACTCAGACTCAAACATTGGAGAAGAGCCAGTTGGAACCCCTGCTGGCTCAACAGGTTCGGCTGGCTCAGGGTATATGACCTTCAAGGGTGGTGGAAATATAGATCTGAGGGGGAAGGCCTCATCCCTATGAGCTTCCTCTTGAGCTAGTTCTATATGCCTAATTTTTACAAAGGTCTTCTCTCTAAGAGAGGGGAAATCTTCTATGAGATTATAAAGGGTCTGAGCATAAAGATAATGATCCTACACTTAAGATTCTAAACCACAGAAAAACAGAACAACTTAAGTTAAGGATCAAACTTGGTTTTTGAATAAATTCAAGCCAAGAACAAGTTCGCCAGAAAACTCAAAGTGCAACCAAAAAATTCTAAATAATCACCGAAAAAAGAAGAAATGGAAATTAAAGGCGGAAAAGGAAGAAATAGGGTGAAGATGTTACCTGCCTGAAAATGGATTGAGGAAGAAGAAGATCGGAGACAGGGAAATCCCAAAATGCAGTAGCAAAATTCTTGAGAGAGAAATGGAAAACACAGAAAGCTCAGGAGGGAAGAGTAAGAGAAATGAAGAATAAAAGAGGAGGAAAAAGGGTTTAAACCCCCAAACTGATTGAACACGTCCCAAGGCCCATCATTGCCTTAGGAGCCCAAAAGCCCATGATCATCATTGCACTTATCATGCACGCTACCCACTTCAGAAGTTGACACATGTCAAAGTAATGTTGGTACACAATAAAAATACAGCCTCAGACATACCTACCCCTTAGTCACCTACTCACATAAGTAACTAAGGGCTAGGGGTGATTAATATGCCCAAATTATACCTGCCAGCTCGGAGGCACCAACCTCGACCTGGATAACGACCGAGGTAGCAAGAGCTCAAGACTGACGACCATCAATCTCGTCCTTCATAAGGTCGGCGACGGCCGACGTTACTAATTACACCTCGTGTAGGCAAGAGCCTAGGTCCACATGTTTTGTTGGATCAAATACCCATAAGGTCGGCCATGGACGACGTTGCAAGCGCCACGTGAGAATTAACAAAGACTCTTAGGCTCAATGAACAATCCCATCATCGGCCTTAGCCGACGTTACAAGTTTCACCTAGAATCAGCAGCCTTGCAGGCTCATCATCAAGTGCCAAGTCAACATCGTCCTTGGCCGACGTTCCTCATATCTAACCTCGGCTGACATCCCAACTAATGTCATCATATAATTCCCAACTAAGGTCGGGGGGGTCGTACCTCACCAACTTCGTACTCACCCAGGCCGAGGTTAGTATCAAGCAAAGATAACCGAGCTTCTACACGTATATGTATAGCTTGGAGCACGTGGAAAAATCTATTATAACTGAATCATTCCCTCCACGTGGGGGAATATTGAGGTCATCATTGCTTTCTTGAGATCATCCATATGTCATTCTTACACTGGCTGGATCTCCATGCACATGCACATGGTATGCTTGGGGGTATATTACACCCCCAAGGACTATATATTGAGGTCTTCCTCAACATTGTAGAGGATCGAGAATTACCACCCTAGCTGAAACTCTGTCAAAATTCACAGTAGAGAGAGAAAGCTTGAGAGATTGTATCCATGGCCATTAGTGCCCTATTCTAGTGACCTTACTCACTCACTTGCACAGTGGACGTAGGCCTAATTGGCTAAACCACTTATATATTTGTGTTCATCCTCTTCTGCTCATCCCAATCTCTTATATTTAGCATACACTTGTGCTGCCATTGTTATCACTGGTTTTAGCTTACAAACACCTTTGACTAGTGGTGCTATTTCCATCATCATCAATGGTTATCTCATAATCTAGGTTAAATCGAATCATATATGATTCATGTTAACCTAGATTATGAGATAACCATTGATGATGCTGGGGGTGTCGTATTGGGCTAAAATGCCCCGGACTCCAAATAAAACACCCGAGTAGTGTTTTTTGACTATTTCGACCCTTTCGGACACACTGACGCGCTCAGAATGGCCATACGATTTAATTAAAAATATATTATCCTTTTAGCTCACTAAAGTAATACTGACATGACTCACACGCGCGTCCCAACTAAGTGGATTGTACCTGCCGTATATTTCACTCCCGGCCAAAATAATATTCTCATATTCATATATTACTTTACTCGCTAAGTAATATTCCACGTAATTATTTTCGAAAAATACTAACTCCCATCATGCTAGTAATTATTACAATTAAATTTGGACTAATTATAAATTAAATTTTTCTTCATTTAAATCAATTAATCCAATTTCCATAATTAAAAAAAAATTCTACAAAAATACGGGGTATTATAGGTTTCATATATAATTTTTAACAATAAATTGGATCATTTTTCAATATAAAACATGTGAGAATAATCACACACACACACACACACACACACACACACACACACACACATATATATATATATAATGGCGGAGCCTGGGTTGGCCAAGTGCCCCACTTAGTATTTGAAAAAAAAATTGTTATGTACATTGATAAGGATAGATGTTTAACCGTGTAAGTCAACCAACAAACCTATTTCTATATTCAACTATTGTGAGCTCTAAATAATTTGCAAATGAAACATATTGATCAACTGAGTAATAGCCAAAAATAGTGTATACCTTGGAATTCTTTATGATCTATCTTTTTCAAAATTCAAAAATTTATATAATATTTTTAACTAGCTTGAGGGTTTTTTAAAATTATTTTTCGTGGATTTCAAACTCCGACTCACTTTGAGTTTATTATATTTGATGAAATATTTTTAAAAGTATTTGGAGCTCCAAATAATTTCGTTCATTTCAAACAATTCGTGCATTTAAAAAATTTTAAACTTTGACTCAATTTGATCTCCAAATAATTTTGTGCATTTTCTGGCACCGCCACTACACACACATGCATTAAAACACACACACACACACACACACACACACACACACACACAAAACACATATACACACACACACACACACACACAGAGAGAGAGAGAGAGATGTATCCTTATGGTGGTCACCGAAGGAGAGATAGATAGATAGAGAGGGTTTGGTGGTGGTCACCGGTGGAGAGATGTTGAGATCCCCGGTGGGGAGAGGGGGAGAGGCTGAGGGTTTAACAAGAGATAAAGAAAGAAATGTAATCGTTGGGTGCAATATGAGACAAGTTTACAGCTTTATAATTGTCACGATTTTGAACTGTGACCCATACTCTAACCAATGGAACATTAAAACTTGATCACAGTTCTAGATCGTGACTCCTACTATGACCAATTAAATATCAAAAAATGGTCACGATTGTGGATCGTGGCCAACTTAGTGTGGCCATCATGATGGCAATTTTAGTAGAAAATTTAACGCCTAAAAGGTCACGAATTAGTCACGGTCTGGAGCCGTGACCAATTGCGTCATGGTCTAGAATTGTGGCCAATCACCTGTTAGTGTTACACTTTGGCTTTGTCACATGATTGGTTACGGGTTTTCATAGTGGGTCACGATTTGGGACAATGACCACCTGCTCACCGCTCTAGACCGACCAATTGACTGTGATAATCTGCCTGTTTTGGTGTAGTGATCATTTACTTTTTATTTGGAAAAATAGTTTTTCGGTACATTGTACGTATGAAGACTTTGTATGAGGGATTTCTTGTTCGACGAGAGACTTCGTATGAGGCTTTTTCATAAGAAGCTCGTAAGATAGACTTCCTACGAGAGCTTTCTATGAGCATCATATGATAGACCTATCCTACGAGGATTAATTTTGGAGACAATAAATGTCGCACAATGATTTTCTCATTTGTACAAGGATCAAATTTTGAAACACAAAGTTTTTACATATTTAACCTCTCTAAACATATATGAGGTCTTAAAAACCTTATATTAGAGAACCCAATTTTGCAAGCCCTATATAGGTTTTTGAGAAATCCCGATAATATGGCATCAAACCCTTGATATCTTTAACAAAAATTACAACATTGCTCTCTTCAATATTGATTGATAATTAGACTAGAATGCATACGACTAAAAGCATTCCCAAAAGAGATCAGTGGATACGGACTTCGGAGATGTAAAGAGCTATTACGGAGAAACAATCCAAGGTAGTATGCCATAGGTTTCAAGTCAGATTGCAAAGGGAGATTCATGGGTTATCGATTTCGTAGTCATGTTTCACTCGTTCAATACCTGTTTTATTGCGTTAGTTGATTTTTGGGTTCCATGTTAAATTTTGGTCTAGGACAATTGTTTTATTTTTGCATCTATAATTAACAATCACCATGAAATTGAATTAAAAAAATGGAATTGAGTAGATTCGAAATTGATATTGATTCCCATTAAATTCAAACAAATCGGATATTTGTTGAGATTGGGAAAATTTAAATTGAAATTTCAAATTACCAAAGTTAATTAGTTTAAAAGAGGCAACAAACTTTTTTACCATCTGTATATGCGATGGATAGGAATTTCGACAAAGCATGTATAAATATAGGGAGATCAACTCATCATTGTGAGATTTTCTAATATAGACACAAAATAGTAAGATTTTAAGATTGTCACCATTTGAAACTTTTTATCAGGTAAATTGTCGAGTAACATAATTTTTCTCGACACATGAGATGGAATGATTTTGGAGAAAAGCTCAATTGATAATGACCTTTAGCGGTGTGTTCGAGGGCGTTTGTTCCTAACGATAGTATTGGTTAAATTGTTGGATTTTCCTTGGTTATATTTTATGATAATATGTGGCAAATCTCTCTCTCTCTCCCTCTCTCTCACTCACTCACTCACTCACACACACACACACACACACACACACACACACACACACACACACACGTACTTATCGCATGAAAGAGAACCTAATAACAAAGATGAAATATATAATTTTTATTTTATATTAGTTTTTTAAGTAAAAATGTCAGATCTTTTGGAGACTCCCTCCAAATAATAATTTATTAAGAGTTTTTATTGATTTGTCCCGTGTACTAAGTATGTGGTCCAATATGTCCTATATATATCATCCTGACATACATTTTAATTTTGGGATAAATGGAGTAAATTTTCAAATTTATGGTGAATTATTTCCTACAATATTTATCTTTTAATGCTCTTGCATTACATTTCATTTTCTTATTATGGAGTAGAAATTAACTATCTATGTTTGACACATCAGCCGGGTAACAAAAAAAGATCACAAAAAAATGATAGCCGCTTATTGAAATATTTTTGAGGTTAAATTTTTTATGTGATATTTAAACATTTCAAAGGACCCATATAAAATAAATCAATTCAAAAAACTTTTTTTGAGGTTTTTTAATATTGGTTCCTTGAAATATTTAAATACCACACAAAAAAATTCAACTAAAAAATAATTTGTTTACTATGTCAAAAAATCGGTGTGCGAACTAGGTACACAAATTTGGGTGTGCACATGAGCCTAATTCTCTCTCTCTCTCTCTCTCTCTATATATATATATATATGTGTGTGTGTGTGTGTGTGTGTGTGTGTGTGTGTTGTACTGCTCTTGTGCGGACTGAATAGGTGTCACCTGATGGTGAACTCAAAAAAGAGAGAGTGCCGATAATTTAATTGATAATTTATGGGCTCACCGTCAGGTGACACATGTCCAGTCCGCTCAGTATTTGTGTGTGTGTGTGTGTATATATATATATATAAAGGGAGATGTTCAAAAGTGAACTAAAAGAATGAACTTTTTGATGAACCTTAACAAAAACCACATAACAACTCATTAATTTTAATTCCGATGTGCGCTAGCGGCAACGGAAATGCGTGTCGATCGAATATTTGTGGGTGGGGGGGGTATATTAAAATACGAGTCTTCGTTGGCGCTGACGCGGATCAATTACAACATAGAAATAAAATTAATGGATTATTATGTATTTTTTATTAAGGTTCATTAAAAGGGAGGTTAAATTAGTTTATATTTCTCAAAGACATGAAATCTCAAAAGCTGGTCATTATTTTTTTTTTGTTTACATATATTTTCGTTTCCCACATCGCATGAGAAAGATTAGAGTTCAAAAATAAAGGTTTATAAATAGAGTAAAGATAGGGAAAATCAAATTTTGTTCAATGTTAAAATTCAGTGATGTATCATCATTGCGTTGGGTGGTGTTTTTAGCGGAACCCATATGATTCACACACATCATTCAGTGACGCATCACTAAATTTTAAAATTGAATCCGAAAGTTAAATCTCCCTATCATTGTTCTTATAAATAGGGCCAATGAACTGGAAACCACAACTACATATGTTTTAGGTCATGTAGATCTAGTAAATGGCTTCGTGGGATTTGAAAAAATTATATAGTAGTTTAGAATTTACAAGAACCGACCTTGATTTGCTCAGGACGCGAACTTGATATTGCGTGTTCGCGAATTAATAAGCGATTCTGGACAAAATCGGGTCCGTTCAGGTAGTTGGACGAATTAGGACACTAAGGCTGTCTTTGATAAAAAAATAAGATGGAAAATAAGCGCTAAGAGTCAATTTTCATGGAATTGAAAACTGGAAAATATTTTCCATGGAAAAAATTTGTTGGTGTTGTTTAATTGCAATTATTTTCCAGGTGGAAAATATTCTATTTTCCATATTTTATGCATTTGATGTCCAATATTTTCCATGGAAAAAAGTAGAAAATATATATAAAAAATAGAAAAATAGTAAAAATTCTAGAAAATTAATAAAAACAACTAGAAAATTTAAAAAAAACAAAAAAAATGAATAAAAAAACCATAAAATAGATATTAACCCCAGAATGAAAAAATGTATTAAGATAATTAAGAAAAAATAAAAAATGAATAAAAACCAACCCCCCCTGTCGCCAGGTCTGTTATTTTTTTATACTTCTCTTGTTTTTTTAATTTTTTTCAAATATTTTCATTTTTATTAGTATTCTAGGGTATTTATTCATTTTCATTTTTTTTATTTATGACTTTCAAATAAACTTTTGAGTTTTTTTTAAAATTAATTCAGGGGTTAATATTTATTTTCTATTTTTTTACTCATTTTCTGTATTTTTTTCATTATTTTTGTGTTTTTATTGATTTTTTTTCTGACCTTTTTTTTAAAAAAAATCTGGTGTTTTTTTAAATTAATTCTGGGAGTAATATTTATTTTATGTATTTTTTGAATTTTATGAGCGTTTTTTTAATTTTCTGTTATTTGTTTTCTTAATTAATAAGTTACTAACTTTTTAATAAATTTTTGGGTGTTTTGTAAAATTAATTCCGGGGTTAATATTTATTTTCTTTTTTTTTCCACTTTATGTATTTTTTTCATTATTTTGGGAGTTTTATTCACTGTTTGTATTTTTTTCCATTATTTTTGAGTTTTTATTCACTTTTTGGATTTTTTTCATTGTTTTTGGTTTTTTATTCATTCATTTTCTATTTTTTTTTATTTTTTTGGGGGGTTTATTCACTTTATGTATTTTTAAAAAAATAATTTTGGGTTTTTATTCACTTTCTGATTTTTTTTTTCTTTTTTTGGGGTTTTTATTCATTTTCTGGAAATTTTTTTTCATTTTTTTTGGATTTTTATTCATTTTTTGGATTTTTTTTCATTTTTTGGGATTTTTATTCACTTTCTGTATTTTTTTTCATTATTTTTGGATTTTTATTCTCTTTTTGGATTTTTTTTTTCATTTTTTGGGGATTTTATTCGCTTTCTGGATTTGTTTTCATTATATTTGGATAACACAGTGGTATAAGACTGTCACTGAGACACTATTTTGGGGTGGATTGGGTTTGATCCTCAGTCCGATCCCTGACAGTGTCAAGATAATGCATGACCAGTAGAAGCCACGAATCGCGAACGAGAATTTGTCGAGGTGCGCTTAAGCTGTCCGGACATCTCGTGGTATGAAAAATAGCTTACTAAAAAAAAAAAAAAAAAGAACACACAACAAAAGATAAAAAAGTGGATTATGCGTGTGTTTGTTGAGCCACTTCAAAAACCCTCTTTTAAATAAGAGGTAAGACTACGGAGACCCGATAATTGTACACAATTAACGGACACACTTACGTGGACTGTCCTGTTAGGAAAGGGGAAAACTCAATCACACGTTCAGGGCTTTCACTCCTCAACACAATTCTACCATTGTTCACCAAAATCCAACACCTTGTTAATTTACATCTGTTTATAATACAAAATAAATTTTATATAAAAACATTTTTAAAAAAAAGTATTTTTATGAAAAAAAACTTATGAAAAAGAATAGTTATGCGGCTGGCGCTGACCCATATTATTTAATGAATGTGAGTTCACGCCAACAAATTATTTTTATATAAAAAAATTGTTTTTTTATTACAATTTTTTTTTACGTTATTAGACTACTTTTTTTTTTATCAAAAAATCAATGCTACTTAAATAACAATTTTAAAAATTTATGAAAAAGAATATTTATGCTGCTAGTGTGAATCCATATCATTTAATAAATGTAAGTCCACGCCAGCAAATTACTTTTATATAAAAAAATTATATTTGACTACAAAAAGACTCTACGTTATTAGACTAATTTATTTTCATCAAAAAATCCGTGCTATTTAAAAAAAACAGTTTTAAAAATGGGTACAACTATCCGCGCTCCTCTCAAGTCCTCATGCGCTTCAAAAAATTATCATATGACAAAACTAATCTCAATGCTAAAAAAGGAAACTTTTCCCATCTTTCTCCAACACTTGGAAAAAAAACTGTTAACAAAAATTTTACGCTGATAATATTATGGATCTTTCTCTAACTTTTTATATATTAAAATTAATAAATATAATTTTTTTAACCAAATAAAAACATGACTAAATTAAAATATAAAACTACACGATTTTTTTTTACTTGTCAGGAGTACAATCTAAGTAAAAACGGTACGACATAATTTTTTTTTATAAAATGCAAACACGGCCCAATGAAAATTAGATACAACAAGAAATATTTTTTTAACATAACACGAACACTATTCAAATAAAAGAGATACGACATGATACGAAATATTATTTTAATTTATTTACAAAAATAGAAACACGACGGAATCAAAAATATGATAACATATTGTGTGACATTTTAATTTGGTTGTGCTTCTATTTACAATTAAAAAAAAGATTTCACAACACGACCAAATTAAAATTATGTTGTGAGATCTTTTTTTTTACAAAAACAGAAACACGACCAAATTAAAATGCTACACAATAAGCATTTAATAGTTTTAAAACAATTTTAATCGTGAGTAAGAGTATGTGACACCCCGACTAATTAAATACCGGGTAGCTACTCCTTTATTAAATTAAATCAAAACGTTAAGTTGGCTCAGTTAATAGCATCACTGTCGAAAATATTTTATTATTACTAACCACCTAGTATTTAAAAAGTAAGTTGCCAAATTTTAATTAAAGTCTGATTAACATGCAACAAGTGTAAAGAAGAATAAAAACACCATTCACCATAATGAAGTAAATAGAATAACCGTCACATGATATAAATAAATCTGGAGGAAAAACTCCTCATAACACAATCCCACAACTGAAGTAAATACTGAAATACTGAATACTGAATGAATACATGCCAAAGCCTGAAAAACTGAAATGGAAATGTATCTAATAGAATTTGGGCAACATGCCCTACAACTGAGGAATACTGAATAAGGAATCCAAATGATATAAGCGTCTAAAAGCAAATCCCTGTAGCTTCCACAAGCAGCTACAACTCGTCATCAGAATGAGAATCCTATGCATGGTGACCTTGTGGCTGGGCACCTAAAATGGTTTTATAAAAAGATAGATTTGAAAACAAACGGGTCAGAGCCCGAATGTGGAGATATTTTAAAAACCTGCAAGTGCTTTAAAAACATTTAAAACAGTATATGCAAAGTACATGTTAGGACATGCTCTCACATGATATACTCACCTCTCGTCTAACTGTGCACTCCTAACGTTCCTGTACCCATTCATGTGTTATCTCATAACTATCTAAAGAGTTTCTAACACTACTACTCGGTTCACGTTTATTTACCAACCTTAACAATTGAATAGAGAGTTCTACGTTAATTCCCGAATTCCCAATCATTAACAAAACCATTTATTGATAAAAGTTCCCTTTTTATCTTTTCAAAACATTACTATAACTATACTCGCAATTTAACATAGTAAATTCCTTCTCAATTAACCGTATATTTTCGCATCATAAATATACAATACAAGCACCCAAAGGCTAAGCTGCGGTGCACACATACTCTGCTATCCATCCCGGTACATCACGTACATAAGGATTACAAATTCCGAATCTCTCAGGAATTGTTGGAATAAACACTACACACAAAAATGGAGGCGAACATAATTCACATATCCATGGTCACGTACATACCTATGCTCCATAGTCAGCTGGCTTATTAACTCACAAATAAGTCGTTCTCTTGAACTATGTCCTCTAGGCACCAATCTAAATCTGGGCAACACAAGGATAAGAACGTCCTAAGCGAACGTAAACCTCCCGTGATAGCAAGTATGGTAGGTATGTCATACACATAAGATTATATACTAAGCATTCACACATCTTAGATATCTCGATATTAATAAAGTTATACTCTACATCATTATACCATTATTCCAATTTCATATATTTCAAGTATCCCGATAATATATAAATTAAATAGTCGTCACGTCTCACGTCGTAATATCTTAAACTTAAAACTTATCTCAAATAGACTATTAAGTTTCGATAATTCCCACATATACCTAAGGTCTTTACTTCTGCCCCAAACCTTATTCCATCAAATCATTCAAATTTGCACTATTAACCCAAATATTATCTCACATAACGAATTTCATTTATTTAGAATAATTCCTCAAATTAAATTCCAATTAAGGTCCAATCTCGTAATCATGCCTACTGGTCTTCCTTAAGGTTAAGGGTATTCATAATGTCACCAATATTATTAATCAAGGGTTAACATCATTAAGATTCAATTAAGGAAAAATTTTACCCATTCTGGGAAGGTCGATCGATCGACCTTTACCTTCGATCGATCGACTGATGAATGTCGATCGATCGATTGCACCAGGTCTGTTACGGACTGCTTCGTTTTGCGGTTACAGTTTCGTTCCAAAACTCCATTTTTAAGCATGAAACTCCAAGACAAGGTTACTATAACATTATACTATCATCCTACAACAGTATTTACATTCTAAGTCCCATAATTCATCATTTAAAGGCTTGGTTTAGATCAAAACTACATCAAAATAATTTCCAGAATTCTTCCATTCAAGAATATCATTAAACTTCTTCTAATACCACTTTTAGATCATTAAGGTTCTGTTTATAACTTATAAATCCGTCCAGAATATACTACATGCAATTCCTGCATAAATCATGGCCTTTAACTTCCAATTCATGGGTTTAATTTATCTCCAAAAATCAATTTCGAAAATTCCTAAACATGGAAACATATCTTGAATCAAAAGAGTTTAAATCACTTGCCTTAATTTATCTCAAAATTTGGTGTAGAATCTTGAAGTTAGGTTGTTCTCCCTCTGTTTTTCTGCAGAATTCTCTTCCTTCTCTCTCTCTCTCAAGCTCTTCCCAAGGTTTCCTTCTCTCTCTCTCTCAAGCTCTTCTCAAGGTTGAAGATAATGGAGTATGGAGGTGTGTTATGGTTTTTGGTAAGTTAGAATGGTATATCAACTTCTCCCGTAGCCCATGATGTCCCATAGTGTAGTTAGTGGGTTAAGTGGGTTAAGGAAATAGTCAGATTGTAATTTCTATTTTCGTCACTTTTTAATTTCCAAAAATGTAAATTACCAAAATACCCTTTATGATGCCGGTATGGCCCAAAAATACCCCGGGACCCAAACTAAACTTCCGGCTAGTGTCTTCTGACTATCTCGACCCTTCCGGACGCGTTGGCGCACTCAAAATGACCATACGGTTAATGGAACTAAAATTCACTTTTTAATTTAATAAGAAAATACCATGACGTGGTCACACGCGTCAAGCAAAATTCTCAAGTTGCCGTATTTAAATCTCACGACAATTTCAATATTACAAATATTCATATAATGCCAAGTATACACATTATAATAAAATACTAACTCACATCTCGTTAATATTTTTATCCGGATTAATTTCCAATTAATAGACATTTAATTCAATTAATCCCCAAAAATAAATATCACAGAAAATACGGGGTATTACATACTTCCCCCCTAATAACTGAATTTCGTCCCGAAATTCGGAACTAGTAAGTACCTTGTAAGAATAACTCTGGATATCGTTCGCGCATGTCATCCTGTCGCTCCCATGTTGACTCCTCGACATTATGATGTCGCCACTGAACACGCACTAACGGGACTATCTTTGACCGCAGCTTCCGCTCACTTCGGTCTAGGATAGCAATCGGTCCCTCCTCGTAGGAGCTATCCGGCTGGAGATCAATGTCTTCCACAGCAATGAGAGAATGAGCCAAATTATCTCTAAGGTATTTCCTAAGCGAGGAAATATGGAACACATCGTGAATCCGATGTAAATGTTCCGGTAACCCAAGTCTATACGCAACTGGCCCAATCCGCTCAATAATAGGAAATGGTCCCACATATCTCGGTGCCAACTTCCCTTTCTTCCCGAAACGCATAATCCTCTTCATAGGAGAAACCCTGAGCAAAACCTGGTCTCCCACTTGGAACTCTCTGAAGAATCTCTTCGCATCAGCATAACTCTTCTGTCTGTCCTGAGCCACCCGAATGCGACTGCGAATCAATTCTATCCTTGCCGAAGTATCCTGAATCACTTCCGGCCCAAGTAGTTTGTTGTCCCCCACCTCCAACCAACATGCTGGGGAACAACAAGGTCTACCGTACAATGCCTCAAATGGAGCCATGCCAATGGTGAACTGATAGGAGTTGTTGTAGGCAAACTCCACCAGTGGAAGATACTGCTCCCATCCTCCCTCAAAGTCAATGGTGCACATACGTAGCATGTCCTCCAACATCTGATTTGTGCGCTCGGTCTGCCCGTCGGTCTGCGGGTGGTACGCTGTACTCAACCTCAACTCCGTGCCCATGGCCTGCTGAAAACTCTCCCAAAACCGTGAAACAAATATCTTGTCTCGGTCCGACACGATATTTAAGGGCACACCATGAAGTCTCACTATCTCTGCAATAAAGAGCTGGGCATACTGTCCCGCAGTGTAGTCTGTCCGTACGGGTAGAAAATGAGCGACTTTTGACAACCTGTCTACAATCACCCAAATGGAGTCGTGACCTCTCTGCGACGTAGGCAACCCCGTGATAAAGTCCATAGAGATGCTTTCCCACATCCACATCGGGACCTCTAAAGGCTGTAGCAGTCCTGCCGGTCTCTGATGATCCACTTTTACGAGCTGGCAAGTGGCGCATTTTGAGACAAACTCGGCAATATCTCTCTTCATCCCGCTTCACCAATACTGGCGTCTCATATCTTGATACATTTTGTCCCCTCCGGGATGTACCGCGAACCGTGAGCCGTGCGACTCTGCCATCACCTCATGCCGCAATTCCTCCCCCTCCGGAACTACCAATCTCCCATTAAAGCGTAATCCCCCGTCTGAGCTAACGGTATAGGATTCGGCTCCCTCTGCTAATAATCGAACTATCTGATCCTGACAGAACGAGTCATTTGCCTGTGCCTTCACCACCTTCGTGACAATCTGCGGTGTAACAGTCATCACAGACATGAATGATCGGGCCACTTCATCCTGGTGTCCCAATTCCTTCCACTTGGCCTTCCACACATCTGCCACCTCATCTACCGGTCTACGGCTCAACGCGTCTGCCACCACGTTAGCCTTCCCCGGGTGATACTGGATATCGAACTGATAATCTTTCACGAATTCAAGCCACCTCCGCTGCCGCATATTCAACTCCTTCTGCATGAATAGGTACTGTAGGGACTTGTGATCCGTGAACAATCGAAACTTCTCCCCCAACAGGTAGTGTCTCCAAATACGAAGGGCAAATACCACTACCGCTAACTCCAAGTCGTGGGTAGGGTAATTCTTCTCGTGAGGCTTAAGCTTACGGGAAGCATAAGCTATGGCCTGACTCTCCTGCTGCAGTACACCTCTAAGTCCTTGTAAGGACGCATCGGTGTAAACAAGATACTCAACTCCCGGTCTCGGCAATGCTAATACAGGTGCTGAGGTTAGCTTGTCTTTCAACTCATCAAATTCCAACTGACAGGCATCACTCCAAATGAACGGCACACCTTTTCGGGTAAGATGTGTCATGGGACCCGCTATCGTGGAGAAACCCCGAATAAACCTCCTGTAGTATCCTGCTAGCCCCAAGAAACTACGGATCTCTGTCGGTGTCGTGGGCTGTCCCCACTCCCTCACCGCGGATACCTTCCCCGGATCAACCGATATTCCCCGGTCGGAAATAATATGCCCCAAAAACTGAACCTCCTTCAGCCAAAACCCGCACTTCTCATATTTTGCATACAACTCATTCTGGCGCAGTGTCTGCAAAACTAGTCTCAAGTGCTCGGCATGCTCCTCCTCTGTCTGGGAGTAAACCAAAATATCATCGATGAAGACAATGACAAACTGGTCTAGGAAATCCCTGAACACCCTATTCATCAAGTCCATAAATGCTGCTGGAGCGTTGGTCAAACCAAATGGCATAACCCGAAACTCGTAGGAACCATATCTCGATAAGAACGCAGTCTTCGAGGCGTCCTCCTCCCTGATACGCAACTGATGGTAACCAGATCGCAAATCAATCTTTGAGAAGCAAAAAGCTCCTCTCAACTGGTCAAATAGGTCATCGATTCGAGGCAACGAATACTTGTTCCGTATCGTGACCTCGTTTAACTCCCGGTAGTCCACACACAATCTCAGTGAACCATCTCTCCTCTTCACGAACAACACAGGGGCACCCCACGGTGAAGTACTCCTCCGAATAAACCCCTGACCCAATAACTGCTCAATCTGATCCCGTAACTCCCTCATCTCAGCTGGAGCCATACGGTGCGGTGCTCGTGCTATAGGTCTCGTATCTGGTAACAAGTCTATAACGAAGTCTATCTCTCGACTGGGGGGCAGGCCTGGTATCTCCTGAAACACATCAGAATACTCCCTGACAACTGGGATCGAATCTAAAGGAATCACAACCTCCTTAGAGGTATCCTCCTTAATGTAATATAAATGAGCGGTCGAGCCTCCCTCTGGGCGAGGCATCGCCACTACAAACATCTCTTGCCCCAGAATGGCAAAAACAATGCTCCCACCGAAGCAATCTATCATGGCTCTATAATCAGCGAGCCAATCCATACCGATAATCACATCGTGAACATGCATATCTAAAACCAACATGTCCGCAGGTAATACCAAACCACCAATCTCTACCCCCACTCCCCGACATATAAAGAATATAAGCGACCCACTCCCCAATGGTGAGTCGACACATGTAACTGTGCTCTCCGCTGTGGCTAACAACCCTAAAGCCTTCACGAAATGTGTAGCTATAAAACAATGTGTAGCCCCCGTATCAAACAGTACCCGACCCATAGTGCCATGGATAGAAAACGTACCCTCAATCGCGGGCGGTGCCAGTGGGACTGCTGCCTGGTGAACGTTGTAGACACGTCCATACTGTAGCTGCCCCTGCTGCACAGGAACTGCTGGAATCGCTGGTAGTGCTGGCATCTGGGCTGGAGCTGGGAGGGCTGGTGGAAAGAGTGGCCTTTGAGGCTCATGTCGAGCACCCTGCTGCTGCTGCTGTGGGGCCCGGCCCTTATTAGGACACTCCTGACGTTTGTGGCCAATCTTACCACAAATGAAACATTTCCCCGGAAAGTTCCCTCCTCTATGCCCCTACTTTCCCCGGCCCTGGTGGCCGTTACCGTTCCTCCCTTGGCCCTGCTGGCCCTGCTGATACTGCTGATGTTGACCATTTTGACCCTGTTGGCCCTGATGGCTGTTATGACCTTGCTGGCCATTTCGGAATCCTCCCTGACCGTTCCTGAAACCTCTTGAACGGAACCTCTTTTGATCCCCCTGCTGAGAACCCTGCTCTACCTGTCTCTGCCCCAGATACGATTGTGCCCCACCGGCACCATGTCCTCCAGTCCTGCCCTGATGGCTAGACTCTCCCGATCTCTTGCCTTCCGCCATATGAAAACGGTGATCCTGGCAGTGTAATAAAGCAACGTTAACCACATCAGAATAAGTGGCCAACGAAAGGTTCCCTAACAGATGCTGACGGATCCTCCATGTCAACCCGTCGGTAAATTTCTCAATCTTCTTCTTCTCTGTTGGTATCTCATCAGGAACGATATTCAACAGATTAGTAAATTCGGCCTCATACTCGGCCACGGTCTTGCCCTCCTGCCTCAGACTCATCAATCTCCTCCTCATTTCCGTATGAACAGCTGACGGAAAGTACTTGCGGTCAAACCGCACCCAGAAATCATGAATAGTGAGAGTATCCCTCTCCTCTACGGTGGTAATAGACTACCACCACTGCAATGCAGATCCAACTAGCTTAAAAGTAGCTAGTACCTGCTTCTGAACATCCGTGCACTCATACATCCTTATGTGCCGTTGTATATCCTTCCTCCATTGGCTCGAGACTACCACATCTGAGCTACCTGTAAACTCTGGTGGATGCGCTTTCTGAAAAGCGTCACGTACACATTCCCAAGCAGACGGGAATGCATTAGTCTGTACTGGCGCGACAACCGGCGCCTGAGGCGGTGCCTGCTGAACTACTGCAATGGCGGCATTTACCGCTTGGGCTACGATAGCTGCAACCTCAGCGGCGTTCATCATGCCTTGGACCGTTGCGGGTTGTGGTTCTGGCGCCGCATTCCTGAGAACTCGTGGTGCACGTCGTGGAGGCATTCTGAAATAAGAGTAAAGTCTATAAGTTCGCAGTTATAAACTTTAAAATAGCTGAAGAACGTAGCATAAACAAAAAAATACAACAGTCCTAAAATATAGGGCTCTATATCAAAGAAAGCTCAGCGGAAACATAATAAGCCGTTCAGATCCTAATGGACACTAGAACCTGATGCTCTGATACCACCTGTGACACCCCGACTAATTAAATACCGGGTAGCTACTCCTTTATTAAATTAAATCAAAACGCCAAGTTGGCTCAGTTAATAGCATCACTGTCGAAAACATTTTATTATTACTAACCACCTAGTATTTAAAAAGTAAGTTGCCAAATTTTAATTAAAGTCTGATTAACATGCAACAAGTGTAAAGAAGAATAAAAATACTATTCACCATAATGAAGTAAATAGAATAACCGTCACATGATATAAATAAATCTGGAGGAAAAACTCCTCATAACACAATCCCACAACTGAAGTAAATACTGAAATACTGAATGAATACATGCCAAAGCCTGAAAAACTGAAATGGAAATGTATCTAATAGAATTTGGGCAACATGCCCTACAACTGAGGAATACTGAATAAGTAATCCAAATGATATAAGCGTCTAAAAGCAAATACCTGTAGCTTCCACAAGCAGCTACAGCTCGTCATCAGAATGAGAATCCTATGCATGGTGACCTTGTGGCTGGGCACCTAAAATGGTTTTACAAAAAGATAGATTTGAAAGCAAACGGGTCAGAGCCCGAATGTGGAGATATTTTAAAAACCTGCAAGTGCTTTAAAAACATTTAAAACAGTATATGCAAAGTACAAGTTAGGACGTGCTCTCACATGATATACTCACCTCTCGTCTAACTGTGCACTCCTAATGTTCCTGTACCCATTCATGTGTTATCTCATAACTATCTAAAGAGTTTCTAACACTACTACTCGGTTCACGTTTATTTACCAACCTTAACAATTGAATAGAGAGTTCTACGTTAATTCCCGAATTCCCAATCATTAACAAAACCATTTATTGATAAAAGTTCCCTTTTTATCTTTTCAAAACATTACTATAACTATACTCGCAATTTAACATTGTAAATTCCTTCTCAATTAACCGTATATTTTCGCATCATAAATATACAATACAAGCACCCAAAGGCTAAGCTGCGGTGCACACATACTCTGCTATCCATCCCGGTACATCACGTACATAAGGATTACAAATTCCGAATCTCTCAGGAATTGTTGAAATAAACACTACACACAAAAATGGAGGCGAACATAATTCACATATCCATGGTCACATACATACCTACGCTCCATAGTCAGCTGGCATATTAACTCACAAATAAGTCGTTCTCTTGAACTATGTCCTCTAGGCACCAATCTAAATCCGGGCAACACAAGGATAAGAAGGTCCTAAGCGAACGTAAACCTCCCGTGATAGCAAGTATGGTAGGTATGTCATACACATAAGATTATATACTAAGCATTCACACATCTTAGATATCTCGATATTAATAAAGGTATACTCTACATCATTATACCATTATTCCAATTTCATATATTTCAAGTATCCCGATAATATATAAATTAAATAGTCGTCACGTCTCACGTCGTAATATCTTAAACTTAAAACTTATCTCAAATAGACTATTAAGTTTCGATAATTCCCACATATACCTAAGGTCTTTACTTCTGCCCCAAACCTTATTCCATCAAATCATTCAAATTTGCACTATTAACCCAAATATTATCTCACATAACGAATTTCATTTATTTAGAATAATTCCTCAAATTAAATTCCAATTAAGGTCCAATCTCATAATCATGCCTACTGGTCTTCCTTAAGGTTAAGGGTATTCATAATGTCACCAATATTATTAATCAAGGGTTAACATCATTAAGATTCAATTAAGGAAAATTTTTACCCATTCTGGGAAGGTCGATCGATCGACCTTTACCTTCGATCGATCGATGGTGGTCGATCGATCGACTGATGAATGTCGATCGATCGATTGCACCAGGTCTGTTACGGACTGCTTCGTTTTGCGGTTACAGTTTCGTTCCAAAACTCCATTTTTAAGCATGAAACTCCAAGACAAGGTTACTATGACATTATACTATCATCCTACAACAGTATTTACATTCTAAGTCCCATAATTCATCATTTAAAGGCTTGGTTTAGATCAAAACTACATCAAAATAATTTCCAGAATTCTTCCATTCAAGAATATCATTAAACTTCTTCTAATACCACTTTTAGATCATCAAGGTTCTGTTTATAACATATAAATCCGTCCAGAATATACTACATGCAATTCCTGCATAAATCATGGCCTTTAACTTCCAATTCATGGGTCTAATTTATCTCCAAAAATCAATTTTGAAAATTCCTAAACATGGAAACATATCTTGAATCAAAAGAGTTTAAATCACTTGCCTTAATTTATCTCAGAATTTGGTGTAGAATCTTGAAGTTAGGTTGTTCTCCCTCTGTTTTTCTGCAGAATTCTCTTCCTTCTCTCTCTCTCTCAAGCTCTTCCCAAGGTTTCCTTCTCTCTCTGTCTCAAGCTCTTCTCAAGGTTGAAGATAATGGAGTATGGAGGTGTGTTATGGTTTTTGGTAAGTTAGAATGGTATATCAACTTCTCCCGTAGCTCATGATGTCCCATAGTGTAGTTAGTGGGTTAAGTGGGAAAAGGAAATAGTCAGATTGTAATTTCTATTTTCGTCACTTTTTAATTTCCAAAAATGTAAATTACCAAAATACCCTTTATGATGCCGGTATGGCCCAAAAATACCCCGGGACCCAAACTAAACTTCCGGCTAGTGTCTTCTGACTATCTCGACCCTTCCGGACGCGTTGGCGCACTCAAAACGACCATACGATTAATGGAACTAAAATTCACTTTTTAATTTAATAACAAAATACCATGACGTGGTCACACGCGTCAAGCAAAATTCTCAAATTGCCGTATTTAAATCTCACGACAATTTCAATATTACAAATATTCATATAATGCCAAGTATACACATTATAATAAAATACTAACTCACATCTCGTTAATATTTTTATCCGGATTAATTTCCAATTAATAGACATTTAATTCAATTAATCCCCAAAAATAAATATCACAGAAAATACGGGGTATTACAGAGTATAATTTTGATCGTGCTGTGAAATCTTTTTTTCAATCGTAAATAGAAGCACAACCAAATTAAAATGCCACACAATACAAGATTTTTTTTTATTCGGCCGTGTTTCTATTTTTGTAAATAAATTAAAATATTATTTCGTGTCATATCGTGTCTCTTTTATTTGGATAATGTTCATGTTAGGTTAAAAAAATATTTCGTGTTGTATCCAATTTTCATTGGGTCGTGTTTGCATTTGATTAAAAAATTATGTCTTGTCGCTTTTACTTAGATTGTACTTGTGTCAAGTAAAAACATTTGTGTCGTTTCATTTTTTAATTTGGTGATGTTTTTATTTGGTTAAAAAAAGAATTTGTATTTATTAATTTTAATATATATAAAGTTAGAAAAAGATCCATAATATTATCAACTTAAAATTTTTGTTAACAGTCTTTTTTCTTAGTATTAGAAAAAGATGGAGAAGGTTTCTTTTTTTAGTATTGAGGTTAGTTTTGTCATTTAATAATTTTTTGGAGCGCATGAAGACTCAGAGGAGTGGGGATAGTTATACCCTTAAAAATTTATGAAAAAGAATATTTATGTCGCTGACGCGGATCCGTATCATTCAGTGAAAGTGATTCCACGGCAACAAATTGTTTTCATACAAAAAAAAAATGGTTGTTTATTAAAAAAAAATCTACTTAATAGACTAATTTTTTTTATCAAAAAATTTGTTGTACTTAAAAAAACAGTTTAAAAAAATATGTGCTACTAATCTTTTAACAAACTGTTTTTCACTTTTGTTTTTAATAAAAAACTGTTTTTAGAAGAAACTATTTTTAAGAAATGAAAATTTGTTTTTTTGAAAAAAAAAGGTTTCAATAATTTTTTTACTATTTTAAAAAATATTTAACATTTTTTTTTTACAATTTTTAACCTTTTTTTCCTTGTTTTTTAGTGAGTGTGTTTAATTTGTGTGTTAAAATTGTGTCTTCGTGTAGAGTTTTTTTTTTGGTTAAGTAAGAGTTTAGCCTTCTCTCTTTTCTAGTTGGACTGTCCACGTAAGTCTATTTATTGTGAACATTTAGCGTGTCTCTCTAATTTTTCTCTTTAAGTAATTATCTAACGCTATTTCATTCTAATCAGCATAGCATAACAAAAGTCTACAAAGATAGTACCCAATGTATAAAGCTTCTATTTTAGTTGGATCTCGGAGAAACAGATGTAAGCAAGCTTTGAGAAGTTGTTTCGAAGACTAGAACTCGCACGTCCATATTGAATAATATTACAAATGACATTATTTGGATGCTGAGAACTCTGACGGTAAATGGAGAGAGAATATGTAAACTGGGCTATAGGTCTTCTGTCTGTTCCTGCTTCACTTTCACTTGTTTGGTAAGTATGATATTGGATGTTAGTCCTCAGCTAATTGTATCTCTCCTTCGTTAATTGACAAGAAACCCACGCGCTTCTGCAAATATATGCAGATAAAGATGAATTAGTTTTCAGAATATAAAAATAAAATTAAAATAACGAACCTAATTTAATCGTCAAAAAAAAAGTACAGCGTTTATAGTTTTAGCCTGGCCGAGGCCAACCCATTAAAATTTCAGCAGGCTTTGGTTTGACCAGCCTTAGTACCTAATAACTTTGAATTTTTTTATTAAATAAATATAAATAGCATTTAAATTAAATTTTTACCAAATAAATCACCATTCATCCATCCATCCAATTTTATGCCCCCATACAACATTTACGCTTATATTAGTAATTGAGGATAATAAAAAGATGGAAAAATAACTCCTTTTATCCAATTATAACGCAGCACCAACCAATAAACTACACAGCCCGCCAATTATAAAATCAGAACTAAAGTGTTGGATCTACAAAATTATAATTATTCACTCTAAGGGAGAGGCAGTCACCTGAATCTTGAGAATTTTCAGGGGGCGAAATAATCTGAAGGGTAATTGTGACTGTTTCTATATATTCATCATAAAAAATGTTCGAAAACCAACACAAAATGGTAGTAAAAAAAATGAAATAAGTCTTAAAAATGACATAAAAGATAATTTATGTAATTTATATTATTATATGCCGGTATCTCTAAGAGATGTCACGCGTAGAGAGAGCGTGCGGGCACACACATAATGTGTGTGTGTGTGTATATGTTATTTACAATTTTTATTTAATATAGGGATTATATTTTAAAAGTTCTTGAGCCTCCCCATGCTGCAAAGTGCCGTTTGTGCCATTGTAAGTCGGACTGATGTTTTTGAGCACAGACACAACCCAAATTATGAGAATGACAGTCCAAATCCATATAGAATTCGTATTGCGGTTGAATTGTTGAGACTCTCCAACTTAAATTGTACCAGTATACAATAGGAGCAAGTTCGAAAATCTAGTGAAACAAAATTGTTGTCAAAAGTGTAAAGTAAGTAGCTAACTTTCTTGTCATGCAAGTGGAATGCAAGGGAAAAGTGTTACAGATGGAATTAAAGGTAAGTATGACTAACTGGCACACATGGGGTGTTGTAGATTTGTGGTATTCTTTTGGCACACGGACTACTAACTTAAATCCTGCATAAAACTATAACCAAACAATACCCCATTAATAAAAAATCAAGTCACCATTACAAGCTTAAGGAATTGAGCTTAGTTTTATAGTCTCCATTTGTGCTTGTTAGGTATCATGCTCTATTTATATCGTTTATACACATCAGCATTGATTCTCAATTGAAAATGATCATGTTTGGACATGTTCGTACCCACATGAATTAGAATAATCCTGAATTATTATATAAATTAGTGCGTTATTAATTAGATTGATCAAATGTCGTAATATAACCCATTACTCATATAATACTCATTGTCTGACAAATCACATTATTAATATATAGCTTATGTATTAATTTATCATGTATACTTTTTGTGTTTTAAAACTAATGAATGAATTTTATATTCTGCAGCTCTTTGGTGAAGGTTCAGCTTGGTCTGGAACTAATTCAATATTTCGAGAAAAAAACTCAAGCTTATGTTTAACATTACAATATAAATTGATTAGATAAACTTGAAACGGGCGTGGTTATAAACTTGCATGGACAATTTGACATCAGTGCCAAGTGAGAATAAATTGTGCATTTTGTTGCATTGGTTGTCGGTGTTGCTAAAAAATGTCCCTTTTTAAAGGGTCTTTGCAATAATATGCATACTTCGGAGTTTTTTTTCGCAGTTGAAAATAGTTTAGTTAGGGTCTTTGCGCCATCCTAATACATACCATTTAAAAGCCGGGAATTATATTTGGGGGAACCGGAAATTGACCATATATTTTTTTCCCAACTACATCATATATATCCACCTTCAAAATGTAGAAGCTGCACCATATATACTTATTAAAAAAAAAATTAAGGCACACACTTGTAATTATAAAATATTCAAGGGTAAAAAAGTGGGATTTCAAACTTCGTAGGTGAACAAATGTGAAAGGGCGGAACCAACCTTAACGTTGTTTTACATTAACACATTGGCCAGTGACTGTGTGGGTGGGTCTCCATCCGGAATGGAGCAGAGAAATGTTTGATTTTCTTTATCTAGCTTTATGTTTTTGTCACCGACTTTGGTGTTTAGTAGGTTTAACAGTAAAAAAGTTAAAAAGATCAATAAAACTATGTGTATCCTATCCCGTATAGTGCTCTCGTTCATACCCTCTACGTTAAAATCGTATATATTGTTGTTGTGATTTTACTCAGAGTATAAAATACAATTTTTTACTGTTTTATTTTATTATAGAATACAAAATAAGGTACATATAATATTACTCTAAAAAGATTTGTTCAACAAAAGACACCACAGTGTTTGCTTGGAGGGGACGCACAAAGTAAAAGACGAGTAACTTTTTTTGCTGGGGTCACAATGTATATGCCGACTATTCTGAAATTTACAAACCTTGGCGGAGGCCATGGCCCCCCTCTGCCATGCATGGCTATATTATCCTAAAAATAGAACTATAAAATAAAAACGATATAGCCTGCTTAAATAAAAACTTCGATTTTACAATTAATGTTTGCTAAAAGCTGGACGAAACTCTTGAAAACAGTAACTGAGTCAATAGTTGACAAAAAGATTGAGGACGAATATTTAAAGTCAAATAGGATTATGATTAGATCTTAATTGGTATAATCCACCGACTTAACAAAATGTCGTCCTTCTATATTTTATCTGCCCACAAAATTTTGTACCCCAGTATAGCATTTACTGTATCTTACTATTTACTCAATAGACTTGCAATAAAATCAACAAATCAAATTAAAATGTCAACCCCTATAATAATGGCATGAAAAAAAAGGATCAATGCCTTAAGGAAAAACAAACCCCAACTAATCTGACCCCTGTGGAGTAGAAGACAACTTTATTATAGTCAATAGTTTAAAAAAGAGAAAAAAATAGACCATTTTAGTTAGAATGAATCATCGAAGTAAAATTTTAAAACATTGTAGATGATGTGACACAAAACTATACCTCACGCGGCATCAAACCTGCATTAGACTTTTGGGGTGCACCATTCCCATTGTTAGCCATGCAAAAATGCACAATCTTTTGAGCTGCCTCGGCCTCGTCCCGGCTATCCATCATTAGCTTCTCCATCTCGGCCTTGGGTATCCTCATTTTCAGCCTCACCGGATCACTTTCCCAACCCCCTTTCGACTCCTCCATCATAATTCTCGCTGGTCTCATGAGAGAGAGATCTGAGACCGATCTTTTTGCTAGCATTAGGCTCTCGAGTCGGTCTTTCGCGCTCATGTGAATACTCGACCGGACTCTTCTCGGGCGTTTCTCATCAGGGAACTTGGGCAATTCAACTAAAAAATAAATCCTTTTGGGCCTCAATTCTTGATGAAGCTCCAATGGCTTTGCTCGAATACCGAAATGCTTAACAGCCTCTGATTCTAACAAAACATAGCCCGGGTAGTCCTTCACTACCTCACCAGCTTCCACTGGTGTCGTTAACTTGATTTGCTCGCCGTTGATCTTCATGACCTTTGTAGTTTTTTTACGCCCTAAGCTGTTTCCCATTTGTGTTTTCTGTTTTGTTATACTAGTGTTTGGCTCTCTACTTGTTTTTACTACAAAATGAACACAATAATCTCTCTTGGTTGATATTCGATACCTTTTGGGACCCTCTTTATGCCAACAAGAGCTGAAATCACATGGTGGGTGAAAGAAAGAGACGTGGTTTCATGGGTAGTTGTTGTTATGGGTCATAGGTCAAAGAAAGAGAGCAAATTTTGAAATTAAGCAGTGTTTGACAAATAAAAAAGTACTTGTGACTTTATAGCTATCTTTTAAAATCCTTAACTAACCGAAATTGTTCTTTACTTGCATGCTCATCAATCATATTATGGTGTTTAGATCCTTGCGGAAAATCTATTTCTTCACTTTCGAAAAAAAACATATGTAAGGCTCAGAAAGTCTCTAATATATGGGGAGACTGATGATTCTATTGAGTGGGAAACTTATTAAACTCACATTTTTATGGTGTATTTTCAAGACTCTACGCTGATATTTATATTTTAGTGACCATGAAAAGATAATTTATAGACACCGAAAATGTTTTAAAAAAAAAAAGTGGATGTCTAGGGACTAAAACGTTTCAGAAACGCATAATTTTTTTTAATATTAACATGACTATGTCTAAAAATCATAAAACTAAATATCTATTAAGTATATTGACCTAATGATAGGTTCATATTTTTATTGTTGAATTCCATTAATCGCTGTAACTGTATTCAGTTATCATTATAAATATTTGTTTTTTAGTGACTGACTATTTAACGATAATCACGGCGCATTGAATTTCAAAATCACGTGGTAAACCAAATTTGATTGGATGGAATTCTTGGGATAAAAATTAAACGGCATACGGAATCGACTACCGTCATTCTAATAGTGTTCCAATTAAAAGTGATTACTACTATTATTGTAGTGTCTATAAAAAGGTGGTGGACTGAGCCCGTCCGCGTTTATCTTAAAAACATTTGAATATGATTTTATTGCAGGTGTCCATATTAATACACTAACACTTTTGTCCATCTTTATCCTGAACCGAATATGAATATATCCCCAAGTCAGAAAAATGGATTCCATGCTTATATCATTAGTGGCCGCACCGAATTTGTTGTAGTACCCTAGTTTTTGATGAACCAAGATACCCTAATTGGCAATCTTTGTAGAATAGTTGTACCACATATCTATACACAGCACATTAATATATATTGATTAATATATACTGACGACACTATTATAATTTTATGGGATTTGGGGTAAAAAGGACTTGTTACTATTCTTATGATTATTACTAGACTAAAATTTACAGTTAAGAGTAATAGTCCCTATTTTCATAATAAACTCACGATGCAACACGTCACCAATAAAACACGGACGGAATGACATATTTAACGCTCCAAGCTTGTACAAGTTGTGTGCCAACAAGAACCATAATGACCAAAAGACCTTAACATAAAAGAGAAATAACACTAATCAAAACTACATCAGTCCAAATGCAAATATAGATTGAAACGCGATTCTCACTCCAGTTGATTCTCATTAATCATCACGGAGCTCTAATTGAAGCCTTAATTAATTACATTGTCATTAATTTTGTATACACAATTTCCTACCTTCGGATTCAGCCTATGTTTCTACGGTCGTGCTTAGGAATGGAATGAATCGAGTCGAGCTGAGCTCTTACTTAATCTTGATTTTTAAATGAGCTTGGGATCATGTTTGAGCATAGCTCATTTACTAGACGAATGAGCTGAACTCGAATAACTCGATTTAACAGGGTTTAGCTCATTGATGCCTTAAAAGAAGAGCTCGAGGCGAGCCTAATGATCGCAACATTTTATACGTGATCAAAATTGTGTTTGAGTTCCATTTGTTTGCTTAACAAACCAGCCAATCTCAAGCTTTAAACGAGTCGAGCTCGAGCCGCTCATGAATAACTCGGTTTGTTTGCAGCCCTATTTGTGCTATCGTGGAACTATATTGAGTATTTTCTAGAAGCATAATTGATTTACATCATTTACTATAAACCTTCTACTTGATTCTTTCATGTCTTATATTTTAGGGAAGTTTTATATAAACCATCCATTTCTTTCTCTACACCCCATTCATTTTTTTAGGATGTTTTTATTTAAACCCATGATTTTAGGATGTTTTTATTTAAACTCATGATTTCAATTTATAGTCCCTGTTTTTCTCTAGCCTCGTAGTATTGGTCTCAAAAACAATTTATCACACCCGGATGAAGGGAACTATTGAATAAAAGAAATTTTTTAGAAAGTTGAACAAATGAACATCCTTCAACAATACCTCCCCTTTCACACAACGATAACCTAGGGAGTCGTCGCTGCCCCTTTTGCCGAACCTTCTTGTTCCATCGCCGATCTTTGTCCTCCACCCAGCCTTCACCAATCGGTTTTTCCATTGCATTTTGTAGTGGCAGAGGTTTTAATTTGTTGGGGGTGGATTATCATCAGTTTATTTCTTTTTTTTCTTCTTTTTTTGAACTCCTAAATAGGTTTCACACTCTAGAAAACCATGTATTACATTCTTCTTCAAAGTTCCATTACTTTCCTTCTTGCTTCCATTATAGGTTATTTTGTATTTTATGATTGGGCTTATAAATGGTATTCGACTTTACCGGTTACTGGTTTCAGAAATTGAAGTTGATTTTCGTTTTTCACAACTTGAACAAAAGTTGCTTAATTCCAATTTGAGCGAAAGGGTTTGTTTATTGCCGGTTTTAAAATTTGAAAGGATGAGCAATTAAGATATTTGTTTTTGCAGATAAACATATTTAATGAGAATTTTGAAGTTGGAGTCGGTGGCTAGAATAAGGGTTGATTTTGCATAATTACAATTTGTTCAATCTCGTCTTACGTGGGGTTTAATAATTGATACGAACGATTTATTTAAAAGTTTGCTTTCTATAACATTGAAGGACAAAAGCCCAACAATACCAATAATGAATCTACAATTAAGAACCTATCTGAAAATACTCTCTCTCTTATAGCACATCAATCCATGTTAACTGGGTAGGAAATCTAATTGTGGGTTTGTTTAGTGTCTAAGGTTATCCATCATTAATTCCTTATGATTCAGCCTTCGTTAGCAGTGAACACATAAGCATTGTATAACCATTCAATAACATAATGGAAACTAAGAAGCCCTGGAACAATCACAGACAAGGAATGAAACATGCTAGGTTTATTTCTTATTAAACATGCCAAAGTTTAATTCTCTCACAATCCCCATTATCAAACAAGAAATTGAGAAGTCATTTGTGGGGTTTGTGAGTTTGCCCATTGTATTTGAAACAAGATACATACTTTGTGTCTTGATTAGTCGGCGATAGATTTGTGGCTGAAAACGTAGAGGTTGCCAACAAATTGACCCAAAGTGCATTAAGGGTTAAGGGTATTGTTGGCTTTATTTAATTAAATCTAATCACGAAGTTAGGGCAAACATCGTAATTGTAAATTAATTAATTTTATGCTTCTTTAAGTGTGATCCATATAAGTCGGCAGATTTGAATTAATTGAATCTAGTCTTTAGATGTACTCAAAGACTCGTTCTTTGATCCACGTAAGATACATTTTACTTGGAGGTACTTTTGTGGAGAGTAGTTATTAATGAATTTAATGGAAAATTTTTGGTCCTCTTCTACCCTATATATGATATACTATTCTCCGAAAAATAAGTCATTCTAAACACAAAATATATTGGGCTAGGGAGAGAGAATTCCGAAATTATATTTAAGTGCAATTTTCTTATTAAAGAAGATGGACCACTGGAGCAATTAATCAAGATGATTAAAAGAGAATACAACAAAGTTGATCAATGCATTGTATCAATGTAAGTTTTCTTTTCCACTGTTTAGGCATATTCTGTGAAAAATATGAAGATCCAAGATCATTTTATTGAGAACAATCATAAGCTAAAGTTTAATTATATTAATGTGTTTATGATTAATATTAGGGGGGTCTTAAGAATTATTTTATATGTGGTATCAGAGCTAAAGTTTAATATCTCATGATTTTTTTAATTAATATTTTTTTTTGCCTATAATGGACTTTCGAAGAAAGAAAAACACGTATACAATGTAGTGGATATATATTGCAGTAAGATAGATCGCAAAAAATTGTGATCTTACAATGACAATTATAATCAAAGCTAGATGCTTTAGTCTACAACTTCTCGTGTTATTTTAATTAATTGATTAAACTTGTGAATTAAATCAAAATATGATATTGAGAATAAAATACTCACTCGATGAAATAAAAAGAGAATGAGATGGATTTTCAACTATCACACTTGAAATTTTAAAATTTTAAGACCCCCCCCCCCCCCCCCCCATTTTGAAGGCTCACTTTGGAACTAGAACCCTGATTGAGAGAAATTCAAAGGGGTATCAGATATATGCATCGAAAGAGAGAGATCCACCTTTGCCAAAACGCAGTACACATACCACCTCAAAGAGAATCCTCCTCTTCCCCCTCCTACACCCAGACTATAATTAAGGAATTTATCCAAAATGATCAATATGAAAAGTTACAACACTAAAAGTCTGAGCAAAAAAGCATTGTAAGTAATAAAAAAACGAACATATTAACCACGTGATATATATATATATACCGTAGATACACATTTTTATGGAATTGGTTTCATGAGCGACAATAGAAGGCTTTGGCTTTTGATCTGACTTTCAATATGGTAAAAATTTAAAGCGTATTCCTTTATTAGTAGAGAGAGATATAATACCTATTTGTCTTTAAGAGAGAGGTCGTTTTTTGAGAGTAATAAGTAGAGAGAGAAAGATAGATAGATAGATAGATAGATAGATAGATAGATAGATAGATAGACTACCTATTTGAACTCATTACATCCTATAACCAAATTTGTTTTATAAAATTGTAGAAGCCCTCGGTATTGGTCTCAACTCTTCAAAGGTTACCTTTTGAGCTCATACACAATGGCCCACTGGAGTACATCCTTAAATATTGCATTCTTTAATTAAGGTATTAGCCACGTGTAAGTTCAAAACGCCTTCGGGCTACTATTTTATATATATACATAGATTATCGAAAATAATTATAAATACATCATTTGAGAGAATGGAAAGACATCTTGTGCGACTGAAAAATATATATCCCTTACTTTAAATTTCCTATATTTTTCGTTTCATTAGACACTGTCTTTAATGTAATTTATTTTCTCCTATGTAGTTTAAGTCAAGCCATTTTGAAGTTGTAGTTAACATTTTCTCTTATTTTTTTCTTAATAGTGCCAACTTGAAAAAGTGTTTTTAACTCCCCTTGCAATTATGCAAGAGTACCGGGTTAACAATTGAATATGTTGTTCCGTCTAATAATTGAAAAATAAACTTCAAAATTTTAGATGGTAAACGATTACTATTTTTTAGGAGTTAGGATTGTATTATGTTTATTTTTGTTTGGTTTTATTACCCATTTTAGAAATTTACTAGGATTAAGACAAAACTAGTGATGCCTATAAATAAGACATTTGTCCCCTTTTTTTGCAACCGCCATATCTTATTATTGATTAATGAGATTTATGTCTGAGAAGACTTATTTAAGTTTTCTGTTGTGGAAGTAACTATAAATAATTAGCATGTAGTCCGCACAATGAACAGGTGAAAATATATAGTATGAATATTGTTGAAAGAAAATATACTATTTTATTATACTCTCGAAATTATATTATTTCATTATATATAAATAGCATATGTAGTCACATAGTAGTATTGTTAGCCTAAAAAATAACTGTGTAAAAGTTTATTCCAGTGATATGTTGCATGAACAAAAACTCAAAACATAATAAATATTCAATTATAAATTTGAAAATGTCTTCAGCATTCCAAGCGCCATTGTGCTCACTCAATCCTTGATGTCTATTCCTTTGCTCCTGCAGATTAACGACGTTTTATTTTAAATTATATTGATGTTTAAGAAAATAAGTTATATTCTAATGTCAATTTATGTATTTAACAGTATTTATTAAAAGTTACCCTATTGTTTTAAATCTCATGGACGTCCTTATGTTGTTTCGATCCTCGACAACTTTCATTTTCGTAGATTGAGAACTCAATTATTGTGCGATATGCATTTACCGAACTTTAGCTTCCTCAGCAAGTGGTTAAATATAAAAAGGTAAAAATAAAAAATACATTCCACAAAAAACTTCACAAACCTTAATAAAACTTTCGACAGTACCAATCTGAGTCGTAATAGAATGATACAAAGATGTAATATGCACAAGAACCAACATGTTCTTCGGTAGAGATAAACCCTCTTATTCACATAAAAAGGGAAATAATATGAAGAAAATCAGTTGAGCTTCAATTCTACCTACTCTTAAAAGCTACAAGTTGGCCCACTCACTACTCCTATGGAAAATAACCAACCAAAAATAAAAGAAAAAAAATCTAATAAACCCAAGAAAAATCAGTTCTTTACCATGTAAACAGAAAAGAGACTCTAAGGACGTATAGGTTCAACCATACCACTGATAAATCTCCTTTGTAACCCTCCCAAACTACACATAATCTAAAACTAAAACTAAGCTTGTTTTGCTAAAACCTGGGAGTTTATGAATGTGCCATGAAAACCTTACAGGACTCTAGAGGGGAGCTTAACTAACTCCATAGTTATTGCGTTAATGATCTTTGAAGTACCTTATACCTTTGACTTACTTAAGTCTATATTGTATAAGTGTTCAACTAATTTGGAAATAGTGACAAAATTGGTTGTCTAACCTAGAATCCAAAGAACCTCATAATTATTCTCTCTAATCCTCTTCAATGATCCAATCAAGGTATAAATTGAATCACACTACACACATTAGAAGTGCATACATGTGTATATATTGCTCATAATTGATTGTGTGTTAAATTCCCCTTAAAATGTTGTTTTAATAATTTTTGGGAATTTTTAAACATTTTTAAAATAATGATTTCTTAAATAAAAGTGTTTTTATAAACTTTGTGGGGTTAAAATCCTATTATGAAAACTTTGTTTTTCATTAAGATGTTTGATTGGGTAGAATATCAGTGCGCCAAAGACTTCAGGGTGTTGCCTGTAATTATTTTAGGACGCGCGTTGCCAGCCAATGGAATGCTAACACTTGTCATCTTCCTGTTATCTCATTTTGTGTTTGTTTTGTAAGAGAACTGCCTGGTGTGTTGTGGATCGTTAGATCAAACCTAATCTATGGCCTGCATGTGTTTTAAGTCCATCCATGTGCTATCACTTTGGACCAATCACCTTCGTTTTAACCACCGCTGTTTTATCACCCTTGGATCAAGTCAATATAAGGAAGACCAAATCTCAATCGTTGATTTCGATCAGCAATCCAGAACCTTCCTTGGCTCCTATATAAACCCTCTTATTATCAACCTTTTGGAACTTTTCGCAGTCGTCCAAATTGAGAGGAAAAAAAAAGAGAGAAGAGAGAAGTAAAAGAGAAGAGAGAAAAGAAAAGAGAGAAGAGAGAGAAAGGGAATTGTGTTAGAGAAACCCTAACCCTAACCCTAAACAACTTCAAACCATCTTCAAACCTTCGTATATTCAAAACCCCAAACACAACCTTGAGTGTTTAAGAGAGATTGGTGTTACTGGTTTGATCGTTTGTAGCTGTAACCTCTTGATCTGTGATCTTGTTACCAACTTAGACATTTTTGGTGAGATCTGTATTTCTTTATCATAGAAATCTTAGATCTACACTTTGCATGTCACATTTCACTAGATCTGCATATTTGTTTCTCATTTTAAGAAAATCTTTGCTGATTTAGATCTCTAAATGTTTTATGTTTTCTGTTCTTACGAAATTAAACCTTGACCTAGTTGGATTCTCACTTGGAGATTTTCGATCTCGAAAATATTTTTAAAACTGAGATTGATTAAGATCTTGAACGATTTTGAAGCAAGATATCCGTGGAATCTGGGATATATTAAAAGGTCAAAAAGGTTTTAAGTTCTGTAAGAAAGAAAGAAAAGAAAATCACAACATATAGTCTTCATATGTAATTGTCTAGGACTGTTTGTAAAAACTAAGTGTGTGTGAGTTCATGCATGTGTTTAGAAATCACATCACAAACACTTGATACACTACCACACTGAAAGTGTTGGGTATAAGATCAAAGATTATTGAGTCGACGCAAGGAAAGCTAAAGCAAAGGAAGTTATCAAATTGGAAGAACATCATCAATAATCAGATCTACAAGAAGTTAGAAGGACACCAAGTGGGGTATATTCCTAAACTTATAATAGGCTGAGTTGTGTGCATGTATGTTGTATTGTTTGTAACTGTTATTTGTTTTTAGTGGATTTTTACTTTCGTGACTTAGAAGTCACCGTGGATGTTTCCTCTATTGGGAGAGGTTTTACCACGTTAAAAATAGTGTGTTCTGATTATCTTCATCTCCTCATCTCATTCTATAGTGTGCTGAATTTTTGAAACTATCTTAGTTTTAAAACTGATTACAAAGTCTTGGTTATTCTTGTACATAAGTTTTTGTAAACACATCTTGTTGTTTATCATTTTTATTTTCAAAAGAAAAGGGTTTCTTCAACAAACATCTCGGAGTTGCTTATACAGTTTAATTTTTTTATTAAATGGCATTAGCAACATTTTTCAATTGGTATCAGAGCCCTGTAAACTTTTATTTCAAAAAGGATCTTGTGTTTCTGAAATCGTTTTCTGAAAATCCTAACTATGGACGAGAAGAATGAAAGGTTTGGTAATATGTCCAGACCTCCACTCTTTGATGGAAACAACTTTGCTTACTGAAAAGTAAGAATGGTTGCCTTCATCCAAGGGACTTTAGGAGATGATGTCTGGGACATTATTGAAAATGGATATACTTATCCTACTAAACCAGCCACTGAAGGAAGTGATGAGAGGGTGAAGAAAATCTTAAGTGAGTTTACCCAAGAAGAGAAAACAATTTCTCGCAATAACAATAAAGGCAAGAATGCCATCTTTATGTCTATTAATGAGTATGAGTTCAAGAGAATCTCATCTTGTGCCACTTCTAAGGAAGCTTGGGACACATTAATCACTGCCCATGAAGGAGACTCCAGAGTTAAAGCTGCTAAAACTCAAATGCTTACCCAGCAGTACAACTCTTTAATTATGTCTGACTCTGAGTCTTTTGACGATTTTTACATGAACCTAACTGATATAGTTACTAAGTTGCATGCTAATGGTATAACATATGATATGAATGAGATTGTTTCTAAAATCCTAAGATCATTACCACAAAAGTTTGACAGCAAGATGTATGCTATTGAGGAGATGAGTGATCAAAACCTCACCCCTGAGTTACTCAGTAGCAAACTTAGGACTGTGGAAATGGAATTAGACTTTAAGAAACAATTAAATCAGTCTCAAAGAAAATAGCCCAACTCTAACTTGAGTTTTTCCTCTAAGATATCTAAACATGAGACTAATCTGACCAATTGTGACTCTGATGAGGAGTGTGATATAGACAAACTAGATAATCAGATTGCCTTAATGTCCAAACATTTTAAGAAAATTATTAAATTTAGAAACAAACAGGCATCTAAACAAGGCAAGCCTATTTATCCAACTGTGTCTAATCCCAAACTTCATGAGAGAGGTCTCGACAAACATCCTAAGGACAACAACATCAGATCTAACAGAGATCTTAAAAAGATTGAATGTTTTAGATGTGGGAAACTAGGTCACATTGCTCATGATTGCAGAGTTAATCTGAATAAAATCAACACACACAATAGAGCCAATGTATGTAAAACTTGGGATGATTCAAGTGACTCTGATGAAGAGGAACTTGAGTCATCAAATGTACTTGACCCTTGCATGTCCTTTTTTGCTAAGATCATTTACAATGATGATATGCCTGTGTGTGATAATGATACTTCTACTCCTACTTTTGTGAATACTGCTTTGACTGGCCTAGATGCCTTGTTATCTGAAAATATTGCTAGCTCTAGTTCCATGAGTGTGAGTCAAAGAGATCTCGATAACGACGATGTAAATGGGTGCGTGAGTACTAAAATTGAATCGTTAGGGGTCACTACACACACTTCACTTAGCGACTCAGACACAAATGACCTCCCAGATATTCATACTTTGTATGCTAAAACTCTTAAAAAAGGCACTAGACTGGAGAAGACTGTTAGAGACCTGACTAAGAAATTAGATGATCTAAGTCTTATTGTGAAGCTGAATGCCGAAGAGTACACTAACTAGTGTCTGACACATCAATCTGAGATTGAAACTTTTGATCAAAAATTAAAAGAGTTGACCAAAACTAATGAAACCCTGGAAATGAAATACAAGGGAACATTATTAGAACTGGAGGAAGCAAAAACAAAGACAGCAACTATTTTAAAAAAAAATTCTAAGTTTGAAAACAATTCAAATTGTTTCAGTGACTTTGTTGTTGACTCCAAGACCAATTCTGATGATAGAACCGGCATTGGATTCTGCCCTAAGAATAAACCACAAACTAAAAATCTTGAACCTATTAAGTTGGTGTCTGGGGGCAAAAGACCAATCGAAACATGTCCAGATTTTCATTTTATTAAAAAGGAATATGATCAAAAGCAACAACAGAAAGACATTGGAGAGTCTGGTAACTCTAACGCTGACAGTATACTTGAGACTAAATACGTCTGTCCTTTGATCAGAAAGGCTGAATCTACCTTTAAGACCATACCTCCTAGGAATAAGACTTCTGAACAGAATCCTATTAAACCCATCTTTAGAAGTTTCCCTAAGGAAGTACACCCCTCAAGCAATCAATATTGCTCCTACTGTGATGTTTATGGTCATTCTTTTGAAGGTTTTTATTCTAGGCGTCTAAACACGACCCTGTGTACAACACTCCTGTTTACAAGAACTTTAACTATTCTAGGCAAAATCGTAACCATTATGTCCTTCCAAGATAACCTGACAAGAACTCTAACTACAGGAATAGAAAGACCAAAACTAAGAGTTCATTTAAGAGAAAGGCTCCCAGAAACTTTCCTAAACCAAAAGCTCAACTTTTCCACAAAAATCAGTTTGTTGCTCCAAATATTTTTCGACAAAAAGATGCTTCTCGAAAATTTTATCAAATGAGAGAAAACTTGCGCAAAATTAAAACTAGAGCAATTTGGGTTAGAAAAGATGATCTTGCACCCCAAATGAAGTGTAATATTGTTATCACTGCCTTAAAGGCTGAACACACTTCATCTGGTTGGTACTTAGATTCAGGATGCTCCAAACATATGATAGGAGATGAAGCCAAACTCTTAAACAAAACCAGATTTACTGGTGGTAAAGTAGTTTTTGGTGACGGAGTTTCATCCCAGATCATAGGTAAAGGAATCCTAAAATAAGAGGGAATGCCTATTTTGGAAAATGTACTTTTAGTTAAAGGCATTAAAGCCAACCTCCTAAGTATATCACAATTTTGTGACTCAGACCATACAGTTACCTTTTCAAAGAACACTTGCAAAATTCTAAATGATAAAGGTGAATGCATCATTACCGGATCTAGAACACCTGACAATTGCTATACTGTCAAGACTAGTTCGGAAACCTGTAACATTGTCAGAATGGATGACAATGAAATCTGGCATAATCGTATGGGTCACCTAAGTTATGATATCCTTGGTAGATTGTCTAGTCAAGAGATTGTTAGAGGAATTCCTAAAATTAAACCTATTTCCAGTGTTGTTTGTGGTCATTGCCAGGAAGGAAAAATAGTTAAGACTTCGCATAAAAAGGTTAAAGACATTCTCACCTCTAGACCTTTAGATCTCATCCATATGGACCTTATTGGTCCCTCTAGAACTGTTAGTCTTTGTGGACACAGTTATATCTTTGTCATGGTTGATGATTTCACACGATTTACTTAGGGTTGCCTTCTTGAAACATAAATCTGACACGTTTCAGAATTTTTTAAAAATTTTACTAAGAATTGAAAATGAGGACACACAAGTTAATCGCATTCGTAGCGATAGAGGGGGAGAGTTCATAGACACGACAATAGTTAAATATTGTAACTACAACGGTTACAAACACGAATTCAGTGCCACTAAGACTCCTCAGCAGAACGGTGTTGCCGAAAGGAAAAATCGAACTCTTCAACAGATGGCACGTGTCATGTTGCATGCCAAATCTCTACCTAAGTACTTTTGGGTAGAATCTATTAGAACTGCATGTCATATCATTAATCGGGTTTACCTTAGGAAAAACACTAAACAAACCCCTTATGAGTTGTGGTACGGTAAGAAGCCTAATCTGAAATATCTAAGAACTTTCGGAAGTCAGTGTTATGTCTGTAAAGACAGAGAACATTTGTCTAAATTCGAGACGCGTGGTGATAAAGCCATATTTTTAGGTTACTCTCCAAACAGTCGTGCTCATCGTATATACAATCTGCGTACTAAGACCCTTATGGAGTCGATAAATGTAATTGTAAGAGACACTATTGTTGAAAATAAGATATCTGAATCACATATTGTGGTTGAATCTGAAAATGATTTCAAAAATGATTCACCAGAAATAGATGACTCATTACCTATTGAGAGTCCAGAAGTACCTGGCTGGGTCTCTAAATATCATCCCATTGACAACGTGGTCGGTAATCCTAATGAGCCAGTCCGTACTAGATCCCAATTAAGAAATTATGCTAATTATGCATGTTTCGTCTCCCTTGTGGAACCGAAAAATGTTAATGAAGCATTGAATGACACACACTGGATTTCTGCAATGCAGGAAGAACTTTTACAATTTGTCATTCACGATGTCTGGTATCTTGTACCGCGGCCTCAAAACAAAAATGTTATTGGGACACGTTGGATCTTTAAGAACAAATCTGACGAAAATGGGGTAATCCTTAGAAAAAAAGATAGACTAGTTGCTCAAGGTTACTCACAAATAGAAGGGATAGATTTTAGCGAGACATTTGCCCCAGTCACTCGTCTTGAATCTGTTCGACTTCGTTTCGCCATAGCGTGTCACTTAAAATTTACACTTTATCAAATGGATGTCAAGTTTGCCTTCCTCAATGGAATTCTATCCGAAGAGACGTATGTAGAACAACCCAAAGGGTTCATTGACCCAAAATACCCAAACCATGTCTTTCGTTTAAAAAAGGCTTTGTATGGCTTAAAACAAGCTCCTAAAGCTTGGTATGAACGCCTATCCAACTTTTTGTTGGATAAGGGTTTTAACATAGGAGCAAATGACCAGACCCTCTTTGTCAAACATTTTTACAAACACATTATTATAGCCCAAGTCTATGTAGACGACATCATCTTTAGGTCTACTTCAACATCTGAAGTTAAATCCTTTTCTGCTATTATGCATAAGGAGTTTCACATGTCCCTTATGGGGGAGCTACAGCTTTTCTTAGGATTTCAAGTGAAAAAGAATTCTAATGGATTATTTGTCTCTCAAACCAAGTATGCCTTAGATCTTGTTAAGAAATTTGGTTTAGATAATGCTAAAGTTGCCAAAACGCCCATGAGTACTACTGTTAAATTATGTAAAGATGAAAATAGGAAGTCAGTTGATTCCACACTTTATCGTAGTATGATTGGTAGCCTACTCTATCTAACTGCCTCACGACCAGATATAATGTATGCTGTATGTCTGTGTGCTCGTTACCAGAATAACCCTAAAGAGAGCCATTTATCTTGCGTAAAACGTATAATAAAGTACATCAAAGGCACTCTTAATCTTGGACTTAGGTACACTAATGATACCTGCAGCACCATCATAGGGTATACTGATGCTGATTGGGCTGATTGTACTGATGATAGTAAAAGTACATCAGGTGCCTGTTATTATGTCGGCAATAATTTAGTAGGTTGGAGTAGCAAAAAATAGAATTGCACATCTTTATCTACGGCTGAGTCCGAATATATAGCAGCAGGTAGTTGCTGTGCTCAATTGTTATGGATAAAATAAATGTTAAGCGACTATGGGATTAAAGAAGATCAGTTACAATTGTATTGTGACAATCAAAGCGCCATTAACATATCTAAAAACCCGGTTCAACACTCGCGAACTAAGCATATTAAAATAAGACATCACTTTATACGCGAACTTGTTGAGACTAAGGAGTTAGAAATCCATTACCTGCCTACTGATCTTCAACTTTCAGACATGTTCACTAAACCTCTAGACTATAACAGATTTCTGTATTTGCATAATTCTATAGGTATGGTATGTGCTGATTAATCTCTTAAGACCTTAATTTTTTTTCCCTTTGTCCATTTGATACAAAATGGGGGAGAAATTTGAGTCTTACGGGTTCAATGTTTTGTTCACATCTAAACTGCTTGATCTTAGTGTGCATATTTGCAGGAACCTCTTCTACTGATTTTCTACCATTTCTAGTGTACAAATTCGTAAATAGTTGAGTTATGTAATTTTTGACTTTCTAGGAAATGGGTAGATAGTATCTTTTGTATACGACTAGGTTTTATTTTTTTTTGGTTCCCTAAGAGTTTAAGCTAACTCAAACGAGATTTTGTCTCATATTTCCAAAGGGGCAGATTGAAGCACCTTATACCTTTGACTTACTTAAGTCTATATTGTATAAGTGTTCAACTAATTTGGAAATAGTGACAAAATTGGTTGTCTAACCTAGAATCCAAAGAACCTCATAATTATTCTCTCTAATCCTCTTCAATGATCCAATCAAGGTATAAATTGAATCACACTACACACATTAGAAGTGCATACATGTGTATATATTGCTCATAATTGATTGTGTGTTAAATTCCCCTTAAAATGTTGTTTTAATAATTTTTGGGAATTTTTAAACATTTTTAAAATAATGATTTCTTAAATAAAAGTGTTTTTATAAACTTTGTGGGGTTAAAATCCTATTATGAAAACTTTGTTTTTCATTAAGATGTTTGATTGGGTAGAATATCAGTGCGCTAGAGACTTCAGGGTGTTGCCTGTAATTATTTTAGGACGCGCGTTGCCAGCCAATGGAATGACAACACTTGTCATCTTCCTGTTATCTCATTTTGTGTTTGTTTTGTGAGAGAATTGCCTGGTGTGTTGTGGATCGTTAGATCAAACCTAATCTATGGCCTGCATGTGTTTTAAGTCCATCCATGTGCTATCACTTTGGATCAATCACCTTCGTTTTAACCACCACTGTTTTATCACCCTTGGATCAAGTCAATATAAGGAAGACCAAATCTCAATCGTTGATTTCGATCAGCAATCCAGAACCTTCCTTAACTCCTATATAAACCCTCTTATTCTCAACCTTTTAGCACTTTTGGCAGTCGTCCAAATTGAGAGAAAAAAAAGAGATAAGAGAGAAGTAAGAGAGAAGAGAGAAAAGAAAAGAGAGAAGAGAGAGAAAGGGAATTGTGTTAGAGAAACCCTAACCCTAACCCTAAACAACTTCAAACCATCTTCAAACCTTCGTATATTCAAAACCCCAAACACAACCTTGAGTGTTTGAGAGAGATTGGTGTTACTGGTTTGATCATTTGTAGCTGTAACCTCTTGATATGTGATCTTGTTACCAATTTAGACATTTTTGGTGAGATCTGTATTTCTTTATCATAGAAATCTTAGATCTACACTTTGCATGTCACATTTCACTAGATCTGCATATTTGTTTCTCATTTTAAGAAAATCTTTGTTGATTTAGATCTCTAAATGTTTTATGTTTTCTGTTCTTACGAAATTAATCCTTGACCTAGTTGGATTCTCACTTGGAGATTTTCGATCTCGAAAATATTTTTAAAACTGAGATTGATTAAGATCTTGACCGATTTTGAAGCAAGATATCCGTGGAATTTGGGATATATTAAAAGGTCAAAAAGGTTTTAAGTTCTGTAAGAAAGAAAGAAAAGAAAATCACAACATATAGTCTTCATATGTAATTTTCTAGGACTGTCTGTAAAAACTAAGTGTGTGTGAGTTCATGCATGTGTTTAGAAATCACATCACAAACACATGACACACTACCACACTGAAAGTGTTGGGTATAAGATCAAAGATTATTGAGTCGACGCAAGGAAAGCTAAAGCAAAGGAAGTTATCAAACTGGAAGAACATCATCAACAATCAGATCTACAAGAAGTTAGAAGGACACCAAGTGGGGTATATTCCTAATCTTATAATAGGCTGAGTTGTGTGCATGTATGTTGTATTGTTTGTAACTATTATTTGTTTTTAGTGTATTTCTACTTTCGTGACTTAGAAGTCACCATGGATGTTTCCTCTATTGGGAGAGGTTTTACCACGTTAAAAATAATGTGTTCTGATTATCTTCATCTCCTCATCTCATTCTATAGTGTGCTGAATTTTTGAAACTATCTTAGTTTTAAAACTGATTACAAAGTCTTGGTTATTCTCGTACATAAGTTTTTGTAAACACATCTTGTTGTTTATCATTTTTATTTTCAAAAGAAAAGGGTTTCTTCAACAAACATCTCGGAGTTGCTTATACAGTTTAATTTTTGTATTAAACGGCATTTGCAACGTTTTTCAATCTTTAGTTCTGATTTCCATGTCTTCTAAACATATATAAAAGAAATAATGTACTCATCATCTTCTATTTTTGAAACGTTGTCTCTGGGAAGAAACAACGGCTCACCACCGTACTATTGGTCACTATAGATATGTTTCTTGATATCGCCTCTAAATTCACCCTTGACTGTTTTCAAATTGAGATGGATTTCTGATAAAATGCTTTTTAACCCTTCGCCACATTCGTTGAAAATTAAGTCTGTCGGAGTCATACAAGAGACATATCAAAGATTAGGAGATGAAGAGAAGCAATATGTGGATGGTATGGGGTGGGCTTGTAGTTGGAAGATAGAATATCAATCGGCTATAGAGGATGATAAACCGTTTGAAGCTCAACAGATGTTTTGAAATTGATTCAGTTGGTCCGTTCGTTTCTTCAGGTGGACGTATGGATATCAAAATCAACTTGTTAATTTTGAATTTAATTATGCATTAAATTCTATTAATACCTCTAATACTATTGTATTAGATGTATAATATAGATACAGATATTACGCTCATATATAGAAAGTGTAAAATCTATTTCTACATAATTTTTATATTTTACATGAACTTGATTTTACCGTCAAGTAGACAAAATAAAAGTGAACTTGTTTTTATCGTCAAATTGACAAAGTAGTACAACAATTAAAGTGACAATACTGAAACAACCAGTTTAATACTCAAAGGATATATTTGATTGAAAAGATGGAGAATAAAATATTTAGCTTCGAAAATATTTTACATAAAAACGTTTTTGTTCAGTAGAAAAAAAATTCGAGCTAACATTTTAGTTTTTGTGTATGATTGTAAAGATGGAAAATAAGATGTTAAAGATAGAGAGCAAGGTATAGATTAAAGTTTTTCAAACTGCGGTTGTAAAAAAATTCTACGAAAAATGTTGAAAGATATAAGTTGAAAAGTCGAGAAAATAATTATTTAGATAGCTTTACATTCTTTGGCCTCAAAAAATGTTTCTATGAAAAATATTAGCAGTCAAACACTACTTTTTTTTTAGTGTATCGTCAAACACTACTGAAAGTAAAAAGAAGTAAAAACACCAATGATATCTTATTTTCCATGATATTATCGAACAGACCAAATAATGATCAATCGGTAAAATTTCGACATTTCCATAATAATACACACAGGAAGGCGCTTAATGGGATATTTCTTACCACACAAAATATCCCTTTTTCTTGTAGTTATTTTCTACTTAATTCCAGCAAATCTTAGAAAGTTGGAGCTAATTTTCACAATTCATTCATGTAATGCCAACTATCAATCTATGACATGATGGTCTAAGAAAAAATCTCGTCCGAGGTAATACAAGCCTTTCCCTTCATAAGATATAACAGACTAAACAACTTGGGGGGTAGAGCAGCCAAACTTGTGGTTGGGACTCAACTCCTTTATATTAGTTAATTTGTTAAATTAATCTCGACTGGTTTCAACGTTATAATGTGATTATAAAAATTTTGTTCTCGGTTGAATTGCGTTTTTTATTTCTCTCTAAAATTGTCAATCGATTTAGTTAACATTTGGTAAAAATCAAGTTCATAAAGGAATTTATTGTACGAAATTTTAAACTTTGAAATAAATTATGAAACTTTCTATATCAACCACAAAAGTCAATTTAATGGAGGGCACTAAAAGATTTTATTTAATTCACCCTCTTTCCCCTTTTATTTTATAGAGAATTAAGGGTGTCCCCCCTCAGATATATAGATTATGTACTTTTAGGACTTAAAATAATATTGATTATGGATATAGGACAACAAACATTTCGTTTCCAATTTTGGTCCCTATTTTTAAATTAAAGGGACACGTGACATGCTGTGATTGGTTGACGCTTTATGAATATGGGTCCGCGCCAACGGTTTTATTCAAAAATAGGGACTAAAACTATAAATAAAATATTTATTATCCTATTTCCAAAATACATATTACAATAGGTCCTAAATTTACAAAGCCCCTATTTTTAATTTATCTAAACCCATGTTAACAATTGTTAAACAAATCGGCCCTCCCATGTATATCAGCCCTCGGCTATAATGGAGCTTTGTAGAGATCAAGTACATAATCTGGAGATTTGGATATCTTGTTCCGTGATTAGCCTAGCCTGGTCTTTTCCTCTTTCTCCCTCTCATAGAAGCTTAATAGGTATGTTTGCTTGAAAACTGTAAAGTTAGTCATTTTTTTCATTTTTAAATTTGAAGTATTTTTACTTTTGTATTTTATATTAGCAATCCATTCCACATTCTCGGGGACTCATAAAACTTGGCTTATTCTTTTTAAATGGCAAAAATAAAATACATTTTGAACTGTTTTTTTTTTTCACTAGTGTCCTGAAATATTTAAACAACACAAAAAATAAATAATAAAAAGTTTTTTTTTTGGTATTTTAAAAAAATCACCGATTTTAGGTGGTTCGGTGGAGAACTTCTCTCTCTCTCTCTCTCTCTCTCTCTCTCTCTCTCTATATATATATATATATATATATACTTTTACGCCATTTATATAGTACAATACAATATATCCATTCCCACATAAATGGCGTCTAATAACAATCAATAATACTTTGCTTGTTCATGTAGATAGTGAGTAGGTTAATATTTCATTGGCTTAGGAGTTGGGAAGGACAAAATGACTTTCGATTGTGGTGGGTTGAGACACCGGATAATTTTGTTAAAAAAGATTTACGTTATCAATACCTATATGGGTTTGATCAACTACAGTTATATATGAAGGATAAGTTTGTTTAACTCAATATAATATCTAATAATATTATATTCTTTTAAGAGGGGGTGGTGTCTAACTACCCCTTTTATTTTAGGGAAATTTACAGATAGGTCCTTTGGTAATAATTTTTAAACATTTAAGGATAATTTACTATTAGGTCCACTTTTTATGCCACTAGAGTGGACTTCTACAAGAAGCGAATTAGTGGACCTAATAGATATTTTTAAACATGGATATTTTCTGACTATTGTGGATGATTGCACTAGAACAACTTGGATTTATCTTTTGTAATCAAAATCTGATGTTTCTCATCTCATTCCCGCCTTTTATTCTCTCGTTCTTAATCAATTTCATACATCAATCAAGGTTATGAGATCTGATAATGGTTAAGAATTTATTCTTCTTGATTTTTTTAAATCTAAAGGTATTATTCATCAATTGAGTTGTGTAGACACTCCTCAACAGAATTCTGTAGTTGAAAGGAAACAACAACACATTTTGAACATAGCCAGAGCTTTAAGGTTTCAATCCAATGTTCCATTACATTTTTGGGGGGACTGTGTGTTAACTGCTGCATACCTCATCAATAGAATACCCTCTTTTATTCTTCATAACAAATCTCCTTTTGAGTGTTTATTCCATGTCCAACCTTCCTATTCTCATCTCAGAGTTTTTGGTTCTCTATGTTATTCTTCTACTTTAGCCCATCATAGACATAAATTTTCTCCTCGAGCTAAAAAAATGTGTTTTTCTGGGTTATCCTTTTGGTGTCAAAGGTTACAAACTTTTGGATCTTTCTACTAACACTATTTTCATCTCCAGAGATGTGGTTTTTTATGAAACCATTTTCCCTTTTCATTCCCTTCTCCCACAAATAGTCCTTGAAGATCCTTTTTCTCATCTTTCTTTGCCTCATGCCATTTCGTTTCATTCAGTTTCTCCTTCTGTTTCTCCTCCTGTTTCTATTTTACCTTCAGCATCTTCTCCTGTTCCAGTTGCTCCCAGAAAATCATCCCGATCCAAGCAACCTCCTTCTTATCTTAGTAACTATCACTGTAAACTTGTCTCTGGTCCTTCTTCTCCAACAGTTTCAGGTGGTCCTCATCCCTTGTCTTCAATTTTATCTTATCATCATCTCTCTCCTTCTCATAAATCTTTTGTCTTATCTGTCTCTTCTACTTATGAGCCTGAGTATTATCATCAGGCTATTACTTTTCCTCATTGGAGGGAGGCTATAGCTACTGAAATTAAAGCATTGGAAGCAAATAACACTTGGATTTTGAGTGATCTCCCTGCTGGAAAGAAACCTATTAGTTGCCATTGGGTTTACAAAGTTAAATTCAAATCTGATGGGACAATAGAAAGATATAAGACTAGATTAGTTGCAAAGGGGTATACTCAACAAGAAGGTGTGGATTTTATGGAAACCTTCTCTCCTGTTGCCAATCTCACCACTGGTAAAGTCTTACTTTCCATTGCTTCTGTCCAGAATTGGCATCTCCTTTAATTGGATGTTAATAATGCTTTTTTGCATGGTGATTTGCATGAGGATGTCTATATGTCTCTTCCCCAAAGTTTTACTGTTAAGGGTGCCCCTTCATATTACAAATTAAATAAGAGTTTATATGGTCTCAAGCAAGCTAGTAGGCAGTGGTTTCAAAATTTTCTCCAACCCTCTTGGATTTTGGTTTCATTCAGTCCAAATATGATTATAGCTTGTTCACCAAAACCCAAGGTTCTTCCTTCATTGCCCTCCTAGTATATGTTGACGATATCATCCTTGCTAGCAATGATTTTCAAGCTGCTACTCAACTCAGAGACTTTCTTAATGATCAATTTCAGCTGAAAGATTTGGGTACTTTGAAGTATTTTTTGGGTTTGGAAGTAGCCAGATCAGCAACGGGTATTGTCGTTTCTCCGAGGCATTATGCTCTACAGCTCCTTGAGTCTACTGGTTTCCTTGGCTTAAGCCTTCTTCCATTCCCATGGACCCTGGTGCTCACCTCAACCAATCAGAAGGAGCCCTCCTTTCAGATCCATCTTCTTACAGAAAACTTATTAGCAAGCTCCTCTATCTCACTGTTATAAGACCAGACATTTCATTTGTTGTTCATAAGTTGAGTCAATTTCTTTCTCAACCAAGAGAGCCTCATCTCAGGGCTGCACACAAAGTTCTTCACTACCTCAAGGCTTCTCCTGCTCAAGGTCTTTTCTTTCCACCTTCTTCATCTTTCTTTTCAAAGGTTTTGTAGATGCTGATTGGGCTTCTTGTCATGACTCAAGGAGAAGCACTACTGTTTTCACCATTTTTTGGGAGATTCTCTGATTTCTTGGAAATCCAAAAAGCAGCAGACAGTGTCTCAGTCTTCTGCTGAGGCAGAATATAGAAGCTTAGCTGCTGCTACTTGTGAACTTATTTTATATCACAGGTCTTCTTTCTGATTTCCTCATATTTCCTTCATGTCCTGCTGTCCTCTTTTGTGATAACAAGGCTGCTACTCACATTACTGCCAACCCTGTATTCCATGAGCGCACTAAACACATTAAAATTGACTGTCACGTGGTTCGAGATAAAGTTCAGGAGGGTGTCTTGAAAGTTCTTCATGTGAGTTCCAGTCATCAAATAGTTGACTTTCTTACCAAGCCTTTACCTCCTTCTAAGTTCCATTTTTTCCTTAGCAAATTGGGAGTGTTAGATATTTATCATCCACCTCCAACTCGAGGGGGCCTATTAGAGTTTTAGTTAGTTTGTTTGTTTTTTATTTTAGTCAGCCAGTTAGTTAGATTTTAGTCAGTTAGTTTCTTACAGATATAGTTATGTTTTCTTATATATTCCTGTATTGTTTTATCTAAAGTAATAAGATCATTTGCTCATTTCTAATTTCTCTCTCTACACTACCTTTTTCTCTCTAAAATGTAATATAAGTGTTTAAAATTTGTCAAAATTTATTTAGTGTTTAAAATTTGTTTGTGAGGGATCTAAGAGTACTTTCCCTTTTATTTTATGACCACAAAGACAACTTCCCGATGAAGCTTTCTTTTGATCTTTTCTAGCCCGACACAAAATATTGACACACCCTTTGGTCTAACACAAAATGCTCACAAGTTGTGTGATATTTAAGCTTTGGGATCATTATTTAAACGTCATAGAAAAATAAATTACACATTGTCCATTGTGATTACCACTTGGACAATGCTTTGATCCAAAGTAGATTGTACGCTCCGTCTCCTCAAAATAGCATGTAGCCGCAAACTCGTGCAGAAAGGGGAGTCCCACCCTCAAACTTTTCAGATCTACCTCGTGAATTTGAAGGTATGTCATGCCAATCAGCTTTGCTATCGACAAGACTCGAACTCGATGACCATTTAACTTTATGCACAGTAATTAGCCGAGATAAACCTAGAGGTGAGTTCACTAGACAATGAAAGTGAACATTATAAATAAGCTAAACTAGATGGTGTAAAGTTGGTAACAAATGATAGATGTATGAAACATAATATGATTACCACAACTTCTAAATAGAAGGGATATTGTTAAAAGAGTGTTTCTAGCCTGACAAAAAGTGTTGACACAATGAGCCAGACACCATAAAAGACAAAGTGAAGATGTTGAGTTAGCATACCCATTTATATATAAAAAACTCATTCTCTCCAAATTGAAAAAAAAAACATTAAACTACTCTTCATCAACTCCACACCAAAAAATGTTTCTCTCTATTTCTCCCAAAACAAAATGGTACGAGAAAACTCATAGAAAGCCCATATAAAAAACCCATTTGGGATTGTTAACTCTCTCACGCAAAAAATTGTAGTTTTCATGACTTTTTCGACAGTAGATTTTTATCAAGTAAAGAAAGCGTAAAATCATGTTTTGTTGGGCATCAATAAGGTATGTATTGTTATTTGAAATCTCTTTATTTTATTTTATTTAATTTCCTTCATTTAAGAGATGGCCTTTAGTATTAAACCATTTTGTTTTATATCCTTCGTTTTGTATCCTTTAGCATTAATGTTCTGCTTGTATATTTTTCTTTGGTTCGAAATCAAGTAATAGAGATTGCAACATATTAGTAATTTAATCTACTGTGAATTTGTTTGTCCTATTTTTTTGTGTTAATGTATTGTTTATAAGCTTTATTATAGATATGGCATCTGAAAATATTAATGTTTCCAGTGATGAGTGTGATGCAAATTTCGATACTGAGTAAAGAATTAGACGTTGTGGTTTATGAGATCAGGGGGGAAAATTTAGAGGAGAAGACAAAAGACCCAGAAATTAGAATGATTTTTTTACACCTATGATGATTTATTTTATTACTATCAAAATTATGGTGATGAAAAAGGTTTTGTGGTGAAAAACGATCAACATCTAAAAACCTTGGCGGAGATATTATTAATTGGGTATTTGTTGCATGCTCTCGGTAAAAAAAAAAAAGAGACAAGCACCACAAAAAAATGTATTAAAATAATATCCAATCACCAAAAGTGAATGTCAAGATAGAGTTAGGGCTATATTAGGTTAAGATGGGAAGTTACATGCTTTAGCAGTAGTAAATGGTCACAATTATGTTATAACTTCGAAAAAATCTCAATTTTACAAAAAAATCGGGTGATGAAATTATTTGTTAAGAGGTGACTTGAGTTGAACGATAAGGCGGGTTTTTACAAAATAATTTTTCTAATAAATTTCTTATGGAATTGGGTGGCCATGAGAACATCCCTTTTAATGAAAAGTGTTGTTATAATTATATTTAATGAAAACGATGATTATAATTATGAATCAGTAAAGTTTGCATTGCAACATTCAGTTTACAATTCATTAGCTAATGAAGATTTCAGGATCTCTTCATATATTTTATAATTATTATATTTCATAATTATAAAAAATGAAGAGATCCCAAACGAGGGTTAAAGTTGTATAATATTTTATAACAATAGTTCGGGATCTCTTCAATCGGAGTATACAACTAGTAAAGTTTGCATTACTAGTTGTATACTCCGATTGCATTGCCACCATAAAATGTGAAATGCATTTAATATGGTGGCAAACTAGGCAAATAGTAATGAAGATAAAACAACTATTGTTATAAATTGGATTAATGGGTTGATTATTGGACTCGAGAAATGTAAAGGCACTTGTGGAAGTAGTTAATCGAGTTTACCGTCATCGTCACAAGGTCATGCAATTAATGGTAGTACAAAAGAAAGTTACATTATTCCTAGTTCATTGGTCGTTCATTCTAACAGTAGGCAACCGTTAAAGAGGAAGCTTTCTTTGTTGGAGCAAGATAATAGGAAGAAAAGAAAGACAAATAAGGGGAAAGGCATGGAGTCATAAACAAAAATCACGAGGTAACTTTTTCTTACGCTAGTCTTGTTTTTATAATCTTCTTAACAGTTTTTTACAGTCTTCCTCACACTTTTTTATAATCTTTTTTTTTACACTCCATGTCTTTATCCTTTTTATTTTCATTTAAGAAATACTAATTCGTAGATATCAATAAATGTAGAAAGTGCAATAAAAAACCCATGGAATACATCCTAACATATTCTATGGAATAAGTTTTTCTGCACAAATGCCAAACTACAATAACCCATTGTGGACGAGGATGAATGACAGTTCATTTGGCAAATACGTTATGCAATAATTTTTTTCTGTATACATGGAGTCGAGTAGGATGAATGATAATTAATCCTTAATTTTCTATTGCTTAACTTTTATTTGTTATGTTATGGGGTTAAGTTCTAATTTTGGGCACAACACTTATTACTTTATGTAATACCGTGCCCCAGAAAATAAATATTAAATGATATATTGACTATTTTATTTGGAGAAAATTAGTGCATGAGTATTGAGCCAAAAGTATACATAAAGTGATGTGTCGCATGAAGGAATTAAAAAAGAAGTTTCACGTCGCATGGCCTGCGTGGACACATTGTTATATTCGGATGGATATAGTGAGAATATGTATAAGGTACGATGCGAATTAGTCAAGGAACGAATGCGAAAATGAGCACGAATAATATAATGCGACTTTTGTTAGTACGTGACTCAGTTAAAAACGACCGTGCGTAATTTTTAGAGAACAAATTGTAAGGGGTAAAAATGATTTGTCCATATTTTATGGGTACTAAAAATAAGAATAAAAAGGTTATGGGGTCAAACTTAAGAAAAACAAGATGTTTTGTTTGTCCATCAATCGATCGACGTATCCTAGTCGATCGATCGATCAAACATGTATCTCAATAGAAACGCATTTGATTTCATGCGTTGTCTAAACTATAACAATTAGATAATGTGCACTGTCGACTTGTGGATGGTTTAATACCTGATATGGAAGTGTTTTGGGGAGATATATTTTCCTCTTTTAAGTAACAACTCAATTGTTGGGGTATAAGAAAGCCAATATCGAGTAAGGATGGGGGAAACCCTCCATCAAATTTCTAGCTGGATCGCTCTAGCTTAGAGCTTTCATGGGAGAGAATCTTTTTCCCCAGAGTATTCTCACCCTTATCTATCACACCCATACCCATTTACAACCACTAGAAACTACACCCAAGTTCCCAACTCATAGAAACCCTAGTTGGCCATGTTATAATGTAGAAGATAATGTTCTTGAGGCCTTGATGGGTATTTGAAGATGGAGTTTGAAGAGGGTTCCTTGGAGGTTGAAGAGAGAGCTTACTTGAAGATGGGAAATGGATTCATGGAAACAAGCTATGGTGGGCTTTTAGAGACCCCCCTTAAGGCCACCTTTGGAGGTAGTGGTCCTCCATCTTCTCCAACGTCTACACCATTTCTAGAGTTCTTAAAGTGGCATTTACTAACCTTGATTTTTTGTATGAATTTCAGTTAGTTATTTTTCATATATTAGGCTTAATATATGTAGGATTCATAATAATTTGCATCCTTGAGGTTTAGTAATATATTTATTTGATTTATGTGCAAATGGGTCTTAAGAAAAGGTTTTTAAGTGGGTTTTGAATTTGATAAACATTCAGATTACTCTTTTGCACAAGTTGGGTATAAAAGTATCTAAGAAAAAATGTTTATATTGCAATTATGGGTTTATTAATTACATCCTCAATGTTTTAAATAAAAAAGGGCATTTGAAATAAGGTTTAAATGGGCTTTAAGAATGTTATAAAATTCAGAAAACTATTAATGGACATGTGTATGAAACAAGTTGTGTTATAATGATGTGCAATAGGATTATTGTAGCCATTTTGTGATATTAAAGGATGTTTTCCTCCATGAATAAATGACGGTAAATGAAAAATGAAAACTCTCAATTTGATAGGCATTTTAAAGTGTCTTAAACTCATGTAGGAAGCAAAGTGGGTTAAATGTTTAAATGTGTGGAAAGTGAGGTTTGATATGTATTATGGTATAAAAGTTGATAATAAAAGTTAAAGGGTGAAAATGTGTGAATAATAGGAAAGAGGATGTTAGGATGTAAAATCTCATAAATAAAGTGTATATTCTAAATGTTTGGAATATGGAATTTATTACGTAAAAAGGTGTTGTTTTATGTATTACAGGTGTTAAAGTAACAAGTAATAATGTTGAGTAAAATGTGATGTTGAACCAGTGTCAAAATGGGAAAAGGTGTTCAAAATATTAAGTGGAAAACTTAATAACTATTTTTTGAAAAATGACACTAGTTAGAAAGACTAATTTGCAAGTTTGGCAAACAAAGGGGCAAATTGGTAATTTACTTAAAGTGGAACTTTTTATGGAATAAAAATGTTAAAGGATGTCTTTACACTAATGTGGGTGAAAATGAATTAAGTACTAAAGTGTGAATGATTTTAGTAGAAATTACGTGTGTGTAGATAAGGGACTGAAAGAAGAAAAGAAAAAAAAAATCCAAGCGTTAATGGAAAAATGGAGAATTAAGTCCAGGTTCTGGCTTCGGCCGTGTAAAAGTAAGGAAACGAAATTAATGTGGACATTTGTAAGATGTAAAAACACTTTAAAGGGAACTCGGATGACACCAGGATAAAGCTAGAAAGTCCTGGAGCCCTTGGGTGGAAAGCCCTAAACCACTCGCCAGAACATATGGTGCATATAGTCGTAAGTGTGGAGCCCGTGTAAGTATGTGGAATTGAAATACTTCGAGAAAAGATAGAGAAAATATGGAACATATCAAGAAATGGGTTGTGTGGTAAAATATGTTAATGCAACCTAACTTGAATGGATGTAATAAATGTTCCGGTAAAGGTGAAATGAACAAGTAAATGCGTAAATCTATTAATGTCCAAAAATAAGTGAGAAGGTTTAAAGGGAGTAAATAAATGGGTGGTTAAGCAACCTAAATGGTTAACCATACTAAACACAAGAATGTGTTGTTAAAAGGATTTTCAAAGATTAAATAAGTATTTTCTAACATGGGTATTGTGTGCGTTGAAATGGCAATTTTCAATGAAAATACTAAAGGGTATTGAAATGAATAAAAGGGAAAATTCTGGAAAAGGAATGGTTTTAATAAATTAAGTGGAAATGTTTCAAATGTTAAACCGGATGCATTAAACAAGGTGAGAATAAAGAAAATCTTAAATAAGATTAAGGTGAAATAATCTAGGCAAGTAAGGTTTTCGAAAATAAATTGATTAACGCATTGGAATACATATTTTTCAAAGGTATACGTATGTAAATATATACATATTTTAGCATCATGCTCTTATAGGATGTGTGTATTCCTTTCTGTCCTGGTTTCTATACTGTTCGTATAAATCCCACGGGGCATAGGCTCACATCCCCACTTATTACGGCAGGTTGGGAGCGGTTTCATATATTTTATTTATGTTTACATTAGTAACTCTATTTACTTGGACTTCGGGGCGCTCCCCATGGGTCCCTTACGTATTTTTTCTTGAAGCTAGAATCGCATGATAACAAGAGAAATGTTAATTAAAACAAAATTGTACTAACAATATTATTTAGGTTGTCTCATTGCACTTCACACCTAATGACTCGATTTGCATCGGGTTGACCACAGGTAACCCATAAATCTGGGTCGGGGCGTTACAAATGGTATCAGAGCTCTAGGTTCAAGGTTCCTTTCAGGTGTGACGCGGTGAGGTCGGTATTAGATCTTTCAGTGTCGCTGTGGTTTGGGTCAATCGTGATAGTTTGATGAAGCTTTAGTTTGTTTCCTTGATGGTAAAGTCTTGGAGGTTTGCATGACAAGTAGATGAGTGCCAAGTGGTACACGATTAGATTGATGATTATTAATCACTTTCGCTATTCTGATTAGAATTGTAGAAATTTAAGGGTATCACATGCCCAAAAATGGTGGCGCCGTAGGTCGTAGTGTGAGGTGTTTTGTGTTCCATCCTTTATAGACGTAGAGTCTTTGGAGATGTTAATAAAATGAAATATCACCCGTTGGGCAAGTGACACCAAATTTTGAATAATCAACGGCATGGATTGGCTGTTATAATGTCATAATTATGTAATGGAAAATCGTGATTTAAATTATATATAGCATTGGGTGTGACACATATGAAGGTTAATATAGATGTGATAATTAGGCAATTTTGATCCTTGGGGTAATACTGTGATTGATGGAAAGTCTATGGGCATATAAATTGATGTGGGATAATGTTAGCGGATAAATCAGTCTTAGTTGATGGAATGTTATCCTTATGGGTGAGTTCCTTAAAGATTGTTGGCTGACAGAAGTACCTTATAATTCATAATTAGAGTTACGGGTCATTTATGGCAAGGAGTCACGTGAGTGACAATGATGAGTTGTAGCGACAAGGGAGTGAACCTTAGGTAGCTCTTCGAAGTAGTGATTTTAAGAGTAATGCAATAATTGATGAATAGGAACTTTAGTGACACCGGTGGTGTATACTTGGGGATATACATGTTAGACATAATGGCCCATGTCCTACCAACAAGCCTTAGTAGTAGTAACATCGTGTTGTGTTCACTGCTACTTAGTTTAAAGGCTTGTGAATTCCCCTGTTGAAGTTATTTGACTGACTAGCATGTTTATAAGTGTTAGTTACGTGGTGAGGAAGTACCAGGTCCCTTGGTTGTGGTCCCGAATTTAGTATACTGTGATTTATTTACATTGACTATTATGTGGGTTTAGATAATCTTTATGATTGAGGTAACCTAGGAATGAACCTAAATAATCGTGGCGACTTAGTATTAAGTAAATGGGTTGTGATGTTTTAGTGTAGGGCCTCTTCTGGCATCATCAGGGTGGGCCTCTTCTTAGGCAATACCTGACACCTTGTGTCCTACCAAAGCCTGAATGGTATAAATTTAAAGTTTGGTGATTGTAATTTGGCATTTAGAAATAATATCCCTTGTGGCGTTCGTAGGCATGAGCCTTAGTCTTCATAGGCAATGCTCGACATCCCGTATCCTACCAAAATATATATAGGTGTGTTAGTTGGTAAATTCACACATAGTATGAGGTTCATGTGGTAAGACAAGTCAGTTGTAGTAGTTTAATGTTCATAAAATATTAGAATATATAGGCATGTGGAATCATATTGAGATTTTCTTTGGAGATATAACCTAAGGGTTATCTAATGATATGTTAATGTGAGGGGTAGTCATTTCCTAGTAATAGTGAATTTGAGGTTGGGTACCGTGCACTAAACGATGATAGCATATCTCTTCGAAACCTTTGGACTAATTATTACATTGAGGTTTATGTAGTGGTGTAGATTCCATAGTGATAAAATCAAGGTTGCGTAGCATAGGTCATGATATGACTTGTGGTTTCACATGACAGGTATGTAAGCTATTTTGAGAGATGACTGAGTTTGATGTCATCAACCATAATGTATTTAGGAATCATGGGTACATCGGAGTGTACATAAGTGATAGTAAGACCATTGATGATTGCATTATGCTTGGGTCATGTTGAATTGTGATGGTGCTTTAAGTTAGTACCATGACTTTTATCTATAAGCTAATGTCATGATAGGAACTTTGAGGATAACGTAAAAAATGCGTCGATAGATGCTAGGACATACACTTGGGAGATTTAGAACACGATGATGTTTGTTATGAATTTAAGGATAACATTCAGAACGGAGTGTTAGGACTGAATATAGCACCTGCATATGCTACCTGTACGGTTAAGAAATGACTATGGTGAGGGAAATCCTTAGGTCTTAGTCATGGGTAATGCTTGAAAGTTTAAGGTTCCATTAGATTAATTATAATTTGGGATCATATAGACTATGCTGAGAATTGTGGCAATGGTTTGTGAGTTGGATATTTGAAACCATGTGAGCGTGGTGTTTCACTTGATGAGAGTGATCTCAAAAATTGAGGTTAGTTATCACGAGTTAAAATTTTGAAGTCCTGGGTATGATGGGTTAGTGACAAACGATAAGAATTAAAGGAATGTAAATTCACTTGGTTCAGCTGGTTGTACTCACCAATTATATGAATGAAGAATGAATCCTAAGAATGGAAGCCTAGGATTTAAACTTCACAAAAAATTAGTTTTTGTAACCGTCCATCCGGTATAGACGGATGAATCTTGAGTATAACTCGTCAAGGTTAAGAGGCCGACCCAGGGTACATGTCAAGGTTAAGGTGTTTAGCAGGTATAGGTAGAGAGTTATAGAATTCAAGTATACATTGTGGGATTGCACTTTTTGTGGGTCAAGTCATTGTTGAAATTTGATTATTTCCTTTAGCGTGGCAGTAGCCTGATTCGTTGCATTTCTTGTGTCTTCTTAGATCCCCGTGATGGGAAGTTGTTGATCAGTTGTAATTCAGGTGCGGCGCTGCATAAGCTCAGCTGTGATGTGGGCTAGGTCAGCTATGGATGATGTGTCATGGTATATGAGGGCACTGTTCTTCAAAATCACTTATTTCTACACTATTTCGTTTGTGTGAAGGGTTTCACGTTTGTTGCATATTATTTACATATGTTACTTAATCGCTTTAGGTTAACATACTTCGTTAGTGAACTAGCATAACTAGTTATGATTTGGTCATGTGTCCCAAGGTTATGACTTAAGAAGGTTATGAGTATATGGATTTAATAAAGCATTAGGTGCTAGTATTGCACTTCATTGAGGGTTATGCATATTGAGGATGTGATTACTCATGTAGGAATGTGTTGTAATACCTAAGATAACTCCAAGTTAGCTTGAGAACCTTGTGGGAAAAATTGATCGGGTAGACTAACGTGGTATATTGCCTTATGATCATATATGTGAATGATTATAAGTGTTGAGGTTATACCAACCTAAGGTAAGCATGAACCAAATTATTCGAAGAAATGTAGAGATGATCCACGATGATGAGTTCATTGAAGATACTACCTTATTTTATAGATATTGGTTATCTCCAGGTATTGTTCGAATGACATTTTAGTCATGCTTGGGTACTAGAAATAGGTCTTTAGGGTCCAATGTCATTGGATTAGCAATGGTGATTGATAAAATTGAAGTCCTTGGACTTTAGACCATAGTGTTGAAGATGCCCTAGGATTGGAAACCAGTTGTAGATAGCCGGAGGATAAGTTATGATAAACCGAGAATTTTGAGGACGAAATTACCTAAGGAGGGAAGTTTGTAACACCCCTCCCTAAAAAATATATGTTTAATGATATATTGAGTAATTTATTCAGATAATTTTCAAGAGAAAATAAGTGCATGAGTAGTGAGCCAAAAGTATACATAAAGTGATGTGTCGCACGAAGGAATTAAAAAGGAAGTTTCACGTTGCATGGCCTGCATGGACACATTTTTATATTCAGATGGATAGAGTCAGAATAAAGATAAGGGAATTAGTCAAGGAACGAATGCGAAAATGAGCATGAATAATATAGTGTGACTTTTGTCGGTACGCGACTCAGTTAAAAATGGCATTGAGTAATTTTTAGAGAATATATTGTAAGGGGTAAAAATGGTTAGCCCGTATTTTACGGGTACAAAAAATAAGAAGAAAAGGGTTATGGGGTCAAACTTGAGAAAAAGAAGAAGTTTTGTTTGTCCATCGATCGATCGACGGATCCTGGTCCATCGACGGATCAAACTGGTATCTCGGCAGAAAAGCCTAATGTTTCATGTGTTGTCTAAACCATAACCATTAGATCATGCACGTTGTTCACTTGTGGACGGTTTAATACCTGATATGGAAGTGTTTTAGGGAGATATATTTTCCTCTTTTATTAACAACTCATTTGTTGGGGTATAAGAAAGCGAAAATCGGGTAAGGATGGGGAAACACTCTATTAGATTTCTAATTCCCTCTCTCTCTAGCTTAGAGCTTTCATGGGGTAAAACCTTCTGCCCCAGAGTATTCTCACCCTTATATACCACACCCATACCCATTTACCACTACTAGAAACTACACCCAAGTTCCCAAACCCTCATATAAAAACTAGTTGGAAATGTTGCAATGTAGAAGAAGATGTTCTTGAGGCCTTAATGGGTATTTGAAGATGGAGTTTGAAGAGGGTTCCTTGGGGGTTGAAGGGAGAGATTACATGAAGATGGGGAATGCATTCATGGACACAATCTTTGGTTAACTTTTAGAGACCCCCTTGAGGCCACCTTTTTAGGTGGGGGGTCCTCAATCTTCTCCAACATTTACACCATTTATAGAGTTCTTGAGGTCGAATTTACTAACCTTAGTTTTGGTTTAATGTTGTGTATGAATTTCAGTTAGCTATTTTACATATATTAGGCTTAATATATGTAAACTTCATAATAATTTGCATCCATGAGGTTTAATAGTATATTTCTTTGATTTTATGTGCAGATGCATTCGATTTTAAGGAAAGGTTTTTAAATGGGTTTTGAATTTGAAAAAAATTCAGATTACTCTTTTGCACAAGTTAGGTATAAAAGTTTGTAAGAAAAATGTTAATATTGCAATTATGGGTTTATTAATTACATGTTCAATGTTTTAAATAAAAAAGGGCATTTGAAAGAAGGATTAAATGAGCTTTAAGAATGTTATAAATTTCAAAAAACTATTCATGGACATGTTTATGAAACAAGATGTGTTATAATGATGCTTTAAAGAAAAGAAAATGCATTCGGCTTGTTGGAGCCATTTTGTGATATTAAAATATAATTTTCTATGTGAATAAATGAAGGTAAATGAAAAAGGGAATCTCTCACTTTAATAGGCATTTTCAAGTGTGTTAAACTCATGTAGGAAGTAAAGTGGGTTAAATGTTTAAATATGTGGAAAGTGAGGTTTTACATGTATGATGGTATAAAAGTTGATAAGGAAGTTAAAGGATGAAATGTGTGAATAGTAGCAAAGAGGATGTTAGGATGTAAAATCCCATAAATAAAGTGTGTATTCCAAATGTCTCGAATATGGACTTTAATATATAAAAAGCTGTCGTTTTATATATATTAAAGGTGCTAAAGTAACAAGTAAGTATGTTGAGTAAATTGTGATGTTGAGCAAGTGTCAAAATGGGAAAAGGTTTTCAAAATGTTAAGTGGAAAACTTAATAACCATTTTTGAAAAAATGACACTTATCAGAAGGGCTAATTTATAAGTTTGGAAAAAAAGGGGTAAGTGTGTAATTTACTTAAAGTGGAACATTTTTATGGAATAAAAATGTTAAAGGATGTCTTTACACTAATGTCGGTGAAAATGAATTAAGTCCTAAAGCATGAATGATTTTAGTTTAGATCAAGTGTGTGTGGATAAATGACTGAAAGAAGAAAAGAAACAATTTTTCCAAGTGTTAATGGAAAAAGGACGGTTAAGTCCGAGTTTTCGCTTTGGTCGGCCAAAAGTAAGGAAAAGAAATTAATGTGGACATTTGTAAAATATTAAAACATATTAAAGAGAACTCCAATGACACCGGGATAAATCAAGAAGGACCCGGAGCCCTTGGGTGAAAAGCCCTAAACTACCGGCCAGAGTATATGGTGCGCATAAGCGTCGATGTAGAGCTCGTGTAAGTATGAGGTATTGGAAGATTCCGAGAAAAGATAAAGAAAATATGGAACATATCAAGAAATCGATTGCTTGGTAAAATGTGTTGTGGTAGGTTAGGAGCGATTCCGTAATTTTAAGGCAGTTTATAGGTAAGTATATTTTATTTATGTTTATGTTAGTAGCTCTATTTACTTGGACTTCGGGGTGATCCTCATGTGTCCATCGCGTAGTTAATCTTATAAATGGAATTGCATGCTACCAAGTGAAATGTTAATTAAAATAATACGGGACTAGCAACATTATTTAAGTTGTTTCACTGCACTTCACTCCTAATGACTAACCCATAAATTCGGGTCGAGACATTACAATTTATGACGAGGGGAAATTTTGAACAGTCCACGATCAAAGGGGTAAGGGATCAATGGTCCTTGATAAACGATCAAGGAATGACGCACACACAGTCTGATCTGTGGATAAGATAATCGGTTGGTCAATTTTCATGGTGTATAAAGGGAAAGTAGAGAATTTCTGGCAAAGATTTGACATCCTTCGACAGATAAACTACCACCATCAGCTAAAGACTTATCTTCATCAGCTCCAACATATTTGAACCTCTAAAGACTTAATTAAAATATATAATACTAATGCCTATAACATACCCTATTATTACAGACCAGTATCTCGGAGGATCCGAGCATGCGTCACCTTTAAATTTAATTAATTCAAACGTGGATGTTAATATTAAGGAAGAACGTTTTAACATATTATGTATATAAAACCTTGCGTAGTGTTAGTAAAGGTAGGATGGATTGTTATGTAACTCTGTACTTAAACGTTCTCCATAATTATAAAGAAAGATCCCCATCCCTTCACTCATGGACGTAAAGCTCGATTGAACCACGTACATACACTGTCATTCTTTTCCTCTCACCTCATATATTTATTTATCATTTCCATATAAATTTTATTGTGTTGTGTATAAGAAATCCTTTTTCTTCACCAACATAATTGTCATTATCTATGGGAATGACTGTTTCCAAATATATAAATGGAAACTAGGTAACACAGGCCATTGAAGGTCTCAAAGAGCAATAATAAGACCTCCAAGATTAACTGGTGGAACTATTAAAACGTCTGCCTCATCCCCTAAAACCACTTTCGGAGTAATAGGTAGATTGGGACCCTCAGGTTGAGCAAAACCAACAAAATTAGGTGTCATTAACACCAGAGTAACAAGCCGACCAGGTACCATTACTGCCCCTCCACATCTGGTATTCTCCTCCATTATGCACAGGGTGTTAGTTATCAAAGACACTAGGCTCCTGCCAGCCAATGAGGTCACTGAAGAAGGTGGATGAAAATTTCCATTCAGTCGAGAAGTTTAGAGTTGTCCTATGCTATCAAACTTCAAACTCCCTACGATAGTCTCTTTCAATGGTACCTCTGATCTGACGGATTACATCGACCACTATAGGTCACACATGGACTTTTTGGCTAATCCTGACCAAATAAGGTGCAGAGCATTTACCACCACGCTGAAGGGGTCGACGAGAAGATGGTATAATCAACTACCTCCACCATCCAACACTTTCTTTAGAAACTTCTCTAAGTTTTTTATTCAGCACTTTATCAGGACTAGGATCCATTGAAAGATGGCTGATCATTTGTTCAACGTGCTACAGACTAGGTACGAAAGCCTCAGGGAGTATGTCAAGATATTTAATGATGACCTGCTCCACATTGATCATCCCACTGAGAAGGTGGTTATTTCAGCCTTCTTAAGGGGCTTATCCAATGGAAACACCATTTATTATCCAAGAATCTTCCCACGAACATGACAGAGCTTATGAGGTAGAGAAGCACATTTATATAGAGGACATGCACAACAGTCGACAGTCAGGTCACCCACCCAATGATTTTGGAGAAAGGAAGTACGTAGATGATCGTGGAAGGAGAAGGTATGAATATGAATGAGGAAGAATAAAGTCATCGGCTCTAAAGGGGTCCCCACGGGTAAATCAGACTAGTGATGAGAAGTTCACTCCCTCAACACCACTGTAGGAAGGGTTTTGAACGTCATGGCAGACCTAAGGATGCTAAGGTATCCAATCAAGCCAAAGAACCATCCCATGAAGTCCAGGTAGAACCCATACTGCCAATTCTATATATATTATGGCCACGTCACCAATGATGACCTCTACGTCAAAAATGATATTGAGGCACTCGTAGTGAGAGGATACCAGAGGGGAATTGTTCAGGGAGAATCTCTCAAAAGAATAGCGATATCTTGAAATATGAGATGAAAGAAGAAGGAGCTATTCAAAAGAGAAAGAATTGAGAAAAGAAGAAATAATGGATATAGCATTAGTCGAAGGAGGAAGGCGGATCAATATTATATCTGGGGGATTTACAGTAGGAGAGGAGTGGGCTTCGGCTAGACGGGTCTATTAGAGTTAAAAAGATAACTATTATAGGTTCAAGGTAGAATGCCCATCGAGGACTGGGAAAATATTATTTTCACAATGAAATATTCTAGGGACCTCATTAGGCCCCACATTGATCCCTTGTTAATAATGGCAGAAATTCCTAATTTTATAGTGGAGAGGATCATGATCGATACAGTAAGTTCAGCCGACTTTATTTACTACGGGTGATTTAAGAAGATGAATTTAGAAGGAGCATGGCTTAAGCAAGTACAAGGCCTATTCTTAGGATTCTCTAGAGAGCATGTGTATCCGTAGGTCTCAGTGTAATTACAATTCACCATTGGAAAAGGGCGGTTAGTCACCCTTCAGGTGGAGTTTCTGGTGGTTAGGTCGCCATTGACCTATAATGTGCTCATAGGACGAATGTCCCTTAATCCACTCGACACGGTTCAATTAATAAAACCCTTGACCATTGGGTTCCTAATGCCAAACAGAATAGATACTGTACAAGGGAGTTAATCATAGGACAAAAGATGTTATTTCTCATCCGTGAGGAAAAAAAGGGAAACCTTTAATATTGATGGTTTAGACCCAAGGGAAGAAATGACTACGTGGTCTTTGGTGGAGGATTTAATACTCATTCATTTGTATAACAACCGCCTAGAAAGGGTGGTATACGTAGGGTTATCACTAATGAAATAAACGGGAGAGGCTGATTTGGTTTTTAAAAGAACATAATAAGACATTTGCATGGAGTCATGAGGACATGCTAGACATTGACATCTCAATAATAACCCACCAATTAATGGTAGATCCAGCTAGATAGCCTATTCGAAAGAAGAAGAAGAAGAAGAAGAAGAAGAAGAAGAAGAAGAAGAAGAAGAAGAAGAAGAAGAAGAAGAAGAAGAAGAAGAGGGAGTTTACCTTGGAGACGAACCAAGATACCCATGTTAAAGTAGAAAAGTTATTGGAGGTGAAGTGCATTCGATACGTCAAATACCCCGAATGGTAATCTAATGGAGTGATGGTGCAAAAAGTGAATTAAAAGTAGAGGTTGTGCATTGACTACTTCGACTTGAATGATGCTTGTCCAAAGAACTCGTATCCTCTTCTAAGGATTGGCGCCCTTATACATGCTACAGCAGAGAATCAGGCACTCTCCTTTATGGATGCCTACTTCGAATACAACTAGTTTCGAATGCACCTGGGGAACGAAGATAAGACTTCATTTGTGATCAATCGGGGGACCATTATTATAAGGTAATGCCGTTCGGATTGAAGAACACCAGAGCAACTTACCAAATTCTTATCAATCGAATTTTTTAGGATAAAATAGGCAAAATAGTAAAAGCGTACGTTGATCATGTTAGTAAAAAGTTTTAAGGTAGAGGAATATGTGATAGATTTAGAGGAAATATTCATGATCCTTGATCGAAATAGGATGAAGATGAATCCTGAGAAATATGTGTTCGTTAAAGCATTAGGAAATCTTTTGGGGTTCATGGTGACACAAATGGGGATAAAATCTAACCCTGATAAAATCCAGGAAATTATAGATAGGAAGAGTCTAAGAATGGTGAAAGAGGTACAATCACTGACAGGTAGAAGAACTAAACCGATTCGTGAGTAAGGCCACATATAGGTCCATTCCATTCTTCAGAACACTAAAAAAGGAATCCATCTAGACGGACGGATATGAATAGCTTTTCAGCACCTGAACACCTATCTGACGGACATTCCTTTATTTTTAAAATCAAAGACCATAAAAGATCTATATGTCTACCTCTTCATTTCTTCGATGGCAGTCAACTCAATTTTGATCAAAGATGAAGAAGTGATTCAATGTTCGATCTATTATATAAGTAGAGTTCTCGGGGGAGCCGAATCAAACTATCTGATCCTAGGGAAATTGTCCTTCGTACTAATCATAGCAACCCAAAAACTGAGAACATACTTTCAGGATCACTTTCTGATGGATTTCCCTCTTAAGTAGGTCCTTAGCAAATTAGATGTCTCCGGGAGACTTATAAAATGGTCAGTGGAACTGGGAGATTTCTCGAATGAAGGAAGAGAGAATACAGTCCTACTAATTGAAGAAGGTAGGCTAGTATAGACGGTTTAGTAAGACAAATCATCAAATAAAGAGGAATGTTGATAAGGACTGATACTCAAAACACCCGAGAGTGTTAGTTTGGAGTACGTGCGGAATTTTAACTTTATGGTCTCCAATAATACGGCTGAGCATGAAGAGGTAATAGTAGGGGCATGGCTCGCCCTCTCTTTTAAAGATGAACATGCTAAATTTTTAAATGATTTGAATGTGGTGGTCCAACTGGTAACAGGGATTATGAAGTGAGAAATATGATATCCTACCAAAAGAAATTTCAACAACTAGTGAAACAATTCAAGGACTTCAACATCATGCATATTTCGAGGGAAGATAACGCCAAAGTTGACCACCTAGCAAGGTTGGCCTTAACCGATCATGGGACTCCACTTGTGGAGATACTAGACAAACCAACAATTCACATTGAGCAGAAGAAAGTCATTAGCATCGGCCTTAGTTGGATGGATTAATACATGCAGTTCATTAAAGAGGGGATATTACCAGACCATCTGATAGAAGCAAGGAAGGTGCGAATCAAGGAAACTAAGTATCTAATGTATGAGGGGATGCTATACTGAGGGGGTACTCAAGGTCAATCCTTTGTTGTGTTCACCTTATAAAAGTGAGAATTGTCCTTATCAAACTGCACGAAGGCACCTTCATGGAACATCCCGGAGGGAGGAGTTTATCTCAAAGTGACCTAACATAGGGACACTTCACTATTAGCTATCGATGAGAAAATACATCAAGGTCTATGTAAAGAACTATGATAGATATTAGAAAATGACCAAGGACATTCATCGACCGATCAAGAATTAACAGGCTGAGGATGGACATCCTTGGCCCATTTCCAATCAGAAAAGGTCAGTGAAATTTTCTGTTAGTAGTAATTGACTGTTTCACCAAATGGGTAGAAGCAGAGTGGTTGTCTAGGATCATCGACAAGAAAGTTCATTCATTCATATGGAGTTTTATAATTAGTCGGTTTGGAATACCTAACGCTATCATCTAAGATAATGGAAGGGAATTCTATTGGATCTAGATCAACAAGCTGTGTGACCAGTTTTGAATCAAACACTACTATTCAGACCTAAGATACCCAAGATGTAATGGTTAAGTTAAAGTCACAAACCGAACACTCCTCTATGTGATCAAGACAACTCAATAGTTTTAAAGGCCTTTTTGTGGACAAGCTAATATGAGTCTTATGGGCATATTGAATGGCAATGAGCGGATTATTGATGTCGATAAATAGAGTGGGTCCAAATTTATATTCAAGAATAAAATAAATATAATAAATCAAGACAAACACACAACAAAAAGGTTTTTAAACTTTTTTATCTATAAGAAAAGTCTACGTTCACTATTTTTAGTATTTCTGGTGGTTATAATAGCTCAAGTTTGAGTATATTTGTGTCTAATTCAATTTTTCCCTTGAGCAAAGTGAGATCATGTATTTATATTAGTTGGTAACTCAAGAGATGAAATGCCTTTATATATTCAGGCATTTACATATGTATAGAATACATAAGACTATTGATATTCACAGGTACGTGTACAAAGACTGTTGGCTATTCAACCCAAGTGGCTTTTGTTATTCTTGATGGTTCGTATTCTTGAGTTTGGTCGACCTGTTGTCCGACTAAGTATCTCTGGAGCCAAATAAGAAAGTAGTTATTGTGAGGACATCCACAAAGGAGGGCAAGTATACATTCCTCATCGGTCCATGTAGATGAATAATTTTTACATAAAACAAAAGCCCCCAATGCTCCATGCTTGATGATTGATAGAAAGTATGGAGTATTTATTCCAGAATCTTGCTTGGCATGTGTTGGTCAGTAGCCGACCTTCTGGACTTCAAAAATTCTTCATCAGTATATCTGATAATGGCATTTTTGTACATAACTTGAACTTTAGCGAACCGCTAAAGGGTACGTAGGTCTTTTTGCATTTGGGAAATCGTGAGACCGCCAGTAGTTGAATCACTTATTCAGTTTAATCATTTCATTTCTAATTTTGAGGCAACTTATAAAAGGGTAATTGTTCTCCCTCCATTTTTCTTTACCTCAAAAATCTAAACTTCAGCTCTCTATTTCTTCTCAAGCTTTTTCTTATTTCTTCTCAAACTCCTTTACGTTCTTCCCAATCCTGTGAGATTTTTCCCATTTTCTTCTCTTTTTTAATTTAATTTCTTCCAACCATGATTGTGTATGTTGTATATGAATATTCTTTGGATGAATTTAGGGTAACTAGGAAAATTCCTACTCGGGTGCGTATAGATGTTGTTGATGGTCCCAGTAATGTTCTGTCTTTAGACGAGGGACATTGGATCCCAAATATTTTTATAGCTCAGTGTGGCATAACCTTTTCCCCAAACCTGCTTTTTATTCATTTTTGTCAATACTTCGACGTTATTCCAGCTAGGATAGCCCCTAATACTTAGAGAGTAGTCAATGGGGTAAATAGGCTCAATGAGATTTATGGGACTCGAATTAGAATTCTTGAGTTGATATTTTGCTATAAGTGGGGTACCACTGGTGGCAACACTTACTATTTAAAAACTAGGGAGACCAATAGGGAATTAGTTGTTAATCTCCCTGATTCGAATAAAGACTACTGGGACCATGGAATAGTTGTAAAGAACTGGCAATATGCTCCCCTTCCTGAGGAGGAGAGATACCATGGACCCAGATGCCCCCAAGAAGGGCATGGCATAGGTTGTAAAGCATTTTGATTTTATTTCCATTCTTTGGTTGTGTTGTATTTTTTTGTGCAGAGGAAATTAAGAAGAAGTGTCCCAAAGAGGGAGATATCAACCTCACCGGCCTCAAGTACTTATGGGTTTTTCAAGAGAAAATTGGTGAGGAACACCCTAGAGCAGCTTATATTCTATTTTATTACAAAATCTTGATTGCCTCATGTGTTACTCGCCCCACTATCAACTTGACTCAAATTCCCATTCTTTTGGATGAGGGACCTATCTCCACCTCCTCTATTAATTAATACCATGTATTAGAGAAAGATTTTACACTAAGAGGAACTTTAACCTCCTTTGAGTCCTTGGACCTTATAACCATCCCGATCTCTTCTTCTATTGAATGATGAAGGGGATAATTCCAAATGTACTACTTCCCCCACTACTTACAAGAAGAGCATTGATGCCAAAAAGAGGAGGTTACTAAGAAGAGGCCTTAATTCCTTAATGTTGAAGAAACTAGAACCAACAAACCTCAATTCAAGAGGTTGAAGAGGGGCTTGCCTAATCGTAAGGAGTAGGCGCAGAAAGCCTCTACCGACCAAAGGAGTATTGAAGATGCCTCTGATCAACCCTAGATTAGCTAGGGGTCTGATAAAGGCTGGAACTCTTCTAGCTTATATGTCACCGACCGCCCCAATGCCCAGGGCCCGAATGGTTGAAAGAGATAACCAAAATTTGGCCTTCGTAAGTACTTTAACTTCTTTGTTTGTTTTTTATAATTTTAATTAAACTTCTTCTATACTGAAGTGAGGTACTTCTCTTTGGCATTTCTTGATTGATTATAAATAACTCCTAGAGAAGGAAGGCCAACTAAAATCTTCCTCAACAGATTTGGAGGAAGCCTTCGAAGGCTTGCAGAAGTCTTTGAAGGATTTTAAAAAAGCTCTTGAGAAGGAGAGAAAGTCCTAGGTAGATAAAATCCAGATAGCTAAAGACATAGCTACTTCTGTTGAGGGGAAGTTGAACGATATCGAGAATAAGTCCAAACTTGCTAAAGATAAGGTCACCACCTTAATTACTGAGGTGGCTTCAAAGGAGAAAAAGTTATTAGAACTAAAGGCTAAGAACTAATATGATAAGGAGGGGGCTACTAATAAGGGATGGGACAAGACATTTATCGCTGCAGCCATCCAAATTAGGTATGCCAAGAAATTATCCTATAAAGATGGATGGTGGGATGCTTTGAAGGAGGTCGGTACACAGGCTAATTTTGAATTATTCCAAAGGTACAACCCAGGAAATCCTCCCAATTTAGATGAGGTGTTTGATGATGAAGACGGATCTGGGGAATCCTCCATGGTTCCACCTGTTATGACTTACTTGCCTCCTCCTTATGAATCAGTTGCCAAGGATAAGGATAAGGTTTAACTCCTTTATCTAGTTTTTACCTACTTTTATTGTATTTCTTTTTTCATTTATTCCTTCTTCATTTGTAATGGAACCATAATTGTGATCCTTAGCTTATCAATGAAATGAAGAACTTTTGTTAATATCTTTGATACTCTTCGCTTATTTTATTATTATTGTTTGTCTTCCTTGGTCAGAATTATGTTCTTATACTTATGAATTTCTAGTTTGATGTTAGGAAGAATGTGATCATTTTTACTGAATCTGACCTGTTGAGACATTGCAACAGTCTTCTTGAGGCTGGACATGTGGCTTTGACTGAAATAGAGTTGGTAGGGTTGCTGGGTGCAAATGCCTTAGATCAAGTGAAATATTCCTATGTTCATTTGCGTACCCTCTTTGATAGGGCAGTGGCGAACAATGTTGCCTATTAAAAGATGATTGAACAGCTACAAGATGACCATAATCTTTCTCGGGCCCTGCTACACTCTGATTATGAAGTTAAGTATGAAGCATTAAGTGTAGGTCAGGACTTTTATAAGAAGCTATAAGAAATCACATCTGCCTTGAAGAAGGAGGAAATTATGCTAAATAGAGAAGTCGAAACTTCTCGGGAGATTATTGTACTCCAAAAAATGGAGAATAATGCCTTGAAGAATTAGTTGGACGGTTCAAAGAATACAACTAATAATGGGTTGAATGAAGGGGCATCTTTCCTAGAACTATATAATATCGGGCTGCTAGAGGATATGAAAAACTTAAAGAATAGAAAAACTAAGTCCGGCCAACCTTCTCGACAGGTAGTTATTGCTCAGCAAATTGTGGATGAAGAGAGAACTAGGAAGGCCTTCATCGACCAAGCAGATTTATTGTAGGAGAAGGATAAATCCATCAAAAATCTCCAAGACGGAGTAGACATACTAAGTTTTCATTTCCATAAACAACCTAAGGCTGTGTGGATGGATGGATATAATGAAGCTTTAACTCATCTGGATGACCACATGGAGCAAGCTCGTCGGGAAGGATATAAATCTAATTGAATTTATTAGGGCTGTTGAATATACATAATGAAAATTAATTGTCGTACTATAATGATCCAGGTATATTGGATTACCATGATCCCCCCTTCAAGATTGATGTCAAATGGATTTCGATTGACGCCATTCCTCATAGCTTAATGAGAAAATACATACGAGATTATGGCCTTAAAGGAGAAAATGAATATGTTCGCCCCCCCCCCCCATCAGTTAGATCGATCAAGCAGCAGTAGACGTAATAGGTTAAGATATTTCAGAGCTATAACCTTGATTATCACTCTTGATGAGCCTGCTGATGGGATAAGTACAGTTTTCTGTATTGTAAAACAAAATAAATCGAGAATAAAATAGACTTTGCTTTTATGTATGTTCATTAATACATTTCCGCCTTTACTTAAGCTTGTGATTCTTTAATCGGCTTGCCAACTAGGAAGCCTACTTAAATGATAAGTGTTTGGTCCATTGATGAACCCAATTTGTAATGACTTAGATTCTACTAATGCACTTATGTAATACTGTACGTAGTTTTATTGAGCTAAGTGTTTGCATCAATTATCATTAGCAACCAAGTGTGTTAGGAATGTTTATTTATTCCTATGTTTAACCTAGTTGGGTAAAAATTCTTTTGTTTAACTTTAAGTCATACATGAAGTTTTATTGACTTCTTGTTCTTGACTTGTCAAAGATGAAATCATAAATGAAGTCTTAAAGGAAATTTTAAAACTTTTTTAAAGTTGGAAAAGTTTGACTTTTTTGAAGTTGTCTTCCTCCACCCATTTAATGAAGTAATCCAATACTACAACCAAATACTTGAGCCTTCCTTTGGTAGTCGACAATGGAATGACTAAGTCAATCCCCTAAATAGTAAACGACCAAGGAGAAGTGATGGGAGTTAAGGAAGCCCGCCATCTTTTATGAAAAGTAGCGAACTTTTGGAATTTATCACACTTATTGGCGAAAGAAATACCATTTACCTTCATAATTGGCCAATAATAGCCTTGCATAGCTATTCTTTATACTAATGATCGGTCGACTGAATGAGATCCGCATGAGCCTTTATGTACCTCCATGTTTAAGTTATGTACTTCTTCGGGATGAACAAAATGAAGTAGGAAGACAGTGTATCCTCTTCTGTACAAAATGCCTTTCTCAAAAATATAATTGGTTGCTTTGTATCACATCTTCCTGGCCTCTTTCTATCCAGATGGAGTAACCCTTTGTCAATGTAGTATTTGATCTAATTCATCCAAGAAGGTCCAAATTCCACATAGATAACATTGACAACATCCATATCGATGCTTCTATTTGTTAGGATCTCCACTAGAATGGTTCATCTGAGTTCAATCTTAGTTGTTAACGTCAGCTGAGCAAGTTCATCTACTCGGTAATTCTCCATTCTAGGGATATGGATCATTTTGACTGCAAAAAATTGAGAGATAACTTCTATAGTTACGTCCAAATACCTTACCTTAAGTTCTACTTTGACTCCATATATCTGAAGAATTTGATTGATGATGAGTTGAGAATCATTGTGGGCTATCACTTGCTCAAAACCCAACGCTAAATCTAGTTCTAAACCCGTAATCAACGCTTCATACTCGGCCTCATTTTTTTAGGCTTGAAACTAAATAGGTAAATTATATTCCATATCTGGGTCATCAAGAGTTTTGACGATCAGTTATGGTCTGTGACTAGTTGTGCATAAAGATCCATCCATAAAAAATTTCCAAACTTGAATGTCATCATTGAAGTCTTCCTCTGATAGTAATCCATTTGTGAATATCTTATTACTTTTTTCAGCTAATCGTTGTGATTTTTCTTAGTCAACTGGTGTTTCTGGTTGATCGAATACAATATCAATTTACTTTAGATCAGAGCTTTCTTTAAAAGAAGTATGCTCGGCAGGCAAACTTGCGTTATTGGTCACCTCTGTGTATGTGAATTCTGTAATTAAATTTGCTACTGCTTGCCCTTTTAATGCAGTCCTTAGATTGTAGACAATCTTATATTACCTTAACTCAACTTCCTAGGACATCAACCTTCCTGACTTTTCAGGTTTGTGCAAAGCTTGCCATAGGGGCAAATCAGTGTACACCATAATAGTGTGTTGCAGGAAATATAGTCTCATCTTCCTTGAAGCTTCAATAAGTGCAAGTTCTAGCTTTACCAAGCATGGATACTGGATTTTTTTCTCCTCAAAATGACTTTCTGGTGTAGTAGACAGGCTTTTGAACTCTAACTTCTAGTCAAATCAAGGCCAAACTAACAGTTGACTCTGAAACAACAAAGTATAAATACAACTTGTCTCTCAAAACTGGTTGGGAGAGAAATGATGGAGACCCCATATATTTTTTCATCTCCAAGAAAACTTTCTCACATTCATCGTTCCACTGAAAGATATTTTTGAGCACCTTGAAAAATGTAAGATACTTGTCTGTCGCCCGGGACACAAAGCGATTGAGGGCTTCCACACAAAGAGATAACCTTACTCCTATCGAGCATGTTATCCTCATATACCTCCATATTTTTTCCAATCAGCTCTTTAAACGCATTATTCACCAACCTCTGGTATGTTGCTCCAGCATTTTTTTAGCCCAATGGGCATAATGTTGTAGCAATATGTACCTCGACTAGTGATGAAAGACGTGATCTCCTTATTTGTTGGCTTCATTTTAATCTATTTGTAAACAGAATAGGCATCCATAAAGCTGAGTAACTCATGACCTGCACTTGTATTTACCAACTAATCAATCCTTAGTAAAGGAAAATAATTCTTTGGGCATTCTTTGTTAAGGTCAGTAAAGTCTACGCATACACGACATTTGTCATTCTTCTTTTTTACTATCACCACATTGGCCAAGTAATTGGGATACTTGACATATTCTATAAATTAAGTTCTCTGCAACTTCTCCACTTCCTATTGGATTTCCATGTTCTTCTCGGGACTGAACAGTTTGTGTTTTATCTTAATCATCTTAGCATCTTTGTAGATGTTGAGCACATGAAAGATGAAATTAGGGTCAATTCCTATCATATCCTCATGGCTCTAAGTAAACACGTTCTTCCAATCTCTAAGGAATACCATCAATTCTTGTTTGAAAGAAGGTTTTAAGTTATAACTAATTTGAGTGGTTCTTTTTGACTTCTTGTTATCAAGAACAATGGTCTCTGTTGACTCATGTCCTTTGACTAGGTCTTCTTTCTCCCGATGATCCAAAGTGTCGATATAATAGGTGTTAGTGCTCTTCTGGACCTCTAACTAGTCGACAGAAGTGTAATAACACTCTCTAGCTTCCATCCAGTTTTCATTCACTATGCCAACTCCATAATTAGTCGAAAACTTCATACACTGATTTACTATAGACAGTACTGCTTCCAATTGCTTCATCCTAACTCTGTCGAGAATCATATTATAGGATAAAGGGATATTTTTATCCAGTACAACTAATTGAATCCTCTCCTTTTTGCTTGCTAGCCAAGTGTCGAGTAAGAAATCTAGCTTGATTGTCCCCAGGGGATAAACTTTTTCTCTCGAGAATCCTATAAGGGTTGTGTGACAAGGTTATAATTTTTTGTCTCGTAGCCTTAAGATGTGGAAACACTTATAGAATATAACATGTGTTGAAATCCTATTATCTACCAGGATTCTTGCCACTCTTCCATAAATAACCCCACAAGTGATAACCAGTGGGTCATTATAAGGGTAAAGTACTCCACTCAGATCATTCTTGGAGAAGTCGATCAATAATCTGTCCTTGTTCACTTTCCTAGCCCGACCATATGTGTACTCAAGTCAATCTGTCTGATGGAAGGAAAGGCTTTGGCTTCATTTAGATAAGCCTTTATCTCATTTATCTCATCTCCACCATCGGTATCTCCTTCTGCAATGCAATTACAACTAAAAAAATCACTCCCACCTCAACTTCTGACTCATTGGGTTTCTTTGGTAAGTCGGGATCATCCTCATACTCATATTCATGAGCCCTTTCCTTGTGGTATTTCCCTCTACAAGGTGACTCGGACCTCCTTCTGGTGCCCCGAATACTAACTCGATCAATAAATTAGGTCAATTTCCCCAGACGAATGAGAGCTTACACTTCATCTTTACAGCAATGCAATTGTGAGTGGTGTGTCCATGATCTTTGTGAAATCACAATATTTGGATTTGTCTCTTTTGTTGGGAGGAAAATTTAGTTTTGAGGACAGTTTAACTCTTTATTTCCCCTGATCTCCTGTAGTATGTGATGCACACCTTTAGTTAGGGGTGTATTCATCATAATTTTTAATTTTATCAAACTTTTTGTTTTTCTTATCCTTCTTGGTTGAATTCCTATGGCTTTCAGTCTTCACCTTTGGATATTCTTTGGTAGCCATTGCCTCCTCAACGTTCATAATCTTCCCAAACTTGGCCAACAATTCTTTTATGGTCTTAGGAGGATTTTTTTCTAGCTCATATTAAAGGTCTTTGGTGATCAATTTGCTCATCAGCGTCGTGATGGCAGCGTTCTCTTCATAATCAATCACTTATAGTTTTTCATTATTGAAGCGAGCGATGTACTCCCGAATAGTTTCTCCAAGTCTTTGACGAACGCTTAAGAGATGAGTAATGATCTTGATCGACTTTGCCCCCAAACTAAGGTTGTCGATAAATACACCAATTAAAGGAAGGTAGAAATTTTCCCTAATACCATAAGTAGACTGCGCATGTGTAGGAACTGGAGAATGATGAGCAGTTCGTCTTGTCAAGGATAGAGTATATATTTATTGCATCCCGATATTATTCAATATGGAGGACTGGATCAGTCTGCCCATCATACTTGGGGGTAATAACTGTTGTCTTGAATTTAGAAGGTGTGGATCCCATCACAAAATTCAAAGTTCTAGCCATTATCAAAGTTATTTAGCCCAACAATCGTCATGAGGGAAAATCAATCTCACCCCAAGCACGCGAGGAGACGCATCTAGTTTGAAATACATGTCGTAAGGAGGGAGCACACATCTATTAGGCTCCCTTCTTTTTTGCGACCTTTTGTATTAAGTGGGCAATCTCTCGAGAGATTCGGGCCTAGTCTTCGATACCGTAGAGCGCCAATCTAGCGATCAGAAAGAAGGGTTGCTTCCTATCTGTCCAGTATTTATGAGGAAAGAATATATGATCATGATCAAGAGATCACCCGTACCTAGGAGCGCCATAGAAGAATACATCTCACTCTAAGAAATCACGAATATTATTAAACTGGGAGGACCTCTCATTCAAAGAACTCTTGCATGACACACCACAACTAATGGCATGAAAACCGTTCCCCTAAGAAAAATTCCATCAACCATAGTCACCATCAGTTCTATCCCACTGAGTTAGCGAAAAGTAGTAAACATGCTCATCCAGAGGCACTAGGGGTGGCAATTTTAGAAATGACATGAAAATATGACACAAAATTGATTCGAAATTAACATGATATGTCGTGTTCATATCGATTTTTTGACACGAAGTCATGTCGTGTCGTGTTCATGTCAAAATTATAAGTCGTGTTATCATGTCTTGTCATGTTAATCGTGTTTTTATTCGGGTTATCATGTCTATTTACGTTTTGTTTAGTAAAAAATTTAAAAAATCGTGTTATTCGTGTGGTATTGTATTGTGTCATTTTATTTGGATCGTGTTTGTGTTAACTAAAAAAACATAAATTCCTGTCGTGTTGTGTTGTTTTATGTTCATGTCCGATAAACCTTAGTCGTGTCGTGTCGGCCCGAAACACGCCCTAAAAACACTAATTGCCCACCCTAAGAGGCACAACCTAACATAATATGGAGTGATGAACTTAGAGGTCTCATCCAGAAAGAGTTGTAAGGTATATTAAACCCAAATATTTCTCTAACTCCTAAGAACCTAAATATAAAGGCTTTGGGGAATGGATCCTAATCCCATTTTATTAAAAAATAGAGTCTTTCAAACCACCCAAGAAGTTATCCATGCCAAAGGTAACGACATATGATGGGAAAGCAGATCTCATCCATCGCATGAGGCACTGTCGATAAAACATATCTATTTGGAATCATCATAAATCCCCAACGTGCATAATGTTCCCATCTACTCTCAAGGAAATCGATATAAATTGTTTTGAGAAATTATCCTTAGATTGATCTTCTCTTTCAGAGACCAGTCCAAGCAATTCGCAGCCTGATTTATCACCGGCGGTAAGGCAATCGAGGAGGTTAATTAACTTTTCTGTCTTAAGAAATTTAAGGGAGAGTGTCTCAGAAACTACTCCCAGAGGTACTGGGAGATATACAACGTGATTGATGATTGCAATGAAAAGTTAACAATCTATTTATTTAAGTTAGGCTTGAAATGATTGGATGATCTTTATCAGTCTTTGACGAAGAAACTAACCTCTGCAATGGATGATCTCATGTCTTGTTTTGAGCGGTATACCAAGATGGAGGATAAGATCATCAATGCATAGACCCCAATAGACTAGAAGAAGAGTGAACCTAAAAAGCCCCTAAGTGGGGGAAATCAACTATCTTCAGCTAAGAAAGGATTCAGGAATGATTCCCCAAAAGGTCTTCCCAGAACTCGAACTAATGAGAATAGCTACAAATAATTGGAAAAGTCTTCAAAGAGACAATCTACAATCTTAGCCGGCAGATCAAATATAAGGACTACTTCAAGAGGCCTCATAAAATGGCCAACGATCCTAATGATAGGGACGACAACCTCAAGTGTACTTATCACCATGATAAAAGGCACCTTATGAAAAACTGCAAAATATTCAAGAAACATCTAGAGGAGTTCATTCAAAAAGGGCATCTCAAGGATCACATTAGCACGACGAAGCCAAAAGTTTTAATAGTAATCAATGCAATTCATAAGGCATATGGGGATCTTCATCTGACAGGGTAGGTTGCAGCCATTCACAGATACACTGATCCAACGCAACAAACTGTCAAGAATCTCAGAGAAAATATGAGAATTGCGGCCAACATTCAACAGACTTTCCAAGTGAACTTATCCAAACATGCTTGTTGATGTCTAAAAATGGAATAGATGCAAATTTATAATAAAAAAATAATATGCACACAAGAGAGAAGATTTTTAGAGTGGTTCAGCTATAAAATAGCCTACATCCATATTGGTTTTATTTAGTATGGTTTAAAATAGCTTAGTATGATGTGGATATGAGTGATTTGAGTTTTCCCGTTACCTAAGAGTGTAGTTTGTATTTATATGGGTGTAAAACCCTATAGATAGTGCGCCTTTATATTGACACGCATTTACATATGTGTACAATAAGAGAAACTCTTAGAATTCAGTGTTGATTGGCGTCCCATTCGAGTAACTATTGATATTCCTTTTGGTTGGCCTTCTGGGGTTGGTCGGCATTTCAGTCGACCAAGTATCTCTGAAGACGATCAAGGTGGTTGGTCGACCACATAGGAGGATAGGTGTCTACTCATCATTGGTTCACATATGAGAGTAATTTTTACATACAACAAAAGCACCCAATGTTCCATGCTTGATGCTTGATTGAAAGTATGGAGTATTTAGCCTAGGAAGTTGCCCAGTGTACTATTTTGAGTGTTTAGTCAGCATACGACAACCCATACATGTAAAACTTTCCAGTGTCATTGTTTAATAATGACATTTTTTAAATAATTCAAACTTTTTTGAACCGCCAAAGGATACAATAGTCTGTTAATGCTTCGGGAAGCGTGAATTTGGTGGTAGCTATATGGTTCGTTCAGTTAATCATTTCATTCCCATTTATCGAGGTAACTTATAAATAGGTATGAAGTTTCTCTCCTTTCTTTTTACCTCAAACCTTCTAAATTGAGCACTTTCTTTGTCTTCAAGATTTTTTCTGTGTGTTCATTTGCTGCCATTTTCTCTTTAGTTTTTGCAATCCTCTTTTATCTTCTGTAAACATTCTTTTCCCTTTTCTCTATTTTGTCATCTTTTTCTCTATTTCCACCATGGTTCACATCGTAGATGATAGTTCGTTAAATGATTTTAGAGAGAAAATGAAAATCCCTGTGTGGCTAGACTTAGAAATAGTCCAGGGTTCCATATATATTTATTCTCTTCCTGAGGGTCACTAGATCCCCACTTTATTCATAGCTGAGTGTGGCATCACCTTTCCACCAAACTCCATTTTTCTTAAATTTTTCTAATATTTTGATGCAGTTCCCACCATAGTAGCACCCAATACTTGGAGGGTTGTAAATGGTGTACATAATTTGAATGAACTTTATGGAACCCATATTAGGTTCTTGGAGTTGATGTTCTGTTATAAGTGTGTTACTGTCATAGAAAGTACCTATTACTGCAACACTAGGCAAGCCAATAGGGCTTTAGCAGTGAATGTACCAGACTCCAATAAGGACTGTTGTGAATATGGGGTAATTATTAAGAAATGGCAACATGTTTCCCTGCCTATTGGAGGGTCTTACACTAGTCCCAAATGTCCTCAATCAGGATGTGGCATAGGTTGTAACTCTATTGATTATTTTTCCTCTTTTGTTATGCATTTATGATGTTTGCCGACTAACCTGGTTTTTTATTTTTTATGTAGAGGAACATAAAAAAAGGTGCCCCAAGGAAGGGGAAATCAACATCAACGATCTTAAGCTCCATTGGGGATTGAATCAGAAGATTGGAGAAGAACATCCCCATTCAACTTCTTTATTATTGGAGTACAAAAGTTTCATCACATCTTTTGTTGCCCGACCAACCCTTATGCTGGCCCAAATTGTAATCAACTTAAAGGAAGAACCTGTACCTACTTCCTCAGCCACTAAATCTACTGAAGCTGAATTTATCCATGGAGGAAATTCTTCCTTATTTGAGTCATTTGGCATTTATAAGATACCCGTTCAAATTCCACAGACATGATTAAGAGGAAGATGCCCAACTTAGGTGGACTCTTATCTCTTACCCCTAAAAAAGCTATTAATGCTAGTAAGAAGACAGTTGAGAAGAAGTATCAGGCATGTGATAAGAAGCCTATTAGTGCTGATGAGACTCAAACTCTTGAGCCTTTGTTAAATAAGCCTGACACCCCGCCTAATAAAATACCGGGTGATCAGTCCTATACCAAATTAAAACCGGAATCCCTGTTGGATCATCCTTAGCATCACTGTCGAAAACTTTTTTTTAAATCTTACTAACCACCTATTATTCCAAAAGCTGGTGCCAATTTTAAACTTTTTGATTAAACAAAATAGTACATGCGGAATTTAAAATATAAACCATTCACACAACTAAATGAAAATAAACTGAATCATAATTACACAACTTGTCGAATAAATCACCTGCCACTAAAGAAATAATCAAGTACAAATATTCAACACCTGAAAACTGTACCGAGAAGTCTGGGCGACAAGTCCTAAATAAAACTAAAACTGATACAAGATTTATACTCTAGGAAGGAATGAATGATACGTTTAATCCAAACTCCTGTTAGCATCCACATATGCCGCAGCTCCGTGTCCCTGGAATAGAATGGCGACCCTGTGGCTGGACACCTAAAAGATTTTGAAAATTGTTTTATAGCAAGGGTTAGAACCCAAAACATTTTAAAAATATTTAGCTAGTGAATTAACTGCAGTAATTTAAAATGCATGAATGCGCTTCATACTTAAGTTAGTGTCGCACTCCCTTGAGGACATTCTCACCCCTCCACTATTGTGCACACCTATCGGTTACCTTAACCCCACCTAGTTGTACTACCCCGTCTAACTAGTCCTGGTATAACCTTCCCTTGCGATACTACTCTAACCCGAGTATAATAATTTCTTGAATTATAAGTTATCTCACAATTAACTTAATTAATTCCTCTTAACCGTGTCACAATTTATATAAAGTAAATACATTACACACTGCATTACCCGTATATAATATTTACTACCATTATATACGTACCTTTACCACAACATCCACACATAACATATGTATATCCATCCCTTTGAGTATACCCTCGCCGCATGATTCCCTCTAAAATGCTATCTCACTAGGTGTGCTCACAAAACCTAGTTCCTTAAGTTGGAATCGCTCACCAACTTGGCCCAAAATATAAATGTAGTGGAGGCGGTCATATTCCTTCCCTGAAAGTGAGATAAATCCCCCACCCATATATACCGGACGCTATGACCTGGGGATATACTCGCCCTACTCCTCAAGCTAGGGGATTCACCCACATCGCGCAACCTCCCTTGATATCATTAGAGTATATAAATTGAATAAATATCTAGTCACCGATATTTAATATCACACACAATATATACACGTATATATATACTATCACTACACCGTATATATATAATATAAACCCCGACTTTACCGTGTACTCAAAATCCCGTATACTGCCTGTAATTTCCTGAGCCTGTGGCCCGACTCAACATAATTAATTTTCTCACTTAATATTTTATCATCATCCCGAGTCTATGGTCCGACTCTAATATAATTAATTCACGCCTCAATTAATATAATACTTTCCCCGAGTCTATGGCCCGACTCTAATTAAATTAATTAACACACCTATTAATTTAATACCTTCCCAAGTCTATCGTTCGACTCTAATTAATTTAATTAACACACTTATTAAATTAATACCTCCCCGAGTCTATCGTCCGACTCTAATTAAATTAATTAACACACTAATTAATAAACACAAATCCGAGTCTGTGGTCCGACTCTAATATAATTAATTATCACATTAATTAATTAACACAAACCCGAGTCTGTGGTCTGACTCTAATATAATTAATTATCACATAAATTAATTCATACTAAACTGAGTCTGTGGTCCGACTCCCAGTTAATTAATTTTCACATTAATTAATAAATACCCTTCCTGAGTATACAATCCGACTCTAATTAAATTAATTAACACACCTATTAATTTAATCCTACCTGATCTACAATCAGACTCTTATTAAATTAATTATTACACTCATTAATTTAATAATTATCTGAGTCTACAATCCGACTCTTATTAAATTAATTTACACATTAATTAATCAACACAAATCCGAGTCTGTTGTCCGACTCTAATAAAATTTATTATCACACTTATTAATTTAATAACTTGGTGTCACCCAACCATTATCCCCGGACTCGCTCACTTGTCCCATACCTTAATATTTTTCCGAGTCTATATTCCGACTCCAATTTAATTACTCTCTCTCAATAATTAATTTAATACTTTGGTGTCACTTAACCAACATACCCGGACTCACTCACTTGGTCCATTTTACATCTTATAATTTCGTTCTCACATATTCGCCCACAATGTGTCACACATTCATCTCCATAATTTTCCCAATTATATTTACCTATAATTATTAGCATACCCGGACTCGCCCAATTGGTCCATAATTGAATATTTCACCTAAATTCCTTTGATAATGTAGTGCCACCCAACTACAATACCCGAATATTATTCCTCGGCCCAATATCAATAATTATGAATTATTTCTCCAAATTCGTTGATCTCGTGATATACCGTTAACACCCCCCTTAAACCCAATTATATCACCCTATAATTGTTAAGGAAATATGTGTCCATATAAATTTATCACTAAATAAAATCAAGGGATTAAATTTTAAATAAAATCCTCTTTAAAAAACAAACTGGCCGAACTGTCAAGTTCCTAGGACCGTCGATCGATCGATCGATCATCCCTGGGCAGCTCTTCTTCCCCACTGCATTACACCATTAACAAAAATTCAAGGTTTGTAAACCTTAATTTCAACCCCTGATCAAGTCATCCCATCACATAAACATATGAACTTTGATCCTATACACCATATACACCCTCTAGTATATAAATTTCTCAACTTATCTCACAATTTCCGAAATGGATTTTCCATTAAAATTCATCAATCTTGTTCTACAAACCAAATTCCAAATCCAGATTTTCCCTAGTTTATATTACGAATTCTCATTCCAATTAAACATCTATACTCAGATTTGTTCAACATAACAATTTTTTACTATGAATCTCATTCAATAGTTTCATGAACAAAAACCCCATTTATCCCCAAAATGAATTTTGGTTTACACATCACTATGATATGAATTGATTATCATCAATTTAGAAATCGCAACAGTTAACCACTTGCCTGGAATCGTTCGTAGGGTCTGATTCCGTTGGTGTAGAGATTGGTTGACGAAGAACACCCCAAATTAACCCTTTAATTTGGCTCCAAAAGCTCCCAATTGCTCTTGATTTGCTTTACCCCAATTTCCCTCTCAAGCCCTAGACTTAGATTTGTGATGGCTATTGATTTTCTAATCCATTACTTAGGTTAAAACTCTAAATACCGTTTTTCACCTAATGGGCTTAATTAAAGTGGCCCAACTCACCTCGTGTGGGCCCGATTATGCCCAAAAATACCCCGAGACCCAATTACTACCCCCGGGTACTCTTTTCTGACTATCTCAACCCATCCGGACGCAACGGCGCGCTCAGAATTGCCAACCGACATATTTTTCAAAATTTCCAAATTTCGACCTCAAAATGTGACACACTAGATTTTGAACCATTAACTTAAAAGTCGCCAATTATAAATAATTCGGATCACTCAATTAAATTCTCCAATTCATGAATTTAAGTTTCTCCAATTTAAATATTTTCATAACTCCCAAAATAATTAAATATTTAATTCTCAAAATTACGGGGTGTTACAATAAGTTTTGTAGAGGTTTGCCTGATCCTTGAAAATAGGTCCATAAAACACCAGTCGACCAATAGACGTTGGCTTCTAGGAAGAATGCCGACCAGAAAGAGTTGGTAAGAAAAATCCAGGATGACCTTGACATTGGGGGCCCTGGATTGGCTAGAGTTTGATTAAGTCTGGGACACTTTCTACGGACAGAGTTGCGTTAGCCCCCATGTCCAGGTCTTGGCTGACTGAGAGAGCTTTTCATAACTTGGCACTGGTAATTTTTTCACTTTTTTCCTTTTTTGTCCATGTTGGTGAACTTTTTCTGATATTTAATCTTTTACACTTTTTGCAGTTCTTGGTTGATTTCAACCAAATGATGGAGAAGGACGATCCATTGAGATCTTCTTTGGTGAAGTTGAAGAGGACTTTGAAGGACTAAAATAATCTTTGCGTGAAGAGGGTTTGAAGAAGGACAATGATCGGTCCAATGAGGTTAAAGGCCAAATAAATGATTTCGAGGAAAGAGCTAAAGAGACCGAGAAGAAGTTGAGTGATGTTGAAGGTAGGGCCAAGGATGCCTAGGAAAAGCTTTCAAACTCCACAACTCGGGCTTAATTTTCTGAAGGCAAGGCGACTTCCTTGAAGATCAAAGGAAAAGTTGCCTTTGATAAAGGCTGGGAGAAGGCCATTTTCAGCTGTCTTTACTCATATTGAGTATGCCAAAAAATAATCCTTCAAGGAAAGGGTGAATTAAGGCCTTGAGGTTGTCGGCACAAAATAAAATTTTGAATGCTTCCAGAGGCATGACCCTGGTACTCCTCCTAATTTGTATGAGGAGTTTGATAATCAGGAAAGGTCTGGAGAATCTTCTATGATGCCTTTTGACTCTTTACTGGTGCCCAATGTTAGTGTTGACCAACCTGCTGCCAAACAGGACCAGGCTAAGTATAAGCAGAAGGTTTATCTCATTTTCAACAAGTTTACTTTCTTTTTTTCCTTTTTTGATGATGTATCAGCTCTTGTACTTCAACTATTAATCAATGAAAGAATAACTTTTTCTCTTCAACCGCTGTTCATACCTTGAATTGATTTTGATTTCTTATTGAACTGTGTTGCCTATTTCTTTGGATTTATATTATAAACTCATATTTGCAACCTTTTAATTTGATGCTAGGAAGAAAGCTATAATTTGTTCTAAATCTGACCTACTCAGGCAGAGTACAAACCTTCTAGAGGCTGGTCATTTTCCCATGTTTGAGAAAGACTTAATGGGATTGCTCGGCCCGGATGTTTTCGACCAAGTGAAGTAGTCATATATCCATCTTTATTACCTATTGAACAGTGATATTGCTAATAATGTTGCATATTATGACATGATTGAGCAACTTCAAGAAGATCAGAAATAGTCCTTGTCTTCACTTCACTCTGATTATGAGGCTAGGTATAAGCGTTAAGTGAAGTTTGGGGTTTTGACAAGAAGTTAAAATATTTTACTTCTTCTATGAACAAGAAGGAACAGTCATTGAAATAACATCTGTAGAGTGCCCTATCCATTACTATAAATGATGAAGAAATATATAATGCCCTGAGGGATGAACTAGACAACCTGAAGAGATCAACTACTATGTGCCCAAATAAAGGTGCTTCCTTTTTAGAGACTGAAAATTGAAGACTGTTAGAGGAGCTGGAAGCATTGCAAAAGAAATAGACTAAACCTGGGAAAACTTATAGGCAAAAGATAGTTGTTCGACCAACTACTGAGGATGAAATGACTAAGATAACTATTATCGACCAAGCTGCCTAGTTAAAATCCAAAGATATTGCTATTGCCTACCAAGCTACCCAGTTGAAATCCAAAGATATTGTCCTTAAGAAACTTCAAAATCAAGTGGATAGGATAACATTACACTTTCACAAACAACCCAAGGAAGTTTGGATAGAGGGTTACAATGAGGCCTTAGCCCACATAGATAATCATCTTGCTCAAAGAAATCGTGAAGACTATAAATGGGAAAGGACCAACTAGATAATTTTGCTAAAGTATGATCAAAACGGTGACTTGTGGCACTAGAATGACCGAGGTCTCTTGAATGATGAGAATCCTCCTTTTAAATTGGACACAAGATGGATTCCTCCTAATGCCATTCTCCAATGTCTAATAAGTAAATATTTAGGGGATTATGGCCTGCATGATGAGTGTAAGATAGTTCGTCCTCCTCATTTGCTTGATAGGTTGAGCAGCAGTAATAGGCTAATGTTAAGGCATTTCAACACAATTAATTTTCCATGTACACTTGACGATCCTCCCGTTAGGATGGATAAGGCAAAATAAAAGAGTTCAGGAGAATAAATTTATACTTCTTCTACTGTATTTTGATCAATTATTTCCATTGTAATACATTTTGATCAATGAGATGAAGTCATTTATGATTGAGTTCTCTTTATTCAAGCTTATGGTTGTTATTAATCTTTTTGTCGACTAGGTAACCTATATAATGATTAGTTAATTAGCTCATAGACTAAATAACCTGCTCAAATTTTTAATATTTGATTCTTATTTTAATCATGTATACGACCTTTGATTTTACTAATGTACTTAAATAAAACTGTAAATAGATTTATTGTACTAAGTTGTAGCATTAGTTATGAGTGGCGACCAAGTGTATTAGTAATGTATAACTATTCCAGTATTTTAGCCTGGTTGGGTAAAACCTTTAATTACGAAATTTTACTGACTTCTTGTTCATGACTTTTCGAGGACAAATCGTACATGAAATTTAATTTTTTTGAAGTTGGAAAAGTTTAGAAAAATTTGAACCATGCTCTCTTCGACGAGGAACTTTTTGTAACCTTTTATAAAGTTGGAAAATTTTGGAAAAGTTTAAACCATTCTTTATTTTACAAAGAACTTTTTGAAAGTTTTTCTAAAGTTGGAAAAGTTTAAACCATGCTATTTTTAGTGAGAAACCTTTTGGAAACTTTTCTGAAGTTGAAATTAAAATTTCTCATTAATTCAGGTTAAGGTGTATCCACCATTCTCCGAAAAATAAAACACAAAGAAGGATATGTAATGGAGAAACTTGAAAATTTATTAACTTGATAAACAATTACATTAAGACAGAATTTCCAAAACTGAATTACCAATAATACTTGCACGGATGGTCTGCGTTCCAAGATTTTTGCATTTTTCTCCTTTTAGAGTTTCCAAGCGATAAGTTCCTGATCGAATAACTGCTGAGATACGGTATGGACCATGATAATTAGGATCCAACTTGTTGTTCTTCTGGATTACTTTCTTGAGTACCAGATCTCCTCACTTCAGGTTGGTCGGCTTGATCCTTCGATTATAAAGCCTTGTAGTCATTTGTTGGTCGGCAGTCATTTGAATAGCAACATCTTCTCAGACTCATTCTATCATGTCTAGATCTAGTCACCTTATGAGTTCACGCTTGGATGAATCAAAGTTTAATACTACGTGAGCCGGCAGATCTATTTCCACTGGTACTATAGCCTAAGGGCCAAAAGCTAGCATGTAATGGGTTTCTCCTATTGTTGTTCTGGAGTAGTCCTATATGCCCAAAGGACACCGTGGAGTTCATTAATCCAGTTTCCTTTAGCCTCATCTAACCTTTTCTCCAACCCATCTAGCAAGGTTTGTTCATGATTTCTTTCTGGCCATTGCATTGTGGATTCCTAGGTGCTAAATGAAGTTTCTGGATGCCTGATCAAATATAATACTCCTCAAATTATTTATTATTGAATTAAGTGCCATGGTCGGTGATGAAGGCATAGGGCATGCCATATCTTCAAATAATTTTCTTCCATGTGAACTGAAAAACCCTCTGATAAGGCATTGTAAAAACATTCTTAAGAACACCTAATATTAATCACGAACACATTAATATGATTAAACTTTAACATACATTTTTTCTTAATAAAAGGATCTTGGATCTTCATGTTTTCACAAAATACGTCTAAAAGATAGAAAATAAGACTTACATTGGTCCAATGCATTGATCAATCTTGATTAATTGCTCCAACAATCTCCTAAACATAGAAAATTACACTCAATTGGAATCTCAAAACTACTCTCCCACCTCAGAAACAGTGTGTTATGAGATAACCCCAGATGGTGAGGTCTCCTCTATTTATAAGGGAAAGAGGGCCAGAATCCTAGTCAATGTGGGACTCTATTTCAAGTCTCCCACTAATGGCACTAACCATCATGTGACTAATGGATAAGGTTGACCCAATTTTCTAATATTCGTATTTATCACATTCCTAATTAATTATCTGATATTTATCAAGACTACATTATTGGGAAACTCATAAATTCGGAATTTGATATAATTAAAATTAAATAATTGATTTCGACACTTATTATTAATTTCCAACAGTCTCCCACTTAGTCTTAATAATCCTCATAATTAAATTAGGTACCATAAGGTGCACAATAACTGATAAATATAGTTTGCTTAAATCAAATAATTCATGGATGCAAGTCATGACGGGTCCATGCTATTCAAGAGCATGGTTCCTTTCATGTACTACAACACCAATGTTTCATTCAACTAACCCTTAAATATTAGATGTCATAATGGACTCATTATGTCCTTTTGAATAAGGACTATTTCTGTCAACAATAATTCATAATCATATGCATGCATTCACAAAAGACAGAAATAATTGAAATCAGAAATACTTTTATTGAATTCAAGTAATAGTGTCAAACAACTAAGCCAAATAGCAATTATAATTTTACTAATCGAGACCCATCTCTTTAACACATTCCATAAGGTCTTTGGAGATAGTCCTTTCGTAAGAGGATCTACTATGTTATCACTCGTACTAATGTGATCAATTGACACTCTTTGTTTCTGAACTTCTTCCTTCACTGATAGGTATTTCATTCAACGTGCTTAGTTATTTTAGGAATACCTAATATTTCTTCATAAAGAAGATTGCAGCGACATTATCATAATATATCAGCGGCTTGATAATAGTGTCGACAACTCCAAGTCCCGAAATGAAGTCACACTGCCAAAATACATAAGTTGTCGCATCAAGCATTCTACAAACTCAACTTTCACAATAGTTAATGGATTGATTGTGTTTCACTCCTTCATTAGATTGGTTAATAAACTAAAACAAATATACTTAAGAAAGAGTGAACTTCATACCATCCGTACAACTAGTGAATCTGAGTCACAATAATTATTCGTATTTAAATGAACACATACATCATAAATGTGAGCATATAGTCTTTTAAGTATCTCATTACTTCATTCACAAATTTTAAACCCATAAAATTATTTTGATTCTCTACTTTCTAAATCCGTGCTTGTATATAGAGAAAATATATAAAATTACTCCCACTGATCTTAAGTTGTATACAAATATACAACGATTAAAAAAATAATGATATTATTTCTTAAAATACATCATGTGGGAAACTTATCTTTATAAAATGATCTCCTAAACATATACACATGGTTTATAAGACTCCAAAAAGTAATTTTCACATCCACTTCATGTAACTCTCAATCATAATGAGCTACTAATGTCAAAAGAATTCCATGTCCTTACACATAATTGAGAAGGTTCATTTATAACCTTTTCTTCATTAATGGTAAAATATTTTACTACAATTTAGCTTTATCTCATTTGACTACCGTTAGTGTCGCGTTTGGTCTTGATGACCCCCTCATACTCGACTTTAGTGCATCAATTATGTAATTCAACGAGATTTTAAACTTAGTTGTAGTCTATTAGTTTCACTTCTTATGACTTTTGAAAATAAAATCATGTCATTATTTATCCCTACGCCAAATTCATGTTCATGCAGATACACCACATAATCATCCAGGATAGTAGACCTTTTAGGACCTTCTTAATATTATTCCTTATGATTTTATCTACTTTTCTCTCACGGTGACAATACTATCATTTAGTGGTTAATCATTTATTTGTTCTTTGTTGTTTAAACAATCTAACAACTAAAAGAACAAGTATTCAAGAAGGTTATCGGTAATGGGATAAGTACCCTACCTTCCTGTATAACCATATTTCATGATTTTCTACTACCACTAATTTCACCTTTCATAATGAATTTGACTTTAATGCAATAAGTACGTGTCAATGACAATTATATAATCTATGTAGGTCCACTTTAAGGTAAGTTTCTCATAATCTCCCACTTGGGCCACATAAGTCATCCTTATATTAGACATCGTAATACCTTAAGAGCACAACTCGACTATCAATATTTTTAAGAGACATTACAAAAATCTTGTCCACGAAAATTATGAAAAGGAGTCTAGATTTAATTTAGCACAAGATTAAAAGAATTTCATCAATAACGCTACGATTATGATGCGGGATCAAAAAAATCTTAAAAGAACTATGTCCAAACTTTATTTTGTACAAAACAACAAAAGGAATACCATAACCCTTGAAAAAAAATATACATCAAAAGATTCTTTAGAACATATCCCTCACGATCAAGTCTAGACAAACATTTTCCAAAAAAAATTGAGGGTTTATGAAAACAAATGGCGATTTGATTTCCCAAGAACAAAAGAAAAAGAATCTTATTAGAATTTCTAGTTTCTTTTTTAAGAAATCCTTGCATCAAAAGTAAATACTTTCTATAACACAATAAGTATATCTTGCAATCTCTACTAAGATGAAAAACTCGTTTCAAATCATAAAAGATGCGTATTATCTTTATCATTATTAGTCTGAGTGTGCAACATGTAAACAAACTTAATTTGTTTAACCAAATTAAATATGACATTTTTAGAGAAACAAAATGGGATACAATAATATGTTATAAGATAATGAGATAAATTGCTCACTTTATTAATGCTTTGATTTAACAACACACATATCGATTACATGATAATAAATTAAGTGCATAACCATCAGTTTTCTTCAGTAGTAACCGTGAAATATCGATTATATGATGCTTGTAAATTACTTTATTGGGTATAATGTTATTTCATTATATTGTACACGATATTTGTGCACAACTTGTTTTCATATACTGTAATAATGTATGTGATCTATGATGTTCATTCAATCACTCAAAGTCGATTCCCTATAAGGAATAACCTTGCTTGAAGAAATAAACTCAATATACCCCATTAATATCTTTACAATTATAAGCATCATGAGTTACTACTACCATCATCTTTACATTTAATATTCATTGTCATTCTAGTTGGGTCACTGTAGTGACTACCAAACATTTCATAATATGAATATTACATTACGTTAAGACTTACATACACAAGTCAATAAATTTTCACTTATTTTCATTAAATATCGCATGATCAATAAACTAAATTATTCATGTTTATGTCTTTCATAAACTTAATTGGTCATATGATAGTGAAAGAAACTATGGCATCTGCGTTTGACGACCATTATTACCTTCACAAAATATATATTATCACTTACATTTTTTTTTCCAATTATTGTAATCACAATAAATGAATAAACAATAATATGTATGCAACATCATAAGTATCATCATCCTAGCATTCAATATCATACATGGACCTGTAGGCAACCAAAATATGCATGATATTAATGCAATAGTCCAATATTTATATCTTCTGGAATGGAGCACTTTAATGAACACCAAACCTTATATTATATAAATATTAGAGATACGCATACATGTTCAAATACCCGTAATACATGAATAATTATATTATTGTCTATTTCTTAATTTGAAATTCACGAAAAAATAGACATAATGTGAAAATCAAATAAACAAAGAATTTACATGAGATATTGCACAAATAATAGTAAATGGAAGACATACATCATTTACTTTCGCTTCATCACTTATGTATGAGTAACAAATCAGAAATATTGATCCAAATCATTCATGGTCATACTAATGCACAATACGTCTATAATCACAATTATTATACTAGTGGCATATGTAAATATGACTTTTTAACATTGATGCCAATTATTTAACATTTACAAAAATTCCAATGTTTATTTGATTCAAATTTCAGCATGTGTTGCGCTTCAATTTAACCTTATAACAAATATTAGGATAATCTGAGATGACTACAAATATAATATCTTCACATGTAATGTTAGCCTTTATTTGGCATTTGATTAAACTGAATGAATACCTACTTATGAGTCTAAAAATTTACAAGTCATGCATTCAAATATGCATGTATGCAACGAATAAATCTAGTATCCACACATATTAATTGTAGCCTATGTTTGGCATTTAATTCAACTTAATGGGAGTACTAGCCTTAGAATAAATAATAATTCTGATTTTCAACCACATAAATCGTTGGCCTGTGTTTGGCACGAGACTCATTAAAACACGAATATCATAATATTCAACAATATGAATCATTGGTTTGTGTTTGACACGAGACTCATCAAAATATGAATATTAACAATAACATAAGTCTAATATCCTACCATATGAAATATGTTGGCATGTGTTTGACAAGAACATTCAACTAAAAAATGATCATTAGAGCAAGGTTTTATCACAGTTTTAGATAAAACATACATGAAATATGGGAAAACATATTTTTTTCCCAAAAAAAAAAGAGTTAGCATCATTGAACTGTAGAAAATTACTACAAAATCTCAAATATTCAATGAAATTCAAAAATATTTTTTTCTGGAAGTCATAATAAACATTATTTATGTAAAATCGATGCCCAAAAAATTATTATACTCAAAACTTAATGTATAATTAATGGTCCAAATATAGATGCATTCACAATAATCTAATATTTACAATTATAGATTAAGACACTTTCATGTCTTCCCCATTCAACATCATATAAATATTATTGTCGAAACATCAATTCATAATTACATTAGGACCTTTGGGCTACCAAATATAGATTATGCACAATAACCTAATATATCGAAATGTTATTGTCAAACACATAATCATACATCTAATATTCAAAATTTTATATTGAACCCTTTCATCAATACTAAATAATACATAACATGAATATTAAAACAACCATGAACATAAAAAACAGCCCCCGTGGTGAAAAAAATACATAATATTTGGAAAAAAATCATAATTTTTGTCAAAAATAGAAAATTTGAGTTAACACCATAGGGATGTAGAAAATTACTCCAGGATCTTAAAACAATTTGCGGAATTCAAAAATCAATTTTCTCGAGTGAGATATCGGCGTCAACATTATTACCAAAAATGGCAAAAATGCAATTTTAAGGGTCTAAACAACGTCAAAACACAAAAGTAGGGTGGTGTCCATTGTGTATAATGGGTTTTATTTATTTCGACGTTTCCAGTCAATCATGTCAGTTTCGTAAAATTCCGAGTAAGTTTTGAGCTTTCATTCTAACCAGTGAGTATTGGCGACATAAGCAAAACGTCACAGAAAGTCTCAGACATACTTTAAGAGCAGATTCAATGACATAAATTAAAACGTCGCAGAAAATTTCAAGGATAAACAGATCTAATGACATAAATAAAAATGTCGCAGAACGTCTTAGGCACATATTTCATTATAGACGAACATCAATAAGGAAAATCATGAGATCTTAAACTTTAGCTCTGATACCACATGTAAAAACATTCTTAAGAACACCTAATATTAATCATGAACACATTAATATGATTAAACTTTAACATGCAATTGTTCTTAATAAAAGGATCTTGGATCTTTGTGTTTTCACAAAATACGTCTAAAAGATAGAAAATATGACTTACCTTGGTCCAATGCATTGATCAATCTTGATTAATTGCTCCATCAATCTCCTAAACATGGAAAATTACACTCAATTGGAATATCGGAATTTCTCTCCCACCTCAGAAATAGTGTGTTATGAGATAACCCTAGATGGTGTAGGGCTCCTCTATTTATAAAGGGAAGAGGGCCGAAATCCTAGTCAAGGTGGGACTCTATTTCAAGTCTCCCACTAATGCCACTAACCATAATGTGACTAACGGATAAAATTGACCCAATCTTCTAATATTCATATTTATCACGTTCCTAATTAATTATCTGATATTTATCAAGACTAAATAATTGGGAAATTCGTAAATTCAGAATTTAATATAATTGCAATTAAATAATTAATTTTGACACTTAATATTAATTTCCAACAGACATATCTACCAAAAGCTCAGACTCCACTAATTTGGTGAAATAATCAATAGATATAACCAGGTCCTTGAATCTTCCTTTGGTGGTCAACAGTGGTCTGATCAGGTCAATTCCCCATATAGCGAAAGGCATTGGAGAAGTGATGAGTGTTAGACTAGCTCCCAGTCTTCTGTTAATGGTAGAAAACTTCTGGCATTTATCACACTTCTTGATGAAAGCAGTACAATCTTCTTTCATCATCGACCAATAGTAACCTTGCATTATTATTCATTGACTCAAAGACCTCCTAGATGTGTGTGATCCACAAGATCCTTCATGCACCCTTTTTTTATCAAATCTCTTACCTCATTTGGATAAACATAACGAAGTAAAGAAACAGTTATCCTCTCTTGTACAAGACAATTTTTTCTAACACATAACTGGCTGCTTTGTACCTCATCTTCCTGACTTCCTTCTGATCATATAGTAGTGTCCCTTATTTAATAGACTCTCTATAGGGTCCATCCATGAAGGAACTAACTTCATAAAGATGATGCTTATTTCCATCCCATCAATGCTTCTATGTGCAAGAATATCCAATGAAATTATTCACTTGAGTTATGTTGCAGTTGCTAAAGCAAGTTGAGCAAGGGCATCTACTCGGACATTTTCTAGTTTGGGAATCCTCACTAATTTGACCGAAGTGAACAAAGAAATAACTTCCATTGATTTTTTACGATATCTCATTATAGTTTCCCTCTGACACCATAAATTTGTTGCATTTGATTAACAAACAGTTGAGAATCACTATATACTAATACCTGGTCAGCGTCTAGTGATGAAGCCAATTCTAGTCGTGTGATCAATTCTTTATTTTTGGCCTCATTCTTTGAAGCCTTGAATTGAAACCCTAGAGCATATTCCACATCCAAGTTATCAAGAGTTAATGATGAGTACTTCCCCACTTCCAGTAGAACATGAGGATCCATCTACAAATAACTTCCAGATTAGAATGTCATCAGAGAACTCTTCTTCCACTAGTATTCCATGCTTGAACACCTTCTTATTTTGTTGCAACCTTTCTTGAGAAGCCGATGAGTTAGGTTGATCGGCCACAGTCTCGGTTTGCTTTTGGGCTAAGCTCTCCTTAGTAGAAGTTTGTTTGGCAAGTAAACATGGACTATGTTGCTCCTCAGCATATGTGAATTTAACAATAAATATTGCCACTACTTGGCCTTTATGGAAACTCTGGGTTCATAAAAAAATTCATACTTTTTCGATTCAACTGCCCAAGACATTAACTTTTAGACTTTTCTGGTTTATGAAGTACTTGTCTCAAAGGGAAATCCATGTAGACAACAATAGTGTGGGCTTGGAAGTATGACCTCATCCTCCTAGAGGCTTCAATAAGAGCTAAGGATAACTTCTCCAGGTATGGATATTTTATTTTCGCTCCCCGAAATGCCTTTTTAGTATAATATACTGGCCTTTGAATTCCACCATCCAGTCCGATCAAAGCTAAATTAGTGGCCAACTCAGAAACAACCAAGTATAAATATAGTTTTTCTCCCAAAACCGGTCGGGAAAAGGAGTGGGGGAGAGACCAAGTACCTCTTTAAATTCAGGAAGGACTTCTCATTTTCGTCATTCCATTCAAAGGTATTTCTAATCACCATAAATAATGGAAGATATTTATCAGTTGCTTGGTATACACAATGATTCAAAGCATCTACTCTTTCTGCCAATTTTTAAACTTCTTTCTTGTTGGTCGGGGACTGTATTTTAAGCTAGGCTTTAATTTTGGATGGGTTTTCTCTATTCCTCTTTGATTAACAATGTACCCTAAGAACATTCCTTCATGTACTCCAAAGATGCATTTGATTGGGTTAAGCTTCATCTAGTGCTTTTCTAATTGATCAAAGGTTTGAGCCAAGTCCGCAATATAGTCAGCAACATATTTTCTCTTTGTGAGCATGTCATATACGTAGACCTATATGTTTTTGCCGATCTTATCTTCAAAAACGGTGTTCACTAGTCTTGGATATCTATCTCCAACGTTCTGCAACCCAAAGGGCATGACTTTATAACAGTATGTTCCTCATTTGGTAATAAAGGAAGTGTTTTCCTTGTCTTAAGGTTTTATTTTAATCTGGTTATAACCAGAATAAGCATCCATAAAACTGAGTAACTCATGGCCTGTTGTAGCGTCGACCAATTGATCAATCCTTGGTAAAGAGAAATGTTCTTTTGGACATGCCTTATTAAGATCTGTGAAATCTACACATATACGCCATTTATTATTTTTCTTCTTGACCATCACCACATTTTCCAACCAACTAGGGTACTTGACATCTTTAACGAACCATATTTGTTATAATTTTCCCACTCTCTCCAGGATTGATGTATTCTTCTCGGGACTGAAGACTCTTCTCTTTTGCTTGATTGTCTTGAAGCCTGGATAAATATTAAGCTCATGGCATATGAAGTTCAGATCAATTCCCAGCATATCTTCATGTCTCCAAGTGAAGACATTTTTCCTTTCTCTAAAGAACGTTATTAGTTCCTATTTGAGAGAAAGAGATAACGTGGAACCGATCTAGGTGGTTCTTTCTGGCTTCTCGTCGTCTAACACAACAACTTCTATTTCTTCCATTACTTTCCCCTTTACCATCTACTCTTCTTCTCGAGGATCCAGGGTGTCAATGTGGAAAGTGGTTATTTCCTTAATTTGGATCCCATGTTGTTCGACCGATGTTTAGTAACATTCCCACGCTTCTTTCTGACTCCCATTTACTATGCTGATTCCATAACTTGTTGGGAATTTCACGCATTGGTGCACTGTAGATGGCATAACCTCTAACTGCTTTATTCCCACTCTTCCTGGGATGATATTATAAGCTTGGGAGACATTTTTATTGAACATAAATAAGCAAATTCTTTCTCCCCTAGTCACTAGCCAGGTGCCTACCAAGACTTTTAGCTTGATGGTTCCTACTGGGTATACTTTTTCTCCTGCATGTCCAATGAGAGGGCTATGGTGTGGTTGAGAGTGCTGCTTATACGATAGACTATAATGTGGAAGTAAAACAATTTGTCAAAATAAACTCCAATTACCTACAATTTATCTATGTTATTCAAGAAGGGACCAATTCAAACTTTTCTTGAATTGATAACTTTGCTAAAATAGGTTTTAGTTTTCCAAGTCGATTAATAGTCCTAATTATTATCTTGAGTTAACTAGGTGTCAAAACAGATAATATACGATTCAATTAATTATGTGCATTTCTATTATTAAGCCTACTTTTTCGTATGAGGCAAGATATTGCAAATCTGTAAAGTAAAGCACAAGGTGTTTATTTTACGTGGCAATAACCCTTCCCCGGGAAAAATGATGGACTCCTCTAGGAGTCACCTAATCTACTTCCACTAAAATAATAAAAACAAGAGGAACGAGTTACAATCAACAAACACGACAACTAAATAAGATAGATGTAGCTATTACCTCACATGACCAAGACTCTTCCCTGATTGCTTATTTTGCTCTCTCTTTAAGTCTATCCTTGCTTGCTATTGCAATCTACACTTCTTAGCGTCTCCCTTTTGCTCTTTTAGCTCAAGATCAGTTCAGTGCCTATTGTGTTCTATTTTGTAGTGAAGTACTTGTGTGTGGTGTTCTATCCTAGATGACACACCCACACTTAAATGATACACACCAAATTCAATGCAGCGGAATATATCTCCGATATATCTTCGCAAGTCTTGTGTCAACTCAAGCCAAGTCTACCTGACTTTAAATACAGTTTTGAAAAGCCTTATTTTCTTTTAAATCTTGAACACTAATAGACTTGTTCAAATATTCACATCCATAAACGTGTCGACATGAGTACAAAGTGAGTGAATATATCTAAGTGATATGAGATGTAAATCAATTCCTAAAAATCACTTAAATCAGCCAAGTAATCATATGCACAAATAATCAAGACTGAAAATATCATGTAACCATCTTAAAGAATATTTAGATTAAATCAATTTTAATCTCAAATATATATATGTAAGATCAATCCAAAGAGTTCAGCAATAAGATATTCTTTGATTTAGTCTAAACAGTTCTATGTTCTCAAATCATCAAGTATATGGTTCATGCAAGTATAAAATCAGATTTCAGATTTCTACAATTTATTCCTCTAGAGGTTTAAATATCTAAACCTATTAAAATGAATATAATGAACCAAGATTTATAAATTCAATTAAAACAAAACGTTTTAGTTAAGCGCTGATTTAGAACATATAAAAAATAACCAAAGTTATTAAACAGATCAGATTTGTGTACACCACTTTTTCACAGAAATAGATCTATGAAAAATAGATCAGACTTAATTCCATGTCTACTACCGAACCGGACGTGAGAGTGTCTTTTCATCCACCTCCTCGTGAATAAAATGATTCAAAAATCTTTAATTTCAATTAAGATAGAGTTTTAATTAAGAGATACATGTATTTGATGAGTAATACCCCGAATCATGGATTTTAACTAATCTATAGCAAATATATTGGTAATTTGTATATGTTGTTTGTATAGATAACTAAACCTATTAAATAACTATTTATATTTTATTTATATATAATTTCATATTTTTTTTTAGAATCTTATAGTGAATCTTTATTTTGTTTTGCCTTTTATCGTATTGGATTGATCCAAATTTAGCAATCCAAGAAAATCAAGTTTTCGTGGGGGAATATTTACTCTTTCAATCGTTATTTCAGTTGTAGGGTTAACTCATAACTTTTTCGAATAGATGAATTGGTCTCAGGGTCGTTCCGCCGTACCAATCAACCTCCACCTCTGGCTCATCAGGCTTCTTCAATAAGTCTGGATCTTCTTCAAAACCATCAATCTTTTTCTTTTATTGGCATCCCTTACTCGGGCTGGAGATTCAAACCTCTTTCGATCATTTCGATTGCCATTCGAATCAATAAACTTTCTTGACTTTTCCCGTCAAATACGATTTTGAGTCTCATTCTTTAGTGCAATGCATCTATTGGTATTATTCCCATGATTTATTTGGAAATCACAATACTTGGACGTATCCCTCCTGTTGGGGGGTGTCTTCAATTTTCTAAGCCATTTCAATTCTCTATTCCCTTCGATCTCCTCCAAGATATGTTTAACACCTTTTTTGAGAGGGGTATATTCATCATACTTCTTAATTCGATCCAAATTTGTGTCTTTCTAGTCCTTCTTAAAAGAATTATAGTTATTTTTCTAACCTTCATCCTTCGTCTCAGGAACTTTGTTGGCTGCCATAGCTTCCTCAGCATTCATTATTTTTCCAGCTTTATCCATTAATTATGTCATGGTCTTAGGTGGATTCTTCACTAAAGCATATTAGATATGTTTAGCGAGCAACCCACTCATAAGTGTTGCAATGGTTATTTTCTCCCCATAGTCCACCACTACTAGTTTTTCATTATTAAAGCGTGTAATATATTCTCTCTAGTGCTTTCTCCCAACTTTTGTCACCCAATCAAGAGATGAGTGACACTCTTGATCGGCTTAGCTCGAAAATAAAAGGTATCTATGAATAATTCAGCTAACTGATGAAAACTTGAGATTTTACCTATTGGGAGATTATTATACCTGATTTGCGTTGGGCCTATGATAGAACTGGAGAAAGATCTAAATCTTATTTCGTAGGGCAGTGAATAGATCTCGTCAACAACTTGATATAGCTCTATATATAGGACTGGATCAATTTTCCTATCATACTTGGGAGTAACCACTGGTGGTTTTAATGTGGAGGGAGTAGGGTAGTTCACGATATCCGGAATAAAAGGTGAGCCTTTAGCAAAATCCTTTGTAATGGATTCTTGGTTTTAGCCACTTCACCTAGCCGATCTTACAGTCATTGCATGGACCCCTTCCAGGGTTGTTCTTCTGGCTTAGATTTAACTGAGGTAGACTTATTATCTTTGATGTGTCTATGTGTTAAACTTTGCTCCTGAGAGGTCTGCTCAGCACACGTAGATCCCCTCATACTGGCCCTAGATCTTGTGAACCATTCTTTGTATTCATGACAATTCTCTTGCTCCCTATGATGTCCTCTAGTTACTCAGGGGCCTAGATGATCAAAAGCAGATTCCCTTCTTAGCCTCTCCAAGAAACTTGGTATTTTTGTGGAAAAATATCTACCATCATAGTAATCCGTTGATTGAAAGGAAGTAGTTTCTCCAGGACGATATGATCTATCATGAGAAGAACGAGAATGATAACTCCTTCCATTCCTTTCTTAGGGAGGTGGCATATCCCATCTAGAACTGGAGTACTTATCTTGCATAGTGCGGGATAATTGCTTAATAAACTCTTGCATGGATTCTTGTCCTCTAGCAAGGTTGAGAAAAATTCCTTGTAGGTTTATCACACTAGGAGGAACATATCGAATGATGGAATTGCCATCATTTCTAGCATTATTTTCTGCATCGGTCATTTCTTTAAAGGTACATAAATAAAACTAATGGTAGAGAATAATGACAGACAAACATTCCCATAGATGGCGCCAATCTATTGGTGTCTAAAAATGGACTATGTCCAGATTTATAATCACAAATAATAATATAATAAGTAAATCAAACCATGCATACAAGAGAGAAGATTTTTAGAGAGCCTATATCCACTATTGGTTTTATTTAGTAGGGTTTACAATAGCTCAGTATGATGTGCATATAAGTTATTCGAGTTGTCCCTTCAGCTAAGAGAGTAGTTTGTATTTATATGGGTGTAAAACCCTAGAGATGGAGCGCCTATATATTGACAGACATTTATATTTGTGTACAATAACTAAAACTCTTAGAATTCAGTACTGGTTGGAATCCCATCCGAGTAACAATTGGTATTCTTGTTGGTTTGCCTTCTAGAGTTGGTCGACATTCTAGTCGACCAAGTGTCTCAGAAGCTAATCAAGGTGTCTGGTCAGCCACATAGTGGGACATGTGTTTACTCATCATTGGTCCACATAGGAGAGTTATTTTTATATACAACATTATCCTTCCAATAGGGAGAGAAGATACTTTAACATTAACTTTGATATTATGCTCATAGACGATGATCTGGTCAGCGTGAATCTACCACATGAGGATGCCCTATTCCTCACTCTATGGATTAAACTTTGATATGAGAAGAACCTTAGTGGATCAAGATATCTCTTCAAAGATCATGTACTTGACAATTCTCTATAAGATCGTGTTTAGCATTAAGGATCTTGATACTAATGTAGGGCCACTTATTAGTTTTAATGGATATATTAAAAAATCCCTTAGGTAAGATCAAGCTACCAATAAAGGTTGGTTTAACCAATAAAGAGATCGAGTTCCACGTCATCCTATCATATTCACCCTATAACGTCATAATGGGCAGAGGATGGCTTCACGAGATGAGAGTTGTCCCATATTCCTTCCACCAAAATCTCAAGTTCTTGAGTATCTGGGTGGTAGTGGAAATTAGGGGAGATCAAGAAGGATCTAACATTTATTTCACCTCATCCATCAAATCAAGACATAATCAATATAAGAAAATTTAGGATGACAATAGTTCAAATGAGGATCAGCCTACGTAGGAACCAAAGGGCACTCGGCCAGGATGGAGGAATGTTCATTTGGATTCATCATAGACATAACGAACTTTCCTCGTTGGATAAGATCTACCCAAGGATGAAGAAGATAAACTCATTCATTTCCTTAGAACCAATGCATATATCTTTTCATGGTAACCATATGACCTTCCGAGAATAAATTCGAAGATCACTGGTCGCTGACTGCACATAGATTCGACAATCAAGCCAATTAAGAAGAAGCCCAGAAATTCATCTCCGAAGAAGGTGAAAGATGTAGAGACGTTGGTTAATAACCAACTTCAGGATGTCTCCATTAGAAAAGTCCAATTCCTATATTGGGTCTCTAATAATTTTGTTCTCAAGAAGAAAAGAGGCAAGTGGAGAGTATGCATAGACTTTACTGACCATAACAGACACTGCCCAAAAAACAATTGTCCATTACCATAGATAGATAAACTTGTAGATTCCATGGTAGGTTATCAATGCATGAGCCTTATGGATGCATACTCAGGCTACCACTAAATATCTTTGTTCGGACTAGATCAAGAAAATGCCTCTTTCATCACAACCTTAGGGTTTTGCTACAACAAAGTAATGCCTTTCACTTTAAAGAACACGGGATCAACCTATCAGTGGCTCGTGACTAAAATTTTCAAGAAGTAGGTTGACTCTACCAAGAAAGTATATATTGATGATAAGCTCGTCAAAAGCAAGAAGGCGGGTGACCACATTAGATATCTCGCAAAGATCTTCAAGATTATCAGAGAATACAAGATAAAGCTTAACACTTTAAAATGCGTCTTTAGAGTCATCTATAGTAAATTTCTTGGGTGTTTGGTAACCCAGAGAGGTATAGAGGTAAATCCATATCAGATTAAAGCTCTGTAAGTTTTCAGAAGCGGACTACTATCAGGGACATCTAGGTCATCACTAGAATGCTAGCTTCTCTAAATCGCTTTATCTCAAGATCCTTGGATAAGTGTAAGCCATTATTCTAGGCATTAAAGAAATCAAGTCTCACCATTTAGACAGAGGAGTGACATCAAGCTTTGGAAGGAATTTGATAGTACTTGGGATCACTTCCCTTGTTGTCAACCCCCAAAGATGGGGAAGATCTGTACTTATACTTGGCCATCTCAAAGCACGCGACTAGAACTGTACTGGTTTATTTACATGATAGGGGGAAAAGGTCAGTCTACTACATTAGACATACTGTTCTTGAGGAAGAAATCAAACATATACCATTAAGAAGTTTATTCTGGCATTGATATTCACATCTAGGAAACTGAGCACGACTTTGATGATCATACCATTATCATCCCCACAACCTATCCTTTTAAAGATGCACTTAAGAAAGATGATCTCTCAAACAAAATGTCCAAGTTGCCCTAGATCTAACCTAGTTTGACATTAGGTATGAACCTAGAACATTGATCAAGAGTCAAGTCTTGGTAGACTTTGTAGCAAAAAATTTAGTATCACCAAAAGGCAAGAACAGTCAAATCCCATCCTAAAATCATTGGTAGTCGAAAAGAATGAATAATTTTAGAAGTTCTTTGTGGATAGCATATCAAATGAGAGGGACGCAACAATTATGATAGTCTTTGTGACACCATAAGGAATTTTTATTAAGTAAGCCATTAGATTGGGATTCAAAGGCAAAATAACGAGGCAGAGTATGAGACCATGGTTCATGGTATCCGTAGAGCAATCAGTTTGGGTTCTTTCCACATTGCTATATATTATGACTCTCGACTAATCGGGAACCAACTTAACGTAGAATATGAAGTAAGAGACTCCAGAATGATAGCTTACAAGAATAAGGAAAGATGTCTTCTTCAATAGTTTGAGTCTTTCTCAGTGTAGTAGCTTCCAATGAACGACAATAGCCAAGTAGATACTCTTTCCACCCTAGCTTTAACCATCGATATCGACCTAAAAAGGACGATCAAAGTTGAATACATAGACCATTCGAGCATCGAACCAGATCAGGATCTCTACATTATCTAAGTGGATTTAGCCCCATCTTGTATAGATCATATCTTATCCTACTTAAGGACTAGAGAGCTTACCCTATATTATAAGTAGGCACATAAATTAAGGATCACGTCGACTAGATTTTTCATTAACTCTAAGGGAAAATTGTACCGACGATCATTCACTGGCCCTTTACAAAATGTGTTCACCCAGATCAAGTTGAGGGACACCTAAGTGAAATAAAATAGGGCAACTACGGACCAAAAATGGGTGGGAGATCACTCTCTTATAAGGAGATCTCTCAAGCATATTGGTGGCCTTTCATGCAAAAAGATGTTGTGAGGTTCGTAAGAAAGTGTGCCCAGTGTCAATTATTTTTACTGTATATCAAGTAACCTACGAGAGACTTGAGTACCCTCACCAGTCCATGGATTTTTTTCTCAGTAGGGCATGGACATAGTGGGCCTATTATCTGTTGTAGTAGGGAATCAAAGATATCTAATAACTGCAACCGACTACTTCATGAAGTAGGTTGAGTCTGAACCACTACCTAAAATTATAGAGGAAAAAACCCGGAGATTCGTTTGGAGAAGTATCATCACGTGATTTTAAATACCTAGAGCGCTGACTACTGATAATGAGACGCAATTCAACAAAGACTCCTTTCATGATTTTTGTATAGAATAAGGAGTTAGAACCCACTATGTATTTGTAGTCTTCCCCCAATGCAATGGACATGCATAAATCACTAGTAAAACTCTTTTCTCAGGAATCAAGAGACGATTAGAGAATTCTTAAGGAATATGGATGGATGAGCTTCCCTCTATTCTTTGGGCGTACAAAATAACACCAAGAAAGCCAATAAAAGAGACTCCATAGTCCCTTGCCTACGAAATGGAAGTTATCATCCCTTTGGAGATCAAATTTCCAACGCTCAGGTCAGACATCTTTAAAGATGGCGATAATGATGATTGAATAGATAATGAATTGGATCTTGATAAGGAAATAAACAACAAGCTTTGATACATTTGACCGCTTACCAGCAAGAGTTGGCAAAACAACGTGACAACAAAATCAAGGTCAGATAGTTCCAAGTTAGCTATTCGGTCCTCAGGAAGATGCTACCTGCAGTAAAGAGACGTCAGATTGAAAACTTAGTTGAACTGGTAAGGACCCTATCGAGTAGTCTAAAAGTTTGATGGGGTATCATATCATTTAGAAGAATTATACAGAAAAGTAGTCCAAATGTCATAGATTTCCATGAACCTTAAGAGGTTTTATCATTAGATAGGAAGTTTGACATTTTTCTTCTTTATTTATGCATAATAAAACGATCGATGATTAGTTGTTACAATTATTCGAAATCTTTGTCTCAAACTTTCTTTTTATTTAAACCTACTCAAGTAGTGGTACGACTGATAAGAAAGGTCGGTCGCCTAGAGGAGGAAAAATCCCAAATAAGAATTACATGGTACAACTCAGATCTGAGTTGGTCACCTATATATGCACTAAACCCCACTTGCAAAGTGGTATGATCTAACTTAGATCGACCTAAAAAGGGAAAACACCCACTTAAGAAGTGGTATAATCTAAATCATATCAACCTAAAAGATGTAAAAATTCACGTAAGAATTACGTGGTACAACTTAAACGTGAGTTGGTCACTTATATTTGGCACCAAAACCCACTTACAAAGTTGTATAATATAACTTAGATCATCTTAGAAATGGCAAAAGATCCACTTGAGAAGTAGTATGATCTAAAGTAGATCGGCCTAGAAGACGTAAAAACCCACGTAAGAACAGCGTAGTATAATTGAGACATGAGTTAATCGCCTACTTTTAGCACCAAAACTTACCTATAAACTGGTATGATCTAATTTAAATCAACCTAGAAAAGGCAAAAACCCACTTAAGAAGTGGTATGATCTGAACCAGATTTTCCTAGAAGGGGTAAAAACCCCATGTAAGAACTGTGTTGTGTAACTCAGACATAAGTTGGTCGCCTACATATGGAACCAAAATACATTTGTAAAATCGTACGATCTAACTTAGATTAACCTAGAATAGGAAAAAACCCACAACATAAAGTAGACTGGCCTAAATTAGATGTATCCTTTACTTATGGTTTGATAAGAATTTGGTATTTACTTATGGTCGGCATGGGGTTAGACATATCATTTACTATTTATGATCGACCTCAAATGAGCATAAAATTGAACACATCACCCAAGTATAACACTAGACATAAGATGACCAATGACTAAATACGAGTGACATAGTCTGACTATGTTAAACTTGCAAGCATCTGTTAAGAAAAAAAATCTTAGGAAGACAAATAACATTAGGTAGACGCCAAACATGATCTCAAAAGCACAAACTATGATATGACAATCCTAACAATAAATGGCTTAGTTGCATTATAAAAATTAAGCAACTACACAATAAAAGATCAAATGAAATGAGAACATGATTTTTTTATTAATAATCAAAACGACCATAGGCCTACAAAAGAGACCACTAAGGGTCAAAATTAAAATTACATGAAATGAAAAATTAAGGGTTGGGGTCAAACTGATCTGCGAAAGCAGGTAGTTTAGATTGCTCAGGGATGACCCAGCATCCTGAGTTGATATATCGAAGGTGGTCCACCAAGAACAGAAACGGTAGGAAGAGTAGGCTGATCGATGGCGATCTAGGTTGGAGGAATAATAACTGAAAGGGTCGGCCACAGGATTCGCCAAATGTGGATGTTAGACATAAGCTAGATCACCCTCACAAACATTACCACTACACCATATATCACAAATGGTCATGATTTTGGACCTCGACTCCCCTATGGGTCAGGGTCAAAAATCCTGATAATATTCAGCTTGACAAATTTGGGGGTTAAGGTCCAAACCTATGACCTATAAGGGAGGACATGGGTCAGAGTCCAAATTCGTGACCACCAACACACTTGGGGTTATGGTTCGAATGGAGACTAAGCCCATGATCAATTAAAAATGTTAAATTGTTAGTTACATCCAAAACCTGTGAAACCAGTGTGCCATTTTTAATTGGTCACACACATGGTCACGGTCAAAACACGTGACCCCTAGTGTGAAATTTTTAATTGCTCACACACATGGTCATGGTCCAAATCTGTGACCCCCGGTGTGCTATTTTTCATTGGTCACACTCATGGTCACGACCCAAACTTATTACCAATTATAATTTATTTATGATGGTCACCCTATTGATCACGGTTTTGGGCAGTGACCAAATAAATTTTATTATTTACAGTTACCCTACTTGTTATGGTTTCAGACCACGACCAATTGAACATTAGTTTTGATGGCCTATTGGTCATGGTTCTAGACCGTGACCAATAATTTATTTTACTAAAAAATATATATTTGACCACGATTTTGGACGATGACTAAATAAAAAAATATAAAAAATAAATTTTATTTTTTCTATATTCCAAGTCTATTTTTCATACCTACTTACATTTACATAAATAAATATTCAGCCAATATTTAGTAAAAGTTAACTAACTCATGTTTGCATGAATATGTAGTACAATATAATGCATGCTTGCGTGAATATGTACAACAAAAAAAATACAATGCATGTTTGCATGAATATGTACAACACAAATAAAATACAATGCATGATTGCATGAATATGTTCTGAATGGCCCATATGTTCCTTCTCCAACTAGGACTGCAAACAAAACTTCAAAATGTTCCAAATGGTTGGTAAAAAAGGCTTGAATGCCAAAAATAACTTCGAAGCGCCTACATAACCAAAAATGGCATCAAAGTCTACGAAGTTTGTAAAATGAACAAAGTTGGGTTCTAGCCCATAATTCGAATTTAAGGTGCCTCTTTTGATTTATAAAAATATATGTCAAGTGTGTTGAAAGCATAGAAAATTGTGAGAACACTCGAAATGGGGAATTGTAGTATAGGCCACCTTTTTTGGGTTTTTTATTCACGAAAATATATGTGAATGCATATATGATTATAAATAGCATGGATTAGTGATATGCAATGATGTTTTGGGGCGTTTTGCATTTTCTCCCTTTAACGAGATGTTTTAAAGTCAAAGTCTAACTATTTGCAAGTTTTGGCCATATTCTCATACCTGAAGTCTTGTGACTAAGTTATCAGTTACTAGGTATTACTTGGGTCTGGTGCAAGGTGTTCAGACTACTAGGTGCCCTCTTTGTGGAAGGAATCTTGAGACCATCGTAGTTTTTGCCATATAGATCCCTAGAGATTACAAGGATATTTTTATCGGTATCCTTTTGTGATTAGGGAAAATATGTGACCAAATTGAGGGAATTTTCCCTACCCTAGAATTGGTAGAGATCTGAGCTTGGGGAAGACCTCAAGTCATAGTAATACCTAATCTCCTCAAGACTGTGGTTTGTCCCATAAATTTGGTTGATGGCTATTGAACTCATCACAATTCGGTATAAGTTACCATTTGTTTAAGATGGAAGTATTCCATAATAGCGAATTACTCTCACCCGTAATGGGTAAAGGGGGAAATGAATCCCCCCCCCCCCCCCCCTTATAATATGGCAACTGTCACGAAAGCTACATCACCAGTGGGAAAATCCATGATATCCTCTTTCTATCGAGATATCCTTATGTTGGCCTTATCAGGAATTACATATTTGTTACGAAATTTTTGAAAGTTATCAGTTGCAACCACCTGATACTTTCTACCATGCTTAGACACGGTGAGATTAAGAAGAATAAGAAGATAAGGAAAATTCCTTTTGGTAGCCTTATACTTTCTATCTCTTATCACGTTAGAATGGCAAGGTATAAGGCTTTGAGGGCCTTATACCTTCTGCCTCATGTCACATCAACCTCCACCCATCACTTAAAATAGACAACCACTCACTCACACTCCATCACTACCTTAGGAAGTGATGCTCGATCGCGTGGCTCAAGGGTGGAAGTAAGTGCAAAATGATTCCGGAAATAATTATTGAGACTCTGTCACATGGCCTAAGGAATAGGCATGTGCAAGCTTGGGAACATGTTTAAATAATTATTTTGAAACACATGGATAAAAAATTAATTAAGTTTGGGCCGAACAAAATGTTGGATGATCACCCCAACCTTGGGGGTAATTAAAGGGAGAATGGTCGAACACAAATCACATGGAAATCACGTGTCACGTGGATATCATGCAATGAATATGGGAAGACTGTGAATATAAATGGAGATATGTCCCAATCTTAAAAGATCACACTGGCGATTTGGGAGACCAATCCTTATAGAACTCCATAACCCATAATTAAGATGAACATAAAGAAATCTAGATGCGTAGGATCCATAATCTTATAAGTAAGGGAGACCTCACCCATTATGAAGATATTGATTATAACCTGCATGTGGTGAATTGTACTCTCAGCTAGAAACCCTAGCACTTAAATCAATATTGGTCTTCCTATATAATAAGTCACTCTCCCTCCCTTCCCCGTGGACGTAGGAAGATCTCCCTATTGAATTACGTATATATACTATTCTTTAATCTTTCACTGCATTCATAATTATTTAAGGAGTCAATCTGTAATTACCGCTTTTATTGTAGGTAAACATCCTTTATAGGAATCTACGGGCTTAAAGATCATAATGTCCGAGCCTTTATCCGCCCATAGAATATTGAAAACCAGAAGCGGTACTATTAGTAGAAAACGGTCCAAAGGTGGAGGAAAATACTGTCCGAAAGTAGAAATTTACCTTTCATTTCTCGCTTATTTCAATATCTAGTTGTAGTTGTTGGTGGATTTACTTATGCATTTTTATTTTGAAGTTCAATTTTGAATGTAGTTTTAAATGACAGTATTATTAATAAACAAATCCATTTCCAAACAATTATTTCTCTATATGGTTAATCTCCATCAAATCATAATTCTCCTACCCACCTATGCATTTAGTTCATACCAGATCATGGACCAACCACTAAGAGGAAGAAGGCTAACACTAGATGGAGTTTTCGTATGCCTTTCCCAGGCTATTAGCCTTCGAAAAAATAACTTGGTTGATCCCCAAGTTAACTCATGACCCCCGAGAGCTGATCCAATCGGCGAAAGAAAAACGTTCGAGTATAATAGGGTTAGCTCTAAGTCAAGAAGGTTTGTCTTAGATCACTTAGTTAATTTTAAAATAAAAGGGGGTGTATGAGGAAATAAGGTTGACATGCAGTTATACGGAACAAATTTTTGTTTCAAAAACCAGTGATCGAAACATAAATGGTCGTTCATACCACCATTTGCCAATTAACCTTAGGAGTATAAATAACACGGTTTGTCAACCGTGTATTAAAAAAAATTACTTCACCTCAATACGCTTCCCTAAACCGTGTATAAACAAACACAGGTTCAACACAATCATTCGAAATAACATGATTTGTTAACCATGTATAAAAAAATGGTTCAGAGAAACTCGACTCGTCAACCGAGTATAGATAAATCTTTCGAAACAACACAATTCGTCAACCATGTATAAATAAATGGTTCGGAGTAACTCGATTTGTCCATCGAATATAAATAAATCTTTTGAAATAAATCGATTTGTTAATCGTTTATAAACAAATGGTTCAGACTGACTCGATTCATCAACCGAGTTTAAACAAATCGCTTAAAACAACACGATTCGTTAAACATCCATAAAAAGGACAAACAAAGCATTTGGGTTTTTACCCAGCTATTAACTTGTCCGGTATAATTCGATTTGCCAATCGAGTATAAACAATCATAAATGGCATTCTCGTTAAAATCATTAACTGGCCATATCTCAGTGATTCGGTCAAACATGCTGGTGAAAATCAGTTGGTGAATTAACAATTATTAACCACGACATACAATTATCAACAAGGATTACAAGTATAAAAGGGAAAAGCAATCAAATGGAAGTATATACATTCAAAAATATTATAGCCAAAATTGGTAGCACGACCATAGTGTTCAGGTTACAAGCAAAACAAATATGACAAAAGGTCGAGGCCAAGAGATGTTAAGTGGACAAAACCAATATTACAGATCAAATTGTTGAGAATATTATCAAATGTATCTAAGGGCCTAGGGGAGGGGCATAAGGACCAGTTCTAAGGATACTACCCATTTTCTCCCATATAGATATGAAAAGATCATCGTTTTCATCACTAATTTGCCATCCCATTACGTGCGAAAAGGAGAAGGCATCGGCTCATCCTTGGTACCTATGTCATTAGGGTTGAAGGAAAAAAGATCCCTATCAAGATGGTCCTCGTTGTCACTCTTTATCATCTCAGCATAGCCGTTAATAAAGGGTTGATACCTCATTATGCCACAATACTCTAAAGTTAAGAAATACTTGGCATACCTGAATACGATCAGAAGAACGAGGGACCACTTGGCTTTCATGGCTTCATCCTTTTCTTTGTCCTTTAGTTGTACCTGCCTCTTTAGTTTTGCTTTTTTGGTCTTCTTCCTTTTTCGTGATAAGACCATCCTTTATCTTTCACATCATTATCCTTCGTCGAATGCTCATAATCCCTCTCCGCTCAGGAAGCATTGAGGGTGGCTTCAACATCAAACTTTCCTTTTTTCAGCGCCTATATCTCTCCCTTCATACTTGGGACTTGCCAATCTTCATGTTTCCTCTCTTTCCACCTCTGAGACACATATGTGGCCAGATAACCCATCTACAAAAAAATAAGATAATCATGACAAAATAAAAACTAAAACCAGGAGAAAATGATTACCTTCATTCCCAGCTGGATCATCTCCTTAGCACACCCTATCAGACCACCCCCACCCAGAGCATCAATATAGGTAGGAAGATAGGCCTCTTGAAATGCTAAGTGTGCCTCATCTATCTCTCTCGTTCCAGGGACTCTCTCCCCTTCAACACCACCTTCATCATCAATGACCAGACGTTATTGGAAGGAGGTTAGGTGGTCTCAGTTCGACCCTCAACTTTCATAGGCCTTTTCTTTCTCCTCCTATTTTAAAGGCCTCGTCATTAATAAGCATAACAGATGAAGTTTCATTTACATCAAGAGGAAGGTTGGCTTCTTAATTACCAGTCAATTTGACCAAAGGGTTAGTCCTGCTGGGGGTATTGCTAAGCAACATTAGGTTGGGGAGCAGTGGGAGTTAAATTTTGGCATTGGAGGAACGATCAGTATCCTTTGTGAACCATAGCTTCATAATCTGAAGAAAGATGAAGACATTGTTAGTACAAATGGTTTGATAAATAATATTATCCAAATATGAACAAAGTATACCTGACGAAGGGGGGAAGAACGAACGTTGGACAATAAGAAGAATGTGTCCTTCTTCAGTGAGAACCCTTTTCCCAAAGAACTTCTCGATTTTTTACTTCTTTTCCCAAAGAGATGAAATCAAGGTTTCTTAACCTCTGTACGTTACAGAGATCCTTGAAGGGATGAGCGTTGGTGATATTCTTTTCAACCTATCCCTTCCGTACTGAGGGAGTGTAGGAAGATCATTAAAAATCCCTGCATAGGTTTGAAGGAAGAGTGGTTAGTAATAAAAAAGATGCAGTCGAGGGCGAACATAACTAAAATGAAGATTCATTGAGGTCAGGCTCATTTTAGACCAGAAGGACTATGAATAAATGACATGTAAGATCATTTTTCTCATCATGTTTCCACCCCTCTCTCCTAATAACAAAGAATCGATATCCCCAATCGTGATTTGAGTATGGGAGATAAGTGACGAAGGCTTCACCTTTTCTCCTAACGGTCATAGTATACCACCCCTTTCGGGACACCATAGGTTTATACACTAACAGTAACTCCCAAACTGACATAGGATTGTTGGCCTTAAATAAATCATATGAGTGAACTATGGAGACGATCAGAGCTCTCTAAGAATTCGGTACTAGATGTGAGGGGGCAAGATTGATCAAGGAAAGGAATTACCTAGTGGGTCTAGGAAGGGAAATACCAAATCCTAGTTAGAAACAATGTTCAAAGAAGCAGACCTCACCATCACAATCATTCGAAGCTCGATCATTCTTATCGGCCAATTGGATGGATAGAGCCCTTGGAATGGCAAGGTGTTCAACCTAATAAATGACCATCTCTTTGGTTATGGTACTCACTGCCTTGTAAAGAGTAAGGGTGACCTCACATGAATTTTCAACAGGGGACTGTACGGTTAGGGTCACTCTGGGGATAATGTTTCGATCTCTAGTGGTTTTAGTGGACCCACCGACATTGGAGGATGAAGAATCTCGGATAGAGGCCCATCTTTCATTATGTTTAGGCCTAAAAGCATCCACTATCTCAACCATTTTTGGCAAGTCTTGCTGACGCTGAAGTCTTTTTTGTTAGAGCAAATAAAGGATGGGACCAAAGGGTTAGATCCATTCAAGGTATTTTAACAATGGAGAGCGGGAGGGGATGAAGTGGGGAAGGTGAAAATTTCCCTCGGGGAATGATGCTACAAAGTTAATTATTCAGTTGAAGTGGAAAATAAACCCTAAGATATGATGCGTCGGACTTAAAGACAAGAAATTTAAATAAAATAGGGAAAAGAAGAAAAATGGAGCATAACATTTAGAAGGAAGATGATGATGGAAGTGAACTCTTAAAATAAAGGAGGAGAAGTTTTAATGAAGACAGTGGGCTCGCACTTGCAGAGAAAATGGGATTTTGAGGAACGATTACAAGAAGACAGAGTCTTAATTGCTTGAAAATGGGAACAAGAAAGTTTGAAGTAAAATAGGAAGCGGGTTTTTACACCATCGAAGGATGTCTATCGAGATTAAACGGTGAAATTGAAATGAATTGGACCGTTCTCATTCAATTGGTGGAACTCAATCAAGGGTAAGGCGTGTCGAGTGAGATTATCTACCCATGCGTACCTAGGGAATCTATGTGTTGTCAAATGCCTAATGATTGTGCCTCAATACTCAATCGGTGCTTGATGCTGGAAACAAATCACGTTGAATCACTATCTTTTCATAGAAGATGATATCAGCACAATACCCTAGAGTAATCATGAAAAATTAGGAACTGCAGTAGTTAGGACAGTTGTTATTGGGAATTACCTGAACTAGGGAACACATTGTATCATCGGAGGTTATCCAACTATGAAGAAGACTCTTCAGCTCAGTTTCGTGAACATAGAGAGTCCGGGGGGTAATTGATGAGGGGAATTTCCAAAAAGTCCATAGCTGAAGGGGGAAGGATCGATGGTTATGGACAAACAATCAAGGAATGATAAAGGGAAAGTAGATAATTTAAGTCGAAGACTTGACATCCTTTGGAAGATAACCTGCCACCATCATCTAGAGACTCATCTTCACCAGCTCCAACATATTTGAACCTCTAAAGACTTAATCAAAGTATGTACTCCTAACGGCTAGCACAACCATATTATAACGGACGAGTATCTTGGATCATCCGAACACGCATCACCTCCAAATTTAAATAATTTAAATGTGCATGCTAATATTAAGTAAGAATGTTATAATAGTTTATGTATATAAAGTCTTGCGTAGTGTTAGTAAAGGTATCTTAGATAGCTCTGCAACTCTCTACTTAAACATTATCCATAATTATAAAAAAAAGATCATCCACCCCTTCACCTATGGACGTAGGTTGTGCCCGACCAAACCATGTACATATACTGTCATTCTTTTACTCTCACCTCATTATATTTATTTAGCATTTCCATATAATTTTGTTATGTATAAGAAATATTTTTTGTATAGGGTAATGTAGAGGGGCACACACTTGATAGCTTAAAGTCTTGGGCGAGCAGGCCCAATTGGCGAGGATGGACTCACCATGAGAACCACCAAGAATTAGAACTTGGGTGAGGAGGGACCCAGAAAGGGCTCCGAAGGCCCTAATTTTCCCACAGTTCATAGAATTAGAACTTGGGCTAGGAGGTCCCCAGAAAGGTCTCCCCGCCCCTAATTTTCCCAAAGTTCACATAATTAGTACTTGGGCGAGGAAGGCCCCCAAAAGGGCCACTCGCTCCTAATTCTCTAAAAGTTCACTGAATTATGCAACACCCCGTAATTTTGAGGAGTTTACATTTAATTATTTTTGGGAGATATAAAAATATTTAAATTGGAGAAACTTAAATTTATGTTTTGGAGAATTTATTTAAGTGGGAAGAATTATTTATATTGGGCAACTTTAAGTTAAATTATCCGAATTAATGTGTGTCGCATTTTTGAGGTCAAAATTGCAGAATGTTATAAAGTATTTCGGATGACGATTCTGAGTGTACGGTTGAGTCCAGATGGGTCGAGATAGTCAGAAAAGAGTACTCGGGGGGTAGTAATCAGGTCTCGGAGCATTTTTGGGCATAGTCGGGCCCACACGGGGTGATTCGGGCCATTTTAATTAGGCCCATGTGGCCAAAAACGGGATTAGGGATTTAAACCTAATTAGGAAAGTGTTGAACGGCAGTTAACAAAATTTTTAAACCTAAGGCTTGAGAGGAAATTTGGGGAAAGCAAATCAAGAGCCAATTGGGGATTTTTGGAGCCAAATTAGGGGACAAAAGTGAGTGTTCTTCATCAACACCTTAACTACGCCAACAGATTAGACTCTACGAATAATTCCAGGCAAGTGGTTAACTGTTGTTATTTTTAAATTGATGATAATCAATTCATATTATGGGAAGTGTAAACCTAAATTCGTTTTTGGGTGGGCTATTGCATGAAATGGGTTTTTATAAATTTAATTGGTTGAGTGATTTGACAGTCCAATTAATGTTATAGAAGTATTCAGTATTGATTGGTATAAGAATCATAATAGAACACCAGTGTTAGAGTTGAATTTATTATGATTGTGGGACCAAATTTATGAAGGATAATTGGGATTTTGCCATAGGAAATTGTGTTCTTGAGTGGGTAAAGATTCATAATATCAATGATGATAAAAGGTTTAGATGATGATTATAGTTCATGATAAATGTAAAAAGATGATAAATAGGCTGGATTGAGGTTGGGATTTGAGAAAATAAACCTTATATTTTCTTCAATGGCTGAACAACAAGCCGGAGAAGAAAGGGAACTGGTCGATCGATCGTTCGGCCCAGGGGATCGATCGATGGTCCTAGGATTTTGGTAGGTTCGCCAGTTTTATGTATAAAGGGAAATTTAATTTAGATTTTTCCCCTACTTTTTATGTGGTGATAAATTCATATGTAGCACATATTCCTTAGCAATTTTAAGGTGATTTAATTGGGTTTAGGAGGATGATAATTGTATGCCATGAGATGAATAAATTTTGAAAAATAATTCGTAAGTATTGATTTTGGACCGAGGAAAAATATTCGGGTATTGTAGTTGAGTGGAACTACATTATTAAAGGAATTTAGGTGTAATTAATTAGTTATGGGACGAATATATAGAATTGGGTATTAACGATGGTACGGGCCAAGTGAGCGAGTCCGGGTATAATGGTTGGGCGACACCAAGTGTTAAATTAACTAATGTGTAAATTGATTAGATTAGAGTCGGACCATAGACTCGGATTGGTATTAATTAATTAATGTGTAAACTAATTAAATTAGAGTCGGACCATTAACTCAAATTAGTATTAATTAATTAATGTGTAAATTAATTAAATTAGAGTCGGATTGTAGAGTCGGAAAAGTAATAAATCATTAAGGAGTGAATTAATTAAATTTGAGGCGGACCATAGACTCGGGAATATATAGGCTAGTGTTACGGGTTTTAGTACACGGTAAAGCCAAGATTTATATTTTATATATATACGGTGTGGTGATAGTATATATATACATGTGTGTACTTTGTGTGTGCTATTAAATATCAGGGATTAGATATTTATTTAAGTTATATACTATAGTGCTATCAAGGGAGGTCGCGCGATGTGGGTCAATCCCCTAGCTTGAGGAGTAGGGTGAGTATATACCCAGGTTATAGCGTCCAGTATATGGGTGAGGCGTTTTCTCAATTTCAGGGAAGGAATATGACCCCCTCCACTACGTTTATATTTTGAGCCAAGTTGGTGAGCGATTCCAACTTGGGGAACTAGGTTATGTGAGCACACCTAGTGAGATATCACTTTAGAGGGAATCATTTGGAGAGGGTATACTCGGAGGGATGGATATACATATGATATATGTGTGGATGTTGTAGTAAAGGTACGTATATAATGGTAGTAAATATTATATGCGGGTAATAATACAATGTGTGATATATTTACTTTATATAACTTGTGTCACAGTTATATAATATTATTTAAAAGGAATTAATTAAGTTAATTGGGGAGAAAAATTATAACCCATGATATAATAATACTCGGTTTAGATTAGAATAGAAAGGGGAGGTCACACCAGGACTAGTTGGGCGGAATAGTACAACTAGGTGGGGTTAAGGAAATCGTTAGGTGTGCACATTAGTGGAGGGGTGAGTATGTCCTCAAGAGAGTGCGACACTAACTTAAATATGAAGCGCATTCGTATATTTTTAATTACTGCAGTTAATTCACTTGCTAAATATTTTCAAAATGTTTTGGGTTTTAACCCTTGCTATAAAACTATTTTCAAAACCTTTTAGGTGTCCAGCCACAGGGATGCCAAAATTGATATTCTATTCCACGGAAACGAAGCAGCGGCATATGTGGATGCTAGCAGGAGCTTGGATTAGACGCATCGTTCATTCTTTACTAGAGTAGGAATCATCTATCAGTTTCAGTTTACTTAGGGAATGTCACCCAGACTTTTTAGTTGGAGTTTTCAGATTTATTTATTTAGGTGTTCAATATTTGTAATGGACTATTTACTTTGGTGACCGATGGATTATTCTGCATGTAGTTTATTATTTATGCAGTTGATTTATTTCAGTCGTGGTGTATGACTCATATTATACTTCCGCATGTTATTGTTTGATTAATTAAAAATATAAAATTTTGCACCAGCTTTTTGGAATATTAGGTGGTTAGTAAGTTTTAAACAGGTTTTCGACAGTGATGATAAGGATGAACCAACTGGGATTCCTGTTTTAATTTGTTATACGACTGATCATCCGGTATTTTATTAGGCGGGGTGTCACAAATTAGAACTTGGGTGAGGAGGGCACCAGAAAGGGATCCTCACCCCTAATTTTCCTTCAGGTCACAGTCTAAAAGCTAGAGCAAGGAGGTCCCTAGAAAGGGCTACTCTCCTCAATTTCTATAAAGTTCACAAGATTATAATTTGGGCGAGGAAGCCCCCCCAGAAAGGCCTCCTAGTCCAAATGGACACCAAGTTCGCAGATATTGAACATGGGCATGGAGGCCCATCAAGAAGGGCTCCTCTCCCTAAAATGACCATATGTCACAAACTTGGAATTTGGGCGAGGAGGCTCATTAGAATAGCTCCTCGTTCCAAGAAACTCAGAAAATACATAAATGAACTTTGGACGAGGAGGCCCATCACAAGTGGATACTCATCTCCAACTATTCAAAAGTCACAGGAATAAAGTATGAACGAAGAATTCCACCACTAGGAGCTCCTCATCCCCAGAAATCCAAATTCCTTACAAAATATAACCAATGGGCGATGAGGTCCATCTAGAGTGTCCTCATCCCCAAGATTTGTTACTCACATGTATGTTAAAGCACTAACATGCCACTTTCTTACACAGGTAGCCTAGTTGAGTAAGCAGGGCTCAAAATGACAAGTTGGGATCTCTTGGGAGTTTTGGCTTGGTGGCTGAAGAACAAGTCTTGTTGAACAAGCTCAATCACTTAGTACTTTACGATTAATATAACACTAGTAGTGTTGACGCCACTAAGCAGATAAATGATGAGGATGAGATTGAAGATGAAGATAAAATTTCACATCAAACATATAAGAGATAAAGATTTTTAAAGTGTTTCGGCTATAAGGAAAAGCCTACGTCCACTGTTATTTTATTCCCAGGGGTTTACAATAGCACAATGTGGTAGAGAGAGGGAGAAAAAGGGTGTGGATCTTGTGTATGGTGTCTCTCGGTTCTTATCGGATCTCTTGGATCTCTCCCCCTTTTGGCTAAGGGAATACATGTATTTATAGTGGTGGGGGATAAAGAGATTCATTGTATGTAGACATTTATACATTATGTCTACATTCAACGAATCTAATTGCTTGGTATGCTATCTGTTGTCATCTACAATATAAATGTACATTAATGATCATTAAATACGTAGTTATCCTTTGATATTCCTGGTTGGTATGCCGACCAACACTCTTCGGGTGCCGACCAACTCTCCTCGGGTGCCGACTAATAATCCTCGGGTGCCGACTAACACTCCTCGGGTGTCGAATATTGCCACGTAGGATGACACGTGTCCTTTTCTGATTGGTCCTCGCAGATGGAGAATTTTTGCGTTAACAGAAGCCCCCAATGCTCCATGCTTGATGGTTTACTTGAAAGGATGGAGTATTTATTCTGCAGTGTTGCTCGGTGCTCGTGAAATTCTTGATCTACCTTCTTAATTTGTTCAACACAAAGCACGTTATCTCCTGGACGACATATGATGCAGGCTGATCGATGGTTGCTAATCTTTCTTTTGAGGAAATCCGTGTGCTATGTATCACCCCTGGGAATTTGGATGCAGCCATGCCATAGTATGCAACTTGTAGCTTGTCATAATCTTCAAGTATGTTGATTGGTTCGCCAGCCGACCAAATGCTTCCTGTGTCGAGCAACTGAATGCTAACTTCACGTGCTTGATTCTTCTGATTTATGATCCTCTGAATACTTTGTCGAGTAACATACTAGATTTTGAACCCAACTCTTCAATCTGATTAGTACCAAGCTAGTGGTGGACTTCGAAACATTTTCACACAATTTCTTCTTCATTATTGGTCGAGACAGTAGTAGCAAATATCTCAGTGCTGTAGATGCTGATTTTGACTTCTACCTCTGCTTGGGGACGAGCAAGAGGTTCTCGGGGACGAGCAAGTGATTCTCAGGGATGAGCAAAAGCTTCTCGAGAATGAGCTAGTGCTTCTCGGACAGATCATCTGTGATGAATATTAGAATGTTGAAAGATCATAACTTCATAAACTCCCCTTATACTTTGGATGATCCTCCTACTGGTGAGGAACCTGTTTTAAAAGAAGAGGGAAAAGAAACCAATAGAATAGGAATCTCAATGTAATAGTTAGTATACATTTTCATTCTCAATGTATTTTGTTTTTTGAGTTTAATGAAAGACTTTCATTTTTGTTCGCAATCTTAATTGCTATTGTTTTGTAAATATCATAAATCTGTTAAAAAGATAACAATATTGTGTTGTTCATCGACCAACTTAGTAATAAAAAGAATTACAAGTATTAAAAATGTTGCTCGATCACTTAATAATAAAGTAACGAGTATAAAAATGTTTAAATTTTTTCCAACCAACCAAGGTTGTTAAATTGTGCTCATCGACCAATTATAGTTAGTGAGAGTTTATCCCCGACTAACCATACTTGGTAAATTTTTGTCTTTATAAAATGTATTCGACCAACTAAGGTCAATAAATTCTTCTTGTCGACCAACTAAAGTTAGTGGGTTTTTATTCCCGACCAACCATACTTGGTGTATTTTGTTTTTCAAAGAACTTTTTACTAGTTATCTTACCAACCGTAGTTGACCACGCTAGTGTACACCTCCTAACCAAAGGAGTATTTTTGGTTCTTTCGAACTATTTGGTTCTTTCGAACTATTTGGTTCTTTCGAACTATATGTCCAATAGATATCTTACCAACCGTAGTTGATCACACTAGTGTACGCCTCCTAACCAAAGGAGTATTTTTTGGTTCTTTCGAACTGTCCGCTAGTTATCTTACCAACCGTAGTTGATCACGCTAGTGTCACCTCCTAACCAAAGGAGTATTTTTTGGTTCTTTCGAACTGTCCACTAGTTATCTTACCAACCGTAGTTGATCACGCTAGTGTCACCTCCTAACCAAAGGAGTATTTTTTTGGTTCTTTCGAACTGTCCACTAGTTATCTTACCAACCGTAGTTGATCACGCTAGTGTCACCTCCTAACCAAAGGAGTATTTTTTGGTTCTTTTGAACTATCTGACCAACCGAAGTTGATCGTGGGTTTGAACTATCGGTGTTTGCTTTTATTGCTGGGCAGCATAGTGTTGCACACAATACTGACTGTAGCTCATTAATCCAATTAGCCTTACATAGACTCTTTTTCAAACCATTTAGTAATGTTCTGCTCGTCACTTCAGTTTGTCCATTATTCTGAGGATGACCTGGTGCTGAATGAACCTTCAAAATGTTTGACTGATGACAATAAGCAGCACACTCCTCGTTATCGAATTGTGTTCCGTAGTCTGTGATGATGGCAATGACGAGGTATTTGAATCTTCCTCGGGTCGTCGGCAGTGGTCCAACCAAATCAATTCCCACATGGCAAATGGACAAGGAGAAGTGATGGGTGTCAACAATGTTTGTGGAGTTCTTCGGATGGAGGAAAAGCGTTGGCACTTGTCACATTTCTTGGCATAAGCTATACAATCAGCTCTCATCGTCGGCCAGTAGTATCCCTGCGTCATCACCTTTTGCAAAAGTGTCCGACCTGCTACATGGGCTCCACAGGACCCTTCATGGATCTCTTTAATCAATTCTTTCACCTCGGAGGGATGTACACATCTTTGCAAACCTACCATAATTCCTCGTCTATACAAAATACCATTAATTAGTACATACCGAGCAACTTTAAACTTCCATTTCTTGGCAGCGAGCTTATCCTCCGGTAATTGTTCCTCCTCAATATATGCTCTGATGGGATCCATCCAAGATGGTCCTAAATCAAGGGTAATAATATTCATCGTCAGGTCTTCATCTATGCTCCGACTTTCTAATACTTCAATTGGTATCGTTCTTCGCAGCTCGGTACGAGTAGCTGATGCTAATCGGGCCAAGGCGTATGCTCTCACATTCTCCATTCTTGATATTCTTACCAGTTGAACAGCAACAAACTCTGATACTAACTCCATCACCTTTGCTTGATACTTGATCATCAATTCTCCTTTGGCTGCAAATATTCCCAATATTTGGTTTACGATCAATTGAGAATCACTGAAGACAATAACCTGCTGTGCCTCCATAGTATTTGACAAATTAAGACCTGCAATCATGGCCTCATACTCAACCTCATTATTAGAAGCTTTGAATTAGAAACGTAGGGCGTATTCCATGTTGACCTCGTCTGGGCTGTTCAAAATGATCCCTGCCCCACAGTCTGTAGTGCAAGATGAGCCATCTACATATAGCCTCCATATAGGCAACTTGTCTTCTATTTTCTGGTCTGACAGAGTTCCTCGGTGGAATACTTATCGCTTTCTTTCATCATGTCCTGATACTTCTGAATACACCTCTTGAATTTCAATATACCTCCTGAACTTCAATATTCCTCATGAACTTCAATATACCTCCTGAACTTCAATATCAAAAGTAATTCCTGAGCAAGAAAAACAACTCCTGAATGATGATTGGTCGGGGCCCCGATCGTTTGAGTTTGTGGAGTTGAATTTGATGATCGACTGCATGATGATATAAGAATGTGCCACCAAATGAACAAATATATCTGTAATAGAAGCCCCCAACTGTGGAATGTGAACTTTGAATGAGATTTATTGACCAATACCAACCGGAGTTGGATTTTATCTACCAACCGGAGTTGGATTTTGTCTACCAACCGGAGTTGGATTTTATCTTCCAATCAGAGTTGGTGGAATTGATAATAAATGATGAAGACTTCCTCGGAGCTGACCAACGGATTGTTGGGAATAAGATAATATAAATGCTGGAGACCTCCTCGGCGCTGACCAACAGATTTGTTGGGAATAAGATAATATAAATGCTAGAGACCTCCTCGGCGCTGACCAACAGATTTGTTGGGAATAAGATAATATAAATGCAGGATACCTCCTCGGCGATGACCAACAGATTGTTGGGAATAAGATATAATAAATGCTGGAGACATCCTTGGAGCTGAATAAGATATAATAAATGCTGGAGACCTCCTCAACAGATTGTTGGGAATAAGATAATATAAATGTTGGAGATATCCTTGGAGCTAAATATATGATTATAAATATTTGTCGAGCTCCATGCTGAAATGAGAATAGAATATGCATCCAAATAGATATAAAGAATAATAATAAAGTGCCTCGCCGATCAGTCGAGGTAGAATCATATAATGCCGAACAAGAATAAGATCTTTCAGAACATAAGAATATGGCCGAGAATGTTGTCAGGCCTGAATATAAATAAGAATTATCCGAACGAATGTTGTAATTCTCCTTAAAGCTGAATAAGTATCTTGTCGAGGCATAATTGCAGAATGCCGAATAAGAATAATATTTTCCAGAACATAAGAATATGGCCGAGAACTTTGCTGGGCCTGCATATAAATAAGAATTACCCCGACCAACTATCCGTTGGGGGTGAAATATAATAAATGTTATAGTTCTCCTCAGAGCTGAATATGATAATAAGTATCTCGCCGTGCTCCATATTGAGATGAATATAGAATATGAATCCCAATGGATATATAGAATCATTTGTGCTGGAGCAGATATCATAGCAATAATAAAATCAATAGTTCCTCGCTGAGGTGAAATTTCATACTGCCGAGCTATGATAATATTTTTCAGAAGAGTAAGATTATTTCCGAGCATTCGTCGGAGTTGAATCTTGTACCTGTAAAAATTAATATCTTGCTCTACCATTTGTGTAGGCTGAATTGATTAGTCATGAGAATAATTTACTCATCCAATCAATATATGATATGTATCAGCATAAAAATTTCAAAATATGAAATAATATTTTTGTGCCACACGTGTGTGAGATGTACAAATTTTTATTAGATATGCGCCATAAATAAGACGTAGAGTTTTTTGTAAAGTTATTTAATCTTTAACAACCAATCAGGCATAGTTTGCTGTTTGAAAATTATTCATCACTTGGTTTTAAAAATATTTTTGGGGTGATCACAAGTTAAAAAAGACTTAAGCCCCCTACTTGTCCCCAAGCCGAACTCGTGTTTAAAGAAATATCAGGGGTGCTTAGCATTTTTTAATACCCCAAGATTCTACTGCTGCCGACAAACAACATGGATGTTGCCGACCAACATTTAAGGATATCTCAAATTATAGAATATATGGTTGGATGACCAGAATATCTCGAATCTTTAGATCAAAAAATAACATTCAATGTAAAATTTAAGCCTTAAGAATGTTAATTAAATGAATAAATATATAACCCACTAGATCGTGTGATTTCGACAAAGAAACCTTGTGATGTGATGAACGAGGGGCCAACATATCAAATTTGTGCCCAGAGTCTTGATATGGTCATGATTATTTTACTGATCCTCTTTTACAAGAGGTGAGTAATGATTTTTCGGGTGAGAGAAAATTATTTTTTATATTGATCCCTTCCTATTCCCAATTTGGAGAGATAAAAATATGGTGAATGATTAAAGTTATTACCAAATTTATATAAAAAATCAAACAATTAGACTTTATTGGCATAGATGGAAGATGAACCAAATTAAGTATATAGTTCATAAAAGTGAATGCAAATAGACTCAAACTTGAAGAGAGAGAAAATAGATCTGGGTCATGATTTCCATGAGAAGACTTTTTATTGTCTTTAACCTTTTCCCATTCTTTTATTAAAAATATGATGGGAATTTGAATAGACATCAAAGATCTTACAAAATTTATTTCAAAATCAACAATGAAAATGATTAAATCTTATCATCGTCGTATATATTGGTATATGTAATCATTTAAAATATTTAATCCATGATATAAAATTGAAACTTGAGAATCAAGCAAAAATTTATGATTTATGAAATCCATTATTTTTCAGATTTCTAAATAAGAATTAATCTAATAGTTATGATTTAAAAATCATGATATGCAACATTTTGCAGATAAAAATTGGACAATTAATTTATGTATATAAACATAAAAATCATGATTGAATCAGAAGATGTATGTATAATTGATTATACGTAGAGAAAATAAAAACTTAGCTTTTGATGGAAAACAATGGTTGTAACACGTTCCCACAGACGGCGCCAATCTGTTGAAGACAGAAAATGGCCATTGCCATTTTAGTGGCGTTAACAGCAGATAAATGATGAGGATGAGATTGAAGATGAAGATAAAATTTCACATCAAACATATAAGAGATAAAGATTTTTAAAGTGGTTCGGCTATAAGGAAAAGCCTACGTCCACTGTTATTTTATTCCCAGGGGTTTACAATAGCACAATGTGGTAGAGAGAGGGAGAAAAGGGTGTGGATCTTGTGTATGGTGTCTCTCGGTTCTTATCGGATCTCTTGGATCTCTCCCCCTTTTGGCTAAGGGAATACATGTATTTATAGTGGTGGGGGATAAAGAGATTCATTGTATGTAGACATTTATACATTATGTCTACATTCAACGAATCTAATTGCTTGGTATGCTATCTGTTGTCATCTACAATATAAATATACATTAATGATCATTAAATACGTAGTTATCCTTTGATATTCCTGGTTGGTATGCCGACCAACACTCTTCGGGTGCCGACCAACTCTCCTCGGGTGCCGACTAATACTCCTCGGGTGCCGACTAACACTCCTCAGGTGTCGAATATTGCCACGTAGGATGACACGTGTCCTTTTCTGATTGGTCCTCGCAGATGGAGAATTTTTGCGTTAACAAGTAGATAGACCCCATGGGTCACTAGATCTTAAACAGTTCACATCTAGTCATAATTGAAGTGAGCAACCAAGGGGTTGCTCACAAGAATTGAACAGTTTGTAAAATAATTTTAGAGGAGGTGGTCGTTGAGTTCCTCTTTAAGTTTGTAAATGTTTTTAGAGGAGGTGGTCCTTGAGGCTCATCCTCAAGTTTATAAAAGATTTTAGAGGAGGTGGTCCTCGAGCCCCTCCTCAAGTTTATAAACTTTGTACAACAAGTTATCGTTTTAAAAAGATATTTATCAAATAAGATATTTTATCTTCAAAAGCAAACATATTTTCTTTTTGACTTGGTTTACACAAGGTGGTACTTGTCAGAGGGGACAAGTAGCTGCACACAGATAGGGACAAAAGGTACATTATAGACCTTGTCCCTTACTAACCCCCTCAGTTTTGGCACCCAAAAAGTGCTAACTCGTCCCTAGTCATAATCATAACTCAAGTCATAATCATAACTCAAGTCATACCGTTACTCGGTCAAAATCACCCCAAATACCTAGTGTTCTCTCCCTGCTCCCTCTCTAAGTGTTGAGTGCCTTATTCTTTCACTCCACACTGATATCCATTATTCTCAAGAGTTTTTCTTGAGAAAAAATTACTATTATTATTGTGAAGTTCGTCCTCTTGCAGGGAGTAGTTCTCTCTTTGGTTACATTTTTACCAAAAGGAGATGGTTTTACCAGGTGATGCTCTAGAAGGACCTTGAAGGAAGAGTACATTGGAGTGGGTCATGCCTCACCCTTTCCAGTTATTCATAGACCCCAATTTGGCTACCCTCCGACATTTTACGGCTCTGCGGGGGAGGTGTCCTCACTTCCATGGACAAAGAAGGTTTCAACATTTTTGAGAAGCTAATTTTTGAAGACATTCCACCTAGGAATGGAACCCAAAGTGGCCAGACCACTCAGGAGGATGTGGTGGTGGCGGAGTAAAGACACATGCTCCTTAGGGAAGGCAGACCAGCTCACCGATAGCAGCTTCGATGACAGGTATCAGCCTTATGGGCATATTTTTTGACATTTTGAAGAAAAATAATGTAGACCTATCAAGTTTGGGTTAAGGTTGTGTAACACCAGCATCTTCCCCCTCTAGAGAGGCAGCCACCCCAGCAGTAATTCCGATAGAGACAATTTCATTACGAAAGGTTGTTCCAGAGTAAGTTATGGCATCATCAAGCTTAACAGTAGCAAAGGGCATACGTTTGGAATAATCCCCTTTCAAAGAAGTTACTATGAAGGAGATGAGAAAGTTACTCTCCTCCATTAAAAAAGAAACACCTCATCTGTATGATGAGCTGCAATATCCTTATCCTCGGGATGTGAATGAGAAACCATACCCAGAGGGGTATATTCTACCAAAATTAATTAAGTTTAATGGCAATGGAGAAAACCCAAGAGAGCACACGAAATGGTTCGTTGAGTACCTAGGGGTGAATGGAAATGATAAGAAGTTGAGGTTAAGGGAGTTCTCCAAGACCCTCACAAGAAAAGCCTACATGTGGTATTCCCACCTTTCACCCAACACCATTCCCTCATGGGCAGAAATGCACATACAATTCCTCCAAAAGTTCATTGTGACAAAAGATGAGTTCACATGGAGACATCTGGCACAAGAGGTGCAAAAGCCCGGGGAGGAGTTGATGAAATATATCAAATTCTTTCGCGAGAGATCACTTGATGTTCATGAGGAGGTAGCAGAGGCAAGGTTTCTTTAAATTTGTGTTGAGGGATTCTTGAAGGAATACAAGCTCCATCTGATCAATGAAACTAGAGATGGCACCTTTAGAAAGTTCACTAACGCTGCCAGCAATGTAACCATGATAATCAAGTCGAGGTCCTCGAGCTCGAGGACATAGGTGCCATTGACTTCTAGAAGGTTTCAATTCTTGAGTAGACAGGAATTCAACTATGTGTATGGGAGATTCAAAAGTAAGAAGGGAGGATCCGGATCTAACAATAATAGCCCAGGTAATAAGAGAAAGTCCGGAGAAGATATTCCATCACTTCTACCTTGCAACATAGCTGAAGCTATGGATTATTATCATATATTCGTACGAAAGGGGGTAGTAGGTCCCCCTCACCTGAATGGGGAAACTCCAATAGTAGCTGAAAAATCCAAGCTTAAGTATTACGAGTTACACCAGCAGGTGCAACACTCTACCAAGGACTGCTATAACTTGAGGAGGATCATTGGCGAGCAAGTGGCCATTAGCACTTTGCAGATACCTCATGTGGATGTGAACGAGAACCCACTTTCATCTCATCATTATTCCACTACCAATATGGTAGTAGCGTATGATGAAGAAGCATCCCAAGACCTGATGGAGTGGGAAAGTGATGAGATAAAATGTGAGGAGTTTGGAAGGTTATCATTGAGCAGTAAGTAGAGAACTGAGCTAGAAAGAAAGTGCAAGGAGTGGTTTTTCACCCCGACTAATAAGAGGGTGGAGATGAAGAAATCGAGCGGGTCAACCTCCTAGAGAGCCAGGTGGATGTCATTCTTGCTATAGATGAGGAAGGGACATCAGAGGAAGAATACATCTGTAATGCCCAAGTATATGAAGTGGATCTTGATTCTGAATGTGAAGCCATAGCGTGGATCCCTAAGTTCAAGTGGTTCTTCTACCAAATAGGAGTTAAATATGACACCGGGGTAGTCATAATAAGAGAAGTCTTGGAGGCGGTTCAGCAAAGATAAACCCCTTATTGAATTGGCAGGGGACGATTGGCAGGCTTATCAAGAGGTATACCTCAGAAGTGGTATTTTTAAGTCAGACAGTCGGGTGCCTTACTTACACAACTGCCCGCTATATGTCACATATATGATCAATGGAGTCTCATTTACAATAACATTAGTGGATGGAGGAGCATCCATTAACATTATGTCAATCAACACGTTATACGAGATAAAGATTAATCAAAAGAAGATAGGGCATATAACACTAGTGATATCAGGATTTGAGAGTGCCATAATGCAATCCCTAGAATATGTGAATGTAGGAATTAAGTTGGGTAATTTCACTTTCCACGTAAAATTCCATGTCATCAATGATAATATCATCTACCAATTGCTCATTGGGAGGGTGTGGATGCATACCCATGGCATATTGCCCTCAACCTACCATCAGTGTGCAAGGGCTAATATAAGAGGAAGAGAGATCATAATCAAAGCCACAAAAAAGAGTTTTTTAGTTGAGGAGGCCCATCTGATGTATGCAGTGTTCTACACAGAACTGGATGGGGAAAGGAATAATTTTGCGAGAAAACTAGAAGAAAAGAAAGTGGTTGGAGGAATTTCTCCGCCAAGGAAATCTGTACATGATCGTTTGGGAGGAGGGTGATCCCACACGTTGCAAAAGGAAAGAGGAAGGTGTAGGAGGCAGTGTTTTGGGATGAGAGCATCGATCCGGTGCCATAATGTTTTCTTGTGGATGAATCCCATGTTATTAAACATATTGAGGAACCAGAAGAAGATCCAGAATGCATGCAGGATGAATCTAGGGAGCAGCTACAAGAATTAGAGGAGATCAACCTGGGGGTAGAAGGGGGAGAAAGTAGACCCATTCTAATATCCAAGAGTTTGAACCCAAAACAAAAGGAAGATCTTGTGGGCCTACTCAAAGAGTTCACTGACGTAGATGCTAGGGATAGACCCATAGGTGAGATCTCATAAACTGGGTGTCCTTCCCAATGCTCTTCCATTCAGGCAAGCAATATGCACGTACAAAGTTGACCTCGATATGAAGATAAAAGTGAAGGTAGAGAAGCTGTTACAAGCAGGGTTCATCAAGCCTATTCAGTATCATGTGTGGATCTCCAGCATAGTGTCAGTGGTAAAGAAGGACAAGAGCCAAATTAGAATTTGTGTGGATTTTTGTGACTTGAATCGGGCATGTCCCAAGGATTAATTTCCTCTACTAAGTATAGATAACTTAGTTGACGCTTCTACAGGTCATGAGATGTATAGCTTCATGGATGAGTACGCTGGCTATAATCAGATTAAGATGGACCCAATGGATATGGAGAAGACTGCCTTCTGCACGCCCATGGGAAATTTCCACTACAGAGTCATACCATTCAGATTAAAGAATATTGGGGCCACGTACCAAAGGACCGTTATGGTAATTTTTCATGATTTACTTCATGACATACTAGAAATTTATGTGAACGACCTCGTGTTGAAATCTAAGAAAGAAGGCAAGCACATACAGGACCTCCAGAGAGTGTTTGGGGGTATCGCATGTACAAGATGTGGATGAACCCCTCGAAGTGTGTCTTCGGGGTCACTGCAGAAAAAAAATTAGGGTTTATTGTGAATAGGCAGGGGGTGCAAGTAGATGCAGAAAAAAAGAAAGCCATCGTGATGATACCACCTTTAAAGAGTTAAAAGCAGCTTAAGAGCTTCTTAGGGAAGGTGTCCTACCTAAGAAGGTTCATACCTGCACTAGTGGAGGTGACCCACCCATTCGTACCCTTCTAAAAGACAAAGCCAAGTGGAATTGGGGAGATGAGAAGAAGAAGGCCTCTAAAAAGATCAAAGAAATTTTATCTTCCCCATCCACAATAGCCCCACTAGAAGCTGGGACGCCGCTACTTCTCTACTATACTTTAACAGAAAGATCCATAGGAGCAATGCTGGCCAAGAAAAGGAAGGAGTAGAAAATCCAATGTATTACTTATCAAGAGTGAACTCAGGTATATAATATAGATACACTAGCGTAGAGAGGCGTAGTCTTCCCCTGGTCTTTTTTGCTCGAAAGTTCAGACATTATTTACTAGCTTTCGCAGTTCACATAGTCACTAAGTGGGTCCCCCATCAAGTACCTCCTCGCACGGACGATACTTGTGGGATGTGCAGTAAGATGGTTTTTGATTTGGTCAGAATATGATTTAAAATGCATAGTGCCCAAAGCCATTAAGAGTCAAGCGATAGCAGATTTTCTTGTCCATTTTCCAAGTGGGAATTTTGAGCCCCCCGGTGAGGAACTACTAGGGGAGAACTTTCAAGCATGCATGGTGGAAGAAATGGAAAAGTGGGCGATGGATTTCGATGGCTTCAGTGCTCAAGGAACATGAGGTGTTGGTATTATATTGTCAAACAACAAGGAGAAGATCACCCTCTCCTTCAAGTTAGATTGTAAATGCTAAAACAACGAGCCTGAATCTGAGGCCCTCAATTTGGGGATGTTGGAGGCACTCAAAATAGGTGTCAGAGTGTTGTTCATACGAGGGGACTCCAACTTGGTAGTAAAATAGGTTAATGGGGAGTTCACCCTCAATAATGACAAGCTGGCACCCTATAGATACATCACTCAGAGTTTGCAGGGGCAGTTATTAGAAGTGACTGTGGAGAGACATGCAAGAACAATGAATAGGCACCCCGATGCATTAAACATGATAACATAGAAGTTAGACATGGATGATCCAGAAGTAAAAATCATAGTACAGCAAAGAACAGTGCCTACTATAGTAAAATCTTTATTCCCAAGCAACGAGCCAGAAGATTGGAGGCATACAGTTATGAAGCAGCTAGAAACTAAAGAGGGGATAATGAAGATGTTAAAGCTAGCTAACTACCACCTTCTATAAGTAACACTTTATTTCAAGAGCCCTGGAGGGTCCCTAAAAAGGTGTTTAGGAGAACAAGAAGCTAAAGAAAGGTTGGCAGAGATGCACGAAAAGCATTGTGGGAACAATAATATTCCTCTTTACCATCGGTTGCAGCGGGGGGCCTACTATTGGCCCACCATGAGTGCAGAGGTTGCTCATCTGCAACAATGTTATTTAAAGTATTAGACCCATTTTAACCAGCCAACAAAAGCTAACTTTGTGGAAGTCTTTGACGATTAGAGGTAGCCATACATAGCATATTTGAAAGACGGTGAGTTACCCACAGAGAGAGCTGATAAAATTTATCTGCGAAAGAGGATATTCTATTTTTACTTGATGGAAGGAGATCTTTACAGGAAGGGACAATGTGAAGGTATTGAGTGCATAGCTAAGGAAGACACATGGATAGTGCTCAAAGAATCTCATGAGCCCTCCCACATGGGGGGTGACAAAATGTGTGATCAGCTAATGATGTTGGGGTACTACTGGCCAACCATGGAGACTGACTAAATTGGTTATGTGAAGAAGTGTAAAGCCTGTCAAGTTTATGGCAACATGGTTTATTTCCCCTCAGTCAGTTTACAAATCCTAGCATCTCTCTACCCCTTCAACACATGGGCATTTGACCTAGTTGGAAAAATCAGCCCAACTTCTCATAGCAAAGCTTTTATCATTGTGGCCACATAATTGTACACCAAATGGGAAGAATTCATTCCTCCAAAGAGAGTGACTGCCCAAGTGGTAACCCAAATTATCAAGGAGTATATCATATGCAGGTTTAGTATACCCAAAGTAATTTTAACAGATAATGGGAAACAGTTCGTATGCAAGGAGATGGCCCTCCTCACAGACATGTATAAAATTATGCATAACAGCTCAACCATCTTCTACCCTAAGGGCAACGGTCAAGCAGAAGCCACCAATAAGACCCTAATCAATATCTTGAAGAAGATGTTGGAGGACATGCCATGGAAATAAGATGAGAAACTACCTATGGGGCTATGGTCTTATCGTACCTCAAAGAGAAAACCAATCTGGTTCACCCCATTCTCATTAGTATATGGGAGTGAAGTTGTATTACCAGTGGAGTTGGAGGTACCCTCAGTCAGAGTTGTTCTAAGAAACGGACTCATCCTTGACCCAGGACATGTACAACTAGAGGCACTGGATGAGCATATAGACAAGGCGAAAGAGAACTCTAAAGTCTACACCCAGCAGTTATCCAGAGTCTATAAAAATTCGGTTAAGCCCAGGGAGTTCCAGGTGGGATATTTAGTCCTGCGAGCATCCACTCACCATTTTCGCATCATGTCGGCATCAAAGTTCAAACCTAACTGGGAAAGACCCTTTGTTGTGACAGGGGTAGGCAAGTCGGGTTATTGCTAGATTTCAGAAGCAGAGAGTGATTGCCTCCAGTTCATCAACTGCAAGTGGATGAAGAGTTATTATTCTTAGCATTGTTAAAAATTTCACTTCTATTAAAGAATCTGAGCAGCTTGCTCTAGCACCAAAAAAGTTCTTTTTTTTAAATGATAGAGCAATACAATTTTGTAAATGATACAAAAATGAAAAGAAATGAATATAAACTTTTTTTTATTTCTGAGCATTGTATGATGATTCTTATTTCGCTTGTTTGCCTATGGCATAAGGTAGATATATATATATATATATATATATATATATATATATATATATATATATATATATATATATATATATGTATTATACTAGAATAGGGTCCAAGATTAAGAGAACTTTGCTCAATTACACTTGGGAAAACATCCATCCCGATTGAAAATATATTGAGCAAAGTCTCTCCAGGCATGTTATACAAATGAATTTAATCTTGTCACCAAACCAGTTGGAGGACACCCTCCAAGTCATATTAAAAAATATATAGCAAATATTTTTTTTAGAGAACAAGTTTTAATTTTTATTCTCAAAGAAAAAAGCCTAACTTGACTAGTCCATAGAAAATATAGAGAAAAGGGGATTTACACTTCCCTGCTCTAAGTTCTTAAAAAAAAGTTTAAGGGAATGAAAAGAGTTAACCCTTTATCTCCTATTTATTCCCTAAGATGTGATAACGATGATAAAGTACCCCCACAGTTAGAGGGGATAATTTTAAAAAATGATAACTTGCTCAGATTATAGGCAAGTACCCCCCACAGTTAGAGGGGACAATTCAAAAAAATGATAACTTGCTCAGATAATATGTAAGTACCCCATAGTTAGAGGGGACAGTTCTAAAAATAATAACTTACTCAGATAATATATAAGTATACCACAGTTAGAGGGGACAACTCTAAAAATGTTACTTGCTCAGATAAAATGCAAGTACCCCATAGTTAGAGGGGATGGCTCTAAAAATGTTGCTTGCTCAGATAATATGCAAGTATCCTATAGTTAAAAGGGGACAATTCAAATAGATGAAGTAGCCACAGAAAATTAAAGCAGGCTATAGTAAGTAGATATCAAAGTTTATATAGAAGCAGATGAGCAAGATGATAGAAACCAACAAAATACTTTTTCATTAATAATGACAAAGTTCTTTACAAATGAAAAAGTGTACAAAATAAAGTCTACATAATAAGAAGGCTATCTACCCACTAGATGATATGAAAAATAAATCCTAGCAGGAGAGAATGTCCGCATAAGAAGGACCAGCCTCCTCAACAAGGTGCTCCTCTAACCTAACCATCTGAGCCTCATCCTAAGCAACACTAACCTCTATCTTGACCTGGAGGGACTGAATTTGAGTACAGATCCAAGAAGCCTCAGCCTGACACTGCTGCTCCCTAGCCTGCCTGGAAGTATGGAGCTTTATTATCTTCCTAAAGGTTGTACTAAGAAAATGACGAACTAAAGCTTCGACCCAATCCAGTTGGAAACGATAGAAGTGTTGAAGATCCTGGAGAAACAGTGCAGCCCTCTGAGTAGTAATGTCACCAGAAGGGGTAGATAAGAAATCATACATATGGATAGATAAGGCTTGAAGTTTAAGACTGTAAGGCTATCGATGTTGAGGATGCTCTGGGAAGTAAAAGTCTCAAGATGGTGCTCTAAAAGCATCTCCAACACCTCGTGCTCATGTGAAGGGAATCAGGAAGGAAAATCTGAATGCTATAATGCATTTATAAAAGTCCCAGGAGCCTTTACCTCTATATTATCATAGCCTGTGTTATGAGACTCAAGCTCTGAAAGAGGGATGTAAGAATCCTCACAAGAGTCAGTATCACTGGTGGCCTCATAACTCAGGTCAGCCCCACTAGTGGCCTAGGCTTAGCAATCTGATCTTGCTATGTGAAAAGAAAAAAAGAGATAAGTCACAAAGAAGAGAAGTAGGAGGAGGTGGGTTACCCATACTCAAATTGAAACGAAGATCATGGAAACCTTACCTCAAAGTCCATGGGAGTCAATATGTTATCGCCTAAGCGAGGGGGCACCGTATGACCTTGAGCACCAGCATATAATAGAAATAGACAAGAGTTAGTATTTTTGTCTTTTGGATAAGGAAAAAGAGAAATGTTCTAGATTTAACAAACATTAATAACCCATGTATGACAGTTTAATACCTGGGGAGTGCGCAGTATAGCACTCACAGTAGGTCCCACAGAACTAGGGACGGCCACCTCACTAACCTGAAAATAAGGAAATAGGAACGTGAAGGTGAGCCAACTTGCATAGTAAAAGTAATAAGAAAAAATGGGAACAAATAAAAGAGTAAGGTATGACAGTATAATACATGACTCACAGTAGTTCCCCCAGTTGTTCTACAGACAAAGGAACAATCGTTGCACTAACCTGAAAACAGAAAAATAGGTAAATGCCAGGAAGTATTTACACAGAAAATGCAAGATAAAAAGATCCAGGCAGATTAAGTATTTACCTGAGAGCCCCCTCCCCCCACTTAGATACCTACCAGATACTCCTTAACAGTCGGAGTGAGAGTGGTACTAACCGAAGGGGTGACCAAAGTCTCCTCAAGCACATAAAATGGTGGACTACTCACCTGAGGGCCCAAATATAAGTCCCACAAGTAATGGGACTACATCCACAAATATGTTAAAATAAAATACAGAATACACAGATGTGTAATTAAGCTAGCAGGTAGAGGTTGCAAAAATCAAACTTACCACTGAAGTTGTTCCTGCAGAGCTAGGAACAAGACCCTCAGACAAATGGACTTCAGCTAGGAGGGCTGAAGCATCTTCCCCTACAGAAGATAAGGGGACAATTACAGGTGTTATCTCAGGAACTGTCTCTGAGACCTTCACCACAAGCGTTACAGGTGAGGAGGTATCACTAGCACTATCTTGTAAGATAAGAAAGATATGAAGATATATATAAGTCTTCTGTAGTAATAAAAAAAGGAGGAATAAAAGATAAGTAAAGACAAATCGAAATATTTGCCGGGAGAGGTGATATAATAATGCCTCCCACAGATACGATGGATGCAAGAGCTTCCCTGGAGGTAGTAGGGACTACTAAAGGGGGAACTGAAGATGCAGATGGAGAAGCGGTACTACCAACCAACTGGCATAAAAATAGAGTATAAAAATGGAACCCTAATGGAACGAGAAAATGAATCAAAAAGACAAAAGATGCAATGCAGATATACCTGAAGCCCCTCTAAAGGAAAAGGAGGGAAGATGACCGGTGGGATAGTAGCAGTGAATATAATGACCTAGTTATAGCAAAATGATCAGAAAATCCAAACATAAATAAAGAAAGGGATGAAGCCTAATGAGAATAAGCAATACCCGAGAGGTGGAGATAACCTGTGTAACAGGGTCGCTAGATGAAATAGTGAAAACTAGTCTGGAGGATAAAGGTTGAATGTGGGGCATATTGTCAATGGGCACAAAGACCCGGGAGATGGGAATCCTCCCTGAAGGCGATAGACCTGGGACAGTACCTCCCGTAAGTGGGGTTATTCCCCCAGTAGATGAAGGGACACTAGAAGAAGGTCCCTGCAATAAAAACAGATAAAGACAATACATCCATAGAAGTAAAAAATATGACAAAATAGAGAAGGACCATAAAAAAGACAGTCTCAACGTACCTCAGACAGTCCGATAGAGGAATCTCTCACTACCAAGGAGGGGTAAGGTGATGAAAGGAAGTCAAGAGAAGCGATCACATATGTGTGTAACAATGGGAGACTTCAAAAGATATGCCCCAAAATGTATCAAATTAAAGTAAGAAACTCAAGAGGGATAATGTGTACTTGGACTGAAGAGGAGGACACAGAATAAGTCCTCGATGTCATCGGGAATAGAGTAGATAACTACAAAAAAGAGAAAAATACATAAGAAATATTAGTAAAACAAAACAAAATAAAAAGAGAATAAACGAATGAACAGAGGGAAATGATAAGCCTCCCTAGATAGGCCCAAAGACGAGACTAACATAGAACTCTGGGCCCTAGGAAAAGGCCCCGGGGCAAGAGGCGGAGGCGATGAATCACTCGTCGTAACGGAGACACCCTACAAATTCTGCAAAGATAAAGATAACTCATATTTGAAATATGTATATGAAAATAAACAGTAATAGAAAAGTTAAGGGAAAATACTTACAGTGGTAGAGCGGGCAGTCTGCCCATATTGTAGATGTCTAGTAGTGGGACCTCTAGTAGAAAGAGAGCCTATCAGGGCACCCTCCCCAGAAGACTCCCTAAAAACTGGTAACAAATAAGAAGTATCAGGGTGGTGATCGTCATAAGGGTCAGCGATACTCATCTCATTCAAAGAAGAACCGTCATCATCATAGAAGGGGCAGCGACACTCATCTTATTCAAAGAAGAACCGTCATCATCATAGGAGGGAGTTCTTTTATAATCGACTAGTTCCTCTTCAAATGATAGAGAAGGGGAACCAACAAGAGAAACCCATAAAACTCTATTCCACTAAGTTAAAAGGAATGAGGTATAGTACCTTCACATTTGGGAATGGAAGTAACAGCACGCTCTTAAGCAGATAACCCAAGGGCCTCATAGCCTTGCTCTCACACAGTCTTATAAGTCTCCTTTACCCCAAGGTCATCAGTGTCATACCGCTAGTCTTGTACAGGAGAAAGAGAAGAGGTCCCGGTATTAGTCTTCTTATTTTTCCTACTCACCCTGGTTCTTACTGATGAGGGGAGGAGAGTAGGAACAGTAGTGGTAATAGTGGAAATAACAGTGGTAGCAGGGGCAATGGTCGCCGATATGAAGCTAGAAATATCCACATCGAGATGCTTCCTCTTTGAAGCAGTAGAAGCTCTTAACTTTCCCCTTGACTTGGGCCTAGTAGGTTGAGGCTCAGGTTGCTTGGAATAAATAGACTCATCGAGCAGAGGCCTCACCAAGATTGGAGTGATCTTCTCAAGAGGAGTCTTAGGGATAGTACTCCGGTGCCATACTAACCTTTGGGTCCTCTTACCTAAATACCTTTCATTGTTAGGAATTTTTGTATAAATAGTCTCATAAGGGACATCCCTCACACAGTTTTGGATCAACAGAACCTACTTCTGCCAAAGGGTGAACCACGAGCGAGTGAAGGAGGGTAGGTAATCTCAAGAAGGTATAAATAAATTTCCCAGATGACTAACCCTATCAACCACCCCCTCAAAAATGAAGTTGGTAAAAGTCTCAAGGTATAGCTCGGAGGGGTAGGTGCTCAAAGGATAAAGAGGGGTATGAACCCCCTGGTCATAACCAAATTACCTCCTCACTCTCTCAGAGTGGTAGAACTCCACACCTTGACCTAAGTCAATGAGAGAAGGCAAAGTGTAAGGAAGAAGCATAATGACCACAAAAATATGGGGGAAGGTAGGAACAGACTCCTCATTAGCAGGGCAGTAGAAAGTGCCCCCAATAGCTGAGAAGTAATGCCAAGAGAAAATATCTCCAACAGTCTTGCAGTAGGGCCTGAAGGAAAACTCATCGATGTTGTTTATCAAAGACCTTAGAGGAGTCTTAGGAGTCTTCTTGTGCCATCTCGCAGCACGAGAATTTCCATTGTGGCAAGATCTAGCCCTTGGGGAAAAGTTGGGAAACCTCTCAAATAAGAAAGACATGATGATAAAGATGTTAGCAAAGTTGATAGTGTCATAATTACCACAGGAGCGTGAAACATCCACATAGGCCCTATCTAGCCAAGTGTATAAAGATCCCAAAGTCAAAGGTGCGAGGGGGGCTGCCCTCCATCGAGCAAGCCTCACAGAAAGCTTGAACAAAAACTCATGAGGAGAGTCATCTAGTCTCCCAGGAAGAAGAAATCTACTCAGAAAAGTGACAAAAAATGATGCCAAGTGTGAAGGGGAGTTAATCTTTGGGCCCTCTCCTTAAGGCCCTGCTCGAGCTCTTACCCTTGGGCAGCTGCTCGAAATCCTTAAACTAGTACCTCTTCCATTTGGTGAAAGATTATTTAGTGATACCAGTCAAGTTGATAGGTGCACATTTTGAGCACTCACCCAAAGCAGAGTGGAGCTCTCCCACCATCTGCTCCTCGACCTCATCCTCAAAACCATCAGTAAGAATGTGGCTCCCCAAGTAGGGCAGAGCTAGCAACTCACAAATGGCCTCCAAAGTGATAGTAAATTCCCCCCAACCAGTAATAAAGGTATGGGAATTCCTACTCCAGTGGGAATCGGCAAAGTAAAAGCACGTTCTTGCTTAGCAATAGAGAAAGCTTTGAGGCTGCTTAATGTGGCTTAAGACCTAACCCCTCAATAACAGCTTTGTGTGAGGGGGTGGACAAGACATGATCCACCCATAGACCCCATTCCTCTGTGGCACCCCCACATGACTTGACTTTAGGGGTGTTCAAAAAAATCGCCCGACCCGAAAATCGAACCGAACCACCCGAATCGAACCGAAACCGCCGTTTTTTTTTAGCCCGGTTTGGCCTACGGTTTATGGATATAAAAAACTGACCATGTCAGTTCGGTTATCGATTTATACGTGGGAAAAACTGACTCAAACCGAACCGACCCGAAACTAATATATATATAAAAAAAAACTAAATAACTTATATTTTTATATCCAAAAACCATTAACCACCTTTAAAAACCGAACCAAACCGAAAACCGCCCTTACAAAAACCGGCCCAAACATGAAACCGTCGAAAACCGACCCGAAACCGACAGGTTTTTTCATAGTCGGTTCGGTTTCGGTCTGACCTTTTTCAAAACCGAACCGATCGGTTCGATTTGAATTAGGGTTCAAAACCGACCCGAACCGACCCGTGAACACCCCTACTTGACTTTAATATTGGAATGGGGAAATTCACCCTTGTCTACTCGTACCCTAAGTATTAAATCAGGTAAAATAATGGTAAAGTCGAAAGACTCAACTAAACCCACTTAGGGTCGCTCGTTGATCCTAGCCACAAACTCCTTCTCGAAATTTGCAAGAGAAGTCATAAAGGTATCCTCCTTGCCAAAGTAAGGTGCCAGAAAATAAAGGCCAAAATCTCTCTATTGGCGAGCAACAAGATACTCCCTTTAGGATTTGGAATAAACCACGGACAAGGAGGATGAAGTAGCTGCTGTGTCGAGGAGCCTCTTGGACGAGGAGTCCCTAGTTGGGGTAAGCACTCCAGCAAGCGAGAATGTCTTAGCAGCAAGGGTCCCCCTAGACGAGGAGGCCCCTGTAACATATGTGGTGACAGACGAGGAACCCCTCCTTGCAGACTTCCCATATGATGAGGAGGCCCGCGTTGTAGACACTCCAACAGATGAAGAAATCCTAAAAGAGGGCATCTCAATAGACAAGCCTCTAAAACTCCCATAAACAGAGTTCAAAATTTCAGAAGAAATAGTGGTGGCTTCGGTAGCCCAAACCGTTGAGATAGTGATGGAGATGGGCATCGCACCCACTAGCACCTCACTGGTGACAGTGGCGATTGTGGAAGAAGGGTTTTGAGAAGATGAAGACGCCATTGGGTTGGGTAAAATAAGGAAGGAATGTAGGTGGCTATGGACTAAAGAACTTGAGTTTTGAAAAGAAATGACAAAGTAAAAAGGAAGGAGAGTTAAAAAAAGGTCTTTCATACCTTATTAAGATACGTGCAGACTGCCAATCAAAAAGAGAACTGAATATTTTCCAAATGATGAGATTTGTGTTCCCCAGGTGACGCATGCTACCTCGAGACCATAAACGTAGGCTAAAGTGACGGGCCTAATTAATGCAACAGTGATGGTTCATATTCAGAGACATAATGAATCACTGCGTACAAAAACCTTTGGTATGCCCAACACACAGATTTTTGTACGAGGGGACTAATGTAGAAGGGTACACACTTGATAGCTCAAATGCTTGGGCGAGCATGCCCAATTGGCGAGGAGAAACTCACCACGAGCACCATCAAGAATTAGAACTTGGACGAGGAGGGCCCGAGAAAGGGCTCCTCTCCCCCTAATTTTCCCAAAGTTCACAAAATTAGAACTTGGGTGAGGAGGACCCCAAAAAGGGATCATCGCCCTTAATTTTCCCAAAGTTCACAAAATTAGAACATGGCCGAGGAGGGCCCCAGAAAGGGCCCCTCGCCCCTAATATTCCTAAAGTTCACAGAATTAGAACTTAGGCGAGGAGGGCCCCAAAAAGGGCTCCTCGCCCCCAATTTTCCTTCAGGTCACAGACTAAGACCTAGAGTGAGGACGGCCTTAGAAAGGGCTACTCGCCTCAATTTCTACAAAGTTCACGGGATTATAATTTAGGCGAGGAGGCCCCCCAAAAAGGGCTCCTTGCCCCAATGGACACCAAGTTCGCAGATATTGAACTTGAACGAGGAGGCCCATCAAGAAGGGCTCCTCGTCCTAAAATGACCAGTTGTCACAAACTTGGAATTTGGGCAAGGAGGCTTATCAGAAAGAACTCCTCGTCCCAAGAAACTCAGAAAACACAGAAATGAATTTTGGATGAGGAGGCGCATCACAAGTGGCTACTCGTCCCCAAATGTTCAAAAGTCACAGGAATAAAGTATGAACGAGGAATCCCACCACAAGGAACTCCTCATCTCGAGAAATCCAAATTCCCTACATAAAAGAATCAGTGGGCGGGGAGGTCCACCTAGAGTGTCCTCCTCCCCAAGATTTATTACTCACAGGTATGTTAAAGCACTAGCATGTCACTTCTTAAATAGGTAGCCTGGTTGAGTAAGCAGGGCTCAAAAATGCAAGTTGGGATATCTTAGGGGTTTTGGCTTGGTGGCTGAAAAACAAGGTTTGTTGAGCAAGCTCAACCACTTAGCACTTTAAGATTGAGAGAACACTAGTAAATAGACCCTAGAGGTCACCCGATCCTTACACAATTCACATCCAGTCATAATTGAAGTGAGCAACCAAGGGGTTTCTCATAAGAAATGAATAATTTGTAAAATGATTTTAGAGGAGGTGGTCCTTGAGGCTCCTCCTCAAGTTTGTAAATGTTTTTAGAGGAGGTGGTCCTTGACGCTCCTCCTCAAGTTTATAAAAGATTTTAGAGGAGGTGGTCCTTGAGCCTCTCCTCAAGTTTACAAACTTTGTACATCAAGTTACCGTTTTAAAAAGATATTTACTAAATCAGATATTTTGTCTTTAAGAGCAGACATATTTTCTTTTTGACTATGGTTTACACCAGGTGGAACCTATCAGAGGGGACAGGCGGCTGTACACAGATAGGGAAAAAATGTACATTGCAGATCTTATCCCTCACCAACCCCCTCACTTTTGGCACCCCAAAAGTGCCAACTCAATCCTAGTGCCCAAGCATAAATAGGACCCTTGGGCAATGTCAAGTCATAATCACAACTCAAGTCATATCGTTATTCTAACCAAATCACCCCAGATACCTAGTGTTATCTCCCCCTGTTCTCTCTCTAAGTGTTGAGTGCCTTGTGCTTTCACTCCACACTGACAACCATCATTCTCGGGAGTTTCTCTTGAGAAAAAATTAATATTATTATTGTGAAGTTCATCCTCTTGCAGGGAGTAGTTCTCTCTTTGGTTCCATTTTTACCAAAAGGAGAAGGTTTTATCCGGTGCTGCTCTAGAAGTTCTTGAAAGCAGAGCCCATTGGAGTAGGCCATGCCTCTCCCTTTCCAGTTATTCGTAGATCCCAGTACAGCTACCTTCCTACACTTTTTCCATCCCAACCCTTTATATTGGGCAGAATACCTATTTTAGGTCAAATGTGCTAATAGATGTATGATAAATGAAGATGTGTGAACAAGTGTGTGTTTGGGTGTTGGATTTGTAATTTTCATTTTATGTTGCTTAATTATGACCTTGTGCTGTTGGTTTTAATTTTCTATGGCTGAACTCAATATTATGTTGTGGCTTTATTATGTAGTCTTAAGGTGAAGATCTAGAATGGGCCACTTGTTTAAAATAGTATGCTGGGATGGTTTGGAGTTTATGGAGAGCAGTTTAATGGGTTTTTTTTTCAATCAGGAGAGATAATTGTTTTTTTTTATAAATGGGTATGCTGACTCAACATATCCACTTTATTTTTTATGGTGTCCAGCTCATTGTGGCGATATTTTGTGTCAAACTAGAAAAACTCATTCTGATAATATCCATTCTGCTTGGAAGTTATGGCAATCATACACTAAGGGCATAATTTCCATTGTCCCTATATTACATAGAATATGTCGTATACCCCTACAACCGTCGAGGGAAGCTCAAGTAGAAGACGGATCCGAATTTCAAGTATTTTCAATATTTGTGCGATATGAGGTACAATTTTATATATATAATGTGTTTAAGTTTCGTAATTGCTTTACATTAGTACTGGGATACTTTTCGAAACTACTTTTAAACAAAATGAGACATTTTTTTCTAAATCAAAATAATTTTTCAAGACCTGTTGGCGAACTTTTTAAAATACTTGCTCTTGTCGTTCAAACGACATTGATATATCGTTCAAATGACAACTTCTAACGACATGCAATGTCATTTAAAGGGTCGTTCAAAAGGTCGTTTCTTTACTACTTCAAACGAACTCATATTGTTATGTGTTTTTAACTCTTATTTGAGATGTTGCTAGTAACGACATGAGATATCGTTCAAACGACATGAAGATGTCGTTTAAAGTTATTCGAACGACTTGTGCCACCTAAAAAAAATCAATTATAAATACATGTTTTGAAGACCTTTTTCATTAAAACTTTTGATATACGAAAACTGCTTTTTGACAAAATTTAAGTCTTCAATTTTTAGGTGAAAACGCTAGTTTTGATTCACTAAATCATCCCAATTCTTTTGTGAATCTTTTGTGGAACTCAAATCACTTCTTGTTGAAGTTTGTTCTTGTGAAGTGCCATCTCTACTGCTGGATTGGTAGCTCTTGAGGGAGTTGTTTACTGACGATTGTGATCACCAGTTCTTGTGGGTTCTCGCGGGAGTCCATTGCTGGCTTCAAGGGTGCGGCCTATGTGAGTTTGTTGCGATAGATTCATTGTAGATATCTGTAAGTGTATTATACGTTGCGATTTGCAAACATTTATAGAAATAAAGGTTTTGCCCTTTCGGGAGATTTTTCTTGAAATCAGTGAGTTCAGCAATTTGTGATTGTTTGTGACGGTCACTGTTCTAAAAAAACTACCTAGGCTTAAGGCTTGGGAGAAACGTCCCGCCTTAAGTTTTTCACGCCTTATTATTGGTAAAACCCTTAAGTCGCACTTTTTTCTAAAAACAACAATGCTTTAGTGAAACGATATCGCCTTTTAAAGATTTTTTTTTACTAATCGGACCATTATCTGATCCAGAATAATCAAATAGTATTTTAATTTGCAAATATTCAGACATATTTTTATGATATGTACAATTTTAGTATTTTAATAGCGTTGTTATGATTAAAAAATATTAAAATATACTAAGAAGGCGAAACGCCTTCTCACGCCTTTTTACACCTAACGCTCGCCTAGGCTTCTAAGGCTTAAGGCTTAGCCTCCACGTCTCGATCACGCCCCGCGTTTTTTAGAACCTTGGTGACGACATGATTGATTTATTCATATGGATGCATGTTTAAGGGCTTAAATAAAATTGAATTTATTTGGTTTAATTTGGATAAAAAATTGACATCGAGTTAAATAGGTTTAAAGTTTGGAAATTTGCGAATTAAATTGATAATCGATATCACAACATTCTCACAGACGGTGTTTCACACATCTGCTATTTGTTACAAACTTTACACTTTAAGGTTCAGTTTATTTATGATGTTCACTTTCATTGTCTAGTGACATAACCTCCAGGTTTAGCTCGACTGGTTACTGGGCTTAAAGTCCTAGTGGCATCGAGATCGGATCGGGTCTTGTCAATAGCAAAGTTAGTTGGCAGGACATACCTTCAAATTCACGAGGTAGATCCGAAGAGGTTGAGTGTGGGACTCCCCTCTCTGCACGAGTCTGCGACTATATGCTATGTCTGCGACTATATGCTATGTTGAGGAGTGTGTGCGTACAATCTACTTTAGATCAAAGCATTGTCCAAGTGGTAATCACGATGAACAATGTACAATTTCTTTTTCTAATGACGTTTAAATAACGATCACAAAGCTTAAATATCACACTTATCATAAAATTGTTATTAGTGAGATGCATGCTAAAATTGGAAGAAAAAAATATTATGTGTTGAGAGAAATATATGTTCATACTCAACAACACAAGGACAGTCACACATGCGATACACAGGTCCCACATATTCCCCCTACAAAGAGAGCATCTTCCCCTACAATTGTTCATATGAACGTGCTTCCAGTCTGTTTTGCACCATAGCTCATACCTGCTTGAGAGAGAGAGAGAGAGAGAGAGAGAGAGAGAGAGAGATCACATTACAGAGTCAGATATATTTCTGTCCATCAAATTAAATACAGTAAAACGATCTCTTTGTAAAGGATTTCAATACAAACAACAATCAAATGAACTTTCTACGAACCCAAAAAGAATAAAGTAAATAAATACACAACATGCACGAAAAATTGTTTCTCGTGCTTGAATTCTTAGTTTTCTTCACACGCGAAGCAATATAAAAAATCGTGTAAAATTCATTATCAGAATGAAAAATTGAAGAAACAAACAATGAAGCCCCCCAAATAATAATCCCACTCCCTCAGAACTGTCTCGTTTTTTGAAGATGCTCCAACAAGGAATTCGCCTTTCGCCTAGCCCTTTCAGTCCCACTATTAGCAAGCTCCGTCAGGGGTATAACCGCACCAAGCCTACTCATGCAAGCCAGATTCTCATTATCTCTCTTACACAAGGAAAGCAATATAGCAGCCGCATTCTCTTTGTTTCGGGCCACACCAGCTCGTAATAAATCAATCAAGACAGGTATGGTGCTGGCTTTAACAATAGCAGCCTTAGCCTCTTGATGGCTAGCGAGAACCGAGAGTATAGTCAGAGCTTCATCAACCATGCAACCGCTGGGGTCTGTGAGCATGCTCAACAATGCCTTGATTATCCCTGCCCGAACTGCCCGGCCCTTGTTGCCCTGATAGATACACAAATTAAACAGTGCCGTCGCAGCATCTTTCTGCCCTCTCGTGCTCCCGTTCTGAAGCAAGTCAACCAATGCTGGTATTGCCCCCGAGGCCCCAATTATTATTTTATTCTCATCAGCAAGTGATAAGCTAAAAAGGGTTGCTGCCGCGTTCTCTCTTGTTTCCATAGTTCCAGCTCGTAGGACTTGGACGATAGAAGGGATAGCACCAGCGAGCATAATGAGTCCCTTGTTGTGTTCGTATATCGAGAGATTGAGAATGGAAGTGACTGCATTTTCTTGTGTTATCCCGTCTTCAGAAGTCAATAAGTTGACCAAAACTGGAATGGCTCCCGCTTCGGCTATTAGTATTCGATTATCAGTGCTTCTTTTCGATAGTGACCGGATTTCAGTCACGGCAGACCTGCGTTTTTCAATGCATGAGCTTGAGAGCTTGCGAACAAGGGCTTCAATGGCTGCCATGTCACCACTAACATCGCAGAATGATCCGTCACTTCTTTTCATCCTCCCATTCGTTAACGCCGTTGGCTGCTGAACATTGTGGTTCGTGCACCACTGAGTGATTAGACTTCTCAAAACATAATTTGTGGTTAGCGTAAGGTTTTGGAGTTTCTGTTGAGTTTTTGGACATGTTGTGTTCCCACAGTCTATCCATCTTTGTATGTAAGATCTCTCGTAAGTCTGTTTCAAACAGGATGAAGATACAATCAGAAGGCATGCTAATGAATATGGGTCTTTTTTCGGCATCCTGCAAAGATGCCTATGGTGTTGCTAAAAAGCCCCCAAGAAAGGCTCTTTGCAACAAAAATGCATAATTTAATAGGAAGGGGAGGTGGGTTGTTTAGGAGGGTTTCTTGCAAAAGCTGCAAACTTTACCAAATATGTAATTATAATGTATAGAAGTAAATAACAATGGAAAATGGAAAATAGTACCTGTCCTGTGGCCACAATAACAGGGTCCCTCATGAGTTCAAGAGAGATTGGGCAGAGAAAATCATCAGGTATAACAGGGGAATCAAGTTTCTTATTCTCCTCTGAGATCTTTTGAGTTGAGTTGTGTTTGTTTTGAGCAGCATCCAAATCATTTGATTGAGTTACCTCAGCTGATGCAGATGAACTCCTCATATTTTCCAATTTATAAATCATCTGATCCGAACCATAACCTTTGGAAACATCACCAATGGGAACTCTCTCCGCCTTTATTTTGACCTCATGATCAATATTACCAATATTATCAATATGCAAGCTTCCAATTACCCTGTTCCCTGAATATAAGGGATCAAGTTCCTTCTCCAGCGGTTGTGAGAATGTTCTAGATATCAAATTCAATGTTAACGGACCACCGTATTTCTCAGTCGCTCTTCTCAACTGCACTCTCACCAAATCAATCTGTACAAAATAGTAAATATCACGAGTCAATTCAATAAACAATAACCACAGCTAAAGCTTATAACTCCCACCTGTTCTTGAACTTCCTCAGAGATGTCAAACTGATCATATGGTAAGTTCCCCAACGCTTTCTCCAATTTCCACGTCACACATTGGAATTGAAACGAGATTTTTTTAGCAGCTCCTTCCTTAAAATCAATAATATAAAAATCTTAGCTAACCCCCAACTTTGTACATGGATGACTCCAAGAACAATGAGTTTGTTTACTTACAGATGAGATCTTGGGATCGAAGTTGGTAGAGCCCAAAATAAGTTGTTTTGCAGCTTGAAGAGCCTCGATGAGATCCGACAAACAAGACCCCGACGATGAAGAAGAAGCCGGCACATCCAACGGCTTTAAATCTCCTTTGAAGTCCCTAATCTCTTCAAATAAATAAGACAAAAGAGCAATCCTCCGGGAGAGATCAGTGCAATCCCTTTTAAAAGGGCCGCCAAATCCAGCCCCGGAGAATCTCACAACGTCTCGTACAAGGCGGATGAGTGCCTGGATAGTGGCGTCTACGCCGGCCATAGCCTCAAAAATTTCAATCAAAAAGTGAATGAACAAATGGGTTCATGAAAAGAGTTAATATTAATGAAAATATAGGTGAGTGAGAGAACCGTCCCGAAATTATCGGGATGTGGATATGAGGAGAAAACAATGGAATACAGTTGGAAGGAGAATACTGTGAAAGAGATAACATTGGTGCATATGATTTTTGGGGTTGTAATACCTGGTATTTGTTTTGCCCAATTATTGATTGGAGTTTTTCTCTTCTCTTTTGGACTAAAATATTAATAAAGTCGTCAGTATTTCTGTTCTGGTAGTCCACATTTTGGGTCAATTTGCTCGTGACCCAGTCACATATCCCAGATTTCGCTCAGGATGGACCACATTTCCGTTATCAACACATTTGCCATCGTAGGTATCCATCCACCAAAATTCGCACCATGTTCACCTATTTTGGTTTAACTCAAAATAAATTAATTTAAAGATGTATATAAATATAGAACATGCGGATTTTGAATCATTTGGATTGAGCTTATTTTGGGATCTAAATTTAATTTCAGATTAGCTTGTTTTAATAATCTAATTAACATAACCTAAAACTCTAACATCATATTGGGAGAGCCCTATTTACTATGGAAGAGGGTAAGGATGAAATTCTCGTAATACGCCCATGAAACAAAGCCATACGCACAAATGTGCAACACACGTGAATATCTTTACTCAGATATGTCGCTGTGTAGTGTCGAGGCATGCTGAGTCGTCGAGTAACGTTGCTTGATGTACCAATGAGAAGGCTCGTACTAAATAATATGTTTTAACAGAATATCCAAATTAGTTGAAACGCCTCAATAATGTAGACTCAAGTAAGTTAAAGATTTAGGGTGTTTTAGAGGAAACCCTAGATTTAAGAATTGAGGATCTAGCATCGAGAATTAGGAAAGATTGGGGATTGATTCTACAATCAATTCAAGGCAAGTAATATTAATACGTTAGAATCTGCAAAGATAACCTTATAATTTAATTTTAGTTTATAATCGAGCCATAATTCATAATTAAGATTAATCTAATGAGGAACCCTAGTTATGTATTTGAAGCAATCATGTAGCTTTGTTTAGGAATCATCAAATTAAGCCTTAAATCATTGCAATCAAACTTAAAGTGAATCATATTTGCTTTAATATGTAAAGGATAATTTTCGGCTGACATACAAAATTGGACACAAGTTTTAGACACATTGACGTGTCGCATTTACATTGGCTCGTGTCTATGGTCCATATCAGTGGGACCCATGTGAGGCCTAGACATGAGCCAATGCAAAAGTGGCACATCAACATGTCAAAAAAATGTGTCCAATTTTGTGTGTCAGTGTAGAAGGACCCATTTATAAAACCCCTAATGTAATAATGTAAATTGACGATAATTCGTAGGTTTATTGGACCATTCACGTGTAGAACATAAACCTATGGTTTCTTTATGAATTCTGAGATTAGATCTTTTAAATGGTTAGTTAATTCTCTAAAACTTATAAAAATTAGGTTAAAAGTGATCATATGTTGATTACATGTGAATGAAAAGGGCTAAATTGATGTATAAGAGGCAATGAAGGAAAACGAGAAGAAGAAGATGACCATAGGCCCGTCGGATCGATCCAGCCCTCATGGGCAACCCGATTCAGGTTGGTTTAGGGGTTGTTTGGTTCGAGTTTTGATCGGGGTTAAGTTTTAGGACTTGTAATCTTTTTAAATATATATAAGTGCAAAGGGTTGAATAATAATACCTACTTTAGGAACCTTAATATTTGAGTCAAGTATAATAATACTGATTAATGTGTAGCTATTATATACAAGAATGTATTTATAACCCATCAAGTAGGGTAGTTGTTGATTTAGAATGATTATCATAAACAATAGGTGCGAGAGGATATATAGACGTTAGAGCCTTAAAAGTTTGGGCTAAAATGATATAAACGATTAAAGTTAAATGTGCGTAATAACTTATGATAAAAGAGACTATTTATTTAACCCAATTGAGTAGGGTTTGTTTTATTTTTCTTTGCTTTATGTGAAATTTAGGTTGATGTCATATGTTTGGTGTGATGGTGTAACTATTTCCCTTGTTGTTGCTGATTTGAGGGAATTGGGGTTCCAATACTTATACCTAATAGTGTCACGAATGACTCCCGAAGGCAATTGGAATATGCCTTCGTACTTTATTTTTGGGTTGCGATTGGGACCAATTGATTTGATATTAGTTGAGCATACTCACGGATATTCAGAATTATGTGATTTCCATTATCATATATCTTGATATGATTGTATTGGATTATTATTTATACTAGTAATGTATAATTATGAGATTATGACTCTGTAATAATGTTATAAATATAATAGAGAGGGAAGTATTGAATTATGACTTGAGAATATTAAATTCTAATACGCTAGAGATATACATTGGGAATCATTACTTGTGATTTTTCAAGTAAGAAATTTATATGGGATACTGTTATAAGAGAATACGGTAGAGTAAGAAATACTTATCCAAAAGACAACCCCAAATTGTTATATTAAAGAATACTTATTAAAAGATAAAATTATATCACATGGGAATCATTCGGGATTAGGATTAGAGTTGCATGCTTGTTTGGGTTGTTTGGGTCGGGGATAACTTAAAATCAACTTAAATACTGGAGGAAGATGTGTTGTTATTATTGTGGCTCAAATTTAGTTATATTCTTAAACATTATAGACTTACTAGTTTTAATCCTCTGCGTGAAACTATTTTTATAAGTCTTAGGCTACAGTCATCACTACAGACTTGAGTTATTCATTGGAGGAATTTCTCCCGCAAGAATTCTATTTATAATTTTATATCCAGTATTGTAACTGACTTATATTCTTCTACTCCTTTATATTTCAGTTTTCAGACAATTGTATTTATTCAGATTTCTTGAGCTAGAGATTTGTATAAGATATATTAAATTCATATTATTATTATTATTATATTATATTATTATTATTATATTAAATTATTATTATTATTATTACTACTACTATTATTAATTTTGTTGTTGTTGTTATTATTATTATTATTATTATTATTATTATTATTATTATTATTATTATTATTATTATTATTATTATTATTATTATTATTATTATTATTATTATTCAGAGTTGGAAGTGGGACTCGCGAGATTCTTTATAATCCAGAGTTTGAGTTTTATTCAATTGTGGTTCAAATGGTATCGAAGTTACTTTTTATTTATCACTATTATTATTATTATTATTATTATTATTTTATTACTATTACTGTTGATGTAAAAAATTATATTATATCTAATTATTTAATCACAGATAAAATAAAATGAGACAAACAAATTTTAAAGTGGTTCAGCCTTATAAGAATGGCCTACGTCCACTGTTTCTATTATTGATGACTGTTTGGGAATTCTTGATTACAAGTTTAGTCAAGAAATTCCCGGTCCCCCTACAATGAGGATGATACAATGTATTTATAGCCCTCAGGTTGTACATGTGAAAGGGTAATACATAGCTGTTCATTAGGCGTATACATCTGTATGATAATAATAAGCATTTAATGCGCAGATAATATGTTGGTTGTCCTGCTATTAATGCTGTGTTCGAGGTGCAACTCGGACCGCCTAAGTAGCTCGGTACTCATAAGTTACTTGGTGTATTAAAGTTCCTTGGAGAACTCTTGTTGGTCGGAGCGCCTGAGTTGATCGGGGAAGCAGAGTTCCTCGTTACAGTATGGTTCCTCGGAGAGCATCTATTGCTCGGAGTATCTGAGTGGGTCAAGGTGTTGTTCGGAAGTGTTTGTTATTGCCACGCAGATTGCCACATGTCTTCACTCAATTGAGTCATGTCAGCAGACTAAATTTGGTATCAACAGAAGCCCCCAATGTTTCACAGTTCGAAATTTGAGGAGTGTGGAACATTCTTTCTCGAAATATGGCGGTTTTGAATGGTCATCCTGAAATTTAGGAGTATTTTCTTTTGTATTTATTTCTCCTTCCAAATTCGTAGAATCGGACTTTTTGAATTTTTATAACCGCTTCGATTCCCGCGCCTTTTTTGTCTTTTTAGCCGCTGGTAACGTAACCGTCTCTTTTTGTAATCATTATCTTTGCCCATTCCCAAGACAGGGTATTTAAGCGTTGCAGAAAATCCCCTCGTCTTCTACTTTTTCAAATTTGTCTCTTTGAGTTTTCCATTGTCTCTCTCTCCTATGCGTTCATCCCTTTCATCATTCGTTGTCAACAGACTCATCCTTTTTCCTGTAAGATCTTCTTCTTTCTCTTTGATTTCCTTTACTCATCATGGTTTACCCTGTAGAGTCGCTTGATAAGTTTCGTTCTGATTTCTCTATTCCTTCATGGGTTATTTTGGAGGAACTTTCTGAGCCTTCAAATTATTTTCGTTTGGCTGAGGGACATTGGTTCCCCAGCCTCTTTATCGGTGAATGTGGCTTTTTTTTTCCCCAAACCCTTTATGTCTGGAATTTTGTCAATATTTTGACGTGGTTCCTGCAAGAATAGCCCCCAATACGTGGAGAATAATTAACGGAGTTCATAGATTAAATCAAATTCATGGAACTCGTATAGGAATTCCAGAAATTATGTTATGTTATAAATGGCTTGTTGGTGACAATACTTTTTATTTAAAAACTAGGTTTTTAAATAGGGCTTTAATGGTCAATCTCCCAGATGCCAATAGGGACTACTTCGAGCAGGGGGTTGTTATGAAAAATTGGCAACACCCTCCACTGATTGGAAATGATGTGTACCAGGGTCCTAGATGTCCTCCCTATGGCAATGGGATAGGTTGTTTTTATTTTATTTTATTTTTGAAATTATGCTTTCTTTGTGTTTGATAAAATGTGTCACTGATATTTTAATTTTCATTTATTTGCAGTTGACAGTAAAAGAAGGTCTCCAAAAGAGACAAAAATTAATTTAAAACATCTAAAACTTATCTGGGGTTTGCATCAGACTATTGTTGATGAGCATATCAGGTCAGCTTCATATTTGTTGCAGTATAAGAGTTACACCTCATCTTTTACTGCTCGTCCGGTGATAAGTGAGGTAGAACCAGTACCTGCTTCTGTAAGTTCTTCACCTGAGTCTCATATCCCTCTGAGTGAAAGAATGAAGAAAAGAAGAGCTCCTGCCATCTTCGAAAAATCTGCCTCTGTTGCTGGAGAGGCAAAAAGAAGTAAACATGATGTTACAGAAGAGGGGACAAAGAAGATTGATGCACCCCCTACGGCTACTACTGTGAAGGTTATCGAGAAGCCCCCAGTGGCTCCGAGCAAGGCCGTTGTTCCAAGCGAGGTGATTGTTATCTCTCCGACTAAGACTACATCGTTAGTCGAGACCATTCTTGTTCCCCCGAGGAAGCTGAAGAAGAGCTCCTCGGTCAATTTGGCTGAATCCATCTCTCAGCCCCCGATTACTGGAAGTGGTGTTCCCACTTTTGTTGCCCCGAGCTCTGCCATGAGCTCGGTGAAGTCTTGGATCATTCCCGAGATCCAAGGTATGGAAGAAAATCTTTCTCGGGACATGGTTACCTCATTAGTTGCTCGTCATATAGCTTCTGTAAGTATCATTGTCCTCAACTTTCATTTTTCCCTTGTTACATTTGTGTACTGACTTGATATCATTTTCTTTTCCCAGTTGGTGACCTGTTTTAATACCATTTTAAAGAAAGATGAAGCTATTAAATCTTCAAGCTCCTCGTCTGGTGTAGAGGAAGCTTTGGTGGGCCTGACGCAGTCTTTGAAAGATTCTCGTCAGAAGTATGATGGTGATAAGGCTGCTTGGGAGGAGAAACTTGGTTCCACGGAGCAGGAGAGAAACCAAGCTGTTAAAGTCTCCAAAGGTTTAGAGAAAAAAGTAAAAATCTTGGAAGAGAAGAATAAAGAGCTTGATGAGAAGCTCAAAAATGCTAGGGAGCTTGAAAGTAAGCTCAAAAATGCTGAAGAAGAATTGGGTCGACTTCGTGAAGTAGGTCATCAAAAGGAAGAAATAGAGAATAAGCTGAAGGCTGCCGAGGATCTTTTTTTCGAGAAGCTTTCCTTAGAAAAAATGAAAAGGAAGTTGGCTGTAAAAAAGTCTTTCAGCACTGGCTGGGATAAGGGGTGGAATAAAGGTCTGGCTGTCATGATGTCGCAGGTGGAATATGGTAGACACAAATACTTTAGGGATGGCTGGGTCGCTGCTCTGCAAGAGATGAAGGTCGATGAAAATTCTGACCTGTTTCAGCGACACATCCCGAGCCCCCCTCCAACTCCTAAAGAAGAAGAAGAAGAAGAAGAAGAAGAAGAAGAAGAGGACGAAGTCGCCTCTGAGGAATCCTCCATGGTGATGGGAGATCAATTTCCTCATTCTCCAGTTATCCAGTCGACCAGCGAGAAACTTTAACCATCCATTGTTTCAAACGAGCAACTTCCAGCACTCCTCGAGCAACCATCTGTTCCATCCGAGCAACCTACCTCCTCGTCCCAACCTCCCGAGAAAGTTTTGGGAGACAAGGAAAAGGTGTAGAGTTGTTCGGATTTTTCTCTCTGTTTATTTTTCTTTATCAAATGTAACTCTGAATTTTGTACTTCTCCTTTATGATGTAATAAAATTTGAAGTTTCGCCTATTAATACTGTTGTTTCTCTTCTTCATGCTCTGTTTGAACTCTTATTAATTCTTGCTTTCTCTTCCTTTACTAGTTTATGGCCAGGATGGAGTTATTGTCTGCTCATGATACAAAATTGTTGAGAAAATGAAATGAGTACTTCAAAGCTGGTCATACAGATATGAGTGTTGCACAAATCGTTGACATCCTCGGTCAAGGTGCTTCAGAGCAAGCAATTTTAGCCTACCAGTATTTGAAGTGCCTGTTTGACCGTGCAGTGGCTAGCAATGTAGCATATTATGAAATGATTGAAGATCTCCAAGGAACTCTTGAAGAGCTTCAACAACAATATAAGGAATCTACAACCCTTTTGCACGAAGGATACGAGAAGAAGTATCAGCAACTCAGTGCTGATAAGGGATACAATAAACTGTTTGCTGCTTACGATGTGAGGGAGAGAACTTTGAAGGGTGAGGTCGAAGAGCACAAACAGATAACTGAGTTGTTAGAGCAGGAAAATAATAACCTACAAAAAGAGGTGTCTCAGTTGAAGTCTGCAGCTTCCACCTCAAACACTTTGGTCCCTGTGAACGACGAGGGATTCTCTTTCTTGGAGGTCGAAAACGCCAACCTGAGGGATGAATTAGAAACCTTGAAGAGAGCTGTCCCTTCTACGTCTACTCGGGGATGAGCAAGAGCTGCTCGGATTACTGTCAAGGAACAGAGAACTCAATCTGCTCTGGAGAACCAGGCCTTCCAACTGATGGCAAAGAACCAGGCATTGGCTGAAATGTCTAAGAAGATCATGAATCTGGACGAGAAGCTTTCTGCATAGAAGTCTGCCTTGGAGAATAAAGAACTCTTTATAAAAAGTCTTCACGAGCAGTTTGAAAGGTTGACTTATCAGTTCCACAAGCAGCCCAAAGAATTTTAGATGGCTGGCTACAATGAGGCACTTTAGCATTTGGATGATCGGATCCAAAATACGAATAATGACGGTTACAAACAAGGGTGGTTGAATGCCCTGGGTGTACTGCAACTGGAACAAGGTCACTACTTGTGGGATTATCATAATCCTGGGTTGCTCGACTTGCCAGTGCCACCCTTCAAACTCGACATGAGCTGGACACCCTGCCCGGGCAATCCCTTAGTGTTTGATTTACAAATACCTTGGCGATTATAGTCTCCATTCCAATGCTGAAATATCTCGCCCCGAGCACCTACTCGATCGACCATCTGTGATGAACATCAGGATGCTTAAAGATCTTAATTTCATAAACTCCCCTTATGCTTTAAACGATCCTCCTGCTGGCAAGGAACCTGTTTCAAAAGCAGAGGGGAAGAAACCAATAGAATAGGAATCTCGATGTAATAATTAATTTGTATTTCATTCTCAATGTATTCTATTTTTGGATTTAATGAAAGACTTTTATTTTTGTTCGCAATCTTGATTGCCATTGCCTTGTGGTTGTAAAACACTTTATATATGTAAATCTGTTAAAAAGATAACAACATTGTGTTATTTGTCGATCAACTTAGAGTTTATTAAAACTTATTGTCGACCAATTTGAATTTGTGGTAATCATTTGACAACTAATCAAACTTAATGATGTTTTGTTTCTCGACCAACTTGGTAGTAATTTAAAAAGTTACGAGTATCAAAAATTTTGCTCGATCACTTTCTCGTATTCATAAAATGATTCCGACCAATCAAGGTCGGTAAATTTTCCTTCTCGACCAACTACAGTTAGTGGGTTTTTCCTTACCCACCAACTTTGGCACTTTTTGGAATAGTTTCTCTTCCTAACCAACCTTAGTTGGCATTTTTAGGAATAGTTTGGCATTTTTAGGAATAGTTTTTCTTCCTAACCAACCTTAGTTGGCATTTTTAGGAATAGTTTTACTTCCTAACCAACCTTAGTTGGCATTTTTAGGAATAGTTTTTCTTCCTAACCAACTTTAGTTGGCATTTTTAGGAATAGTTTTACTTCCTAACCAACCTTAGTTGGCATTTTTAGGAATAGTTTTGAGTAGTCTGAGTTTTGCTGAGTAGTGTGTAGCACTATTATTCCGCAAAAAATTTCCAACAAAAGGAGAGAACTGGGCAAAACATTGTCACTTTATTCATACTAACGAAAATGTATTACATGAGAGTTTACATCACTGATAATTCTTCCGCAAGTATTCTGCATTCCATGCATTCTTAAACTCCTGCCCTTCTAAAGTTGTTATTCTGTAGGTTCCTGGTCGAACAACTTCTGTAACTCGGTAAGGTCCATGCCAGTTTGCTTCCAATTTGTTGTGCTTTTGAATCACTTTCTTTAGCACATAGTCTCCTTCTTTCAGGTCGCACTTCTTTACTCTCTTGTTGTAGAACAAAGTTGTTCGTTGTTGGTAAGCAGCATTCCTGATGGCTGCTTCTTCTCTAACTTCCTCGAGCATGTCTAAATCCAATCTTCTCATTAAGTCGCTGATAGGGGAATTGAAATTCAGTACTCTGTGTGTCGGGAGACCCAACTCGGCAGGTATAACGGCTTCACTTCCAAATGCCAGCATATACGGAGATTCCCCTGTTGCTGCTCGAGGATGTAATACCCCGTATTTTCTGTAATATTTATTTTTGGGGATTAATTGAATTAAATGTTTATTAATTGGAAACTAATCCGGATATATATATTAACGTGATGTGAGTTAGTATAAATATGGGTAATATTGAAATTGTCAAGTGATTGAAATACGACAATTTGGGAATTTTGTTGAGACGCGTGTGACCGCCGCGTCATGGTATTTTTATTAATTTTAAAAGTGAATTTTAGTTTCATTAATCGTATGGTCGTTTTGAGTGCGCCAACGCGTCCGAAAGGGTCGAGATAGTCAGAAAACACTAGTCGGGAGTTTAGTTTGGGTCCCGGGGCATTTTTGGGTCATACCGGTAACTTATAGGGGCATTTTGGTAAATTGCATTTTTGGGAATTAAAAAGTGACGAAAATTGGAATTACAATCTGACTATTTCTTTAACCCACTAACTACACTATGTGACAATATGGGCTACGGGAGAAGTTGATATACCATTCCAACTTACCAAAAACCAAAACACACCTCCATACCTCCATTGTCTTCAACCTTAGTAAGAGCTTGAGAGAGAGAGAGAGAAGGAAAGCATTCTGCAGAAAGATAGAGAGAGGACAGACTTAACTTCAAGATTCAACACCAAATTCAGAGATTAATTAAGGCAAGTGATTTAAACCCATTTGATTCAAGATATGTTTTCATGTTTAGGAATTTTCGAAATTATTCTTGGGAGATGATTTAGACCCATAAATTGGAAGTTAAAATCTTGGATATATGTTAGGAATTGCATGTATTAATATTCTGGACGAAATTTATGTTCTAAACAGAACCTTTGATGATTTAAAAATGGAGTTAGAAGAAGTTTAATGATGTTCTTGAATGGGAGAATTCTGGAAATTATTTTGATGTAGTTTTGATCTAAACTAAGCCTTTAAATGATGAATTATGGGACTTAGAATGTTAATACTGTTGTAGGATGATAGTATAATGTTATAGTAACCTTGTCTTGGAGTTTCATGCTTAAAAATGGAGTTTTGGGATGAAACTGTAACTGCAAAACGAAGCAGTCCGTAACAGACCTGGTGCAATCGATCGATCGACATTCATCAGTCGATCGATCGACCACCATCGATCGATCGAAGGTAAAGGTCGATCGATCGACCTTCCCAGAATGAATAAAGTTTTCCTTAATTTAATTTTAATGGTGTTAATCCTTGGATAATATTATTGGAGACATTGTGAATACCCTTAACCTTAAGGAAGACCAGTAGGCATGATTATGAGATTGGACTTTAATTGGAATCTAATTTGAGGAATTATTCTAAATTAATGAAATTCGTTATGTGAGATAATATTTGGGCAAATAGTGCAAATTTGAATAATTTGATGGAATAAGGTTTGGGGCAGAAGTAAAGACCTTAGGTATTAAGATGTTATATGTGGGAATAATGGGAACTTAATAGTCTATTCGAGATAGGTTTTAAGTTTAAGAAATTACGACGTGAGACGTGTCGACTATTTTATTTATATATTTTCGGGATACTTGATATATATGAATTTGGAATAATGGTATAATGAAGTAGAGTATACCTTTATTAATATTGAGATATCTAAGATGTGTGAATGCTTAGTAAATGACTTTATGTGTACGACATACCTACCATACTTGCCATCACGGGAGGTTTACGTTCGCTTAGGGCCTTCTTATCCTTGTGTTGCCCGGATTTAGATTGGTTACCTCGATGAACATAGGTCATAGAAGGACTTATTGTGATATTAATAAGTCTGCTGATCGTGGGAGCGTAGGTATGTGCGTGACCCATGTGATGGTGACTGTGTTCGCCTCCACTATTTGTGATGTCGTTATCTGAACAATTCCTGAGAGATTCGGAATGTGTGATCCTTATGTACGTGATGTATCGGGATGGATAGCAGAGTATGTGTGCACCGCAGCTTAGCCTTTGGGTGCTTATATTGTATATTTATGATGTGAAAAATATACGGTTATATGAGAAGGAATTTATTATGTTAAATTGTGAGTATAGTTATGGTAATGTTTTGAAAAGATAAAAAGGGAACTTTTATCAATAAATGGTTTTGTTAATAATTGGGAATTCGAGAATTAAAGTAGAACTCTCTATTTAATTGTTAATGATGGAACTTATAACGTGAACCGAGTAGAAGTGTTAGAAACTCTTTAGATAGTTATGAGATAACACATGAATGGGTACAGGATCGTTAGGAGTGCACAGTTAGACGAGAGGTGAGTATCTCATGTGAGAGCACGTCCTAACATGTATTTTGCATATACTGTTTTAAATATTTTTAAAGCACTTGCAGGTTTTTAAAATATCTCCACATTCGGGCTCTGACCCGTTTGCTTTCAAATCTATCTTTTTGTAAAAACCATTTTAGGTGCCCAGCCACAAGGTCACCATGCATAGGATTCTCATTCCTGATGACGAGCTGTAGCTGCTTGTGGAAGCTACAGGGATTTGCTTTTAGACGCCTATATCATTTGGATTCCTTACTCAGTATTCCTCAGTTGTAGGGCATGTTGCCCAAATTCTATTAGATACATTTCCATTTCAGTTTTTAGACTTTGGCATGTATTAATTCAGTATTCAATATTTCATTATTTACTTCAGTTGTGGGATTGTGTTATGAGGAGTTTTTCCTCCAGATTTATTTATATCATGTGACAGTTATTCTATTTACTTCATTATGGTGAATGGTGTTATTACTCTTGCTTTAAATCGTTTATTGCATGTTATTCAGACTTTAATTAAAATTTGGCAACTTACTTTTTAAATACTAGGTGGTTAGTAATAAAAAAAATATTTTCGACAGTGATGCTATTAACTGAGCCAACTTGGCATTTTGATTTAATTTAATAAAGGAGTAGCTACCCGGTATTTAATTAGTCAGGGTGTCACAGGTGGTATCAGAGCATCAGGTTCTAGTGTCCTTTAGGATCTGAACGGCTTGTTATGTTTCCGCTGAGCTTTCTTTGGTATAGAGCCCTATATTTTAGGACTGTTGTATTCTTTTGTTTATGCTACGTTCTTCAGCTATATTAAGTTTATAACTGCGAACTTATAGACTTTATTCTTATTTCAGAAGGCCTCCACGACGTGCACGACAAGTTCCCAGGAATGCGATGCCAGAACCACAGCCAGCACCGATTCAGGGCATGATGAACGCCGCTGAGGTTGCAGCTATTGTAGCCCAAGCGGTAAATGCCGCCAATGCCGTTGTTCAGCAGGCACCACCTCAGGCGCCGGTTGCCGCGCCAGTACAGACTAATGCATTCCCGTCTGCTTGGGAACGTGTACGTGATGCTTTTCAGAAAGCGCATCCGCCAGAGTTTGCAGGTAGCTCAGATGGGGTAATCTCGAGCCAGTGGAGGAAGGATATACAGCGGCACTTGAGGATGTATGAGTGCACGGATGTTCAGAGGTAGGTGCTAGCTACTTTCAAGCTAGTTGGATCTGCATTGCAGTGGTGGGAGTCTATTACCACCGTAGAGGAGAGGGATACTCTCACTATTCAGGAGTTCTGGGTGCGGTTCGACCGCAAGTACTTTCCGTCAGCTGTTCATACGGAAATGAGGAGGAGATTGATGAGTCTGAGGCAGGAGGGCAAGACCGTGGTCGAATATGAGGCCGAGTTCACTAATCTTTTGAATATCGTTCCTGATGAGATACCAACAGAGAAGAAGAAGATTGAGAAATTCACCGACGGGTTGACATGGAGGATCCGTCAGCATCTGTTAGGGAACCTTTCGTTGGCCACTTATTCTGATGTGGTTAATGCTTCTTTATTACACTGCCAGGATCACCGCTTTCATATGGCCGAGGGCAAGAGATCGGGAGAGTCTAGCCATCAGGGCAGGACTGGAGGACATGGTGCCGGTGGGGCACAATCTTTTCAGGGGCAGAGGCAGGTAGAGCAGGGTTCTCAGCAAGGGGATCATAAGAGGTTCCGTTCAGGGGGTTTCAGGAACGGTCAGGGAGGATTCCGGAATGGCCAGCAGGGTCATAACGGCCATCAGGGCCAGCAGGGTCAAAATGGTCAGCATCAGCAGTTTCAGCAGGGCCAGCAGGGCCAAGGGAGGAACGGTAACGGCCACCAGGGTCGGGGACAGCAAGGGCAGAGAGGAGGGAACTTCCCTGGGAAGTGTTTCGTTTGTGGCAAGACTGGCCATAAACGTCAGGACTGTCCTAATAGGGGAAGGGCCCCGCAGCAGCAGCAGGGAGCTCGCCAGGAGCCACAGAGGCCTATGTTTCCCGCCTCTCTTCCCGCACCGCCACAGATGGCAGCTTTGCCACCCATTCCAGCAGTTCCGGCTCAGCAGGGACAGCTACAGTATGGACGTGTCTACAACGTCCACCAGGTAGCAGTTCCACAGGCTCCGCCCGCGATTGAGGGTACGTTTTCTATCCATCGCACTATGGGTCGGGTACTGTTTGATACGGGGGCTACACATTGTTTTATAGCTACACACTTCGCGAAGGCGTTAGGATTGTTAGCCACAGCGGAGAGCACAGTGACGTGTGTCGACTCACCATTGGGGAGTGGGTCACTTATATTCTTTATATGTCGGGGAGTGGGGGTAGAGATTGGTGGTTTGGTATTACCTGCGGACATGTTGGTATTAGATATGCATGTTCATGATGTTATTATCGGTATGGATTGGCTCGCTGACTATAGAACCATGATTGATTGCTTCGGTGGGAGCATTGTTTTTGCCATTCCGGGGCAAGAGATGTTTGTAGTGGCGATGCCTCGCCCAGAGGGAGGCTCGACCGCTCATTTATATTACATTGAGGAGGATACCTCTAAGGAGGTTGTGATTCCTTTAGATTCGATCCCAGTTGTCAGGGAGTATTCTGATGTGTTTCAGGAGATACCAGGCCTACCCCCCAGTCGAGAGATAGACTTCGTTATAGACTTGTTACCAGATACGAGACCTATAGCACGAGCATCGTACCGTATGGCTCCAACTGAGATGAGGGAGTTACGGGATCAGATTGAGCAGTTGTTGGGTCAGGGGTTTATTCGGAGGAGTACTTCACCGTGGGGTGCCCCTGTGTTGTTCGTGAAGAAGAGAGATGGTTCACTGAGATTGTGTGTAGACTACCGGGAGTTAAACAAGGTCACGATACGGAACAAGTATCCGTTGCCTAGAATCCATGACCTATTTGACCAGTTGAGAGGAGCTTCTTGCTTCTCAAAGATTGATTTGTGATCTGGATACCATCAGTTGCGTATCAGGGAGGAGGACGTCTCGAAGACTGCGTTCTTATCGAGATATGGTTCCTACGAGTTTCGGGTTATGCCATTTGGTTTGACCAACGCTCCGGCAGCATTTATGGACTTGATGAATAGGGTGTTCAGGGATTTCCTAGATCAGTTTGTCATTGTCTTCATCGATGATATTTTGGTTTACTCCCAGACAGAGGAGGAGCATGCCGAGCACTTGAGACTAGTTTTGCAGACACTGCGCCAGAATGAGTTGTATGCAAAATATGAGAAGTGCGGGTTTTGGCTGAAGGAGGTTCAGTTTTTAGGGCATATTATTTCCGACCGGGGAATATCGGTTGATCTGGGGAAGGTATCCGCGGTGAGAGAGTGGGGACAGGCCATGACACCGACAGAGATCCGTAGTTTCTTGGGCCTAGCAGGATACTACAGGAGGTTTATTCGGGGTTTCTCCACGATAGCGGGTCCCATGACACACCTAACCCGTAAAGGTGTGCCGTTCATTTGGAGTGATGCCTGTCAGTTGGCATTTGATGAGTTGAAGGACAAGTTAACCTCAGCACCTGTGTTAGCTTTGCCGAGACCGGGAGTTGAGTATCTTGTTTACACCGATGCATCCTTACAAGGACTTGGAGGTGTACTGTAGCAGGAGAGTCAGGCCATAGCTTATGCTTCCCGTCAGCTTAAGCCTCACGAGAAGAATTACCCTACCCATGACTTGGAGTTAGCGGCAGTGGTATTTGCCCTTCGTATTTGGAGACATTACCTTTTGGGGGAGAAGTTTCGATTGTTCACGGATCACAAGTCCCTACAGTACCTATTCACGCAAAATGAGTTGAATATGCGGCAACGGAGGTGGCTTGAATTCGTGAAAGATTATCAGTTCGATATCCAGTATCACCCGGGGAAGGCTAACGTGGTGGCAGACGCGTTGAGCCGTAGACCGGTAGAGGAGGTGGCAGATGTGTGGAAGGCCAAGTGGAAGGAATTGGGACACCAGGATGCAGTGGCCCGATCATTCATGTCTGTGATGACTGTTACACCACAGATTGTCACGAAGGTAGTGAGGGCACATGCAAATGACTCGTTCTGTCAGGAGCAGATAGTTCGATTATTGGCAGAGGGAGCCGAATCCTATACCGTTAGCTCAGACGGGGGATTACGCTTCAATGGGAGATTGGTGGTCCCAAAAGGGGAGGAATTGCGGCATGAGGTGATGGCAGAGTCGCACGGCTCACGGTTCGTGGTACATCCCGGAGGGGACAAAATGTACCAAGACATGAGACGTCAGTATTGGTGGAGCGGGATGAAGAGAGATATTGCCGAGTTTGTCTCAAAATGAGCCACTTGTCAGCTCGTAAAAGTGGATCATCAGAGACCGGCAGGACTGCTATAGCCGTTAGAGGTCCCGATGTGGATGTGGGAGAGCATCTCTATGGACTTTATCACGGGGTTGCCTACGTCACAGAGAGGTCATGACTCCATTTGGGTAATTGTGGACAGGTTGTCAAAAGTCGCTCATTTTCTACCCGTAAGGACAGACTACACTGCGGGACAGTATGCCCAGCTCTTTATTGCAGAGATAGTGAGACTTCACGGTGTGCCCTTAAATATTGTGTCTGACCGAGACAAGATATTTGTTTCACGATTTTGGGAGAGCTTTCAGCAGGCCATGGGCACGGAGTTGCGGTTGAGTACGGCGTACCACCCGTAGACCGATGGGCAGACCGAGCGCACAAATCAGATGTTGGAGGACATGCTACGTATGTGTACCATTGACTTTGAGGGTGGATGGGAGCAGTATCTTCCACTGGTGGAGTTTGCTTACAGCAACTCCTACCAGTTCACCATTGGCATGGCACCATTTGAGGCGTTGTACGGTAGACCTTGTCGTTCCCCAGCATGTTGGTTGGAGGTGGGGGACAACAAACTACTTGGGCCAGAAGTGATTCAGGATACTTCGGCAAGGATATAATTGATTCGGAGTCGCATTCGGGTAGCTCAGGACAGACAAAAGAGTTATGCTGATGCGAAGAGATTCTTCAGAGAGTTCCAAGTGGGGGACCAGGTTTTGCTCAGAGTATCTTCTATGAAGGGGATTATGCGTTTCGGGAAGAAAGGGAAGTTGGCACCGAGATATGTGGGACCATTTCCTATTATTGAGCGGATTGGACCGGTGGCGTATAGACTTAGGTTACCGGAGCATTTACATCGGATTCACGATGTGTTTCATATTTCCTCGCTTAGGAAATACCTTAGAGATAATTTGGCTCATTCTCTCATTGCTGTGGAGGACATAGATCTCCAGCCGGATAGCTCCTACGAGGAGGGGCCTATTGCTATTCTAGACCGAAGTGAGCGGAAACTGCGGTCAAAGATAGTTCCGTTAGTCCGTGTTCAGTGGCGACATCATAATGTCGAGGAGTCCACATGGGAGCGCGAGGATGAGATGCGCGAACGTTATCCAGAGTTATTCTTACTAGGTACTTTCTAGTTCCGAATTTCGGGACGAAATTCAGTTATTAGGGGGGAAGTATGTAATACACCGTATTTTTTGTAATATTTATTTTTGGGGATTAATTGAATTAAATGTTTATTAATTGGAAACTAATTCGGATATATATATTAACGTGATGTGAGTTAGTATAAATATGGGTAATATTGAAATTGTCAAGTGATTGAAATACGACAATTTGGGAATTTTGTTGAGACGCGTGTGACCGCCGCGTCATGGTATTTTTATTAATTTTAAAAGTGAATTTTAGTTCCATTAACCGTATGGTCGTTTTGAGTGCGCCAACGCGTCCGTAAGGGTCGAGATAGTCAGAAAATACTAGTCGGGAGTTTAGTTTGGGTCCCGGGGCATTTTTGGGTCATACCGGTAACTTATAGGGGCATTTTGGTAAATTGCATTTTTGGGAATTAAAAAGTGACGAAAATTGGAATTACAATCTGACTATTTCTTTAACCCACTTAACCCACTAACTACACTATGTGACAATATGGGCTACGGGAGAAGTTGATATACCATTCCAACTTACCAAAAACCAAAACACACCTCCATACCTCCATTGTTTTCAACCTTAGGAAGAGCTTGAGAGAGAGAGAGAGAAGGAAGGAATTCTGCAGAAAGATAGAGAGAGGACAGACTTAACTTCAAGATTCAACACCAAATTCAGAGATTAATTAAGGCAAGTGATTTAAACCCATTTGATTCAAGATATGTTTTCATGTTTAGGAATTTTCGAAATTATTCTTGGGAGATGATTTAGACCCATAATTTGGAAGTTAAAATCTTGGATATATGTTAGGAATTGCATGTAGTAATATTCTGGACGAAATTTATGTTCTAAACAGAACCTTTGATGATTTAAAAATGGAGTTATAAGAAGTTTAATGATGTTCTTGAATGGGAGAATTCTGGAAATTATTTTGATGTAGTTTTGATCTAAACTAAGCCTTTAAATGATGAATTATGGGACTTAGAATGTTAATACTGTTGTAGGATGATAGTATAATGTTATAGTAACCTTATCTTGGAGTTTCATGCTTAAAAATGGAGTTTTGGGATGAAACTGTAACTGCAAAACGAAGCAGTCCGTAACAGACCTGGTGCAATCGATCGATCGACATTCATCAGTCGATCGATCGACCACCATCGATCGATCGAAGGTAAAGGTCGATCGATCGACCTTCCCAGAATGAATAAAGTTTTCCTTAATTTAATTTTAATGGTGTTAATCCTTGGATAATATTATTGGAGACATTGTGAATACCCTTAACCTTAAGGAAGACCAGTAGGCATGATTATGAGATTGGACTTTAATTGGAATCTAATTTGAGGAATTATTCTAAATTAATGAAATTCGTTATGTGAGATAATATTTGGGCAAATAGTGCAAATTTGAATAATTTGATGGAATAAGGTTTGGGGCAGAAGTAAAGACCTTAGGTAATAAGATGTTATATGTGGGAATAATGGGAACTTAATAGTCTATTCGAGATAGGTTTTAAGTTTAAGAAATTACGACGTGAGACGTGTCGACTATTTTATTTATATATTTTCGGGATACTTGATATATATGAATTTGGAATAATGGTATAATGAAGTAGAGTATACCTTTATTAATATTGAGATATCTAAGATGTGTGAATGCTTAGTAAATGACTTTATGTGTACGACATACCTACCATACTTGCTATCACGGGAGGTTTACGTTCGCTTAGGGCCTTCTTATCCTTGTGTTGCCCGGATTTAGATTGGTTACCTCGATGAACATAGGTCATAGAAGGACTTATTGTGATATTAATAAGTCTGCTGATCGTGGGAGCGTAGGTATGTGCGTGACCCATGTGATGGTGACTGTGTTCGCCTCCACTATTTGTGATGTCGTTATCTGAACAATTCCTAAGAGATTCGGAATGTGTGATCCTTATGTACGTGATGTATCGGGATGGATAGCAGAGTATGTGTGCACCGCAGCTTAGCCTTTGGGTGCTTATATTGTATATTTATGATGTGAAAAATATACGGTTATATGAGAAGGAATTTATTATGTTAAATTGTGAGTATAGTTATGGTAATGTTTTGAAAAGATAAAAAGGGAACTTTTATCAATAAATGGTTTTGTTAATAATTGGGAATTCGAGAATTAAAGTAGAACTCTCTATTTAATTGTTAATGATGGAACTTATAACGTGAACCGAGTAGAAGTGTTAGAAACTCTTTAGATAGTTATGAGATAACACATGAATGGGTACAGGATCGTTAGGAGTGCACAGTTAGACGAGAGGTGAGTATCTCATGTGAGAGCACGTCCTAACATGTATTTTGCATATACTGTTTTAAATATTTTTAAAGCACTTGCAGGTTTTTAAAATATCTCCACATTCGGGCTCTGACCCGTTTGCTTTCAAATCTATCTTTTTGTAAAAACCATTTTAGGTGCCCAGCCACAAGGTCACCATGCATAGGATTCTCATTCTGATGACGAGCTGTAGCTGCTTGTGGAAGCTACAGGGATTTGCTTTTAGACGCCTATATCATTTGGATTCCTTACTCAGTATTCCTCAGCTGTAGGGCATGTTGCCCAAATTCTATTAGATACATTTCCATTTCAGTTTTTAGACTTTGGCATGTATTCATTCAGTATTCAGTATTTCATTATTTACTTCAGTTGTGGGATTGTGTTATGAGAAGTTTTTCCTCCAGATTTATTTATATCATGTGACGGTTATTCTATTTACTTCATTATGGTGAATGGTGTTATTACTCTTGCTTTAAATCGTTTATTGCATGTTATTCAGACTTTAATTAAAATTTGGCAACTTACTTTTTAAATACTAGGTGGTTAGTAATAAAAAAAATGTTTTCGACAGTGATGCTATTAACTGAGCCAACTTGGCGTTTTGATTTAATTTAATAAAGGAGTAGCTACCCGGTATTTAATTAGTCGGGGTGTCACAGAGGAGTAGTTCGGTAAGCCCATAGTACTGATTGTAGCTCGTTGATCCAATTTTCTTTCGTGTCATTCAGCCTTTTCTTCAAGCCATTCAGTAGCGTTCTGTTTGTTACTTCAGTTTGTCCATTGCTTTAGGGATGGCCTGGTGCCGAGTGGATCTTCAAGATATTTGACTGATGACAATAGGCAGCGAACTCCTTATTGTCAAATTGTGTTCCATGGTCGGTAATGAATGCATGGGGAAGACTATATCTACAGATGATATTTTTACAAATAAATTGATACACCTTCTCGTGCGTCATGTCGACAAGAGGCTCAGCTTCTACCCACTTAGTAAAATAATCCACTGCGACGACGAGATATTTAAATCTTCCTCTGGTCGTTGGAAGTGGTCCGACCAAGTCAATTCCCCACATAGCAAATGGCCAAGGGGAAGTAATGGGTGTCAACAATGCTTGGGGAGTTCTACGGATAGTGGAAAAGCGTTGACACTTGTCACATTTCTTGGTATAGGCTATACAATCAGCCCTCATCGTTGGCCAGTAGTATCCTTGCATCATAACCCTTTGCTAAAGCATCCGACCTGCTACATGGGCTCTACAGGACCCTTCATGGATCTCTTCAATGAAGTCTTTCACCTCGGTGGGATGCACACATCTTTGCAAACCTGTTATAATTCCTCGTTTGTACAGAATACCATTATTCAGTACATAACGAGCAGCTTTAAACTTCAATTTTTAATTCCCCCTCCTCAATACATGCCCTGATGGAATCCATCCAAGATGGTCCTAAATTAAGGGTAATAAAATTCATCGTCAAATCTTCATCTATACTCCGACCAACTAAAACTTCAATTGGGATTATTCTTCGTAGCTCGGTACGAGTAGCTGATGCTAATCGAGCTAAGGCGTCGGCCCTCACATTATCCATTCTTGGTATTCTGACCAGCTGAATAGCAGCAAATTCTGATACCAATTCCCTTGCCTTTGCATGGTACCTGATCATTAATTCTCGTTTGGTTGCATATACTCCCATCATTTGATTTATGATCAATTGCGAGTCACTGAAGATAATAACCTGCTCTGCCCCATGGTTTTTGCCAAACTAAGACCTGCAATCATGGCTTCATATTCAGCCTCATTATTCGAAGCTTTGAATTGGAAGCGTAGGGCATATTCCATGTCGACCTCGTCTGGACTATTAATAACAATCCCTGCCCCACAACCTATTATGCAAGATGAGCCATCCACATATAAACTCCATATAGGTAACTCGTCTTCAAATTTCTGATCTGACAGAGTTCCTCGGTGGAAAATTTGTTACTTTCTTTCACCCTCTCCTAATATTTCTTGATGTTCGTCGATCATCACTTCTTGCCCTTTTATCAACCTAAGTTGGTCTGGGCTTGAGTTTGATGATTCTGTAACATCTACTTGCCCTTTTACCAACCTAAGTTGGTCTGGGCTTGGGTTTGATGATTCTGTAACATCCACAGGTTGATCGGTGAGCAGCTTTTGCTCCTCGGTGGTGTCAGGATAGGTGAACTCTGCTATAAAATCTGCTACTACTTGCCCTTTAAGCGATGATCTGGGTTCATAAATTATGTCATATTCACCGAGCTCTATTGCCCAATACATCAATCTTCCTGATTTTTCTGGTTTATGAAGAGCTTGCCTCAATGGCATATCGGTATATACGACTATAGTATGAGCCTGGAAGTATGGCTTCATTCTTCTACTTTCCTCGATCAATGCTAGTGCCAATTTTTCCAGCTTTGGATATCTTATCTCTGCTCCTCGGAAGGCTTTGCTAGTGTAATAAATCGGTTTTTGCACTCCATTCTCTACTCTTATTAATGCCGAGCTAACTGCATTCTCTGACATTGCCAGATACAAGTATAATTTTTCTCCCATCACTGGCCTGAACAATAGTGGAGCTGCTCCCAGATATTTCTTCAAGTCTTGAAAAGACTTCTCACATTCATCATTCCACTCAAAAGTCTTTCGGAGCATTTTGAAGAATGGGAGACATCTATCAGTTGCTCGCAATACAAATCTGTTGAGTGCTGCTACTCGTCCTGTAAGACTTTGCACTTCTTTCTTCGTCGTTGGAGATCCCAGCTCTAACAGAGCTTTGGTCTTTTCAGGGTTTGCTTCAATGCCTCATTGATTGACAATGTACCCGAGAAACATGCCTTCTCGTACTCCAAATACACACTTCATCGGGTTCAGCTTCATTTGATATTTATCTAGTTGATCAAAGGTCTGGCTTAAGTCAACTAGATGATCAGCAACTTTCTTGCTCTTTGTCAGCATATCATCAATATAGACTTCCATATTGCAACTAATTTGTTCTGGAAACACCTTGTTCACCAGTCGCTGATATGTTGCACCTGTATTTTTCAAACCAAAAGGCATAACATTATAACAGTAAGTTCGCCTAGGGGTAATGAAAGAAGTACTCTTTCTGTCTTCAGGTTTCATCTTAATCTGGTTGTATCCAGAATAAGCATCTATGAAGCTGAACAGCTCGTGTCCCGAGGTAGCATCTACTAATTGATCAATTCGGGGCAAGGGAAAGTGGTCCTTTGGGCATGCTTTGTTGAGGTCGGTGAAATCTACACACATCCTCCATTTGTTGTTCTTTTTCTTTATCATCACCACATTTGCTAACCAGTCTAGATATTTAACATCTTCAATAAAGTAAGCTTTCTGGAGCTTTTCGACCTCTTCCTGTATAGCTTGATTCTTCTCAGGACTGAATACTCTTCTTCTCTACTTTACTGGCTTGATCTCCTTATTTACGTTGAGTTCGTGACATAAGAAATTTGGGTTTATTCCGGGCATATCCTCATGACTCCATGCAAAAGTTTGCTTTCTGCTTCTTAGGAAAGTTATCAATTTCTATTTTAGTGAGGCCTCCAACGACGAACCTATTTGAGTTGTTCGTTCAGGGTGCTCGTCATCCAGAATGATATTTTCAGTAGCTTCTGCCACCTGGCCTTTCACGAGTTGGGACTCATCTCTAGGATCCAATGTTTCAATTTCTGCACCTTCCTCCACTTCATAGGTTGTAGTCTTTTTCCTTGATTCCTCCAGTTCTTCTTGCTCGACAGATGAATAGTAATATTCCCGAGCTACTTTTTTATCACCCTTCACAACTCCTACTCTAAAATTTATTGGAAATTTTAGGCATTGATGTACCGTAGATGGCACTGCCTCGAACTTCTTCAATCCTACCCTTCCCATGATGATATTATAGGCTGATTGAACATATTTATCCATCACGAAGAAGCGTATTCTTTCTGTTCGACAAGCAGGCCATGTACCAATGAATATATCCAATTTGATCGTCCCAAGTGGAAAAACTTTCTCGCCAGCAAAACTGAGGAGGGGTCTATGATAAGGCTCCAGTTGAGATAGCTTTAGATTTAAACTGTCGAAGCACGAGTAGAACATGATGTCTGCCGAGCTACTATTGTCTACCAGTACTCTTGAAATCATTACTTCCTTCATCCTCATTTTGATCACCAATGGGTCATCATGAGGATATATAACACCAGCGAGGTCGTTCTTTGAGAAACCAATGACCCATTTCTCTTTGTTTACCTTTCTCGGGCGATCCTCCTCAGCTAGATTTATTCGTTGAATTTATGAGCAAGCTTAAGCCTCACAGAGGTAAGCTTTTCTCTCTGCAGTAAGGTCTCCTCCTCATGCATCTCCACCTGTAATAACATTACAATCAAATGACCCAAAGCGTATTAAAAATACCTCACGTTCTGGCTGCCTTGGTCTCTTGGGAAGATCGAGGTCATCTTCTGGATCAACTTCATGGTCTCTTTTCTTATTCTCCTCTGCTCGACGAGGAGATCTAGACATCTCTCTTGTTCGGTCGCTGTTTCTTCTTTCATTTCTACGATCAACATACTTTGCCAATTTTCCTCGTCTTATAAGTGTTTCAATCTCATTCTGAAGAGCTATGCAATTTTTGGTCATATGGCCATGATCTTTGTGAAAATCAAAATATTTTGCCTTATTCCTCCTGTCAGGGTCTGCCTTCATTTTCTCTGGCCAGTTTAACTCCTCATTGTTCTTGATTTCTTCTAGAACATGGTTGATGTCTATCTTCAAAGGAGTGTAATTATCAAATTTCTTCAATACCTCCCATGACGACCTTGTTTTTTATTGTTTGTCACCACCATTGTTCTTATGCTCTTTCTTCTTAACTTTATCACCTTCCATCTTGGTTTCTTTAGCGTCCATATTCTTCTTCGCAGCCATAGCCTCCTCGGCATTCATGATCTTGGCTGCTTTTGCCATCAGTTCTGACATGGTTCTGGGTGGATCTTTGGCCAAAGTGTAGTACAACTTGTTGGGCAGCAGCCCACACATCAAGGCGGTAATCATTGTCTTTTCTTCATAATCAATGACTTTGAGTTTCTCATTATTAAAATGAGTTATATAATCTCTGGTACTCTCACCAGCTTTCTGTCTAACACTTAACAAATGCGCTACTCGTTTAACTGGATTTGCCCCAAAATAGAAATTTCCAATTAATAACTCGGCCAGTTGAACGAAAGTTAAGATCTTACCCCGAGAAAGATTATTGTACCATATTTGAGCAGATCCGGTAAGAGTTCCTGAGAATGCTCTGCATCTCATTGTAATACCCCGTATTTTTGGCAATATTTATTTTGGGATTAATTAATTAAATGAGAATTAATTGGGAATTAATCCGGATAAAATACTAGCGAGATGTGAGTTGGTATTTGACTATATTGAGTATATATGATTATTTATGAATATTGAATTATGAAATTATCGTGAGATTGATATACGGCAATTTGGACATTTTACTGGGACGCGGGTGATAGTTGCGTCAACATATAATTATTTTATTTATAAAGGTGAATTTAAATTCTATTAACCGTATGGTCGTTTTGAGTGCGCCAACGCGTCCGGAAGGGTCGAGATAGTCAGAAAACACTAGCCGTGGGTTTAGTTTGGGTCCCAGGGTATTTTTAGGCCATACCGGCAACATAAAGGGTATTTTGGTAATTTTGTATTTTTGGAAATTAAAAGTGACGAAAATTAGTAAATTATATATGATGTGGATTTGACCCACTAAGCCACTAACCAACCCATGTTAACCCAATAGGTTACGTAGGTTATTAGAATTAGGTTTCTAATCACTTTCCAAAAGAAAACCCTAGCCACCATAGCCACCTTTGGAGAAGAAAGCTTGTAGAGAAGGAATTCTGCAGATAGAGAGAGATAACTTCAGCAAATCAACATCAAAATCAGAGATAAACTCAAGGCAAGTGGTTTAATTTACATTTTATGCAGTAAAATGTTTCTTCCATGTTAGAAATCTTGATAATCATTCTTATTAGAAAGATAATGGAAAACCCACGAAATTGGAGTTGTTAGTTTAATGGTGGATGTAGGTTTGCATGTAGAAACGTTATTGGAAGATTGAATTAAGAGAATTACAAATTTATGTGTTATAAAAACGGATTAAATTCTGGGAATAGATGATGATAAATTCTAGGGTTTATGTTCTTGAAAAATTGGGGAAAAGAGTAGAGACTTGTGATTGATGATGTTTAGGATGTGTAAATTCCTTAAAAGATGTTAGTCTATGACCTTAGTATGTTTTAGGATGATTGGAGACCTTAAAACATTAATTGGACGAATTTTGGTTGAGATTTGAGGGTAGAAAATTGGTGAAAAACGAGATAGGAATTTCTGGGCTTGAAACTGGCCACTCGTTAGAAGACCTACCCAGGTCGTTCGAACGAGCTCGTTCGAACGAGCTCGTTCGAACGAGCTTCTAACGAGTTGACAGTCTGGGTTCTAACGAGAGTGATGTTCGTTCGAAGTTTTCGTTCGAACGAGATCTCGTTAGAAGACCCAGTTCGTTCGAACGAACTCTCGTTCGAACAGCCTCGTTCGAACGAGACTTCGAACGAGTTGACAGTTTAGGCTTTTTAGCTTGTTTTGATCCCGAGTGCCCCGTAACCTTATGTATAGGTAGTGATAGCCTTCCCTTGTTGAGTAATTGGTATATTTGGGATGTTTGGGATATAATGAGGAGTCAAACCTAGAAGTGTAGTTTGAGCCTAAAGGAAAATATGAGCTGAGACGTGAGTGCCTAGTACGACGTAAGAATAAATTATGATGCGTATAAATGTGAACCGGGATTATATAAGTTATATATATATTAAGTTGGTACGAGAATGCGATATGTACTACAATTAATTACGGTGATTACTAAGATGCGTGTTTACTTAGTATTGGTATATGATTTGTGTGTATGACATACCTACCATACTTGCTATCACGGGAGGTTTGCGTTCGCTTAGGGCCCTCTAATCCTTGTATTGCCCGGATTTAGACTGATTACCTCGATGAACATAGGTCAGAGAAAGACTTATTGGGATGGTAATAAGTCCGCTGATCGTGGGAGCGTAGGTATGTGCGTGACCCATGTGATGTGACTGTGTTCGCCTCCATTATTTGTGATGTTGTTATCTGTGAACTATTCCTGAGAGATTCGGAATATGTGATCCTTATGTACGTGATGTACCGGGATGGATAGCAGAGTATGTGTGCACCGCAGCTTAGTTCTCGGGGTGCTTGTATTGTATATTTATGTTGTGAATAATATACACTTAATTAATGGGAACCTTCATGTTAATGTTGTGAATATAATTACGTTATTGTTTCGAGAAAAAACATAACGGGTTAACTGATAGTTAAATATATTACATATTGAGGATCTGAGTTTAAGTGAAGCCCTCTAATTATTTTGATAAGGTTAGAATGTTAATGAACCGAGTAATAAGGGTAGAACCTATGAAAGTCTAGCTAGATATGATGTCACTCAGCTAGTGGTTTGTGTCATTTTAGATGGGTACTTACGTTAGGAGTGCACAGTTAGACGAGAGGTGAGAATTTCATGTGAGTGCACGTCCTAACATGTACTTTGCATTTAATGTTTTAAATGTTTTTAAAGCACTTGCAGGTTTTAAAATATCTCCACATTCGGGCTCTGACCCGTTTGCTTTCAAATCTATTTTTCTTGTAAAACCATTTTAGGTGCCCAGCCACAAGGACACCATGCATAGGATACTCATTCAGGTGACGAGCTGTAGATGTTTGTGGAAGCTACAGGGATTTGCTTTTAGACGCTTCTATCATTTGGATTCCAGATTCAGTATCTATCAGTTGTAGGGCATGTTGCCCATTTCTATTAGAGACATCTTTCCATTGCAGTTTTTCAGACTTTGGCATGTATTGATTCAGTATTCAGTTTAGTTATTTCAGTTTGTGGTATTGTAGTGAGGAGTTTTCCTCCAGACTTTATTTACATTATGTGATGGTTATTCTATTTACTTCGTTATGATGAATGGTGTTATTATTCTTGCATTAAATCTTTTACTGCATGTTAATCAGACTTTAATTAAAATTTGACAACTTACTTTTAAATACTAGGTGGTTAGTAATAATAAAATGTTTTCGACAGTGATGCTATTAACTGAGCCAACTTTGCATTTTGGTTTAATTTAATAAAGGAGTAGCTACCCGGTATTTAATTAGTCGGGGTGTCACAGGTGGTATCAGAGCATCAGGTTCTAGTGTCCTTTAGGATCTGTACGACTATTATGTTTCCGCTAAGTTTCTTTGATATAAAGCCCTATATTTTAGGACGTTTGTACTCTTTTGTGTATGCTTCGTTCTTCAGCTATTTTAAGTTTATAACTGCGAACTTATAAACTTCATTCTTATTTTAGATGCCTCCACGACGTGCACGACGAGTTCCCAGGGATGCAACTCCTGAACCCCAGCCCGCTCCAGTTCAGGGCATGATGAACGCCGCTGAGGTTGCAGCCATTGTAGCCCAAGCGGTAAATGCCGCAATTTTCGTAGTTAAGCAAGCACCACCTCAGGCGCCGGTTACCGCGCCAGTACAGGCAAATGCATTCCCGTCTACTTGGGAACGTGTACATGACGCTTTTCAGAAAGCGCATCCGCCAGAGTTTGCAGGTAGCTCAGATGTGGTAGTCTCGAGCCAGTGGAGGAAGGATATACAGAGGCACTTGAGGATGTATGAGTGCACGGATGTTCAGAAGCAGGTGCTAGCTACTTTCAAGCTAGTTGGATCTGCACTGCAGTGGTGGGAGTCTATTACGACCGTGGAGGAGAGGGATACTCTCACTATTCAGGACTTTTGGGTGCGGTTCGACCGCAAGTACTTTCCGTCAGCTGTTCATACGGAAATGAGGAGGAAATTGATGAGTCTGAGGTAGGAGGGTAAGACCGTGGCCGAATATGAGGCCGAGTTCACGAATCTGTTGAATATCGTTCCGGATGAGATACCGACAGAAAAGAAGAAGATTGAGAAATTCACCGACGGGTTGACATGGAGGATCCGTCAGCATCTGTTAGGGAACCTTTCGTTGGCCACTTATTCTGATGTGGTTAACGCTGCTTTGTTACACTGCCAGGATCACCGCTTTCATATGGCTGAGGGCAAGAGATCCGGAGAGTCTAGCCATCAGGGCAGGACTGGAGGGCATGGTGCCAGTGGGGCACAATCTGTTCAGGGGCAGAGACAGGGTGAGCAGGGTTCCCAGCAGGGGGATCAGAAGAGGTTCAGATCAGGGAATTATAGGCACGGATAGGGAGGTTTCCGTCAGGGCCATCAGGGTCCAAACGACCATCAGGGCCAACAGGGGCAGAATGGGCAGCAGTTTCACCAGGGCCAGCAGGGCCAAGGGAGGAACGGTAACGGCCACCAGAGCCGGGGACAGCAGGGGCAGAGAGGAGGGAACTTCCCAGGGAAGTGTTTTATTTGTGGCAAGACTGGCCATAAACGACAGGATTATCCTGATAGGGGCAGGGCCCCACAGCAGCAGCAGCAGGGTGCTCGCCAGGAGCCACAGAGGCTTATATTTCCCGCCGCTCTCCCCGCACCGCCACAGATGGTAGCATTGCCACCCATTCCAGCAGTCCCAGCTCAGCAGGGCCTGCTATAGTATGGACGTGTCTATAACGTCCACCAGACAGCAGTTCCACAGGCATCGCCCGCGATTGAGGGTACGTTTCCTATCCATGGCACTATGGGTCGGGTATTGTTTGATACGGGGGCTACACATTATTTTATAGCTACACATTTCGCGAAGGCTTTAGGGTTGTTAGCCACCGCGGAGAGCACAGTGACGTGTGTCGACTCACCATTGGGGAGTGGGTCACTTATATTCTTTATATGCCGGGGAGTGGGGGTAGAGATTGGTGGTTTGGTATTACCTGCAGACATGTTGGTATTAGATATGCATGTTCACGATGTGATTATCGGTATGGATTGGCTCGTAGCTTATAGGTACATGATTGATTGCTTCAGCGGGAGCATTGTTTTTGCCATTCCGGGGCAAGAGATGTTTTTAGTGGCGATGCCTCGCCCAGAGGGAGGATCGACCACTCATCTGTATTACATAGAGGAGGATACCTCTAAGGAGGTTGTGATTCCTTTAGATTCTATCCCAGTAGTCAGGGAGTATTCGAATGTGTTTCATGAGATACCAGGCCTACCCCCCAGTCGAGAGATAGACTTTGTTATAGATTTACTACCAGGTACGAGACCTATAGCACGTGCACCGTACCGTATGGCTCCAGCTGAGATGAGGGAGTTACGGGATCAGATTGAACAATTGTTGGGTCAGGGGTTTATACGGAGGAGTACTTCACCGTGGGGTGCCCCTGTGTTGTTCGTAAAGAAGAGGGATGGTTCACTGAGATTGTGTGTGGACTACCGAGAGTTGAATAAGGTCACGATACGGAATAAGTATCCGTTGCCTCGAATCGATGACTTATTCGACCAGTTTAGAGGAGCTTCTTTCTTCTCGAAGATTGATCTGAGATCGGGATACCATCAGTTGCGTATCCGGGAGGAGGATGTCTCGAAGACAGCGTTCTTGTCGAGATATGGTTCTTACGAGTTTCGGGTTATGCCTTTTGGTTTGACCAACGCTCCAGCTGTGTTTATGGACTTGATGAACAGAGTGTTCAGGGATTTCCTAGATCAGTTTGTCATTGTCTTCATCGATGATATTCTGGTTTACTCCCAGACAGAGGAGGAGCACGCCGAGCATTTGAGGCAAGTTTTGCAGACGCTGCGTCAGAACGAGCTGTATGCAAAGTTCGAAAAATGCGGGTTTTGGCTGAAGGAGGTCTAGTTTTTGGGACACATTATTTCCGATCGGGGGATATCTGTTGATCCGGGGAAAGTATCCGCGGTGAGGGAGTGGGGACAGCCCATGACACCAACGGAGATTCGTCGTTTCTTGGGTCTAGCAGGATACTACAGGAGGTTTATTCGGGGTTTCTCGAAGATAGCAGGTCCTTTGACACATCTGACTCGTAAGGGTGTGCCATTCATCTGGAGTGATGCCTGTCAGTTGGCATTTGATGAGTTAAATGATAAATTGACCTCAGCACTTGTGTTAGCATTGCCGAGATCGGGAGTTGAGTATTTGGTTTACACCGATGCGTCTTTGCAAGGACTTGGAGGTGTATTACAGCAGGAGAGACAGGCCATAGCTTATGCTTCCCGTAAGCTTAAGCCTCATGAGAAGAATTACCCCACGCATGATTTGGAGTTGGCGGTAGTGGTATTTGCCCTACGGATTTGGAGGCACTATCTTTTGGGGGAGAAGTTCCAACTGTTCACGGACCACAAGTCCCTACAGTACCTGTTCACGCAGAAGGAGTTGAATATGCGGCAGCGTAGGTGGCTTGAGTTTGTGAAAGACTACCAGTTCGATATCCAGTATCACCCGGGTAAGGCTAACGTGGTGGCAGACGCGTTGAGCCGTAGGCCAGCAGATGAAGTGGCAGAGGTGTGGAAGGCCAAGTGGAAGGAATTGGGACACCAGGATGCAGTGGCTCGATCTTTCATGTCTGTGATGACTGTTACACCGCAGATTATCATGAAGGTAATACGGGTATAGGCTAATGACTCGTTCTGTCAGGAGCAGATAGTTCGATTACTAGCAGAGGGAGCTGAGTCCTATACCGTTAGCTCAGACGGGGGATTGCGCTTCAATGGGAGATTAGTGGTTCCGGAAGGGGAGGAATTACGACACGAGGTGATGGCAGAGTCGCACGGCTCACGGTTCGCGGTACATCCTGGAGGGGACAAAATGTACCAAGACATGAGACGTCAGTATTGGTGGAGCGGAATGAAGAGAGATATTACCGACTTTGTTTCAAAATGTGCCACTTGCCAGCTTGTGAAAGTGGATCATCAGAGACCGGCAGGACTACTACAGCCATTGGAGGTCCCGGTGTGGATGTGGGAGAGCATATCCATGGACTTTATCACGGGGTTGCCTACGTCGCAGAGGGGTCACGACTCCGTTTGGGTAATTGTGGACAGATTGTCCAAAGTCGCTCACTTTTTACCCGTAAGGACTGACTACACTACGGGACAGTATGCCTAGCTCTTCATTTCAGAGATTGTGAGACTTCATGGTGTACCCCTAAATATCGTGTCTGACAGAGACAAGATATTTGTTTCGCGGTTTTGGGAAAGTTTCCAGGTGGCCATGGGCACGGAATTGCGGTTGAGTACGGCTTATCATCCGCAGACCGATGGGCAGACCGAGCGCACAAATCAGATGTTGGAGGACATGCTACGCATGTGCATTATTGACTTTGGGGGTGGATGGGAGCAGTACCTTCCACTGGTAGAGTTTGCTTATAACAACTCCTATCAGTTCACTATTGGCATGGCTCCGTTTGAGGCATTGTACGGTAGACCTTGTCGTTCCCCAGCATGTTGGTTAGAAGTGGGGGACAACAAACTACTTGGGCCGGAAGTGATTTAGGATACTTCGGCAAGGATTGAATTAATTCGGAGTCGCATTCGGGTAGCTCACGACAGGCAGAAGAGCTATGCTGATGCGAAGAGGTTCTTCAGAGAATTCCAAGTAGGGGACCAGGTTTTGCTCAGAGTATCTCCTATGAAGGGGATTATGCGTTTCGGGAAGAAAGGGAAGTTGACACCAAGATATGTGGGACCATTCCCTATTATTGAGCGGATTGGACCGATTGCGTATAGGCTTGGATTACCGGAGCATTTGCATCGGATTCACGATGTGTTTCATATTTCCTCGCTAAGGAAATATCTTAGAGACAATTTGACTCATTCTCATATTGCTTTGGAGGACATCGATCTCCAACCTGATAGCTCCTACGAGGAGGGGCCGATTGCTATTTTGGACTGAAGTGAGCGGAAACTGCGGTCAAAGATAGTTCCGTTAGTGCGTGTTCAATGGAGACATCATAATGTCGAGGAGTCCACATGGGAGCGCGAGGATGAGATGCGCGAACGTTATCCAGAGTTGTTCTTACCAGGTACTTTCTAGTTTCGAATTTCGGGACGAAATTCTGTTATTAGTGGGGAAGTATGTAATACCCCGTATTTTTGGCAATATTTATTTTGGGATTAATTAATTAAATGAGAATTAATTGGGAATTAATCCGGATAAAATACTAGCGAGATGTGAGTTGGTATTTGACTATATTGAGTATATATGATGATTTATGAATATTGAATTATGAAATTGTCGTGAGATTGATATACGGCAATTTTGACATTTTATTGGGACGCGGGTGATAGTTGCGTCAGCATATAATTATTTTATTTATAAAGGTGAATTTAAATTCTATTAACCGTATGGTCATTTTGAGTGCGCCAACGCGTCCGAAAGGGTCGAGATAGTCAAAAAACACTAGCCGGGGGTTTAGTTTGGGTCCCGGGATATTTTTAGGCCATACCGGCAACATAAAGGGTATTTTGGTAATTTTGTATTTTTGGAAATTAAAAGTGACGAAAATTAGTAAATTATATCTGATGTGGATTTGACCCACTAAGCCACTAACCAACCCATGTTAACCCAATAGGTTACGTAGGTTATTAGATTAGGCTTCTAATCACTTTCCAAAAGAAAACCCTAGCCACCATAGCCACCTTTGGAGAAGAAAGCTTGTAGACAAGGAATTCTGCAGATAGAGAGAGATAACTTCAGCAAATCAACATCAAAATCAGAGATAAACTCAAGGCAAGTGGTTTAATTTACATTTTATGCAGTAAAATGTTTCTTCCATGTTAGAAATCTTGATAATCATTCTTATTAGAAAGATAATGGAAAACCCATGAAATTGGAGTTGTTAGTTTAATGGTGGATGTAGGTTTGCATGTAGAAACGTTATTGGAAGATTGAATTAAGCGAATTACAAATTTATGTGTTATAAAAACGGATTAAATTCTGGGAATTGATGATGATAAATTCTAGGGTTTATGTTCTTGAAAAATTGGGGAAAAGAGTAGAGACTCGTGATTGATGATGTTTAGGATGTGTAAATTCCTTAAAAGATGTTAGTATATGACCTTAGTATGTTTTAGGATGATTGGAGACCTTAAAACATTAATTGGACGAATTTTGGTTGAGATTTGAGGGTAGAAAATTGGTGAAAAACGAGATAGGAATTTCAGGGCTTGAACCTGGCCACTCGTTAGAAGACCTACCCAGGTCGTTCGAACGAGCTCGTTCGAACGAGATCGTTCGAACGAGTTGACAGTCTGGGTTCTAACGAGAATGATGTCCATTCGAAGTTTTCGTTCGAACGAGATCTCGTTAAAAGACCCAGTTCGTTCGAACGAACTCTCGTTCGAACAGCCTCGTTCGAACGAGACTTCGAACAAGTTGACAGTTTAGGCTTTTTAGCCTGTTTTGATCTCGAGTGCCCCGTAACCTTGTGTATAGGTAGTGATAGCCTTCCCTTGACGAGTAATTGGTATATTTGGGATGTTTGGGATATAATGAGGAGTCAAACCTAGAAGTGTAGTTTGAGCCTAAAGGAAAATATGAGCTGAGACGTGAGTGCCTACTACGACGTAAGAATAAATTATGGTGCATATAAATGTGAACCGGGATTATATAAGTTATATATATATTAAGTTGGTACGAGAATGCGATATGTACTACAATTAATTACGGTGATTACTAAGATGCGTGTTTACTTAGTATTGGTATATGATTTGTGTGTATGACATTCCTACCATACTTGCTATCACGGGAGGTTTGCGTTCGCTTAGGGCCCTCTAATCCTTGTGTTGCCCAGATTTAGACTGGTTACCTCGATGAACATAGGTCAGAGAAAGACTTATTGGGATGTTAATAAGTCCGCTGATCGTGGGAGCGTAGGTATGTGCGTGACCCATGTGATGTGACTGTGTTCGCCTCCATTATTTGTGATGTTGTTATCTGTGAACTATTCCTGAGAGATTCGGAATATGTGATCCTTATGTACGTGATGTACCGGGATGGATAGCAGAGTATGTGTGCACCGCAGCTTAGTTCTCGGGGTGCTTGTATTGTATATTTATGTTGTGAATAATATATACTTAATTAATGGGAACCTTCATGTTAATGTTGTGAATATAATTACGGTATTGTTTCGAGAAAAAACATAACGGGTTAACTGATAGTGAAATATATTACATATTGAGGATCTGAGTTTAAGTGAAGCCCTCTAACTATTTTGATAAGGTTAGAATGTTAATGGACCGAGTAATAAGGGTAGAACCTATGAAAGTCTAGCTAGATATGATGTCACTCAGCTAGTGGTTTGTGTCATTTTAGATGGGTACTTACGTTAGGAGTGCACAGTTAGACGAGAGGTGAGAATTTCATGTGAGTGCACGTCCTAACATGTACTTTGCATTTAATGTTTTAAATGTTTTTAAAGCACTTGCAGGTTTTAAAATATCTCCACATTCGGGCTCTGACCCGTTTGCTTTCAAATCTATTTTTCTTGTAAAACCATTTTAGGTGCCCAGCCACAAGGACACCATGCATAGGATACTCATTCAGGTGACGAGCTGTAGCTGTTTGTGGAAGCTACAGGGATTTGCTTTTAGACGCTTCTATCATTTGGATTCCAGATTCAGTATCTATCAGTTGTAGGGCATGTTGCCCATTTCTATTAGAGACATCTTTCCATTGCAGTTTTTCAGATTTTGGCATGTTTTGATTCAGTATTCAGTTTAGTTATTTCAGTTTGTGGTATTGTAGTGAGGAGTTTTCTTCCAGACTTTATTTACATTATGTGATGGTTATTCTATTTACTTCGTTATGATGAATGGTGTTATTATTCTTGCATTAAATCTTTTACTGCATGTTAATCAGACTTTAATTAAAATTTGACAACTTACTTTTAAATACTAGGTGGTTAGTAATAATAAAATGTTTTCGACAGTGATGCTATTAACTGAGCCAACTTGGCATTTTGGTTTAATTTAATAAAGGAGTAGCTACCCGGTATTTAATTAGTCGGGGTGTCACACTCATCTCATCTGGAATAGCGTAAATGTCGGCTGCAGCTTGGTATTGTTCTACATGAAGAACAGGGTCGGTCTTTCCATCATATTTGGGAGTCACAACAGTTGCTTTGAACTTTGACGGTGTGGGAAAATCCACAATGGCCTGGTCAAAGGGTGTCCCTTGAACAAAAGTTCGTTGTAGGGGGTTCTTAGCCTTAGCTATTTCCCCTAGTCTGTCTTCCAGCCTTTGAATAGAGCCTTTCCACACATCATTTCCTTCCTCGGGCCTGTTGGTTCGAGCAACTGATCGCGTTGAGGTGGCTTCCTGTGATTTATCTTGACGAGCAGCTAGTCGCGACTGGACCGATCCTTCCCTTAAGTCTAATGATCGTCGAAAGCTCCTCGACGCAGCCTTAGGAGGACTTTTGTTCCTCCTAGGACCTAATCGATCAAAACGAGATGCCCTTCTTAACCTTTCTAGCGCACTAGTCCTTTCTGGAGAGAGAGTGATACGTTGTTCAGTATATGTGGCTCGTACTGACGAAGTTTGTCCAGGTTGATAAGAAAAATCTTCAGACTCCTCAGTACGATATGAATCGGTACGCCTAGTACGCGAAAAAAGTAAACGAGTATTTCTTTAAACACTTCGATGTCCTGAATTGGTCGGTACTCCACCATGAAGGGTTTGTATGAGTTATCGCATAGTTTCTTGCATGGCTGTCTGGCCCTGGACCAGATTTGTCATTATTCCAGCCAGATCTGGAACATTTGGCGGAGCAGATGGATTTGGAGGGCTTTCAGCGTTTCGATTGCTGGGTTCTGGGTCATCAGTCATTTGTAATGAATTATTTTTTATGAAAAACGATATTACCAGTCGTTTCCCACAGACGGCGTCAATCTGTTGATGTAAAAAATTATATTTTATCTAATTATTTAATCACAGATAAAATAAAATGAGACAAAGAAATTTTAAAGTGGTTCAGCCTTATAAGAATGGCATACGTCCACTGTTTCTATTATTGCTGACTGTTTGGGAATTCTTGATTACAAGTTTAGTCAAGAAATTCTCGGTCCCCCTACAATGAGGATGATACAATGTATTTATAGCTCTCAGGTTGTACATGTGAAAGGGTAATACATAGCCGTCCATTAGGCGTATACATCTGTATGATAATAATAAGCATTTAATGCGCAGTTAATCTGTTGGTTATCCTGCTATTAATGCTCTGTTCAAGGTGCATCTCGGACCGCCTAAGCTGCTCGGACCGCCTAAGTAGCTCGGTACTCATAAGTTGCTCGGTGTATTAAAGTTCCTCGGAGAACTCTTGTTGGTCGGAGTGTCTAAGTTGATTGGAGAAGCAGAGTTCCTCGTTGCAGTATGGTTCCTCGGAGAGCATCTATTGCTCGGAGTATCTGAGTGGGTCAAGGTGTTGTTCGGAAGTGTTTGTTATTGCCACGCAGATTGCCACGTGTCTTCACTCAATTGAGCCATGTCAGCAGACTAAATTTGGTATCAACAATTACTGCTACTAGGTTTATAGCCGCGCGATGCGCGGGCTAGGCGACACCTAATTTATTAGAAAACACCAGCATCATAAATCTTTAAACAATTAAAACAATGAAAAACAATGAAATAACATAAAACGGAATATAACTAATAATTTAATTCAATGTGTAAATCATATGTTTGAATTGATCTTTTGTGGAGCATCTCAAAATGGTATCGCAATATAAAAAACATGCATACATATGAAAATGTTAATTCTGAACAAATTTAACACTAATAAACATATATATTAATTCACAAAAAAATAATGTTCGAGATTTTTGCTTGGATTGGATTAATTCTTCCTCACACGATTTTCTTTAATTATTTTAATTATTGGGATGTTTGTGCACATTTTTTAGTTTTAACTATTCAAATCAATTGAAGGTTAAAAAAATCAAAGAAATAAAAAAAATTACAAAAAGATTTTAGGAGGAAAATATAAAAAGAGCATTGAAATATAAAACCCTAATACCTTCTCTATAGCAAAAAGCAAATAGATCCCAACACACATTACACTGAATATTTTTTTTAAATGGACCAAAACAGCAAAAAGAGAAGAATACTAAATCCTAAAAAAATTTAAATTTATTCTCGAAAACCAAGAGGAACTAATGTTATAATTTAACTCCAGTTCCAAAATACAGTTAATCACCAACCTTCGATCGACATCATCACTTTTGTACAATAGCAGCCACCTCTACGGTTCACACATAACAACCATCCACCAATCACCACTAATATAGAGAGAATATGAGAAATAACCCATCACCATAAGAAACCGTACCAGCTCCTCCCTCTGTGGATCACAATTATGAGAGAGAAACAACACATCTCTGTCACTAAAATAGTGAAATTTATCTACACCAATATAGAGAGAATATGAGAGAACTTTATACCCCTATATGTTCAAAAATCGAAAAACCAAATTATATAAAAAATAAAACCAATGAAGTATAAACAGTAAAGCCCTAAAACAGAATACGCAGAGAGAGAGAGAGAGACATATACAACTTAAACTTACAGGATTTAGATTTCAGAGGAAAAGGCAACGTCAGATCCAATAATAGAAGACACTAGAGGAGTCAACACCGGGGAGGGTTCAAGGCGGGAGGGTTTTTTGTTCGACTTTTCCTTTTCTCACTTTTTAACTATCTTTTTGTTGTTGTGCGTCTTTTCACATTTTAGGTAGCTCTGAAGGAAATGAATAGAATTTGGAAAAATTAAAGAGAGAGATGCGTGGGGGAAAATGGGTATGATGGAGGTAACCACGTGGTTGTCTTAATGAGAAGGAGAATTAAAAATATGTAGTGCGTTTTAGAGTGTATAATAGATTATTATTATTATTATTATTATTATTATTATTATTATTATTATTATTATTATTATTATTATTATTATTATTATTATTATTATTATTATTATTATCATTATTATTATTGTTATCATCATCATCATCATCATCATCATCATCATCATCATCATCATCATCATCAGTAGTAGTAGTAGTAGTAGTAGTAGTAGTAGTAGTAGTAGTAGTATTAGTATTAGTATTAGTATTACTATTATTATTAGTATTATTATTATTATTATTGTTATTATTATTATTATTATTATTATTATTATTATTATTATTATTACTATTATTATTATCTTGCTCTTGCTTATAATGTCCAAATTATTTTTACTCCCGTAATTTTTATATTAGAACTCACAACACCAAAAAGGCTAAAATGTCACCCTTGACTCGGCCACCCTTGTCACGGTAAAAAATCGAGATAAAAAACATGCATTTTTTTTATCACGATCAAAGATCGTGACAAGAGGGTACACAGACGTGTCACGATCAAAGACCATGACAACATTGTAAAGTTGTCATGGTCAAAGATTGCGACACGTCCATGACAACATTAAAAAGAAAAACATCTAGCTGCTTCAGTTTTTTCTTTTCCTCATTTTAATACCCCGTATTTTTATGGCATTTAATTATGGGTTATGGCATTTAATTATGGGATTAATTAAATTAAATTAGGATAAATTAATTTAATATTAATCCAGATTTTAAAATAAAAATTTACTAGCATGACAAGAGTTAGTAATTATTGGTAAGAATCTTGTTGAATATTACGTAATGGATAAAGTAATATTTGATATTGAATTTATTAATATTGTCACGAGTGAATAATACGACAATTAAAAAAATTAAGTCCGGATGCGCATGTATCGTGTCGGGACTAAAGTAATGGAATAAAAATTAATTTAGTTATAAGTCACCCGTATGGTCATTTCGAGTGCGCCAATGCGTCCGGAAGGGTCGAGATAGTCAGAAAAGTGTACCCGAGAATTTAGTTTGGGTTTCGGGACGTTTTAGGCCTAACCGGTAACCCGAGAGGGCATTTTGGTAATTTTTAATTTTATGCCTTAATCATGGATGAAAATTGAAGTGTTATACGCATAGATCAGAAGAAGGGGATCATTTCTATACCACTTTAATTCATCGGATCAAACCTTTGATTTCCAGACAAGTATCTAGCTTGATGTTCTTTAGTTGATAACACATCCATGCTAGTGTAGGAGTTAATTATAAGTTTTCATGAAATATAATGTTGTTGGGAGATTATTATTGCAATTTTGGAGTAGAAACCATGTTAGGATTAATATCTTCTTATATGTAGAATACTATCCACGGAATTTGATGTCCAGTAGAGATAGAAACTAGAAATTAAATGAATTCTTGAGAAAATTTGATGAACTAGGGTTTAATGATAATTTCTTGAATTAACCCATTTGATGACAAATCTTGAGGTATTAATGAATATTTTACGTTAGAATTCATCCATATTAGTTTATATGGTGTTCATAATGTTTGGTTGGGAGTTTGGGGCATGTTAATGGAGTTTTGATGATTTAAGTTGGAAGAAACCCGTAGGATTTATAGGTAGAATTTTGGGCAGGACCTGCTTGGTCGATCGATCGACTCAAGAATGTCGATCGATCGACTGGATAGATCCATCGACTCCCTTTCATCGATCGATCGACTCCTCGTGTAAATGGAAACTTCTTCCCCTTTTTAAATGTTAATCTAATCCCAATGTGTAAGGACCCTTGGGCATAATTTAAATATTATAATCGGACTTGGGGAGGACCAGTAGGGTATAAGTACGGTCTGGGGAAGATGATTCTATATGAGATTTAACCTTGGGATTTCATGGGTATAAATTGAATGGAAAATTGTTCCTACGTTAAATTAAGTTTTGCGATAATTAAGAAGGACTTAGACCAATATGGTATTGAGTGTACATCTACTAATTTTATATTTATCAAGAAGGTACACTTCGAGAGTCGAGAAGTGAAAATCTCCTTTTTGCGTGTGTTTCAAATCAAACCAATTTTCACAAAAAATTATCCAACTTTTAATGTGCACCAAACCAAGTTATAAAAACCCAATTCTTACTTTAAACCAATTTTATCTTGATTAATCTTAAATATGCATCTAGTGATTAAAGAAAGGTAAGTAAAGTAAAGAATACTCACAACGCCAGATGTACGAGGAAAAATCCAAGACAGGAAAAAACTTCGGATGGCCCATGCTAGACAATCACTATGAACAATGGTTTTACAAAGAAAGATTTACCTTACACAATGACTCGATCCCCACAGGTCTTGACGCTCCTTCTGATCTTCTATCGTTCTTCAATAGTGCCCACGCAAAAATTCCTTTATCCACGATACCTGTCCTCAACACTCGACTCCACAAATGTCTCGGTGTCCACCGATTGGCTTTGATTCGTCTACGATGTCGAACAAGAAGTCCTTCTCTTTTCTTCACCTCAAAACCCTTTGATGTTCAATGATAGAACAAACTTCTTGGTGCAGAAAGATCACGTAAACATATAAGAATGATAAACTCGGATCTTTGCAAACTCTAAGGATGTGTTTTAGCTTTGTAAACTTTAGAAAACATGTGATAAACTCGTACTAGATGGTATACTATTTTTTCAGAATGCACACTTACTAAACTCTGATGGAAACACGCTTTAAATAACAATTAAGTGCCGCCTCAAAAAACGTGTCGTTCGAACGACAATGCCACGTTGTTCGCGCGATATAGGTATCTCATTGGAACGAGATCCTTATGTTGTTTGAACAAGCTAGCGAAGGTTTGAATTTTTAACTTTTAGTCCAAAACGTCTCTTACAAAAGAGATCCAAATTAGTCAAACACTATTTTGAGCTCATCAGAATTAAAACGTAGTGTAAACCATTTAAAACAGTTTAAAACATTTAAAAACATTTTTCTTTATAAAAATTACATCCTTATCTTTTATAAAACAATTCCGAGCACCATTAATTATATGCATTCATACCTGAGTGATCTCGGAATGCAATTAACTTTGAAGACGATTAAACTTGCACCAATTAAACTTCAGCATGATTATTTCTTTGAAGCTTTGCCACAACGTCTTCAATTTTCTTCAATACGTCATAGAATAAGTGGGATCGTGACAAAATAAAATCTCCCTATGACATATTACAAACACAGCTTTGTTCATAGAATTAAGTCAAAATAATACAGGGACTCAATTAGAAATTTATGTCCTTACAAATCTCCCCCTTTGATTATTTCGGGACAAAACTAAACCAGTGAAATGCCTAAGATGGGTCGTCAAGCCGTATGTCGCCGAAATTCCATCCCATAAACCCAAAACCAAAAATACAGGACACGGACTAGTATATGTAGCACCGACGAGCATGAACTGTATGAATGTGATGTAGACTTGAAATCTCAAATCGCTGAAGCTTACTTACACACAAGAAACAGAAAAATAAATACCCAGTGAAGTATGGAGGAACAAATGAAACTAAAATATATATCCAAATGATACCAAACGATAATAGATACAAATATGAATAAACTCTGAAAAAATCATTTGTTAAACAATTTGAGCCACAAACTGTTACTAACAACAAAATGATACCAATGTGTACTACCAATTTGAAATACCAATCTGTAAAATATATGTAAACCAAAACATGATCAAATCTCCCCCTAAATCACATACATCTCTCCCCCTTTTTGTCTCGAATAGACAATCCGGTAAAAAGATAAACCAAACCAAATATCTAGCATGAGAATATAAACCAATTTGAATCAATGTTAAATCGCTAGATAATCATGAAATAACCAGCTAAATATGATTAGGTAATGACAAAGCAGTAGCTAGTAAACCAATGAATCACACAAAGAATATAGCAATCTAATCACGTGTAATAAACGGACTATATGCAAAAATCTAATTTAGAACCAATAAATCCTGCATATAAACAAGTTAGTCCAGAAACACTTCCAGCAGTACCAAAAATATACCAATTGAAACCAATGGACTGCAAACCAATCAGAATCCACAATTCAACCTTTCGTTCGAACGAGCTAGGGACGTCGCTCAAACGAGTTAAGGACGTCGCTCGAACAAAGTACAAATGTCGTTCGCGCGACATGGAGATGTCGTTTGAACGACTTCTCGCGACCTGCCAAATTTTCACATTTTCCCAAAAATATCTTATATTTTGGCCTAATGAAAAAATTTCCAGAAAAAAATCAGTGGAAGGGACTGACAGCATCTAAATAGTGTTAAAACAGTAGGCTTTTAACACAAAACGTAAAAACTCATAAAAATTAAAAATGTGAGTTACATGCAAAGATAGTATTGATGTGCTCAAACATGGATATAGAATGAATGGGCGTGAAACTACAACAAATGAGTCATAATTCTAACACATCGAAACGATCAAGAAGCTCTAATTGATAGCGATAAATAATCAAACTTTATCATAGCCATATGACAATAAAAGTGTGAGCTGAATGAACTAAACATACTACATGCACACACCAGAATTTTGACGATTCTACAAACAATAGCGTCAAATTGCAATGTTTCAACATTAGTATTAGTTGTGCAAACCTGTTAAAATTTTTAAACCATCCAAACTCCCTTAATAATATCATATTTTCTTTGGAATGAACTAAAATAATTTGGCCCTTTTCTTAGCATATTGCATTTTCTTTTGGGCTCTTTTGAATGGTGGCTTTCACGACGAGTTAATTTTGAACTCTCGTAGCCCTTTCCCGTGAATCACTCCTCATTTTTACCAATTCAAATCTTCACAAAAAACGGTTCTTACATGCACACTTCTCCTTAAGTATACTTATGCATAGATGACAAGATTGAGATAAGAACGCTTCACCAAATTCAAATATGCAAGAGAAGTCAATCATCCATAAACTCGTGCATGTGTGCAAATTTGGCATATATACAAAGTCGAATCAAAATGCATATCAACTTCGAAACAACCCCATATAAACAATGGTTAAGATCATTTAAACATCGATAATAATGACCAAATGTCCTAGCCACATGGATAGTGAAACGATGGGGGGGGGGGGGGGGTCCAAGCACACCAATATGCCACATCAAACATGTAAACTCAAAAACACAAAACAAAAATCTTTTTGGCTTTTAATATTTTAACTCAAATAAAAGAAAAATATTTTTGGTTTTTCAAATGTTTTCTCAAAAACAAAATCTTTTTGAATTTTCAAAGTTTTATTTCTAAAAAACAAAATCTTTTTGTATTTTTCAAATAGGACTTAAACAAATGAAAACTATAATACAAAATGATACACATGTCATAATACTAACAATGAATATATCATGAAGTGAACTAGTATATGACAAACAAGGCAACACTATCATCCTTTAGATTTAGCATGGGAAGAATCAAGTGCGCCCAAACGAGAATCATGAAGTTTAATTCCTAAAGCCACTAAATCCAATTTCCTAACCCAAGTAGGTGTAAAACGACGCATGGGGGTTTTGGGAACCGGGGCAACTTTATTCCTAAACTTCCTAAGAGCTTGTCTAAGGTCATAAGAATAACGCCTAAGGTGACCTTTCCTACCACAAAACGTGCAAGTGTAGCGGTGGTGGTAATGATTACCTATATGTGGACATTTTCTAACCATCCTAGTATTTCTCACACGTGCGGGGGGAATGGGAACAACTCTCTCATTAAAGCCTATACCTCCCCTATCTCCCTTAATTTGGACAGTGCCTAGGATCTTATCTATCTTCTCCGACCTAGCTTCCAAAATCAAACTTGACTCTAGACGAGTCTCTCAATCTCTCCTCCAACTCGTGAAACCTAGACTCGAGCAAACGCGTAGACTCCTCAAACTCTAAAATGTTCTTTTTCAAGGACTCTATCAAACCACGGAGATTATCTCTCTCTTTCTCCACAAACTCTAGTTTCTCCCTAAACTTCTTCTCTCGTGCCCTAGGATCCTCAATCAAACTATCATTACTTTATATGGCACTCTCATTTAGCTTGCAATTTAGAGTTAGACTTTTTCACCTTCACTGTTTCAACATATAACTCATTAAACGCAACTTGAAACTCTTTCACATCTACCTCCTCCTCGTCACTCTCTTCTCCCTCACTAACATGGGATACACTCAAAACCTCCTCGGAAGTGTCATGCACATGAGAATCATCGTCGCTCACATGACATGTCATAAACGCAACAAAGTTACAATCAATGGGGGAACTCTCTCCCTCTTTCGGATCACTATAACTTAAGGTGGAATTATAGACAATGGGTTGCTTGCCCTCTTTCCTAAGTCTAGTGGGACACTCCTTAAATTTTCTGACCGTACCCCTCACACCCAAAACACTTATCCGACTCATCTCTCTTAGGCTTCTCAAACTTTTCTTTAGAGGTGGGATCTACTTTGTTGTTATTGAATTTTCAAATTTCTTGGCATCTTTCGATTGCTTTTGAAACTTAATAATTTTTTTAAATTTCGCTGCCAACAAAGCAACATCTGCAAAATCGGAATCGGAATCCGAAACTTTAATTTCCTCCTTCCGGGTTTTCAAAGAAATACCCTTTTATTTCTTAGGCACTTGCTTGGAGGTAATCATGTCAATTTCATAGGTTTGTAAGTCTCCTACAATCTCTTCTAGTTTCGTCGATTCTAACTTACCCAAGGAGTTTAAAATCGTCACTTTCGCATCAAACCTACTAGGCAACGACCTAAGGATTTTCTTAATGACACGGTTGTCGGGAATTTTCTCACCTAGGTTAAATGATGAATTGATAATATTGGACAACCTAGCATAAAACTCATCAAAAGTCTCATTCTCTAACATCCTAATGGTCTCAAACTGTGTAGTGAGATTTTGAAGCTTTGATGCCCTAACCGTGCTAGTGCCCTCGTGAGTGAGTGCCAAAATATCCCAAGCCTCTTTTGATGTTTCACAAGTCGTAATTCTATTATATTCTTTTGGTGTGACATGTGAAGAAATAACGTGCAGACCCTTAGAATTATATTGTGAAAGTCTATGTTCAATTTTGGTCAATGACTCGACAGGATTTAAACTAGTGACCTCACCTATAATAGTGACAGGGGTGTCCAACCTTTCTCAACTTCTAACCACGCACGCTCATCAATTGATTTTAATGCACTTCTCATTCTCATCTTCCAATAAGTGTAATTAGTGCCATAAAAAATAGGAGTTCGAGAAAGTTCATTAAATCCAAAATTCATCTTTGAAAACAAACGGGTTCACAAAATAAATAAAATATGTTTTCTAGCTCTGATACCAATTTGAAAATCCCATTTTTGCGTGTGTTTCAAATCAAACCAATTTTCACCAAAAATTATCCAACTTTTAATGTGCACTCCAAGTTGTGAAAACCCAATTCTTACTTTAAACTAATTTTATCTTGATTAATCCTAAACATGCATCTAGTGATTAAAGCAAGTAAAGTAAAGTAAAGTAAAGTAAAGAATACTCACAACGCCAGATATACGAGGAAAAACACAAAACGGGAAAAAACCTCGGATGACCCAAGCCAGACAATCACTATGAACAACGGTTTTACAAAGACAGATTAGCCTTACACAATGACTCGATCCCCACAGGTATTGACGCTCTTTATGATATTCTACCGTTCTTTAATAGTGCCCACACAAAAATTCCTTTATCCACGATACATGTCCACAACATTCGACTCCACAAATGTCTCGGTGTCCACCGATTGGCTTTGATTTATCTACGATATCGAACAAGAAGTCCTTCTCTTTTCTTCACCACAAAAACCTTTGATGTTCAATGATAGAACAAGCTTCTTGTTGCAGAATATCACGTAAATATATAAGAATGATAACTCGGATATTTACAAACTCTAAGGATATGTTTTAGCTTTGTAAACCATAGAAAACATGTGCTAAACTCGTACTAGATGGTATACTATTTTTTCAGAATGCACACTTACGAAACTCTGATGGAAGCACCCTTTAAATAACAATTAAGCGCCGCCTCGAAGAACGTGTCGTTCGAAAGACAATGCCATGTCGTTCGCGCGACATAAGTATCTCGTTCGAACGAGATCCTTATGTCATTTGAACGAGCTGGCGAAGGTTTGACTTTTTGACATTTAGTCCAAAATGTCTCTTACAAAATAGATCCAAATTAGTCAAACACTATTTCGAGCTCATTAGAATTAAAACGTAGTGTAAACCATTTAAAACACTTTAAAACATTTTTCTTTATGAAAATTACATTCTTATCTTTCATAAAATAATTTCGAGCACCATTAATTATATGCATTCATACCTGAGTGATCTCGAAATGCAATTAACTTTGAAGATGATTAAACTTGCACCAATTAAACTTCGGCATGATTATTTCTTTGAAGCTTTTCCGCAACGTCTTCAATTTTCTTCAATACGTCATAGAACAAGTGGGATCGTGACAAAATAAAATCTCCTTATGAAATATTACAAACACAATTTTGTTCACGGAATTAAGTCAAAATAATACAGGGACTCAATTGGAAATTTATGTCCTTACAAGAAGTATTTCTGAATTTGTAGTAATTGTGAAAATTAAAAGAATGATTTATTTATACGTCGAAATCGGGCATAGTTCGCATGTATTATGGGTCGTGGGTATACCTAGCTGAATATATATATATATATATATATATATATATATATATATATATATATATATATATATATATATATATATATATATATATATATATATATATATATAAATATATAATTGTACATTTGTGTGTAATCATACCCGCGCTACTTGCTATCACGGAGGTTCCGCGCCGGGACAGTCTTATCTCGATTGGACATTTATAGGGGATATTGACTTGTACCCTAAAACATAGCATTCTTGGTACAGGCTATTCGAGAATGATAGTCAGACGGGACTAACACTACAATAAAAGTGGATATAACGACGCTTTTTTTAGAACGCTTATAAAAATGTTGGGATATAGCGTATATGTCGACGTTTATTTAACAACGTGGGTTATTTATGGACGTTTTATAAAAGAGTTTAAATATTAGTGGCATTTTATTTCAAAATGTCAGAAAAGAACAACTTTTTTTATAAAAATGTGGGATATTTCCCTTAGTTTTGGGATAAAAATGTCGGGTCTTAATTATTTTTGATCGCGCACCTCCCACTAATTTTTCGCTTCCCTCCAACAAACTGCTACTTTCCCTCAATTGTATTCTCATACGGCTCTCAACTGTTTTTCAAAGTTTCCCTAAGATACTTTACTTCTGAATTCAGCTGCTGCTTTCCTTCTGAATTCGGCCGCTGCTTCCCAACAAACCGCTGCTTCATTACTGGCATACGGCTCTCCAACAAACTTTTGAATACGACCCCTGCTTCTTGAATCTTCATCTAGGACTCAAGGTAAATCTTGAATCTTTTGTATTTTTGTCATTTACTCTCCCATTAGTAATTTAATCTTGAATCAAAATCGAGACATACGGCTCTGATGAAATATTTGAATGAAATTTTGAATTCCCCTGCTTTATTTTAATTAAAAAAGCTCTATAAATCATTGATTACCATAAAAAAAGCTCTGATGGTATCAATTGGTGATTCACATGGTATCCTAACATGCTTTTTTAATTTTAATTGAACAAGCTCTGATGGTATTAATTCTAAGAAATCGCCCTTGTTTCATTTTAATCAAATTTTCATAGAGAGACATGAGTGATAAAGACAGAGACGTGAATTTCGCGTGCATGGGTGTATGTGTGTGTGCGTGTAAGAGAAGTGAGTGATAAAGAGAGACATGAAACCAAGGGGGTAGGGAGGGGCAGCAGCCATGGCAGGGGGTGGAGGGGAGTCAGAGAGCTATGGCCGTAAAAGATAGAGTGTGAAGGAGAATGTGGATAGAGAGACAAGATTATTTTTTACTTTTTAAACATATAAATGAGGTTAAATATCAAAATACTATTCTAAAGTGACACGTGACCGACACATGACCCTTTTTCCCATCCAAAAATTAATGGTACGAGGTTAGTTGAAGTCATGTTGGAAGTTCAAAGGGTTAGGTATAAGAACTGAAAGTTCGGGTGGTGAAGTGATAAGGAGGGTAAAGTTCAAGGACCCAAGTGTAATTAAATTAAATCGAAAAGGAAAATAAAAGGTCTGAAAATAATTATTCCCATTCAATTTTATCAATATTAATTTAAACCGAAAAGGAAAATAAAAGGTCTGAAAACAATTATATTTTCATTTTAATTAAAAAAACTCTGATGGTATCATTAAAAAACTCTATTTCTTCTCATGAAAACCACTATACCGCCTATTACCATAAAAAAAGTCTATTGTGTCCAATGTATAACTTTCAATAACAAATTAAGGAATCCACATGTACGTACAAACATTCAATGCTAACCAAATATCTAATTCAATCCAACATAACAGGTAGAATGAAGACAACTTAGGTAAATTATTTTTGATTCAATTAATAATAAAATTACCTTTCAACAATCAAATATATGGGTATGGTATTTTGAATTTGATAGAATAAAATTATGTTTCTTATATTGTCATGTTCTTTGCTAAAGCAAACGTAATAGTAAAAGCATCTTTAAAATGTGCATTGACTAATAATACATCAGTGTAAATTGGAAGGCGAATAAATGATATCAAAAGCACTCAGAATTTAGAAAATGTGTAAGATTTCTTATTTGTAATGGAAAATAAGTTTTTTAGGCCATTAGGGTGTGTTTTATCGGAGGGGTTGAATTAATTTCAAATGTTGGATTATGTTTGTTGTGGGGACGAAGTGATGTTTCGGTAGATAATCTTGTTGTCATAAGTCGTGTCCAATTTTAATAATTTCATCTCAATAGTAGATTTTATATATTTCTGTTGCATTTGACAAGTTGCGTAATCTTTTATTTTTTTCATCTTATTATGTTGTTTAAAAAAAAAAATTAAGTCGACCATCTTTTTTTTGCTCTTTACTTTTTATATTTGATAACCTTAGGCCATGATGTTTGGTAAGAAACAAAAGTCATGTTGCATGTTACTTTTTTGTTACTTTTGTGTTGAACTTGCCAATTGACAAAAATTTATTGTGTTTACTTATTCATTTCATCAGGTTAATCGATTCATACTGATGGATAAGAGTTGTATTAATATAACACATAGAGGTCATCCTTTGTACGAGAAAGGAGTATAAGAATTCGTTAAGTTTGCCTCTGATAATAAACCAAATGCTGAAAGAATATTGTGTCCATGTAAGAAATGCCGCAATATGCTATATATGAAGAAATATGATGTTGTAGAACATATATTGCTAAATCGGTTTTTTGATAGCTCCACATGTTGGAATTATCATGGGGAATCTATAGCATCTTCGCTTCCTTCTCCTGATTCGGTTACTGGTGATGAAATGCGAGAGATGATACATGATGCTTTTAGAATTCCTCCTACAAGTCCACTTAACTTTATGGGTGATGGTGATGTGCATCAACATATGGATGGCCTTGAAGAAGAGACTAAGAAATTCTTTAATTTAATAAAAGAATCTAAAAAAGAGTTTTACCCAGATTGTAAGAAGTATACAACTCTCTCGTTTCTTGTCCAATTATTTGCATTTAAAGTGCCTTAGTGGGTGGAGTGACAAGAAATTCACAATGTTTCTTGAATTATTAAAAGATTCATTTCCTGATGGTGAAATATTGCCAAAGTCTTTTTACGAAGCAAGGAAGTTGATTTCAAACTTAGGGCTAGATTACAAGAAGATACATGCATGCTCTAACATTTGCATGCTCTATTGGAATGAGACAAAATGAGAGAATGAATGTCGAAAGTGTCATACCCTAAGGTACAAATAAGTAAATGGTCAATCAGATGCTAATGCCATTATAAATCAAAAAATTCCGGCAAAGGTGGTACGATACTTCCCTTTAATACCAAGACTTCAAAGGCTCTTTATGTCATCAAAGACAGCATCACAGATGAAATGACATGCCGATGAGCGTGTTGATGATGAAAATGTATGGCATCCAGCTGATTCTCTTACCTGGAAAAATTTAATGGTATTTTGTAATACCCCGTGATTTTAATGACTTTTAAAATGGGTTATATTTTAAATTAATGGATTAATTGGATCTTATTATAAATTAATTCATTTGGGTTTTATCCGAATTGTGGATATTAAAATGGATGATTCTGAATATTACTTAAAGATATTTAGGTAATATATGAATATGATGTCATTATTATGACGGTGTGATATAATTTCGGTAATTTGGATTTTTTTAGTCAGACGCGGTATGGGACGTGTCGGGACTAATTTATTAAATTAAAAAGGAAATTTATTTTCTATCGACCTTATAGTCATTTTGACCGCGTCGTTGCGTCTGGAAGGGTTGAAATAGTCAGAAAAGTCTATTTGGATGTTAATTTTGAGTCTCAGGTCATTTGGAAATGAAAAGACAACCCAAAAGGGCATTTTGGTTATTTTTACAAGGTGGATGAATAGTGATTTCGGGTTTTGTCTTATTATAAGTATTTGGAGATTAGTTGAATGTGGGTTCATTCATCTCTTCTACACAAAATTGAAAGGTCATCTTCTTAGAGAGAGTGAAAGGTTGCTTGGGAAGAGAAAAGCTTGCTTGGAAAGGAGGAGAACCAAAGGTCAAAGATCACCACCACCATCACCACCTGTGTTATTCAACTCCAAAGGATCAGATCTTCATTAGAGGCAAGTGTTTGACATTTGCAACTTAAGTTCGTATATTGTCCATGTTAGAATAATTATGAAAAGAGATGATTTTTCATGGTTGGAAGATAAAAATGGAGTAGTAATGGATTTCTGGAAGTATGAACATATGTAGGAATCAAACTCATGTTGTAGGTAGTTAGTAATCCAATAAATATTCATCAATCTGTGGAAGAAATTATGAAAATCATTTAGTGTTCTTGAAGATAATATGTTGATAATTTTCCGGAAAAAGAGGCAAAAACAAGTGGAATGAGAAGAGCCAATTTGAAATGTTTAGATCTTCTTTTTGAGTGCATTTGGATGAGATTTAAGAAAAACTCAAAACACATACCTGACTCAATTTTTCGTGTAGAATCCAAATCTGAAGTCGAATTGATGATTTGAATAATTTTTGGATCTAATGTTTCTGAGTATTTAAAATATGAGAATTCATGATGTTGTTTCTTTTTAATGTTGGTTCTTATCCCAAAACTTTTGTAGATCTTCGGTGATTATTAATTGGATATTATGGGACTTAGAGAAGATCAGTAAGCCCTAGTTAAGATTTGAATTAATTTGATTGGGATTTAATTGATTAGAATTATGATAATTAAAGTTAAAGAGATTTCAGTTTCTAGATTCATTTGTTGGATTATAATTGGTTTGCTTGAGGATTAATGATAGGTCCAGTAGTGGTGATTGAATGTAACACCTGGGTAGCCTTAGGATTACAATATGAACATCAAGGACTGAGTTTAAGCTCATTATTGATTGTGCAAGGACTAAGTGTAATATGAGCGCTTAGTAGTATGACTCCTGGATAGAGATGGGAGTTTAGAACACATTTGGTTGAAAGAGGGTATGAGGTTATCCCAATCACGTATTTAAAGTTGACGGACCTCCTCGATCGACAAAGTTAAGTAGTAGTGTATTGGAGGGGTTCCTTGTTTGGATTTCGCTTTGCGAGACGCTCCGCGCATGAACCTTAACGACGTCGGGAGCGGAGAGATGTTATAGGATGCGAGGATAATTAAATTATGAAGTAAAGATATGATATTTTAATACGTGGAATTTAAAAGAGATATAATGCTACGTATGGGAATTATCTTAGGGTAGTGATATTACCTTATTGATATTATATTATAGGTATGATAATGCCTACTTGATTGATTGATGATTTATGTGTATGACATACCTAGCTTACTTGCTATCGGTGGGAGGTTTGCGCGTGAGGGCAGTCATATCTTGATGCATCCACGGGATCTTTGATTTGTCGCTCGAGAACATAGGTCTATGAAATACTTATCGGGGTGTTGATAAGTCCGCTGACTATGGGTACGTAGGTATGTGCGTGACCCATGGGTATGAGAACTATGTTCGCCTCCAATGATTGTGTTGTTGTTAATGGTTCGAGGTATCCTCACCGAACCTTTTGTCCCCTTTTCGGCGACCAGAGATATTGGGACATGATAGCAGAGTAATGCATTGCACCACAGCTGTGACTCATGGTGCCGTATTATATATGAATATATATATATAATGGATTAAATGAATGAATGGATATTTATTTTGGTTAAATCTATCTACGGTGATAATTGTAGATAACGGTGAATAGAGAAATATAATTGAATTAAGTTAACGAATGTTTATTGAAAAACTTAATTCATATTAATGAGAAATGAATCATGTTAATGAGAAATGATGAGAAATGTAAATGAATAATAATGTGACGTATGGTATGGGACATACGTGGATTATGATATTGAGATGGAATTATAATATGGAGACTAGAAAAGAGGAACCATTAATTAGGAGGTTAATAGGAAACGTTAAGTGTGCACTCTAGTTGAGAGGTGAGAATGGCAACTGAGAGTTGGGTCTAACATGTACATAATAAAAGATTTATTGCACTTGTTAAATACTTGCTGTTTTAAAAATTATTTTCACAATCGGACTATGACCTGTTTCCTTGCATATTTTCTTTTCTATTGTATCTTCTATATCAGGTGTCCAGCAACAGTGACGCCAACCTTAGCGGGTTATGACAGGCTATGTATTTATGGAGTTTTGCTTAGACACCTATCATTATTTGATTCACAGAATTCTCTTAGTAGGGCATGTCGCCCAAAGGATTCAGTTATCTTCTTCTATCGGGGTCAAATACTATTGTATTCGTGTCTTTTAATATATTTAATATTGTTGGGATTACTGTAATGGATTAATATTATTTGGGAATGTTTATTCCAATTGCATTCAAATTATTTTGTGTTATCTAATTGGTTATCAGTGTTGTAGAATAAAATGTGTTGTGTTATTCTTAAACTGGAAATGGATTTTGTTAAATTAAAATTTGAAAAGTTTTTAACACCAGCTTAATTGAGTATTGGGTGAGTTGTAAATGTTTTCGACAGTGGTGCTAAGAATGAGCCAACTGTATATTCTGTTTTAATTTGGTATGGGACTGGCCACCCAGTATTTAATTAGGCGGGGTGTTACATATTTATCCAGATTTTGCACTAGAACTGCAGAATGTTAGGCTTGGATTATCCAGTGATGGGTTCAACCCATTCAGGAGCATGAGTATTGTCCATAGCATGTGGCTCGTAATTGTAATAATATATAACTTTCCCCCATGGTTGTGTATGAAACAACCATATATGATATTACCAATAATTATTGATGGTCCTCGTAGCCCTATAAATGACATTGATGTTTATTCGCGCCTTTTAATTGATGAATTAAAGGAATTATGGGTTGGGGTAAACATTTATGATGCAGCTAATGATCAGATGTTTGTAATTTGTGCATCATTGTTATGGACAATTAGTGATTTTCCAGCGTATGCAAATTTTTCGGGATGGAGCACAAAAGGTAGATTGGCGTGTCCCTGTTGTCATAAATACACTCGATCCCGTTTGTTGTTTAACGGAGGTAAGCATTGCTACTTGGGTCATCGTCGATGGTTGCCTGAAGGGAATAAATTTAGAATAAATAAAATCTCCTTTGATGGTACAATTAAGTTGGGTAGAAAGCCCACCCGATTATCTGGAGCTAAAGCATATGATGAGGTAAAAAATTTCAATAATAATTTTGGGAAGGATCCTGAGGTAGGAGGTAAGAGGAAAAGGGTTGATGAAAGAGATGAAACCTTAACACATAATTGGAAGAAAAAAAGTATATTTTTGAGTTAGATTATTGGAAGGACAATTTGTTACGCTACGATCTTGATATAATGCATATTGAGAAGAATGTGTGTGATATGTGCTTTGGACATTATTAAATGTTGATGGAAAGGGGAAGGATAACTTAAAATCCCGTCATGACTTGGAAGATATGGTTATTCGTAAGCCGTTGCATCCTTAGAAATGGGCAAACAACAAATATTATTTGCCACCTGCATGTTTCACCTTGGACACTAAGGGTAAAGACATGGTTTGTAAAATGTTGAAGGAGGTGAAAGTCCCAAATGGTTATGCTTCGAACATATCGCGTTGTGTTAACCTTAAACAACATACGATATCGGGACTCAAGAGTCATAACAACCATATATTAATGCAATAACTACTTCCTATTTCCTTAAGAAATGTGTTGCCTAAGAATGTGCTTGGACCATTAGTTGAGCTAAGTAACTTCTTTAGAAATATGTACTCGAAAGTGATGAATGTTATTAACTTAGATCGTGTTCAATCTCGCATTGAGCTCACGCTATGCCATCTTGATAGGATCTTTCCACCTTCATTTTTTGATGTCATGGGGCATTTGGTTATTCATTTAGCAGAAGAGGCGAAGATTGAAGGACTGCTGCAATACCGATCGATGTATCCTATTGAGAGGTGTGGTATTATTTGATATATTTATTTTTTAAAAATATTTTTCGCGGTAGTTTTTTCTTACTAATTGAAATTTCCCTCACCATAGATACTTGTTCACATTGAAGAATTATGTGAAGACCCACAGTCATCCAGAGGGTTCAATTGCACAAGGATATTGGGTAGAAGAATACTTGACATTTTGCTCAAGGTACCTACGTGATGATGTTGAGACGAAGTCTAATAGCCCAAAAAAGAATGATGATGGTAGTTCTTTTGATCACTTTTGTGGTCATAAATTAAGAAAAACGGAGGGATTTTTTCTTGATGACATTACATATGTACAAGCACATCGATATGTGCTTGTCAACACAGATGCAATTGCTCCATTTCAAGAGTAGGTATCTTCTTGAAGAAAATTCTTTCGTTTTTAGCCATGTAAAGAATAATGTAATGATTCTTTTTAATGCAGTACTCATCGTGCATCAATTAGGAGTGATTCCCGTCTCAGACCACATGTTGTGGATCGCATTCATAACGAAACATTTCATTTGTGGTTTAAGGATCATGTAAGTAAAATGTACATTAAAAACAATGTTTTACATTTACATGTATTATTACATAACTATGGCTTATAATACATTTTTTTGGTAGTAAAATAGGTGAGGAAGTTAGTCCAGGCAAAGAACACAAATGTATCACAAGAAATTTAGATTTTAGCTACGAGTCCCCCCAAAAAAGCAAAAAGATTCACTAGATATATTATCAATGGCGTTAGGTATCACACTAAGGCTCGTGAGAGGAGAAGAGCCACGCAAAATAGTGGATTCATGTTAAATGCAACGACTAAAAGTTACGCAAGTGTAAGAGACATAAATCACGTATCGGGAGATGTCAATTTTTATGGAGTTTTCACGGATATCATTGAGATGCATTATTCAAAAGATAATAAGTTCGTGTTGTTTAAGTGTGACTGGGTTGACAATAGTAGAGGTCTCATTGATCAAGATGACTTTAGATTCACGCTTGTAAACTTCAACCATTTGTTGTATCCTAAGCATCAAAAAACCGATGAACCATTCATACTAGCATCTCAGGCAAAGCAAATATTTTATGTACAAGATCTAGTGGAGAAAGATTGGAATATTGTTGTTAAAACAAAGCCTTGAGACTTTTTTGATGTGTTTGGGCAACAATTAACAAGCGAGAGCACTATGAATGATGAAATAGAGGCATGGAATGATAAATGTTTGGACGATGCAACATTGACAAGTGGTGATGATGTTATTTGGGTTAGATAAGGTGTGGATGGAGCATTAGTTGATGAGGAAACCACCGGGTAGATCGATGAAGATGAATAGAAATATTGATTAGCTAGGCATTTGAATATGCATTAAGAACTTGTGTGGATTTGTTTTTCTTAGTCCATTTTCTTATTTTTTTTCCATAGGCTGCTTACAATGGTATAATTTGTTAATTAGTATTGATTTTATTGATTTTATTAAAGTTCTTTGAATTATGAATAGTTTATACGACTCAAAATTACATTGGTATAATGGTTTGGTTGACATGGGATTTATTGGATCCAAATTTACTTAGTGTGATCAAAGAGAAAATAAGGATATAATCTTAGATAGATTAGACAGAGGTCTTTACATTCAAACAGGCACTAACCTGGTTCCTAAGGCTTTTAAATTTCAATCCATGTGGCGCCATCATCCTGATTTTGAAAAATTGGTCATAAATTCTTGGATGGAATCAACAAATGCTAATGGCATGAAAATCTTCTCTTTTAAATTTCAATCCATGATTTGATTTGGAGAATGAGATTAAGTAATTTATTTTCTGTTTTAATTAATAGGGCTTCTAAAGGATTCTTTAACTCTTCTAGAGGTATTAGTTAGGGGGGGGGGGTCGAATATCTCCTATCCTATTCATATTAGCAGCTGATTTTGAGTCGAGGTTTGGCTAGATTAATTAACTCAAATTATATTAAGCATTATTATCACTTGAGTGGATTCCCTCTAATTTTTAATCTCTCTTTTATCTTCATGTTGCATTAACATTATTGAATGATCTATTTACTACCTTTCGTACCATGGGACTTTGGGTATGGTCAAGGACTGCTGCATTAGGAACATGTTCTTACTTGCTTCTCTAGAATGCATCACATTTATTAATATCCTGCTTTATCTTGTCCATTAAAAGAACAATAATATTGAGGTTTGTGCTTTTGTTTGTTATAAGTTGCTTTGTGATAACTTATTTATATCTTCATGTTACGTTAACATTCTTGAACAATCGATTTAACAACCTTTTGTACCATGGGACCTTGGGTATGGTCGGGGCTGATTGATTAGGAACATGATATTAATAAATTCTCTCACCACTCTTCTGTTAGTGGCACTAGCTAGTGGTGTTTTAAGCCTTTAACTAAAACACAAAAAAAAAATTGTTCATTATTCCTTTCCATCCACTATATAACCCAACCCAATCATATTATCATCATTACCCTTGAAAGTGAAAACCAATAAACATTCCATAGATTTCACTAACAAGAATGCCACCATGTTTTTCCTCCCTCACCCCACCATCAACTTCCAACATGTCCAAATTCATCTCATACCAACCTCCCCTCTCCATGCTAAAAACTAAATGCACCAACATGAAACACCTTCAAAAGCTCCACGCCCAATTCATTAAAACCGGTCTAGCCAAATACACGCTCACCATCATCCGTTTCATAGCCTTCACCGCCACCTCACCCTCTAGTGACATCAACTATGCATACTCACTCTTCACCACAATCCCAAACCCAAATATCTTCACTTGTAACACAATCATCAGAGTCTTTTCTCAAAGCCCCACACCACAATTTGCAATCTTTATCTTCACCCACATGTTAATATCTTCACCATTTCAAGCCCAAAACCTCACTTACCCTTCACTCTTTAAAGCTTGTTTAAAACTTGGGTTCTCCCATGTTGGGATTCAGCTTCATGGGAGAGTTATTAAACTAGGCCTTATATTTTATTCATTTATAAAGAACACAATTTTACATATGTATGTAACATGTGGCCTTTTGGGTGAAGCCCAAAATATCTTTGATGAGGCTTTGGATGTTGTGGCTTGGAATTCTATGATTATGGGTCTAGCTAAATGTGGAGAAATTAATGAGGCCAATAGGTTGTTTGATAAAATGGGGATTAGAAATACGGTTTCGTGGAATAGTATGATTAGTGGGTATGTTAGGAATGGGAAATGGAAGGAGGCATTGGGTCTTTTTGGGAGAATGCAAGGGGAGAAGATTAAGCCGAGTGAATTTACATTAGTGAGATTGTTAAATGCGTCTGCTCATCTCGAAGCGCTTAAACAGGGCGAGTGGGTTCAGGAGTACATAAAAAAGAATGGTATCGAGTTGAATTCTATTGTCATTACAGTGATTATAAACATGTATTGCAAGTGTGGAAGCATTAAAATGGTGCCCCATGTTTTTTATATATCCCAATTTAAAGAATTATTGTGTTGGAACACGATGATCATGGGTCTGGCTATCAATGGATTTGAAGAAGAAGCAATTCAATTATTTTCTCGGCTTGAATCTTCGGGTCTTAAACCTGATTTTGTCAGTTTTATTGGTGTTCTAACGGCCTGCAATCACTCGGGTTTGGTTGATAAAGCAAAGGATTAATTTTCGTTAATGACAGAAGAATATAAGATTAAAGTGTCAATTAAGCACTATGGTTGCATGATTGACGTACTAGGAAGGGCGGGACTTCTTGATGAAGCGAAAGAGCTTATACAAGTCAGATTTTGGGGAAATAACAGAATATATAACATCTTAGTAGCATTGCAACATCATTCCTCACCTAGTTAGAGGCTCACTAACCCAGGTTTGGGTTTTAGGTGTTCCTCAAAATTATACATGAGACAGAGTCGAAAAATTGTGTATTTATGTTGTATTAAAAATGTTGTATATAGCCTGTCGGGAATTATTTAATCAGGTTAGTTTTAAGCACTCTGAACTATTTTTGTTAAGGTTTATTAATTAGATATTTTAGTATTGGTTCTGAAAGAATTAACATGTATCTAGTAGACTATAAACATAGTTGTAATCTTACCACTTCAATTGTTATTTGAGGCGCGTGCAATTTTTGTCATGCAAGCATTGCCATGCTTTTGTGAAAAAATGAATAGGATACTGTTTGATCTTATTCAAGAACTCTTCTAAGAAACAGATTTTGCTTTATAGTTTAGTTCTCATGAATTGGTGTGATTAATCAATTTTTTTGAAGGAAAACGAGTGAAGAAGATGATTAGTATCCTCTTTGGAAGCCCAAGTAGAAAATATAATATAATATATTTCTATAGTATTATTTTCTTGTGGCATCCGTATCCTATTTTTTGAGAATTTTCAAATTTTCTCACCCGCATTGTGCCTTACCCACACCTGCATTTGTGCTACTTAGGTGTTTTACTTTTATTTTTTCTTCAGTGGATTTCTTGACCACAAGATCTGTTTAGCAATAAATCCTAAGGATAAGGCCAGACACGGAGTTATATCGAGAGAACTTCCACCAAGGTTTCAGGGCAAAGCCTGAATAATGCTCCTTAGAGCTCTGTATTAATATCCCCCTCATTTAAGGGATAACAAATACATTCACTGTTAGCTGATTGCTCCTTATAGACAGAATTATTCCCACCTTATGATAAATTTGGTATTTTTTTTACACTTGTGGGGATTCACTTCTTTATTAGTTATAAACTAAAAGAAAATATAGAAGGATAGGTGAATACATATTTCACTTTCAACAAGTCAGTTTATAGTTGAGTTTGACATTAAAATCCATGTGCACTTTCCATTGCTTCGGGGGTCTGGATGCAATTTATTCCACCAAACAATCAGTGTAACTGGTATCTTAATAGTGGGAATGGAACTTTGCTTGAAATATCTTCTTGAGATTATAGGGTTCTTTTTCAAAACATTCACAAGCACTAAAAATGTTATGCTAATAATCATTTTTAGTATATGTCTAATGTCTTTAGTTGGTTGAAACATTTTCCAGGTTTGAGTTCAATTGATGGTCATGTGGTGTGGATTTATTTCCCTAGTGTTGCAACCTTTTATTTTCACTATTGAAACTTTGGAACAAGTTTTATTTTCCCAGTACATATATTGATACAAGTGCCAACTACTTGCCACATGTATTCTCTCTTCTAGTTCCAATAATTTTGAGGTTTGCAATGGTTATTGAATGATGTATGCACATTTGCATTTGTTTTCTTGTCCAAATATTTCTTCACTTGAGCACATTCAATCCTCTTCTAGTTTAGTACAAAGGCTATCTTTAACAAAGATTCTTGTAAGGCATTTTCCATAACAAGTGATTAATTTGTAATGTCAGGTTATATATGGAGATACGGATTCAGTTGTGGTTTTGTTTGGTGTGGCTGATGTGGGACCAATTATGAACTTGGGAAGGGAAGCAACTGAATATATTAGCGGCACTTTCATGAAAGTAATTGCAATAGAAATTTATTTCTTTTGGCTATTTTCTATTATATATTCATGTGCATCATTGCTATAAGATATTTCTGTATTTTATGTAAAACATACTTTATTGTATGATTGTCAATCTGATTGAAAAATCACTTCCGTTCAGTTAACATCGAATTCAATTACAAATAAATTCAAGAAAATAAAGCATAAAACGTTATACCATGGTCCGACTTCTAACAAGTTTACCTCCACATCCACCACAAACACCCACAAATTGAGTGTCAATGACACTAACAATAGTTTGTGACACGTTATAAGGTTTTGCAACATTTTGGGGGAAATGCAAACTCGAACCTTAAGTGTGGTAGTTAAAATTAAAATAGCCCTTCTTGAATTATTGATTTTAATTGTTCCAGTATCCATATGGTATGTTAGCCTTGTATACAAAGTAGTTGCTTCCAGCATGCATGTGGTATGTTAGTCTTGTATATAAAGTGGTTGCTTGTTGATTTCAAACTCTTTTCAAAATATGATTGGTAATGTTGATTCCATAGTAATTTAGGGTGATAAATTGTAGTAAATTTGATTCATTTAGTTTAGGTAACAGGACCAGCCGCAAGGCTAGCTAGTTAGGCACAAAACTTTAGGCCTATACATATTAATTGAATATTATTGAGAGAGTTAAATATTAGAACAAAGATCTGTGAATTTTTTTTCTGAAACTCAATGATTCTCCAAACAAATAGTCAGAGACTTTAGCATTCAAATCGGCCCTGAGCTTTGTGTAAAGTTCATATGCATTAGCACTTTAACTTCCTTGGCTGCCTGCCTGACATTGAATTTGTTATGTTCATGTTAAAATAAATTTCTTCAGGCTTCTACTGTATGTCCCAAAAATTGGGGAACTTGAATTATTTTGGAAAGTGTACATGTTTTTCATATTGTTTTGAGGATTTCATATTCCACTTTTTTATCCACTTGCTCATCTGTAAGCTCCGTTGAGTCTACTTCTACTTCTATTCAACACCTACAAGAAATAACATTTAGTGGGTGGCAGAAGCTTAGGTCTACACTTAAGTATCCCTAGGGTTAGTGTGAATGGTATATGAGGTAAAAAATAAAGAGTGAGTGAGTCATGTGTGTAGAAAGAGGACCTAGAGTCTTGAGAGCATCAAATCCATTTGGCAAATATTCAACATTAATGCATCTAAAGAAATAGTTCTTGGTACTAGCTTTAGATAACTAAGAAGAACTGAATGGAAAATAAAATTTTATAGAGGTTTGAAATGTTGAACATAAATCATTATCATTTTACAGTGTTTCCCATTTTGTATGCTGGATTTAATCTCTTTTGTTATGTAAATTAGGGTATTATACTGTTGTTCCTCCACTCATTTGGCATTACAACATTAACTGTTTTTTCTCATGTTGTTTCATTCAGTACGATGACGATAAATAGATCTCATAACCAACACATTAGAGGAGCTATGCCAACCCCTGAGCAGCAACAAGAATATGTAGGAGCCAACCCTGCCATACCTGAGCCTCCATCAAATTGTCCACCTATTACACTATTGATCCCTCCGTTGTCGGGTAGCAACGAACAATAAGAAGTTACAGGTATGGTTTTTACTTGACTTATTTATATTTTTAATTGATGAAAAGTATTATTCTTGACATTTAAGTAATTCATGAATGATTTTTTTGGTCAATCCTACTTAACACTTAGATCCAAGCTCTGGTCAAGAGGAGGAGCATAGATGAGTTCGAGGGCCCACTTTAATGCATAACGGGTGGGGTAAAGATAGTGGCATTTTAGAAATTGAGGTGAATGAGCTTGGGCAACCCATTTAAGAACCCGCGTCTAGACTTGCTTCAAATTTAGGGGTTTTAGCAGGCAATGGCCAACTAGCACCATTGACCTGCTTTGATTGGAGACAAGTACCCGAAGAGGATAAGAACATGATTTGGATTCATATCAAGGTACAATGTTAATAAATTGAAAACAGGGGTCCTAATTTGAAGACGTGAATATATATTTTCAAGTTTATCTCTCTAACACGTTGATGTAATGTAGGAGAATACGAATGCCACGGAAGAGATGAGAAAATTTATGATGCAATCCGTCGGAACAAAGTGGAAGACCACGACAAAGCTCCAAGGTTATACTAAGTATAGAACTAATGAGGAACGCTTGGCAAATTGTCCCCAACGAGTTGAGGAAAATCAGTGGAAAACGCTCGTCTATAACTGGGATTCCTCCGAAGCACATGTATATACTACTTGTTGAGTCTAGTCATGAATTACGTGTACACACTATGCTTATCTCGCCTATAAAGAACATCATGAAATGAATTAATTAATTAAAAGGATAAATATTAGAATTTAATCAAAATTTGTTCTATCACTAATTGTATTTCCATTGTATTAGGCCAAAAGTACGAAGAACAAAGCCATCCATACGCGTTTGCAAACGCCGTACACATCTAGTAGAAAATCTCATGATCAAGTTAAACACGCGGTAAATTTTTTATACTTACTAATTCATTGTCATTATTGTATTTTATTATTGTGTTATGCTTTGACACTTATTATATTATACTTGTAGATGACTAAAACGATGGGATTCAAACCAACTCGTAGGATGGTGTACAAGAAGATGCACGTAACCAAAGGGAAGGTGCCTGTTAATGAAGAAGCTGCCCGAGCGATTGTATGTATCTTTTGTGTTGTGATATTTTTTAGATAACTATACATAGCCTATTCGTTAATGCGGGTATGATAAATGTTTTCACCAACATAGGGGCCTACTCTTCATAATGTAAGGGTTTAGGATTAAACTATCTAGTTTTACTTGTAGAGGGTGAAATCATTTTACTTGGGTTTTAAACACTCATTTGAGGTTAAATTTTGTTCTCTATTTTACCAGAATTACATGAGTTCAGTGTGTGCAGTTTCAAATCAATGTGATGTTGAACACCCGCATCACTGGGTGAGATATTTGGGTGTAATAAGAAAAGTGCAATGAGAGGTAGTAGGAGCACTGGTTTAGTCGATGTAGGAGTAATTAAAATAGATACACAGTCCTTCACTAAAGAATAAATGTTGGACTTGCACCACCTATAGAATCAATAATAAACTACCATGGATGCCCAAGATATATATGGCACAAAGTTAAATCCAGAACACATCGTTAATTAAACTATTGATAACAATCATTGTTTATCCAACCAACTTAATATGGATGGGGATGAAGGTAACATGTCGACAATAGTCTTGGAAAGTATATTCTCACTGCTTCCACTATCAATAATAAATGGTGCAACATGTGAAAATTAAGTTATATCCCTATGGAATCTCCAAATGTCGTGTATGGTAAATTGCGTATGAAAAAAACTTGTTCCTCTTCTTCATCACTACTACTTAAAAAGAGGGAACTTCTCATTCACTTGTCATAAGACTAAACTATCCTCATTAAATTTTAAATTCCTAGGATACCCTTACTAATAGTTTCATCCCTATCCATTATCCCACACGACGAAATAGCCACCCCAATATATATATATATATATTGTGACAACCTTGCTTTTTATATCTAATTCGGTTAGCTACGCCCAATTAAATTAAAGCGGAGTGTCAATATGTTGGCATTAGAAACAAAATTTAAATAAATGTAGTAAAGTAAACATTAACACTCTCATATGTGTCACCAAATCATATAATAACAACTATAACAAGTGAAACCAACTCATAACTATTAACTACAATAATCCATCAGTAATCTCAAACTGAAAATATAAAATGCCAATACATGCGGCTCAACACAAAACGGGAAAGAATAATACAACAATTATCTCAAATACCAAGTATAAACAACGTGATATTAATCTCTGATACCACCCTCAAGAAAAGGGAAACAAGCGATATAAACAAAAATGGAATAACTCCACAGCTACAGGAATCCTAAGATTGACATGATGTTATCAAGCTCCATAGTCCATTGTCCATCGGGACGAGGACCTGTCATATATTATATATATAGGAGAGGAGCAAGAAGCGAGATAGACGAACGTCAAAGCAAGAAAACAAGCTATAAGATTATAAGATGTACTTATAATGAAAGCACACTAGTCATTACTCGTCTCCAGTAATTAAGTTATTCAATTACCCGACCAATGTTCCTATGTCGTGACTACCCAACCCAAACTCGAGTAACGTGTAGTCTCATATCGTATCATGATTAATCATTATTAATCTCATTTCAGTATTTAACGTATCAAAATATTTCCTTTAAGTATAGTATCAAATGCATCGATTCAGGATATTATTTTAAGACATAAGCATAATATCTCACACAACAAATCATATCGGGTCACTATCGTTACCCGGGGGAACAAGTCGTAACACTAGGCCTACACACGAATACTCCCCAATATTACGTGTCAAGGGAAATCGTACTAAGTCCTAAATCACATGGCGTTTCAAGGTCTTTCTATCCGACCCGCATTACAACCATGTGTCCGGTTCCGGTGGTTTATCTCCGACACGGCACTCGAGCGGAACCTAATCGGATCAATCACAAAAAATCGCATTCAACATGCGCCTACGTCGACCGGAGGACTAGTCTAGTGTATACTCGACAATATACATGTAAAAAAATTTCACGCTTATGTATATATACAATCGTGTCAAGTCTCGTACTCGAGTTATACAATAGTTATTATTTATAATATAACATAATTTACATCACTAATTTACTAATTCAACATCAAATCATTTCAAGGTTATATATCCCTAATAACCATAAGTATGTGATCAAGTTAGGATATTAGGCACAACACCACAATTATCTTACTAACAACATGAAAAATATTATCACTCTTATTTCAACAACATGCTGTCCAGAATTTGAAATGCAGATTCGAGGCTCTTCTGATCCGTTTTTGGAAAAACTTAAAACTACAAAGTTGTTCGGAATGTGATTTTCTATAAGGACAAGCGAGCACGTTTCCATAGCCTGCATAATACAGACCCGAAACTAATATATAATATTAACCCCTGTTTTCGGCAACTTTATGCCCAGAATTTTAAAATGCCGATTTGAGGCTTTTTCGATCCGTTTTTGGAAAACCTTAAAACTACAAAGTTGTTTGGAACGTGATTTTCTACAAGGATACGTGGGCACGCTACCATAGCCTCCTTAAAACAGACCCGAAACTAACATATACAGTTCGGACCTGTTCACGATAACTTTCTGCGCAAAATTTTAAAACGCCGATTTGAGACTTTTCCGATCCATTTTCGGAAAAACTTAAAATTACAAAGTTGTTCGGAATATAATTTTCTGTCGGGCAGCGTGGACAAAATATCCATTTTCAGAACCAAAACAGCTCAAAACAGTTTTTAATATGACGATTTACAAGTTCATAGATTTCTCAAATTCAAGAGGTTGTTCTACATCTCAATCCCTATAATGATGTTATTGCATTTGAATCTACATGGATGATGATTCTAATACATTGCATATCATTTTTAACATCAATTTCATATTAATTTAGGGATCCAAATACACGTTCATGTAAAATTTCATTATAGATACATAATATACACATATAGGTTATTAACTTGCCTTTGATTGTATGGAGAAGTTGAATCTTCTTGAAATCCTCTTAGCTTTCTTCTCTTCTTATTCTCTCTCTCTACCAAACCCTAGCCCCCATTGTGAAATGATAAAATGAAGACTTCTTCTCTTCTTTTCTATTTATACCTAGGGTTAGTTTATTTACAAAAATGCCATTACCCCGAATTTAACCCTCTCGATTCTTTTACGCGTTAATTCGCTTCTAATATTTAAGTCGCACATTTGTATCTCAATGAATTCATTTTAACATTTCATTTCCAATCATTTTGAATATATATACTGACATAGTTTTATTTCCAAACATTTCGAATATATATACTGACATAGTTTTTTTTTTCATTTTCAATTCAATAAAAAATGCGGGGTATTGCATTCTCCCCCTCTACGAACGGGATTTCGTCCTCGAAATCCAAATTAAAACAAATCAATTCAAGTCAATTAAGGTAGTTTCGCACGTACCTTTCATGTAGAGATATGGGTGACTAATTTTCAAGGCATCCTCTCTCTCCCAAGTGGCCTCAGACTCATCATGATTACTCCACATAACACGAACAAGAGGAATAACTTTTGACCTCAACTGCTGCTCACGACGATCTCGGATCCTCACCGGCCTCTCCTCATAGCTCCCATTGGGCTGGAGCTCAACCCCATCTAACTCTATGTGTAGGTGTGAGTCCTCGGGACATAAGAACTTCCTCAACATGGATACATAAAAAAATATCGTGTACCCGCTGGAGCTGGTAGGGTAGGGCTAAATGGTAAGCAACTGATTCCACCCTAACCAACACCATAAACGAACCCACGTATCTCTTTGAAAGGTTCCTTTTGGCACCAAAATGAAAAATGCCTCTCATGGGTGAGACCCTCAACAGTACTTGGTCCCCAACAACGAACTCTAACTTCCTCTGCCTTATGTTAACATAAGTCTTTTGACGATCTTGCGTGGTCTTCATCCGTGCACGAATCAAGTCAACCTTCTCCGAGATCTCCCTAACAATATTCGGACCCAGCATCCGGTTCTCTCCGAACTCCAACCAATATGTAGGGGATCGACAAGGCCTATCGTAAAAATCCTCATATGGTTCTATGACAATAGTTTGTCTGATAACTATTATTGTATGCGAACTCCACTAGTGGTAAATGTGTATCCCAACCACCTTTGAAGTCCAACACATAAAATCATAGCATGTCCTCCAAAATTTTGTTTACCCGCTCCGTCTGACCATCAAACTGAGGGTGGAACGCAATACTTAAACTCATCTGAACTCCCATCGCCTCCTGAAGAGCACCCCAAAAGTGCGAGATGAAGACACTGCCACGGTCTAACACGATATTAAGTGGTACCCCATGCAACTTCTTAATCTCGTTAATAAAAATCATGGCATACTGTGCTACCATATAATCTGTCGTCACTAGAGGGGAAGATCCACCTTTGCAATCTGTCGATGATGACCCAAATCGAATCATGATCGCGCTGCGATCTTGGCAACCCAATAATGAAATACATGAAGATACTTTCCCATTTCTAACTTTACAACTGAAGTCTCACCACAAAGCCTAACATAACTGAACTACTAAGCTAATCCATAAATCAATACCCCCAAGTCCCGACTTGCTAAGTTTCATGCATGGAGTGTCTCGCAAGCGAAATTCAAATAAGGAACCCCTCCGATACACTACTGTCAGCTTGTCGAGATAAGGAATTTGTCAACTCAAGACCCCTAGTGGTACAAGAATCATTTAACTCCAAAAAAAACACTTATCTCTGGACTCAATGGTTCATCACACAACAAATAATCCAACTTCGCCTATTCAATACAGATGTCACTATTCATCAATCATGGCTCGATACTCAACTCAGAATCGACTAACAGATGGTACTGAAAGCTCAAAATCCAACTCTACTCTGAGTTGTCAATAACACTTGCCTTGCACTTATATTGATGGTGAGTCAACCAATATGGCAACCCTTATTATCCACTAAGGTTGAACATGTGCATAAGCATACAACTTCTATGCACTTACAAATATTGTCCCATCTTTCCAAGTCTGGACATAGGTAAATAATATCAGCAAGGTCCATACTCTCTTGAACAAGACAACACCGATAAAGATGCATTCTGGGCGATCAGGGATCCCTCACCTAAAGGTTTCGAACTAACCCGAGTTGCAATATGCCCACTTGCACACCCCCACTTCTCACGATTTGGTCGCTCTAACCCAAGATGACAGACCCTCTCTAGATTCGACTTACCGCTCTTTTGTAAACATCACGTAAGTAATTCAACCTATCCGACAGGATTTCCTTGGACTATGAGTATATTATAATTTTCTCTCCAAACATGAAACGAAATTGGTTCTTCAAACCATAAATAAGGCTTGTACATTTTCCAAGCAATGAGGTAAGATAAAAAAAAAAAAAATCCCACTTATCCTACCAAATCAGAATATAGGATTTGGCACACTCACCATCCGAATACTCATGTTCCAGCACAATAACGCTACCTGATCTTTATGAAGAACGGTGTGCTATCCAACATGTCAAGGGTCGTAAATATAAGGTAGCGGGTACCTTCACGTACCGTGACCCCAATTAACACTCAGTAATCCACACATAATAGAAGTAAAAATTAAATATCTTACGAAACCATTCGCGGGTGTTTGCCCAAGAGTGCACACCCTCCTTACAAAACTTCTCAACAACGGTCGAAACACTCTTTTGTTGTCTCCCTACAGGGGAGGTTATGACAATCATTTCAATGAATGGGTCCAACATTTGAAACCCTAAAATGTCTCAATCCTTGTCATTAATGATGACACTCATTTGGCAACACTCTCATAAATCACGTAAAAACTGACTGAGCTACACGAAACTCTACCACTATCAAAATAACATCAAGGTATGACTGTTCACTAGTCTAGACGTCACCATAATCGAACATTTTACACTTGATTTCGGAATGCGTCTTTAATCACACACGATCTAAGTAAACGTCATGTCACTAACTACTCGCTCTATAATTCACATTAATACAAAACGAGGGACATAACATAGCCACATTCCCATATCTGATGGATTCAAAATCAAGCACCACCATTGTCACAGTGCAACAAATTAGTACCCCCAATCACCGGGTGATAACATAAAACCGAACTCGTGGATATATCACCAACTTAAGCAATCACACTCGCATAAAATGAAACTCCTATTGAACACTCCCTCGTGATGTTCTCACTCGACAAATCATCCCTAGAGATTCGCTACTCATCGTAGGGTTCACAACTGGTAACTCCAACTCAAGTCCATCCCTTAGCACACACATATTCACGTTCCACTCTCGACAACTTTTAAAAATACCCGTGCTACAAAGCAAGATAACCACATCTTATCGAACACCAATTCTAATCTAGGGATTTAAGAAGAATACTGAACTCCATTCATTCCTAAAAACGGAAAGAAAACTACGTAAAAAAATTTTGGACTTCTCCAATGTCAATCCTCGTATGACCTTATGATACGGACTTCCTCATCCCTAGTGTCCATGGCCAAGATATCGTAACATTACTGATACATTCTCACGAACTTGTTCGGGATAACTCGCCGAAACATCCCACTCTGAACAAGTGAGTACCCAACCCACTAATATATCTTGTGCATGACCGAACACACACCTAATCGTCCTTAAGTTAATTCCATTACGGATTTTATACGATTGGAATACTAAAAACCACTATGCCACCCCAATACGACATCTATCGCTTGTGTGGACAATGTGTAGGTTTACACGCCTACCAAACTTCCTTGATACCAACACAATATTTCAAGGACAATCACTTATCCATTCCAGATTCAGACTCATGAATCTCCCATTGAACATCATCAAACAGATGAATCTAGTTCGTTCTTTTCACAAGTATGATAACACTCTTGTGTACACCAAAATTGGACCCCTTAGGTCATCCTTTGATGGGGTGGGATATACACCGATTTGGAGTAGTCCCCTCTCAAATCACAACCCTTTCTTTACGTGTTAATGAGTAATAATATACTCTTATTACCCCAATATTTACTTCGTTAACCATTCACTGATTAATACGTCATTGAATGCTTCAGCAGTGTGTCCATCACGGGTGGAGCACGATATTTTCTTCTTAGGAAAATGTCACAACAACAACCGGACCACATAATTTTGAGGTAGGCCATATCTAAAGCTCCACCCTTCCACATTGGAAAAAAAACTTCAGACAACTATAGGCGCAAGTGGTACCAACAACTCAGTGTTATTACAAGGTGGACTATAACTTATACCAACTTCTTTACAACCATAAGAGAGATGATATTCAAAGTTGATAATGCACAGCAAATATACGGGTGTTTCCTCCCCCTAAAGCACCAAAAGTCAACTCAATCATTGAGTTCAACATCAATTCTCTCGCCTACTGGTGGGCGATGAAACTACGATTGTTGCACGTGAATTGCGGTCTCGTAAAATGCTTGGACCCTATGCCCTCCCAGATTCCACATCTCATCAAATCACCATCTTAAAAGATAGTAAGTGAACACGTATCCTAAATTTTTTTTATTCAAGTGGAGCACTAGTCATAATTACAACAAGTACTCAAACACAGACCTGATGTGTACTATCCTGTGGTTGATCGAAGATTCACCTCATGCGTGGGATGTCTCACGAATGAAATCCAAACAAGGAACCCTCCCTATACACAAGGCTAGCTCCGAATCGCCCGTCAAAATCGTAGCGTGAAGATCTTCCAAGTCATCGAATACAATACCTAATCGTAAGGCTCTACGTATCAAGGAAACGATGCACGGAAAGCGTAACGGACGCCCTCAGATCCCTAAAGGCTCTAAAACCGTTCTCTGATACCAACTGTGACAACCCTGCTTTTTATATCTAATTCGGTTAGTTACGCCCAATTAAATTAAAGCGGAGCGTCAATATGTTGGCATTAGAAACAAAATTTAAATAAATGCAGTAAAGTAAACATGAACACTCTCATATGTGTCACCAAATCATATAATAACAACTATAACAAGTGAAACCAACTCATAACTATTAACTACAATAATCCATCAGTAATCTCAAACTGAAAATATAAAATGCCAATACATGCGGCCCAACACAAAACGGGAAAGAATAATACAAAAATTCTCTCAAATACCAAGTATAAACAACGTGATATTAATCTCTGATACCACCCTCAAGAAAAGGAAAACAAGCGACATAAATTAAAATAGAATAACTCCACAGCTACAGGAATCCTAAGATTGACATGATCTCATCAAGCTCCATAGTCTATTGTCCATCGGGACGAGGACCTGTCATATATTATATATATAGGAGAGGAGCAAGAAGCGAGATAGACGAACGTCAAAGCAAGAAAACAAGCTATAATATTATAAGATGTACTTATAATGAAAGCACATTAGTCATTACTCGTCTCCAATAATTAAGTTATTCAATTACCCAACCAATGTTCCTATGTCGTGACTACCCAACCCAAACTCGAGTAACGTGTAGTCTCATATCGTATCATGATTAATCATTATTAATCTCATTTCAGTATTTAATGTATCAAAATATTTCCTTTAAGTATAATATCAAATGCATCGATTCGGGATATTATTTTAAGACACAAGCCTAATATCTCACACAACAAATCATATCGGGTCACTATCGTTACCCGGGGGAACAAGTCGTAACACTAGGCCTACACACGAATACTCCCCAATATTATGTGGCAAGGGCAATCGTACTAAGTCCTAAATCACATGGCGTTTCAAGGTCTTTCTATCCGACCCGCATTACAACCATGTGTCCGGTTCCGATGGTTTATCTCCGACACGGCACTCGAGCGGAACCTAATCGGATCAATCACAAAAAATCACATTCAACATGTGCCTACGTCGACCGGAGGACTAGTCTAGTGTATACTCAACAATATACATGTAAAAAAATTTCACGCTTATGTATATATACAATCGTGTCAAGTCTCGTACTCGAGTTATACGATAGTTATTATTTATAATATAACATAATTTACATCACTAATTTACTAATTCAACATCAAATCATTTCAAGGTTATATATCCCTAATAACCATAAGTATGTGATCAAGTTAGGATATTAGGCACAACACCACAATTATCTTACTAACAACATGAAAAATATTATCACTCTTATTTCAACAACATGCTGCCCAGAATTTAAAATGCAGATTCGAGGCTCTTCCGATCCGTTTTTGGAAAAACTTAAAACTACAAAGTTGTTCGGAATGTGATTTTCTATAAGGACAAGCGAGCATATTTCCATAGCCTGCATAAAACAAACCCGAAACTAATATATAATATTAGCCCCTGTTTTCGGCAACTTTCTGCCCAGAATTTTAAAACGCCGATTTGAGGCTTTTTCGATCCGTTTTTGGAAAAACTTAAAACTACAAAGTTGTTCGGAACCTGATTTTATAAAAGGACACGTGGGCAGGCTACAGTAGCCTGCTTAAAACAGACCCGAAACTAACATATACAGTTCGGACCTGTTTGGGATAACTTTCTGCACAGAATTTTAAAACGCCGATTTGAGACTTTTCCGATCCGTTTTCGGAAAAACTTAAAATTACAGAGTTGTTCGTAATATAATTTTCTGTCAGGTAGCGTGGATAAAACATCCATTTTCGGAACCAAAACAGCTCAAAACAGTTTTTAATATGACGATTTACAAGTTTATAGATTTCTCAAATTCAAGAGGTTGTTCTACATCTCAATCCCTATAATGATGTTATTGAATTTGAATCTACATGGATGATGATCCTAATACATTGGATATCATTTTTAACATCAATTTCTTATTAATTTAGGGATCCAAATACATGTTCATGTGAAATTTCATTATAGATACATAATATACACATATAGGTTATTAACTTGCCTTTGATTGTATGGAGAAGTTGAATCTTCTTGAAATCCTCTTAGATTTCTTCTCTTCTTACTCTCTCTCTCTACCAAACCCTAGCCCCCATTGTGAAATGATAAAATGAAGACTTCTTCTCTTCTTTTCTATTTATACCTAGGGTTAGTTTATTTACAAAAATGCCATTACCCCAAATTTAACCCTCTCGATTCTTTCACGCGTTAATTCGCTTCTAATATTTAAGTCGCACATTCGTATCTCAATGAATTCATTTTAACATTTCATTTCCAATCATTTTGAATATATATACTGACATAGTTTTATTTCCAAACATTTCGAATATATATACTGACATAGTTTTTTTTTTCATTTTCAATTCAATCAAAAATGCGGGGTATTACGTATATATATATATATATGGTATGTGGTTTTATTTATCTGTTTTTTTAATGGAGTAAATCCCCTATATTGTTAGTAGACAGTAGATTCAGTCCCAGAAAATTCCATAAATGAGAAGATTTGGGGAGAGAAGGGAACTTTGGGTTATGTAATAGAGATTATTGGCTAGAATTCAGAAATTAGAGGGTTAGGAATAGGTAATTGTTGAACATATTGAAGATTAGACGATATTATGGGAATAAAAATATGAGTAGTTTGTCTACCAACATCATCAATATCAGTAGCGTAAACTTCTTTATTTTCTTCCACCATAAGAGTAACCCAAGTGGTAGCCAAATAAGATGTTCATATGTTGTTCATATGAACATCTGTTTCAGTGTAGGACTCATATTAAAATGCAGAGGCCAACCACTTTGCAGAGCATTAAAGTTGATTGATCACCCTGAAGCCATGAAAGAGGGAAGTGAAATATGTACGAGGAATAAAAGGAATTTGCTATTGTGAAGGCCATAATGAAAGAAAAAGGAATGAAAGTTACATATAAAGGGAATTTGAATGGTTTAATTAATTTGATAAACAATAAAATATAATTGTAATGCATATTAATGTGATAGAAATAGTGAAGAGGGTATAATGCAATTGTTCTTATCAAATTCAATTACATTTCTATATTGTAATCCATCAATTACTACAAAAGACTATCTTCATAAAATGAACAACACATCATCCCTATATAAACGCCACCTGTACAAAATGAAACAAAAGACCAACTTCACAAATCTAAACAAAATATTAACTATACATGTTCTCATAATATAACAATTGGTATTTTTTTTAGATTTGTGAAGTTGATCTTTTGTTTCATTTTGTGTAGCTGATGTTTGTATTCAGTTGATTCATTGTTCATTTTGTGTAGCTGGTCTTGCGTAGTTTATGTTGCAATAAAATATAATAGTGCAAATAATATGATAAACGTAGTTTTATTTAATTAGACGAATTGTGTTGCACTCACTTCACCGTTAACAGTCAAACCAACATGCATTAAATTTCAGTTAGTTGTTCATTAACTAAATTTCATCATTCAAATTCCTTTCATATGTAAATCTCTTTTCGTTTTCTTCCACTATGAACTTCACAATGCCACTTACATCTTCATTGTTTGTACATGTTTCATTTCCCTCTTTCATATCTTATCAATCCACTTGAATGTTCTATAATGTTGTTCCTCTGCATTTCAGATACCTATAGGCTACATCCATGGCTATAAGGTTGAAATGAACAACATATGAACATCTTATTTTTATTCCATAACATGAACATCTTATTTGTCTACCACTTGGGTTACTCTTATGGTGGAAGAAAATAAAGAAGTTTAAGCTACTGATGTTGATGATGTTGGTGGACGAACTACTGATATTTTTATTCCCATAATATCCTCTAATATTCAATGGTGATTAAATTAATATGCCATTTCTGAACATCTTTAGCTTCGTCTTTTGATTGATTGTGTGAATGAAATTTTGATACAAATGGAATTCGTGATTTCTGTACAACTGTTGTCTCTGATCTTACTTTAATCACCATTGATTTATGTTTAAGTATGATACTCCACTGTTCCTAACCACTTGTTACAATTACTTTCACCACTACTAGTGTTTTTATTAACAGTATGATTCACGTCCTCGTTAAACAGGATCCCGGTTGCCCAAATCAATTTAGAAGGGGAAAAAGAAGGAAAAGATAAATCGTCGAAAGGAAAATTAAGGAAAGTAAAGTCGATCTTTTTTTATCATTAACGCTATGACACATATCATTTTTTAGGCAATTCAACATAGTTTAGAGCTCTGGAACCACAATTTTAACATGTTCCTAACATTAGATTCAAAATCTTACAAGGAACCCTATCATTCCGAAATTAGGACTTCATGTTTGAAAATAAAAATTCCTATAAAAACTTTTAATTTCATTCTTTATATGAAAGTTTTGCATTACAATAATTTATTACATTTGTGGGTTTTATACCCAAATCTATTCTATTCTATGGGATTCTTACATGTGCATGATATAATTTGATGTTTGTATAAGAACTGGGTTGATTTTTGCAGCAAGAGATGGATGATCTAGAATTACAACATCCAGAGACAGCGGAGATCGGTGCTGCGTGGGATGATATATTTGGGCAAGTTATGGGACCCGAAAGACATGAGAGTGTGCGCACGTTTGGACTCGGTGTCTCTTCGTGTATGATATTTGGGCCATCATATAAGCAATCCCAATATGAGTTGAGAGATATTGAGACATGACATCAGCAAGAACTAGAGAGGATGCGGCGTGAGATGGAGGTTGAACATGAGAGGATGCGACGTGAGATAGAAGCAAAATATGAGAGGAAACAGACTGAAATGAAAGAGAAACTAGAAGCTCAGATGCAAGAAAATATAATTTCTATGGAATCTTGAATAAATGAACGGGTGGAAGCTCATATACGAGATTTTATGGAGTCGCGTATGCATTCTATGGGTGATTTTATCCAATCTACGCGAGATGTTTCTTTAGGCGCTGCACAAGTCAACTTTTATTAATCATTGGATGTATGAGTACAATTTCTTAATTTTATGCATTAAATCTAATATTTTGTATATTCTAATTGCTAGGTTCCTGTCAATGCCAACTTTGATCCTGTAGCATCAACACAGTTGCAACCGTTAACATATAAGGTTCATTCGCAACGTCGATCACAATCTTCAATGAAGGCACCACCACAAATCATATCCCGAACTCAACTTTGTAAGTATTGTGGGGTTAGTATTTTGCCTCTAAAATTCTTCATGACACATTTTAATGCAAGAGCATTAATATTTTCATCGTTTGATGCATATAAGATCCATTATATATATATATATATATATATATATATATATGATAGTTATACTCGTTCCAATGGCATTTCGTTGAAATTGACGGAAGGGATTTATTTTTGGTTTAATTTGGTGGTTGTTGCTATTGTTGAGTTAATTTTAAATGTTAAAACATGTTGGTTTTCATGAATAAACAAAGGAAACTCTGCCGATTTTTTTTAAAATAGTAAGCGTGTTAGACATGCTTTGTTACTATATAACTATTTACTTTATCAACATTCACATGTTTTTGTCACTTCACTTATTCGAATGCATGAAAAAAACAGTATATATTATAGTAGCCAACAATGAAAAAAAAGTAATTTACAAAATATTATGTCTATTTTTATAAATCTTATAATAATGCATTGACCACAATTTATCATACAAAATGTAAAAACTTTAGGGATCCCTTTTGAAACTTAATCTTTTAACATGGAAATAAAAAATGTTACCAGATCTAGATTGTGTGGCCTATGGTTTTATTTGGGCCGGGTCGCAAACTTCATAAGCCATATGAGAATATTATTTTCTAACGTATTACATTATTTTGGGTCTTTTATATTTGAAAATATATTTTAAAGTTATATACATCACTATTTCACAGTTTGATCGTACAAGTTATTGTAAGTTTTCATTATTACTCCATAAGTTGTTGATTTGAAAATATTGAAGCTAATTACTATTACTCTTCCAACTATTTTTTTGTTCAAATTTTAGGAGCGGATGAAGAAGGCAAAAAATACCAACTAATTGAAAAGTTTGAATGGGGAAGTAAGTCCTTAATCACCTTTCAATTTTCTTTTGTGCATCACTTTTACATTTACTTTTTAATACTTATTTTCTTTCTTTTTACAGGTGGTTCTGCCATGCCCACGGTCGCGGAAACATCGTATTGACTGTTTTGAACATTACTCTAGCATTTTTTTATTGATAAAATATGTTTCATATTTTGTTTAGAATATTTGGGTATAAATTTTTGGCTTATTAGTAGACAACTTTTGGATGTTTGAAGATACACTTTCTTTTTTGTTTTGGGATGAATAAATATTATTATATATCCTTTTTTTTTGGTTGATTGAAAATTTCTTTGAGGGATCCATTATAATATTAATGATGTCTACTTGAATATTATATGACACTTAAAATATTTACGCTTTACAAAAAAATGTTGGAAGATAGTATGGAAAAAGTCAGTTAACATTGTGATGTTTTCATGTAAATCATTGAATTTTATGTTGAAATCTTAATTTAATATTCCCAATGCTTTTGGGGAAACGTTACCAAAAGTCGACATTTTTTAAAAAAAGTCGCATTTATACCAGAAGGCAGGGACAATTATCGACGGTTAATAAATGTAGCTGGAAGCGTCGGGAAATGTTTACCCGACGTTTTTAACAAACGATGCTTATTCCCCGACTGTCGATACCAGACGTTTTTTAAAAACTTTGCCCAAACGTCGGGATTTTTGTTCCCGACGTTTTTAGAGTTTATTCCGACGTTTAAAAAACGTTGCTAAAGCCAAGTTTTCTTGTAGTGGACGTGAGGGTATGTGATGACCTCTTAGTGACTTAGAACTATGATTCGCCTCCATTATGTGTGTTTTGTGTTAATACAGTTCAAGAGTGATTTCAAACTAGTATTTCCCTTTTGTACGAGTGATATGGGGACTTGATAGCAGAGTATACCAGCACCATAGACTTATGTGGTGTGCCCTACTTGTATATATATTATGGGTGATAAATATATGTACCTGTGATTAATCTACCGTACTTGTAAGTAGATAGAATTGAGTAATTAATATTAAATGAATTAAGTGGTTGAGAACTTAATTCTAAATTGAGATAAATATAACTGGCTTGACAAATTCCTAATAAAAGAGTCATCAGATATAAACTATGGTTATGTGAATGAAAATTGGGATAGACTAGTTTACTAGGTGAAATTTAACTAGGTTAATTAGGCAGTACGTTAGGCGTGCTCCCTAGTTGAGATGTGAGGATTCTCAAGTGACTGTCGAGGTACTAACATGTATGTAATATCAATTGGTAAGCATTTTAAATACATGCTAAACTATTTATAAATTTGTTTTTCGCTCGGGCTCTGACCCGTTCCCTGTCATCTCTCCTTTCTCTATCTCTCGTTTCTCTTGTATATATATATATATATATATATATATATATAACAGGTGCCCAGCCACATGGGAGTCAAACTTAGATCTTTGGACTATCGACGTGCTGTAGTGAGCATTGCAGGTCCTTATAGTATATGACTTCATCTTTGTCTTCTCATTCTCCTATTTAGTCATTTTTAGTTAGGGCATGTGTCGCCCATTTCCATATTTCTTTTAGTTGAGAGAGAGATTTGTATTCTTTATTATTTCACTATTCAACTATTGTTGGGATTATTTTACTTATTACTTTGTCCTGCGTATTGGGATTTATTATTTGGATTGATTAATCTAGCTTGATTATTTTATTTGGATGGTTTGGTTTTAATATTATCATTTGAGTTCATGAAAATAGTTTCATACTAAATCATAACAATAGGTCTTAATTTATAAAATTTAATTTTTTGAGAGTTAGCTTAATTATTTATTAGGTGATTAATAAAGAAAAATTATTTTTCGATAGTGATGCTAAGAATGAACCAACCGGACACTTTGATTTAATTTAATAAAGGACTGGTCAACCGGTATTTAATTAGGTGGGGTGTCACAGGTCGTATCAGAGCGTCAGGTTCTAGAGTCTTTTAGGATCTGCACGGCTTATTATGCTTTTAGCTTAGCGTCCTTTGATATAGAGCCCTATCTTTAGGATTGATGTACTCCTATTTATGCGATTACTTCTTCAGCTATTTGAGATTTGATAATAACTGTGGACTAATAAAATTCCTTCTCATTTCAGATGCATCCAAGATGAGCCCCGAGGGATAGAAGTTACCTCCATATTTGCTCATGCGGTAAATGCAGATTTAGTGGTGGTGCAGCAAGACCCACCCCTGGTTCAGGATGTGGCGCCAGTTTGAGCTCAGTTTTCCATTGCATGGGAGAGGGTTAGGGATGCCTTTCAGAGGGCACATCCCCCAGAGTTATCAGGAAGTTATGATATTGTCATTGCAAGTCAATGGAAGAAAGACATCCAGAGGCATCTTTGAATGTACGAGTGCATAGATATTCAGAGACAGTTACTGTCTTCCTACAAGATAGTGGGGGAGACTTTACAGTGGTGAGAGTCCACTACCACCTTGGAGGAGAGGGATAATATGGCGATTCAAAACTTTTGTTAAAAATCGTGAGTGGCCCGATGTGTGTGTTTTAAACAAAACCAATTTTTCTTTCAAAAAGGATCTAACTTTTAATTATGCACCAAACCAAGTTGTGAAATCCCAATTCTCACTTTAAACCAATTTTATCTTGATTAATCCTAAATACGCATCTAGTGATTAAAGCAAGTAAAGTAAAGTAAAGAATACTCACAACGCCAGATGTATGAGGAAAAAACCCAAAACGAGAAAACAACCCCGGACGGCCCAAGCCAGACAATCACTATGAATAATGGTTTTACAAAGACAGATTAGCCTTATACTAAGACTCGATCCCCACGGGTCTTAACGCTCCTTCTGATCTTCAACCGTTCTTCAATAGTGCCCACGCAGAAATTTCGTCTTTCACGATCTCTGTCCACAACACACGCGTCCACGTATGTCTCGGTGTCCTTTGATATGGCTTTGATACGTCTACGATGTCGAACACGATGTCCGTCGCTTCTTCACCGCAAAACCCTTTGTGTTCAATGTGTAGAACAAATAACTTTGGTGCAGCAAGATCACGTAAACATATAAGAATGATAACTCGAATCTTTGCAAACTCTAAGGATGTGTTTAAGACTTTTAAACCTTATAAAACATGTGCAAACAAGGTTCTGGTTTGTAAAACTGTTTTCCAGAAAGCACACTTACGAAATTATGATGCAAACACTGTTTAAATAGGATTTCAATGCTGCCTTAAAAAACATGTCGTTCAAACGACTTAAGCATGTCGTTCGCGCGACATTGTATCTCGTTCGAATGAGATCCAATGTCGTTCGAGCGACCTCGCGAAAGTTTGACTTTCTGATAAAAACGTTTCTTAACAAAGAGATTCAAATTAGTCAAACTCTATTTCGAGCTTAGCATCATAAAACGAATTTTAAACCATAAAAACACCTTTAAAACATTTAAAAACATTTTTCTTTATAAAAATTTCATCCTTATCTTTTATAAAATAATTTCGAGCACCATTAATTATACGCATTCATACCTGAGTGATCTCGGAATGAAATTAACTTTGAAGACGAGTAAACTTGCACCAAATAAACATAGGCATAATTATTTCTTTGAAGCTTTGCCGCAACGTCTGCAATTTCTTCAATACATCATAGACCAAGTGGGATCGTGACAAAATAAAATTCTCCCTATGATATATTACAAACACAGTTTTGTTCACGGAATTAAGTCAAAACAATACAGGGACTCAATTGGAAATTTATGTCCTGACAACTTTTGGGTGCGGTTTGACCGCAAATACTTTCCTTTCGCTATGCAGACTGAGATGAGGAAGAAACTGTTAAATCTTAAGCAGGAAAGTATGACTGTCACTGAGTATGAGGAGGAGTTCACGAGGCTAATTACTATTATGCCAAATGAGGCACCTACCGAAGAAAAGAATATTCGAATGTTCATGGATGGTTTGACCTAGAGGATTCGCCAGCACTTCTTGGGTAATCTGTCATTGGGTACTTATACTAATGTGATCAACGCCGCCCTATTACATTAACAGGATAACTGCTTCCACTAGCAGGAAGTAAACGAGTCAGAGATTCTAGCCAGCAGGGCCGGATAGGATGTAGTAGTGCCAGTGGGGCACCAGCAGCTCAGGGGCAGGTCCGTCAGGGTGAGCAGAGCTATCATCAGTAGGGAAATGGAGGCTATAGGTAGGGCTAACATCGTTATCATTAGGGATAATAACGGTATCAGTAGGTCCAACAAGGCTAGTGGAGGGGTGGTAACGACCATTAGGGCAAGGGACAATAGGGACAAAGTGGAGGAAACTTCAAGGGAAGATGCTTTAGATGTGATAAGAATGGCCATAGATATCAGGATTTCCCCGAAGGGGACAGGGCCCCGCAGTAGCAAGGTGGCCGTCAGGATCCACAACGACTGATCTTCCCAGCTGCCCTCCCAACACCACCTCAAATGCTAGCCTTACCAGCCATCCCAGTCGTCCCGATTCAGTAGGGACAATTGCAGTATGGACGTGTTTATAACGTCCACCAGGCAGCATCAACACATGCGCCACCCATAGTTGAGGGTAAGTTTCCTATCCATGGTACTATGGGGTGCATTTTATTTGACACTAGGGCATCACGCTGCTTAATAGTCACTAGTTTTGCATAGGCCACGGGGTTGTTAGACTCGACAGAGAGTAAAGTGACATGTAGACTCACCGTTGGGTAATGGGTCATTGATTTTCTTTATATGCCGGGGAGTGGGTATAGGGATTGAGAGTGTGATTTTGCCTGCAGACATGTTAGTCTTAGATATGCATGAGCATGACACCATTATTGGATTGGATTGGCTTGCTGCTTATAGAGCCATGATAAACTGTTTCAGTAGGAATATTATTTTTGCTATTCATAGTTAGGAGATGTTTTTGGTGACGATGCCTCATCCTGAGGAAGGGTCATCCACCCATTTATATTACATAGAGGAGAAGACCTCTAAGGAGGTAGTGATCCCCATTGATTCGATTTACGTAGTTCGTGAGTTTTTCTATGAGTTCCAGGAGATACCAGGACTACTGCCTAGTCGAGAGATAGATTTCATTATAGATTTGATGCTAGGCACTCGATCGATATCCCGAGCACCATATCGTATGGCTCCAACTGAGATGAGAGAGTTGTGTGATCAGATTGAGCAGCTGTTGGGATAGGTCTTCATCCGTAGGAGTACCTCATCCTGGGGTGCTCCTGTGCTGTATGTGAAGAAAAAAGATGGGCCATTGAGGTTGTGTGTGGATTACCGAGAGTTGAACAAAATTACGATACGGAATAAGTATCCATTGCCCCCGAATCGATGACTTGTTTGACCAGTTGAGAGGAGATTCCTTCTTCTCAAAGATAGACTTGAGGTCAGAATACCATCAGTTGAAGTTTAGGGAGCAAGACGTGTCGAATACTACTTTCTTGATGCGTTATGGATCTTACGAGTTTTAGGTTATGCCATTTGTGCTAATCAATGCTCCAACCGTGTTCATGGACTTAATAAAATGGATGTTCAGAGAGTTCCTGGATCAGTTCGTTATTGCTTTCATAGATAACATTCTAATTTATTCTCAGACCGAAGAGGATCATGCCACGCATTTGAGACAGGTTCTTCAGACTCCGCGAGAGCATCATCTATATGATAAGTATGAGAAGTGCGGGTTTTGGCTAAGAGAGGTCCAGTTCTCGGGGCACATTGTTTCCATTAGGGGAATATCATTGGATCTGGGAAAAGTGTTCACAGTGAGGGAGTAAGGGAAACCCACAACACCCACAGAGATCCATAATTTCTTGGGATTGGCGGGTACTACAGGTGGTTTATTTGAGGATTTTTGAAAATAGTGGGTTTATTGACTAATTTGAGTCGCAAGGGAGTACCGTACATATGGGATGATGCTTGTCAGTTGGCTTTCGATGAGATAAAGGAAAAATTGACTTCGTCGCCAGTTCTTGCTTTACCCAGGTGAGGAGTAGAGTACCTGGTGTATACTGACGATTACCTACTGGGACTTGGTGGAGTACTTCAATAAGAGGAGCATGCTATAGCTTATGGCTCCCGTAAGTCAAGCTTCACGAGAGGAATTACCCCACCCACAACTTGGAGATAGCATCGGTCATGCTTTCCTTGTGGATTTGGAGAAACTACTTGTTGGGGGAGAAATTTTTGCCTATTCACAGACCACAAGTCACTGTAATACTTGTTCACTCTGTGGGAGTTGAACATGCGTCAGCGCAGGTGGATAGAGTTTATGAAAGATTACCAGTTCGAGATACAGTCTCACCCAAGGAAGGCTAACGTAGTTCCTAATGCATTGAGCCGTAGGCCGGTAAGTGAGGTGGTGAAAGTGTGGAAGGCGAAGTGGAGAGAGTTGGGACATTAGGAGGTAGTGGCTTGATCCTTTATGCCCATCATGATGGTCACACCATAGATTATTACGAGGGGGATCCAAGCCCAAGAAAATGATTCATTTTTCCAGGATCAGATTGTACAACTTATAGCCGAAGGCACGGAGTCCTACTCAGTAAGTTTGGATGGAGGATTATGATTTAATGGGAGGTTAGTGGTCCCGAAGGGTGAGGATTTACGTCATGCAGTGATGAAAGAGTTGTATGGATCCTAATTTTTTGTACATCCCAGAGGGGATAAGATGTACCAGGATATGAGGCGGCAGTACTGGTGGAGTGGGATGAAGAAGGACATTGTAGTGTTCATGACCAAGTGTGCCACTTGTCAGCTGGTAAAAGTGGACCATCAGAGACCTCCATGATTACTTCAGCTGGTAGAGATCCCTACGTGGAAATGGGAGAACATCTCCATGGATTCCATCACTGGGTTTCCTACATCATAGCGGGGTCACGATTCTATATGTGTAGTGGTGGATCGCTTGACCAAGGTAGTGAATTTTCTACCAGTGCGGACAGACTACACTACGGGACAATATGCCCAGTTATTCATTGTTGAGATAGTGAGGTTGCATGGGGTTCCCCTGGGTATCATGTCCGACAGAGAAAATATTTTTGTGTTATGCTTCTAGGAGAGCTTTCAGGAGGCTATGGGTATCGAGCTGCGGTTGAGTACGGCATATCACCCGCAGACAGATGGACAAACTTAGCGTACTAATCAGATGCTGGAGGATATGCTATGCATGTGTGTCCTTAATTTTGGAGGAGGATGGGAGCAGAACCTTCCTCTGGTGGAGTTTTCTTATAATAACTCCTACCAATTTACGATTGGCATGGCCCCTTTCGAGGCTTTGTATGGAAGACCTTATCGTTCTACCACTTGTTGGCTAGATGTAGGGGACAATAAGCTACTTAGGCTAGAGGGGATTCAGGAGATGTTAGCCAGGATTGAGTTGATCAGGAGTCGCATTCGGGTAGCCCAGGACAATCAGAAAAGCTACACCAATGCAAAGCGGTCTTTCAGGGAGTTTGGCGTGGGAGACCAAGAATTACTACGAGTGTCTCCTATGAAGGGAGTAATGAGGTTCGGGAAGAAAGGGAAATTGAATCCGCGGTACATAGGAACATTTTCCATTATCGAGAGGATTGGACCAGTGTCATACAGAATTGGGTACCGAAACACTTGCATCGTATTCATGATGTGTTCCACATTTTGCCGTTGAGGCGGTATCTTCGGGATGATTTGGCCCACACTCATATTGCGATAGATGAGATTGATTTGTATCCCGACAGTTATTGTGAGGATAGACCAGTGGCTATCCTAGACCATAGAGAGAGTAAATTGAGGTCGAAGGTACTCCCACTTATACGGGTCCAGTAGGAGCATCATAAAGTAGAGGAGTCTACTTGGGAGCGCGAGACAAATATGCGTGAAAATTATACGAAATTATTTTTACTAGGTATGCCTTACTTTTTGAATTTCAGGATGAAATTTCGTTATTAGGGGGGAAGTATGTAATACCCCATATTTTTATGGTATTTAATTATGGGTTATGGCATTTAATTATAGGATTAATTATATTAAATTAGGATAAATTAATTTAATATTAATCCGGATTTTAAAATAAAAATTTACTAGCGTAATGAGAGTTAGTAATTATTAGTAAGAATTATGTTTAATATTACGTAATGGGTAAAGTAATATTTGAGATTGAATTTATTAATATTATCACGAGTGAATAACACGACAATTATAGAAATTAAGTCGGGACGCGCGTGTGTCGTGTCAGGACTAAATTAATGGAATAAAAAGTAATTTAATTATAAGTCACCCTTATGGTCATTTCGAGTGCGCCAATGCATCCGAAAGGGTTGAGATAGTCAAAAAAGTCTACCCGGGAGTTTAGTTTGGGTCTCAGGACGTTTTTAGGCCTAACCGGTAACCCGAGAGGGCATTTTGGTAATTTTTAATTTTAGGCCTGAATTATGGATGAAAATTGAAGTGTTATATCTGATGAGAGTTAGAGTCCTCGAGGGTTAGAAACATTGGAGTTGCAGAGAGGCTAAGGAAGAGAGAAGAGAGAAGGCTTCCAAGGAGGAGAGCCACCGACCCTACACCACTCTCACCAATTCCACCACCAACGCATAGATCGGAAGAAGGGGATCATTATTATACCACTTTAATTCATCAAACAGACCTTTGATTTCCTGGTAAGTATCTAACTCGTTGTTCTTTAGTTGATAACACATCCATGCTAGTGTAGGAGTTAATTATTTTAAGTCTTCATGAAGTATAATGTTGTTGGGAGATTATTATTGCAATTTTGGAGTAGAAACCATATTAGGATGAATACCTTGTTATATGTAGAATACTATCCATGAAATTTGATACCCAGTAGAGATAGAAATATGGAAATTAAATGAATTCTTGAGAAAATTTGATGAACTAGGGTTTGAATTAACCCATTTGATGACGAATCTGGAGGAATTAATGAATATTTTACGTTAGAATTCATCCATATTAGTTTATATAGCATTCATAATGTTTGGTTGCGAGTTTGGGGCATGTTAATGGAGTTTTGATGATTTAAGTTGGAAGAAACTCGTAGGCTTTATATGCAAAATTCTGGGTAAGTCCTGCTTGGTCGATTAATCGACTAAAGAATGTGTCGATCGATCAACCCCTTTCATCAATCGATCGACTCCTCCTGAAAATGAAACTTCTTTCCCTTTTTAATTGTTAGTCTAATCCCAATGTATAAGGACCCTTGGGGATAATTTAAATATTATAATGGGACTTGAGGGGGACCAGTAGGGTATAAGTAGGGTCCGGGGAAGACGATTCTATATGAGATTTAACCGTGGGATTTCGGGGGTATAAATTGAATGGGAAATCGTGCGTATGTTAAATTAGGTCTTGCGAGAATTAAGAAGGACTTAAACCAGTAGGGTTTTGAGTGTACATCTACTGATTTTATATTTATCAAGAGGGTACACTTCGAGAGTCGAGAAGTAATTCAGAATTTGCGATAATTGAAAAAATAAAAAGAATGATTTATTTATATGTAGAAATCGGGCATAGTTCGCATGTATTATGGGTCGTACGTATACCTAGATGAATAATGTGAATATATATATATATATATATATATATATACATACTAGGGTGTACCCGTGCCGATGGTACGACGATAAATTTTTTCCCGTGATATTTTGTACCCGTGCCAATGGCACGACGATAAATTTCTTCCCGTGATAAATTTGTTTCTGTGCCAAAATGTCTGATTATTTTACGAACCCATTAATTTGTTTGACCTACTACCTAAAGTGCCCTTATAACTTTATAAACATTAGGATTGGGTCTATAATTGTATTTAAAAAATTTAATGGTTGCAGATTTTTTTACAAATTAAAAGTGTTGTAAAAATGTTTAAATAAAACATTTTCACAAATAAGAACTTTTTTCATATAAGTAAAACATATATAAAACATTTTCTTTATAAAGTAACTTTTTTATAATGAAGTTTATTTTATTATCGAATATCTTATGATAAATAATTTTTTTTTTACGAATTAAAATGTGATTTTTTTAAAAACATTTTTGTATATTTATTTGTAAAATAAATTTTTAAATTTAATTTTATAAATAAATAGCTTTTTAAATATTCACTCTAAATCAGATAAAAGGTACACTTACATATATATACATTAGAGACCCACCCTCTAACACACCTAATACACCACTCTCAACTATTTAAGATTAAAATCTTGTGTAAGTTTAAACTTTTTTAAAATTTGACTTTAAAATAACATTTTTGTATATTTATTTGTAAAATAAATTTTTAAATTTAATTTTATAAATAAATAGTTTTTTAAATAATCACTCGAAATCCGATGAAAGGTACACTTACATATATATATACATTAGAGACCCACTCTCTAACACACCTAATACACCATTCTCAACTGTTCAAAATTAAAATCTTGTGTAAGTTCAAACTTTTAATTTAGAAGGTATGCCAAAGAAAAAACCCGTATGGTGTATAAGAAATGTTTACCTCACTATACCAAAAAAAAATGCCTATAAATATTTAATAAAAAATTTAAAAAACCGAAAGAAATCTTCATCAACTCGAAATCTAAACCAAAAGAAATTAGTGTCCTATTAAATGAATATCGAGACTTTATCCCTATTATTTTTAGGTTTTAGAATATACCCTTAGAATACATGTTACCATGACCCCTTTTTTAACCCATAAAGTGAATATTTTTAGTTTTTTACTTATTTTAATGCATTGCAAAATAAGGATCATATTGTAAACATAAATCCAAGGTAGAAAAAAATTTCCAACTTGTTGTCCGTGGAGAACTGAGCCACCGCCAAAAGAAGATTTGACCCTATAAAGTTTCAAAATCACCCACCTACGTGTCCGTCACATAAACAATTCATAGCATGTCCTGTATTGGTACTGTCATACGGGTTCTCAGAAAAAAAAATCACAAACACCTTTGCTCCATCAACTCAAAATTAACTCGAAACCACCATTTTCGACCACGACTCGAAATCTCCATCAACTCAAAATCACCATTTCCATCACCTCTGCTCCAAACGAAAACGAAAATAAAGATAATTGTCATGAGAGTTGATTAAATAAAAAAAATCCATCAAAATTTACTTGATTTACATATATAAACACAGAGATATTTATCTAATTTACATAAATAAACACAGAGTTTGGTCTTAGTTATGGTCAATCATTCTCGTGGAATAACCTTTGAAAAAATTTCCTTCAGAGTAAAAAAAGAATGGGTGAATTCCTACATAAAAAAGGAAATCAAGAAAGATAAGTCCTACAGGGGTGTACATTGGCAGCCCAAACTCGAGACTCCATCAACGTGGGTTTACTCCTACTATTACTCACCTGATGAGTTTTATGAACCCCTTGCATAATAAATGGAAACCTAAGAACACATGGGATGATGAGAGATAGAGAGAGGGAGAGAGAGATAGAGATAAGAAAGACATGGATTCCTTATAAAATTTCTTTTACACTGCTCTTAATGTAAAAAAAAAATTCAACGATCAATTTTTTCTTTTATAACTGTCTTTAAAACAATTTATAAGTTCGGTCCAATTTATAAGTTCGGACGAAATCTTCTATTTATTGGCTATTTTCTGTGCAAACAAACAATGATAGAAACAATCCAGATTTTCCCTCCATCTTTCTCAACAGCCAAACAGAGTTTGAGGTATAAAACCTAAAAGAGATGAAAGACAGTAATTCAAAAAAAGATGAAAAAATGGGGAAAATAAAGTCCTTGCCATCAGTGGCGGAGCCAGAAATTTTAGGTGGCCTGGGCACCAGAGGAAATTTCCGGGGGTTCGGGGGCGGGAGCCCCCGAAATTTTTTTTTGAGGAGTAAATTAAAATTAACATTAATTTCAACAACTTCATGCCCAAAAAATAAAGGGTCAATTATTGAATAGTCCCTACTATAAATATATATTTTTTAAAAAGGACACATATTTTTAGTTTAACTCATTTAGTCCCTCAAGCACTCAATATTCTCTTATTTTTAGAGGTCCGCGCCAGCGGCACTTTTTCTCCAAAATATGTGGCAAATGACTTTTTAAAGCAAAATAAAAAAATTTGGACTAAATGAGTATTAAAAAATGTTCGAGAGACTTTTTGGTATATGTCCCAAAAATAAATACTACAAACTAATAACAACAACATTTATACTAATATTAAAAGAGGTAAAACAACACTCTGATATTGAAAGGGGTAAAACAACTGTGATATTTATACTAATAATTACTACAAACCAATAAACACATTTATACTAATATTAAAAGGGGTAAAACAACACTGATATTTTCAGAATTTCATAATCTTAGCGATATTTTTAGAATCTCAGTAATCTCAAAATCTCAGCAATGTGTACATATTTAAAAAAAAAAAAAAAAAAAAAGAGGATCTACCTGGGCTGGGCCTGTGCCCAAGTCATGTACAAAGTGGCTCCGCCACTGCTTGCCATAACTCGTGTCTGAATCAAAACGAATCATCAATTCCCAAAGTGTTAGCATCTGAGGCCTCCCCTTCATTTTCTTAAGCCCCAGACATGTATGAGAATAACCTATCTAACATATATAGGATCTTAAAGAAAAAGGGGTTTTAAATGTGGTGGGTGAGAAAGAAAGAGATTTTGAGAGAGGTTCTGTGCTTGTGTTTTAGATAGAGCCAGAGGTAGTGGTTGTGTAAGAGGGAGTGGGTTAACTGAAAACCAATTTCCCTTTTTTAGCCGTTTCTTCTCAAAACCCCCTACTACTCTCTCTCTCTCTATTCTCACACCTGCCCAGACCCGCATGTCAAACCTCTATACCCCGCTCACCCACCATAGCCGTTGGAGGTCACTGATAGATGATACCTGAAAAAAGAACAACAAACAAAATGAGAGTTAAAAAGATCACGAATGTCAAATATCACCCACGAATCAATCAACCTCGAACCTAAACTTAGCTGAACAAAAAGACACGAATATCAGTATCTAAGAATGGCGTATTCTAAAAAAAGGGACATCAATGACGTAGTATTAAGAAAAACAAACTAAACTCACTCAGTCTTTAAAAAAACCCAAGGCTTTCTCTAGTCGAAGGTGTAGCATTTTAACAGAAAGAAGATCGGAGAGAGAGAGAGAGAGAGGGAGGTATATTTAAAAAGCTAGGTTTGGGGGTTTATGGTTTTTTCATAAAGAAATTCAAAGAGAGAGAGGAGGTAATAGTGATTGGGAGAGGAGGTTTCAAATTAAATAACCCACCATCCTTCTTGAGCCACGTGACAATCACCTTTTGACAGCTTCTCAATTTCATTTGTTTAGCTGACAAAGCTATGTCTGTGTTATAGCCTATTGACCTTGGGACCTGATGTATTACTCTCTTCAACTCTCGACCACATGGCACGATTTCAAACCATTAGATTCAACCTCTAAGCCATTGGATTGAAATCCCTATCATTCAATCTCAACCGTCAGTTGATAAAGACCAAACTTATCAACTTTTGATCTGAACCATCAGTTAGGAAAGACCAAGTATATATATATATATATATATATATATATATATAATTGTACATTTGTGTATAATCATACCCGCGCTAATTGCTATCACGGAGCTTCCGCGCTGGGACAGTCTTATCTCGATTGAACCTTTATGGGTGATATTGACTTGTACCCTAAAATATAGCATCCTCAGTACAGGCTATTCGAGAATGATAGTTAGACTTTCCTAAGAGTCATGAGGGTATGTGATGACCTCTTAGTGACTTGGAATTATGCTTCGCCTCCATTATGTGTGTTTTGTGTTAATACTGGTCGAGAATGATTCCGAACTAGTATTTTCCTTTGGTACGAGTGATACGGGAACTTGATAGCAGAGTATACCAGCACCATAGACTTATGTGGGGTTCCCTACTAGTATATATATTATGGGTGATAAATATATGTACTTGTTATTAATCTACTGTGTTTGTAAGTAGATAAAATTGAGTAATTAATATTAAATGAGTTAAGTGGTTGAGAACTTAAGTCTCAATTGAGATAAATATAACTGGCTTGACAAATTCCTAATAAAAGAGTCATCAAATATAAACTATGGTTATGCGATCACTTGCATTAGGTTTGGTGAATGAAAATTGGGATAGAATAGTTAACTGGGTGAAATTTAACTAGGTTAATTCGGTAGTACGTTAAGTGTGCACACTAGTTTAGAGGTGAAAATTCTCAAGTGAGTGTCGAGGTACTAACATGTATGTAATATCAACTGGTAAGCATTTTAAATACTTGCTAAACTATTCATAAAGTTGTTTTACACTTGGGCTCTGACCCGTTCCCTGTCATCTCTCCTTTCTCTATATCTTCTTTCTCTTGTATATATATATATATATATATATATATATATATATATATATATATATATATATATATATATATATATATATGTGTGTGTGTGTGTGTGTGTGTGTGTGTGTGTATTACAGGTGCCCAGCCACAGGGGAGCCAGGCTTAGTTCTTTGACTATCGACGTGCTACAGCTAGCGTGGAAGTTGCAGGTCCTTGCAATAGACGACTTCATCCTTGTTTTCTCATTCCCCTATTTAGTCATTTTTAGTTAGGGCATGTGTCTCCCAATTCTATATTTCTTTTAGTTCAAGGAGAGATTTGTACTCTTTATTATTTCAGTATTCAGCTATTATTGGGATTGTTTTACTTATTACTTTGTCCTGCGTATTGGGATTTATTATTTGGATTGATTAATCTAGTTTGATTATTTCATTTGGATGGTTTGCTTTTAATATTATCGTTTGAGTTCATGAAAATCATTTCATATTAAATCATAACAATAGGTCTTAATTCATAAAATTTAAAGTTTTGACACTTAGCTTAATTATTTATTAGGTGATTAATAAAGAAAAATTATTTTTGGACAATGATGATAAGAATGAACTAATCGAACACTTTGACTTAATTTAATAAAGGACTGATCACCCGGTGTTTAATTAGGAGGGGTGACCCGATTTCCTCTTTTATTTCTCTCCCTCTCTCTCTAAACTGCTGTGATTCTCTCTCTCTCTCTCTCTCTCTCTCTCTCTCTCTCTCTCTCTCTCTCTCTCTCTCTCTCTCTATCTCAACAGGTATGTTTATCTATCTCCATCTCTCTTTATTTCCTTTGTGTGTGTGTGTGTGTGAGTTTATGTGTGTGTACATCAGTGTGTGTATGTGGATAAATGTAGGGCAGTGCCGATGGGGATTTGAGGTTAGTGGGTTAGTGTGTGTGTGTGTGTGTGTGTGTGTATGTATGTGGGTTAGTCTCTGTGTGTGTATATTTATGTGTGTATATGTCTCTATGTGTGTGTGTATGTATGGGTCAGTGTATTTGTGTGTGTGTGTGTGTGGGGGGGGGGGGGGCTCACTATGTGTGTGTGTGTGTATGTGGGGTATTGAATTTATTTTTTATAAAATTTAAATTGGTATTGAAATTAGTAATGTATTTGTGTGTGTTTTGGGGTCACTATGTGTGTGTGTGGTATTGAATTTTTTTTTTTTAAATTTGAAATTGGTAATGTAATTGTGTGTGTGTGGGGGGGGGGGGTATTAATTTTTTTTTATGAAATTGAAATTACTATTAAAATTGTGTGTGTGTTTTGGGTTCACTAATGTAGTTGAAATTTGATTTCTCTCTCTAATTGCAACAGTGATGACCATCTCTCTCTCTACACACATTACTGTACATCTCTCTATCTATCTATTCATTTCTCTATACATACATCTCTCTCTCTCTCTCTCTCTATATATATATATATATATATACACATAGAGATTGTTGAATTGTTTGTGATTCTTGAATTGTTGTTGACTGGTGGATTTGAACATTTAGATGGCCATTGAGCTGGTTGGCCCTAGAAATTTCTAATATATAGCATTATTATTTGCATTGTTGTTTGGGATTCTTGAATTTTTGTTGACTGGTGGATTTGAACACTTATATGGCCATTGAGTTGGTTGACCCTAGGCATTTCTAACATTTAGGGTTGTGATTCAATCGAATATAAATAAGTAATCATGCATTCACATGAGAATAAATGCATGCATGTAGCCCGCAAAGGAAGTGTTATGTAACAAGTAATGAGGGTAAAAGATAATAACGGGAACCACAATAAAAAGCCATTGGCTATCTAATGAGGTTCTCATTACTATAATCTAGGCATGCATGTGTAAATTTACATTAAGTCAACTTGTTATATAACACTTCTTTGGGGGGTACAAGCATGTATCCTCATGTTAATGCATGAAATTACGGTTCTGTAACATTTATAACTACTTTACACTACACCAAAATGGGCAAATTGTCACCTTTCAGCCGGCCAGCCTTGTCAAGGTCATTGACCGTGACAAAAAAACACGCGTTTTATGTCACGGTCATTGACCTTGACACGACCGTGACAACTAATTATCACGGTCAATGACCGTGATAATTCTTGTCACGTTCAATGACCTTGACACGACCGTGACAACTTTTCCAGCAAAAACCCTTTCCCCCTTCTTTTTTCCCTCCCACCGTTCCCTCCCTCTCTCTCTCTCTCTCTCTCTCTCTCTCTCTCTCAGGTCCAATTTCTCTCTCTCTCTCTCTCTCTCTCTCTCTCTCTCTTCCATTTATATATATATATTTGTCTGTATATTTATGTGTGTATGTGTATATATATATATGTGTATGTGTATGCGTGTGTGGGGGGTGGGGCGGGGTGGGGCAGGGTGGGGGAGGGGGTGGTGGAGGGGGGCAGGGGGTGGGGTAGGGTGGTGTGTGTGTGTGTGTGTGTGGTGTGTGGTGGAGGGGGGCAGGGGGTGGGGTGGGGTGGGGTGTGTGTGTGTGTGTGGTGGTGTGTGGTGGGGGAGGGGGTGGTGGAAGGGGGCAGGGGGTGGGGTGCAGTGGCGGACCCAGGATTTCTAGTAAGGGGGTGCGAAATTTTTCGAGCAATGTAGGGGTTCAGGGGCGGTAGCCCCAAAGGCAATTTTTTTAGGATTAACATTGAAATTATAAGAAAACTATACTTCAATATTGAAAATTCTCCTAAATATTTCTAACATTGCCCCTAAATACGATACCCCTAAATATAGAACACAAAAATACAATACCCCTAATTTCTAACGTACCACTAAATATTTCTAACATTTAAAGATTTGAGAAAAAATTACTCCTAACATTGAATAGTGTTAGTTTCCTAAATATTTACAAATGAACACAAAAATACTCCTAACATTGAATGATTTAAACCTTTGAAGGAATACAAAAATACTTTTTAAAATTTAATTTAAAAAAATTAAACATTTGAAAACAAATCTAACATTTAACATTTAATTTAAGTATAATAAATTACATACTCTTCCCCTTAGCTTTAAAACACTAACAAACTCTCGGGACCTCCTAGGTCCGCTCTTGGTGGGGTGGGGTGTGTGTGTGTGTGTGTGTGTGAATAGGTATAATTTTTTTCACTCCCTCTCTAACCCTCCACAATTGATTCTTATGCTAAAATCCTCGCTTACACAATATATATAGGTATAATTCACGGGCTTTAGCTAAACTAGGGTTTTATAGAGTTTCGCTCCTACTACTTGGGCAATGACTATACTAGGGACCAAAGATAAATAAATAAACTGGATTCAAAGTAAATACTAGGAAATCCCAATTTATAACCGTCTAATTTATATCCTTTATTTATTTAATCACGATTCATTCCACTAAATAATCATGATTGCACTCAAATTTAATTATTTATAACATGATTGTGAAAGAAATTTAATATCCATAACCCTAGGGATTAACCTTAGAATCTAATTAGGGTAAAAATATAATGGCATCAACTAACATATATGTAGGGGTGGGGTGGGTAGGGGTGGGGGTGGTGTGTGTGTGTGTGCGTAGGTGCGTAGGTGTGCGTGTGTGTGTGGCGGTGGGTGGGGGTGGGGGTGGGGCACCCATTTAATAACTCTTTAAATATTTGGAAAAAACATAATATTACAAAATTGAAACGAAATGGTATTGACGGAACTTACACATACGTTATAATATAGATGGAACATTTTTTTATCTGTACTATTAATTCAATTAGGTAAAACGAAATGTGTACTATTAACATTTTTTTTTATCTGTACTAATAACATTTTTTTTACAGCAAAAATGTCTCCTTCAGATGTTAAGGTGAAGATGATGATGCTGTTTATGATGATGTCGTCTGGGTTCGGTGGTAGCGGAGGCGACGAGGGCTCCTCCGCCGCTAGGCTCCCCAAATATGGAAAATTTGGGATTACCGTCGAAAACAAGTCGGAGCTTTTAGCGAGATCGCTCGAGCTGCTAAAGACGGTCATCGGCCCGGGGTTTATGAGTTGGAAGGAGGTGCCGTATGAGCTCAAGTTAGCTGTTTGGGCGGCACTACATGTAATATTTATATGAATATTTCAATTTATATTTATATTTATATTTATTCGCAACTAACATTGTATTTGTTGGACAGGAACAATTTAACTTGGATCCAAAGCTACGCGATTCCGTCTTGGAGCAGTTGAGGGAGAAACACAAGACGTGGAATAAAAATATGCGGTCACAGTACTTTGGAAAAATACGAGAGTCCATTTTACAATGGCGCGGATCCGTCCCGCCCAAGGAGCCGATCTTATTGGCACAATGGCAAAAGTTCATTGACAATGAGATCGAGGATCGACAATTGGCATCTCGCCAATCGAGGAGGGAAAATCGGGCTAAAAATACGGACGTGCACTACTCCGGCCGGACCTCTTACGCTGAGGTGGAGCATAGGATGCAGGTAAGATTTAATTTATCTATAACTACAGAAATATATTATTGGATATTAATTTTACTAATTTTACTTTACTCTATTTTATTTCAGGGGGTAGGGAGTGGGCCAGGGGGTAAGCCACATAGGCTCGATACTTATGTGGCTCTTCGGACGAAGAAGGGGAAGGACAAGGAGGTGTCCCCGAGCGTCGCGACCACGATTGTAAGTAATCCGACAGTTTAATTATTGTTAATACCACCTATCTAGATTACAAAGATGGAAGCGACTATCGAGAACCTGCACGCATCCACAGCTGCTGCAGCTGACGTCTGACTCGAAAGATGTGTCATCCAGGCGTCCCTGTGTCTGGACACCTATAATATATATATATATATATATATATATAGCAAGAAAGGGAAAAGTAGATAAACGGGTCAGAGCCCGAGTTTTGAAAATATTTAGCAAGTGCATAAATGCCTTATTTTTAGAAAAAGGTTTTATCTCATATTTAAATTTGGTATCGCACTCCCATGAGATACCCCTCACCTCTCCACTAACAGTGCACTCCTAGCGCATCCCTCTAAACATCCTAGTCAAGCTACCATGCTAAACTAGTCTATCACCCAACCACTATCTACCCTAGATAGTCCAAGTAATGTACAAAGGGCTAAGCTTCTCCCCACTCTTAACACTAAGACATCTTCGTGCGTGGGGTGTCTCGCAAAGAGAAATCCAAACAAGGTGTAATACCCCGTATTTTCATGGCTTTTAAATTTAAGGATTTATTAAATTTAATTGAGATAAATTAATTTAATTTTAATCCGAAATGTTGTTTTAAATATATACTAGCGTGACAAGAGTTAGTAATTATTGGGAATATATTATTTGTTGCATATTACTGGATGAGTATAGTAATATATGAGATTTATTTTTATAATATTGTCACGTGTGAATAAAATGACAATTGTGGAAATTTAAGTCGGGACGCGCCTGTGTCGTGTCGGGACTAAATGTGGATTAATAAAAGTGAATATTTTATAGGTTGTTTGTATGGTCGTTTTGAGTGCGCCGACGCATCCGGAAGGGTCGAGATAGTCAGAAAAGTATACCCGGGGGTTTGATTTGGGTCTCGGGGCGTTTTTAGTCCTAATTAGTACCACGGGAGGGCATTTTAGTCATTTTGTATTTTTGGGTAATTAAACCCACGAAAATTAAAGGGGTTATATCAGATGTTTAGGTTATATCCTAGGGTTAGATAACTCAAAACACTACAACGGCCATTGGAGAGGAGAGGAGAGAGCTCTCAAGGCATTCTAAGGCTCAAAACTCATCCGTTTACACCGCCGCCACTGCCAACGCGTAGATCGCGAGATGGGGAACGCAACCACACCAAATTCAACACCAAACCAGATTTTTGAAAATCCTAGACAAGTATTTATCTTGCTTATTTCGTTGGTGCATCATCCATATTAGTTTAGGAGTTATTAGGATGAGATTTATGGAAGAAAAACCCAATTTGAGATGGGAAATTTTCATGTAGTGATGATTTATATGATATTCTGGAAACCCTTTGTCATGTAAAGGATTAAGAGTTTGATTAAGAAAAGAGTTCTAATCAGATAAAAACACTAAAACATTTATTCCGGACGATTGGACCGTTGGAATTGGATGAAATTTTACAGAGCATTAGCTGAAGACGAGAGGAAGCTACAGAAATAAATTCAGCTCGATCGGACTGTTCAATATTTTTTAATATTTTTTTTGCTAGACAGTTTTATGTTTTGAGGACTCTTAGAGAAAAAAAAATTCAATTAAAACTCCATTTTAATTTCGATTTCGAAACTGTTTGAAATTCTCATCTTTGAAAATAAAATTCAAAATCCTTTAATGTAAGGCGAAATCTATATTTTTGGGATATTTTGCATAAGGGATAATGTAAGTATATATTAAAGGGGAGAGACACGTAAGAGAGAGTTACGTTGGAACATAAATGGATATCTACTGAATTGTACATTTGGAAGAATAGAGCCCAGGAGGGTTACGTAGTAAGTTAGAAAAACCCTTCGAATTAAAGTTAGAAATGAACCATTATACTTGATAAATAATAATGGGAAAATAAGGATAAATGTTGTGAATGTGGGTTATTGGATAAACCTAAATTGATATAATAAAAGTGGTATATTTATATGATTGTGTATGCATATATTATATACTTGTGAAAATCATGCCCGCGCTACTTGCTATCCCTGAGGTTTCCGCGCTGGGACGATCTTATCTCGTGTGCCTTATGGGGGATATTGACTCGTACCCTAGAAGATAGAAATCCTAGGTACATGCTATCGAATCGGTAGTCACGGTCCTAAGAGACGTGAGGGTATGTACTGACCTCTTGTACTTGGAAACTATGCTTCGCCTCAATATTATTTGTGTATGTATTTATACAGTTCGAGAGTGATCCTGAACTTGTATTCCCTTTAGTACGATTGATACGGGGATTGGATAGCAGAGTATGCCGCACCATAATTTTTATGTGGGGTGCTATTAGAATATATATATTATACGAGTATTTAATATATTCATGAACTTCTGAAATTTGGGAAACTGCCTACTTTGTTATGGTAAGTAAGACATGTATGATGACTCAAATTGGAAATACTTGTTTTGAAAAGTATAATATGATATTGTAAAACTTTATGAATCAATAAAGTTAAAATGAGAGTTTTGGTACTAAATGAAATTATCCTTTTAAACCATGATGTTGTTAAATCTTAAATCTTGAGAGTCACCTAAGATAAGTTAAATCCTTGGGGAAAGATAGTGTGATATATGATGAGATAAACCCTTGGGGAGGTTAGTGCGATAGGAGTGCACATAAGAAGAGAGGTGAGAATTTCTCAAGAGAGTGTCGTACTAATATGTTGTTGCATTGGCCTGTATCAATTTAAATACTTGCTAAACGGATTTGTAAATCATATACACTACCGGGCTCTGACTCGTTTCCATTTCTCTTTCTCTCTTGTATATATATATATATGTATATATTACAGGTGCCCAACCACAGGGGAGTCTTGCATAGGGTCCTTTGGCAGGAACGCGCTGCAGCTTAGGTGGGAGTTGCAGGCCTGTTGTTTAGACGACTTCATCCATTTGATTCTACTCCTAGCATGTTCATTATTGGGGCATGTGTCGCCCTTTCCATTTTCAGTTGTTATTTGGATATTGTACTTCATCTATTTCTAGTATTGTCACTTTGGGATTTATTATATTCTGGATGGTTTACTTTAAGTTTTATTGTTAGTAGCCAGTTGTTGAATGCTAAATTATTGGATTGATTGTTTAATAAAATAAATAAATAAAACTTGAAAGGAATGTTAAAAATGGTTTTGACACTTAGCTTAATTAATTAGGGTGTTTAAATTGGAACGACAATGATGCTAAGAATGATCCAACTGTTCACATTAATTTTAATTTAATAAAGGAGTGATCGCCCGGTATTTAATTAGGCGGGGTGTCACAGGTGGTATCAGAGCATCAGGTTCTAGTGTCCTTAGGATCTGTACGACTTATTATGCTTTCAGCGTTGCTTTGTTTGTTATAGAGCCCTATGTTTAGGATTGTCGATTCCTTTGACGAGATTTCGTTCTCCTGCTATAATGTGTATACACTAGTGAATTCTAATTTTGTTCGGATGTGTGCGTGTACCGAGCGATGACGGATGTCAGAAGAGGACCGTTAAGCGTACATCAGGAGGCAGTGCTCAGTTGAGATTATGTAATATATCCGAGGATGATGACCATAGTCGATGTCACCTCCATTATGGCACGAGAAGCCACGAGTAGAAAGGCGATTAAGGTGCAATAATGATTTTCAAATGCTTTTATAGTCAAATGAGGTGCGAGGGTAAACTTACCCAACGTATTACAAAAACGTGTAGAGACTGTCAGTGGGAAATTATAGAAACGCGAAAATTGTATGTGTTTACCAAAGGAGGTAAAGTATCCAAAGGCTTAAATATAAGACGGAGTGTGGCAAACTGAAAGTGAAAATTTAGAGAAAATTTTCTTGGCTTTCGGGATGAAATTATAATGGTTGGAGTCAACCACCAATTTTAGAAGTGGAATGCTATGCCTATAGGAGAACCTTAGGTACAGTGTTGACCGTATGTTCCTTCCTCAACTGTTCAGGATGAGAAGCAAACGTGGTTCTGAACTCATCGCAGGAGGGCATGACAGAAATCCAATTGTGGATATGAATCCTAATCGTTAGCAAATTTTGTATCGAAAGAGGTAGATACAAGTGGAGGAAACGACTCCAAGTGGGAGGCCAAATTGTAATTATAGTTGATAATACTCGAGGAGGAAATTCTGATGGACGACCGATTCAGAGGTTGACAATGTCATATTTTGTCAATATAGATGATAACGCTTCTTTGTGGGGGAAGTTAAAGGAATCGAAGAATTTAGTCGAGAATAAGACTGAATACAACAGTGGTGGTATAGCACCACAAAAGGATATGGATACACATCAGAAAAACCATTTAAATGCTTCAGATAGTTAAATTCTTACAAAGTGATGGTAAATTCAGTAAGTACTATTATAGATAGTAACATGATCTTTATGGCCTAAAAAGCTAAGGGAACAACCAGGATGGCTAACAGGAATCGAGTCTACTAAAGTCCCAGAGAAGGACAATCCTAACCATGTTAGTAGGACAGGTGATAAGTGGATTATGTGTTGAGGTATTTTGGTGCAGAGTGAAATTGCTCGCGATAATATGTTCCAAAGTGAGAAAAAGGGACAAGAATACGGTGCCTAGTAAAGGACGACGATTAAAAATAATTTTGTTTTGGTTTGGGCAGACGTGTTACGTCCGAAAACCATTTGTGCAGTCAAGACGATTGCCAGGATGGATGTATAAGTTGTATCCTTAGAGGATGCGGCGTGTTTATGTGACACGAACGAGTCACCATATTTTGTTCATTGCTAGATTAGCATGTGAGACGAGTTTAATGCATATCATTATAAATGTTACCATTATGTGAATATTTTTCCTTAGTATAGCGGGATTTTTCTTTGGTGCTATCCGCGGGGGATGAATGAGTATATTAACAGTGTTTTATACTTTATTGTGGTTACTCGTTGTAGTGATGCGATACACGAGTATGATATTATCTTTGTTAAAATGTTATAGAAATGGGTAGTATGATAGTGGGAATTTATTGCAAGGCTATCGGAGTAGTTACATTAGTGCAACACGTTTTGTTTTGGCGAGGCTTTACCTGTAAGAAGGTTGGACTTGCACTTATATTATCTATCCTAGAGACTTTGGAGGAGATAGTGGGATCGAGATATTCGATACCAATGTATGTATAGACTTTGTTAGTATGATTCAGTATGTACCGGGATTTACCATTGAGCGAAAAGACTTGACTCGGTATTATGTTTAGCACTCCGGACTTAGTGATAGGAAGAGTGCAGTGTTATATTTATCCTTAAGAGATATGGGAGTTAAGAGTTATACCCCTAATGTTAGAAAAAGTAAATTTAGAGAATTTCGATCGTATGTATCCGAGGTTTATAGAATGTAATTACCATCAACCAATACAGGACGATAGTGAAATTGGTGAAACGTTCTTTGTTAAGCATAATTACGGGAGAAATTGTAACTTTTCTGTCTAGGGACGGAATAAAGGGGTATATACTATAGACGGAGGACCTAACGGATTTCGATAATCGACAATGCTAGGTAGTAGTGTATCGGGGGGTTCCTTATTTGGATTTTGCTTTGCGAGACATCCCACGCATGAAACTTAGCGTAAGGTTGGAAATAGGGAGACGTTTGGTCACTATTCCATGAGTTCGGTACCCTGGTCGAAATGGGATCAAGTAATTATGTATGTAAGTTGGAAGTTGAATTTTGTTTTAAGGTCATTGGAGCCGGATTTTTGTGGTAGGAAAGCATTAAAAGATATCCCCACGAGTTGAGGGGTGGAACGATGATAAGGAGAATTTAAGAATTTTGATTTCTAGGGTGATTGAGAGTACCCAACATAACCGCGTACAGAACACAAGGTGAATAAAGAGTTGGAATGATTTTTAGCATGGATTATCTGGAAAGAACTTTATATTATACAAAAGAGATGACCTGTAATTATTTTGATGAATAGAGCGTTAGCGATTTATTTTGGTTGTTGTACCTATTTGGGAAAATTGTTGTACTTATCTGAGGAAGGTTGAGAATTATTATTCCTCTTTTATTGTCATGGAATTTGAATGCCCTATTCCTTCTATTTCGTTGAATTTAGTTAGTCCTACAGATGAGTAGCACGCCGTTCGCTCTCCTAGGGCGGTCGGAGTGTTGCAAAAATTTGGACATCTTGGTTAACTACAGTTAAAATAGTCCGAGTCGAAGGGACGTGGTAATAGACGTGTGAAATATATGTTTGTGGGACTAGTATAACGAAGTGGAAGTGATAGAGTGGATTAAACGTCACATGAGGGGCGATAATCCATACATAAGTGTGCAATTAGAATAGCACGCCCTAACTTGATTGGAAGGCTGTGGGAAGCCATTCAAGAATTGGTATTCCTTGAATAGAGTAGAATTTAATTGTTATGAAGCACACCCGGAGCGGAGTTGTTATTAGTCAAGTGTGAGAGCGACATGCGCATACAAAGAGTAATGATGTTAGTATAGTATAAGAGATCCAGAAGTGCGCTTCGTGGAGAGAAGAGCACGGGTCGGAACTTTCGGCATACTCCAAGGAAGGAAGGGGAGTATTACGTGTCACTTAATGTGAGACATTTCAAGGGAAGAATCGATGTTTAGCAAGACGTAGTGAGTAGTCTCTACATGCACTGCCCATAGGTAAGGTTTGGTTGAAAGAGGAGAATCAACCAAAGAATTTTGTGTTTATCGAAAATTCCTGAAATTGGAAGAGGTTGGTAAAGTCGATAAATTTCTTGGATGGGTTGCCATCCTCAAAACAAGATCAAGGGTTTATCCCGAACATGTGAATTAAGTCGCCGAGAAGGAAGTGATTGATATTCCTTTGGGCTGGCTTACAATATTAACTAGTATGCCCCAGACTTCCTTTGAAAGGAAGGATCGCGCCAGTGCATGGTCCGACGCAGTATAAATTTCTGAATCAGGATGAGATTGGTTAATCCCACCTTTGATATGGGATTTCAGGAACCAACAGAGATAAGATTTCATTTCGAGTAGGATGTATCACCCTTAGCCAGGGAATAAGCGCATGGTGATTAAAGATTAGTGGAGCCACGTGAAGGAGATTTTGGAATCTTAGTACGATGATTTCAAGAATGCTTTGTAGAAGCACTCGTACCTATTTGTCGCGTACGAGGTACTTTTTAAGGTTTTTTTATGGAAGAGCCTCGACTATTCTCCTTCCGTATGTTTAGAGGAGAGTAGATAATCAGAATTTTTGGATCGGTCGAGAAAATATCCGATAACTATGGTGGAATTCCACGACTGTTTTAGGCAGTCAAGAGTGGTCAAATGTTCGTATGATCTTCTCAGAATGGGAATTTTGTGTATGAATAAATCAGAGTAGTTGTCATGTAGTGAGGTGCGGCCTCCTAATGATAGTGAGATAATGGAATTTATAACGTATAGACGTAACCTATTCAAATGTTGTCAGTTGGGAGTGCAATGTGAAGTGTCTCCAATGAGAATGTAAAACAATGTTGCTGTGAGGAAAAAGCTATAGTGATTGAGCGTCGTACTATGTAGATAGTTTGCGTACTGACAAGGATATCCAGAATTGTGCTACCTGGTAGGCCTTATTTTCCGAATTTCGGGACGAAATTCCGTTATTTGGGGGGAAGTATGTAATACCCAATATTTTCATGGCTTTTAAATTTAAGGATTTATTATATTTAATTGAGACAAATTAATTTAATTTTAATCCGAAATGTTGTTTTAAATATTTACTAGCGTGACAAGAGTTAGTAATTATTGGGAATATATTATTTGTTGCATATTACTGGATGAGTATAGTAATATATGAGATTTATTTTTATAATATTGTCACGTGTGAATAAAATGACAATTGTGGAAATTTAAGTCGGGACGCGCCTGTGTCGTGTCGAGACTAAATGTGGATTAATAAACGTGAATATTTTATAGGTTGTTCGTATGGTCATTTTGAGTGCGCCGACGCGTCCGAAAGGGTCGAGATAGTCAGAAAAGTATACCCGAGGGTTTGATTTGGGTCTCGGGGCATTTTTAGGCCTAATTAGTACCCCGAGAGGGCATTTTAGTCATTTTGTATTTTTGGGTAATTTAACCCACGAAAATTAAAGGGGTTATATCAAATGTTTAGGTTATCTCCTAGGGTTAGATAACTCAAAACACTAGAACGGCCATTGGAGAGGAGAGGAGAGAGCTCTCAAGGCATTCCAAGGCTCAAAACTCATCCGTTTACACCGCCGCCACCGCCAACGCGTAGATCGCGAGACGGGGAACGCAACCACACCAAATTCAACACCAAACCAGATTTCTGAAAATCCCAGGCAAGTGTTTATCTTGCTTATTTCGTTGATGCATCATCCATATTAGTTTAGGAGTTATTAGGATGAGATTTATGGAAGAAAAACCCAATTTGAGATGGGAAATTTTCATGTAGTGATGATTTATATGATATTCTGGAAACCCTTTGTCATGTAAAGGATTAAGAGTTTGATTAAGAAAAGAGTTCTAATCAGATAAAAACACTAAAACATTTATACCGGACGATTGGACCGTTGGAATTGGATGAAATTTTACAGAGAATTAGCTGAAGACGAGAGAAAGCTACAGAAAAAAATTCAGCTCGATCGGACTGTTCAATATTTTTTAATATTTTTTTTGCTAGACAGTTTTATGTTTTGAGGACTCTTAGCGAAAAAAAAATTCAATTAAAACTCCATTTTAATTTCGATTTCGAAACCGTTTGAAATTCTCATCTTTGAAAATAAAATTCAAAATCCTTTAATGTAAGGCAAAATCTATATTTTTGGGATATTTTGCATAAGGGATAATGTAAGTATGTATTAAAGGGGAGAGACACGTAAGAGAGAGTTACATTGGAACATAAATGGATATCTACTGAATTGTACATTTGGAAGAATAGAGTCCATGAGGGTTACGTAGTAAGTTGGAAAAACCCTTCGAATTAAAGTTAGAAACAAACCATTATACTTGAAAAATAATAATGGGAAAATAAGGATAAATGTTGTGAATGTGGGTTATTGGATAAACCTAAATTGATATAATAAAAGTGGTATATTTATATGATTGTGTATGCATATATTATATACTTGTGAAAATCATGCCCGCAATACTTGCTATCCCTGAGGTTTCCGCACTGGGACGATCTTATCTCGTGTGCCTTATGGGGGATATTGACTCGTACCCTAGAAGATAGAAATCCTAGGTACAGGCTATCGAATCGGTAGTCACGGTCCTAAGAGACGTGAGGGTATGTACTGACCTCTTGGACTTGAAAACTATGCTTCGCCTCAATATTATTTGTGTATGTATTTATACAGTTCGAGAGTGATCCCGAACTTGTATTCCCTTTAGTACGATTGATACGGGGATTGGATAGCAGAGTATGCCGCACCATAATTTTTATGTGGGGTGCTATTAGAATATATATATTATATGAGTATTTAATATATTCATGAACTTCTGAAATTTGGGAAACTGCCTACTGTGTTATGGTAAGTAAGACATGTATAATGACTCAAATTGGAAATACTTGTTTTGAAAAGTATAATATGATATTGTAAAACTTTATGGATCAATAAAGTTAAAATGAGCGTTTTGGTACTAAATGAAATTATCCTTTTAAACCATGATGTTGTTAAATCTTAAATCTTGAGAGTCACCTAAGATAAGTTAAATCCTTGGGGAAAGATAGTGTGATATATGATGAGATAAACCCTTGGGGAGGTTAGTGCGATAGGAGTGCACATTAGAAGAGAGGTGAGAATTTCTCAAGAGAGTGTCGTACTAATTTGTTGTTGCATTGGCCTGTATCAATTTAATTACTTGCTAAACGAATTTTTAAATCATATACACTATCGGGCTCTGACCCGTTTCTATTTCTCTTTCTCTCTTGTATATATATATATGTATATATTACAAGTGCCCAACCACAGGGGCGTCTTGCATAGGGTCCTTTGGCAGGAACGCGCTGCAGCTTAGGTGGGAGTTGCAGGCCTGTTGTTTAGACGACTTCATCCATTTGATTCTACTCCTAGCATGTTCATTATTGGGGCATGTGTCGCCCTTTCCATTTTCAGTTGTTATTTGGATATTGTACTTCATCTGTTTCTAGTATTGTCACTTTGGGATTTATTATATTCTGGATGGTTTACGTTAAGTTTTATTGTTAGTAGCTAGTTGTTGAATGTTAAATTATTGGATTGATTGTTTAATAAAATAAATAATTAAAACTTGAAAGGAATGTTAAAAATGATTTTGACACTTAGCTTAATTAGTTAGGGTGTTTAATTGGAACGAAAGTGATGCTAAGAATGATCCAACTGTTCACCTTGATTTTAATTTAATAAAGGAGTGATCGCCCGGTATTTAATTAGGCGGGGTGTCACACAAGGAACCCCCCGATACACTACTATACAGCAAGGTCGATCGTCGAGATCCGCCAGTCCCTCAGTACAATATATATATATACACACAATAAGAATTACTAATATTAGAGCACTAAGGATTAAACTTTTCCCCAGTCTTAACACATTGCCATATTCGTACGTGGGGTGTCTCGCAAAGTGAAATCCAAATAAGGAACCCCCCGATACACTACTACACGGCAAGGTTGATCGTCGGGATCCATTAGACCCTCGGTACTCGATTTATCCATATATATACATATTACCATATACATCCGAATCTATCTCCCGGAATGAGAATTTATTTCCATTACTGTCTTAAAACTTTCCATTTCCCTTCTTATATCCAGGAAATGTATATAAAAGCCAATTCATTATCATGAATTGCTTCAACATAATATATAACCTTTTAAAAAGCCAGTTTTATTATCATAAAAATACTTTTCGTTTCATATGCTCCCATTTCCCTTCTTCCATCCAGGAAATGCAATTGAAGTAAAATCATTTATCCCTTTTCTCTTCTTCCATCCAGGAAATGTAATTAAAGCCAATTTATTATCATAAATTGCTTTAATACCAATAATGTCCCACATTAATAAAAATAGTCATATATATATATATATATATATATATATATATATATATATATATATATATATATATATATATATAGCGTTCTAAGACCGCCCGCCCGGGCGCTCCCCTAAATGACCATCATCTTCCAGTGCCTATCAATTACGACACCTGGGCACCTATAAGCAAGACATCGGGAAGCGGCCATATGCCTGCGGGCTAGTCATAACCACACCCGGAATTACATAGCCATCGCAGAAAACATAACATAAACGCTCATATGGCCTAGGACTATATCCACTCTGCATTCACTAGCCAGAGGGCTTCACCTCACGCACGAACTTACCTTATGATGTCATTTAGAGAGGGTGTTAACCATACATTATTAATTATGAAAATCATTTCTTTTCCATTTTGAAAACATTCATATTTTATTTTCAAAATCATTAACATCATATCATATATATACTTTAATCACATAGTATATATATATACCCTATATTCCTTCTCGAATATATATAAATGGCCATATTTGACAAACCATCTAACGATGACCAATAATCCCAAAGATTCTCTCAAAGAATCATAATCATGCATTCATATTCGCATGATACTAAACCCAAAGTATTTCCTTACTTTGATAAATAATAAATACCTAAATCCCATCTAAGGACTTATTAGATATCTCCAATTATAACACTCCACACTAAGCGAATATATATGTCTATATTCCCAAATTATCCTAATCACCTCCTAGGATTTTCCCATAAAAATTCCAAATTGTATTTTAACTCCCCATACCGTTAAGGGAAGAAAACTAGCAATTCTGACCAAAGCGAATCGATTCGCCCCATTTGCGAATCGATTCGGGTAGGGGAATCGATTCGGCCCCCCAATCCGAATCGATTCGAAAAGTGTTCTGGAAACAGGTCCTTAATGGCGAGCCCACTGCAGAATCACATATCCCCTTTAGGCGAATCGATTCGGTTTGGATCCGAATCGATTTGGCCTGCTCGACAGCCACTGTTTGGGTGATTTCTCAAACTCCAAAATACCCAAAACTCAATCCAATCTCCATTTAAATCATAACTTGGATTTATTCCTACAAACCCAAAGTTTTCTTATCTCCTCAAGTTCTTTAGAAGTCCTAACATTCCATTTGAGAACCCCTAATATTTATCTCCAATAAGTTCTATCCTTGATTTCTAACTAACGATTTCGATCTCGGACAACTTTTCGTAGAAAAATCACTATAAATCCAAAAAAATCAGAAAATACGCGGTCTGCGCCCACGAGACGGCATCGAAAAGATCTACGAATTGCATTTTTTGACCAAGAGCCGAATCGATTCGCATCAGGGCCTAATCAATTCGGAAAGTCGCTACCTCACTATTCATCATCATCTCCAACGATCCCAAACCTACATTAATACACCTCCAAGCTTTTTATCTCTTCTCCCACCAACATTTAACTACACCTAACTATATATAAACCAAGGAAATAGGTTCTAATCATCCTAGAACCAAGAATCAACAATTAAATTCAAGAAATTCCTAAGTTTCTCCAAATTGATATTTTTCGGGGTTTACTCATTTAACTTTCGAGAAAAACCCGTTTGATCCAAAAAAACCCGACCCAAAATCTTTAGGGTTTGTTATTACCAACTATGATATGAGATATATGCTCAAAAGTAAATAAAAATAGTAAACGCTTGCCTCGTGGATATAATCCGACGACCTCGAGCCGAATCCCGCGGAGTTTGGCCGGAACCTCCCATTTTCTCCTCTTTTCTCTCCTCCTCTCTCTCTTCTCTATCTTTTCTTTCTCTTTTCTCCCTCTCCCCCTCTTTATATAGTGAGAAAAGGGTTTTAACCCTTAAAATCCAAAAACGACTCATTTACTCAATTACAAGCCCATTTAACTCCAAAATTCCCCGAAACTCAATTTTGACAATCGAACACTCTTTTTCGACTATCTCAAAAATTCCAAGACTCACGGCGCAGTCGAAATTTCCATCCGAGGTACTTGACCGCAAATCACTATTCTAACCCTTATAATTTAATGCGAGTTTTCCAATTAAAATCTTACCTTTTTTGTCGCTTTACTTAACTGCGACATATAATTAAAATACTTTGACCTATTTAGTCCCAAAAGAAATTACAACACCCATCGAAACTCATTAAATCCTCGAGAATCCCCAAAATCACTATTTCGAAAAAGTCTCCAAATTGCCAATTTATCCAAGTATGTAATTTAATTGTCTCCAAAAGGACGGGTTGTTACATACTCCCCCCCCTTATAATGGAATTTCGTCCTCGAAATTCAGATACTACCTACACCACAAATCCTAGAATCGTTCCAAATCATAATACCTCAAGGGGAACGATACTAACCCAATGGTTCCCAACCATATACCGTACTGCTACCATGGTTGTAAAGTGACTCCAATAGCGTCGCATTTCACCCATCATTTCTAGTGCCTAATAGCATAAACTTCAAATTTATATACCACGCCCCTTCTAACTCAGGCGGTATATAAACCAACTCACTATGGTGCCCATACACCCTTCTAACCTGTGCACATCTGCACATCGATAGCGAACGTCTGACACGTAACACTCTTTCCCAATAAGGGTCTCCTTTCCTCGGTGTAATACTCACACATGGGTCCTCCTAACCCGCGAAATTCATTCTCCTAACCTCGGCGCCACTAACTCTACTAAACTTACATCCTAATAATACTAAGGTCTATGCGAAGTCCTACCGACGTGAAACAAGCATAATCCTAATTATGTCCCTAGTGCCCAAGGCCTCTCTACACTTCTGACATTTGCTTGGTTTCATGCGTGGGACGTCTCGCCAAAGCAAAATCCAAACAAGGAACCCTCCTGTTACACTACTCCCTCGCGTTATCGGTCATCGAGATATAGCGACCTAAGGCACACCAGCGGGATGTCCTAAATCCTATCTTGCTAACCTACTAACGCATTCCTACTACTCTATCCTTCCACCCATAGAAAGGAAACCTAACAAATCGAAGTGCCCACTTTCTGAAAAAGTGTCACGAACATCATACCTAAAACATATCTTCTCAAAATTTGCCTTTTCATTAAGGCTGGCTATCATCCTCAAATCAATTGCTGTAATCCCTAGTTCACCCACCCACTTTGGCGAGAGGACCACTTTAGTACTTTTCCATAGCACAATATTTCTGATGATGCTCGAATCAACACCACCCTTCAAGGTGTTTGTGAGCTCAATTCAATGTTAACAATGGTAGCATAAGAGTATATACACATATAATAGAGGGAGGTGAGTAGAAGAGGATTTACACCGGAATATAAGTGGTTCAGCCAATCAGGCCTACGTCCACTGTGAAGGTGTGTGGCTGATATCACTGTATGAGGGCTCTAATGGCCATAGATACAATCTCTCAAGCTTTCTCTCTCTACTGCATATTTGAACAGAGCTTCATCTAGGGTTGCTAATTTTCGGATCCCCTTTAAGAAGGAGAAGACAAGTATATATAGTAGCTGGGGGGTGTAGTGCACCCCCCATGCATGCAATAAGCATGTGTGTGTGGATCTAGCCAATGCGATGAAGACAGCTGTCCCTGTCACATGTAGAGAATGATGATGAAATATTCCCCCCACGTTGGGGGAATGATTTATTACAACTGATTTGTGTCCACGTGTCCTTATCCACACATATGCCAATAAGAGCTTGGCCATCTGAGCTTGGTCACAACCTCGGCCTGGAAGAGTCCGAGGTTGGTAAGGTCTAGCTGTTTACCTCAATCCGAGATGAGACATAATGGTCTCGATTAATGTGAAGCCTAGGTGAGGTAAGTGAAGGCAAAAAGTCGGCCTGGGCCAAGGTTAAGCTGGAACATGTGAGGAACATCGGCTGATTCCCTGTTGAAGTTGGCCTTGATGGAGGTTAAGCTTATGTAACCTCGTCCTACTCCTAACTGAGGTTGTTAGTCCCTGAATGACCTAATGAATAACGATTCCATGTGTCGTGAGGACTTCTCTTGATGAGGATGGTAGTAACCTCGGCCATTGCCGACCTTGCCATGACCGAGGCTGTTGGTTATTGATCCATGGCCCTTCCAACGTCGGCCATGTCCTTAGCTGAGGTTGATGTCTCAGAGCCGAGGTGGTGTATTTGGGGCATATCAATCACCCCTAGCCCTTAGTTACCTGTATGGTCAGGTATCTAAGGGGTGTATCGGTCCGAGGTTGGATTTCTTCAAGTGTTAAATATCATCTTGACAAGTGTCAACCATTGGAGTAGGTAGCGTGCCTGACAGGTTTGATGATGGCTATCTTTTAGGCTCCTAAGGCAATGATGGGCCTTGGGAGGTGTGCTCCCACACTTAAGGTTTAAACCCCCAATCTTCTCTTTCTTCCTCATTTCTCTCCTTTTCCAGCCTCGAGTAATTTTTGTAACTTTCTCTCTCTAGAAGAACTTCTTGGGTTCGAAGTGCATTTTGGTGCTCCTTCCCCTGCTTCTCTTCGCTCTTCTTCAGGTACCTCTTGCCATCCCTTCTTTTTTATATTTCTGCCTTGGTATTGTTCTTGCTTTTTTCAGTGAGTTTTAAGAGATTTTCGATGAGATCTTCATTTTTTTTGGCGAACTGTTCTTGTGTGTTCTTCGTGGTTATTGCACAAAATTTGATAGTTTGATCCTTAATTGCATCATTCCATTTGCCAGTATTTGTTTGTTATTTAGGAGAGTTGTAAGTGTAGGGTCTGCCTCTTATGCTCAGACCCCTTTACCAACTCTTAGAGGAGTTCCCCTCTCTCAGAGAGAAGACTTTAGAGAAAATTAAGCAAATAGAAAGAGCGCAGGAGGAAGCTCGTAGGTCAGAGGAATTCCCCCTCAGACCTATCTTTCCACCACCTCCGAAGGTCGTATATCCTGAACCATTCGAACCAGCTAACCAAGCGGAGGTCCCTGCTGAACCCTCGCCAATGTCTGAGTCTGAGTCATCCTCCTTAGACCCTATGTCTGTGGACTCTTTTCAAGAGGCTATGGATTTTACAACTCAGCAAGATCAGGCCCCTGATCAAGAAGAGGTTTCCAATCGAGCCTCGTACCACAAAAGTTCAAGAACATCAACCTCTTCCTTTGAGGTTGAAATTTTTGGGCCAAGTGTGGCGGTTCCGCCAATCCTTAAAGCCATACTCTTGTTGGCAGTCACAGGGGCTGAGTTCGCTCAGAGGTTCCCAAGTGGTTCCCCATCGTTTGCTCAGGCTGACGTTGAGTTAGATGATGATGATGATGCCAAGAGCAAAGTTGACGTCTCTGAGGCAGTCGATATTAAGAGTACAGTCAGTGAGGTCGACCTTCTTTGCTTCAGATACTTATACTCTATCATCCCCTCCATACAACTCAGGATACCTCTGAGGGAAGAGAGGGCTTATGACAGTCGGGATGGTGAGATCTGCCTATACGAGTAGATGTTCAAGTTGGGCTTTCGTCTGCCCATCCATCCCATCATCAGGTCTATATTGGCCTATATCAACTTGGCCCCTTCCCAGTTGTTACCCAATGCTTGGAGGGTGATAATTGGTGCCATTGTCTTATGGAGGGTTGTTCATCACTCAGACCTTCCTGTCCAAGTCTTAATAGGATTCTATGTCCTTTCATCTGCCAAAAATCATCCGAGCTATTATCATTTTATAGCTCAGAAGCCTGAAAAGAAGATGCTTCAGATAACCCAAACCTCAAATCATAATTGGAAGCCACGCTATTTCTTTGCCTCAGGGCCATGGGAATTTGTCCCATGTGCCCGTTCTTCCTCATTAGAGCCGAGGATGCCTATAAAATGGGGAAAAGTTACAATGGCCGCTAAGGTCGACCCCGGTCTAAGCCAGTAAAATCTTCAGAAGGTCAAAGACCTTTAGGATCAGGGGGCGCATGGTCTGCTCGTAAGATTTGAACACCTGATGACCCCCTACTACCTCTCTGAGTCTGGTCTTGGGGGAAGTCCAATGGCCGAGCTTGGTAAGTACTTTTTATTCCAAGTTATACCTCTGAATTGATATATATATATCTGATTTTCTAACTCATACCTTTCTACTTTGCAGTGCGCCTAAAAGGAATTTCAGACGAGTTGTGGGAGATGGCCGCTCCAAGTCTTACAAGACTCGTCCAAAAGATAGGTCTGAATGCTCCTCCTCCCCCTTCATCTACGTCGAGGGCTGAGGCCACCAAGAAGAGGAAGGTTGCTAACCCTGACCATGAGGATCAGAGGCAGAAGAAGAAAGGTGGGGATCGTGCCATCCTTATTTCCTCTGAGGATGCCTTGATTGCTCGTTTGGAGCAATTAAAGATAGGTGATAATGTCATTGGCCAGAGTCTGAAGGCTTTGAATGCTATCGACTCTGTCATTACCGAGTCTGATAAGCGCTTCTGCCGGTCTATGGATAAGCCTCTGCTTGTCAAGTTCTCTCTTTATCGCTCTATTCAAGTAAGACCTTTAAGTGAAGTTTTTTCTTTGCTTCTTCATTTTTTACAAGTGTAACGTCGATATTTGAACTACATGAGACTCTAAACTGATTTCTTTGCTTATGTTCTGCAGGGTCTTTTCACAATGTATCATTACGTTAGCTGGACCTTGGGGAAACTCCCTCTGATAGAGAAGGGACAAGAGGCTGAGAAGACAGAAGCCACTTTAAACGCTGAAGTGGATTGTTTGAAGGCTGCTCTGAAGAAGGCCGAGGCAAGTGTTAAAGGGATGAGGAAGGACTTGGACAAGAAAAAGGAAGATGACGACACTGCCATGAAAACTCAAGTTGACTCCCTTCATCACAAGGTCGATGTTACAGTCAAGGCAACCTTGGAAGACGCCTCCAAGAAGATCTTGGAGGAGTACAGGGTTTCTAACGAGTTTGTCGGCTTTGGCTTCGAGTATCTGGAGAGGGGCGTCAAGGCAACTGGAAGATGGGCTGCCATGAAAGAGAAGGAATCAGGGAGTCTTGCAACTGCTGACTTCATCGACCTGGGTTATGCCGAACCCAAGTTTACTCAGGCCCTACAGGAGGTTGAAGAGGAGGGAGGTGCTGCCCTAATCGAGACTACCCCATAAGGTGGCACCATGACTGAGGATGTCGGTGCTCAAGATGAAGGGGTCGAAGAAGCTACCTCCAGGCAGGGATATGAAGGCGTGACCCCCAATCCTGAAGCTGTGAACACTTAGATTTCGTGGAGCAAATTTCTTTTTTGTAACCCCTAATTAGTTGTAACCTTTGAAGAACATCATCAGCTTATATTTTTGCATTTTATAATTGGATGACAACCTCGGAGGAAGGTTTTTACTTCTTCATTTGTTGATTTGTTTGTTGAATGCTTCTTTTCCATGCGATTTTCAGCTCTAAAGTCTTGGTGTAATGATGTCTGTTTAAACTAAATCAATAGTCTTATTGCAGACCTTGTCACCACATTATGATGTTATAAGGTCTGAGGTTATCAACTAAGACATTACCCTCACAAATAATTTTACCAAATTAATGATGTTAAGGGTCTGAGGTTATATAAGTATGATGTATGACCTCATACCTTGTCATCAAATAATGATGTTAAGTCCCGAGGTCATCACTAAGATGTTATCCCCATAAGTAATTTCACCAAATTAATGATGTTAAGGGTCTGAGGTCATCCAAGTATGATGTCTGACCTCAGACCTTATCACCAAATAATGATGTTAAGGCCTGAGGTCATCAACTAAGACGTTACCCTCATACATAATTTCACCAAATTAATGATGTTAAGGGTCTGAGGTCATCTAAGTATGATGTCTGACCTCATACCTTATCACCAAATAATGGTGTTAAGGCCTGAGGTCATCACTCAAGATGTTATCCCCATAAGTAATTTCCCAAAATTAATGATGTTAAGGGTCTGAGGTCATCCAAGTATGATGTCTGACCTCAGACCTTGTCACCAAATAATGATGTTAAGGCCCGAGGTCATCACTCAAGATGTTATCCCCATAAGTAATTTCACCAAATTAATGATGTTAAGGGTCTGAGGTCATCCAAGTATGATGTCTGACCTCAGACCTTGTCACCACATAATGATGTTAAGGCCTGAGGTCATCAACTAAGACGTAATTTCACCAAATTAATGATGTTAAGGGTCTGAGGTAATCCAAGTGTGATGTCTGACCTCAGACCTTGTCACCAAATAATGATGTTAAGGCCTGAGGTCATCAACTAAGACGTTACCCTCATACATTCTACTATTAGAGCACAATGAAGCAAGAACTGACATGGAAACTGTTCTCTCAATAATAATCTCTTCATAAGATGATATATTTACATAAATTTCTTGCAACATCATATGTAATACTTCTTCAGATGATCAGCATTCTAGGGATTGGCAAAAGGTTCCCCCTCTAGGTTTTCTAGCTTGAAGGTCCTGGGTATAACCTCTTCAACCACTTTGTAGGGACTGTGCCAGTTTGGGTGGAGTTTGTTTGCCTTTTGTAGTGTTTTCTTCATTACTAAGTCTCCCATGACAATGGGTCTTGATTTCACCCTCTGATTGTAGAATTTTGCTGCTCTCTGCTGGTAAGCTGCTTGTCTGATTTATGCGTCTTCCCTTCTCTCTTCAATCATATCTACGTCTAGTCTTATCCCTTAACTATTTTTATCAGGGTCATAGGTCTGAACCCTATGAGTAGGGAGTCCCACTTCTGTTGGTATGACGGCCTCAGAGCCATGTGCTAGCATGAACAGGGTTTCTCCTGTCGGTATTCTTGTCGTTATCCTGTAGGCCCACAACACAACATAAACCTCTTCGGTCCATCTCCCCTTAGATTCTTCTAACCTCTTCTTGATTTTGTTGAGGATTGTTCTATTTGTGACTTCGGTCTGACCATTTGCTTGAGGTCGGCCAGGAGAAGAGAAAAACTGCTTTATCCCAACTCTTTCACAATATTTTTCTAAGGAAGAGTTCTTGAACTGGGTTCCATTATCTGAGATGAGAGTGTTCGGGAGGCCGTGTCTGCATATGATGTTCCTCCAAATAAATTGGAAGGTATTCTGTTCTGTAATCTTTATCATCGGCTCTGCCTCCACCCACTTTGAAAAATAATTAATGGCAACTATTCGAAACTGGTAATTATTGACAGCTCTCGGCAGTGGTCCTACTAAGTCAATTCCCCATACTGCAAATGGCCAAGGGGAAATGATTGATGTCATAGGTTGATGAGGATGATGAGGAATAGTGGAGAATCTCTGACATTTATCGCACCTCTTCACATAAGATGCAACATCTTTGGACAAGGTTGTTCACCAGTACCCCTGTGTAATAATTCTCTTGGCCAAGGGTCTTCCTCCTATGTGACTGGAGAAATAACACTCATGTACCTCCTGTAAGATGTGAGGAACTTCTGTGGGATGGAAACATCTGAGGAGAGGCAATAGGAACCCCTTCTTATATATGATGTCTCCTACTATGGAGAATTTCGTAGCCCTGTATCTCAGTTTCCAACTTTCCAGCTTTGATTCCGGCAGCTCTCCCTCTTTGATATATCTGACGAGGGGGTCCATCCATGAATCTCGTAGATTCAAATTGAGATAAGGGTTGCTAAACTCTTCTTCCTCAATGGTCACTTTTGGTAAGACCTCGACCGGAACTGTCCTTCTGATGTCTATCCTCGTCACTGAAGCCAACCTTGCCAATGCATTTGCGTGGCTATTATTTTGTCGAGGTACTCTCTTCAGTTTTATCTCTTCAAATTATTCTAACATCATTATCACCCTCTTCAGATAATTAGCCATCCTTTCATCTTTGGCCTCATAGACCCCCAATACTTGATTGACAACTAACCTTGAGTCGCTATGAATTAGGAGTCGTTTTACTCCCAGAGTCTTTGCTAATGAGAGACCTGCTATCATGGCCTCATATTCTGACTCGTTGTTAGATGCCATGAAGTTAAACCTCAAAGTGTATTCAATGTTGGTACCATCTGGAGATAAAAGTATCAGCCCTGCACCGCTTCCATTATCACAGGAAGAATCGTCGACGAAGAGATTCCAGATGTCTGCATTCAATGAGAAGGCCCTTTTCGGCATGATTCCTCGCTTGAAGAGGTACCGATCCTCCTCGTTCTCCGCTATTCCTCTCCTGATCTTCTTGGGTACAACCTCTTCCCGATCTCGAAAGACGTTTGGTGCAATTTCTTTTGATTCATGAAAGACATTGTTACTTGACCTTTCAGCATCCCCTAGAACATTCTCTACCTCAGCCTCTTCTCATGTAAACTCGGCAACGAAGTCTGCTAGGGCCTGCCCTTTGATGGCTACCCTAGGCTGATAAGTAAGGTCATACTCTCCCAACTCAATGGCCCAGGTCATCAATCTTCCAGAGTTCTCAGGTTTATGGAGGACTTGTCTTAACGGGGAATCGGTGAGTACGACCATGGAATTGGCCTGGAAGTAGGGCTTCATTTTCCTTGAAGTATGTATCAGGGCATAGGCTAACTTTTCCATACGTGGATAATTTTTCTCAGACCCTTGAAGGTCTTTACTGTTGAAATATACAGGCCTTTGGATCCCAACGTCTTCCCTTACTATGGCTGCACTGATGGCTGATTCAGAGACTGCTAGATAAACATGCAATTTCCTTCCTACTATGGGCCTGGATAATAACAAGGGAGACCCTAGGTAAGACTTGAGTTGGTTAAAAGCCTCTTCGCACTCTTTGTCCCACTGGAAGGCCTTTCTAAGCACCTTAAATAATGGAAGGCACTTGTCCGCTGCTTTGGAAACAAACTTGTTGAGTGCGGCCACTCTCCCCGTGAGACTTTGGACGTCCTTGATACTCCTCGGTGTCTTCATGTCAAGCAAAGCCTTGATTTTCTCAAGGTTAACTTCTATTCCTCTTTAATTTACGATGAACCCAAGGAACTTCCCAGCTCCTACCCCGAAGACACACTTTGTCGGGTTCATTCTGTATAGGTCTATGGTATCGAAAGTCTTTTCTAGGTCTTCCACGTGGGTGTAGGCCTTTAAGCTCTTCATCAACATGTCATAAACATACACCTCCATAGTCTTACCTATCTAGTATTCGAATATCTTATTTATAAGATGTTGATTTGTTGCTCCTGCATTTTTCAAACCGAAGGGCATCACTTTGTAGCAATATGTCCCTTTGTCGGTGATGAAGGCTGTCTTCTCTGAGTCTTCTGTATCCATGAAGATCTGATTATAGCCTTAATACGCATCCATGAAGCTCATGCCCTTCAGTAGCATCTACCTTCTGATCTATCCGAGGTAAGGGATAGCTGTCTTTTGGGCAAGACTTGTTCAGGTCAGTAAAATCAACGCACATTCTCCATTTTCATTTGGTCTTGGGCATAATGACTGCATTCGATAGTCACTCTGGATATATGACTTCTCTGATAAATTCAGCCTCTTCAAATTTTTTAACCTCTTCCCGGATGACGTCGTACTTCTCCCTGGAGTAAACTCTTCGCCTTTGTTTGATAGGCCAGGCATCTTTAGTCACGTTGAACTTGTGACACATAACCCTAGGGTTGATGCCGGGCATGTACGCGTAACTCCAAGCGAAGACACTCTGCCTCTTCCTTAGGAAGTTTATCAGCTCTTCCTTAATTTCTGATTTTAAGGCTTTGCCGATCTGGATGGTTTTTTTCGGCTCATCCTTAGTAAGGATGATGGATTCTACCTCTTTTGCGGCCTCTCCCTTCTTTAAATTTGTTTCATCTCTTGAGTCAAGTGTATCAATATTATAAGTGGTGGTTGCCCTCTTGTGGGCCTCTCTCTCTTCAGTCGAGTTGAAGTAGCATTCCCGTGCTATGGTCTGGTCACCCTACACTTCCCCTACCCTATAGGGGGTCAGGAATTTTAGCATCTGGTGAACCGTCGACGGCACAACCTCAAACTCCTTAAAGTATACTCTTCCTATGATGAGGTTATAGGTTGAAAAGACGTTTTTGTCCATTACGAAAAAGTTGATCTTCCGAGTTAACCTCTTAGGCCATTCATCACCCATCCGTACATCCATCTCATACATGCCCAATGGGTGAACCTTTTCACCGCTGAATCCCATCAAAGGGTGATGATAGGGTACCAGCCTAGCTCTGCTAAGACCTAGTCTCTTGAAGCAGGGCCAAAACATCACGTCTGCATAACTCCCCCCATCCACGAGGATTCTCTGCACCTCGCATCCATGCACTCTTATTGTTATTACCAAAGGGTCATCATGTAGGGCTAAGATACCTTTGAAGTCGAGTCAGGAGAACCCAACTATAAGTGTGTCCATGTCCACCTTCTTTCTCTTCTGCGGTGTATCGGAAGACGTTAGATTTATAACTTCAACTTTGGTCACTGACTTGGCCTTTGCCACATGAGCTTTTCTGTCATCCACTTTAGAGCCCCCTCCCGCGAGCCCTCCGTATATGGTGTCAACACCAAAGGAGATCATGCCAACCCTCTTCACCGGGGTGTTGTCATCTTTTAGTTGGAGGTCCGGATCGTCTTCATCATCACCTTCTGAATCATTGTCTCTTCCAGCTGGGGCATTGTCACAACATTTGTCGTTTCTCCTATTTTTAGGGTCATCTCTTCCACCTTTTGGAGCCTTGCCATCAACATACTTCCTCAATTTTCCAAATTTTAACATCTTTTCAATCTCATCCTTCAAGGCGAAGCACCTGTCTGTAACATGGCCATAGTCCTGGTGGAACTCGCACCACAGGTTCTTGTTCCTCTTATGTGGAGGGGCCTTAAGTTTCTCCGGTCATCTTAGATACCTGCCATTCTTGATCTGGTTGAGGATATGTTCACAGCTCACAGTTAGAGGAGTATAGTGAGCGAACTTGTCATCGGCTGACCTCTTCTTTCCATCTTTCTTTCTTTGGGACTTCCCTCTACTACCGTGGTTCTCATCCTCATACTTGGCAGCCATTACCTCTTCGGCATTCATGACTTTTCCCGTAGTTGCCAATAGCTCTACCACAGACCTGGGAGGGTCTTTCGCGAGTTTCCACAATAACTTTCCTTTCTGAAGACCTCATATGAGGGCGGTCATGGATACATTCTCTTCATAATCTTCAACCTCAAGTTTTTCTTTATTGAACCTGGCGATGTAGTCTCTTAGGCTCTCGTCTTTGCCTTGCTTGACATACAGCAGGTGAATGGTCTTCTTTTGAGGTCTTACCCCAAAATAGAAGTTGTGAATGAATCGTTCAGCTAAGCCCTTGAAGTTCTCAATTGAATTCTTCGAAAGAGAAGTAAACCAACTGTGTGCTGCTCCTGTCAAAGTCCCGGAGAAGGCCCGACACTTCATCTCATCAGGTATTGAGTAGATGTCTGTCGCTGACTGATACATCTCAATGTGATGTACAGGGTTGGTGCTACCGTCATACTTGGGAGACACCGCGAGTGGTTTGAACTTAGCAGGGGTTGGAAAACTCACTATCCTGGCCACAAATGGGGAGCCTTTGGAGAAACCTCTTTGCAATGGGTCTCGGCTTTTAATGAGGTTTCCTATCTTTTCCTCAAGACGTTGAATAGAGTCATTCCAGGGTCTCCCACCATCGGCCTGGCCGAGGTTGTTCCCAACCACCTCTAAGGGGTGGACTAAGGGTTCCCCAGCCATAGCACAATGTAGGTTGTTGACCTCTTCTTGGTCTCTACCTCTTCCTGCATGAGGTCGACCTTGGTGAGGCCGACGTTGTCTGTCTCCTCTTTACTAGCCGGCGGCACTCCTTGACCTTGATAACCTCTGTCTTAGGTCATTTACTGGGCCTAACCTTTTAAAGCCTGACCCTCAGCTCAGTCGATCAAAGGAGAATCCTCGTCGTTGGGCTTCCTCGCCTTTTCTGCCTTCACAACCTTGGCTTTGTTGGATAAAGCGAACTGTATTATTCAAAACCTCATACGGCTCCCAACAATCTTCCTGGACCTCTTCCGCCTCGAGATCATCATACATGTCCTCATGGCAAGGGTTTCCTTGCCTCCCCAGGCGTAAGCGCCTAGGGTCAGCAACGTCCCTCCTTCGCTGGGGTGTAGGTTGGTCCTTCCTCGGTGCCTGGGGTGGTCCCTTGGCATCAGGATGAGGCTGGACCGCTGCCGAAGTTATCATTTCCGGTGAGACTCCAGGTGACCTCATCATATTTTGGCTGAGCTGTGCGAATTTCTCCTGCATAGCTTGTTGCGTTGTAGCCAAAGATCTCAAGACTGTGGCTACCTCTGCTATTTTGGACTGAGGTGGTGCATGGCTAGAAATAGGTCCCCTCACACCAGGCGGCGGAAGAGGCGGTGGTAATTCTAGTGCCATATGTTAACACTAAAGAGTTTGAGTAGCAGATGAGCTTAATACCTTAAAGGACCTCTTTCAATGGTGAAGCAGATCCACGCAAGGGGTGGTGTCTGGTTCACCACCAGAGTCTCCGATGAGGTTAAGCAGAAAAAGAGGAAGAAACAACTTCTCTTCCCACATGCGGTGCCAAAATGATGATGCTGGAATCAGCACCACCCTTCAAGTGTTTTTAGCTCAATTCAATGTTAATAATGGTAGCATAAGAGTATATACACATATAGTAGAGGGAGGTGAGGAGAAGAGGATTTACACCGAAATATAAGTGGTTCAGCCAATCAGGCCTACGTCCACTGTGAAGGTGTGTGGCTGATATCACTGTATGAGGGCTCTAATGGCCATATATACAATCTCTCAAGCTTTCTCTCTCTACTGCATATTTGAACAGAGCTTCAGCTAGGGTTGCTAATTTTCGGATCCCCTTTAAGAAGGAGAAAACTAGTATATATAGTAGCTGGGGGGTGTAGTGCACCCCCCATGCATGCAATGAGCATGTGTGTGTGGATCTAGCTAATGTGATGAAGACAGCTGTCCCTATTACATGTAGAGAATAATGATGAAATATTCCCCCCACGTGGGGGGCATGATTTATTACAACTGATTTGTGTCCACATGTCCTTATCCACACATATGCCAATAAGAGCTCGGCCATCTGATCTTGGTCACAACCTCGGCCTAGAAGAGTTCGAGGTTGGTAAGGTCTAGCTGTTTACCTCAATCCAAGATGGGACATAATGGTCTCGGCTTATGTGAAGCCGAGGTGAGGTAAGTGAAGGCAAAAGGTCGGCCTGTGCTGAGGTTAAGCTGGAACATATGAGGAACATCGGCTGATTCCCTGCTGATGTTGGCCTTGATGGAGGTTAAGCTTCTGTAACCTCGACCTACTCCTAGCTGAGGTTGTCAGTCCCTGAATGACCTGATGAATAACTATTCCGTGTGTCGTGAGGACTTCTCTTAATGAGGCTGGTAGTAATCTCGACCATGGTCGACCTTGCCCTAACCGAGGTTGTTGGTCATTGATCCATGGCCCTTCCAACGTCGGCCATGTCCTTGGCCGAGGTTGATGTCTTAGAGCCGAGGTGGTGTATTTAGGACAAATCAATTTCCATAACCATACTATCATCACATGGCTCATAGTCTATAGTGGTTCATCCACACTATAAGACTTTTCCACAAAACCAACATCCTTGCATCCTATAACATCTCTCCACCCCCGATGCCGTTAAGATTCGTGTGTGGAGCGTCTCGCAAAGAGAAATCCAAACAAGGAACCCCTCCACACACTCTTACTTAACTTTTTCGATCATGGAGGTCCGTTATTTCAACATGCAACCGGGATAACCCTATACCCTATTCCAACAAAAATGTGGTCTGAACTCCTATCTCTAACTAAGAGTCACCCCACCCAGCGCTCGCACTAATTTTAAGTCCTTGCGCAAACAATAATGAGCTTAATCCTACAGCTCAACAATAATCCTGCGGCCTTAAATCATATCTATAAGGTCGCCACATACTCACATTACGATAATGAAACCTCTGCTCATCGAAGTTCCATCTACCCATAAGAATAATGGCGAACTCAACCTGTATCCAGGTGAGAAATCATAACAACAATCCATTCCACCCTAGAACTGCGGACACGATAGTCTTGCCATCATTAGCCTGCTATCGCTCTGAAAATACCAATATATATATACTCACCATATCACCATACTTGTATAAGCATATAAGACGAGTATCATAACCCAAATATATATATATATATATATATATATATATATATATATATTTAATATATCAACACCCGCCTCTATGGAGGATGAAGGAAATTAAAACTCCTCTACTGCGGACAACACATAGACACACATGATATTATGTTATCGCCACGAAACTCAAATTACACACACGAGTCTAGGGCTAACTAATACCATGACTTTATCTAGTCACACCAAATATACCTCTTCCTTCTGAGGTGAAACTCATAACAACAACTTTGTTTCACAAATTCCTCGGGTCGATGACCACTAATGGGGTCCTCGAACATACCCATTCTCCATATCACTCTTTATCCACTGCCAGCCTCTGACCTATCCTTATGTGAATAATTCAGAACTGCATTCTTCTCATCCATGCTGAATCATGGGGACTCACGGTTAAGACTATCCGTAAGATCCCTTTCAAACCCTTAACTTTACTGAAAATTCAACCTTAGTACCACTCTCTACTATAGCGGTACTTCAATACTCATGACTATTATACTTTAGTAGTCGTCACGAAAATCCTTAGCAATTTCGACAGGGAGAGTGACCTCTACTAAGGTCCTCGTCCCCAACTTCTACCAGCTTCTCCAACTAAGCCCCACCTCCTACTGCCATCCAAGCCCCGCACACGATTCTCAAACGAGCGCGCAAAAGATCGCCATAATCTTATAATATGGCAGGAGAACGAAATCTCACAAGAGAAATCAACAATCCTAATCCCGAGGCTCTATAACAAATCGAGAGCAATGCTGAAAGCGTAGTACGCCCGCACAGATTCCTAAGGACACTAGAACCTGATGCTCTGATACCATCTGTGACACACCGCCTAATACAATACCGGGCAATCACTCCTATATAAAATTAAAACAGGAGTCTCATATGGATCATTCTTAGCATCACTGTCGAAAATCTATTTAATTACTAAAAACCTATTAGGCCAGTGTCAAAATTTTACTTAACTACTCTTTTTAAACAACTAAAATTAAAACATCCACACAGTTTGCATAAATAAAACAAAAATTAAATAAAATAACCGAACACTCGGTCAAAAATATACAACCATATCGAATGTAGTGCTCAAAGAATAAATAAATATAATTGGACCATTGGCCCGAATGTTTACACAATACCTACTATCTAGATTACAAAGATGGAAGTGGCTATCGAGAACCTGCACGCATCCACAACTACTGCAGCTGACGTCTGACTCGAAAGATGTGTCATCCAGGCATCTCTGTGTTTGGACACCTATATAATATATATATATAGCAAGAAAGGGAAAAGTAGATAACCGGGTCAGAGCCCGAGTTTTGAAAATATTTAGCAAGTGCATAAATGCCTTATTTTTAGAAAAAGGTTTTATCTCATATTTAAATTTGGTATCGCACTCCCATGAGATACCCCTCACCTCTCCACTAACAGTGCACTCCTAGCGCATCCCTCTAAACATCCTAGTCAAGCTACCCTACTAAACTAGTCTATCACCCAACCACTATCGACCCTTGATAGTCCAAGTAATGTACTAAGGGATAAGTTTTTCCCCAGTCTCAACACTAAGCCATGTTCGTGCGTGGGGTGTCTCTCAAAGCGAAATCCGAACAAGGAACCCCCCCGATACACTACTACACGGCCAGGTCGATCATCGAGATCCGCCAGTCCCTCAGTACAGAATATATATATATATATATATATATATATATACCATAAGAATTACTAATATTAGAGCACTAAGGATTAAACTTCTCACCAGTCTCAACACATTGCCTTATTCATGCGTGGGGTGTCTCGTAAAGCAAAATATAAACAAGTAACCCCCCGATACACTACTACGCGACAAGGTCGATCATCAGGATCCATTAGACCCTCGGTACTCGATTTATCCATATATATACATATTACCATATACATCCGGATCTATCTCCCGGAATGAGAATTTATTTCCATTACTGTCTCAAAACTTTCCATTTCCCTTCTTATATCCAGGAAATGTATATAAAAGCCAATTCATTATCATGAATTTCTTCAACATAATATATAACCTTTTAAAAAGCCAGTTTTATTATCATAAAAAAGCTTTTCATTTCATATGCTCCCATTTCCCTTCTTCCATCCAGGAAATGCAATTGAAGCCAAATCATTTATCCCATTTCCCTTCTTCCATCCAGGAAATGTAATTAAAGCCAATTTATTATCATAAATTGCTTTAATACCAATAATGTCCTACATTATTGAAAACAGTCATATATATATATATATATATATATATATATATATATATATATATATATATATATATATATATATATATATATATATCATATAACGCGTTATAAGACCGCCGCCCGAGCGCGCCCCTAAATGACCATCATCTTCCAGTGCCTTTCAATTACGACACCTGGGTACCTATACGCAAGACGTCGGGAAGCGGCCATATGCCTGCGGGCTAGTCATAACCACACCCAGAATTACCTAACCATCGCAGAAAACATAACATAAACGCTCATATGGCCTAGGACTATATCCACCCTGCATTCACTAGCCAGGGGGCTTCACCTCACACGCGAACTTCCCTTATGATGTCATTTAGAGAGGGTGTTAGCCATAAATTATTAATTATGAAAATATTTTCTTTTCCATTTTGAAAACATTCATATTTTATTTTCAAAATCATTAACATCATATCATATATGTACTTTAATCACATAGTATATATATATATACCACATATTCCTCTTCGAATATATATAAATGGCCATATTTGCCAAACCATCTAACGATGACCAATAATCCCAAAGATTCTCTCAAAGAATCATAATCATGCATTCATATTCGCATGATACTAAACCCAAAGTGTTTCCTTACTTTGATAAATAATAAATACCTAAATCCCATCTAAGGACCTATTGGATATCTCCAATTATAACACTCCACACTAAGCGAATATATATGTCTATATTCCCAAATTATCCTAATCACCTCCTAGGATTTTCCCATAAAAATCCCAAATTATATTTTAACTCCCCATACTCTTAAGGGAAGAAAACTAGCAATTCTGACCAAAGCGAATCGATTCGCCCAATTTGCGAATCGATTCGGGTGGGCGAATCGATTCGGCCCCCCAATCCGAATCGATTCGAAAAGTGCTCTGCAAATAGGTCCTTAATGGCGAATCGATTCGGTCTAAATCCGAATCGATTCGGCCCACTGCAGAATCACATATCCCCTTTAGGAGAATCGATTCATCCTGGATCCGAATCGATTCATCCTGTTCGAGGGCCACTGTTTGGGCGATTTCTCAAACTCCAAAATACCCAAAACTCAATCCAATCTCCATTTAAATCATAACTTGGATTTATTCCTACAAACCCAAAGTTTTCGTATATCCTCAAGTTCTTTAGAGGTCCTAACATTCCATTTGAGAACCCCTAATATTTATCTCTAATAAGTTCTATCCTTGATTTCTAACTAACGATTTCGATCTCGGACAGCTTTTCGTAGAAAAATCACTATAAATCCAAAAAAAATCAGAAAAATATGCAATTGAATCCCACGCGACCGTATAGGAAAGATCTACAAATTTCATTTTTTGACCAAGAGCCGAATCAATTCGCATCAGGGCCGAATCGATTTGGAAAGTCGCTACCTCACTATTCATCATCATCTCCAACGATCCCAAACCTCCATTAATACACCTCCAAGCTTTTTATCTCTTCTCCCACCAACATATAACTACACCTAACTATATATACACCAAGGAAATAGGTTCTAATCATACTAGAACCAAGAATCAACAATTAAATTCAAGAAATTCCTAAGTTTCTCCAAATTGATATTTTTCGGGGTTTACTCGTTTAACTTTCGAGAAAAACCCGGTTGATCCACAAAAACCCGACCCAAAATCTTTAGGGTTTGTTATTACCAACTATGATATGATATTTATGCTCAAAATTAAATAAAGCAAGTAAACACTTGCCTCGTGGATATAATTCGACGACCTCGAGCCGAATCCCGCTGAGTTTGGCCGGAACCTCCCATTTTCTCCTCTTTTCTCTCCTCCTCTCTGTCTTCTCTCTCTTTTCTTTGTTTCTTTCTCTTTTCTCCCTCTCCCCCTCTTTATATAGTGAGAAAAGGGTTTTAACCCTTAAAACCCCAAAACGACTCGTTTACTCAATTACGAGCCCATTTAACTCCAAAATTCCCTCAAACTCAATTTCGACAATCGGACACTCTTTTCCGACTATCTCGGACATTCCCAGACTCGTGGCGCAGTCGAAATTTCCATCTGAGGTACTTGATCGCAAATCACTATTCTAACCCTTATAATTTAATGCGAGTTTTCCAATTAAAATCTTACCTCTTTTGTCGCTTTACTCAATTGCGCATATAATTAAAATACTTTGACCTATTTAGTCCCAAAAGAAATTACAACACCCATCGAAACTCATTAAATCCTCGAGAATCCCCAAAATCACTATTTCGAGAAAGTTTCCAAATTGCCAATTTATATCCAAGTATGGAATTTAATTGTTTCCAAAAGGACGGGTTGTTACATGCCACTAGGCCCCCTAAATGGGACAAATTAGGGTCCGTCATCGAGAACAAGATAACATTACTAGCTAGATCCCTTGAGTTTCTCAATGCGATCATCGGCTCGGGGTGCACTGATTGGAGGAAGGTGCCAAATGAGCTCAAGATCTCCATCTGGGGGGAACTACAGGTAGTTTATTTATATTTATATTTTATAATTTAAATACAACTAGCACTTACTTTCTTTTTTATTAGTATTCATTTGATAGGATCAATTCGGCCTGCCCCCACATGTTCGTGACTCCATATTGGAACAGTTGAGAGATCAGTATAAGATATGGAAGAAAAACATTCAGGCACGGTACATTAGGCCGACAAAGAATTTTTGGCTACATACGCACTCAGCCAAGTGGTCAGAGCAGATCACAAGGGGAGGACTCGGAGTGAGCTCTCGAGTGGGGAAGATACAGGTAACATCGAGTTAGGACACTCATGACGATAAGCTAAAAAGGTTGTAGGCAACAGTCCTAGATATGTACACCTTCATATAGTGTCAATGGGGGTCCACCTCTGATAAAGGCAAGGGAAAGGGAAAGGGGAAGGGGAAGGAGGTAAACGATACGCACATACATTATCGATACGCACGGGCAAGGGCAAGTTTCCTCTGCAATGGACTTGTCGATACGCACAGGCTTATCGCCCTTATATGATTCATTTCCCATCTTGACCCCCATCGAACGGCCTATGTTAACAATCAATTGGACAATTATGTTTTTAATAGACATATTTGGTGGCACTCCAATAGCGAGGGGGTTGAGGGACCCGAACACCCACCCGAGTATGTTGGTTTATGGACGTGCCATGCAAGACTTTGAGGCAAAGGTTCACATCACACATATTGTGACCGTAAGGGAGAATTAACCTTTCTGGTTGCAAGAACTATGCGATGTTCGACGAATTGATGGGTGTTTCAATTCATATGTTACGTGGTCTTCCTCCCTCCTCCAACCTACCGTAGACCCTACTCCACAACATTATTTGTATTTTTATTTGGATATTGTATATTATTTATATTTATTTTATTTGGTTATGGATATTTACATGTAGTTTGGTTTTAGTTATGAATATTTCTACTGGTTATTGAATATTGAATGATGTTTGATATATATGATGTTTGGACAATTTAAAATTTACTATAACAGACAAAAATATACTAATGGGCAGTGGTAATGGCCATACTGCCTAGCATTTTTTTTAAAATCTTCCCAGATTTGTCACGAACTTTGACCGTGACAAGTTCGTGACAAAGAAAACTTGTCACAGTCAAAGTCCGTAACAAGTTTTTATTTATCACGGACTTTAATCTTGACAATTTTTCCTTTGCCACAGACTTGTCACGGTCAAAGTCTGTGACAAATCTAGTAAACTTGTCACGGTCATTGACCCTGATAAGTCCGTAACAAATCTCTTTGTCAACCCAAAACTTATCACGATCTTTGACCTTGATAATTTTGACTTGTCACGATTTTAGACCTTGACAAGTGGGCAGTTTTGGTGTAGTGACTGATCAATCTATTTACCAATTTCATGGGGTGTCACAGTCACCCCCGAGGTTAAACAACCTAAAATAAATATGCATGTGTCTCGTACAATCATAACACAATTAATACTCCGGAATAATTATCATCCATTGATTAATTTATTTCTTAGTATTGAAAAATCTGGAACCCCGGATTTAAAATTTTCAATTAAAATATGATTTCCTTTTAAATAAACACATGATGCGGAAGCGTAGAGTGATGGTTCAACTTTAAAAACAAAACAACGAAATTTTAATTCCTTAAACAAATTAAAATTACACCAAGTGAAGTAAAGAATTAATCAATTAATATATTCAGTTAAACCAATTAATTAATCCAAGTCCTAGAATTTGCCTAAGTCATATTTATCAATATTAGCAAATTAGGCGAAACCAAATTTTAGCAAATGACTTGAATTAAATAGACTTTACCCAATATTTAATATAAGTCCCAAATTAAAGTGAGTGTGATAACTTAAACCAAATTTTATCTTGAATTATCCTAAGCATGCGTTATAAATTATTTAAGCAAGATAAAATAAATCAATCACACTACGCCGCGATGTACGAGGAAAAACCCAAGACGGGAAACAACCTCGGACGACCCTAGCCACAAATCCACTAGATACGGAATTACAATTACAAGACAGATAGACTTACAACACACGACTCGATCCCTATCAAGCCCCGATGCTTCTTCTTGTAGAAACCTCTTCCTAGCGAATAACCTTGGAACACCACCGCGGTCTCGGAATCCACCGATAGGACTTCATATGGTCACCGTCACCCTAACATGAAGCCTTTCTCCAAGCGAGTAAAACAACATAAAACACTTCTTCTTTCTTTGTGGGAGGTAGAAGCAAAACCAGAAACTTCTCTTCAATTCGGTGTAGAGAAAACCGGTGCCAAACTCCAAGAAATTGATATGTATATAAGAACTTGGATAAACAATATGGGTGTACAAACTAGAGTGGTAAGTGAATTTCTCTTTGAAAATTATCACTCAAAACATGAACATTTTCCTTAAAACAATTTGCTCTCAAACTCTCTCTATGAGATAAAACTAGATTGGAAAAGTTAGATTGGAAAATGTTATTCCCGCACATAATAAAGTCTGAAAAAGTTGGTTAAAAACCAAGTGGGGAAGTGGGTGCAAAACGGCCAAAAACTGTTCCCGCCTGGCATCTCGTTCGAACGACTTTTCGTTCGAACGAAATCTCGTTCGAATGAGATTTCTAACGATGCTCCAGTATGGACTCGTTGGATATCTCGTTCGAACAGAAGGTTCATTCAAACGACATATCGAATGACATGTCAGTGACCTAATATGGGAACTCGTTGGCAGGTTCGTTCGGACGACATTTTCGTTCGAACGACAATCTCGTTCGAACGACTCTATCGAACGAAAAACCAGAAAGTTTGAAAATTCTTGTTTAAGCCCAGAAAATTTATAAACATTTATTTAAAGTTTTAATGAATTCTTTCTTAAAACAAAACGCAGTTTTTATAAAACCTAACATCCAATAAACTTGTTCCAAGCTCCTATATATATAATATTGCATTCATACCTTGGGAGCATGGAACTATGGTTGATGACGTAGAAACGAGGCACGCAAAACGGTATATTTGATGAAGCTTTATACTCTTTGCCGCTACGTCTTCAACAAACACTTCATAGGCTTGAGAGTATTACAATTACATACTATCCTATGAATAAATGTTTTTGTCCGGAATTGAGCCAAAACTATATATGGACTCAATTGGAAATTTGTGTCCTTACAAGTATCATCATATTTAATATTGGGAAAGGAAAATTATTTGATGAGAATTTTTTCCTAAGAGAGACGAAGTTTTTTTAGATCCTTCAAGAATTTTTTTTAGGACTGTATTTATGGAAGAAATTTGTTTGAACGTTGTGAAATTGAAATAAGTATTGAGAGAAAAATCGGAGGGGGTGGAGGAAGTGGAGAAGATTAAATCTTCTAAACTCCCACGTTTTTAAAATCGTGTTGAAAATAATTTTTGTAGTCAAAACAAACAGTTTATTATATTCAGATTTTTCTTTATAAAATGACATAATTTTTCCCCAAAAAATAAAATCATAATCATCCCAAGCTCCAAACCCTATATGCAGCACCTCGACCCAGACACATGCGCGAGTAGGTCGGTCGAACAACGGTGGTAGTGCACGCGCGTGTGTGGGCTTTGGCTCAATAAGTGAATCCACCCATTACCCATAAATTTTTAATGCCCAAAGGGCTTGCCCATTAGAGCCAAATATTATGTAAACTCCACTTTTGTATATTAAATCGATGTGAGACAAGAGGTAAGTTGGACAGTCAAAAAATTTATAATCAATTATATCTCTTATGTAAAGTAATACTTACTTTTTTCAAACTATTACAACCACATGTCCTAATAATCCTCCACTAGTAAAATTTAAAATAAACATTTCCATCGAACAATATTTCATAAGATAATGCATAAATAAAGGTCTCTTTTTACTTGAATCTTTACTTTGTAAAGATAATTGATAATTTAGTAGAGTAACCGCAATTTTGAACTCTATCTCTGATAACATAACATACACAAACCTAATTGGGTGTAGTTATAAAGCCAATACATCATGATCGTATGCTTTTATCCCAGTATAGTGAATGCTCTAAGGAATTTGCCTAAAATTACCATAGGAAGAAACCACACCTCCACATTACTATATGTTAGACTATCAAGGATACCTCTGTATCTAGGTACCCCACTCAGCATAGAGTTATATATATCTTTAAGAGTTATATTAACTCAACCTCAACTCGCTTCAGGATATCATGCTTCATAGGGATGGACTCAGAGTAAAACCTCATTCTTAATAAACAACGTGATTCAACCCACATCACTTCTGACGCATTGTTGCTCTTTGAACCTATCTCCATGTATATACACTATATAGGTAGGGTACCATCACAAGTGGATTAATTGTCTAAGACCTTTAGTCCCATCCCTTTCGAGGTGTTCCACACCTTTTCTCTTGTCAGTCATTTCGTCAAAGAATTAGTTAAATTATCATCAGACCATATATAATCCACTCTTACAGCACTAACAGAAAAAACTCTCTAATGACACTGTTCTTGTTGCGAAATTGTCACCTTTTTCCGTTATAATAACAATTATATACTTTTGTAATAGTCTTGGTACTATCGCACTTGATAAGAATGATTGATATCGGTCTTTCCTATAAAGGGATATTTATCTAGAGGTTTCTTAAGCATCATGCCTCCCCACTAGAAGTATATTATTCTATCATCTTTGACTCCATCGTAGATTGAGCTTATATAGTCAATTTATTATAATTCAATGAAAATTTTCTGCCAATGATACTAAAAATGTATCCACTAGTAGCCTTGGTGTCATCGAAAAGGGTATTCTAATTAGCACTGCTAAAACCTTCTTGGAGAAATTGAATACTTTTTATAGTGTAGATGAGGTTCATCGTTTGTAAAAGTATATGTATACTCATGTCAGCCACACACAATTTGTTTTTCATATCCCATGTGCAAAATATATTTTGTGTATTTTTAGTCCTTGGGGTCGTTTTGACATTAGACAACTACAAAACATTTGCTCCGTACATGCTTAGACTTATCAACCTCATATTCATATGATGACATATTGATGTGACCACTTAGTTAAGGTATTTGGACTTTCTAATAAGACTTTAATACTTTGCCACATTCAAATTAACATTTTGTGTGCGTGTGTTGGTTTAGATTTTCATTTTTGGTGATACATGTATGCAAGTATACTTTTCATAAATAGTAAACATACTTTTTTATGATTTTTACATAAGTATATTATATGAAGGGTTGATTATTATTCAAACCGTCATGGCTTTAATTTTTCCCTAAAACAAATTTTGGTACTTTCACTGATGTCTCATTATAGCGAAATAAGGCTTTGTTTCTATGAATATCTAGGTTCGCTCGTCACGACATGCTCTAGAGTTTTTACATAGATTTTATAAACGTCCCTCGTGATTTCCTTCACTGATCCCTCACTACAGTGAAAACTTCGTTCGCATCAACAAACAAATATGTCTCTGGTCACGACCTATGCTTGTGAGCTAGATATTTTACAAATCTCTTTTTGGGAAATGTGAACAATTTTTTGGCAGCCAAATCTTCTTGAATTCAAGTTCTTTGATTTTTTTGTGATAATATATTTTCACTTATCTTAAGCTTGTTTTACACAATTAGAAGAGGTTGATATATATAAAATGATTGATTTCATGAATATTTTTGTCAAAACTTTAAAAAAAAAACCGTTGAGAAATTTTTATAGACCACGGACACTTGAACAAAGAGGAAAATTTCGAAATATTTTTTTTGAATTTAAATACTCTCAAGAGTTAAACTGTAGTTTATCTTCCTCGCATTTCACTTTGTTTTCATTAGGTGTTTTATTTTCAAACTTTAATCACAAGTCATATTGAACCTTATAAACTTCTACCTTTGTTCTTGAACTAGAATACTTGTATTCTTTCTCTTTAAAGACATGTGTGAATATCTCAAAAACACATTGTGAGGTTTGAGTAATCTAAATCATTTTAAACACTTTCAAAACCTTTAGCAAAACTCACACCCTAGAAAATGTTAATCGAATGTGAAAATTTCCCCTCCCGGATGAATGATGGAAACATTTCTTGAGATGCGCCCATGAAACAATCTCCATACGCACACATAAACATACTTTGATTTCATGCAAGTTTTTCTAATAACATATATCTAAACAAATAAAGAAAAACTTTATTATCTAACTAATCATATTTTAATACATGCGGAAATTAAAATCAATTAAATCTGATTTAATCAAAAGTTAAATTAATAACAATCTGATTTATTAGGTTACAATCCAATATATCTCATATGAAGAATTATTCCAATTCAAGTAATTAAATCATGTAACAATTTTAATTCTAAATCATACATAGAATAAGATGAGGATAAGAAGATAACAAGTATGATTTTTTTAACGTGGTAAAAACCCAAACTAGGGAAAACATCCATGACTCCCTCTACGGAGTAAAACAAAAATTTCACTAAAAAGAATTATCGGTTACAAGCTATATAACAAACTAAACACACAAACAGACCTATACAAGTTTAGGAATGTACCCTCTGGTATCGTATCCTTCTAACTTCTCTGCAGTCTTGATTGTTGTAGTTGTTCTCTCAACTTCGTAACTCCGTTCTTCTTATTTAGCAAATTTCAACTCAGTCAAAAACTGATCTCTCAACAACATACTAGTTGTGCAAAACGTGTAAGTGAATATGTTCTAAATGCAACAATGCAAGAACTCAATTCAAATCACAAGCATATAAGTTTTCTTCAAAAACTTAACAAAAATATATTTGTAATCAAGCAAATAAGTTTTCTATAAAAACTTAAGAAAAATTCATTTTCAATTAAGACCAATTAAGTTTTCTACAAAAACTTACAAAATAAATTTTCAATCAAAAATCTTATAAAAACTCTTTATAAGAAATACATACAACACTTATCATGAACACACAACAAGATTATTCCATCATTTAAGAAATATGTGTTCTCAATCTCTCAAAAATATAACATTCAATTTTATGAGGAAAGTGTTTTTCAAATTATTTCACAAATATGAGAAAATAGATCTTTAAAAAAGATTTTCAATAAACATTCAAGATCCGGAGAAATTCTGATTTAAACATCATATAGCATCTAATCACAAAATCAGAATATTTAGATCATAAAAATATTCAATAAAATTCGTATCTAAAAATCTAAGTAATTCTAGTTTTTGTAAAAAATTATTTCAGCATGAAAGCACTTAAATTCTCTCTACAATAAAACAATATTTCAATCTCTAAAGTTATGAAATGATGTGTAAGATCATTGAGAATTTAAAAACAAAAACAGAATAAAGTTGAATTAGAATGAACACAATGTGTGTAAATAACATTCAATCTCTCTCTTAGATATTCTCTCTCTAATTCTCTATATTTCTCTCTTAAAAATATTAAACCCTCTTGTGTTTCTCACTCTAGATAATATGACTGAAAAGTCTCTCTAAAATTCTAACTCCAATAAACTCTTCAATGAGCTTTATATAGGTGAGAAAACATTATTCTAGAAACTTTAAAATCAATGGTTCAGATTAAAAGTTATAATCCTAAGGTTGTGATTAATTCGAGTTAAAATTAATTAACAGATTAATTAACTAAAACTGATGCCACAAACTCAATCGGTTATAAAAGATTCAAGAACCTAAAACCACTAAAGAAACAAACAAGGCCGATATCGGCTTTTGGTTAAAACAAAATTTCCAACGGATATAATTGTGACAGGTGGCATGCAAACAAAACACTCAATCTGAACCAATGGGATCTAAAGAGTAAGCGACAGTTAAAAGATATAACTGAAATGCGTGTAGTTATAAAGGTTCTGAAACTAAAGCTTCTAACCAATGGTCAAAGCGGGTACTGACCTGTCAAGGTCCTATTCGGTCAGATCAAGTCAATCCTAATAGGTCACTATTTTTATCTCACGGTTACAACATAACAGCTAGTCTATCTAGTCATAAAAATCTATATCGCCAGAGATGAGTCCTAAATCCCAAGTGTAGAAATCTTACACCTTAAAAATTATTAGGTCAAGTCAAATCGGCAAGGCCAAGAGTATGGTCGAAAGTCTAAGCAGGTGGCTTCTCCCAATAGGACAAAAATCTCTACTAACAGGTACGGTCAAGAGCCATTAGAACAGATCTACTAAGCCAAGGTCTATACGGTCAAGACCATAACATGTAAGGACGAAAACTACAAATGGTAATGATACCATTGAAACCACCAACTGTACAAACCTAAAATCCATCTTAAAATCTCGGTCAATGCTGGTAGCATACTAAAGCTACAGGTCTATTAGTGTAGCTCGGGTACAAATCTTAAAGAACCAACAACAGCTAATGTTATAAAGTGTACTAAGACTCCTAAGATAATAGTGAGTAGTCGCATCCGTAGGCCCTAATAAATCAGCTAAGGTTTAAAAAAATAAACCTAATACTATTCGTCCTAGAGGGTCAAAGCAGGTATAATTGTACAAAGCTTGCTAAGGCTTAAATCTGTAGCATAAAATACACAACCAAATGTCCTGCTAGGGTCAGTTCGTCAGAAGCTACATGACCTGTTATTGTTCAATCATGAACAGGTCCATAGATATACATGTATGGTATTGGCAAATCAACTAAGGTTTAAAGATAAACCTAAGAACCTATGGAGTCCTATAAGGTCAAATCGGCAGAAGCCTTACAAGTAGCAGGTACCATCCAAGCATGTCCAATCGGACAATAATCGCACATCCTATAACAACTTAGATAAATGACACCAAATGTACTAAAAGACTTAAAGCTAAAAGACTTATACTAACAGTTAAGTCACCTAACTAAAAGTAATAAGTAAATATAAAATCTCCATGTGGTCACTAAAGGACGAAAGTTCTTATCAAGTCTTAAAATGTCATAAGCAAGAATCTTCCTAATGATATACAATTAACATCCAACCTACAGGTGGCGCCTAAAGCTAGAAAGCTTCTAATTGATGGTTAAAGGCAATAACCAACCAAAAACATGTTTTCTAAAAATTATTAAAAAAAATCCAAAAATTATTTTAAAACAAAGAACTCCATTTTAAACAAAGTTACACCAATTTTATTTAAAAAATTATTTTCAGTAAAAATAATATAATTTCTTTTTAGAAAAAAATGTTTAGGCTCACAATTAATTAGACACACAATTAAAAATTATAGATCAAGAAATATGCATGTGTGCCTAATGTGTCAAGTGCAATACACGTGAATACCTTTACTCGAATATGTCGTTGTGTAGAGTCGAGGCATGTTGAGTCGTCGAGTAACGTTGCAAGATGTAGCAAGGAGAAGGCTCACACTAAAAATATATTTTGACACAATATCCAAATTAGTTGAAACGCCTAAATAATGTAGACTTAAGTAAGTCAAAGATTTAGGGTGTTTCAATCTCCCCCTTTGGATAATTGTGACAAAACCCTTCGAGTACAATATGATATTCTTAGGAAAAAAATAAAATCACCTAAGTCCTATACAACAATTACTATTCTACCCAATCCACAAAAAATCCTAGAAAATAAAAATTACAATACTCAACTATACATCAATTTACCCTAACACCTTCTTGTGATTTCCTGCATTAAAACAATAAAACCAAACTCACAAGAACAAGTGTAAGATATCATAGAAATTGATAAATCATTTAAAAAAAATAAGATATCATTAATATAATTCAAGAATCAAGACTAATAAAATGATGTACTCTTCTCCCCCATTTTGTCTCAAATAGACAAATGATAAAACAATGATAACATGAGGAAGATTAAAAAATACCTAACTACCACAATAAACATATTATCGGTTCTAATCAAGTGCCACTCCTACATTATCATGATTTTAAGAGGTGTTTTTTGCATTGACAAACATCCATACCCTAAAATCTCAGAGGACATATAATTACCATGATTATGACAGGAAAATATGTAAGTATGGTAGAAAATGAATAAAGCACATTCATCTAGTCTTCAGGGACTCTCAAATAAAAAACAAGGGTAAATGACATATTAGACATAATTTAAACATATTCAGCATATTCTAGAGTAATCAACAAATAAGGTCTCTCCTCCACAACCAATGCTATGGTTATAAAAAATATTATGCTAAGCATACAAACCATATAGGGGTTCTTAAAATTCAAGAAATAGAATGAGAACAGTTAGAGTAGATTAAATAACATGTTGTCTACCATGAGGTCATAAATATAAAAAAATCATCGTCATATATGGATATAGAAAGTAATCAGATTTGTAACATGAAATCATATGATCAAGAAATAAGGATCAACACTCCAATTGAAAATTTCCCCTCCCGGATGAATGAGGGAAACATTTCTTGAGATGCGCCCATGAAACAATCTCCATACGCACACATAAACATACTATGATTTCATGCAAGTTTTTCTAATAACATATATCTAAACAAATCAAGAAAAACTTTATTATCTAACTAATCATATTTTAATACATGCGGAAATTAAAATCAATTAAATCTGATTTAATCAAAAGTTAAATTAATAACAATTTGATTTATTAGGTTACAATCCAATATATCTCACATGAAGAATTATTCCAATTCAAGTAATTAAATCATGTAACAATTTTAATTCTAAATCATACATAGAATAAGATGAGGATAAGAAGATAACAAGTATGATTTTTTTAACGTGGTAAAAACCCAAACTAGGGAAAACATCCACGACTCCCTCTACGGAGTAAAACAAAAATTTCACTAAAAAGAATTATCGGTTACAAGCTATATAACAAACTAAACACACAAACAGACCTATACAAGTTTAGGAATGTACCCTCTGGTATCGTATTCTTCTAACTTCTCTGCAGTTCTGATTGTTGTAGTTGTTCTCTCAACTTCGTAACTCCGCTCTTCTTATTTAGCAAATTCCAACTCAGTCAAAAATTGATCTCTCAACAACATACAAGTTGTGCAAAACGTGTAAGTGAATATGTTCTAAATGTAACAATGCAAGAACTCAATTCAAATCACAAGCATATAAGTTTTCTTCAAAAACTTAACAAAAATATATTTGTAATCAAGCAAATAAATTTTCTATAAAAACTTAAGAAAAATTCATTTTCAATTAAGACCAATTAAGTTTTCTACAAAAACTTACAAAATAAATTTTCAATCAAAAATCTTATAAAAATTCTTTATAAGAAATACATACAACACTTATCATGAACACACAACAAGATTATTCCATCATTTAAGAAATATGTGTTCTCAATCTCTCAAAAATATAACATTCAATTTTATGAGGAAAGTGTTTTTCAAATTATTTCACAAATATGAGAAAACAGATCTTTAAAAAATACTCTAGCATAATTCATTTGTCAATTTTCCAGGCTTGAGGTTTTTTCCCTTTGTGAGTTTTTCCTCATAAAACTAGGGGTTGTGTAAGTGTTTACTGCAATGTGCATTTTGATTAAATCACATATATTTGAATATCATTTTTGTTGTCATCTAGTCGGTAAACTTTTGATCACATTGATCTAAGTTGTCTCTTTTTTACCTAAAAAGAAATAAAAGAAAATATAGCTCCTATTATGAAGATAATTTTAAACTGTAAGCCTAAAAGTTGGGATCAAAATCTTTTTTAAAACGTGGTAATCTAAATAGGGAAAACTTGTTCTTCATGTTGAAAATAAGAAAAACAAAGGATTTTAAAATTTTCCCATCGTCTGACATAATTCCAAGTCGCCTCGCATGAATTCAGTATAGATTAGGAAGGATAGTATTAATACGATATATGTGGAAATCAAAAGGGATCCTGAGATGGTTCCCTCAACATCTATGAGAAAAAGTGGTTTCTCGATGCTCCCTGGACCTTTAAAATTCTTATCTCATTCCCTATGTCTTCATATTCCATGTGTTGTATTTGTTTATCAACCTTGCGTGTTTATTTTAGATACAAGTGTTGATCATGTACTTATAGGTTAGTTGGATCATAATGCTAGATTAATGCAGGAAATCTTTCATAGATATTAGTATTTTGATTTTGGTTATGCCTATATACATACAAAATGGAAATATAAAGATTTAAAGGATAAAACTAGTAAGATTGATCAAGATGGAGTATATATGATAAACTTGATGCACTTGAGACAGCATAATATTCTTGAGCATTCTTTGATCGAAAGATTAAACGAAGCAATTTGATTTATGCTTTGTGGTTTTTGTAAGAGTACATGTATGCTCAAAATATCCATAGGATTGGATTGTCGTATCTTATTCCAAAATATTTTGAGTTATAGTTTAAGTTGTCCCCAAAAGCGTCATGTTCAAGATTACAAGATTCGAACTTCTTCATCTTCATCCAAGAGCTAGATGATGCCATAAATAATGATAATGGTGCTTTGGGATAAAGGTAAAGGAATTATAATGAATTAGATTCAACCTTGGTTTAACGTGACTAAAATTATATTTTCTTAAATTAGAAAATTTGTTAAAACTTGTGTGTGAGTTTGTTGGGCGAATTGACAAATACACTATGCAATATACTTTCCACTTAGAAAAATTACTTTCTTATAAATTTTATTCCTATGTGTGTATTTTAAGTATGGGTGTTATGGGTTATAAGAAACCATACTTACAGTGTTTGCCAAAATTATTTTTAAAATCTTGGGTGGCAAATAATAGTTTAATTAATTGGCCAATTGCACAACCTTCATCGCCGCAGAGTCACTATAACAAAGGATTTCTTCACTACAACGAACAACATTTTGCTTATAATTATCCTAAGTCTAACACCTCTTGCTTATTATATGACTTGGCTTCACCACAAGATCTCTATAGCGACGCACTTCTTCATTGCAACAAAGCTCCATTGATGGCTCCAGACTGTTGTAAAAAGGATATCTTTATTAAAGATTTCTTTGTAAAATGTGTAGATTCCCTTTTACGGCCATATCTTTTATTGTGGTAGAGAATTAACCTATTTAATGCAGACAAGAATGACTTAGACTATTTGAGAGCTTCTGGCAACAAGTTTAAAAATGCATATTTAATTCATTTTCTTCTCCAAAATAAAATAAGGTTAAGAAATTATTTTTATAAGGTTTTCATTATTTTATCAAGCTAAATAAATCATATTTTTTAAGAGTAAAAACCTTCTTTTATTTTTGAGATAGCCGTTGTTATCATTCTATTTTAAAGTTATTTGAAGTTTGATTACTTCTTGACAAGACTTGAACAAACATTTTGTAAAAAAAATCCTTGAGAAACTTTAAATATTTTTGATATCTCAAAAATACTTTATGACTTTGTTTTGATTAGCCAAACATTTTTAAAACCTCCATCAACCTTTAGGATTCTCACATCCTAGGAAGTTAGGCATACATTAGTAGTTTTTCACTTGTTCCTTTTGAACACAAAGTTTTATTTATCTTTAAAGAAGATTTGTAGATTGGTGCAAATGTAACATTGTCAATGGGAGTTGATGTAATACCCCGTATTTTCATGGCTTTTAAATTTAATGATTTATTAAATTTAATTGAGATAAATTAATTTAATTTTAATCCGAAATGTTGTTTTAAATATTTACTAGCGTGACAAGAGTTAGTAATTATTGGGAATATATTATTTGTTGCATATTACTAGATGAGTATAGTAATATATGAGATTTAGTTTTATAATATTGTCACGTGTGAATAAAATGACAATTGTGGAAATTTAAGTCGGGACGCGCCTGTGACGTGTCGGGACTAAATGTGGATTAATAAAAGTGAATATTTCATAAGTTGTTTGTATGGTCGTTTTGAGTGCGCCAACGTGTTCGGAAGGGTTGAGATAGTCAAAAAAGTATACCCGGGGGGTTTGATTTGGGTCTCGGGGCATTTTTAGGCCTAATTAGTACCCCGGGAGGGCATTTTAGTCATTTTGTATTTTTGGGTAATTAAACCCACGAAAATTAAAGGGGTTATATCAGATGTTTAGGTTATCTCCTAGGGTTAGATAACTCAAAACACTAGAACGTCCATTGGAGAGGAGAGGAGAGAGCTCTCGAGGCATTCCAAGGCTCAAAACTCAAACGTTTGCACCGCCGCCACCGCCAACGCGTAGATCGCGAGACGGGGAACGCAACCACACCAAATTCAACACCAAACCAGATTTCTGAAAATCCAAGGCAAGTGTTTATCTTGCTTATTTCGTTGATGCATCTTTCATATTGGTTAAGGAATGATTAGGATGAATTGTATGGAAGAAAAACCCAATCTGAGATAAGAAATCGCATGTAGTGATCACTTAAATGATATTCTGGAAACCTTTTGTGATGTAGAGGATTAAACCACGAAATTTTGATGTTGTATAAGAAGGAAACCTTAGAGCCAATTAGAATAAAGGAGGCAAATTCGCTAACAGGACCCTCGAATCGGTTCGCATGTACCCCGAATCGGTTCGCCCCTCAACCCGATTCGCCCCTGGGTTCGCGAATGTTTGCTGGTCTGGGGTGCTTTTTCTTCCATTCAACACTTAGAATTTTTTCGTGTTTTCTTTCCTTTCTTCCTTGGATTTTTCTTCAACTTCAACGTGTCATAACTCATCAACCGTAGCTCGGATTTGGGTGCCGTTTCTTCCAGTGTTCTCGTTGTTCCGAGCTCTTCAACTTTACAGTTGACTCCTCCTTCGAGATCTGGCTGTAGAATTACCAAAATGCCCTTGAACTTGCCTTCTTAGCTTTTCTTTCATTGTCTTTCTTTCTCTTTTACGATGCTTGCATAATTAACCAGTAAAACCAATAAGAGAAGCACGAAACACGAAATACTTGCCAACGGAGATTAGTAGCATAAATGTGCATCAAATCCACATAGGTTACATCACTCGGGTTCACAAATGCACTGAAATTAGGGGAATAAATATACAATATTTATGTCCAATTACGTAGTGAGTTGGAAAAACCATTCGAATTAAAGTGAGAAACGAACCATTATACGTGATAAATAATAATGGGAAAATAAGGATAAATGTTGTGAATGTGGGTTATGGGATAAACCTAAATTGATATAATAAAAGTGGTATATTTATATGATTGTGTATGCATATATTATATACTTGTGAAAATCATGCCCGCGCTACTTGCTATCCCTGAGGTTTTCGCGCTGGGACGATCTTATCTAGTGTGCCTTATGGGGGACATTGACTCGTACCCTAGAAGATAGAAATCCTAGGTACAGGCTATCGAATCGGTAGTCACGATCCTAAGAGACGTGAGGGTATGTACTGACCTCTTGGACTTGGAATCTATGCTTCGCCTCAATATTGTTTGTGTATGTATTGATACAGTTCGAGAGTGATTCCGAACTTGTATTCACTTTAGTGCGATTGATACGGGGATTGGATAGAAGAGTATGCCCGCACCATAGTTTTTATGTGGGGTGCTGTTATGATATATATATTATACGAGTAGTTAATATATATATGAAATTCTGAAATCTGGAACTGCCTACTGTGATTTGATATGTAGGACATGGTTGATGACTCAAATTATAAATAATTGTTTTGAGAAAGTATAATATGACACTGGAAAACTTTATTAATTAATAAAGTTAAAAGGAGAACCTTGGTTACAAATTGAAATATTACATTTTAAATACTTGTGTTGTTCAGTTGTAAATCCTGCGAATAACCTAAGATAAGTTAAATCATTGGGGAAAGATAGTGTGGTATACGAAGAGATAGACCATTGGGAAGGTTAGTGCGATAGGTGTGCACATTAGAAGAGAGGTGAGAATTTCTCAAGAGAGTGTCGCACTAATATGTTGTTGCATTGGCCTGTATCAATTTAAATACTTGCTAAATAAATTTTTAAATCATATACACTATCGGGCTCTGACCCGTTTCTATTTCCTTCTCTCTCTTGTATATATATGTATGTATTACAGGTGCCCAGCCACAGGGGCGTCTTACTTAGGATCCTTTGGAAGGAACGTGCTGCAGCTTAGGTGGGAGTTGCAGGCCTGTTGTTTAGACGACTTCATCTATTTGATTCTACTCCTAGTTCAGTTTTATCCAGCAGGGGCATGTGTCTCCCTCTTTCTATTATTTAGTTGGTATTGTCAGAGATCGAAGTTTTTACTTTCAGTACCTTTATTTCAGGATTTATTACTATCAGGATGTTTTCATTTAGTGTTGTAAATGTTGGGATTTATTATTGATGATTAAATTCGTGTATGTTCAATTCCATTTTTATTCTTAATGTGTGACTCTTTAGATGTTAATGGTTTAAGGTTTTATAACCGGATTTAATAAAATGAGAATAAGGTTTTAAATGGTTTTGACACTTAGCTTAATTACTTAGGGTGTTTAAATTGGAATGACAGTGATGCTAAGAATGATCCAACTGTTCACCTTGATTTTAATTTAATAAAGGAGTGATCGCCCGGTATTTAATTAGGCGGGGTGTCACAGGTGGTATCAGAGCATTAGGTTCTAGTGTCCTTAGGATTTGTACGGCTTATTAAGCTTTCAGCGTTGCTTTGTTTGTTATAGAGCCCTATGTTTAGGATTGTCGATTCCTTTGACGAGATTTCGTTCTCCTGCTATAATGTGAATACACTAGTGAATTCTAATTTTGTTCGGATGTGTGCGTGTACCGAACGATGACGGATGTCAGAAGAGGACCGTTAAGCATACATCAGGAGGCAGGGCTCAGTTGAGATTATGAAATATATCCGAGGATGATGACCGTAGTCGATGTCACCTCCATTGGCACGAGAAGCCACGACTAGAAAGGCGATTAAGGTGCAATAATGATTTTGAAATGCTTTTATAGTTAAATGAGGTGCGAGGGTAAACTTACCCAACGTATTACAAAAACGTGTAGAGACTGTCAGTGGGAAATTATAGAAACGCGAAAATTGTATGTGTTTACCAAAGGAGGTAAAGTATCCAAAGGCTTAAATATAAGACGGAGTGTGGCAAACTGAAAGTGAAAATTTAGAGAAAATTTTCTTGGCTTTCGGGATGAAATTATAATGGTTGGAGTCAACCACCAATTTTAGAAGTGGAATGCTATGCCTATAGGAGAACCTTAGGTACAGTGTTGACCGTATGTTCCTTCCTCAACTGTTCAGGATGAGAAGCAAACGTGGTTCTGAACTCATCGCAGGAGGGCATGACAGAAGTCCAATTGTGGATATGAATCCTAATCGTTAGCAAATTTTGTATCGAAAGAGGTATATACTAGTGGAGGAAACGACTCCAAGTGGGAGACCAACTTGTAATAATAGTTGATAATACTCGAGGCGGAAATTCTGATGGACGACCGATTCAGAGGTTGACAATGTCATATTTTGTCAATATAGATGATAACGCTTCTTTGTGGGGGAAGTTAAAGGAATCGAAGAATTTAGTCGAGAATAAGACTGAATACAACGATGGTGGTATAACACCACAAAAGGATGTGGATACACATCAGGAAAACCATTTAAATGCTTCAGATAGTTAAATTCTTACCAAGTGATGGTAAATTCAGTAAGTACTATTATAGATAGTAACATGATCTTTATGGCCTAAAAAGCTAAGGGAACAACCGAGATGGCTAACAGGAATCGAGTCTACTAAAGTTCGAGAGAAGGACAATCCTAACCTGGTTAGTAGGACAGGTGATAAGTGGATTATGTGTTGAGGTATTTTGGTGCGGAGTGAAATTGCTCGCGATAATATGTTCCAAAGTGAGAAAAAGGGACAAGAATACGGTGCCTAGTAAAGGACGACGATTAAAAATAATTTTGTTTTGGTTTGGGCCGACGTGTTACGTCCGAAAACCATTTTTGCAGTCAAGACGATTACCAGGATGGATGTATAAGTTGTATCCTTAGAGGATGCGGCGTGTTTATGTGACACGAGCGAGTCACCATATTTTGTTCATTGCTAGATTAGCATGTGAGACGAGTTTAATGCATATCATTATAAATGTTACCATTATGTAAATATTTTCCTTAGTATAGCGGGAATTTTCTTTGGTGCTATCCGCGGGGGATGAATGAGTATATTAACAGTGTTTTATACTTTATTGAGGTTACTCGTTGTAGTGATGCGATACACGAGTATGATATTATCTTTGTTAAAATGTTATAGAAATGGGTAGTATGATAGTGGGAATTTATTGCAAGGCTATCGGAGTAGTTACATTAGTGCAACACGTTTTGTTTTGGCGAGGCTTTACCTGTAAGAAGGTTGGACTCGCACTTATATTATCTATCCTAGAGACTTCGGAGGAGATAGTGGGCTCGAGATATTCGATACCAATGTATGTATAGACTTTGTCAGTATGATTCAGTATGTACCGGGATTTACCGTTGAGCGAAAAGACTTGACTCGGTATTATGATTAGCACTCCGGACTTAGTGATAGGAAGAGTGCAGTGTTATATTTATCCTTAAGAGATGTGGGAGTTAAGAGTTATATGTAATACCCCGTATTTTTATGCTATATTAATTTGGGGATTTATTTAAATTTAATGTGAATGTTTATTTAATAAAACTCTGGAAATTAATTATGTTTTAATTATTAACGTGACGAGAGTTAGTAATTATGGGAAACTTGTTGAATATTACTAATGAGCATAGTAATATATCATATTGGTTGGATTGAATGTCATAACTGAAGTAATTGACTATTTCGGAAATTTAAGTAAGGACGTGCCCGTGTCACGTCGGGACTTATTTTGTTAAATAAAAAGTGAATATTTTATAAGTTGTCCGTATGGTTGTTTTGAGTGCGCCAACGCGTCCGGAAGGGTCAAGATAGTCAGAAAAGTATACCCGGGGGGTTAGTTTGGGCCTCGGGGCGTTTTTGGCTTAATTAGTGACCCGGGAGGGCAGTTTGGTCTTTTTCCAAAATAGGGTAATTAAACCCACGAATTTCAGCCAACCTATATCAGCCATTAGGTCAGCCTCTTAGGGTTAGAACATTCACAAAACAAATGACGGCCATTGGAGAAGAGAGGATAGAGCTCCAAGGCAATCCAAGGCCAAAAGGCCACCGGTTTGCACCGCCACCACCACCACCGCGTAGATCACGAGACGAGGAACGCAGCCATACGAAAATCAACCGTGAACCTGCATACCAAAATCCCAGGCAAGTTTTTAAACTTGCTATTTTCGTTGATGCAATATTCATGTTAGCTTAGGATTGAATTGTGACGAAAACTATGGAAGAAAACACCATTTTTGATAGGAGAACCCATGTAGTATTGATGTTTATGTAAATTCTGGAAACCCTTGCCATGTAGAGGTAATAATCCATGAAATCTGGTGATTATACAAAAGAAATTTTGGAGAAAGATTCATTGGAAATCTGTTTAAGAAAATTTTAGGGTTCTTGATAATTGGACATGATTTTAGGTTGTAAATCCATGTTTAATGATAGTTACACCCATGCTTTACGTTATAAACACCTGGTATAATGTTATATTGATGATAGTAGGATTTTTGGGGCGATTAGAATGGAAGAACATCGTTTTAGATGAAGAAGTTGGATGAAACCCGTAACTGCATTTTGCAGAATTTTTGCCCAGACTTGCTTGATCGATCGATCGAGCCTAGAGCTTCGATCGATCGAAGGTTCGATCGATCGAGCCCCAAGCTTCGATCGATCGACCCCTACTGGCAGACTCCTATTTCACTTATTAAATTAGTTAACTTAAGTTTATTGTGCAATAATCTTTGGGTATCTTAAATAAAATGATTTGGGAGACATTGAGGACCAGTAGGGTATATGGATAAATGTTAGAACCTTTAATCTTCAACGAGAATGGTATTTACGGGATATTGACTTTAGGTTGGTAGATTTATAAATTTTTAAAGGGGGACGTGCGTAAGAGAGTTACGTTGGAATCTAATAAAGGCACTTACTGAATTTCAGAATTTGGAGATATAATCCATGAGTGTTAGGTAATAAGTGAGTAAACCCTTCGAGTCGAGGTTAGGAATGAAACCTTATGCGTTATTCTATAAATGTAAAATATAGGATAAATGGTATATGTACGGGTGATGAGAAGAACCTATATTAATATAATAAAGTGGTATATTTATATGATTGTGTGTACATATATTATATGCATGTGAAAATCATACCCACGCTACTTGCTATCCCTGAGGTTTCCGCGCTGGGACAAGTCTTATCTCGATGGGACCTTTATGGGGGATATTGACTTGTACCCTAGAAGATAGATGTCCTTGGTACAGGCTATCGATGTGATAGTTCAGACGGTCCTAAGAGACGCCGGTATGTGCCACCCTCTTAGAGACTTGGAATCTATGCTTCGCCTCAATATTGTTTGTGTATTTATGTTAATACAATTCGAGAGTGATTCCGAATGTATTCCCCTTAATATGAGTGATATGGGGCTTTGGATAGTGGAAGTATGCACGCACCCTAGTTTTATTCGGGGTGCTGTTATATATATATATATTATACGAGTAGTTAATATATATATGAGATTATGATATTTGAAACTGCCTACTGAGATTTGATAAGTAAGACATGGTTGTTGACTCAAATTGTAAATACTTATTTTGAGAAAGTATAATATGTCACTGAAAAACTTTATTGTTTTTATAAAGTTAGAAATAGAGAAATTTGGTTACAAATTGGAACATCTCTTTTAAATGAAATCGTGAATTGTAAATCTTGCGAGTAATCTTAGATAGATTAAATCTTTTAGAAAGTCAAGTGCGATATATTGTTAAGAACAAACCAATGGGAAGGTTAGTGCGATAGGTGTGCACATTAGAAGAGAGGTGAGTATTTCTCAAGAGAGCGACGCACTAATATGTTATTGCATTGGCCTGTATCAATTATTAAATACTTGCTAAACGTATTTTTAAAATCAAACACACTTTCGGGCTCTGACCCGTTTCTTTTTTCTCTCTCTCTCTCTCTCTCTCTCTTGTATATATATATATATATGTATGTATTACAGGTGCCCAGCCACAGGGACGTCTTGATTAGGATCTCTTGGAAGGAACGCGCTGCAGCTTAGGTGGGAGTTGCAGGTCTCTTGATTAGACGACTTCGTTCATTCGGATCCACTCTTAGTACTTTCATGTAGTTGGGCATGTGTAGCCCTTTTCCTTTATTTCATTTGTTGTTGGGACATTTATATTTCATTTACTTCCAGTATTGTTCTATGGGAATTATTCAGTATGGATTTGTGATTCTAGTTTTCTTATGTTGACATTCGGTTGACGAATGTATTATATAATTTGATTTATCGTGGCGTGATTCTTAATTTTAGGAATGTTGTTTTTATATAAATAAGTCTTTTTCTTAAATTAAAATTTGGAAATTATGCATGAAAATGGTTTTGACACTTAGCTTAATTATTTAGGGTGTTAAATTGGAAAATTCATTTTTATCGACAGTGATGCTGAGAATGAACCAACTGTATACCTTGATTTAATTTAATAAAGGAGTGATCGCCCGATATTTAATTAGGCGGGGTGTCACAGGTGGTATCAGAGCATCAGGTTCTAGTGTCCTTATGATCTGTACGGCTTATTATGCTTTCAGCGTTGCCTTGTTTGGTTATAGAGCCCTATGTTTAGGATTGTCGATTCCCTTGGCGAGAATTCGTTCTCCTACTATAATGTGTATGCATTAGTGAATTCTAATTTCATTCGGATGTGTGCGTGTGCCGAGCGATGACGGATTTCGGAAGAAGACCGTTAAGCGTACATCAGGAGGCAGGGCTCCGTTGAGATTAGGAAATATATTCGAGGATGATGACCGCAGTCGAGGTTACCTCCATTATGGCATGAGAATCCACGACTAGAAAGGCGACTAAGGTACAACAAGGATTTTCAAATGCTGTTATAGCCAAATGAGGTGCGAGGGTAAACTTACCCAACGTATTACGAAAACGTGTAGAGACTGTCAGTGGAAATTTTAGAAACGCGAAAATTGAATGTGTTTACCAAATGAGGTAAAGTATTCATATGCTTAAATATAGGACGGAGTATGGCAAACCGAAAGTGAAAATTTAGAGAAAATTTTCTTGGCTTTCGGGACGAAATTATAATGGTTGGAGTCAACCACCAATTTTAGAGGTGGAATGCTATGCCTATGGGAGGACCTTAGGTACAATGTTGACCGTATGTCCCTTCCTCAACTGTTCAGGATGAGGAAAATGTGGTTCTGAGCTCATCGAGGAAGGGCATGTCAAGGGTCCATCCGTGAATATGAATCGTAACCGTCAACGAATTTTGTATCGAAGGATGTAGATACAAGTGGGGGAAACGACTACAAGTGGGAGGCCAACTTGTAATAATATTTGAAAATACTCGAGGAGGAAATTCTGATGGACGACCGATTCAGAGGTTGACCATGTCATATTTTGTCAAAATAGATGATAACACTTCTTTGTGGGGAAGTTAAAGGAATCGAAGAATTTAGTCGAGAATAAGACTGAATAAAACAGTGGTGGTGTAGCACCACAATAGAATGTGGATACACATCGGGAAAACCATTTAAATGCTGCAGATAGTTAAATTCTTACCAAGTGATAGTAAATTCAGTACGTGCTATTATCGATAGTAACATGATCTTTATGGCCTAAAAAGTTAAAGGAACAACCGGGATGGCTAACAGGAATCGAGTCTACTAAAGTTCGAGAGAAGGACAATCCTAACCTGGTTAGTAGGACAAGTGGTAAGTGGATTATGTGTTAAGGTATTTTGTGCGGAGTGAGATCGCTCACGCTAAAATGTTCGAATATGAGAAAAAGGACAGGAATACGGTGTCTCGTAAGGCAACGATCAATATAATTTTTGTTTTGGGTTGGGCAGACGTGTTACGTCCGAAAACCATTTGTTCAATCAAGACGATTGCCAGGATGGAAGTATAAGTTGTATCATTAGAGGATGCGACGTGTTTATGTGACACGAGCGAGTCACCATATTTTTTTCATTGCTAGATTAGCATGTAAGACGAGTTTAATGCATATAATTATGAATGTTACTATTTTGTGAGTATTTTTCCCTAGTGTAGCGGGATTTTTTCTTTAGTGCTATCCGCGGAGGATGAATGAGTATATTAACAGTGTTTTATACTTTATAGAGGTTACTCGTTGTAGAGATGCGATACACGAGTATAATATTATTTTTGATAAAATGTTATATAAAATGGGTAGTATGATAGTGTACATTGATTGCGAGGCTATCGGAGTAGATGCATTGGTGCAACATGTTTTATGTTTGTTTTGGGCGAGGCCTCACCTGTAAGAAGGTTGGACTTGCACTTATATTATCTATCCTAGATACTTCGGAAGAGATAGCGGGCTCGAGATATTCGATGCCATAGTATGCGTAGACCTTGTCAGTATAATTCTGTATGTATCGGGATTTACCCTTGAGCGAAAAGATTTGACTCAGAATTATGTTTAGCACTCCGGACTTAGTGATAGGAAAAGTGCGATGTTATATTTATCCTTTAAAGATGTGAGAGTTATTAGTTATACCCCTATTATTAGGGAAGGGAATTTCGAAGATTCCGATCGTATGTATCCGAGGTTAATAGAATGAAATTTCCATCAACCAATACGATAGTAAAATTGGGAAACGATATTCGTTAAGCATAATTACAGTAGAAATTACAACTTTTCTGTCAAGGGACAGAATAAAGGGGTACACGCTATGGACGGAGGACCTAACGGATCCTGATAACCGACAATGCTAGGTAGTAGTGTATCGGGGGGGGGGGTTCCTTGTTTGGATTTCGCTTTGCGAGACATCCCACGCATGAAACTTAGCGTAAGGTTGTAAATAGGGAGACGTTTGGTCACTATTCCATAAGTACGGTACTCTGGTCGAAATAGGATCAAGTAATTATGTATGTAAGTTGGAAGTTGAATTCTGTTTTAAGGTCATTGAAGCCGGAATTTTATGGCAGGAAAGCATAGAAAGTTATCCCCACGAGTTGAGGAGTGGAACGATGGTAAGGAGAATTTAAGAATTTTGATTTTCTAGGGTGATTGGAGGTACCCCAAATGTCATAACCGCGTACAGAACACAAGGTGAATAAAGAGTTAAAATGATTTTTAGCATGGAGTATCTAAAAAGAACTTCATATCATACAAGAGATGACCTGTAATTATTTTGATGAATAAAGCATTAGTGATTTATTTTGGTTGTTGTACCTATTTGGGAAAAATTGTTGTGCTTATCTGAGGAAGGTTGAGAATTATTATTCCTCTTTTGTTGTCATGGAATTTGAATGCCTTATTCCTTCTATTCCGTTGAATTTAGTTAGTCCTACAGATGAGTAGCACGCCGTTTGGAATGTTGTAAAAATGTGGGTATCTTGGTTAACCACAGTTAAAATAGTCCAAGTCGAAGGGACGTGGTAATAGACGTGTGAAATATAAGTTTGTGGGACTAGTATAACGAAGTGGAAGTGATAGAGTGGATTAAACATCACATGAGGGGAGATAATCCATACATAAGTGTACGATTAGAATAGCACGCCCTAACTTGATTGGAAGGCTGTAGGAAGCCATTCAAGAAATGGTATTCCTGGAATAGGGTAGAACTAAATTGTTATGAAGCACACCCGGAGCGGAGTGGTCATTAATCAAGTGTGAGAGAGACTTGCGCATACAACGAGTAATGATGTTAGGATGGCATAAGAGATCCAGAAGTGCGCTTCGTGGAGAGAAAAGCACGGGTCGGAACTCTCGGAATGCTCCAAGGAAGGAAGGGGAGCATTACGTGTCACTTAATGTGAGACATTCCAAGGGAAGAATCGATGTTTAACGAGACGTAGTGAGTAGTCTCTGCATGCACTGCCCATAGGTAAGGTTCGGTTGAAAAAGGAGAATCAACCAAAGAATTTTGTAATTATCGAAAATTACTGAAATTTGAAGAGGTCGGAAAATTCGGTTAAGTTAAGCAAGATCAAGGATTTATCCTGAGCTTGTGAAATAAGTCTCCGAGGAGGAAGTGATTGATATTCCTTTTGGGCTGGCTTACGATACTAACTAGTATACCTCAGACTTCCTTTGAAAGGAAGGATCACGCCGGTGAATGGTCCGGTGCAGTATAAATTTCTGGGTCAGGATGAGATTGGTAAATCCCGCCTTGGTATGGGATTTCAGGAACCAGTAGTGATAAGATTTCGTTTCAAGTAGTATGTATCACCCTTAGCTATGGAATAAGCGCATGGTGATTAAAGATTTGCGGAGCCACATGAAGGAGATTTTGAAATCTGGGTACGATGATTTCAAGAATGATCTGTAGGAGCACTCGTACCTGTTTGTCGCGTACGAGGTACTTGTTAAGGTTTTGTTATGGAGAAACCTCGACTATTCTCCTTCCGTATGTGTAGAGGAGAGTAGATAATCGGAATTTTGGATCAGTCGGGAAAATATCCGATAACTATGGTAGAATTCCATGACTGTTTTTAGCAGTCAAGATTGGCCAAATGTTCGTATGATCTTCTCAAAATGGGAATTTAGTGTGAATAAATCCGAGTAGTCGTCAGATAGTGAGGTACGACCTCCTAATGATAGTGAGATAATGGAATTTATAACGGATAGGCGTGACCTATGCGAATATTTTCGAATGGGATCACAATGTGAAGTATCGCTAATGAGAATGTAAAACAATGTTGCTGTGAGGAAAAAGCCTATAGTGATTGAGCGCCGCACTATGTAGTTAGTTTGCGTACTATCGAGAGATATCCGGAGTTATTTTTACCACGTATGCCTTATTTTCCGAATTTCGGGACGAAATTCCGTTATTAGGGGGGAAGTATGTAATACCCCGTATTTTTATGCTATATTAATTTGGGGATTTATTTAAATTTAATGTGAATGTTTATTTAATAAAACTCCGGAAATTAATTATGTTTTAATTATTAACGTGACGAGAGTTAGTAATTATGGGAAACTTGTTGAATATTACTAATGAGCATAGTAATATATCATATTGGTTGGATTGAATGTCATAACTGAAGTAATTGACTATTTCGGAAATTTAAGTAAGGACGTGCCCGTGTCACGTCGGGACTTATTTTGTTAAATAAAAAGTGAATATTTTATAAGTTGTCCGTATGGTCGTTTTGAGTGCGCCAACGCGTTCGGAAGGGTCAAGATAGTCAGAAAAGTATACCCGGGGGGTTAGTTTGGGCCTCGGGGCGTTTTTGGCTTAATTAGTGACCCGGGAGGGCATTTTGGTCTTTTTCCAAAATAGGGTAATTAAACCCACGAATTTCAGCCAACCTATATCAGCCATTAGGTCAGCCTCTTAGGGTTAGAACATTCACAAATCAAATGACGACCATTGGAGAAGAGAGGAGAGAGCTCCAAGGCAATCCAAGGCCAAAAGGCCACCGGTTTGCACCGCCACCACCACCACCGCGTAGATCACGAGACGAGGAACGCAGCCATACGAAAATCAGCCGTGAACCTGCATACCAAAATCCCAGGCAAGTGTTTAAACTTGCTATTTTCGTTGATGCAATATTCATGTTAGCTTAGGATTGAATTGTGACGAAAACTATGGAAGAAAACACCATTTTTGATAGGAGAACCCAAGTAGTATTGATGTTTATGTAAATTCTGGAAACCCTTGCCATGTAGAGGTAATAATCCACGAAATCTGGTGATTATACAAAAGAAATTTTGGAGAAAGATTCATTAGAAATCTGTTTAAGAAAATTTTAGGGTTCTTGATAATTGGACATGATTTTAGGTTGTAAATCCATGTTTAATGATAGTTACACGCATGCTTTACGTTATAAACACCTGGTATAATGTTATATTAATGATAGTAGGATTTTTGGGGCGATTAGAATGGAAGAACATCGTTTTAGATGAAGAAGTTGGATGAAACCCGTAACTGCATTTTGCAGAATTTTTGCCCAGACCTGCTTGATCGATCGATCGAGCCTAGAGCTTCGATCGATCGAAGGTTCGATCGATCGAGAACCAAGCTTCGATCGATCGACCCCTCCTGGCGCACTCCTATTTCCCTTGTTAAATTAGTTAACTTAAGTTTATTGTGAAATAATCTTTGGGTATCTTAAATAAAATGATTTGGGAGACATTGAGGACCAGTAGGGTATATGGATAAATGTTAGAACCTTTAATCTTCAACGAGAATGGTATTTACGGGATATTGACTTTAGGTTGGTAGATTTATAAATTTTTAAAGGGGGACGTGCATAAGAGAGTTACGTTGGAATCTAATAAAGGCACTTACTGAATTTCAGAATTTGGAGATATAATCCATGAGTGTTAGGTAATAAGTGAGTAAACCCTTCGAGTCGAGGTTAGGAATGAAACCTTATGCGTTATTCTATAAATGTAAAATATAGGATAAATGGTATATGTACGGGTGATGAGAAGAACCTATATTAATATGATAAAGTGGTATATTTATATGATTGTGTGTACATATATTATATGCATGTGAAAATCATACCCACGCTACTTGCTATCCCTGAGGTTTCCGCGCTGGGACAAGTCTTATCTCGATGGGACCTTTATGGGGGATATTGACTTGTACCCTAGAAGATAGATGTCCTTGGTACAGGCTATCGATGTGATAGTTCAGACGGTCCTAAGAGATGCCGGTATGTGCCACCCTCTTAGAGACTTGGAATCTATGCTTCGCCTCAATATTGTTTGTGTATTTTTGTTAATACAATTCAAGAGTGATTCCGAATGTATTCCCCTTAATATGAGTGATATGGGGCTTTGGATAGTGGAAGTATGCACGCACCATAGTTTTATTCGGGGTGCTGTTATATATATATATATATATTATACGAGTAGTTAATATATATATGAGATTATGATATTTGAAACTGCCTACTGAGATTTGATAAGTAGGACATGGTTGTTGACTCAAATTGTAAATACTTATTTTGAGAAAGTATAATATGTCACTGAAAAACTTTATTGTTTTCATAAAGTTAGAAATAGAGAAATTTGGTTACAAATTGGAACATCTCTTTTAAATGAAATCGTGAATTGTAAATCTTGCGAGTAATCTTAGATAGATTAAATCTTTTAGAAAGTCAAGTGCGATATATTGTTAAGAACAAACCAATGGGAAGGTTAGTGCGATAGGTGTGCACATTAGAAGAGAGGTGAGTATTTCTCAAGAGAGCGACGCACTAATATGTTATTGCATTGGCCTGTATCAATTATTAAATACTTGCTAAACGTATTTTTAAAATCAAACACACTTTCGGGCTCTGACCCGTTTCTTTTTTCTCTCTCTCTCTCTCTCTCTCTCTTGTATATATATATATATATGTATGTATTACAGGTGCCCAGCCACAGGGACGTCTTGATTAGGATCTCTTGGAAGGAACGCGCTGCAGCTTAGGTGGGAGTTGCAGGTCTCTTGATTAGACGACTTCGTTCATTCGGATCCACTCTTAGTACTTTCATGTAGTTGGGCATGTGTAGCCCTTTTCCTTTATTTCATTTGTTGTTGGGACATTTATATTTCATTTACTTCCAGTATTGTTCTATGGGAATTATTCAGTATGGATTTGTGATTCTAGTTTTCTTATGTTGACATTCGGTTGACGAATGTATTATATAATTTGATTTATCGTGGCGTGATTCTTAATTTTAGGAATGTTGTTTTTATATAAATAAGTCTTTTTCTTAAATTAAAATTTGGAAATTATGCATGAAAATGGTTTTGACACTTAGCTTAATTATTTAGGGTGTTAAATTGGAAAATTCATTTTTATCGACAGTGATGCTGAGAATGAACCAACTGTATACCTTGATTTAATTTAATAAAGGAGTGATCGCCCGGTATTTAATTAGGCGGGGTGTCACATTATACCCCTAATGTTAGAAAAAGGAAATTTAGAGAATTTCTATCATATGTATCCAAGGTTTATAGAATGTAATTACCATCAACCAATACGGGACGATAGTGAAATTGGTGAAACGTTCTTTGTTAAGCATAATTACGGGAGAAATTGTAACTTTTCTGTCAAGGGATGGAATAAAGGGGGTATATACTATGGACGGAGGACCTAACGGATTTCGATAACCGACAATGCTAGGTAGTAGTGTATCGGGGGGGGGGGGTTCCTTGTTTGGATTTCGCTTTGCGAGACATCCCACGCATGAAACTTAGCGTATGGTTGGAAATAGGGAGACGTTTGGTCACTATTCCATGAGTTCGGTACCCTGGTCGAAATGGGATCAAGTAATTATGTATGTAAGATGAAAGTTGAATTTTGTTTTAAGGTCATTGGTGCCGGATTTTTGTGGTAGGAAAGCATTGAAAGTTATCCCCACGAGTTGAGGGGTGGAACGATGATAAGGAGAATTTAAGAATTTTGATTTCTAGGGTGATTGAGAGTACCCAACATAACCGCGTACAGAACACAAGGTGAATAAAGAGTTCGAATGATTTTTAGCATGGATTATCTGGAAAGAACTTTATATTATACCAAAAGAGATGACCTGTAAATTATTTTGATGAATAGAGCGTTAGTGATTTATTTTGGTTGTTGTACCTATTTCGGAAAATTGTTGTACTTATCTGAGGAAGGTTGAGAATTATTATTCCTCTTTTATTATCATGGAATTTGAATGCCCTATTCCTTCTATTCTGTTGAATTTAGTTAGTCCTACAGATGAGTAGCACGCCGTTCGCTCTCCCAAGGCGGTCGGAGTGTTGCAAAAATGTGGGCATCTTGGTTAACTACAGTTAAAATAGTCCGAGTCGAAGGGACGTGGTAATAAATGTGTGAAATATATGTTTGTGGGACTAGTATAACAAAGTGGAAGTGATAGAGTGGATTAAACGTCACATGAGGGGCGATAATCCATACATAAGTGTGCAATTAGAATAGCACGCCCTAACTTGATTGGAAGGCTGTGGGAAGCCATTCAAGAATTGGTATTCCTTGAATAGAGTAGAATTTAATTGTTATGAAGCACACCCGGAGCGGAGTTGTTATTAGTCAAGTGTGAGAGCGACTTGCGCATACAAAGAGTATAGTATAAGAGATCTAGAAGTGCGCTTCGTGGAGAGAAGATCACGGGTCGGAACTTTCGGCATACTCTAAGGAAGGAAGGGGAGTATTACGTGTCACTTAATGTGAGACATTTCAAGGGAAGAATCGATGTTTAGCCAGACGTAGTGAGTAGTCTCTACATGCACTGCCCATAGGTAAGGTTTGGTTGAAAGAGGAGAATCAACCAAAGAATTTTGTGTTTATCGAAAATTCCTGAAATTGGAAGAGGTTGGTAAAGTCGGTAAAGTTCTTGGATGGGTTGCCATCCTCAAAACAAGATCAAGGGTTTATCCCGAACATGTGAATTAAGTCGCTGAGAAGGAAGTGATTGATATTTCTTTGGGCTGGCTTACAATATTAACTAATATGCCCCAGACTTCCTTTGATAGGAAGGATCGCGCCAGTGCATGGTCCGGTGCAGTATAAATTTCTGAATCAGGATGAGATTGGTGAATCCCACCTTTGATATGGGATTTCAGGAACTAGCGGAGATAAGATTTCATTTCGAGTAGGATGTATCACCCTTAGTCAGGGAATAAGCGCATGGTGATTAAAGATTAGTGGAGCCACGTGAAGGAGATTTTGGAATCTTGGTACGATGATTTCAAGAATGCTCTGTAGAAGCACTCGTATCTGTTTGTCGCATACGAGGTACTTATTAAGGTTTTGTTATGGAAGAACCTCGACTATTCTCCTTCCGTATGTCTAGAGGAGAGTAGATAATCAGAATTTTTGGATCGGTCGAGAAAATATCCGATAACTATGGTGGAATTCCACGACTGTTTTAGGCAGTGAAGAGTGGTCAAATGTTCGTATGATCTTCTCAAAATGGGAATTTTGTGTATGAATAAATCGGAGTAGTTGTAATGTAGTGAGGTGCGGCCTCCTAATGATAGTGAGATAATAGAATTTATAACGTATAGACGTAACCTATTCAAATGTTGTCAGTTGGGAGTGCAATATGAAGTGTCTCCAATGAGAATGTAAAACAATGTTGCTGTGAGGAAAAAGCTATAGTGATTGAGCACCGTACTATGTAGATAGTTTGTGTACTGACAAGGATATCCAGAATTGTGCTACCTGGTAGCCCTTATTTTTCGAATTTTGGGACAAAATTACGATATTAGGGGGAAGTATGTAATACCCCGTATTTTCATGGCTTTTAAATTTAAGGATTTATTAAATTTAATTGAGATAAATTAATTTAATTTTAATCCGAAATGTTGATTTAAATATTTACTAGCGTGACAAGAGTTAATAATTATTGGGAATATATTATTTGTTGCATATTACTGGATGAGTATAGTAATATATGAGATTTATTTTTATAATATTGTCACATGTGAATAAAATGACAATTGTGGAAATTTAAGTCGGGACGCGCCTGTGTCGTATCGGGACTAAATGTGGATTAATAAAAGTGAATATTTTATAGGTTGTTCGTATGGTCATTTTGAGTGCGCCAACGCGTCCGAAAGGGTCGAGATAGTCAGAAAAGTATACCCGGGGGTTTGATTTGGGTCTCGGGGCGTGTTTAGGCCTAATTAGTACCCCGGGAGGGCATTTTAGTCATTTTGTATTTTTGGGTAATTAAACCCACGAAAATTAAAGGGGTTATATCAGATGTTTAGGTTATCTCCTAGGGTTAGATAACTCAAAACATTAGAACGGCCATTGGAGAGGAGAGAGCTCTCGAGGCATTCCAAGGCTCAAAATTCAACCGTTTGCACCGTCGCCACCGTCAACGCGTAGATCGCGAGACGGGGAACGTAACCACACCAAATTCAACACCAAACCAGATTTTTGAAAATTTCAGGCAAGTGTTTATCTTGCTTATTTCGTTGATGCATCTTTCATATTGGTTTAGGAATGATTAGGATGAATTGTATGGAAGAAAAACCCAATTTGAGATAGGAAATTGCATGTAGTGATGACTTAAATGATATTCTGGAAACATTTTGTGATGTAGAGGATTAAACCACGAAATTTTGATGTTGTATAAGAAGGAAACCTTAGAGCCAATCAGAATAAATGAGGCAAATTCGCTAACAGGACCCTCGAACCTGTTCGCATGTACCCCGAACCGGTTCGCCCCCAAAACCGGTTCGCCCCTGGGTTCGCGAATGTTTGCTGGTCTGGGGTACTTTTTCTTCCATCCAACACTAGGAATTTTTTCTTGTTTTATTTCCTTTCTTCCTTGGATTTTTCTTCAACTTCAACGGGTCATAACTCATCAACCGTAGCTCGGATTTAGGTGCCGTTTCTTCCAGTGTTCTCATTGTTCCGAGCTCTTCAACTTTACAGTTGACTCCTCCTTCGATATCTGGCTGCAGAATTACCAAAATGCCCTTGAACTTGCCTTCTTAGTTTTTCTTTCATTGTCTCGCTTTCTCTTTTGCGCTGCTTGCATAATTAACCACTAAAACCAATAAGAGAAGCACGAAACATGAAATAATTGCCAACGAAGATTAGTAGCATAAATGTGCATCAAATCCACATAGGTTACATCACTCGTGTTCACAAATGCACTGAAATTAGGGGAATAAATATACAATATTTATGTCCAATTACGTAGTGAGTTGGAAAAACCCTTCGAATTAAAGTGAGAAACGAACCATTATACGTGATAAATAATAATGGGAAAATAAGGATAAATTTTGTGAATGTGGGTTATGGGATAAACCTAAATTGATATAATAAAAGTGGTATATATATATATGATTGTGTATGCATATATTATATACTTGTGAAAATCATGCCCGCGCTACTTGCTATCCCTGAGGTTTCCGCGCTGGGACGATCTTATCTCGTGTGCCTTATGGGGGGCATTAACTCGTACCCTAGAAGATAGAAATCCTAGGTACAGGCTATTGAATCGGTAGTCACGATCCTAAGAGACGTGAGGGTATGTACTGACCTCTTGGACTTGGAATCTATGCTTCGCCTCAATATTGTTTGTGTATGTATTGATACAGTTCGAGAGTGATTCCGAACTTGTATTCACTTTAGTGCGATTGATACGGGGATTGGATAGAAGAGTATGCCCGCACCATAGTTTTTATGTGGGGTGCTGTTATGATATATATATTATACGAGTAGTTAATATATATATGAAATTCTGAAATCTGGAACTGCCTACTGTGATTTGATATGTAGGACATGGTTGATGACTCAAATTATAAATAATTGTTTTGAGAAAGTATAATATGACACTGGAAAACTTTATTGATTAATAAAGTTAAAAGGAGAACCTTGGTTACAAATTGAAATCTTATGTTTTAAATACTTGTGTTGTTCAGTTGTAAATCCTACGAATAACCTAAGATAAGTTAAATCATTGGGGAAAGATAGTGTGGTATACGACGAGATAGACCATTGGGAAGGTTAGTGCGATAGGTGTGCACATTAGAAGAGAGGTGAGAATTTCTCAAGAGAGTGTCGCACTAATATGTTGTTGCATTGGCCTGTATCAATTTAAATACTTGCTAAACAAATTTTTAAATCATATACACTATCAGGCTCTGACCCGTTTCTATTTCCTTCTCTCTCTTGTATATATATGTATGTATTACAGGTGCCCAGCCACAGGGGCGTCTTACTTAGGATCCTTTGGAAGGAACGTGCTGCAGCTTAGATGGGAGTTGCAGGCCTGTTGTTTAGACGACTTCATCTATTTGATTCTACTCCTAGTTCAGTTTTATCCAGCAGGGGCATGTGTCGCCCTCTTTCTATTATTTAGTTGGTATTGTCAGATATCGAAGTTTTTACTTTCAGTACCTTTATTTCGGGATTTATTACTATCAGGATGTTTTCCTTTAGTGTTGTAAATGTTGGGATTTATTATTGATGATTAAATTCGTGTATGTTCAATTCAATTTTTATTCTTAATGTGTGACTCTTTAGATGTTAATGGTTTAAGGTTTTATAACCGGATTTAATAAAATGAGAATAAGGTTTTAAATGGTTTTGACACTTAGCTTAATTAATTAGGGTGTTTAAATTGGAACGACAGTGATGCTAAGAATGATCCAACTGTTCACCTTGATTTTAATTTAATAAAGGAGTGATCGCCCGGTATTTAATTAGGCGGGGTGTCACAGTTGACACCAACGATGTGGTGAGTCGTCAGATAGCGATATGTGCTTCCTGTTCTTACTAGAAAGTGAAAAAGGTATCATAAAGATGTTGCGCATTATAGAGCCTACGAGAGGTTCAAGAACGTAGGTCATTTATCCCTTTTGTAAATCTTTACCTATATAGTGGAAGGTGTCGATTTGATCCGTGGTTTTTTCCTCAAGGGTAGTCTTTTTCCTCATATAAATCCTCATCTCAGGAGCTTGATTTACTGTTTCGCATTTTGATTTCGCTTCTATGCTTCATGAACATATGTTGTTGAGTTAATCAATTTTTATATCACGTTTATATCACTTATACATTAGGATTAACTTTTTCCCAAATTTGGATTAAAGATAAACATTATCTTATTTTTTATAATAATTTTTTATTTGGGTAGTTTCTCTTTATGCACACAAACTCTAAAGTGATATTAGAGATATAAATTACTTATGTAGGTTTAATCACCTAGAGGTAGATGATGTGTGCGTAAAAATGGCTTTGGGGCATGAGATTTTTGAGGATTTACTTAGTAATACTTCTTATAACTCTTATATTGGACTTCATTCTCAACCTTTACTTGTCGTCCTTCATCGAAAAATGAATAGAAATCTATTGAGGATGATTATGATGATATTGGTTTCTTCACTCTTAAATATAAACATGTTAAATTATATCAAGAGTCTTTGATTTTTTTTAAGAGAATGTTTTATTATCGTCCAAACTCAATGAATATAAATAGGAGAACAATGATTTTCATCTTTAGTCATCTATAGTTGATCAACTTCAAGTTTGTCGTGCTCACATGTGTGAAAAGGTTATGTTGTTAAAAGGAAGATCCTCCAATTTTTTTTATTGCAGTTCAACAAAAGTTTTAAAATAAAAAATGAAGATCTTCGAAAAAAGATCAAAACTTTTGAAAGGGATAATTTCGAGTTTTTGATTGAGTTTGAACTTTTAAAAGATGATAATGAAATTTTGTGCACTTTGAAAGCTCAAGGACCTATCCTTTTTTTGAAAAGCTTAATTGCGTCAATGTTTCTTTTTTGGATATTATAGACTTTTTGGATTAGTTAAAAAAGAACATTATTTCAAAAGAAGAGGATGAAAATTTTATCAATTTTTAAGAGGAAATAAAATATTTTTCCACATGTCTTGAAAAATTGAAAATGGATCTTCGCTTGTGTGAAATGTCCAAAATTATTTTGGAAAAAAGGTTGAAATTATTTAAAATTATTTGATCTCGGATAAAAATATGAAAGTGAATCCGTAGGCAAGATAAAAAAAACATGGGAATATTTAAACCTGAAAAGAAAATGATAAAAGAGACTAAGGTTTTGAAGTTTCTATGTTTTGTATTCCAAAAGAGATTTTTTTTGTAAATGCTTCTTCTCAAAATAAGACAACAAACATTGAAAATGTTCTTTTGAGAATTTAATATAAAAGTAAAATATTGTAAATGATTTTAAAAAGAAAAATAAACTTGTGCATCCTGAGTTTAGTAACAAAAATCACGTGCTTCATCATAAGAGACCTGAAAATGACTTTGTTTATTCTTATTGTCATGAGAAGTTCACATAAGGATTTTAGTTACAAGTGATGAGATTTTAACATTTTTAAAAGGTTGTTTCTAAGCTTAAAACCCAAATGACTAGACATGGAACCTTGAAACGTGGTCATTGCCCCAAAAATGGTATTTTGAGGATTTTTTTTTACTTGAACTGAGCTTACCTTTGATATATGGGAAGAATGATAAGAATTTCATGGGAAACAAAAAAGGTCAAAAGGTTTTTAATTCTAGAAAATTTTCACCTAAACCCGTTAAAAGAAATTTTTGGATTAAGAAGAGTCAAAATATATATGATAAAATGAACCTTATAATGAGAAGCAAAGTGAAGAAAAATGAGCCTCAAGTACCTCCTAATCCTAAAGCTCATCCGAGTCATGTATGGTTTAAGAAGGATATGTTGGATTGAATCAGGATTGTTTCTAAGAAGATTAAGAAATTGGTCCCCTATACCTCTAAATGTTAGAATTTTTTTTTACAATATATTTTGTTTGCACTTCATTTTATATATATTTCTAGGATATGTTATTTTGATTTGTATAGGAGTTTGTATATCATTTATATCATCTTTGATAACTCATATGTGAATTAAATGTCTTCTTAATTTGTTCTTACTTTATATCTTGAATGATTCAAAAAGATTTTATTTTTTAGAATACTTTGTTTTGGTCTTTCAAAAGTATGCTTTTAGGATTGTCACATCTAGTTGATCTTTTTTTTGGTCCATGCCTGTCATATTTTTATGCATACTAAAAGTGTTTTCATTTTTCCTTGGATATATATTCTTTTTATATGCATATTATCCTTAGATTTTGTGTATTTGTATTTAGGTATTTCATGCACTTTTAGTCTTAACCTTTGTGATTTCTCTAGGACTTCATTGGTTATTTTTATGATTGATTGCGTTTGTAGGAATATGTGCTTCATGTATATCTTTTAATCATATTTCATGTTATTTTATGGTTGTACATATCTTTCATCGAAAAATTTAAATAGATTTTCGGTACAATCATGTATATACCTTGTTTATATGATATTCACCATGATATATTTTTGTATATCAAACAGGATTTGTAGGTAATATTTTCCTTTAGGTATTGATATTCAATGTACACAAGCCAAAAATAAGTAGTAATAGTAGAAAAGAATGAGATGACACACAAAACACCAGATGTACATAGTTTGGCAACATACCTACATCTATGATATAATGCCCTAGCCCGGATTTATAGGTTAGCCTTCGGTTAACATGATCCAGCCTGAACATTTTGTGTGAAGTGCAATGAGATAACCTAAATTATGTTGTTAGTTCAGTTTTATTTAATTAAATTTTCACTAGTTTAGCATGCGATTCCAATTTATATTGAGCTACGTGTGGGAACCGTGGGAAGCGTCCTCGGAATCCAATCATTCATAGATACTAACGTAAAATAAAAAGAATACATACCTGTATAATGATCTCAAAGTACAAAATTGCGTACAACCTTCCTTAACAAAGGAAAGGGAATGAGTTGAATGCCTCATGAGAAATACAACAATGCAACATAGAATCGAACGATAGAAAATAGACATTATAAAGTACTAACTACGTGCACATGCATATACCATATATATATATGTATGTATATATAAGTACATACATATATATACATATACATATACATATACCATATATATATATGTATGTATATATAAGTACATACATATATATATATATATATATATATATATATATATATATATATATATCTGTGTGTGTGTGTGTGTGATTCCATTTGGTCCAACACATTACTTGAGTTGATTAAATCACAATAACCATGTAAAAGATCCCAGTTTGCTCCCTTTTCACTTAACTCAACATCGATTTAACGATTTAACCCACATGGTTAAATAATTAAACAAAATAGGGTTTGTTTAGGAAAAACACTTCATTTACCAAAATTTCGCATTTACCCTCGCCAAATCCACTTTAGAATTTTCCTTTGAAACTACCTTTCAACACACGCACACTCGGAATTAGAAAATACTTATTTTCCTTTTGAATTCGTTCACAACACACTTGTGTTAATTATGGTTTAAAACCATCTTAGGTTTCTTGATTATCCATTAACCATTCCACTTATGTCATTAACTCACACTTTAATTGAATTTAGTTATTTTCACACTTCTTGTCTAAATTACCTTTTCAAAACAAAACACTTATCAATTTCATTTCACAAAGATTGTATTTTCTAAATTTCTTAGTACAACCAATTTTTTTGTTACGTTATACTTTTGCTCATTATCTTTTACTTGGAACGCATGAATATCACATACTTTAACAGGCTCCACGCCGCCGGTGACGCCACCAAAGGCACTGGCCAGTAATTTTGAATATTTCACCCAAAGCACCAGGCTCTTCTTAATTATTCTCGGTCACATGCAAGTCCTTTTTATCATGTGTTTCAACACTTTTTTCATGTCAGATTATTCCTCTTTAACCATCTGAGGCCAAACCCGGGGAATACTTCCCCATACTTGCGTTACACTTGAAAATCACCATTCTTGTCTTTTACACGTGTATATTGTTTTCATTCCAAAATCACTCACATTTAGTACCATTTAGTATTATACCTTTTCAAGATTTTTACTTCATAAAAATATCCCAATTTACGTAAATTTACCATTTTACCCATTTATTTCCAAACTTGCATTTTCCTCTATTTTCACATGTGTTATCGTTCCAAAACATTCTTAAGTTACACACACTAACTTATTAAATGCTTTTAACTCATTAACACTTCTTTAATACTTTGGATTAACACACTTCTCAAGTTGAAAATCACTTTATTTTATTACTTTCTTTATCAAAGAAATTATTTGGAAACTTCAAGACTACTTTACAAGAAAAAATACCATTTTCCTTTATTAACACATATAGTCTTGAAAACTCACACTTATCACATTTTTCACAATTATTAACATACTTTAAGGACTGAAATTTCTATTTTCTTTATTTCATATTAAAAATCATTGAAACCTTTACTAAACTTGTTCGTATGCTCATTGCCAGATTACTATAAGTTTATATACATGGGAATAGGGGTTTTAAGTTCAAAAATCTAATAAAATGAGTCTAACATATGATTTATTCATAAAATTTCACAATACTTGCAAAAACATGCTTTTCAAGACTAAAAGATATTTTTTATCTTCAAAACTTGGATAAATGTCTAACTTCATAAAAATCCAATTTTTACAAGAAAACTTCAAGACTTTGTTCATAAAATATCTCAACAACATAAACATTACTTGAAAAAAAATTATTTCATAAAATTTTTAACACTAAGTTTTCCTAGTAATATATCATCAAAACCTTTGAAGATCATTTGTAAACCATCTGTAAACCATTTTATAAAAAACATGAGAAAATAACTATTTTAAAACATGCATACATTCTACTCTCATAAACTACAAATACAAGACTAAATCTAAGGAAATAGTGTTCATAAGATTAAAGAGAAATAGTTTCCCACCTCAAAGATGATTTAACATGGTTGGATGAAGAAAAAGATGATGGAAAACACACACATCCTAAGGTGGCCTTAAAGAGGCTGCCAAGATCCACTATCTTCCTCCTGAAAGCTCCACAAATACCCCCATTCAAAGTCCATAATTTCTTCTTCATTTCTCATCCAAGAATTCCCAAAAACTTCTTCATAAAATGATATCTTAACACGTGTTGTATATGGATTTTATAAGCTTAAAAGTTGTAGAATATTGGGTAAATATGGGGGTTTAGGGTGTAGGGGTGGTGGTTATAGGGTAGTGGATGGTGGTGGAGCTCCATGAAGGTTTTAATAGTTTAGAGAGAGAGAGAGGGAGAGAGAGAGAGAAAATCTAATGGAAAATGGTTGGGGATTGACCTCAAACCATTCTATCCTCTATATATACCAAAACCCCTTAAAACCCATTACCTAAAGGCTCCCCAAAATCCCCCCCACGATTTAATATACTCTATTGAGATCTTGATAGCTCAAATAATTCGAGGGCCTGGATTTTAATAGCATTATTCGAATCTGGAAATTATGATTTTGTCATTCTCGTTCGAAATAGAATAGACCTCATTCGAACGGCATCACATCTCATTTCAATGGGGTTACAACGAGAATTTAACGAGAATATAAATGCAAAGATGTGTTTTTTGATTGAAGGTCATTTGAAGAGTTATTTGAACGAGATTTGAATCCCGTTCAAACGACCCTAAGCTTTTATCCTAAATTATTTATAAGTCCATATTAAATCCAATTAATTGCACCATGGACATGATATTACCTGAATTTAGCCCACTGTCCATCTCAGAAGGTCTAGAGCCAAATTTGGTCACATCAAGTCACCAAAATTCACCAGTGTGGCCAAAATCACGGGGGCATGTAATACATTCTTCCATCCTTAGGAAATTTCATCCTCAAAATTATCAATCCATAAATTCCTACAGTTCCTAGAGGTTACCAATTCTTATTCTAAGTCATAGGGATCTTTCAAGGATAGGTCATCGAAACCTTCGAATCGTTAGAAAGTCATCACACATCCTTTCAAAATGGGTTATCACCAAAGAGCTTGACATGCTATATATTCTAACGCTCACCATCAATATAGCTATCAAAGTCATAGAACAATCCTGGAGTCTCCCTTACTCGATGATCATACTTAATCAAGTCCTAAGGCTTCTTTACTAACACCCAAAGCATATCGGTACATCTATGAGGGCAACGCTTTTTAGTGATTGACACTAACTTAAGAGAAAAATAACGTACAACTGACACCCAATCCATTATTGTAAATTATTTCAATTCTTAGGACTATATATCCCGAGTCTCATTGAATTCTCGGATCATCCCAACCACCCAAATTCCCTTAAACATGATATTAACCTCGCATGGCTAGTCACTTAATCTGAGGAGAAACACAACAACTAAGTCATAAATTATGCGCCCAACTAATACCTTCCACAATATCCTTCTATGAACCTAGGATCACTCTAAGCATCCAAATACATAACACTCACCCAAGTATTACACTAATCCACTGACCGCGAAAAAGTAACACTACATTCTACGTTTCCTTAAGTTTTAGAACTTTATGATATCCTCAAATCATAATCCCGTTCTTTAAAACTAGAGCTACTAATTTCCATGCCGACCAATCCATAAGATCACTAATCCGAAGGGAAACAAATACTAGAAGAAAACCACGCTACATAATGTGTAGAAGCATGTACACAAAACCTGTGCAAAATAAAAAGGATATTTTTAATAAGGGCGCACCCTGTTATCGAGTTGCATTGACCATGCCAAGTCTAATCGCATTCTCACTGAGACAAATTTCACCGTAACTGAAATAACAACATGATACAATCCTAAGCTACCGCAATTGAGGGAACACAGTGCTCGATTATCGTAACTGAAGGAACAAAGACCTTGACTATCAGAAATGAAAGAACACAATAAATAGGAATTAGTGAACAACCGTTCTAAGGAGATACTATTCTCAAGCAACGAACTATGGTTTATAACAGGTGAAACTACTCCATACTCTTTAAATTCTATGACTCCTCCTAGACATTCTCATCAGATCCTAGCCTAGCCATACACCTTAGTTTGGGTTATTAATCGTGACTAATCGTATCATGAACATCTCCATGAGATGGAAGTAATATACGGACCTATTATCCTTTGGGAAGTTAACGTTGGGCTTCTCACGTTAGGGGTAATTATGAGTGAAGTGATATAAAATTCACAAATTTCTAATTAAAACTTATTAAATTAGAGTCAGTCTTAGATCCAAATTAATTCCAGTTTTATTTAAATCCTAAAACATGAATTTAAGTGAATAAATCATGCCATCATAAACAACAACAAAATTTGGAAACAGCAATTTCAGGAAAAAATCCCGAAAGGGAGAAAACCTTTTTTTCACTATTAAAATTAAATCGCAACTTGCAATTACATACGTGAAATACAATAATGAATCTTACACACAAAACTCACAAAGACCATAACCTTGAAATAAATAATGGACTCCTATAAGAACCCACAAGAACCAAAACACTATTAAGAAAGGAACACCCTCGTGTCTCCCTAAATGACTGCAATCGTCAGTAAGCAAATCCCTCAAGAGCTACCAATCCAGCAGTAGAGATGACACTCCATAAAAAAAACTTCAATAGAAGTGATTTGGATTCCACAAAATATTCACAAAAGATTGGGATGTTTTTGGTGTGAATCAAAACATGTGTTTTGCCTTAAAAAATTAAAGACTTGTTGTAATAGGACTCTCAAATACATTCTTCTAAAGTGTTAATGAAAAGGGACTCCAAAGAAGGTATTTATAGGAAAAATAAAAAGTTGAGGTGGTGCGGAAAACTGGTTAAGTTTTTGCCTTTATAAGAGGCAAACATGTTCAGTTTTCCAGTACGACTAAATGATTTTACAAATCAAACCGGTTCGGTTTACACTTTATAAATAGGCGAACCAGTTTGGTCCAGTTTTTCAAAAACACCTCAGTTTGTTTAAAAAATTTAGAAAAAATATCCCAATACTAAAATATAACATTTATAAAACTTAAACACATTCTATACGAAATTATACCTCATGTCGTGCATACATTGAAGATACTTGAAATTCGAATCTATTATCTTAACAAATAAACGTAAGCTTCTTCGATGGTTGTAGCAGTATACAACATATTCTATGTAAAGTACGGGCAATGGAAAATATGTCCTTATAATAATGCTTCCTCCTTTTATCCTCGGTAAACGCAAACTGTTCCAATCGATGAATACCAAACACCTTTGTCAACGCCGACTTTATCCATCTCTCTAATCAACATGACGTCGTGACCAACATAACAAACCTAGGTTACTATCTACTTTATCATATAATGATTGTATCCTAACATCTTCCTAGGCAATGTCCAAATAGGTAAAATGCTCACCTTATTACAACCATCAATGGCAGAAGGTCATCACTACGACTATATCCAAATCCTCCCCAAACTAAAATAGTGTGACGACCACACCGAACATCATTAGTACTATAAGGATAATAATTACTACACAAGTCTAAACCTAATAATCCATACAAGTCTAGCAAGACATACTAAGAACCAATCCTTGCCCTACTAGGGTTATTCTAACTTATAGTGTCGACGCACGTTGATACCCTTATCATAATTCGATATCCAATATGGGGCACTATTCTCAAGTCCTTAACATAATATCATCAATCAAAATTTCTGATGCATTTCCTAGTACTCATCAAAATTAAGTATGAAGATTTCTACACTAGTAATTAAATGACGGACAATTATCATGCCTAATCATGACACAAATCTTCAATTTACCTTAGAAGGTTTCTTTACCTATTTATACTAAATTGGATGACCTCGCTAAAGACTATGCAGTTTTACTCCTTTGAGCTTGAAAAGTAACCCGAGATCATCACATGACCCTTAATATATCCATCATTAGAACACTTGCACTCCATAACATCGAACTTAATGGGTTCTTTAAGGATACCAAGCATATACTCTAATGTAATTATCACTAAAGACCTACAAGATTTCACCCCTTATGATCCTCTCATATTAGTTACGCGATACTGATTTCCCAATGTCCATCCCACGACTATTAGATGCCCACAAGGACTCTAATATCGCATCTCTGTGCATAAGGAAATTGGTTGCAAAAGGGTAAACATTAGAGATTTGGATCAGATAAACTAAAAAAAACAATTTTTCATGCGCTCGTTTGAACAACCATGTTCCTCGTTTGAATGACATTTCATTCGAACCAACTTCCAATGACCTATCAAACGATATTCCAGAGAAGGGCAAAAAATTGACTCGTTTGAATGTGAGAACCTTATCGAATGACCTCAATTTTTCCTTTGAACGACTATCCTGCAAGTCTTTACACATGGTGAACTATAATCATTGAACACCTTATGGCATCACGACAAGTTGAATCCTATTCCCAAGGATGCCACATGCAATAAGTCTCAAGGTTACTCCAAGGACTTCCTTTCAAACAACTAATGCCATATACTATGTATTAAACCATATACTATGTATTAAACCATATACTGACACTACTAAAGATTCTGAAAGGATATAGGACATCGGGTACAACCTATAAGTCTCTAAGTCCACATTATCAATGCCTCAAGGGATCCTATTCCTCAAATGTCGCATCATATTTTCCAAAATTTCATCATAAAAGGCTACCTAGGGTTTTCTCCTAAGTAATTTCAAATCATCACCATTATACGTGTATAAACTCACCGTCAATGACTTGCAGCTCACATCATAGCTTACGTTACGTATCCATCAATCGATAATTACTAGGGCATCATCTACAATGGCAACATCTTATTAATCGAGTCCTCTGTAAATATCCTTAAGTAATTACCAATACGGATCCACATGCTTACCGAATTGTCAAATGCTCACGACATGACACTATCCCAAGGATCAAGTTTGCATAATCACATCATCATCACTAAACACCTGCAAGTACCCAACCAATGAACCTAATGTGTGCTTATCACAAAATTAATATTGGTTAGGCATGCCACTCTAATAACCTACTCCACATTTGTCCTTAAAGAACTCACATAATTAAGGGTTGAAGCAAAAGCACCTCACACTAGAGAAAGCGGTGTCGCCACTAATGGCCTATGCATACACTTGCGACCCATTAACACATCTATATCAGAAGCACTGAGAACTATTAATGGATACTAACTTGGAAACTTACTACATAGAAATGAATTTCCCGCCGTGCTAATCTCCTTGACTCCATATTCGAGAATACAAACCCAAACCATCACTTGTCTAGCGTGACTGGACCAAAACCAACATCGAAGTTAAAAATTCACTATCGACCTCACAACGTCACTCCCGAAAAAAGCTTAAACCTAGTACTTTAATACTTTTATAATGCCTCGACCCAAATGTATGGGTTACCCATGGGTCAACCTGATCCGATCTGAATATTACGTGTCGAGTACAATGAGACAACATAAATAATGTTGTTAGTCTAGTTAATTTCACTTATTTAGAATGCAATTCCAATTTATATCGAGCTACATATGGGAACCGCAGGAAGCACCCCTGGAATCCAACCATTGAGATATACTAACATAAAATAAAAAGAATACTTACATGTATAATGATCTCGAAGTACGAAATTGCGTACAACCTGTTTGTGACAAAGTAAAGGGAATGAGTCGAACGCCTAGCGGGAAATACAACAATAAAATATAGAATCGAATGGAAAAAAATGGACTCTTTAACGTACCACCTATGCGCGCGCACACACACACGCACACACACACACACACACATATATATATATGTGTGTGTGTGTGTGTGTACACACACATATTAATGTGTGAATTCGTTTATTCTAAAACATTAATTCAGTTGATTAAATCACACTAACCTTGTAAAAAAAAACCTTTTGCCTCCTTTTCACTTAACTTAACATTTATTTCCCGATGCACTCAGTTAAATATATAGATAAAATAACATTTGTTTAGAAAAAAACACTTCATTTACTGTCGCTAAATCTACTTTAAAATTTTCCTTGGAAACCACCTTTCAATACACCCACCCACACTCGACGTTAAAAAATACTTGTTTTCCTTTTGAAAACCATTCACCACACACACCTGTGTTAATTATGGGTTAAAACCATCTGAGATTGCTTGATTACCCATGAACCATTCCACTCGTGTCATTAACTCACGTTGTACTTGAACTTTTTCATTTTTATATTTATTGTCCAAATGACCTTTTCAAAATAGGAACATTTATCAATTTTATTTCATAAAGGTGTCACAACTAATTTCTTTATTACGTTCCACTTTTAATCATTATCTTTTTCTGGGAACACGTGAATGTTGCGTACTTTAATGGGATCCACACCACCGGCGATGCGACAATATGCTCTGGCCAGTGATTTTGGGTCTTTAACCCTAGGGCTCCGGTCCCTTCTTAATTATTCCCTATCACATGCGAGTCCGTTTTATCATCTGTTTCAACACTTTTCCGTGTCTACATTATTCCACTTTACCCAACTGAGGCAAAAAACGGGGATTACTTCCCTATATTTTTGTTACACTTAAAAATCACCATTTCCTTTTTTACTCATTTACGTTGATTTCATTCCAAAAATAACTCCCATCAAGGACCATTTAGTGTAACACCTTTTTCAACATTTTTACTTCATAAAAATATTCCACTTTACATAAAATAACCATTTTACCCATTTGTTTTCAAACTTTCATTTTCCTCCATTTTTACAAGTGTTATCTTTCCATAACATTATTAAGTTACATACACTAACTTTTTAAATGTCTCATTAAAACTTATTTAACACTTTAGAGTAACACGCTTCTGAAGTTGAAAATCTTTTATTTCATTACTTTCTTTTTCAAAGAAATCATTTGGCAATTTCAAGACTACTTTACAAGAAAAACACTATTTTCCTTTATTTACACACATAGCCTTGAAATCACACACACATTTTGCACACTTATTAACACACTTTAAGGGATGAAATCTATATTTTCTTTACTTTATGTTAAAAATCATTAAAATCTTTACTAAACATGTTCATATGCACATTGTCAAATCATTATCAGAGTATATACACGAGAAGAGGGATTATATGTCCAAAAATTCAATAAAATGAGTATAACACATGATTTATTCAAGAAATTTCACAATACTTGCAAAAATATGTTTTTCAAGACTAAAAAATATTTTTGTTCTTCAAAACTTGGAAAAATGTCTAACTTAAAGACTGTTCATAAAATATCTCATTAAGATAAATAATATTTAAAAACATTTTATTTCATAAAATATATTACACTAAGTTTTCTTGAGAATATACCATTTTCTCAAAACCTTTTAAGCTCACTTGTAAACCATTGTACAAACAACATGTGAAAATATCTATCTGAAAACATGCATACATTCTACTCTTATAAACTCTAAATACAAGACCACAACTAAGGACATATAGTTCTTAAGCTTAAAGAGTATAGTTTCCCACCTCAAAGATGTTTTAACATGGTTGGGTGAAGAAGAATAAGGTGATGGAAAACTTCCACCTGCTAAGGTGGCCTTAAAACGTTGCCAAGTTCCACTAGCTTGCCCCTTAAAAGCTCCATGAAAATCCAATTCAGAATCAATTATTTATTTTTCATGTCGTCTCCAAGAATCCCCCAAAACGTCTCCATAAAATGATATATTGATAACATGTGGTGTATTTGGATTTTATAAGCTTAAAAGTGGTAGAATATAGGGTAAATATGGTGGTTTTTAGTGGACGTGTGGTGGTGTTAGGGTGGTGGATAGGGGTGGAGCTCCATGGAGGTTTTACGTGTTGATAGAGAGAGAGAGAGAGAGAGAGAGAGAGAGAGAAAGACAAAATCTAATGGAAAATGGTCGGGGATTGACCCCAAAACCTAATTGATAATATGCAAATATTGTGTATTTCAACCGTCGAGCCTACGCATTTTAGCCCCTCGAGTTTCTTATTCCCCATATTTATGCTCGTTAACCAGACAACCTCAGATTTCTATGATTAACATGTTTTGCAGGGATTAATTGAGCTTTTATAGGTATTTGGATGCTAAGTGTGAAGTTCGGACGCATTCCGCTCAATTTTTATACACGATCTCACGTTCAAGGGCATTTTAGTCTTTTCATATCTTGGGAACCTGGCCCAACATCTCACGGAAGTTTTATCCCTCCTAGCAAGCTTCGCGTGGCCATGAACGGTGCACAATTCTGATTCAGAACGAAGAACTTATGACGATTCTAGCGAAGAATCAAACCAAACACATCAAAGCAGGGGGGAAGAGTTGCAGACCTGTAGTTATCGATCAATCGATAAAAATGATTGATCGATCGATCACTGAGAGTTTGGCCATCGTGGGGAGAGAGTGGGCTTGATTTTTTTACCATCAATCGATCGATCATTTTGATCGATCGATTGATCCCCTGTTTCCAGCTGATATTTTGGCCTTTATTTTCTTTTCTCTTTTCTTTTCTATTTTAATTCCACTTACTATATAAACCATTTTTTGTGTAAATATCAGATAGATTGTAGAATAAATAGATTTTAGAGACTCACAGGTTAGGTTTTGGGGGATTTGAGAGTTCTTCTTCTTCCTCTCTTGGTTTGACACCCTTTAGGGTTTGTAATTGGTACTTTCATCTTCCCTCTCCATTAATATAGCTTGTATTTAATTTATTCTTGCTTTCTAGTTAATTTACATGCTTTCTAATTTAGGTTTACATGCTTTGATTTAGATGCTTTCTAGGTAGATTTATTACGTTTATTTACCGCTTTCATTTACCGCGTTTTTAATATGCTTTCTAGCTAATTTAGTCTTGGTTGTGTTTGAATGGAACTCACTCGGGTTGATGTGTTTCTTTGCTTTGGTGATGGAGTTTATGGGTCTATTTCGAGTTCGTTGTCGTAGTTATTACGCCTAGGAGATTTTACGGGGCATATCATGTATGTCTCGTGCTTACGACCTTTCGTTCATAATTTTCGAGTTATTTGTTGACGCCAAAATCATATTAGGCTTATATGCGAATTTAGGGGCGCGACAACTCTTGATTTAATTAACTGTTGAAACGAGGCGCATTTGTAATAACTCATCGACCCATGTAACCATTTTATACTAATTAACTCGGGTGAGGAATATTCAACGTAACCTGTAGTTTTTACCACTTTGTTAATCTAGTTTCAATACACTCGCCTAGACTAATCATTTCCCTTTTTTGCATCTTTTGGTTTTAGTTGTAATTTTTCTTTTTCACTTTTATTCAGAAGTATTAAACCAAATAATATTCTAGCAACTCGTCTTTGTGGATTTTCAATTCCCGACTTCCCGCTATACTTGTATCACAAGTGTAGTTGTAATTTAGGTTTGTTTGTGTTATCACGGTGAAACGCAAACAACGATTGTGTGCTTAGACGAACACACCTTTCACTCGGTGATCAAAATGGAGCCGTTGCCGGGGACTAGATTGTTTTAGAATTTATTTGATTTAGTATTTTGTAGTATTTTCTTTCTATTTGTATTATTTTCTAACCTTTTTGCAGAACTACTACATTTGAGCACTTAGAAACGCTTGAATTTCTCACGCGCGCACCTACTCTGTGGAATTCTCTACCTCGAGCCATTTTTTGGGTAATCATGTCTTATTTCAATTGTTTCGGTAATGATTATGATAATTCTCAAAATCCCCATACTCCTTTGACTTTTGGTCAATGCTTAGAATCCTAAAAAATTGCAACATCTAAAATGACTTTGGGCGAGTATTACAAAAGTCAAGGTTCGGAGTGCGTGTATTTTTATGATGATGATAATGATTTTGGGCCTTTACCTCCTTATAATAGGAATTTTGAAATGAATTGCAATAGTTTTCAAAATTCCTACAATAATGAGTTTTCATTTAAGTCCGATGGTAATTTTCAAAGTTCCCATTTTCAAGTGTCCGCACCTCAACCTATGGCATTCGGTGAGGGCTTACGTATGCTTGAGAATGAGAAACTTAAAAATCGTTATCGGGAAGAAAATCATTTGTGGGAACATGACTTGGATTTATTATTCGAATTCGACGATGATTTTGATTCCGAGACTTTTGAAGTTGAGGAATGTTTTGAACCAAATGATGACTTTGTGCCTACTTAGGAACAAACCATTATAGACTTTTCCCATTGCATAATAGATATTTAAAGTGAGGATGAAAATGGCGTAATATCTATTTGCAATGAAATGATTTCTTCTTTGGCCCCCAAAGAAGAACATTTCGTTAAAAATTATATTATTTCCTTCGAAACTCAATCTTCATGCGATGATGATTCATCTCATGAGGTTGAATTTCTTTCATCCCCATTTTTATTTTCTGTTATCACACCGTCACAAGTACCCGATGATTCGATTTCAAACTTTAATGTTTTAAACCTTTTCGCCGATGAGGAGTACTTGCTCGAGTCGCCTTCCACGATCGCATCTTTGCCTTTGTGTGCGCCACCTCCCCTACCAATTTCAAAATCTTGGGGATGATATTATTCTTTTCTCGGTCCCCACATGTTTTAGTTACTCGTTCAATCCAAATTCCCCATCGTCAATTAACGATGGTTCCTTTGTTACGCCTTACACATGCCTTCCGTTGTTCAAACGAAATTTATAGTTTTTGGAAGGCATGCTTGAGAGTGAGGGTACACCGGTTATCCTCCAAAGTCTAATCATTTTTGCGCTGGACCCTCAACTATTTAAACTTCTAGTGTATAGTTAGTGTGAAGCCTAAATAGTAGGTTATATATAGTTAGCTGTTTATTCTTTCTTTCCTTTTTAATTTAGTCTAGTGTAATTAGTTAAATTTTTGTTATTTATTTTTGCTATGCTCGGTACTAACTTATTTTGTAGATTCTCTGGAGTTGTTCTTATGGGGATCGCTCCATTTTGGGTAATATCGTCCTTTTCCTTCTTAAACTTGGTTTTTAATTAACATTGAGGACAATGTCAGGTTTTAAGTTAGGGGGTGTGGGATATTCTATCCATTCATTGGTTGTGTCCATGTTTTTGCTAACGTGTTAGTTACTTAGTATGCTTTTCTTAGAAGAATTCAAAATTTTCAAAAAGATTTTCTTTCTTTTTTCTCCTTTATTGGGCATTTTAACCTTGTTTCCGATGATAAATTTCAATAATTGCCCGATCCAATAGACAACCCAATGATGCATGTTCTCGATTTTAGAAGTTATTAGACTATAGTCACCGATTATTGATATTATGAATAACTTCATGAATTAAACTTTAATCCCTTGAGCACATGCACTTTTCTTGCCTTATTGATTTTGTTTAATATTTTTATAACTCGGTAATTTTTATTGCATTCTATATACTTACACCGAGTAATCTTTATGCCTTTCGTCGTTTGTGAGTGTTATACACTATTATTTACTCTTTGAAAATAATGAATTCGTCGGTAATCTCTCTTTTCTCTTATTGATCGTCCATTAATTGAGTTTATATCTTGAAATGTGTTACTTGATCATGATTTTCATATATTGTTTTGACTCGAGAATTGCGTAAAGTTGTGGAAATGATTATAGGCCATCTTTGTTATCTCACCCATATTGACATTGACCTCACCGTATATGTTTTCCCACGTTAACCCCTTTGAGCCTAAATATTAGCCTTTCGTTTCTTAACCCAAAATCCCATAACCGACTCCAAATTAGAGTTATAAACCATACATACACCTTCCATACCTTTGTTTAGAATGTTGAGTGGGATTGAATGTTGTTGTTGTGTTGCGGTTGCAATTTAGGCATGTGAGAGTATGAAAAGTAAAGAGAAAAGAGATGTGACAAAGAGAAGAAAAAAAGAAAGTAAAAAGCAAAAGAAAACATGAAAAAAAGAAGAAAATAAAAGAAATAGAAAGTTGTAAATGTTGTATATAGTTCAATAATCTTTGTTTACTCTCACCGATGATATATCGATGCCTATTTGAAACTTGTTTTTCAATTTTGATATTGTTCGCATTCTTCCATTATCCTGAGTTTTAATTTCTGAACACTTTGAATCCCTACATACATTGCTTTCATTTCGCACCCTAGCCTAACTTACATTACAACCCTATTAAATGTAATACCCCGTATTTTCGTGATATTTATTTTTGGGGATTAATTGAATTAAATGTGTATTAATTGGAAATTAATCCGGATAAAAATATTAACGAGATGTGAGTTAGTATTTGATTATAATGTGTATATTTGGAAATATATGAATATTCGAAATATTGAAATTGTCGCGAGATTGAAATACAGCAATTTGGGAAACTTTGCTGGGACGCGCGTGACAGTCGCGTCAGGAATATAATTATTTGAATTAAAAAGTGAAATTTATTTTTATCACCCATATGGTCATTTTGAGTGCGCCAACGCGTCTAGAAGGGTCGAAATAGTCAGAAAACACTAGCCGGGGGTTAAGTTTGGGTCCCGGGGCATTATTGGGCCATACCGGTAACTTATAGGGGAATTTTGGTAATTTCGGAAATCTGGGAATTAAAACCCACGAAAATTAGAAACAAAAATCTGACTTATTCTTTATCCACTAAACCCACTAACTACCCTAAGGGACTTAATGGTCTACGGGAGAAGTTAAGATATAGTCCCAACTTGCCAAAAACCAACCACACCTCCATTGTCATCATCCTTGGAGAAACTTGTAGGGAGAGAGAGAAGAGAGAATTCTGCAGAAAGAGAGAGGGAGAACAACTCAGCCTTCAAGATTCAAAATCAAATTCAGAGAAAGATTAAGGCAAGTGGTTTAATTACAATTGATTCAATGCCATGCTTTTCCATGTTTAGGAATTATCGAATTTACCTTGGAAGATGATATAGACCCATGAATTGGAAGTTTAAAACTATGAACTATGTTAGGGACTGCATGTAGAAATATTCTGGACGAATTATGAACTCAGAATTTTGACCATTGATGATTTAAAAACGGATTTTAGAAGAAGTTTATTAATGTTCTTGAAAGAAATAGAAATCTAGAATTCTTGATGAAGATTTGATCCATACAAAGCCCTTGAATGATGAATTATTGGTTTTAGAACGTTAACACTGTTGTAGGATGGTTGTATGATGATATTATAACGTTATCTTAGAGTTTCATGCTTGTTAATGGTGTTTTGGGTTGATTTGAAAAGTGCAAAACGAAGCAGTCCGTAATCATACCTGGTGCGTTCGATCGATCGACATTCATCAGTCGATCGATCGACCACCATCGATCGATCGAAGGAAAAGGTCGATCGATCGACCTTCCCAGAATGAGTAAAGTTTTTCCCTATTTAAATTTTAATGATGTTAACCCTTGATTAATATTGTTGGAAACCATATGAATACCCTTAACCTTAAGGAAGACGAGTAGGCATGGTTATGAAATTTGGACCTTAATTAGAATTCAATTTGAGGAATTATTCTAAACTAATGAAATTCGATAAGTGAGTTAATATTTGGGTTAATAGTGTAAATTTGAATAATTTGATGAAATGAGGTTTGGGGCAGAAGTAAGGACCTTAGGATTAAAGATGTTATACGTGGGAATAATAGGAACTTAATAATCTATTTTAGATAGGTTTTAAGTATAAGAAACTACGACGTGAGACGTGTCGACAGTTTAACTTTTATATTATCGGGAGACGTAACATATACAAATTTGGAATAATGGTATAAGGATGTAGAGTATACCTTTATTAATACTGAATTATCTAAGATGTGTGAATGTTTAGTATATGATTTTTATATGTATGACATACCTACCATACTTGCTATCACGGGAGGTTACGTTCGCATAGGGCCTTCTTATCCTTGTGTTGCCCGGATTTAGATTGGTACCTCGAGGACATAGTTCAAGAGAACGACTTATTTGTGAGTTAATAAGCCAGCTGACTATGGAGCGTAGGTATGTAGGTGACCATGGATATGTTGAATTATGTTCGCCTCCATTTTTGTGTGTGGTGCTTATTCCAACAATTCCTGAGAGATTCGGAATTTGTGATCCTTATGTACGTGATGTGCCTGGATGGATAGCAGAGTATGTGTGCACCGCAGCTTAGCCTTTGGGTGCTTGTAATGTATATTATGATGTGAATAATATACGGTTAAATGAAAAGGAAATTGCTATGTTAAATCGTGGGTATAGTAAGTGTAATATTATGAAAAGATAAAAGGGGACATATATCAATAAATGGTTTTGTTAATAATCGGAACTCTCTATTTAATTGTTAAGGTTGTAAATTAAACGTGAACCGAGTAGAAGTGTTAGAAACTCTTTGGAATTAGATAGTTATGAGAAAACACATGAATGGGTACAGGAACGTTAGGAGTGCACAGTTAGACGAGAGGTGAGTATTTCATGTGAGAGCACGTCCTAACATGTATCTTGCATTCATTGTTTTAATTATTATTAAAGCACTTGATATTTTTAAAATACTCTCCACATTCGGGCTCTGACTCGTTTGCTTTCAAATCTATCCTTTTGTAAAAAACATTTTAGGTGCCCAGCCACAAGGACACCATGCTTAGGATCCTCATTCAGGTGACGAGCTGTAGCGGTTTGTGGAAGTTACAGGACATTGATTATAGACGCTTCCTCTATCTTGACTCTATACTCAGTATTTATCAGTTGTAGGGCATGTCGCCCATTTCTTTTAGTGGCATTTCATTTATTTCAGTTATTCAGACTTCGGGCATGTACTTAATTCAGAATTCAGACTAGTCTTATTATTTTCAGTTGTGGGATTGTTGTGAGGAGTTTTCCTCCGGACTTATTACTATTGTTGGTTATTTCATTACTTCGTTATGGTGAATGGATTTATGTTGTTCTTCCATTATTCTTTTATTGCATGTTAATCAGATAACTTAAAATTTGGCAACTTACTTTTTAAATACTAGGTGGTTAGTAATCTTTAAAATGTTTTCGAAAGTGATGCTATTAACTGAACCAACTTGACATTTTGTATTGATTTAATAAATGAGTAGCTACCCGGTATTTAATTAGTCGAGGTGTCACAGGTGGTATGAGAGCATCAGGTTCTAGTGTCCTTTAGGATCTTAACGACTTATTATGTTGCCGCTGAGCTTTCTTTGATGTAGAGCCCTATATTTTAGGACTGTTGTATTCTTTTGTATATGCTACGTCCTTCAGCTATTTTAAGTTTATAACTGCGAACTTATAGACTTTATTCTTATTTTAGAATGCCTCCACGACGAGTACCACGGGTTCCCAGGAATGCAACGCCAGAACCAGAGCCCGCACCAGTTCAGGGCACGATGAACGCCGTTGAGGTTGCAGCCATAGTAGCCCAAGCGATAAATGCTGCATTAGCCGTAGTTCAGCAGGCACCACCTCAGGCGCCAGTTGCCGCGCTGGTTCAGCCATATGCATTCTCGCCTGCCTGGGAACGTGTACGTGATGCTTTTCAGAAAGCACATCCACCGGAGTTTGCTGGCAGCTCCGATGTTGTTGTTTCGAGTCAGTGGAGAAAGGATATATAGAGGCACTTGAGGATGTATGAGTGCACTGACGTTCAGAGGCAGGTACTGGCTACTTTTAAGCTAGTGGGATCTGCACTACAGTGGTGGGAGTCTATTACCACCGCAGAGGAGAGAGATACTCTCACGATTCAAGAGTTCTGGATGCGGTTCGACCGCAAGTACTTTCCGTCTGCTGTTCGCACGGAAATGAGGAGGAAGTTGATGAACCTTCGACAGGAGGGTAAGACTGTGACCGAGTATGAGGCCGAATTCACCAATTTGCTGAATATTGTCCCAGATGAGATACCGACGGAAGAGAAGAAGATTCAAAAATTTATAGATGGATTGACTTGGAGGATCTGTCAGCATTTATTGGGGAACCTCTCGTTGGCCACTTATTCTGACGTGGTTAACGCTGCATTGCTCCATTGCCAGGACCACCGGTTTCACTTGACAGAGGGGAAGCGATCAGGAGAGTCCAGCCATCAGGGCAGGATAGGGGGAAATGGTGCCAGCGGGGCACAGTCAGCTCAGGGTCAGTATAGGCAGAGTGATCAGGGTTCCCAGCAGGGGGATCATAAGAGGTTCCGATCAGGGGGTTTCAGGAACGATCAGGGAGGATTCCGGAATGGCCAGCAGGGTCATAACGGCCATCAGGGCTAGCAGGGTCAAAATGGTCAACATCAGCAGTTTCACCAGGGCCAGCAAGGCAAGGGCAGAAATGGTAACGGCCACCAGGGCCGAGGGCAGGAGGGACAGCGAGGGGGAAACTTCCCGGGGAAGTGTTTCATTTGTGGTAAGATTGGCCACAAATGTCAGGATTGTCCTGATAAGGGCAGGGCCCCGCAGCAGCAGCAGGGTGCTTGACATGAGCCACATAGGCCACTTTTTCCACCTGCTCTTCCAGTTCCAGCCCAGGTGCCAACACTACCAGCCATTCCAGCAGTTCCTGTGCAGCAGGGGCAGTTACAGTATGGACGTGTCTATAACGTTCACCAGGTAGCCGCTCCACAGGCACCACCCGCGATTGAGGGTATGTTTCCTATCCATGGTAATATGGGTCGGGTTTTGTTTGATACGGGGGCAACACATTGTTTTATAGCTACACATTTTGCGAAAGCCTTAGGGTTATTAGCTACGGCAAAGAGCACAGTAACGTGTGTAGACTCACCATTGGGGAGTGGGTCACTTATTTTCTTTATATGCCGGGGAGTGGGGGTAGAGATTGGTAGTCTGCTATTACCTGCAGATATGTTGGTATTAGATATGCATGTTCACGATGTGATTATCGGTATGGATTGGCTCGCTGATTATAGAGCCATGATTGATTGCTTCGGTGGGAGCATTGTTTTTGCCATTCCGGGGTAAGAGATGTTTGTAGTGGTGATGCCTCGCCCAGAGGGAGGTTCGACCGCTCATTTGTACTACATAGAGGAGGATACCTCTAAGGAGGTTGTGATTCCTTTAGATTCAATCCCAGTTGTCAGGGAGTATTCCGATGTGTTTCAAGAGATACCAGGCCTACCCCTCAGTCGAGAGATAGACTTTGTTATAGACTTATTACCAGATACGAGACCTATAGCACGTGCACCGTACCGTATGGCTCCAGCTGAGATGAGAGAGTTACGGTATCAAATTGAGCAGTTGTTGGGTCAGGGGTTTATTCGGAGAAGTACTTCACCGTGGGGTGCCCCTGTGTTGTTCGTGAAGAAGAGAGATGGTTCACTGAGATTGTGTGTGGACTACCGGGAGTTAAACAAGGTCACGATACAGAATAAGTATCCGTTGCCTCGAATCGATGACCTATTCGACCAGTTGAGAGGAGCTTCTTGCTTCTCAAAGATTGATTTGCGATCTGGATACCATCAGTTGCGTATCAGAGAGGAGGACGTCTCGAAGACTGCGTTCTTATCGAGATATGGTTCTTACAAGTTTCGGGTTATGCCATTTGGTTTGACCAACGCTCCAGCAGCGTTTATGGACTTGATGAATAGGGTGTTCAGGGATTTCCTAGATCAGTTGGTCATTGTCTTCATCGATGATATTCTGGTTTACTCCCAGACAGAGGAGGAGCACGCCGAGCATTTGAGACAAGTTTTGCAGACGCTATGCCAGAAGGAGTTGTATGCAAAGTATGAGAAATGCGGGTTTTGGCTGAAGGAGGTCCAGTTTTTGGGGCACATTATTTTCGACCGGGGGATATCTGTTGATCCGGGGAAGGTATCCGCGGTAAGGGAGTGGGGACAGCCCACGACACCGACTGAGATCCGTAGTTTCTTGGGCTTAGCAGGATACTACAGGAGGTTTATTTGGGGTTTCTCCACGATAGCGGGTCCCATGACACATCTAACACGTAAAGGTGTGCCGTTCATTTGGAGTGATGCCTGTCAGTTGGCATTCGATGAGTGAAGGATAAGTTAACCTCAGCACCTGTGTTAGCATTGCCGAAACCGAGAGTTGAGTATCTTGTTTACACAGATGCGTACTTATAAGGACTAGGAGGTGTACTGCAGCAGGAGAGTCAGGCCATAGCTTATGCTTCCTGTAAGCTTAAGCCTCACGAGAAGAATTACCCTACCCATGACTTGGAGTTAGCGGCAGTGGTATTTGCTCTTCGTATTTGGATACATTACCTTTTAGGGGAGAAGTTTTGATTTTTCACGGATCACAAGTCCCTACAGTACCTATTCACGCAGAAGGAGTTGAATATGCGGCAACGGAGGTGGCTTGAATTTGTGAAAGATTATTAGTTCGATATCCAGTATCACCCAGGGAAGGCTAACATGGTGGCAAACGCGTTAAGCCGTAGGCCAGTAGATGAGGTGGCAGGGGTGTGGAAGTCCAAGTGGAAGGAGTTGGGACACCAGGATGCAGTGGCCCGATCATTCATGTCTGTGATGATCGTTACACCGCAAATTGTCACGAAGGTGGTAAAGGCACAGGTAAAAGATTCATTTTGTCTGGATCAGATAGTCCGATTACTAGCAGAGGGAGCCGAGCCCTATACCGTTAGCTCAGACGGGGGATTACGCTTCAATGGGAGATTGGTGGTTCCGGAAGGGGAAGAATTGCGGCACGAGGTGATGGCAGAGTCGCACGGCTCACAGTTCACGGTACATCCCGGAGGGGACAAAATGTACCAAGACATGAGGCGACAGTATTGGTGGAGCGGGATGAAGAGAGATATTGTCGTGTTTGTTTCAAAATGCGCCACTTGTCAGCTAGTTAAAGTGGATCATCAGAGACCGGCAGGACTTTTACAGCCATTGGAGGTCCCAATGTGGATGTGGGAGAGCATCTCCATGGACTTTATCACGGGGTTGCCTACGTCACAGAGAGGTCATGACTCCATTTGGGTAATTGTGGACAGGTTGACCAAAGTCGCTCATTTTCTACCCATAAGGACAGACTACACTGCGGGACAGTATGCCCAGCTCTTCATTTCAGAGATAGTGAGACTTCACGGTGTGCCCCTAAATATCGTGTCTGACCGAGACAAGATATTTGTTTCACGGTTTTGGGAGAGTTTTCAGGAGGCCATGGGCACAGAACTGTGGTTGAGTACGGCGTATCACCCGCAGACCGATGGGAAAACTGAGCGTACAAACCAGATGTTGGAGGACATGCTACGTATGAGTATCGTTGACTTTGGGGGTGGATGGGAGCAGTACCTTCCACTGGTGGAGTTTGCTTACAACAACTCCTACCAGTTCACCATTGGCATGGCTCCATTTGAGGCGTTGTACGGTAGACCTTGTCGTTCCCCAGCATATTGGTTGGAGGTGGGGGACAACAAACTACTTGGGCCGGAAGTGATTCAGGATACTTCGGCGAGGATAGAATTGATACGGAATCGCATTCAAGTAGCTCAGGATCGGCAGAAGAGCTATGCTGATGTGAAGAGATTCTTCAGGGAGTTCCAAGTGGGGGACCAAGTTTTGCTCAGAGTATCTCCTATGAAGGGGATCATGCGTTTCGGGAAGAAAGGGAAGTTGGCATCGAGATATGTGGGACCATTTCCTATTATTGAGCGGATTGGACCGGTTGCGTATAGGCTTGGATTACCGGAGCATTTACATCGGATTCACGATGTATTTCATATTTCCTCGCTTAGGAAATATCTTAGAGACGATTTGTCTCATTCTCATATTGCTTTGGAGGACATCGATCTCCAGCCGGATAGCTCCTACGAGGAGGGGCCGATTGCTATTTTGGACCGAAGTGAGCGGAAACTGCGATCAAAGATAGTTCCGTTAGTGCGTGTTCAGTGGCGACATCATAATGTCGAGGAGTCCACTTGGGAGCGCGAGGATGAGATGCGCGAACGTTATCCGGAGTTGTTCTTACCAGGTACTTTCTAGTTCCTAATTTCGGGACGAAATTCAGTTATTAGGGGGGAAGTATGTAATACCCCGTATTTTCGTGATATTTATTTTTGGGGATTAATTGAATTAAATGTGTATTAATTGGAAATTAATCCGGATAAAAATATTAACGAGATGTGAGTTAGTATTTGATTATAATGTGTATATTTGGCAATATATGAATATTGGAAATATTGAAATTATCGCGAGATTGAAATACGGCAATTTGGGAAACTTTGCTGGGACGCGCGTGACAGTCGCGTCAGGAATATAATTATTTGAATTAAAAAGTGAATTTTATTTTTATCATCCGTATGGTCATTTTGAGTGCGCCAACGCGTCCAAAAGGGTCGAAATAGTCAGAAAACACTAGCCGGGGGTTAAGTTTGGGTCCCGTGGCATTATTGGGCCATACCGGTAACTTATAGGGGCATTTTGGTAATTTCAGAAATCTGGGAATTAAAACCCACGAAAATTAGAAACAAAAATCTGACTTATTCTTTATCCACTAAACCCACTAACTACACTAAGGGACTTAATGGGCTACGGGAGAAGTTAAGATATAGTCCCAACTTGCCAAAAACCAACCACACCTCCATTGTCATCATCCTTGGAGAAACTTGTAGAGAGAGAGAGAGAAGAGAATTCTGCAGAAAGAGAGAGGGAGAACAACTCAGCCTTCAAGATTCAACATCAAATTCAGAGAAAGATTAAGGCAAGTGGTTTAATTACAATTGATTCAATGCCATGCTTTTCCATGTTTAGGAATTATCGAATTTACCTTGGAAGATGATATAGACCCATGAATTGGAAGTTTAAAACTATGAACTATGTTAGGGACTGCATGTAGAAATATTCTGGACGAATTATGAACTCAGAATTTTGACCATTGATGATTTAAAAACGGATTTTAGAAGAAGTTTATTAGTGTTCTTGAAAGAAATAGAAATCTGGAATTCTTGATGAAGATTTGATCCATACAAAGCCCTTGAATGATGAATTATTGGTTTTAGAACGTTAACACTGTTGTAGGATGGTTGTATGATGATATTATAACGTTATCTTAGAGTTTCATGCTTGTTAATGGTGTTCTGGGTTGATTTGAAAAGTGCAAAACGAAGTAGTCCGTAACCATACCTGGTGCGTTCGATCGATCGACATTCATCAGTCGATCGATCGACCACCATCGATCGATCGAAGGAAAAGGTCGATCGATCGACCTTCCCAGAATGGGTAAAGTTTTTCCCTATTTAAATTTTAATGATGTTAACCCTTGATTAATATTGTTGGAAACCATATGAATACCCTTAACCTTAAGGAAGACGAGTAGGCATGGTTATGAAATTTGGACCTTAATTAGAATTCAATTTGAGGAATTATTCTAAACTAATGAAATTCGATAAGTGAGTTAATATTTGGGTTAATAGTGTAAATTTGAATAATTTGATGAAATGAGGTTTGGGGCAGAAGTAAGGACCTTAGGATTAAAGATGTTGTACGTGGGAATAATAGGAAGTTAATAATCTATTTTAGATAGGTTTTAAGTATAAGAAACTACGACGTGAGACGTGTCGACAGTTTAACTTTTATATTATCGGGAGACGTAAAATATACAAATTTGGAATAATGGTATAAGGATGTAGAGTATACCTTTATTAATACTGAATTATCTAAGATGTGTGAATGCTTAGTATATGATTTTTATATGTATGACATACCTACCATACTTGCTATCACGGGAGGTTACGTTTGCTTAGGGCCTTCTTATCCTTGTGTTGCCCGGATTTAGATTGGTACCTCGAGGACATAGTTCAAGAGAACAAATTATTTGTGAGTTAATAAGCCAGCTGACTATGGAGCGTAGGTATGTACGTGACCATGGATATGTTGAATTATGTTCGCCTCTATTTTTGTGTGTGGTGCTTATTCCAACAATTCCTGAGAGATTCGGAATTTGTGATCCTTATGTACGTGATGTGCCGGGATGGATAGCAGAGTATGTGTGCACCGCAGCTTAGCCTTTGGGTGCTTGTAATGTATATTTATGATGTGAATAATATACGATTAAATGAAAAGGAAATTGCTATGTTAAATCGTGGGTATAGTAAGTGTAATATTATGAAAAGATAAAAGGGTACAAATATCAATAAATGGTTTTGTTAATAATTGGAACTCTCTATTTAATTGTTAAGGTTGGAAATTAAACGTGAACCGAGTAGAAGTGTTAGAAACTCTTTGGAATTAGATAGTTATTAGAAAACACATGAATGGGTACAGAAACGTTCGGAGTGCACAATTAGACGAGAGGTGAGTATTTCATGTGAGAGCACGTTCTAACATGTATCTTGCATTCATTGTTTTAATTATTATTAAAGCACTTGCTGTTTTTAAAATACTCTCCACATTCGGGCTCTGACCCGTTTGCTTTCAAATCTATCTTTTTGTAAAAACCATTTTAGGTGCCCAGCCACAAGGACACCATGCTTAGGATCCTCATTCAGGTGACGAGCTGTAGCGGTTTGTGGAAGTTACAGGACATTGATTATAGACGCTTCATCTATCTTGACTCTATACTCAGTATTTATCAGTTGTAGGGCATGTTGCCCATTTCTTTTAGTGGCATTTCATTTATTTCAGTTATTCAGACTTCGGGCATGTACTTAATTCAGAATTCAGACTAGTCTTATTTTTTTTCAGTTGTGGGATTGTTGTGAGGAGTTTTCCTCCGGACTTATTACTATTGTTGGTTATTTCATTACTTCGTTATGGTGAATGGATTTATGTTTTTCTTCCATTATTCTTTTATTGCATGTTAATCAGATAACTTAAAATTTGGCAACTTACTTTTTAAATACTAGGTGGTTAGTAATCTTTAAAATATTTTCGACAGTGATGCTATTAACCGAACCAACTTGACATTTTGTATTGATTTAATAAAGGAGTAGCTACCCGGTATTTAATTAGTCGGGGTGTCACATTAAAGTCCTATGTGATCTTAAGTAGATGTAATTCAAAGGTTTAAATAGTTTTGATAATCCGTGAAAATACATTTTTCCTCTTTTAATGAGCGGTATCTTTCATTGAGATTACAATTTTTATTTCCTATATAGCTTTCTTCATTTGCGACATGTGTGCGGCCTAGTTTCCATTTACATTTACTCTTTATGCCCGCATGTTCCATGTGTTACCACCCAGTTTCGAGTGAATTCACTTCATGAGTATAATGCCCGTGAGAATTGAATATATGCTTTCTTTAATGTTTATCCGATTTATATAAGTTTTTTGCCATATTACACTTTACATGTGCTCGCTCCCCTCTCCCATTTTAAGGTTTCAATTCTATGAGGTGCATTCTTTAATGTTAATGATTTGGACTTTTGTTTGAATTCATTCACTTTACTAATAATGCGTATGAAATCTTGTTCGCTATTGTTGGGCTTGTCGCATGTTGGTTTAAGAATATTTTTAGGAAACCATGTGATGTTTGTGGGTATCATCCCCGAAAACCCTCATGAGACGACACTCGTCCACTAGGGTAACCTAGGGGTTTAACGACTTATTGCATACGCTAAATGCAATCAAATCGCCCGTAAAAGTGGCCTTATGCTTTTATACCATACTTTTGTACTATCTCCTGCTTTTGGTTTGCGTGTAGTTCTTGTTGCATCGTATTTCATTGCTAGGGACTAGCAATGTGTAAGTTAGGGGGTGTGATAATGCACAAATATTGCGTATTTTATCTGTCGAACCTACGTATTTTAGCCCCCTCGGGTATCTTATTCCCTATATTTATGCTCGATAACCAGACAACCTCGGATTTCTATGATTAACATATTTTGCAGGGGTTAATTGTGCTTTTATAGGTATTTGGATGCTAAGTGTGAAGTTCGGATGCATTCCGCTCGATTTTCGTACACGATCGCACGGTCAAGGGCATTTTACTCTTTTCACAACTTTGGCACCTGGCCCAAAATCTATATGGAAGTTGTATCCCTCCTCGTAATCTTCGCGTGGCCGCAAATAGTGCGCGATTTTGATTGAGAACGAAGAACTTACAGCTATTTTAGTGAAGGAGAAAACCAAACATATCAAAGTAGGGGGAAGAGTTGAAGACTTGCAGCCATCGATCGATCGATTATTCAGTGTTTGGCCATTGTGGGGAGACAGTGGGCTTGATTTTTTACCATCGATGAATCGATCATTTTGATTGATCGATCGATCCCCTGTTTCCAACTGATATTTTGGCCTTTCTTTTCTTTTCTCTTTTCTTTTCTATTTTAATTCCACTTACTATATAAACCATTTTTTGTGTAAATATGAGATAGATTGTAGAATAAATAGATTTTCGAGACTCATAGGTTAGGGTTTGGCGGATTTGAGAGTTCTTCTTCTTCCTCTCTTGGTTTGACACCCTTTAGGGTTTGTAATTGGTACTTTCATCTTCCCTCTCCATTAATATAGCTTGTATTTAATTCATTCTTGCTTTCTAGTTAATTTACATGCTTTCTAATTTAGGTTTACATGCTTTGATTTAGTTACTTTCTAGGTAGGTTTATCGCATTTATTTATCGCTTTCATTTACCGCGTTTTTAATATGCTTTCTAGCTAATTTAGTCTAGGTTGTGTTTGAATGGAACTCACTCTGGTTGACGTGTTGCTTTGCTTTGGTGATAGAGTTTATGGGTCTATTTCGGGTTTGTTGTCCTAGTTATTACGCCTAGGAGATTTGACGGGGCATATCATGTATTTCCCGTGCTTACGACCTTTCGTGCGTAATTTTCGAGGTATTTGTTGACGCCAAAATCATATTAGGCTTATATGCGAATTTTGAGGCGTGACAACCCTTGATTTAATTAACTATTGAAACGAGACACATTTGTAATAACTCGTCGACCTATGTAACCATTTTATACTAATTAACTCGGGTGAGGGATATTCGACGCAACCTGTACTTTTTACCGATTTGTTAATCTAGTTTCAATACGCTCGCCTAGACTAATCATTTCCCTTTTTTGCATCTTTTACTTTTAGTTGTAATTTATCTTTTTCACTTTTATTCAGAAGTATTAAACCAAATAATATTCTACCAACTCGTCTCTGTGGATTTTTGATTCCCGATTTACCGCTATACTTGTATCACAAGTGTAGTTGTAATTTAGGTTTGTTTGCGGTGAAACGAAAACAACGGTTGTGTGCTTACACGAACACACGTTTCACATGGTGATCAAAATGGAGCCGTTACCGGTGACTAGATTGTTTTAGAATTTATTTGATTTAGTATTTCGTAGTATTTTCTTTCCATTTGTATTATTTTCTAACCTTTTTGTGGAACTACTACATTTGTATGAGACATTGCCCCATCTTTTTAAATAGTAAAACTAAAGATTTTGAGTTGATTTTTTTATGAGTACCCAAGAATCTTTAAAATACACACAAAAAATCAAACTCAAAAATATTTTTTTAGTATTTTTTAAAAATTAATCCGCACCATACGGATTCATTTTTGAGTTCGCAAGTGAGAAAGTCGTATACACACACACACACACACACACACAAGGCTCTTTTACATCACACTCTATATTTTAAGTATTTTTTTGTTGAATTTTTTTAAAAATAGGTACAAAGTATATTTTGACCTAATTTTTTGAACATGAGTTGATTATAATGTTAATTTCAAGAGAAAAATAAAAAATTTGGAAAAAATAATTTTTTAGTGTGTTGAACTATGTGTAATGTATAAAATGTGATGTATGTAAGTCTGCTTCTCTCTCAATATATATATATATATATATATATATATATATATATATATATATATATATATATATATATATATATATATATATATGAGTCTTGCTCTTGTTCGGAGTAGACCGTATTTTAAGAATGCGGACCGAACATGTATCACCTAGCAGTGAGCCCAGAAAAGAGAGAGAGTGTGCCTATAATTTATGCGATAATTTCTAGGCGCACCGTTAGGTGACACATGTCCGGTCTGCATTCTTAAAATGCGGACTATTCCGTACAAAAACAGGACCGTATATGTATATATATATATATATATATATATATATATAGAGAGAGAGAGAGAGAGAGAGAGAGATTGTAATTTTATATACTTATATCTAATCCCGACGTGATTTCAACAAGTAGTTTGGTACACTTTACGGCGGTTGAAATATATCAAGACTTAAAGATTTAACAATGTCTCATTCAATCATTTTAAAAAAGTATATAAGGTTGAGGTCCTTTTTTTGTTGTTTAACATCTCAATTATTTAGCAACTGTTATATGTAAATGGACTTCTTCCTTCTTCGAGTATTTATTTTTTATTTTTAACGACTTTTTCTACATACAAATTCCTATCTAGTTTGTCAATGATAAAATCTCTTTGATTTTCCATTCAAAAAGTTCTATTAAATTTTAAGTATAAAAATATACGAATGTGTACTTGTGTGAAATTCCTTCAGAAAATACGTAACCGATTTAGTCACTAAAAATGTATTCATTATTCCACGGTTTAAGGAGGAGTAGAGAGATGATTCCCTTAAATTGTGTACTTTTAACAAATGTAAACTCCCTATTCTCTCTATATACCACTGTTCTAAAAAACCTGCCTAGGCTTGAGGCTTGGGAGAAACGCCCCGCCTTAAGATTTTGACGCCTTATGCTTGGTAAAACCCTAAAGGCATATTTTTTTTCTAAAAACAATAATGCTTTAGTGAAACAATATCCCCTTTTAAAGATTTTTTTACAAACCAAACCATTATCTCATCCAAAATAATCAAATAGTATTTTTATTTACAAATATGCAGACATATTTTTATGATATGTACAATTTTAGTATTTTAATAGCCTTGTTATGGTTAAAAAATATTAAAAAATATTAAAAGACCTAAACGCCTTTTCACGCCAAGGCCCGCCTAGGCTTATAAGGCTTAAGGCTTGGCCTCCATGGCTCGATCACGCCCCGCGTTTTTTAGAACCTTTCTATATACTGTGATTCCGACAAAATGGGAACTGTTCCCTATTCACAAATAAAGTATAAGAGGAGATCAAAGTAACAAAATTATAATTTGATAGGTTAACAACTTACAAAAAATTGCGACATTTATCACTTAAGTCATTCACGTTTTAATCATACTATCTCTCTACACATTTTTTTCATTCTATTTATTCCATCTTTTTTCTTTTATATTCTTTTCTTCTAACGGCTCTATTCTCCCTCACGGCTTCATTTCTATTTTTTTTTCCGCCGAGGGAGGTGACCAAGTTTTGACGAAATAGTGGGCGATTAAGTCTTGTGTCCTTCTATTTTCTCCTAGTAGGGGTATTGTACAACTAGAGCTCAATGTGTGTGTGTTGGGGGGGGGGGGGGGGGGTATATTTCTTCCACCAGAGTGGATAGTTAGTACCAAAATAAATGTTTACTCAATAATATGTATTTACTTTCAATAATATGTATTTACTTTCAAAGTAAATGTCTTTGCTATTTTTACTTTGATTTCATGTAACAATGTAAATAATTACTCCATTTACATTATAAACACAATATATAAATTAAAGTTTAGATTTTTTAATTTGTTTTCAGCTCTAATGTTATGGATGTGTGGTGGTTGTAATAATGGTATTAGTAAAATTAGAAGATAGTACACTATAAATGACTCTAAGAATAAGATTTATTAAGTGGAAGAGATGTAATAAAAAAATGGAAGAGTTTTTGTAAGGATTAATGTGAGGATATCATTCATGAACCTGACTTATAACTTTTTTTTCCATTTCTTGGAAGATTAAAACATTCCACCTATGAGTAGGGTGTATGGATCGAACCAAACACAAATGAAAGGGCAAGTTAAATAAATTAATAAAACAATCAAATACGATTGATGGAATCCATATGAGTGGGATGCATCACGAATACATGTAATGACATATGTGGAAGGGGCCTACTTAACTCTCTTTCTAGTAACTAAACAAGTTCTGTTATGAGGTAAAATTGTTGCTTCTTTTTTATGCAATTTATGTAGACACTGGGTGTAAGCCCCCCGCGCGATGCACTGGATACATGCGAATAATGAGCTTGTTTTATGTAAAGTTCTAAATATATATATACACTGAATATCATTGTAATTGGTATGTAAAAACTAATTCTATTATTTTTACCACGTAGTTATACAGTTACTAGAATAAAAGATAAGAATTTACATTGTTGTTGATGTAAAAAATTAGCTTGCTTCTAATCATTTAATCACGGATAAATGTAAATGAGGCAAAGAATTTTAAAGTGGTTCAGCCTTATAAGAATGGCCTACGTCCACTGTTTCTATTATTGCCAAGTGTTTTGGAGTTCTCGATATGTAATTCTATCAAGAAAATCCCCACCCCCCCCCCCCTCTAGAATGAGGGTGATACAATGTATTTATAGCCCTTAGGCTGTACATGTGAAAGGGTAAACAATTAATGCCCTTTAAGACTATACGTCTGTATGATAAGCATTCAATGAATAGTTGAACTGTTGATTATCTGGTAATCAATGCTGTGGTCGAGATGCAGCTCGGACTGCCTTAGTTGTTCGTCGTTCAAGAGTTCCTCGGAGTGTTGGAGTTCCTCGGAGTGTTAGAGTTCCTCGGAGTGTTGGAGCTCTTTGGAGCGAGTATGACTTGGTCAGGGAAATAAACCTCCTCGTTGCTATTGTGCCAAGTAGACCGACACGTGTCTTCTTATTATTCGTCTATATCAGCATACTAATTTTGGTATCAACAGAAGCCCCCAATGTTTCATATTTTGAACTTTGAGGAATATGGAACATTCTTTCTCGGTATATGGCAATATTAAATGACTTTCTTGGTTTTTAGGAGCATTTTCTCCGTGTTCTCATGTCCTTTCAAATTCGCAGAATCCGCCTTTTTGAATTTTTATAAGCGCTTCGATCTTCGCGCACTTTTTGTCCTTTTACCCGCCGGTAGCGTAATAGTTTCTTTTTTGTAATCATTTCTTTCGCCGTTTCCCAAGGCAAAGTATTTAAGCTTCATAGGCAATCCCATCGTCTTTTACCTTTTCCTATTTCTGCTTTCGAGTTTTCCATAGTCTTTCTCTCTCTTGTGCGTTCATCCTTTTCTTCGTTCGTTGTCAACAGATCTCCCTTTTTCCTGTAAGATCTTCTTCCTTCTTCTTCATTTCTTTTATTCGCGATGGTTTATGTTATTGAATCTCTTGAGAAATTCCGTTCTGATTTTTCTATTCCATCTTGGGTAACTCTGGAGGATCTTTCTGAGCCTTTAGATTATTTTTGTTTGGCTGAGGGACATTGGTTCCCCAGCCTCTTCATTGCTGAATGTGGATTTTCTTTTCCACCAAACCCTTTATGCTTAGAGTTCTGTCATTATTTCGATGTTGTTCCTGCAAAAATAGCCCCAATACATGGAGAATAGTTAATGGGGTGTATAGGTTAAATCAAACTCACGGAACCCGTATAGGAATTCCTGAGATTATGTATTGTTATAGATGGGATGTTCTAGATAACGTTTTTTATCTAAAAACTAGATTTTTTTAATAAGGATTTAGTAGTCAACCTCCCTGATGCTAATAGGGATTATTTTGAACATGGGGTAGTTATCAAAAATTGGCAACATGCCCCTCTGATTGGAGATGAAGTATATCAAGGTCCCAGATGCCCTGCATATGGCAATGGGATAGGTTATTTCCATTTTATTTTATTTCTGAAATTATGATTTCATTATGTTTGAATAAATGTGTGATTGACATCTCAATATGTATTTGCTTGCAGTTGACAGCAAAAGAAAGACTCCAAAAGAATCAGAAGTAAATATTAAGCATTTGAAACTTATCTGGAGTTTGCATCAGAGAGTTGCAGACGAGCACATCAGGTCTGCTTCATATTTGTTGCAGTATAGGAGTTATACAACCTCTTTCATTGCTCGCCCTGTAATCAGCACTGGTGAACCAGCGCCAACTCCTGAGGATTCTTCACCAGAATCTCATATTCCTTTGAGTCAGAAAATGGGCAAAAGAAGAGTTCCTGCTATCTTTGAGGAGACTACCTCTGCTGGAGATGGAAAAAGAAACAAGACTGACGTCCCAAAGGGGACAAAGAAAGTAGATGCTGCCCCTTCTGTTGCTCCTCAGAAGGCTGCCGAGAAGCCCCCAGTGGCTCCGAGCAAGAAGGATGCACCTGTGGAAGTGGTCACCATCTCCCCAACCAAAAGCTCTTCTTTGGTTGAAACTGTTGAAATGCCACCGAGGAGATTGAAGAAATCCTCCTCGGTTAATTTAGCTGAAACCATTCCCCAGCTCCAAGTTAGTGGAGCTGGTGTTCCAACTATTATTCCTCCGAACTCAGCTATGAGCTCGGTGAAGACTTGGACCATTACTGAAGTCCAAGGAATTGAGGAAAATATGTCTAGGGATGTGCTTACATCCCTGGCTACTCCTCACATTGCTTCAGTAAGTTTCTCATATTCTGAATTTTCTTTCTTTCCATCAATACATGTATCTCTGTGCTTACTTATCATTATCTCCTTTTTTCAGCTGGTGAGTTGCTTTAACACCATTGTGAAGAAGGATGAAGCAATCAAGGCTTCTAGCTCCTCGTCCGGAGTGGAGGATGCTTTAATAGGTTTGACCAAATCTTTGAAGGAGTCCCGTTAAACGTATGACGAGATAGGGCTGATTGGGAGAAGAAGTTGGCTGCAGTTGAGGCAGAGAAGGTGCAGCTCGTCGAAGTTTCCAAGGGTTTGGAAACTAAATTGAAAGATTTGGAGAGAGAGAACAAGAAGTATGCCGAAAAGCTCACGAACTTTGGGGAGCTTGAAAATAAGTTTAAATTGGCTGAGGAAGAATTGTCCCTTCTGCGAGAAGTGAATCGTCAGAAGGAGGAGGTGGAAGCTAAGTTGAAAGCCACCGAGGATCTTCTATCCGAGAAGATCTCCTCGAAGAAAATGAAAAGAAAGTTGGTGGTGAAAAAATCTTTCCACACTAGTTGGGACAAAGGGTGGAACAGGGGGGTAGCAGTAATGATGTCCCAGGTGTAGTATGGGAGTTTGAAATACTTTCGAGATGGTTGGGTGGCTACCCTGCAAGAATTAAAGGTTAATGAGGACTCATAATTGTTTCAACAACATCTCCCTGGTCCTCCCCCAAATATTGAAGATGAAGAAGAGGACGAAGCTGCCTCTGAAGAATCTTCAATGGTAGTGGGTGATCCAATCCTTACTCAGCTGCCGACGAGGAGCTTTCGTCTCTTCCTGCTCCTCCTGAACAAGTTCCAGCTCCTGCAATCCAAATCATTATTTCCACCGAGCAACCGAGCTCCTCATCCCAGCCTCCCGATAAAGTCTTGGGAGACAAGGAAAAGGTGTGAAGTTGTTCAGTATTTATTTCTATTTTTCTTCTTTGTCAAGTGTAACCAAGATCTTTGTAACTCTGCACTATGATCTAATAAAATTTGAGTTCTTTTCTTCCATACGATTGTCTCTTTTCTATCTGTACTCTGTCTTGATCTTCTTTTTGATGATTACTTTTTCTTATCTGCTAGTTTCTGGCCAGGATGGATCTGCTATCTGCTAATGATACAAAGCTGATGCAGCAATGTCATGAATATTATAAGGCTAGTCACACAGACCTGAGTGCATCAGAAGTTGTCGATATCCTTGGTTATGATGCTTCAGAGCAGGCAATGGAGGCATATCAATACTTGAAATGTCTTCTTGATCGTGCTGTAGCCAACAATGTGGCTTATTACCAAATGATTGAAGACTTGCAAGGTACTCTCGATGAACTTCAGCAGTAGTATAAAGAGTCTTCAACTCTTTTTCACGAAGGGTATGAGAAGAAAATCAAACAACTTAGTGCTAAAAAAGGCTACGACAAGATGCTTGCTGGCTATGAAGTGAGAGAGAGAACATTGAAAGCAGATGTCGAAGGGCACAGACAAATCGCTGAGCTATTGGAACAAGAAAACAACAATCTGCAAAAAGAACTAGCTCAGCTGAGGTCTGCTGCTTCATCTTCCACTGCCTTGGTACCAGTCACCGATGAAGGATTCTCATTTTTAGAAGTGGAAAATGCCAAGTTGCGAGAAGAGTTAGAGGCTTTGAGAAGAGCTGGGCCTTCTACTGCTATTCGGGGACGAGGAAGAGGTTCTCGTGGACGAGGAAGAGTGGCTCAGAATGTTGTCGAGGAACAAAGTACTCAACCTGCTCGGGGACGATCAAGAGTTCTTCGTCGTACTGTTGAAGAGGCTCGTACTCAATCAGCGTTGGAAAACCAAGCATTCCAATTGATGGCAAAAAATCAATCTTTGTCTGACATGTCAAAGAAAATTAGAGAACTGGAAAAACAACTCTCTTCAAAGAAATCAGTGTTGGAGACTAATGAACTTTTCATCCAGAGTCTTCACGAGAAGCTTGAAAGGTTGACATTTCAATTTCACAAAAAGCCCAGGGAGTTCTTGATGGCTGGATACAACGAAGCATTATTCCATTTGGATGATCGTATCCAGAATGCCAATAATGAGGGCTACAAACAAGGCTGGTTGAATGCTTTGGGCGTGCTGAAGCTCGAACAAGGACACTATCTGTGGGACTATTATGATCTTGGGGTACTTGACTTGCCTGTGCCACCGTATAATTTGGACATGGAATGGATCCCTGCTCGTGCCATTCCTCGGAGCTTAATTGCAAAATACCTCGGTGACTACAATCTTTATTCTCAGATCGAGGTATCTCATCCCGAGCATCTTCTAGATCGACCTTCTGTGATGAATGTCAGGACGCTGAAGGATTTGAACTTCATCAATTCTTCTCAGTCTTTAAATGATCCGCCTGCTGGCGAGGAACCTGTATCAAAAGCTGAAGGGAAAAAACCAATAGAATAGGAATTTTTGATGTAACAGTTAGTATACATATCCATGTAATTATCAATGTAACTTGTAATTTATTTTGAATTTTATGAAAGACTTTCATTTTTGTTTGCAAATCTGTATTGCTATTGTCTTGTACTTGTCAAACACTTTATATTTGTGCTTGCATAACAATATTGTGTGGTTCATCGACCAACTTAGTAATAAAAAATTACAAGTATTAGTAATGTTGCTCGATCACTTAATAATAAAGTAATGAGTATAAAAATGTTTAAAATTTTTCCAACCAACTAAGGTTGTTAAATTGTTCTCGTCGACCAATTATTGTTAGTGGGTTTTTATCCCTGACCAACCATACTTGGTTCAGTTTGGAATATTTTGTTCTTCGAGGAACTTTTGTATTTTCTGTAATAATCTTACCTCCCGACCAACATAAGTTGGCACTTGAGAGCATATCTTGTTTCCTAACCAACCGAGATTGGCATTTTTAGGAGTATTTTGCTTCCTAGCCAAACACGTTGGCATTTTTAGGAATGTTGTTCTCGCCCTTTTACCAACCGGAGTTGGTCTGAATTCAAACTATCATGTCCACTTGCCCTTTTACCAAAATTGGTCTGAGCCAGTGTCAGCCTCCTAACCAAAGGAGTATGGTTTCCTAACCAACCGGAGCTGGTATTTTTAGTAATGTTGTGTTCTCGCCTTTTTACCAACCGGAATTGGTCTGAGTTCGAACTATCGTGTCCACTCGCCCTTTTACCAACCGGAGTTGGTCTGAGCTAGTGTACGCCTCCTAACCAAAGGAGTATGGTTTGTTCTTGCCCTTTTACCAACCGGAGTTGGTCTGAGCTTGAACTATCGTGTTGTTTTTACTACCGAGCAGTGTAGTGTTGCACACTAGTATTCCCCGAAAAACTTTCAATAAAAAGAAGATGGCGAAATATCATCGTTTTATTCATATTGATGGAACTGCTTTACATTTTACATCCCTGATAATACTTGCGTAGGTGTTCAGCATTCCATGCATTCTTAAATTCCTCTCCTTCTAGAGTTGCTATTCGGTAAGTTCCTGGTCGAACAACTTCTGTAACTCGGTAAGGTCCATGCCAGTTTGCTTCCAACTTATTGTGCTTATGAATGACCTTCTTTAGCACGTAATCTCCTTCTTTTAAGTCGCATTTTTTCACCCTCTTGTTGTAAAACATGGCTGTTCGTTGTTGGTAAGCAGCATTCTTAATGGCTGCCTCTTCTCTAACCTCCTCGAGCATGTCCAAATCTAATCTCCTCATTAAGTCGCTGACCGGGGAATTGAAATTCAGCACTCTGTGTGTTGGAAGACCCAACTCGGCAGGTATTACGGCCTCACTTCCAAATGCCAGCATATATGGTGATTCTCCAGTTGCTGCTTGGGGAGTTGTTCGGTAAGCCCACAATACTTACTGTAGCTCATTAATCCAATTAGCTTTAGCCTCACTTAGCCTCTTCTTCAAACCATTTAGTAATGTTCTGTTCGTCACTTCAGTCTGTCCATTGCTTTGAGGATGGCCTGGTGCTGAATGAACCTTCATAATGTTTGACTGATGACAATTGGCGGCAAACTCCTCGTTATCAAATTGTGTTCCATGGTCTGTGATGAAGGCATGAGGGAGACCATATCGGCAGATGATGTTATTCAAACGAATTGGTACACCTTCTCGTATGTCATATCAATCAGAGGCTCAGCTTCTACCCACTTAGTAAAATAATCCACTGCGATGATGAGGTACTTGAATCTTCCTCGGGTCGTTGGCAGTGGTCCAACCAAATCCATTCCCCACATGGAAAATGGCCAAGGGGAAGTTATAGGTGTAAAAAATGCTTGTGGAGTTCGTCGGATGGAGGAAAAACGTTGGCATTTATCACATCTCTTAGCATAGGCTATACAATCAGCCCTCATCGTTGGCCAGTAATATCCCTGCGTCATCACCCTTTGCAAAAGTGTCCGACCTGCTACATGGGCTCCACAGGACCCTTCATGGATCTCTTCAATCAATCCTTTCACCTCGGAAGGATGTACACATCTTTGCAAACCTGCCATAATTCCTTGCCTATACAAAACACCATTAATTAGTACATATCGAGCAGCTTTAAACTTTAATTTCTTGGCAGTGAGCTTATCCTCCGGTAATTCTCCCTCCTCAATATATGCCCTGATGGGATCCATCCAAGATGGTCCTAAATCAAGGGTAATAATGTTCATCGTCAGGTCTTCATTTATGCTCCGACTTTCTAATACTTCAATTGGTATCGTTCTTCGCAGCTCGGTACGAGTAGCTGATGCTAGTCTGGCCAGTGCGTCTGCTCGTGCATTCTCCATTCTTGGTATTCTGATCAACTGAATGGCATCAAATTCTGTCAATAACTCCATCACCTTTGCATGATCCTTGACCATTAATTCTCCTTTAACTGCATATGTCCCCATCACCTGATTAACAATTAATTGAGAATCACTGAATACCATCACTTGTTGCGCTTCCATAATCTTTGCTAAATTAAGACCTCCTATTATGGCCTCATACTCCGCCTCATTATTGGAGGCTTTGAATTGGAATCGCAAGGCATATTCCATGTCAATCTCGTCTGGGGTGTTCAAAACAATCCCTGCTCCCCAACCTGTTGTGCAAGATGACCCATCTACATATAATCTCCATGTAGGTAACTCGTCTTCAAATTTCTTATCTGAAAAAGTTCCTCGGTGAAATATTTGTTGTTTCCTTTCATCCTCCCCTGATATTTCTCGCTCCTCGTCGATCATCTCTTCTCGCCCTTTTACCAACCGGAGTTGGTCTGAGCTCGAATTTGATGATCCTTCTACATACACAAGACCTTTTACCAACCGGAGTTGGTTTGAGCTTATGTCTGTTGATTCTTTAACATCCACTAGCCCTTTTACCAACCGGAGTTGGTCTGAGCCTGTGTTTGTTGATCCTGTAACATCCACAGGTTGATCAGTGAACAACTTTTGTTCCTCGGGGGTATCAGGATAAGTAAACTCTGCTATAAAATCTGGTACAGCTTGCCCTTTTAATGATGATCTGGGTTCATACACAATATCATATTCACCGAGCTCTATTTCCCAGTACATCAGTCTCCCTGATTTTTTTGTCTTATGAAGGGCTTGTCTCAATGGCATGTTGGTATACACGACGATGGTATGGGCCTGGAAATATGGCCTCATTCTTCTACTTGCCTCAATTAATGCCAATGCTAATTTTTCCAGCTTTGGGTACCTGATCTCTTCACCTCGGAAAGCCTTACTTCTGTAATAAATTAACTTCTGGACTCCATTCTCCATTCCGATCAATGCCGAGCTGACTGCATTCTCTGATACTGCCAGGTACAAGTATAACTTTTCTCCCATTACTGGTCTGGACAACAGTGGAGGTGCTCCCAAATATTTCTTCAAGTCTTGAAATGCTTTTTCACATTCATCATTCCACTCGAAAGTTTTTCGAAGTGTTTTGAAGAATGGGAGGCATCGATCAGTTGCTCAGGATACAAATCTGTTGAGCGCTGCAACTCGTCCTGTAATACTCTGCACCTCTTTCTTCATCGTTGGAGATCGCAACCCTAAAAGAGCTTTGATCTTTTCTGGATTCTCCTCAATGCCTCGCTGGTTGATGATGTACCCGAGGAACATTCCTTCTCGTACTCCAAATGTGCACTTCGTTGGGTTGATCTTTATTTGGTATTTATCCAGTTGATCAAACGTCTGACCTAAGTCAACTAGATGATCAACAGCTTTCTTGCTCTTTGTTAGCATATCATCGGCATAGACTTCCATATTGCAACTGATTTGTTCGGCAAAAACCTTGTTCATCAGCCACTGGTATGTCGCTCTTGCATTTTTCAAACCAAAAGGCATAACATTATAACAATAAGTTCCCCTAGGGGTAATAAAATAAGTACTTTCCCTGTCTTCAGGTTTCATTTTGATCTGATTGTAGCCAGAGTAAGCATCCATGAAGCTGAGCACATCCACTAGTTGATCAATTCTGGGTAATAGAAAGTGATCCTTTGGGCATGCCTTGTTGAGATCGGTGAAATCAACACACATTCTCCATTTATTATTTTTCTTCTTTACCATCACCACATTTGCTAACCAGTCTGGATATTTCACATCTTCAATGAATTGGGCTTTTTGGAGCTTCTCGACCTCCTCTTGTATAGCTTGATTCTTCTCGGGACTAAATACTCTTCTTCTCTGCTTTATAGGCTTGATCTCCTTATTCACATTGAGCTCATGACATAAGAAGTTTGGATCTATTCCTGGCATATCTTCATGACTCCATGCAAAAGTTTTCTTTCTATTTCTCAAGAAAGTTATCAACTCCTGTTTTATTGAAGCATCCAACGACGAACCTATCTGAGTTGTTCGTTCAGGATGTTCATCGTCCAGAATAACATTTTATGTAGATTCCACCACCTGTCCTTTTACAAGTTGGGATTCATCTCTGGGATCCAATGTTTCAATTTTTGTACCTTCATCCACCTGGTAGGTAGTAGTATTTTTCCTTTACTCTTCAAGCTCCTCTTGCTCGGCAGATGAATAATAGCATTCCCGAGCTACTTTTTGATCACCTTTCACAACTCCTACTCCAAAATTTGTTGGGAATTTTAAGCACTGATGTACTGTAGATGGAACTGCTTTGAACTTCTTCAAACCAACTCTTCCCATGATGATGTTGTAAGCTGATTGCACATTCTTATCCATCATAAAGAAGCGTACTCTTTCTGTTCGACAAGCAGGCCAAGTTCCAATGAATATATCCAACTTGATCGTCCCAAGTGGAAAAACCTTCTTGCCAGCAAAACCCATGAGAGGTCTGTGATAAGGTTCCAATTGAGATAATTTTAAATTTAAACTGTCAAAGCATGAGTAGAACATGATGTCTGTCGAACTACCATTATCTACCAGAACCCTTGAAATCACTACTTCTTTCATCCTCATTTTGATCACCAAAGGATCGTCGTGAGGGTAAAGAACACCTGCAAGGTCATTTTTTGAAAAACCAATGACTAGCTTCTCTTTATTTATCTTCCTCGGGCGATCCTCCTCAGCCAAATTTATCTGTTGAATGTATGAGCAAGCCTGAGACTCACCGAGGTAAGCTTTTCTTTCTGCAGTAAGATCTCCTCCTCCTGCATCTCCGCCTGTAATAACATTACAATCAAATTTTCAAAAACGTATTGAAAATACCTCGCGTTCTGGTTGCCTTGGCCTTTTGGGAAGATCGGGGTCATCCTCTGTATCATCTTCATGATTTCTTTTCCTGTTTTCTTCTGCCCGATGAGGAGATCTGGATCTCTCTCTTGCTCGGTCTTCATTTCCTCTTTCATTTCTACGATCAACATATTTTGACAACTTTCCTCGTCTAATGAGCGTTTCAATCTCATTCTGGAGGGCTATGCAATTTTTAGTCATATGACCATGATCCTTATGAAACTCACAATATTTATCTCTATACCTTTTATTAGGGTTTGACCTCAGTTTCTTTGGCCACCTTACTTCCTCGTTATTCTTGATTTCTTCCAAGACATGATTATTACCCATTTTCAAAGGAGTATAATTATCGACTTTCTTCAGGACTTCCCATGACGACTTATTATTTTTGGAATGCTTGTCACCGCCATTGCCCTTATGCTCTTTCTTTTTATATTTGTTGACTTCCACCTTGGTTTCTTTATCCATATTCTTCTTCGCAGCTATAGCCTCCTCGGCATTCATGATTTTGGTCGCTTTTGCCATCAACTCTGACATAGTTGTAGGTGGATCTTTGGACAAAGTGTGATACAACTTGTTAGGCAACAACCCACTCATCAAGGCGGTGATTGCTGTCTTTTCTTCATAATCTATGACTTCCAGCTTCTCGTTATTGAAACGAGTTATGTAATCTCTAGTACTCTCACCAGATTTTTGTCTAACATTTAACAAGTGTGCTACTCGTTTTACTGGCTTTGCTCCAAAATAGAAATTGCCGATGAACAACTCGGGCAGTTGAAAGAAAGTTGAAATCTTACCCTGAGGAAGATTGTTGTACCATATCTGGGCAGATCCAGTAAGAGTTCCTGAGAATGCTCTGCATCTCATCTCGTCGGGGACAGCATAGATGTCGGCAGCAGCTTGATACTGCTCTATGTGCAGAACAGGATCTGTCTTTCCATCATATTTGGGGGTCACCATAGGGGCTTTAAACTTTGACGGTGTAGGAAAATCCACAATGGCCTGGACAAAAGATGTCCCTTGAACAAAAGTTCATTGTAGGGGATTCTTCGCCTTAGCCATTTCTCCTAATCTGTCCTCCAACCACTGAATGGAACCTTTCCATGCATCATTTCCTTCCTCGGGCTTATTAGTTCGAGTAATTGATTGTTCTGATGTGGCCTTCTGAGATCTATCTTGACAAGCAACTGGTCGTGATTGCGCTGATCCTTCTCTTAGATCTGATGGTTGTCAAAAACTCCTCGATATGGCCTTAGGTGGACTCCTATTCTTCCTAGGGCCTAATCGGCTGAAAGGAGATACCCTGCTCAATCTTTCCAAGGCACTGGGTCTCTCTGGAGAGAGAGTGATATGTTGCTCAGTATCTGTAGCCCGTATTGACGAAGTTCGCCCAGGTTGATAAGAGAAATCATCAGATCCCTCATTGCAATATGACTCAGTACGCCTGGATCGTGAAGAAAGTAAATAGGTTTGTCTCTGACCACTTCTCTGTCCTGAATGTGCAGGTACTCCGCCATGAAGGGTTTGTATGAGTTGCTGCATTATTTCTTGCATGGTGGTCTGTCCTTGAGCCAGATTCGTCATAATTCCCGCCAGATCTGGACGTGCAGAGGGATTTGGAGGATTCCCAACGTTCCCAGCATTTCGATTGCTGGATTCAGGATTATCTGCCATTGATGATGAATGATTTTTGGTGAAAAATGATAACAACAGTCGTTTCCCACAGACGGCGCCAATCTGTTGATGTAAAAAATTAGATTGCTTCTAATTATTTAATCACAGATAAATGTAAACGAGACAAAGAATTTTAAAGTGGTTCAGCCTTATAAGAATGGCCTACGTCCACTGTTTCTGTTATTGCCAAGTGTTTTGGAGTTCTCGATATGTAATTCTATCAAGAAAATCCCCCCCTCTAGAATGAGGATGATACAATGTATTTATAGCCCTTAGGCTGTACATGTGAAAGGGTAAACAATTAATGCCCTTTAAGAGTATACATCTGTATGATAAGCATTCAATGAATAGTTAAACTGTTGATTATCTGGTAATCAATGCTGTGGCCGAGATGCATCTCGGACCGCCTTAGTTGTTCGTCGTTCAAGAGTTCCTCGAAATGTTGGAGTTCCTCGGAGTGTTGGAGTTCCTCAGAGTGTTAGAGTTCCTTAGAGTGTTGGAGTTCCTCGGAGCGAGTATGACTTGGTCGGGGAAATAAACCTCCTCGTTGCTATTGTGCCACGTAGACCGACATATGTCTTCTTATTATTTGTCTATATCAGCATACTAATTTTGGTATCAACAATCAATATTGGTCTTAATAATTATAAATACATAATAATTTAGTGCGTATAGCAGTATATCATGCTTAATATTTTATGGTGAATGGGTACAAAAAAAGTATCCGAAATTACGTGTGTCAATTCTGGCATGACATAATAATACGATCCAAAATTAACACGATATGTCTTGATGGTGTCATGATCATGTGGGGATTTTTTGGCTTGAAATTGTGTCATATTATGATTGTGTTACAATTAGAACTCGTGTTATCTTGTCGTGGAGTCAAACACCACCCCAAAACAATATCCTTACATATATATAGAAAACTATTTACTTATAATTTGAAGTAATAAAAACATTTTCCCATTCTTTTGTGACCTCTTTAATTACATATTCATATGAGAATTTTAATAATTATATACTACCAAACAGCTATGTCAAATCATGTAAGGACATATTTCTCATGTCTGTTATCTTACATTTGTGTATCTCGCACGCCGCTACATTTGGCACGTCTCTTCACGATCTCACATGACGGCCTCAATCTGAATTCCACGAATCAAGCTTTCATCATCTCCATCATGTGTCCCACATCTGCCTCAACGACTTCACGTTCCACGATTTTAGGGACTTAATGCAAGTGGTACGCAAGAAAAGTCAAAACAGTGAAAGAAGGCAAAATATGGAAGTTCAAGGGTATTTTGGTAATTTTACAGCCATCGTACGAAGGTCCGATCATCTGTAAAGTTGTAGATCTCGCCGTAACGAAGACACTAGAAGAAACATAACCTTAATCCGAGCTACGATGAAGAAGTTATGGCCTTTTGAAAATGGAGAATATTCTGAGAAAAAATACTTAGAAAAATGCTAAGTATTTCAGCCCCAAGTTCCAGCGATATTTCGCGAACAGAAGGCCAAATTGGTTCAGGGGGCGAACCGGTTCGAGGTACCTATATGCTGGCAGAGTTCCAAAATTTTAAAACTCTCTTTGGTTTCCTTATAAAAGCCAACTTCAGCGGAGTTATTTCACAAGACTTTTAGAGACATTTTTTGAGAGTCCAAATACATCTAGTCTTCATATTTTTGAGTCCCGAGACTCATGTTGTGATTCATATATAATTGCCAAACCTTTGTGAATCCTTTTGTAACCCAAGAACACAACCTTAAGTTTGTTCAACCTTTGTGGAGAAGCCGTCTTCCTTCTTCATTGCTGCTCATCTGGAGTTCTCGAGGGAGATTCTAGTCGCCAACTACAGAACCAACGCCTGCGGGTATTTTTGAGTCACTATATTTTTCATTGTAATCCGTGTAATCGTATATTACAAAATTATAGTGAAAAATAAAAGGTTTTTCCCCTTTGGGGGATTTTTCCTCACATGTGTGTGTTTGAATGTTCTTGCATGATTTCATCTTATTCAATCACACCTAGATGCATGTGTAGGATTTACTTTGGGAAAACTAAATTTAATTTAATAATTTCCTTATTTGAACGCACATGCACTCTTTCAAATTGGTATAAAAGCCAATTACACAACTTCAACGTGTAATTTTCTGCAAAATTTTTCTAAGATATCAATTTTCTGAAAAATTAATTTTTGAAAACGAGTGTGTTCATAATGGAGAAATTATATAATAAAATGCCAATTTTTTACGGGATAAACTATGCATACTGAAAAGCCCGCATGAGATCTGCATTAAAATCCATTGATGAACGTGTCTGGATTTTGGTTGAAAGAGGGTGGACTCCTCCCTCAGTCACTGTTAATAACGCGGCCAGTTTAAAACCTGACACTACATGGACTGAAGAAGAATTTAAATGGTCATATTTTAATTCAAAAGGTTTAAGTGTTATTTCTGGACCTGTCCTGATGAGTTCAAACGCACTTGCACCACGTCAAAAGATGCATGGGATGTTTTACAACTTACCCCTGAAGGAACTAATGCTGTGAAAGAGTCTAAACTACAAAATTTGACAACTCAATTTGAAACCATCACCATACTTGAAACTGAATGTTTTGATGAATTTTATGCTAGACTGTTTGATATTGTAAATACTAGATTTAATCTTGGTGAACACATTCCTAATGATAGAGTTGTTAAATAGATTCTTAGATCACTCCCTAAGCATTTTATCCCTAAAGTCATTGTGTTAAATTCTATGGGTAATTTAAATACGCTTCAATTGGAGGAACTTATAGGAGACTTGTAAACGTATGAAATTGATATGTTTCCTAAATCTGTCAAGTCTAAAGATAAGGGAATTGCACTTAATGCCCAGGAGAGAAAAAGTGAGGGGTCGGCAAGAAAGAGGGAATCATTTAGAAAAAGAGAGATAGATACGTCAGATTCTGAGTGTGACTTTGATTTAGATGATTTGGCCTTATTTGCTAAAAATTTCAAGAAAATACTCAAATTTAAGAAAAATGGAAATTTCAAAGATAAAAAGAAGTTTGAGAAAAATAAGTTTGAAAAGAAAAATCAAAAAGATTTTAAAGATCTTCCTAAGAAAGAGAGTGAGAGATGCTTTGAGTTCCACGGTAAGGGTCATAGAGCTTTTGAGTGTGCTACTAGGATGAACAGAGAAAAGGGCAAAGATGTCCTTAATGCTACCCTTACTGACGATAGTGAGGTCGAGTTGGTGGACTCTAGAGACGAGTCACCTCATGAGTGTAACTTCACCGCATTCATGGCTAGTCATGTGAGCACTTCTAGTACTCCTTACGATGATGGTGATTCTACTTCACAGGGACACCTCGACAGTGACAGCGATGTGAGTGAGGGGGAGGATGATGCAAGTGAGAGCGAGAGTAATCTTCAACGCACCTACGCCAAGTTATATAATGAGTCATTTAAAACTAAAAAGCCTAACAAAGAGTTAGTTCTTAGGATCATCGCTATAGAGGAAGATTTAGAAAATCGAGAGAGAGAGAGAGTCCTCCACCTGCACCACCTTCAGAGAAAGAGATTATGCCTGTGTTGAGAAAGAGAGTTTGTTTAGATAGAGAGAGAGATAGATTGTTTGGAGAGATAGAAAGTGTTTTTGAGAAAGAGAAAGGGGATTTGACTAAACAAGTGGCTAGTTTTACGAGTAAGCTCCATTCCTCCCTGGAGACTCGAAAGAAACTTAAAGCCCTTATTGCCCAGCTTACTCATAATGTTGAGCGAGTACGGGAAGTCAAGGTTCAAATCGAGGATAGATCTGGAAAGATAGGAAAGATGCTCTCCGGCCCTGCTTTAGGTTTTGGTGATAGGCAGGAAATAGGTTATAATGGTGCCTCCACATCCCAAATTACACCTGGACCAGTTCCTGAGTTTACTACGACTCCATATGGTCATCGTCAAAAACCACGTAGGAAAGTTCGACCAAGAAAAACAAGCCCAGGCCCTCCTAGGACTGCGTTCTTCTATACGTACTACAAAAGAAAAGTCCACCTCAGGTAATTTTGCTATAATTTGGGTCGGACACGACGTACTACTGCTCCACCACATCATACTGATGATTTTGATAGACTGAGAGAGCATGTTGAGTTTTTAGCTGCCATATCACAGAGTTTGATGGAGGAATTTCGACGGATGTCTTTGCCGTCAGTGAATACTTCTCACTTCCCAGCTAAAACCAACAACAATAACGGTAAACAAAAGGTTACCACTTCTTGGGTACCTAAGAAAGATAAGAAAGCCATTTTTGTTCATGTCGCTCTCAAAGCACATAATACCACACAGTGTTATTTTGATAGTGGGTGCTCCAGACATATGACAGGTAATGCATCATTTTTTTATCTACCTTGAGGATTATAAGGATGGTAGAGTCACCTTTGGAAATGGGAGCAAGTCTAGCATTGTAGGACGAGGTAGAATTGAGTTACTAGGATTTCCTGAGCTAGAGAATGTTTTATATGTCAAAGGTTTGAAAGAAAACCTTCTCAGCATTAGCCAGCTATGCGACGCTGACTTCACCATAAAGTTTGACCGGAACACATGTAATGTCTATAATCAAGCCGGTAAACTTTTACTGCAAGGGGTGAGGACCGAGGATAATGGTTATGGGATTGTGCCCACATCCTCACTTGTCTGCAACAGCGCCCTGATCACTCCTATGGATCTGTGGCACCAACGTCTAGGTCATCTGAACGTTAGAGATTTGACTCGCTTAGCTAAAAAGGACATAGTACGCGGCTTACCATCTCTTGCAAAATCCAACTTCCACGATTTTTGGACCTTGTCAGTTGGGAAAATAAATCCGTATCCCCGATAGGAAGTTGCATTCCATTACCACCTCACATGTACTTGAGCTGATTCCCATGGATCTTATGGGTCCCACTCGTAATGAGAGTCTAGATGGTAAGAGGTATATCCTCATGATCGTAGATAATTTCTCTAGATACTCAATTGTAGATTTTCTGAGAGAGAAATCTGATGTTGTAGAGTTTTTAAAGACCAAGTGTCGTGTCCTGCAAAACTAACACGGAGTCACTATTAACAGGATACGTAGTGACAACGGCATAGAATTTAAGGAAGCAAAGGTAGATCTTTGTTGTGATAACCTTGGGATCAAACATGAGTTTTATTCTGTGAAGACTCCTCAGCAAAATGGGATTATTGAGAGAAAGAATAGGACGATCCAAGAAATGGCTAGATCTATGCTTCTAGGTCGTAGAATTACTAGGAGATTTTGGGCAGAGGTAGTGTCTACTACATGCCACACGGTGAATAGGGTTTACCTGCGTCCACACACACTTAAGACACCTTATGAATTATGGACTGGAAAGAAACCCAACCTTGCATATTATCGTGTTTTTGGAGTAAATGCTATATCCTATGGGATAGAGAGCAATTAGGAAAGTTTGACTCTCGGAGCGACGAGGGAATATTGCAAGGAAATTCATCGAATAGTAAAGCATACTGGGTCTTTAACCTAAAGAGAACTAAGGTTATGGAGTCAATAAATGTCACCATGCAAGATGACGAACCTCCGACGTTTATTAATCCTATCCTTCAGTGTGAGGATGAGGACTTTTATGGCAGTGATTTACTTGTCCCTCACCCACACTTTGTGGACCCTACTCCTGAGTTAGGGGACACACCTGCTTGGGTTCGCAAGAGTCATGATTCCTCTATCATTATTAGCGATCCCACTTTAGGGGTGAAGACTGGTGCTCAGCTAGAGAATGTTTTTAGTTATTTTTGCTACACGTCCAAAGTCGAGCCCAAGAATCACCAAGAAGCACTCAAGGATGAACACTGGATATCTGCCATGCAGGATGAGTTGCTTCAGTTTAAAAAGAACAATGTTTGTGAACTTGTCCCCTGACCTAGTGAGACTAATGTGATAGGTACCAAGTAGATTTCAAGAATATAATGGATGAAAATGGTACCATAATCAGAAATAAGGCTAGGTTGGTCGCACAAGGCTACACACAAATAGAGGGTGTAGACTTTGGGGAGACATTTTCTCCTATTACGAGGCTTGAGTCCGTCCTCTTACTTCTTTTCATCGCATGTCATATGCGCTTCATGTTATATCAGATGGATGTCAAGAGTACCTTTCTAAATGGCATTCTACAAGAGGAGGTTTATGTGGAATAACCAAAAGGGTTTGAAGACCCTAAGCACTCGGAGCACATTTATTATCTGAGGAAATCCTTGTATGGTTTGAAAAAAGCACCCCGTGCTTGGTATTGGAGGCTTACTTCCTATCTCTTAGCTCGTAGCTTCAAGAGAGGGGGAGTTGATATGACGTTGTTCATCAGGAGAGATGACGGTGATATTTTGGTTGCCCATGTCTATGTGGATGACATAGTCTTTGGATCCACGTGCTCCAACATGCTCACCACTTTGAGGAGGAGAAGAAAAGTGAGTTTGAGATGAGCATGGTAAGTGAGCTTACGTTCTTCCTTGGTCTCCAGGTTCTTCATCTAGAGGATGGGATGTTCATCTCCCAATCCAAGTATGCTAGAGACCTAGTGAAGAAATTTGGTTTAGACTCCGCTAAGCATGAACGTACACCTATGAGTACTTCTATCAATCTTAGTAAGGACACTTCAGGCAAGGACGTAGAGAAAACATTGTATCGGAGTATGATAGGTAGTCTTCTCTACTTGACTGCCCGTCATCACGACATAGCCTTTAGTATTGGAGTCTGTGTGCGATATCAGGCATCCCCGCAAGAGTCACACTTACCCGCTCTAAAATGTATTATCAAATACGTGAGTGGGACTCTCTCATATGGTATTTAGTATTCCTTTGATACCAATAACCGTTTATCCGCCTATTCAGATGCCAATTGGGTCGAGGATGTAGAAGGTTGTAGGAGCATTTTTGGTGGGTGTTTCTACTTTGGTTCTGCTCTTGTCTCTTAGCTGAGCAAGAAGCAAAACTCTATCTTTTTGTCCACTGCGAAGGCCGAGTACATCGCCGCCTGGAGTTATTGTACGCAACTTTTGTGGATGAAGAAAATATTGGAAGATTATGGGATTTCACAGGACACCTTAACTATTTCCTGTGTAACACGAGCGCGATACACATATCCCACAATCCAGTTCAGCATTCGCGCATAAAGAACATTAGGATACGTGAGCACTTTATACGTCAATTAGTTAAGGAGAAATTCGTATCCCTGAGTTTTGTTCCCACCGACCGTCAGTTAGCCGATATTTTCATGAAACCTTTAGATGCCCTTAGATTTGAGAGTCTTAGGAAGTCTTTAGGGATTCGCACAGTTGACTGATGGGTTGGTCCATGTCTAGGATAGGATGCTTTTTCATGTTCATATCATATGCTTCCTATTACTAGTTTGTATCATGTGTATTATTACTTTTTCTTTTTTATCTAGTTTTTGAAAAATCCAAAAAGATTTTCTTTTTAAAAATTTTAGAAAAGCTCAAAAAGATTTTATTGTGATAAAATTTTGAAAAATCCAAAAAGATTTTTGTATTTTTTTTCACCTTTTATGGATGAGCATTTAAGATAGCCGAGTTACAAATTTCATTCCATTTTATATATGTGACTGTTTGATAGTGATTTGAGACTCTACATCATTGCATCCATGTGCCTTACATTGTTTGGAGTCTTTGAGATGTGATTAGTGATATCTTTCTACATGTTTGACTCCTATCTCCTTTGATGCACACATGCATGGCTATATTTGATTATTGTACTTGTCTATCACATATTGGCTTGAGTGTTTCCATCTCAATTCTGTCTATACAACGTACAATATGCGATAACACTTGACAAGATTGGAATGCATGTAAAAACCGTTTGGTAAGACTGTGTGTTTATTTGAAAATGGGGAAGGGATGCGAAAGGTTCATTTAGCCTTTGCGAATACTAAGCCACCATTAAAAAATACCTAAAAAATGGAGGAATTTTATTATCCGGGGTCTAAAGAGGTTAAAAGAGCTAGGAAAAATTTAAAGGCAATAAAAATCAATTCATGCCAAATATGGGCCATTAGGTTTCACCATCAATTCTCCAAAGTTTTAGAATTTAGATTACCTCTTTTCAAAATATAAATCTAAGGGAGTTTGGTTGGAGAATTCAAACGGGTTTTCACTTCCTTGAAAGTCCTGAAAAAGCATGAAATCGTTTTGGACGTTATTGGTGTAGAAATCACTTTGAGCTTTGATGTGTTGATTTGACTGAGTCAATGTCTCATAGTTCAATTTCTTACACCAAAGGAAGATTTTGAGTTCATTCGTTAGGAGTATCCAATATTCATCATGCACATATGTCATGTTTATAAGCACTGATTTTGCTATCAAATTTTATCACATCCATACATTTACACTATCATAAACTTGGTTGTTTTGTGTTCGTTCATGGTGTGTTTCTTTGTTTGTATATTTTGTGTGAAAAAATTTGAAAAATTCAAAAATAGAAGTTTTTTTTTACCGTGTGACATTCTCCATTTGCATTTATTTCTGCTTCTCATATCTGTCTATTTGGGGATGTAATAAAAGGGGGAGAAGAATTATCACATTATGGGGGAGTTTTTTTATTTTGAGATTTGACGTATGCTTTCATCATTAATTGGTATCCATGTATATCTCATTTCAAACTCGATATGTCACGTGGTATTTGTTTTTTCTCATGTGTGTAGGTACTTCCTGTTGAGAATATGTTGCACACCCTGATGAGAAAAGTTTTGAAGATTTGAAGAACAAACGATGAAGTCTTATTCATTTGTATCTTCCCAATTTTGGGTTCATGGGAGGGTAGATTTGTATAGGCAATTTGTTATTTGATAATTTGGATTTTTATGTATATACCGGCATAGACATAGGGGGATATTTGTAAGGACATATTTCTCATGTCTGTTATCTTATATTTGTGTATGTTGTACGCCGCTACATTTGGCATGTCTCTTCACGATCTCACATGATGGACTCAATTCAAATTCTGAGAATCAAGCATTCCCCATCTCCATCACGTGTCCCACATCTGCCTCAACGACTTCACGCTCCACGATTTTAGGGACTTAATACAAGTGGTACGCAAGAGAAGTCAAAACAGTGAAAGAAGGCATGATATGGAAGTTCAAGGGCATTTTGATAATTTTACAGCCACTGTCAGGAGGTCTGGTCAACTGGAAAGTTGAAGAGCTCGGCTCAACGAAGATACTGGAAGAAACGGTACCTCAATCCGAGGTACGATGAAGAAGTTATGGCCCTTTGAAAATGGAGAAAATTCTGAGAAAAAGACTTGGAAAAATGCCGAGTCTTTTTAGCCCCAAACCAGCGAAATTTCTCGAACCGAAGGCCGAACCGGTTCGTCCCCTGAACCGGTTCGTGGGGTGAACCGGTTCGCGGTACTTTCGAACCGGTTCGGGGTACCTGACGCTGGCAAGAGTCCCATAGTTTTAAAATTCATTTTGGATTCCTATAAAAGCCAACTTCGGGGGAGTTATTTAATAAGACATTGAGAGACGATTTTGAGAGTTCTAATTACTCTAGTCTTCATATTTTTGAGTCCCAAGACTCATGTTTTGATTCACACATCCTTGCCAAACCTTTGTGAATCCTTTGGAAACCCAAGAACACAACCTTGTGTTTGTTCAACCTTTGTGGAAAAGTCAAAACAGTGAAAGAAGGAAAAATATGGAAGTTCAAGGGTATTTTGGTAATTTTAAAGCCACCGTACGAAGGTCTGATCATCTGTAAAGTTGTAGATCTCGCCGTAACGAAGACACTGGAAGAAACGGTACCTTAATCCGAGCTACGGCTAAGAAGTTATGGCCATTTGAAAATGGAGAATATTCTGAGAAAAAAGACTTGGAAAAATGCTAAGTATTTCAGCCCCAAGTTCCAGCGATATTTCGCGAACCGAAGGCGAAATCGGTTAGGGGGTGAAACGGTTCGCAGTACGCCCGAATCGGTTTGAGCTACCTGTACGCTGGTAGAGTTCCAAAATTTTAAAACTCTCTTTGGTTTCCTTATAAAAGCCAACTTCGGGGGAGTTATTTCACAAGACTTTGAGAGACATTTTTTAGAGTCCAAATACATCTAGTCTTCATATTTTTGAGTCCCAAGACTCATGTTTTGATTCACATATCATTGCCAAACCTTTGTGAATCCTTTTGTAACCCAAGAAAACAACCTTGAGTTTGTCCAACCTTTGTGGAGAAGCCGTCTTCCTTCTTAATTGCTGCTCATTTGGAGTTCCCAAGGGAGATTCCTACCGCCTACTACAGAACCGATGCCTGCGGGTATTTCTGTGTCACTGTATTTTTTATTGTAATCTGTGTAACCGTATATTACAAAATTATAGAGAAAAATAAAAGGTTTTGCCCCTTTGGGGGATTTTTCCTCACATGTGTGTGTTTGAATGTTCTTGCATGATTTCATCTTATTCAATCACACCTAGATGCATGTTTAGGATTTAATTTGGGAAAACTGGATTTAATTTAATAATTTCCTTATTTGAACGCACGTGCACTCTTTCAAATCATTTTTTTTTATCAATCTATCAAATATTTACTCCTAGAAAACACATATTTGCAACTTGAATAAAGGAAAACTTACATGATGTGCATTAATAAGAAATGAATAAAATATATCAATCTATCATTTTATTAATTTACAATGATTTATGTGGTATATATAAAAAAACTTAATGCTTACATGTTACAGAATTTAGTACATCATAAACTGCACCATTTAACATGCACAAAAAATCACATTTTTTGTTATAAGGAAATTATATAAATGAGTTTGAAAAACTTGGAAAGAAAAAAAAAGTTAAAATTAATGATTAGATTAAAATAATTTTTATCAATATTTTCAAAATTGAGATTAAACCTCCGCAAACAACCCTACAACATCTCAAAATCCCCAAAAAACGATCCACCCCAAACATAAATCATGCCAAAGATACCCAAAAATCCAAAACCATAACTAAGGAAATACACCATAACAACTCCCAAGAAACTCCAACGTATACTAACCACCATTCAATGGAGATGAAAATCAAAGACATACATATAATAAGCCAATAAAAATCATAATCGAAGCACAACGACATTATTATCCCCAAACCTCATCAGTAATTCGACATTTAGACGAAAAGGAAAAACTACATTTAACCCCTAAATTTTAATTTCTTTGTATTAATTTAAATATAACCAAATAGAGTAATTGTAACCACACCATCAAATACAATCTCGAAATAGTTAAGCCAAACATGAAATTCACATCAGCTAGTTGCAAAAAAGTCATGTTTCCTCTTAAAAATTCGCAAATGATCATATAACTTAGTTCTTGTAGATCATATAATTTTTGGACATTTCAACCTAAACGTTAATGTTATTTTTCTCATAACCTCCAATTTCTAGTCAAACAAATGCAATTTTTCCACAATAATAATCCGCAATTGAAAAATTCTCTCAAATGGATGGGGATATGATGGATTGGAACAGACTTCATGACATATTCATTTGTCTCGGTGTCATTTTTTTTTAATGTGATGAATTTACATGTCCATTCAAGATCCATTTTTTCAATCTCCATTACAAAGAGTGTTCATTTGCGTAGAGTGGTTGTATGATGTGCAATCATATCTAAATTCGTTAAGAAAATTGTAGTTATTGAATCTAAACCTAAGATAGAATATGTTATAATACTAATTTGGATTTTTTTTCTTTAATACAATACTAATGCTCAAATTTGGACATAAATACATTTTAATTAAAGAATAGATTTTTTCCAAAATCGTTAAAAAACCTATTGACTTTAACTTTCATGGGAAATTTTAATTAAAATTAATTTCACATCCTAAAAGGCAAAAAAATGAATTTTAAATGAAAACAATTCCAAAATAACTAAATAATCTATGAAGAAAATACAAAAAAAAAAAAGAAACTTATGTTTATGTTTCATGACTGACACTGAGTTAACATCCCCATCATCCACCACCTACCTCAACCATGTCTACACACACATCATCATATCCAACCACCGATTTGCTTTCATTGTCGCGCTAAGACAGATTGGAGTGTGGCCGACGTTAAAATTATCATATTACAGAACCCTATCTTTGTCAACAACCCTCAAATACAAAACTTCATTCCAAAAAAATAAAATCTATAACCAATAGATCAATTGAATCTATACATATTCATTATTGAACCATCATTAGCTAAAGATATCTAGAAAGCCCCAAACAGAAGCCTCATATGTTCTCCAAAACAGAGATTTGGCAATTTTATTATCCTTTATTTGTATTTTTTGCGGGGGTGTTAAGGAATGAGAAACAAAGCAGAGAACAAGTAAAAAGAAAAAAGAAAATTAAAAATACGGTAAAATAAATAACCCTGAAACACTCACCATATCCTTTCAACAGTCTTTCATTCGATATCCTCCTCAATGAGTTGGTTCAGTTGTACAGGAGCTACAGGAGAGAAAATGGGGTTTATTGAAGAATGGCAACGGGGCCAGGAATACCAAACTTCACATATCACTTTGTATTCTCAGTTTCTCTACCAACCCACCATTAACATCCCTCAGAGATACAAACTCATCTTAAATGATTTATAAAATAAAAGACGGGGGAAAGGTTTCTGGCAAAAGGAAGAGAATACCTGAGACAAAAATAGCGATGAGAGGAGAGGGGTTTGAAGCAGATCCACAACAAAGTAGGTGTAAGGTTAAGATTTAAGAGAGAGTGAGGAGTAATATATAGTGGGTTAACCTTAATTGGAAGCGAAAGAGTTGTTTGCATTAAACTGACAGGAGGCAGAAGAGTTGGATGGAAGGGGAAATGAAGAGGGAACGAAATGAAATACACCAAGAGTGAATTTGGAGGATAGAGGAAGGAAATAAAAATAAAAGATAAAGTCAGACGTGGATAGTCTCATATCATAGATATCCTAAATGCTTGTATAGCATTTTAGAGAATATAATAGATATCGGTGGTTATCAATACTTAAACTGGTCATCATCCTATTAATGGGATTTCAAAAATTGAATAGGACACACGAACTCACACATTTTTAATTTAATTTGAATGAGACCTAACTCAAGAATTATAAACATAACCCAAGTATCACTCCAAAAGGGCGTATCTATTGAAGCAGTGAATGCATCTTATTAATTTTCAAACTTCTGAATATGTGTCTGATGTGAGATCAAACAATTTTATTGAACATCGATTCTAGGGATTTTGAACGTTGATATTAAGGATGAAAGTTGGATGTAATCTGAGTGTCAACACAATATATTATTATCACATTTTTTATACATTATTATTTTCACATGGTAGAATTGGGTTGTTTTTATTGACATGGGTAAAGTAATTTTTCCAAATCACGTGTTGTCATTTTATCATATACAATTGTGGCGTGTAACATCATGGGCATGTTCACATAATATATCCACTATAAAGAATCTAAAATGCATTAGTTTCATAGTGTATGCAAACAACGAGGAAAAAAAACTCTCAAATGTAATCTCATATAATGACTATGATGGCTAATGTGATATGAATCTGTTAAAAGTATGGAGCCTAAGTCATAAAAAAAATAATTTGTTGTAGTAATTATAGGCTATAAACTTTGAGGCACCTTTTAGCAAATGGGTTGGTGGATGACATAAAATCAAGAAGGATAATGATTTCTTCCTCCAAAATCTTGCATAGAAATTTAAAATGAAACACCAAGTAATAGACACCAACACAAATACTAAACTGTGTAAACATAACAGAGAGTGAGATATATTGGAGTGAGAGATATATTAGAGTGTGTAGTAGCAAGTGCTACCCTCTACCCAATTAGTGAGTGGTGTTAGTGATACGCAATGTAAGCTAGAAAATACAAAGATAGTATTTTTGAAGTGCGAGTGATACACAATGTGTGTTTCGTAAACATCATCATTATTAGTGAAAAGAGAGTGTGAGTCAGGCATAACCAAATTGATGAACCATATAAATTTCTTATGTTGTATGTCCATCATTATTTTGTATTATTTTCTTGACCGTTTAAATCCCTAGGTCCTCAAAAAATTATTGGCGGAACTTAGCTACGTCTAATTTCCTAATAATTGGTATCAAATCTCTTGGTTTGACAACCTTGAGTAAACGAAGCTTTCTGGCAAAAAAATTACTCTGCGCAGTTTTTTTCTTTGTATTCAGAATATGTGGTTGCCTGGGAGCAATGGAGTCATAAAGGGAAAATTCTAAAGTTGAAAATTTTGATGATTTATATTTTGAATTTTGAAAAATACAAATGGAGGTGTTGATCGAAAATTTAGTCTGCTGACATGGACCAATCATTTGAAGACACGTGGAGATCTACCTGTCAAATACAAATATTTTGGACGAGCAACTCAGGGCCCCCAAGGAACTCGTGCACCCCGAGCAACTTAAGCGTACCGAGCTACTTGGCGTGCCGAGCAACTCAGGCGGTCCGAGCTACTTGGTGTGCAGAGCTCCCAAATCAAGAGAATCCAAAAGACGACTGCGCATTAAATGCTCATTATTATCGTAGAGATGTATATGTATACTAGATAACAGCGCATTGTTCTTTCACATTTATAGCCTCAAGTCTATAAATACATTGTAACATCCTCATTAGAAGGGGACTCTGGATTTCTGGGTATACCACTTATCGATAATTCCAAGCAAACAGTCAGCAATACAAAAATAGTGGATGTAGGCCATTATCATACGGCTGAACCACTTTAAAAATCCTTTGTCTTATTTATTTATTATCTTATTTATCTGTGATTAAATAATTAGAGATAATCTAGTTTTTTACATCAACAGATTGGCGCCGTTTGTGGGAAACGACTGTACCTAGCATTTTTTATCAAAATAATTCATCATCAATGGCTGATAATCCAGAATCGAGTAATCAAAATGCTGGGAACCCTCCAAACCCTTTTATTCCCCCAAATGTTCAAGATGTGACAGGCATAATGGCTAATTTAGCCCAAGGGCAAACGACCATGCAAGAAACCATGCGCCAACTCATACAAACTGTTGAAGGTGGAGTGTCGGCCCAATCAGGACAACGAAGTGTTCAGAGAAATACCCGTTTGCCCTCTTCACAAACTAGGCAAACCCTATTCCCATAGGAATCTCAATCTAGACGCACCGAATCATATCGTACTGAGAGATCTAATGATACTTCTTATCAACCTGGACGGACTTCATCAATACGAGCTATAGACTCTCAACGAAACGTTACTCTGTCTCCAGAAAGGACTAGTGCTCTAGAAAGATTAAGTAGAGTCTCTCCTTTTAATTGTTTGGGCCCTAGGAAGAATAGAAGTCCTCCTAGGATTGCATCGAGGAATTCCCACAACCATCCGATCTAAGGGAAGGCTCTGCCCAATCACGACCAGCAGCTCGATCTCAAGAGGCGAATTCAACGCGATCAGTTGCTCGAACCAATAGGCCCGAGGAGGGAAAGGACGCATGGAAGGGCTCTATTCAAAGGTTGGAGGACAGATTAGGGGAAATGGCTAGGGCCAAGAATCCTCTACAAAGAACTTTTGTCCAAGGGACACCATTTATACAGGCAATTGTGGATTTTCCCACACCATCAAAGTTCAAAGCTCCTATAGTGACACCTAAATATGATGGAAAAATTGATCTTGTCCTTCATATAGAACAATACCAAGATGCTTTTGATATTTATGCGGTTCAAGATGATATGAGATGTATGGAATTTTCAGGAACTCTTACTGGATCCTCTCAAATATGGTACAACAACCTTCCTCGGGGAAAAATTGAGACTTTCTTTCAACTGACAGAGATCGTTATCGAGAACTTCTATTTTGGAGCGAAACCAGTCAAACGAGTAGCACACTTGATAAGCATTAGACATAAGGCATGTGAAAGCACCAGGGACTATATTACTCGTTTCAATAATGAGAAACTTGAAGTAATTGATTACGAGGAGAAAATAGCAGTTACTGCTCTGATGAGTGGACTGTTGCCAAATAAATTGTACTACACTTTAGCCAAACATCCGCCTAGGACCATGGCAGAACTAATGGCAAAAGCAACCAAAATCATGAATGTCGAGGAAGCCATGGCTGCAAAGAAGAACACAGATACTAAGGAGACCAAGGTGGAAGATGGTAAAATCGAAAAGAAGGATCAGAAGAATAACGGTGACAACAGGCAATCAAAAGCAAATCAAACACTGGGGCAGATGAAGAAATTTGTAAATTACACTCCTTTAAAGGTAGATATAAATCACATTCTGGAGGAGATCAAGAATAGCGAGGAGCTAGCCTGGCTAGCAAAAATGAAGGCAAATCCTGACAGAAGAGACAAGTCCAAATATTACGAATTCCATAAAGACCATGGTCATACGACCAAACAATGCATAGCTCTTAAGAATGAAATTGAAGCACTCATCAGACGAGAAAAATTGGCTAAGTATGTTGATCGCCAAAGTGGTGAAAAAACCAATGACGGAGGAAGGAAAATATCTAAATCTCCTGGTCAAGCAAAAGAAGACAAGAAAAGAAGTCATAAAGAGGATCCAGAAGATGATCAAGATGACCCCGATCTCCCCAAAAGACCAAGACAGTCAGGACGTGAGGTATTTTCAATTCGTTTTGGATCATTTGATTGTAATGTTATTACAGGTGGAGATGCAGGAGGTGAAAACCTTACTACGGAAAGGAAGGCTTACCTCAATGAGGCTCAAGCTTGCTCGAACATTCAGCGAATAAATCTAGCTGAAGATGATCGCCCGAGGACGGTGAATAAAGACAAGTTGGTTATTGGTTTCTCTAAGAACGACCTGGCAGGTGTAATACATCCTCATGATGACCCATTGGTGATCAAGATGAGGATGAAGGAAGTGGTGTACTATATCCTCATGAACGACCTGGCAGGTGTACTATATCCTCATGATGACCCATTGGTGATCAAAATGGTCGAAAACTTATAACCACCAACTCCGATTGGTCGGAAAGCATTTACCACCAACTCTGATTGGTCGGAAACTTATTACTACCAACTCCAGTTGGTCAAAAATCATTTACCACCAACTCCGATTGGTCAAAAACTTATTACCATCAACTCCAGTTGACCAGAAAGCATTTACCACCAACTTCGGTTGGTCGAAAACTTATTACCACCAACTCAGGTTGGTCGGAAAGAATTTACCACCAACTCCGGTTGGTCGGAAACTTATTACCACCAACTTCGGTTGGTCGAAAAGCATATTTACCACCAACTCCGATTGGTCAAAAACTTATTACCACCAACTCCGGTTGGTCGGAAAGCATTTACCACCAACTCCGGTTGGTCGGAAACTTATTACCACCAACTCCGGTTGGTCAGAAAATAATTACCACCAACTGCGATTGGTCAAAAACTTATTACCACCAACTCCGGTTGGTCAGAAACTTACTACCACCAATCCCGATTGGTCGGAGACTCATTAACATCAAATCTGGTTGGTCGGAAATCATTACTATAATTAAACAACAAATGGGATAAGTATAATATATGCACATATATTTACCAACCATAAAGCAAGAACATTCTACAAATTATTTAGAAGATAATGAAATGGCAAAAAACTTCTTCATTCAAATCAAGTAGAATTACATATGATGTGAAAAAAGAAATACTTCATTACATAAAAATCCTATTCTATGGGTTTTTTCCCTCCTGCCTTTGAATCAGGTTCTACCCCAGCAGGAGGATCATCTAACGCATAAGGGGAATTTATAAAATTTACATCTCGCAGCATTCTAATATTCATTATCCATGGCCGATCAAGCAAATGTTCTAGGCGAGATATCTCAAAATTGGCATGAAGACTGTAATCACCAAGATACTTGGAAATCGGGCATCGAGGAATTGCACGAGAAGGAATCCAGCTAAAATCAAGCTTAAAAGGAGGCACGGGTAAGTCGAGAACTCCAGGCTCATAGTAATCCCATAAGTAGTGTCCCTGCTCCAATTGTATCACACACATATCATTTAACCACCCCTGCTTGTACCCCTCATTATTCGACTGCTGTATCCGATCATCCAGATGGTACAGAGCTTTATTGTACCCAGCCATCCAAAACTCTCTAGGTTGTTTATGGAACTGATAACTTAACCTCTCCAGTTGCTCGTGGAGATTCTTCACCAGAATTTCCTTATTTTCCAAAGAAGAACTCTGGGAAGAGAGTTGGTCAGTAAGATTCAGATTCTTCTTGGACATCTCTGCCAAAGCTTGATTCTTCGCCATCAATTGAACTGCCTGATTATCCAAGGCCGATTGAGTTCTCATTTCTTCAATAGAAATCCGACCAGCCCTTGCTCGTCCACGAGAAGCAGATCTTGCTCGTCCACGAGTAGATATGGAGGGTATAGATCTTTCCAAAGTCTCCAACTCATCTCGTAAGTTGGCATTTTCTATCTCCAAGAAAGAAAAACATTCATCATTAACAGGGACCAAGGCTCCCAAAGAAGATGAAGTAAATTTGAGTTATTTTATCTCTTCTTGCAAACCAAGGTTCTCCTGTTCCAACAACTTAGCAATATGCCTATGCTCTTCAACTTCGATCTTCAGAACACTTTCTTTCTTCTCATGAGCAGAGATGAATTTATCATATCCTCTGTCAACACTTAATTGCTGATATTTCTTCTCATATCCTTGATGCAAAAGTGTGGAGGACTCTTTGTACTACTGTTGAAGTTCCTCAATCATTCCTTGGAGATATTCAATCATCTCATAGTATGCCACATTATTGGTAATAGCAAGATTGAGCAAACATTTCAAGTATTGATAAGCTTCAACTGCTCATTCAGAAGCATCTGAACCAAGGATGTCAATTATTTGAGCCTCATTAAGATCTGCATGACCAGCTTTAAAATAGTCGTTGCATTTCTTCATTAATTCTGTGTCATGAGCTGATAAGAGCTCAATTCTAGCCATAAACTAGCAAAGAGAATAAATAAAAAGATTCAATAATTATACAAATAGAGCAAGTAAAAGAGGAATTCAAGACGAACAACCAAAGTTCAAAATTTTTATTCATCATAAGAAGGGATACATAGTTCCAGGTTACATTCAAGAAAGAAGAAAAATAAAAAAACTGAACAAATCTACACTTTCTCCTTGTTTCCTATGACTTCCTCAGAATGTATGGATGAAGGAGTTGGTTGCTCGGAAGACAAGGGAAGCTTCTCGGCAGAAGTATTGGCTAGTTGGGGTTGCTCGAAATCCTGAACAATAGGAATAACTAGGACTTGATCTCCAGTCATCATAGAAGATTCGTTTGAAGCAGCTTCATCTTATTTTTCTTTCTCCAGGAGAGGGAGGAGGACCATGGGTATGTTGCTGGAATAGCTCAGAGTTCTCAGCAACCTTCATCTCCTTTAAGGCTGCCACCCAGCCATCCCTAAAGTATTTGACACTGGCATACTCCATTTGAGAAGTCATCAAAGCCAGGCCCTTGTTCTAACCTTTATCCTAACTAACACTGAATGATTTCTTCACTGTAGCCTTCCTTTTTGCCTTTTCCGAGGAGGTCCTTTCTCTAAGGAGCTCCTCGGCATACCTCAACTTCTCTATTTCCTCTATTTTTGGTTGCTCGACATCTTGAAGTTTAACAACTTCATTTTCAACAGACTTGAGCTTAGCCTCAAGCTTCTTGTTGCTCTATTCAAACTCCTTCAATTTTCTCTCCAATTCCTTGGAGGCACTCACAACTTGATTCCTCTCTTGCTCGATGGACTTGAATTGTTTCTCCCAAGCAACTTTATCTTCCTCGTACTTTTGACGAGAATCTTTTAAGGATTGGGTTAACCCAATAAAAGCTTCCTCCACTCCACCCGAGGAGCTTGAAGCCCTAATAGCTTTATCCTTCTTCAAGATGCTATTGAAATACGTCATCGGCTGAAAAAAGAAACAATTTTAAGTCAATACATGAGCAAACTATTATAAAGAAAAAGACTCAGACCAATAATACTTACTGAGGCAATGTGTTGAGCAGCCAGTGTAGTAATTCTCTCACGAGAGAGAGTATCTTCAATGCCTTGGACTTCTGGGACAGCCCAAGATCTTACCAAGCCCACAGTGGAGCTCAGAAGAACAAAAGTTGGAACCCCACCTTCAATATTTGAAGGTTGAGAGACAGGTTCAACAAGTCTCTCAGAAGAACTTTTCTTTAACCTCCTCAGAGGAGCAGGAGCATTCTCAACTAAAGACGTTGTCTTCACTTGTGATATGACGATAACATCGCTTGGAGGAGAAATAGCAACAGATTTACTCGAAGCCACAGGGGGCTTCTTGCCAGCTTCCTGGGTAAGAACAGGAGGGGATGCAATTATTTTCTCTGTCCCCTCATCTGGGACATCTTTTTTACTTTTCTTTTCCTCCATAGGGGCAAAGGTAGACTTGTCAAAAAAGGTAGGACCTCTTCTTTTCTTCATCAAATTAGTGATAGGAATATTCGATTCAGAAGAAGAACCTTCCACACTAGTCTCAGAGGTTGGTGCTGGTACTTGGTCAAGATCAACCACCATTGGACGAGGACGAGCAGTGAAAGATGAAGTGTAGCTCTTGTATTGCAGCAAGTAAGAAGCAGATCTAATATGCTCCTCAGCAACAGGTTGGTGCAAGTTCCAGATAAGTTTTAAATGATTTATATTAACCTCAGTCTCCTTTGGAGGTTTCCTTTTACTATCAACTGTGACAAACATAATCAATTGTCAGTGATGCATTTTATCAAATATAAAGAAAACAAGATTTCAAAAATAAAAACAACCTATCCCATTGCCATAAAGTGGACACCTGGGACCTTGGTATACATCATCTCCATTTAATGGAGAGTGTTGCCAATTTTTCATCACAACACAATGTTCAAAATAATCCCTATTGGCATCAGGAAGATTGACAACTAAAGCTCCATTCAAAAACCTAGTTTTTAAATAGAATGTGGTATCACTAACAACCCATGTATAGCAGTACATAATCTCTGGAATCCCTAATCGAGTTCCATGAAGTTGATTCAACCTATGTACGCCATTAACTATCCTCCATGTGTTTGAAGCTATTCTTACAGGTACAACATCAAAGTATTAGCAAAACTCCAAACAAAAGGGATTTGGCGGGAAAGAAAAGCCACATTCGGCTACAAAAGACTGGGGAACCAATGACCCTCAGCCAAAGAAAAATAATCAGAAGGTTCAGAAAGTTCTTCCAAAATAACCCACGAAGGGATTGAAAATTCAGATCGAAATTTGTCTAACGATTCAATAGGATAAATCATGGCGAATAAAATAAAGAGGAAGGAAGAAAATCTTACAGAGAAAACAGAGATCAGTTGTCAATGAACGATGGAAGGAACGAAGGTACAAGACAGAGAAAAGATGAAGAGTTCAAAGATAAAAATTTGAAAAGTAAAAGAAGACAGGATTTCGACCGCGTTTAAATACTTTACCTCGGGAACGGAGAAAGGCAATGATGACAAGGGAAGACGTTTGCGTTTTCGGCGGCTAAAAGAAGAAAATGGCACAAATATCGAAGGGGTTATGAAAATTCAAAATACTTTAAAAGCCTGATACTATGCACTCAAAAAGGAGGTATATAACGAAAATTTTCCTAAAATCCATGAAGATCAATAATCCAAGCAGTTTTCGAGAAAAATGTTCCACATTCTCCTTCAGCTTCAAATGTGAAACATTGACTGGGAGCAATGGCATCATAAAGGGAAAATTCTAAAGTTGAAAATTTTGACGATTTATATTTTGAATTTTGAAAAATACAAATGGAGGTGTTGATACAAAATTTAGTCTGTTGACATGGGCCAATCATTTGAAGACACATGGAGATCTACCTGTCAAATACAAACATTTTGGACGAGCAACTCAGGGCCCCCGAGGAACTCATGCGCCCCGAGCAAATTAAGCGTACCGAGCTACTTGGCGTGCCGAGCAACTCAGGTGGTCCGAGCTACTTGGCGTGCGGAGCACCCAAATCAAGAGAATCAAAAAGACGACTGCGCATTAAATGCTCATTATTATCGTACAGATGTATATGTATATTAGATAACAACGCATTGTCCTTTCACATTTACAGCCTCAAGGCTATAAATACATTGTAACCTCCTCATTAGAAGAGGACTCCGAATTTCTGGGTATACCACTTATCGAGAATTCCAGGCAAACAGTCATCATTACAATACAAGTGAACGTAGGCCATTCTCATACGGCTGAACCACTTTAAAAATCCTCTGTCTTATTTATTTATTATCTTATTTATCTGTGATTAAATAATTAGAGATAATCTAGTTTTTTACATCAACAGGAGGATTATCTCTTCTAAAAAGATTTAAATTTACCACTGGGTGAAAAGCCATAAGAGATGAAGGATTAGAAATGGCAGTTACTTGACCGAAAAGCTCTTGGAACCATGAGGCTATCACTCTCAAAGTTGGTGACATTCAATATAAAACATGAGAAGACGATGACGTCTCTCATTACTTCCTTCTTCAACATGTATGAACAACCATCTGTAGCAAATAAAGTTCATTTGATTAAAAAATTATTTAATCTAAAAATGGCAGAAGGTGGACAGTTTAGAGAACATCTAAATGTGTTCAATGAAGTGATTGGTCAACTAGGATCGATTGAAGTCAATTTTAATGATGAAATTCGAGTTACATTAATTATAGGGGAGTTACTCGAGAGTTGGAGCAGAACAGTTACTATAATAAGTACTTCTGTAGGAAAACCCAAACTGAAGCTCGATGATGTCGTAAGTATGATCATGACAGAGGAAATTCATAAATTGTTAGATGGAACCTCTACTTCAACATCAGCATTGAACATGGAAAGAAGAGCCAGAGATTCAAATAGGAACAATTGGCGCAGCAGATTTAAATCTATAAATGGCAGGTCGTAATCTCAAAATCTTAAAAATTACAACTACCAAAAATCAGAACAAGAAGGAAAATGAAAGTTGGAATTTTGGCAAGATCGGGCACTACAAAAATCAGTAGAGATTCCCGAAGAAAGAAGAAGATGAGAATATTAAAGCCAATGACATTTTTGAAGAATCGGGCAACGCACTGATATGCTCATTGGAGAGCAAGGCATAGTCCTGGGTGTTGGAAAAATTAAGGTTATGTTACAACCTTCAGTTGTATTGACTAAAAAATTTCCTGAGGTTCCATGACTATGTCACGTGGGAAGAAGAGTGGCTCACTCTATATGACCACAAATGCTTGCGAGTCAATTGAAATTGATGATAGTAAAGAAGACTCACACTTATGGAGTAAAAGACTTGATCACATGAGTGAGGAAGGGCTCAAAATTATGTACTCTGAGGGAAAACTTCCGGCACAACTTGTGTGAGAGTTTCATAAGTAAAAGCGAGTTAACTTCTAGAAGAGTGGTGAGATTCTAAAGAAAGAGAAGCTTGAGTTAGTTCTTATAGATGTGCCAACCCCAATCTCACCCTTCAACATAAAGTATTACTTTGTGAATATCATTGATGACCGTTCCATAACGGTATCGGTTTACTTCTTGAGACATAAGTCTGAGGTGTACGAGGTGCTCAAGAAATGGAAGGCTATGCTGGAGAATGAGACAGGGGTGAAGATAAAGAAGTTAAGATCTGACAATGGTGAGTATAAAGACATCGAGTCTAAGAATTTCTGTTATGAAAATCTCATAAGAGTAGAGTTGATGGTACAAGGGACATCGCGGTAGAATGGCATAGCAGAACGGATAAACTGAACATTAACTGAGAGAGATAGAAGAATACATATACATGTATGTCCACCTCAGCAGTTTTAGGAAGATACACTCAATACAATCGCCTACCTAATCAACCAGGGACCATCAGTGTTGTTAAAGCATAGAATACTAGAGCAGGTATGGAGAGGAAAAGAGATAAACTTTCACACTTGAAGGTTTTTATCTGTACATCATATGTGCATATTAGTGATCATGTTAGGGTTAAGCTTGACCCTAAATCACAAAAATGTACTTTCATTAAATATGGAGAAGATGAGTTTGGTTATCGATTTTAGAATGACCAAACAAAGAAAATAATTAGAAGCGGGATGTGATCTTCAATGAAAATATAATGTACAAGGAAAGAATTACAGCACGGTCTAGTGGCACAAGACAACATGATCAAGTGTACATTGATTTGGAGGATATTCCAAATAGTATTGTGTCATAGAGAAAAGATGAAAGTTCTCACTCAGATAAACCGACATCACAAAGTAGCCTACAACAGACTGACACACCACACTTTCAACATACTTCTCATGAATTGAGAAGATCCACCCGAACAGATGTACCAAATTGGAAATATACGAACTATTTGTTACTCACTAATAGCGGTGACCTGAATGGTATAATGAAGCATGTCAGATGAAGGATTTGAAAAAGTGGTATTTTGTAATGAATCATGAGATGAAGTCCCTTATCTTTAATAACACATAGGAACTAGCTAATTTGCCCGTAGGAATGAAGGATCTACACAACAAATAGGAATACCCAATCAAAGAGGAACACAATGGTTCCAAGAGATACAAGGCAAGGCTAGTGGTAAAAAGATTCCAGAAAAATGAAAGAATTGACTTCACCAAAATTTTCTCACCGATTGTAAAATTGAGTACTATTCGATCAATTCTAAGAATTATTGCAGCAGAGGATTTGCATCTTAGCTTGAGAGTGCGCTTTTGTTCAAACAAAGAAATTATTTAATTAAACTCAAATTTTCAATTAAATCCTAAAACATGCATCTAGGTGTGATTGAAGACAATATGATCATACAAGAACATTCAACCAAAAACAAAACACATTAGTGAGGAAAAATCCCCCAAGTAGACAAAACCTTTTATTTTCACTATAATTTGTAAAGAACGGTTTACACGGATTACAATGAAAATAAGAGTGACATACGAAATACCCTCAGGTGTTGGTTCCGATGTTGTCGGCTGGAATCTCCCGCAAGAACCCCAGATGGCCAGTAATGAAAAAGAAACGGATTATCCACAACTTACTCCAGATGAGTAAAAACGATCATATTGAAGGTTTAAAGATTCACATACATCTATCGGAGTGGTTATGTAAATAAAGAAGGTATGAAACCTTAAAACATGAAGTATGTTTTCTGGGCTGTAAAATGCAGAAATCGTGTGCGAAAAAGACTTTAAAATGTGTAGAATGAACCCAGACATTTATACAAAAATCGAGGCGACGACGTCATTTGAACGAGATAGGCATGTCGCTCGAACGAAGGAAACGTGTCACTCTAACGAGATTGTGCGACATGCTTATGTCGCTCGAACGACAGAGCGATGTCGTTTGAATGAGATCTCGAGAGCTCGACAACTAAGGTAACTCCGCTTCTACACTTACAAAAATTTCTGCTTTTGAGTTAAAAATAAATCAGATTTCAAAAAAGATTTTCTAAAAAATTCCCAAATATTTATGCAAATATAAACAACTCCAATAAATCATTTTACCAATAATGCATAGTGGAGTAGTGGGAACGGTTGAGCAGCACGTCGCATGTAGCATGATGCACGTGTGAAGATGGTGGATTCATGGATTCGGATCAAGGTCATCGTGGATGATCATGTTGACGTGCCGAATGTAGCGGTATCAGACATACAAACTGTGATATAGGACAAATGGAAAATTCTTAGATTCTACCCTAGACATTTATAAAATTATATCCTTACAAATCTTCCCATATGTCTATTCCGGTATATACATAAAAAGATCAAATTATGTTATCTCCATAAAACAAATGACACATAAGATAATATCCCCATTAGACCCTCAAACTGAGAATACTAAATGACATGTCGCCAATCAAACTTCAACATCTTCAGCTTTAACTTTTCAGAAACTCTCAAAACTTTTTTCATTAGGGTGTGCAATCTAATAATTATCAACTTTGTACCTACAAACATGAGATAAAACAGATACCCGTGACATGAAATAATTTAAAATATAATGATATGCACAAATTAAAGATCAATTAAACTTAAGCAAATCATTGATAAATCAACAAACAATTATCCTCTTTTTTATGATGTCTCCAAATAGACAGATATGAGAAGCACAAATAAATGCAAATGGAGAGTGCCACAAGGTAATAAACTTTCTATTTTTGAATTTTTCAAAATTTTTCACACAAAATATACAACAAATAATCACACCATGAAAGAAAACAAAAACAACCATGTCGATGATTACGGAAATGTAGGGGTGTGATCAAATTCGATAGGAAAATCAATGCATACAAACATGACATATGTGCACGATGAATATCAGATACTCCTAACTAATGAACTCAACATCTTCCTTAGGTGTAAAAAGATAGAACTATGAGACATTGACTCAATCAAATCAGTAAATCAAAGCTCAAAGTGATTTTCACACCAATAACGTCCAAAATGATTTAACGCTTTTGTAGGACTTTCACAGAAGTGCAAACCCGTTTAAATTCTCTAACCAAACTCCCTCAGATTTAAATTTTGAATATAGATGATCTAAATTCTCAAACTTTGGAAAATTGATGGTGAAACCTAATGGCTCATATTTGGCATGAATTGATTTTTATTGCCTTTAAATTTGTTCGGGCTCTTTTAACCTATTTGGACCCCGGATAATAAAATTTCTCAATTTTTTAGGTCAGATATAACGGTGGATTAATCACAAAGAATAAATAAGTACCTTTCGTAGTCCTTCACCAATGTAAAATACCACACAATCTCACCAAACAATTTTTTACATGCATTTCGATCTTGTCAAGTTTTGTCGCATATTGTTCGTTGTATAGACAGAATTGAGATGGAAACACTCAAGCCAATATGTGATAGACAAGTACAATGGTCAAATAAAGCCATGTATGTGTGCAATAAAGGATATAAGGAGACACACATCTAGAAAGATAACACGAATCACATCTCAAAGACTTCAAACAATGTAAAGCACATGGATGCAATGATGTAGCATCTCAAATCACTATCAAACAGTCACATGGATAAATGGAAGGAAAGTTATGACTCGACTATCTTAAATGCTCATCCATGAAGGGTGTAAACAAAATATAAAAATATTTTTCTGCTTTTCTAAAATTTTTATAAAACGAAAATCTTTTTGGATTTTTAAAAAAATATAAAAAGCAAAAATAAGAATACAAATGATACAAACTAACAATAGGAATCATATGATATGAACATGACAATGCATCCTATCCTAGACACGGACCAACCCCTCAGTCAAATGTGCAAATCCCTAAAGACTTCCTAAGACTCTCGAATCTAAGGGCATCTAAAGGTTTCGTGAAAATATCGACTAACTGAAGGTCAGGGGGTACAAAACTCAGGGATACGACTTTTTCCTCAACTAATTGTCGTATAAAGTGCTCGCGTATCCTGATGTGCTTTGTGCATGAATGTTGGACTGAATTGCGAGATATGTGTATCACGCTCGTGTTATCATAGGAGATAGTCATGGTATCCTGTGAAATCCCATAATCCTCCAACATTTTCTTCATCCACAAGAGTTGCATGCAACAACTCCCGACGACGATGTACTTAGCCTCCACAGTGGACAAAGAGATGGAGTTTGCTTCTTGGTCAGCCAAGAGACAAGAGTAGAACCAAAGAAGAAACACCCACCAGATGTGCTCTTACATCCATCTGCATCCTCATCCCAGTCAGCATCCGATTATGCGAACAAACGGTCAGTGGAATCAAAGGAATACCAAATGCCATAGGAAAGAGTCCCACTCCCATATTTGATAATACGTTTAAGAGCGAGTAAGTGCGAATCTTTAGGGGACGCATGATATCGCGCACAGACTTTAACATTAAAGTCTATGTCGGGATGACTGGCAGTCAAGTAAAGAAGACTACCTATCATACTCCATGATGATGCTATGATTTAGCTCCACCAGATAAGAGATGATGAACTCAAATAGTAATAATAATTACAGCAATAGAGTTATGTATGTGTATAAGTTTATAGAAGGGGATGAGTATAAGAGGAATGAAGATAATGATGTATAATAGTTTAGCCAATCGGGTCTACATCCACTGTGACTGTGTGATACACTAAATATGGCCTCTAATAGCCTTGGATACAATGCTCATAAGCTCACTCTCTCTCTACTGTGTGTACAAGAAGAGTTTTAGCTAGGTTTACAATTATCGATCCCTTTACAAGGTTGAAGATGACTAGTATATATAGGGCTTGGGGGGAGTAGTGTACCCCCCAAGCATGCATTGAGCATGTGAATGATGATCTAGCCAATTCCCTCTTGACACCTGGCTGTGCCACTTATGATTAATGATGACATAATATTCCCTCATATGAGGGAATGATATTGCTATAACGACTAGGTCCACGTGCTATATGAGTCCCATGCGCACTATGCCACGCATCTCCCAAATCACGTGCCATAGTGATGTCACCATCGGCCAATGATGTCAGGACGAGGCTAAGGTTCATGCTGGTACTCGGTCTTTTGCTGGATGTAGGCCTCGTACTATCATCCCCTTATAGGGTCGTTTGGCCTATGATGAGGGGTCGGCCCAATATAGGGTCGTCCAGTCTGCGATGAAGGGTCGGCCCCTTATAGGGTCATCTGGCCTATGGTGAAGGGTCGGCCCATTATTGGGGTCTCTCGGTCTCTAATAAAACCCCCAGGGTAATAGACTTGGAACCTCTTCTTATTTGAGGATACCCTTGCCTAAGCCGAGGGTGTATTTTTTTATATCACTCTGATAGAAGGTTTGCTCTACATCCTCGCCTGAAGTGTCCTTACTAAGCTTGATATAAGTACTCATAGGTGTACGTGCATGCTTAGCAGAGTCTAAACCAAATTTCTTCACTAGGTCTCTAGCACACTTAGATTGGGAGTTGAACATCCCATCCTCTATATGACAAACCTGGAGACCCACTACACCAAAAACAAGAAACTGGCACGGTTTAAAACCGTGCCAGAATCAGGCGTGCCATATTTTCTGGCGCGGTTTAAAACCGTGCCAGATTTTCCAAACTAGCACGCTTTTGGCACGCTTTTAAACTGTGCCAGTTTTTTAATCTGGCACGCTTTTGGCACGCTTTTAAACCGCCCCAGATGTTAAATCTGGCACGCTTTTGGCACACGCCAAAACCGTGCCAAATTATCTATTTTCTGGCACGCTTTTGGCACGGTTATAAAGCATGCCAGATTATTTTATAAGCGTTCTCATTTTTATGCATTGGCACGGTTTTGGCACGGTTTAAAACCGTGCCAGATTTTTCAGTTGATTAAAAAAAATAATAGGAACCAAATCTGGAAAATCTGCAAATTCCAAATTCGGTAGGAAAAATATTTATTATTTGCAGAAACAAAATCAAGAAAATTCACAAATTATGAATATCGCAGGTTGTTGATAAACTAATGTGCATAAAAACTTCAAAAAATTACAAGAGTTAATACCAATATATAGCAACACATGACCATAAAAGTCGACAATAACTTCAAAAAATTACAAGAGTTAATAGTTCCCATATCAAAAAAAAAAATTGGGCAGAGTTTCCTCTATTTTTTGAGCATTCCAAAACCTGCTAACATAAAATCTTCCCATATAAAGCCCGCACGGCCATAAAAGTTGACAATAAAACTACTATAGCCAGCACGACCATAAAAATAAACCATAAAACAACTGAAGCCTGCTCGGCCATAACAAAAAAAATAGAATCCTGAATATTAACGACACTAAATACACAATCCCCCTGTTGTAAAGCATTGACTTCTTCGTACGTTCCAAGTGGATAAAAGCTAACTATTGAATGTCATCCTACAAAAAAAATAAGACACAAAAAAGATACAATATTAGTAACCAAGTTATTTTTAAAAAAAATCATATTCAAGTAAAAAAATTGCATATACGACTATGCGGTCAGTTTTTACAAGTTACATTGGTCCCGTGCGAGGTGTTTGTGCCTCCCATGGTGATGTTTCGGGGCTGGTTTGGGTTTTCACCCTTTAAAGGCCTGTTTTCAAGTCTAAGTGTGATTTTTGCAAATTATCATCATACTCTCTAACCGGGAGACCCGGGACTACGCAGTCAGTTCATACAAGTTACATTGGTCCCGTGCAAGGTGTTCGTGCCTCCTACGGGGACGTTTGAGGGTTGGTTTGGGTTTTCACCCTTTAACGGTCTGTTTTCAACTCTAAGTGTTATTTTTGCAAATAATCCTCATACTCTCAAATCGGGAGACCCGGGATGACGCGATTAGTTCCTATAACTTACATTGGTCCCGTGTGAGGTGTCCGTGACTCCTACGGGGTCGTTTGCGTGCTGGTTTGGGTTTTCACCCTTTAACGGCTTGCTTTCAGGTCTAAGTGTGATTTTTGCAAATTAGCGTCATACTCTCAAACCGGGAGACCCGGGACTACGCAGTCAGTTCCTACAAGTTACATTGGTCCCGTGCGAGGTGTTCGTGCCTCCTACAGGGTCGTTGGGGGGCTGGTTTGGGTTTTCACCCTTTAACGGCCTGTTTTCAAGTGTAAGTGTGATTTTTGCAAATTATCATCATACTCTCAAACGGGGAGACCCGGGACAACGCAGTTAGTTCCTACAAGTTACATTGGTCCCGTGCGAGGTGTTCGTGCCTCCTACGGGGTCGTTTGGGGGCTGGTTTGGGTTTTCACCATTTAACGGCCTGTTTTCAAATCTAAGTGTGATTTTTGTAAATTATCGCCATACTCCCAAACCGAGAGACCCGGGACTACGCGGTCAGTTCCTACAAGTTACATTGGTCCCGTGCGAGGTGTTCGTGCCTCCTACGTGGTCGTTTGGAGGCTGGTTTGGGTTTTCACCCATTAACGGGTTGTTTTCAAGTCTAAGTGTGATTTTTGCAAATTATCGTCATACTCTCAAACCGGGAGACCCGGGACTATGCAGTCAGTTCTTACAAGTTACATTGGTCCCGTGCGAGGTGTTCGTGCCTCCTACGGGGTCATTTGCGGGTTGGTTTGGGTTTTCACCCTTTAACGGCCTATTTCAAGTCTAAGTGTGATTTTTGCAAATTACAGTCATACTCTCAAACCGGGAGACCCGGGACTATGCGGTCAGTTCCTACAAGTTACATTGGTCCCGTACGAGGTGTTCGTGCCTCCTACGGGGTCGTTTGAGGGCTGGTATGGGTTTTCACCCTTTAATGGCCTCTTTTCAAGTCTAAGTGTGATTTTTGCAAATTATCGCCATACTCTCAAATCGGGAGACCCGGGACTATGCGGTCAGTTCCTACAAGTTACATTGCCCCCATGCGAGGTGTTCGTGCCTCTTATGGGGTCGTTTGGGTTTTCACCCGTTAACGGCCTGTTTTCAAGTCTAAGTGTGATTTTTGCAAATTATCATCATACTCTCAAACAGAGAGACCCGAGACTACGCGGTCAGTTCCTACAAGTTACATTGGTCCCGTGCGAGGTGTTCGTGCCTCTTACGGGGTCGTTTGGGGCTAGTTTGGGTTTTCACCCTTTAACGGTCTGTTTTCAAGTCTAAGTGTGATTTTTGCAAATTATCGTCATACTCTCAAACCGGGAGACCCGGGACTACGCAGTCAGTTCCAAGAAGTTACATTGGTCCCGTGTGAGGTGTTCGTGCCTCCTGCGGGGTCGTATGGGGCCTGGTTTGGGTTCTCACCCTTTAACGACCTCTTTTCAAGTCTAACTGTGATTTTCACAAATTATCGTCATACTCTCAAACCGGGAGACCCGGAACTACGCGCTTAGTTCCTACAAGTTACATTGGTCCCGTGCGAGGTGTTCGTGCCTCCTATGGGGTCGTTTGAGGGATGGTATGGGTCTTCACCCTTAACGGCCTGTTTTCAAGTCTAAGTGTGATTTTTACAAATTATTGTCATACTCTCAAACCGAGAGAACCGAGACTACGTGGTCAGTTCCTACAAGTTACATTGGTCCCGTGTGACGTGTTCATGCCTCTTACGGGGTCGTTTGAGGGCTGGTATGGGTTTTCACCCTTTAATGGCCTGTTTTCAAGTCTAAGTGTGATTTTTGCTAATTATCGCCATACTCCCAAACCGAGAGACCCGAGACTACGCGATCAGTTCCTACAAGTTACATTGGTCCCGTGAGAGGTGTTTGTGCCTCTTACGGGGTCGTTTGGGGGCTGGTTTGGGTTTTCACCCTTTAACGACCTGTTTTCAAGTCTAAGTGTGATTTTTACAAATTATCGTCATACTCTCAAACGGGGAGACCCGGGACTACGCAGTCAGTTCCTACAAGCTACATTGATCCTGTGCGAGGTTTTCGTGCCTCCTACGGGGTCGTTTGGGGGCTGGTTTGAGTTTTCACCCTTTAACGGCTTGTTTTCAAGTCTAAGTGTGATTTTCGTAAATTATCGTCATACTCTCAAACTGGGAGACCCGGAACTACGCGGTCAGTTCCTACAAGTTACATTGGTCCCGTGCGAGGTGTTAGTGCCTCCTACGGGGTCGTTTGAGGGCTGGTATGGGTTTTCACCCTTTAATGGCCTGTTTTCAAGTCAGTGTGATTTTTTCAAATTATCGGCATACTCTCAAATCGAGAGACCCGGGACTACGCGGTCAGTTCCTACAAGTTACATTGGTCCCGTGCGAGGTGTTCGTGCCTCTTACGGGGTTGTTTGGTTCTAGTTTGGGTTTTCACCCTTTAACTGCCTGTTTTCAAGTCTAAGTGTGATTTTTTCAAATTATCGTCACTCTCTCAAACCGGGAGACCCGGGACTACGCAGTCAGTTCCTACAAGTTACATTGGTCCCATGCGAGGTGTTCGTGCCTCCAACGGGGTCGTTTGGGGGCTGGTTTGGGTTTTCACCCTTTAACGGCCTATTTTCAAGTCTAAGTGTGATTTTCGCAAATTATTGTCATACTCTCAAACGGGGAGACTCGGGACTACGCAGTCAGTTCCAACAAGTTACATTGGTCTCGTGTGAGGTGTTCGTCCCTCCTACGGGGTCGTTTGGGGGCTGGTTTGGGTTTTCACCCTCTAACAACCTGTTTTCAAGTTTAAGTGTGATTTTTGTAAATTATTGTCATACTCTCAAACTGGGAGACCCGGGACTACGCGGTCAGTTCCTACAAGTTACATTGGTCCCGTGCGAGCTGTCCGTGCCTCCTACGGGGTCGTTTGGGTGCTGGTTTGGGTTTTCACCCTTTAACGACCTATTTTCAAGTCTAAGTGTGATTTTCGCAAATTATTGTCATACTCTCAAACGGGGAGACTCGGGACTACGCAGTCAGTTCCAACAAGTTACATTGGTCTCGTGCGAGGTGTTCGTGCCTCCTACGGGGTCGTTTGGGGGCTGGTTTGGGTTTTCACCCTTTAACAGCCTGTTTTCAAGTTTAAGTGTGATTTTTGTAAATTATTGTCATACTCTCAAACTGGGCGACCCGGGACTACGCGGTCAGTTCCTACAAGTTACATTGGTCCCGTGCGAGGTGTCCGTGCCTCCTACAGGGTCGTTTGGGGGCTGGTTTGGGTTTTCACCCTTTAACGGCCTGTTTTCAAGTCTAAGTGTGATTTTTGCAAATTACCGTCATACTCTCAAACGGGGAGACCCGGGACTACGCAATCAGTTCCTACAAGTTACATTGGTCCCGTGCGAGGTGTTCGTGCGTCCTATAGGGTCGTTTGGGGGCTGATTTGGGTTTTCACCCTTTAACGACCTGTTTTCAAGTCTAAGTGTGATTTTCGCAAATTATCTTCATTCTCTCAAACCGGGAGAACCGGGACTATGCGGTCAGTTCCTAAAAGTTACATTGGTCCCGTGCGAGGTGTTCGTGCCTCCTACGGGGTCGTTTGAGGGCTGGTATGGGTTTTCACCCTTTAACGTCCTGTTTTCAAGTCTAAATCTGATTTTTGCAAATTATCGCCATACTCTCAAACCGAGAGACTCGGGACTACACGATCAGTTCCTACAAGTTACATTGGTCGGGGTCGTTTGGGAGCTGGATTGGGTTTTCATCCTTTAACGGCCTATTTTCAAGTCTAAGTGTGATTTTGGCAAATTATCGTCATACTCTCAAATTGGGAGACCCTGGACTACGCGGTCAGTTCCTACAAGTTACATTAGTCCCGTGCGAGGTGTTCGTGCCTCCTACGGGGTCGTTTGGGGGCTGGTTTGGGTTTTCACCCTTTAACGGCCTGTTTTCAAGTGTAAGTGTGATTTTTGCAAATTATCGCCATACTCCCAAACCGAGAGACCCGGGACTACGCGGTCAGTTCCTACAAGTTACATTGGTCCCGTGCGAGGTGTTCGTGCCTCCTACGGGGTCGTTTGGGGGCTGGTTTGGGTTTTCACCCTTTAACGGCCTATTTTCATGTTTAAGTGTGATTTTTGCAAATTATCTTCATACTCTCAAACCGGGAGACCTGGGACTACGCGATCAGTTCCTACAAGTTACATTGGTCCCGTTCGAGGTGTTCGTGCCTCCTACGGGGTTGTTTGGGGGCTGGTTTGGGTTTTCACCCTTTAACGGCCTGTTTTCAAGTCTAAGTGTGATTTTTGTAAATTATCGGCATACTCTCAAACGGGGAGACACGGGGCTACGCAATCATTTGCTACAAGTTACACTGGTCCCGTGCGAGGTGTTTGTGCCTCCTACGGGATCGTTTGGGGGCTGGTTTGGGTTTTCTCCCTTTAACGACCTTCTTTCATGTCTAAGTGTGATTTTCGTAAATTATCGTCATACTCTCAAACCGGGAGACCCGGGACTACGCGGTCAGTTCCTACAAGTTACATCTGTCCCGTGCGAGGTGTTCGTGCCTCCTACGGGGTCGTTTGAGGGTTGGAATGGGTTTTCACCCTTTAATGGCCTGTTTTTAAGTCTAAGTGTGATTTTTGCAAATTATCGCCATACTCTCAAATCGAGAGACCCGGAACTACGCGGTCAGTTCCTACAAGTTAAATTGGTCCCGTGCGAGGTGTTCGTGCCTCCTACGGGGTCGTTTGGGGGTTGGTTTGGGTTTTTGACCTTTAACGGCCTGTTTTCAAGTCTAACTGTGATTTTCGCAAATTATCGTCATACTCTCAAACCGGGAGACCCGGGACTACGCGGTCACTTCCTACAAGTCACATTGGTCCCGTCAAAGGTGTTCGTGCCTCCTACGGGGTCGTTTGGGGGCTGGTTTGGGTTTTCACCCTTTAACGGCCTGTTTTCAAGTTTAAGTGTGATTTTTGCAAATTATCGTCATACTCTCAAACCGGGAGACCCGGGACTATGCGGTCAGTTCCTACAAGTTACATTGGTCCCGTGCGAGGTGTCTGTGCGACCTATGAGGTCGTTTGAGGGCTGGTATGGGTTTTCACCCTTTAACGGCCTGTTTTTAAGTCTAACTGTGATTTTTGCATATTATCGTCATACTCTCAAACCGGGAGACCCGGAACTACGCGCTTAGTTCCTACAAGTTACATTGGTCTCGTGCGAGGTGTTCGTGCCTCCTACGGGGTCGTTCGGGGGCTGGTTTGGGTTTTCACCCTTTAACGGCCAGTTTTCAAGTCTAAGTGTGATTTTTTAAAAATTATCATCATACTCTCAAACGGGGATACCCGGAACGACACGGATAGTTCCTATAAGTTACATTGGTCCCGTGCGAGGTGTTCGTGCCTCCTACGGGGTCGTTTGGGGGCTGGTTTGGGTTTTCACCCTTTAACGACCTGTTTTCAAGTCTAAGTGTGATTTTTACAAATTATTGTCATACTCTCAAACCGGGAGACCCGGGACTACGCGGTCAGTTCCTACAAGTTACATTGGTCCCGTGCGAGGTGTTCGTGCCTCCTACGGGGTCGTTCGGGGGCTGGTTTGGGTTTTCACCCTTTAACGACCAGTTTTCAAGTCTAAGTGTGATTTTTTAAAAATTATCATCATACTCTCAAACGGGGATACCCGGAACAACACGGATAGTTCCTACAAGTTACATTGGTCCCGTGCGAGGTGTTCGTGCCTCCTACGGGGTCGTTTGGGGGCTGGTTTGGGTTTTCACCCTTTAACGACCTGTTTTCAAGTCTAAGTGTGATTTTTACAAATTATCGTCATACTCTCAAACGGGGAGACCCGGGACTACGCAGTCAGTTCCTACAAGTTACATTGATCATGTGCGAGGTTTTCGTGCCTCCTACGGGGTCGTTTGGGGGCTGGTTTGAGTTTTCACCCTTTAACGGCTTGTTTTCAAGTCTAAGTGTGATTTTTGTAAATTATCGTCATACTCTCAAACTGGGAGACCCGGAACTACGCGGTCAGTTCCTACAAGTTACATTGGTCCCGTGCGAGGTGTTAGTGCCTCCTACGGGGTCGTTTGAGGTCTGGTATGGGTTTTCACCCTTTAATGGCCTGTTTTCAAGTCAGTGTGATTTTTTCAAATTATCGGCATACTCTCAAATCGAGAGACCCGGGACTACGCGGTCAGTTCCTACAAGTTACATTGGTCCCGTGCGAGGTGTTCGTGCCTCTTACGGGGTTGTTTGGTTCTAGTTTGGGTTTTCACCCTTTAACTGCCTGTTTTCAAGTCTAAGTGTGATTTTTTCAAATTATCGTCACTCTCTCAAACCGGGAGACCTGGGACTACGCAGTCAGTTCCTACAAGTTACATTGGTCCCATGCGAGGTGTTCGTGCCTCCAACGGGGTCGTTTGGGGGCTGGTTTGGGTTTTTACCCTTTAACGGCCTGTTTTCAAGTCTAAGTGTGATTTTTGCAAATTATCGCCATACTCCCAAACCGAGAGACCCGGGACTACGCGGTCAGTTCCTACAAGTTACATTGGTCCCGTGCGAGGTGTTCGTGCCTCCTACGGGGTCGTTTGGGGGCTGGTTTGGGTTTTCACCCTTTAACGGCCTATTTTCATGTTTAAGTGTGATTTTTACAAATTATCGTCATACTCTCAAACCGGGAGACCTGGGACTACGCGATAAGTTCCTACAAGTTACATTGGTCCTGTTCGAGGTGTTCTTGCCTCCTACGGGGTCGTTTGGGGGCTGGTTTGGGTTTTCACCCTTTAACGGCCTGTTTTCAAGTCTAAGTGTGATTTTTGTAAATTATCGGCATACTCTCAAACGGGGAGACACGGGACTACGCAGTCATTTGCTACAAGTTACATTGGTCCCGTGCGAGGTGTTTGTGCCTCCTACGGGATCGTTTGGGGGCTGGTTTGGGTTTTCACCCTTTAACGGCTTATTTTCAGGTCTAAGTGTGATTTTCGCAAATTATCGTCATACTCTCAAACTGGGAGACCCGGGACTACGCGGTCAGTTCCTACAAGTTACATCTGTCCCGTGCGAGGTGTTCGTGCCTCCTACGGGGTCGTTTGAGGGTTGGTATGGGTTTTCACCCTTTAACGGCCTGTTTTCAAGTCTAAGTGTGATTTTTGCAAATTATCGCCATACTCTCAAACCGAGAGACCCGGGACTACGCGGTCAGTTCTTACAAGTTAAATTGGTCCCGTGCGAGGTGTTCGTGCCTCCTACGGGGTCGTTTGGGGGTTGGTTTGGGTTTTTGACCTTTAACGGCCTGTTTTCAAGTCTAAGTGTGATTTTCGCAAATTATCGTCATACTCTCAAACCGGGAGACCCGGGACTACGCGGTCACTTCCTACAAGTCACATTGGTCCCGTCAAAGGTGTTCGTGCCTCCTACGGGGTCGTTTGGGGGCTGGTTTGGGTTTTCACCCTTTGACGGCCTGTTTTCAAGTTTAAGTGTGATTTTTGCAAATTATCGTCATACTCTCAAACCGGGAGACCCGGGACTATGCGGTCAGTTCCTACAAGTTACATTGATCCCGTGCGAGGTGTTCGTGCCTCCTACGGGGTCGTTTGAGGGCTGGTATGGGTTTTCACCCTTTAACGGCATGTTTTCAAGTCTAAGTGTGAGTTTTGCAAATTATCGCCATACTCTCAAACCGAGAGACCCGAGACTACGCGGTCAGTTCCTACAAGTTACATTGGTCTCGTGCGAGGTGTTCGTGCCTCTTACGGGGTCGTTTGGGGGCTGGTTTCGGTTTTCACCCTTTAACGGCCTGTTTTCAAGTCTAAGTGTGTTTTTCGCAAATTATCGTCATACTCTCAAACCGAGAGACCCGGGACTACGCGGTCAGTTCTTACAAGTTACATTGGTCCCGTGCGAGGTGTCCGTGCCTCTTACGGGGACGTTTGGGGCTAGTCTGGGTTTTCACCCTTTAACGGTCTGTTTTCAAGTCTAAGTGTGATTTTTGAAAATTATTGTCATACTCTCAAACCAGGAGACTCGGGACTACGCAGTCAGTTCCAACAAGTTACATTGGACCTGTGCGAGGTGTTCCTGCCTCCTACGGGGCCGTATGGGGCCTGGTTTGGATTCTCACCCTTTAACGGCCTATTTTCAAGTCTAAGTGTGATTTTTGCAAATTATCATCATACTCTCAAACCAGGAGACCCGGAACTACACGGTTAGTTCCTACAAGTTACATTGGTCCCGTGCGAGGTGTCTGTGCGTCCTATGAGGTCGTTTGAGGGCTGGTATGGGTTTTCACCCTTTAACGGCCTGTTTTCAAGTCTAACTGTGATTTTTGCATATTATCGTCATACTCTCAAACCGGGAGACCCGGAACTACGCGCTTAGTTCCTAGAAGTTACATTGGTCCCGTGCGAGGTGTTCGTGCCTCCTATGGGGTCGTTTGAGGGCTAGTATGGGTTTTCACCCTTAACGGCCTGTTTTCAAGTCTAAGTGTGATTTTTGCAAATTGTCGCCATACTCTCAAACCGAGAGACCCGAGACTACGCGGTCAGTTTCTACAAGTTACATTGGTCCCGTGCGACGTGTTCGTGCCTCTTACGGGGTCGTTTGAGGGCTGGTATGGGTTTTCACCCTTTAACGGCCTGTTTTCAAGTCTAAGTGTGATTTTTACAAATTATTGTCACACTCTCAAACCGGGAGACTCGGGACTACGCGGTCAGTGCCTACAAGTTACATTGGTCCCGTGCGAGGTGTTCGTGCCTCCTACGGGGTCGTTCGGGGGCTGGTTTGGGTTTTCACCCTTTAACGGCCAGTTTTCAAGTCTAAGTGTGATTTTTTAAAAATTATCATCATACTCTCAAACGGGGATACCCGGAACAACACGGATAGTTCCTACAAGTTACATTGGTCCCGTGCGAGGTGTTCGTGCCTCCTACGGGGTCGTTTGGGGGCTGGTTTGGGTTTTCACCCTTTAACGACCAGTTTTCAAGTCTAAGTGTGATTTTTACAAATTATCGTCATACTCTCAAACGGGGAGACCCGGGACTACGCAGTCAGTTCCTACAAGTTACATTGATCCTGTGCGAGGTTTTCGTGCCTCCTACGGGGTCGTTTGGGGGCTGGTTTGAGTTTTCACCCTTTAACGGCTTGTTTTCAAGTCTAAGTGTGATTTTCGTAAATTATCCTCATACTCTCAAACTGGGAGACCCGGAACTACGCGGTCAGTTCCTACAAGTTACATTGGTCCCGTGCGAGGTGTTAGTGCCTCCTACGGGGTCGTTTGAGGGCTGGTATGGGTTTTCACCCTTTAATGGCCTGTTTTCAAGTCAGTGTGATTTTTTCAAATTATCAGCATGCTCTCAAATCGAGAGACCCAGGACTACGCGGTCAGTTCCTACAAGTTACATTGGTCCCGTGCGAGGTGTTCGTGCCTCTTACGGGGTTGTTTGGTTCTAGTTTGGGTTTTCACCCTTTAACTGCCTGTTTTCAAGTCTAAGTGTGATTTTTTCAAATTATCGTCACTCTCTCAAACCGGGAGACCCGGGACTACGCAGTCAGTTCCTACAAGTTACATTGGTCCCATGCGAGGTGTCCGTGCCTCCAACGGGGTCGTTTGGGGGCTGGTTTGGGTTTTCACCCTTTAACGGCCTGTTTCCAAGTCTAAGTGTGATTTTCGCAAATTATTGTCATACTCTCAAACGGGGAGACTCGGGACTACGCAGTCAGTTCCAACAAGTTACATTGGTCTCGTGCGAGGTGTTCGTGCCTCCTACGGGGTCGTTTGGGGGCTGGTTTGGGTTTTCACCCTTTAACAGCCTGTTTTCATGTTTAAGTGTGATTTTTGTAAATTATTGTCGTACTCTCAAACTGGGAGACCCGGGACTACGCGATCAGTTCCTACAAGTTACATTGGTCCCGTGCGAGGTGTCCGTGCCTCCTACGGGGTCGTTTGGGGGTTGGTTTGGGTTTTCACCCTTTAACGTCCTGTTTTCAAGTCTAAATCTGATTTTTGCAAATTATCGCCATACTCTCAAACCGAGAGACTCGGGACTACACGATCAGTTCTTACAAGTTACATTGGTCCCGTCAAAGGTGTTCGTGCCTCCTACGGGGTCGTTTGGGGGCTGGTTTGGGTTTTCACCCTTTAACGGCCTGTTTTCAAGTTTAAGTGTGATTTTTGCAAATTATCGTCATACTCTCAAACCGGGAGACCCGGGACTATGCGGTCAGTTCCTACAAGTTACATTGATCCCGTGCGAGGTGTTCGTGCCTCCTACGGGGTCGTTTGAGGGCTGGTATGGGTTTTCACCCTTTAATGGCATGTTTTCAAGTCTAAGTGTGATTTTTGCAAATTATCGCCATACTCTCAAACCGAGAGACCCGAGACTACGCGGTCAGTTCCTACAAGTTACATTGGTCTCGTGCGAGGTGTTCGTGCCTCTTACGGGGTCGTTTGGGGGCTGGTTTGGGTTTTCACCCTTTAACGGCCTGTTTTCAAGTCTAAGTGTGTTTTTCGCAAATTATCGTCATACTCTCAAACCGAGAGACCCGGGACTACGCGGTCAGTTCTTACAAGTTACATTGGTCCCGTGCGAGGTGTCCGTGCCTCTTACGGGGACGTTTGGGGCTAGTCTGGGTTTTCACCCTTTAACGGTCTGTTTTCAAGTCTAAGTGTGATTTTAGAAAATTATCGTCATACTCTGAAACCAGGAGACTCGGGACTACACAGTCAGTTCCAACAAGTTACATTGGACCCGTGCGAGGTGTTCGTGCCTCCTACGGGGTCGTATGGGGCATGGTTTGGGTTCTCACCCTTTAACGGCCTGTTTTCAAGTTTAACTATGATTTTCACAAATTATCGTCATACTCTCAAACCGAGAGACCCGAAACTACGCGGTTAGTTCCTAAAAGTTACATTGGTCCCGTGCGAGGTGTTCGTGCCTCCTATGGGGTCGTTTGAGGGCTGGTATGGGTTTTCACCCTTTAACGTCCTGTTTTCAAGTCTAAGTGTGATTTTTGCAAATTATCGCCATACTCTCAAACCGAGAGACCCGAGACTACGCGGTCAGTTCCTACAAGTTAAATTGGTTCCGTGTGAGGTGTTCGTGCCTCTTACGGGGTCGTTTGGGGGCTGGTTTGGGTTTTCACCCTTTAACGGCCTGTTTTCAAGTCTTAGTGTCATTTTTGCAAATTATCATCATACTCTCAAACGGGGACATCCGGAACAACGCGGTTAGTTCCTACAAGTTACATTGGTCCCGTGCGAGGTGTTCGTGCCTCCTACGGGGTCGTTTGGGGGCTGGTTTGGGTTTTCACCCTTTAACGGCCTATTTTCAAGTCTAAGTGTGATTTTTACAAATTATTGTCATACTCTCAAACGGGGAGACCCGGGACTACGCAGTCAGTTTCTACAACTTACATTGGTCCTGTGCGAGGTGTTCGTGCCTCCTACGGGGTCGTTTGGGGGCTGGTTTGGGTTTTCACCCTTTAACGGCCTGTTTTCAAGTCTAAGTGAGATTTTCGCAAATTATCGTCATACTCTCAAACCGGGAGACCCGGGACTACGCAGTCAGTTCCAAGAAGTTACATTGGTCCCGTGTGAGGTGTTCGTGCCTCCTGCGGGGTCGTATGGGGCCTGGTTTGGATTCTCACCCTTTAACGGCCTATTTTCAAGTCTAAGTGTGATTTTTGCAAATTATCATCATACTCTCAAACCAGGAGACCCGGAACTACACGGTTAGTTCCTACAAGTTACATTGGTCCCGTGCGAGGTGTTTGTGCGTCCTATGAGGTCGTTTGAGGGCTGGTATGGGTTTTCACCCTTTAACGGCCTGTTTTTAAGTCTAACTGTGATTTTTGCATATTATCGTCATACTCTCAAACCGGGAGACCCGGAACTACGCGCTTAGTTCCTACAAGTTACATTGGTCCCGTGCGAGGTGTTCGTGCCTCCTATGGGGTCGTTTGAGGGCTAGTATGGGTTTTCACCCTTAACGGCCTGTTTTCAAGTCTAAGTGTGATTTTTGCAAATTCTCGCCATACTCTCAAACCGAGAGACCCGAGACTACGCGGTCAGTTTCTACAAGTTACATTGGTCCCGTGCGACGTGTTCGTGCCTCTTACGGGGTCGTTTGAGGGCTGGTATGGGTTTTCACCCTTTAACGGCCTGTTTTTAAGTCTAAGTGTGATTTTTGCAAATTATCGTCATACTCTCAAATGGGGAGACCCGAAACAACGCGGTTAGTTCCTACAAGTTACATTGGTCCCGTACGAGGTGTTCGTGCCTCCTACGGGGTCGTTTGGGGGCTGGTTTGGGTTTTCACCCTTTAACGGCCTATTTTCAAGTCTAACTGTGATTTTTACAAATTATCGTCATACTCTCAAACGGGGAGACCCGAGACTACGCAGTCAGTTCCTACAACTTACATTGGTCCTGTGCGAGGTGTTCGTGCCTCCTACGGGGTCGTTTGGGGGCTGGTTTGGGTTTTCACCCTTTAACGACTTTTTTTCAAATCTAAGTGTGATTTTCGCAAATTATCGTCATACTCTCAAATCGGGAGACCCAGGACTACGCGGTCAGTTCCTACAAGTTACATTGGTCCCGTGCCAGGTGTTCGTGCCTCCTACGGGGTCGTTTGAGGGCTGGTATGGGTTTTCACCCATTAATGGCCTGTTTTCAAATTAGTGTGATTTTTTCAAATTATCGGCATAATCTCAAATCGAGAGACCCGGGTATTTGCGGTCAGTTCCTACAAGTTACATTGGTCCCGTGCGAGGTGTTCGTGCCTCTTACGGGGTTGTTTGGGGGCTAGTTTGGGTTTTCACCCTTTAACGGTCTATTTTTAAGTCTAGGTGTGATTTTTGCAAATTATCGTCATACTCTCAACCCGGGAGACCCGGAACTACGCAGTCAGTTCCTACAAGTTACATTGGTCCCGTTCGAGGTGTTCGTGCCTCCTACGGGGTCGTTTGGGGGCTGGTTTGGGTTTTCACCCTTTAACGGCCTGTTTTCAAGTCTAAGTGTCATTTTCGCAAATTATTGTCATACTCTCAAACGGGGAGACCCGGGACTATGCAGTCAGTTCCAACAAGTTACATTGGTCCCGTGCGAGGTGTTCGTGCCTCCTACAGGGTCTTTTGGGGGTTGGTTTGGGTTTTCACCCTTTAACGGCCTGTTTTCAAGTTTAAGTGTGATTTTTGCAAATTATTGTCATACTCTCAAACCGGGAGACCCGGGACTTCGCGGTCAGTTCCTACAAGTTACATTGGTCCCGTGCGAGGTGTTCGTGCCTCCTACGGGGTCGTTCGGGGGCTGGTTTGGGTTTTCACCCTTTAACGGCCTGTTTCCAAGTCTAAGTCTGATTTTCGCAAATTATCGTCATACTCTCAAACCGGGAGACCCGGGACTACGTTGTTAGTTCCTACAAGTTACATTGGTCCCGTGCGAGGTGTTCGTGCCTCCTACGGGGTCATTTGAGGGCTGGTATGGGTTTTCACCCTTTAACGGCCTGTTTTCAAGTCTAAGTCTGATTTTTGCAAATTATCGCCACACTCTCAAACCGAGAGACCCGGGACTACGCGGTCAGTTCCTAAAAGTTACATTGGTCCCGTGCGAGGTGTTCGTGCCTCTTACGGAGTCGTTTGGGGGCTGGTATGGGTTTTCACCCTTTAACGGCCTATTTTCAAGTTTAAGTGTGATTTTCGCAAATTATCGTCATACTCTCAAACCGGGAGACCCGGGACTACGCGGTTAGTTCCTACAAGTTACATTGGTCCCGTGCGAGGTGTTCGTGCCTCCTACGGGGTCGTTTGGTGGTTGGTTTGGGTTTTCACCCTTTAACGACCTGTTTTCAAGTCTAAGTGTGATTTTAGTAAATTATCGGCATACTCTCAAACCGGGAGACTCGGGACTATGCGGTCAGTTCCTACAAGTTACATTGGTCCCATGCGAGGTGTTCGTGCCTCCTACGGGGTTGTTTGAGGGCTGGTATGGGTTTTCACCCTTTAACGGCTAGTTTTCAAGTCTAAGTCTGATTTTTGCAAATTATCGTAATGCTCTCAAACTGAGAGACCCGGGACTACGCGGTTAGTTCCTACAAGTTACATTGGTCCCGTGTAAGATGTTCGTGCCTCTTACCGGGTCGTTTGGTGGCTGGTTTGGGTTTTCCCCCTTTAACGGCCTGTTTTGAAGTCTAAGTGTGATTTTTGTAAATTATCATCATGCTCTCAAACGGGGAGGCCCGAGACAACCCGGTTAGTTCCTACAAGTTACATTGGTCCCGTGCGAGGTGTTCGTGCCTCCTACGGGGTCGTTTGGGGGCTTGTTTGGGTTTTCACCCTTTAACGGCCTGTTTTCTAGTCTAAGTGTGATTTTTGCAAATTATCGTCATACTCTCAAACGGGGTGACCCGAGACTACACCGTCAATTCCTACAAGTTACATTGGTCCCGTGCGAGGTGTTCGTGCCTCCTACGAGGTCGTTTGGGGGCTGGTTTGGGTTTTCACCCTTTAACGGCCTGTTTTCAAGTCTAAGTGTGATTTTCAGAAATTATCGTCATACTTTCAAACTGGGAGACCCGGGACTACGCAGTCAATTCCTACAAGTTATATTGGTCCCGTGCGAGGTGTTCGTGCCTCCTACGGGGCCGTATGGGGCCTGGTTTGGATTCTCACCCTTTAACGGCCTATTTTCAAGTCTAAGTGTGATTTTTGCAAATTATCATCATACTCTCAAACCAGGAGACCCGGAACTACACGGTTAGTTCCTACAAGTTACATTGGTCCCGTGCGAGGTGTCTGTGCGTCCTATGAGTCGTTTGAGGGCTGGTATGGGTTTTCACCCTTTAACGACCTGTTTTCAAGTTAAATGTGATTTTTGCAAATTATCATCATACTCTCAAACCGGGAGACCTGGAACTACGCGGTTAGTTCCTACAAGTTACATTGGTCCCGTTCGAGGTGTCCGTGCGTCCTATGGGGTCGTTTGAGGGCTGGTATGGGTTTTCACCCTTTAACGGCCTATTTTCAAGTCTAAGTGTGATTTTTGCAAATTATCGCCATACTCTCAAACCGAGAGACCCGAGACTACGCGGTCAGTTCCTACAAGTTACATTGGTCCCGTGCAAGGTGTTCGTGCCTCTTACGGGGTCGTTTGGGGGACGGTTTGGGATTTCACCCTTTAACGGCCTGTTTTCAAGTCTAAGTGTGATTTTTGCAAATTATCATCATACTCTCAAACGGGGAGACCCGGAACAACGTGGTTAGTTCCGACTAGTTACATTGTTCCCGTGCGAGGTGTTCGTGCCACCTACGGGATCGTTTGGGGCTGGTTTGGGTTTTCACCCTTTAACGGCCTATTTTCAAGTCTAAGTGTGATTTTTGCAAATTATCGTCATACTCTCAAACAGGGAGACCCGGGACTACGCAGTCAGTTCCTACAAGTTACATTAGTCCTGTGCGAGGTGTTCGTGCCTCCTACGGGGTCGTTTGAGGGCTGGTTTGGGTTTTCACCCTTTAACGGTTTGTTTTCAAGTCTAAGTGTGATTTTCGCAAATTATCGTCATACTCTCAAACCGGGAGACCCGGGACTACGTGGTCAGTTCCTACAAGTTACATTGGTCCCGTGCGAGGTGTTCGTGCCTCCTACGGGGTCGTTTGAGGGTTGGTATGGGTTTTCACCCTATAGTGGCCTGTTTTTAAGTCAGTGTGATTTTTTCAAATTATCGGCATACTCTCAAACCGAGAGACCCGAGACTACGCGGTCAGTTCCTATAAGTTACATTGGTCCCGTGCGAGGTGTTCGTGCCTCTTACGGGGTCGTTTGGGGCTAGTTTGGGTTTTCACCCTTTAACGACCTGTTTTCAAGTCTAAGTGTGATTTTTGCAAATTATCGTCATACTTTCAAACCGGAAGACCTAGGACTATGCAGTCAGTTCCTACAAGTTACATTGGTCCCGTGCGAGGTGTTCGTGCCTCCTACGGGGTCGTTTGGGGGCTGGTTTGGGTTTTCACCCTTTAACGGCCTGTTTTCAAGTCTTAGTGTGATTTTTGCAAATTATCATCATACTCTCAAACGGGGACACCCGGAACAACGCGGTTAGTTCCTACAAGTTACATTGATCCCGTGCGAGGTGTTCGTGCCTCCTACGGGGTCGTTTGGGGGCTGGTTTGGGTTTTCACCCTTTAACGGCCTATTTTCAAGTCTAAGTGTGATTTTTACAAATTATCGTCATACTCTCAAACGGGGAGACCCGGGACTACGCAGTCAGTTCCTACAACTTACATTGGTCCTGTGCGAGGTGTTCGTGCCTCCTACGGGGTCGTTTGGGGGCTGGTTTGGGTTTTCCCCCTTTAACGGCCTGTTTTCAAGTGTAAGTGTGATTTTCGCAAATTATTATCATACTCTCAAACGGGGAGACCCGGGACTACGCAGTCAGTTCCTACAAGTTACATTGGTCCTGTGCGAGGTGTTCGTGCCTCCTACGGGGTCGTTTGGGGGCTGGTTTGGGTTTTCACCCTTTAACGGCCTGTTTTCAAGTTTAAGTGTGATTTTTGCAAATTATCATCATACTCTCAAATCGGGAGACCCGGTCTACGCGTTCAGTTCCTACAAGTTACATTGGTCCCGTACGAGGTGTTCATGCCTCCTACGGGGTCGTTTGGGGGTTGGTATGGGTTTTCACCCTTTAACGGCCTGTTTTCAAGTCTAAGTGTGATTTTTGAAAATTATCTTCATACTCTCAAACGGGGAGACCCAGGACTAAGCAGTCAGTTCCTACAAGTTACGTTGGTCCCGTGCGAGGTGTTCGTGCCTCCTACGAGGTCGCTTGGGGGCTGATTTGGGTTTTCACCCTTTAATGGCCTGTTTTCAAGTCTAACTGTGATTTTCGCAAATTATCGTCATACTCTCAAACCGGGAGACCCAGGACTACACGGTCAGTTCCTACAAGTTACATTGGTCCCGTGCGAGGTGTTCGTGCCTCTTACGGCGTCGTTTGGGGGCTGGTTTGGGTTTTCACCCTTTAACGACCTGTTTTCAAGTCTAAGTTAGATTTTTACAAATTATCGTCATACTCTCAAACGGGGAGACCCGGGACTACGCAGTCAGTTCCTACAAGTTACATTGGTCCTGTGCGAGGTGTTCGTGCCTCCTACGGGGTCGTTTGGGGACTGGTTTGGGTTTTCACCCTTTAACGGCCTGTTTTCAAGTCTAAGTGTGATTTTTGCAAATTATCATCATACTCTCAAACCGGGAGACCCGGGACTACGCGGTCAGTTCCTACAAGTTACATTGGTCCCGTTCGAGGTGTTCGTGCCTCCTACGGGGTCGTTTGGGGGCTGGTTTGGGTTTTCACCCATTAACGGCCTGTTTTCAAGTTTAAGTGTGATTTTCGCAAATTATCATCATACTCTCAACCTGGGATACCCGAAACTATGCAGTCAGTTCCTACAAGTTGCATTGGTCCCGTGCGAGGTGTTCGTGCCTCCTACGGGGTCGTTTGGGGGCTGGTTTGGGTTTTCACCCATTAACGGCCTGTTTTCAAGTCTATGTGTGATTTTTGCAAATTATCGGCATACTCTCTAACCGGAAGACCCGGGACGATGCGGTCAGTTCCTACAAGTTACATTGGTCCCGTGCGAGGTGTTCGTGCCTCCTACGGGGTCGTTTGGGGGCTGGTTTGGGTTTTCACCCTTTAACGGCCTGTTTTCAAGTCTAAGTGTGATTTTCGCAAATTATCGTCATACTCTCATACTGGGAGATCCGGGATTACGCGGTCAGTTCCTACAAGTTACATTAGTCCCGTGCGAGATGTTCGTGCCTCTTATGGGGTCGTTTGTTTTGTGACTTCAAGTAATAAGTAAATATTCTTGTAGAGTTTCTCATAATTGAGCCAATTACGTCTCGATTAATAGCATAAGATCATGTAACTTTAATTTTACTTCCATAACAAAACTTCAAATATGAAAACACGTAATTTTAAAAAAAAAGTGTTAAACCCCATAACCATATAAGCAGTAAAGGACACGCATATATAAAGTACTGCACATATATAAAACTATATATCTTATTAGAAGTAAAATATAATACTAGAGTTTTACCTGTCCAGTAGCGGGTTAGTGGGATTCTGCAAGTGAAAGTTACATTACTTGTAATTCCTTGGCCTTGGCCTTGCTCTGAAGCTACTTTTACATATAAACTGCTAACATCCTGACCTACAATACGTTAATGTGATCAAAATTAACCAGAAAATAAACTAGAAAGAAGTCAAGTCCAAAGGGTATGAACAATAAGCTTACCTTTGTATCCATGCTAACTAAATCCTTAGCACAAGTGAACAGTCCAAATGGATGCTAACTACATCATTATATATAATTCAATTACAGAAATTTATTGAATGGTTTCTTACTGGACAATAAAAAGGAAAAAAATATTGAATGGAAAAAATAAAGAAAAATTCCATATAATGAATACTTACTTACAATTATTGATATGCCCCCAAGCCCCCGGTGATTGCTCACAACAACATTCCGGCCACGTTTTGCAACAAAGTTTGGCACTATTTCATCAACCAAACATAGAGCTAATAAATTTAAAGTGTATAAATACATGTAAATACATACATGTGTAAATATACATATTCATACCAATCAAAAGCTGATCTTTAGTGCACTTATTCCCTTCCACCTTCACGTACACACACTATGTGCATGCACACATATATACATAAACAAATAATTCATTGATGAGACGTTAAGGTGTTAAAATGACAATATACAAACATATATAAACACACACACACACACACACACGCATACGCGTTTTGGCAATTAATTCTAATTCTAATTCTAAATTTCTCTATAGACCTTTATTTCTCACTTTTTTTCCTAAAGTTTTAGTGAAATAATCCCATTTTTATTTCATTTCTACCCTTCCAGCTCCAAATCTACACACACAGACAATCAACTCATCAACGAGACACAGGGCTATAAAAAGGAAAATATACAACTATACGAATACACACACACTGCGTGTGACAATTATTTTTAAATCTAGATTTCTCTATAAGCCTTAATATTTTGATTTTTCCTCAAGTTTCAATGAAATCGGTACCCGAAATTGCAACTGATACATTATACAACTGACTTGCAACTTACATGTACCTGATATATATATTTACTGATATATATATATATATCCAGTTGCGAGAGAGAGAGAGAGAGAGAGCGAAATCGCAACTGACCTGAGAGAGAAATCGCAGATCGCATACCCATATATATATATATATATATATATATATATATATATATATATATATATATATCAGCACCCCTAAATCGGGTACCCGAAATCGGTAACCCTAAATCGCAACCCCTAAATCGCAACCCTAAATATATATATATATATATATATATATATATATATATATATATATATATATATATATATATATATATATATATATATATATATATAGAGAGAGAGAGAGAGAGAGAGAGAGAGAGAGAGATGTAATACCTTACGATGATGAGCAGTAGCAGCAACGAGGAGCAGTAGAAGCGAGGAGGAGAACGATGAGGAAGCCGAGAAGGAGAGCGAGGGGGAGAGAGAGAGAGGATTGGAATGTCTTGAAAATTTGGTCCCACTCCAAATTTTGGGGGGGTTATTTTTTTAACAAAGAGTACCCATATTTGGCACAGTTAAAAACCGTGCCAAATTTTGTCACTATTTCAAACCGTGCCAGATTATGATAAAACCGGGCCAAAATCTGGCACGGTTTTAAACAGTGTCAGAATCTCCTTGCCTAAGCGTTCCAAATTGGCATTTTTGGTGTAGTGACCAAGGAAGAATGTAAGCTCACCTACTATGCTCATCTGAAACTCACTTTTCATCTCCTCCTCAAAGTGGTGAGCATGCTGGGAGCATGTGGATCCAAAGACAATGTCATCCACATAGACCTGGGCAACCAAAATAGCACCGTCATCTCTCCTGACGAACAATGTCATATCAACTCCCCCTCTCTTGAAGCCACGGGCTAAGAGATAGGAAGTAAGCCTCTCGTACCAAGCACGGGGTCCTTGTTTCAAACCATACAAGGCTTTCCTCCGATAGTAGACGTTCTTTGGGTGCTTAGGGTCTTCAAACCCTTTTGGTTGTTCCACATAAACCTCCTCCTGTATAATTCCATTTATAAAGGCACTATTGACATCCATGTGATATAACTTAAAGCGTAGATGACATGCGATGGAGAGTAGTAAGAGGACGAACTCAAGCCTCGTAACAGGAGCAAATGTCTCCCCAAAGTCTACACCATCTATCTGTGTGTAGCCTTGAGCAACCAACCCAGCCTTGTTTCTAATTATGGTACCATTTTCATTAATTTTATTCTTCAAAATCCACCTGGTACCTATCACATTTGTCTCACTAGGTCGGGGGATAAGTTTCTAGACATTATTCTTTTTAAACTGAAGCAACTCATCCTGCATAGCAGATATCCAGTGTTCATCCTAGAGTGCTTCTTTGTGATTATTAGGATTGACTTTAGATGTGTAGTAGACATGTCTAACAACATTCTCTAGCTTAGCACGAGTCTTGAACCCTAAAGTGGGATCGCCAACAATGGTAGAAGGATCATGACTCTTGCGAACCCAAGAAGGTGTGTCCCCTAGAACAGTGTGGGAGATATAGTGGGATCATCAAAAAGTAGTGTGTCATCTCTACTCAAATGGGTGGAGTCAACAGACGTCGATGGTTCGTCATCTTGCACAGTAAAGTTTGTTGACTTCATCATCTTAGATCTCTTCAGGTTAAAAACCTGGTACGCTCTACTATGGGATGAATATCCAAGCAGTATTCCCTCATCATTTCGGGAGTCAAACTTTTCTAATTTCTTTCTATCCCATAGGATGTAGCATTTACTCCCAAAGACACAAAAATATGCAAGGTTGGGCTTCTTTCCATTCCACAATTCATAAGGCATTTTAAGTGTGAGTGGACGAAGGTAAACCCTATTCACCGTATGACATGCAGTAGACACTACCTCTTCCCAAAATCTCCTAGAAACTTTACGACCTTCAAGCATAGATCTAGACATTTCCTGAATCGTCATGTTCTTTCTCTCAATAATCCCATTTTGCTGAGGAGTCTTCACAGTAGAAAACTTATGTTTGATTCCTAGGCTATCACAGTAAAGGTATACTTTTTGCTTCATAAATTCAGTGCCATTATCACTATGCATTCTATTAATAGCGACACCGTGTTGTTTTTACAGGACACGTCATTTGGTCATTAAAAACCCTACAACATCGGATTTTTCTCTAAAAAAACCTACAATCGAATATCTGGAGAAATCATCTGCCATCACTAGGATTTACCTTTTACCACCCAGACTCTCTGTACGAGTAGGACCCATCAGATCCATGTGTATTGACTCAAGTACTCGTGAAGTGGTAATGGAATTCAACTTCATGTGGGGGCTACGGATTTTCTTTCCCAACTAACAGGGTCCATACTGTGGAAGTTGACTTTCCAAGTGTTAGTAAGCCACGTACTAAGTTCTTTCTAGCTAATCACGTTAAATGTCTAAAGTTCACGTGACTTAGACGTTGGTGCCACAGATCCATAGGAGTGATCGTGGCGCTGTGGTAGACAAGGGAGGACTTGGGCACAGTCCCATAGCAATTATCCTCTATCCTCACCCCTTGCACTAAAAGTTTACCTATTTGATTATAGAAATTACATGGATCCCGGTCAAACTTTATGGCAAAGTTTGCATCGCACAGCTAGCTAATACTAAGAAGGTTTGCTTTCAAACCTTTGATGTACAAAACATTCTCTAGATTAAAAAATCCTGGTAACTCTACAGTACTCGTCCTACGATACTAGACTTGCTCCCATCTCCAAAGGTGACTCTACCTTCCATATAATCCTCTAGGTAGGTAAAAAATGAGACATCACCGGTCATATGTCTAGAGCACCCACTATCGAAATACCACTGTGAAGTATTATGTGATTTGAGAGAGACATGAACAACAAGGGCCTTTTCAACTTTCTTAGGTACCCAAGAACTGGTAACCTTTTGTTTACCCTTGCTGTTGTTGATTTTAGCCTGGATGCGGGAGGCATTCAATGACAACAAAGACATCCATCGGAATTCTTCCAACAAACTCTGTGATGTGGCAGCTAAAAACTCAACACGCTCTCTCAAATTGATAAAATCATCAGTACGATGTGGTGGAGCAGTAGTATGTCGTGTTCGACCCAAACTATAGAAAAACTCTTGAGGTGGCCTTTTCTTTTGGAGTACGTACAAAATAACACAGTCTTAGGCAAAACTTGGTTTGCTTTTCTTGGTCGAACTCTCCTTCGTGGTTTTTTATGAGGACCATATGGAGTTGTAGTAAACTCAAGAACTGGTCCAGGTGCTATTTGGTACGTGGAGGCACCATCAAAACCTATTCTCTGCCTATCACCAAAACCTAAAGCGGGACCGAGGAGAATCTTTCCCATCTTTCCAGATCTGTCCTCAATTTGAACCTTGACTTCTCGTGCTCTCTCAAGATCATGAGTAAGTAGGGCTACAAGGGCTTCAAATTTATTTCGAGTCTCTAGGGAGTAATGGAGCTCACTCGTAAGGCTAGCCACTTGATTAGTCAAGTCCTCTTTCTCTTTCTCAAAACACTTCTCTCTCTCTCTCTCTCTCTCTCTCTCCAAACAATCTCTCTCTTTCTCTAAACTGAATTTCTCTCTCAACACAGGCAGACTCTATCTCTCTCTAAAGGTAGTGCAGGTGGAGGAATCTCTCTCTCTTTCTCGCTTCTTCTAAATCTTCTTCTAAAGCGGTGATGCTCATAACTAACGCTTTGTTATGCTTTTTTATTTTAAATGACTCATTATATAACTCAGCGTAGGCGTGTTGAAGATTACTCTCAATCTCACTTACAGTATCCTCCCACTCACTCACATCATTCTCACTGTCGAGGTGTCCCTGTGAATTAGCATCCTCATCGTCGTGAAGAGAACTAGAAGTACTCACATGACTAGACATGAATGCGGTGAAGTTACACTCATGCGATGACTCGTCTCCAGAGTCCACCGACTCGACCTCACTATCGTCACTAAGGGTAGCATTAAGGACAACTTTTCCTTTTTCTTTGGCAAGTCTTCTCATCCTAGTATCACACTCAAAAGCTCTATGACCCTTACGGTCGCACTCATAGCATCTCTTACCATCATTCTTAGGTTAAAATCTTTTTTATTTTTCTTTTCAAACTTATTTTTCTCAAAATTCTTTTTACCTTTGAAATTTCCATTTTTCTTGAAATTTTTAGCAAAGAGTGCAAAATCATCTAAATCAAGATCACACTCGGAATCAGACGTTTCTATCTCCCTTTTTTTAGATGACTCAACTCTCTTTCTTGCTGACCCCTCACTCTTCCTATCCTGGGCATCAAGTGCAATTCCCTTATCTTTAGGCCTGACAGATTTAGGAAACATATCAATTTCATACGTTTGTAAGTCTCCTACAAGTTTCTCCCATTTAAGCTTGCTTAAATTACCCACAGAATTTAGCACAGTGACTTTAGGGATAAAATGCTTAGGCAGTGATCTTAGAATCTTTTTAATAACTCTAGCATTAGGAATGTGTTCACCAATATTAAAGCTAGTGTTTACAATATCAGATAATCTAGAATAGAATTCATCAAAACATTCAGACTCAATCATGGTGATAGTTTCAAATTGAGTGTGAAGTTTTGCAGTTTAGACTCTTTCACGACATTAGTTCGTTCATGGGTAAGTTGTAAAAGATCCCGTATCTCTTTTGACGTGGTACACTGTAATGCCCGTAATTTTTAGGGATTTATTTATGAATATGGTATATAATTTTAATAATACTATTATTTTTAATCGGGATATTGATATTATATTTATTTTTATTTGAAATGAATCGAATATTTAAAGTTAAATTTAAATTATTTTTGGACATTTTGTAATGGTTTAAATATGTAAAGTAGACAATTTTGAATTAAGGGAAATATATTAATATAGATAGCTTAGTCTCCAAGTTAGGGTTTGAGAGAGAGGCTATATAAGGAATATTATGGGTGATTATAAGGAAAGGGAGATGAAAAAGCGAGGCCAATAACAAAATCCAAAGAGGCAAAAACGAGTGGAATGAGAAGAGCCAATTCGAAATGTTTAGATATTCTTTTTGAGTGTATTGAGATGAGATTTGAGAAAAACTTAAAACACATAACTAACCCAATTTTTCGTCTAGAATCCAAATCTGAAGTTAGATTGGCGATTTGAATAATTTTTGGATATGATTTTTCTTGGTTTTTAAAAATAGGACTATTTGGGGTTATCTTGTTAGGGCTAGAACATGATTTGATTATTTTCGCGAGAGGAAAGTGATGGTGCGATCAGATTTTGAGGCTGAATTTATGTGATGATTCATGTGATGATTTTGAGGTATGGGGTTTTATACAATATGCTCCTAAATATCACAAGTTTATTCCGTTGATTTCTTGTTAATTGAACTCATATTTGAATTGTTAAATTCTTGGAAATCAGGGAAAATAATTGTTGGAATTATTTTGATTCATGTGGTTTTATTCATGTTGTTATTGAGCACGTTGTCATGAGATTTTAATATGGCACGAACGTTGGGCACCCGCCAAAATTCCTATTCCCCGGGGCTATGTCTTAATAAAGAATATACAGATGGGGTGAGGCCTGGTGACCTGGTTAATGTGTTGTTGAGAAATTTATTGATAAATGCTTTTGATATTTGAATCTGATTTGAATATTTGTACTCGTGTTGTTACGCTTTATTCATCGCTAACCTATATTTGTTGAGCATCTTTCCTGTCGTATTGTGTATGTTGATGTAAAAAACTAGATCGCTCTAATTATTCAATCACAGATAAATAAATAAGACAAAGATTTTTAAAGTGGTTCGGCTAGGAATAAAGCATACGTCCACTGTTATGTTATTGCTGAGTGTTTGTGGAATTCTTGATTACAAGTTCTCTCAAGAAATTCCGATCCCCTTTGAATGAGGATGATACAAGGTATTTATAGCATTGAGGCTGTATATGAAAGGTTCGATACATTAAATGGTATACATGTGAAAGGGTAATACATTTAATGCAGCGTGCGCGTCAAGAATATAAGCATTCAATGAATATTTGAGCTGTTGATTATCTGGCAATTAATGATACGACCGAGGTGCAGCTCGGACCGCCATAGTTGCTCGTTGATCAGGAGTTCCTCGGAGCACTAGAGTACCTCGGAGCGCTAGAGTTCCTCGGTGTATCCTCATTGCTCGGAAAGAATCATGGTTGGTCGGGAAATGAACTTCCTCGCTGCTATTGTGCCACGTAGATTGACACGTGTCTTCGTATTATTCATCCACATTAGCATATTAATTTTGGTATCAACAGAAGCCCCCAATGTTTCATATTTCGAACTTTGAGGAGTATGGAACATTCTTTCTTGGTATATGGCAATATTAAATGACTTTCCTGGGTTTCAGGAACATTGTGTTCAAATTTCCTTCTCATTTCGCAGCTTCCGCCCTTTTTTTTGAATTTTTTATAAGCTCTTCGGTCTCCGTGCAGTTTTTGTCCTTTTAGCCGCCGGAAGTTCAGTAGTTTCTTTTTGGTAATCATTTCTTTCGCCGCTTCCCAATGCGAAGTATTTAAACTTCTTAGGTAACCATACCGTCTTCTACGTTTTCCAATTTTCTGCCTTCAAGCTTTCTATTTTCTCCTTCTCTCTTGTGCGTTCATCTTTTCCTTCGTTAGTTGTCAGCAGACCTCCTTTCTTCCTGTAAGATCTTTTTCCTTTCTTCTCTTTTATTCAGTATGGTTTATATTGTGGAGTCTGTTGAGAAATTTCGTTCTGATTTTTCCATTCCTTCGTGGGTAACTCTAGAGGTTCTTTGTGAGCCTTTAGATTACTTCCGATTGCCTGAGGGACATTGGTTCCCCAGTCTTTTTATTGCTGAATGTGGTTTTTCCTTTCCACCAAATCCATTGTGTCTTGAGTTTTGTCAATATTTTGATCTTATCCTTGCAAAAATAGCCCCCAATTCATGGAGAATAAATAATGGGGTGCACAAATTAAATCTAACTCATGGGACTCGTATTGGGATCCTTGAGATTATGTACTGCTATAAATGGGCCACTCTAGATAATATTTATTACTTAAAAATTAGGTTTCTGAATAGGGCTCTTGTAGTTAACCTCCCTGACTCAAATAGAGATTATTTTGAACATGGGTTGGTTATAAAAAATTGGCAATATGCCCCTTTAGTTGGTGATGGAGTATACAATGGTCCCAGATGCCCCCCATATGGCAACGAGATAGGTTTATTTTTCATTTTATTTTACTTATGAAATTATGCTTTCATCATGTTTGACAAAATATATTATTGATATCTCGTTATGTATTTATTTGGAGTTGATAGCAAAAGAAGAACTCCGAAAGAATCAGAGGTTAATATCAAGCATCTGAAACTTATCTGGGGTTTGCACAAGAACATTGCAGACGAACACATCAGGTCTGCCTCATATCTGCTACAGTATAAGAGTTACACAACCTCTTATACTGCTCGCCCTGTTGAACCAGCTTCAACTCCAGAAGGTTCATCTTCAGATTCTCATCTTCCTTTAAGTCAAAGGATGGGCAAGAAAAGATCTCCTCTTGATCTTTTTGATGATGTTACTTGTGTTGCTGGAGCTAAGAAAAGCAAAGCTGATGTCCCAGAGGGGACTAAAAAAGTGGATGCTGGGTCTTCTAAAGCTACCGAGAAGCCCCAGTGGTTCCGAGCAAGAAAAATGCTCCTGTAGATTTAATTACAATCTCTCCGACCAAGACTTCTTTGGTTGAAGGTTCTGAACTCCCATTGAGGAGATTGAGGAAATCATCCTCAGTTACTCCGGCTGAAACTGCCTCCTCTTTACCTGCTGGTGGTACTGATGTTCCAAACATCATTCTTCCAAGTTCTACAATGAGCTCGGTCGTACCCGAGGTCCATGGTATTGATGAAAAAATTCCTAGGGATATGCTGACATCCTTAGCTTATCGTCACCTTGCTTCAGTAAATTTCTCATACTTCTGGTTTTTCTTTCTTTCTCTGAATGCTTGCATTTTGTATTGACTTTACTATTTCTCTCATTTTTCAGCTGGTGAACTGTTTCAATAATATTGTGAAGAAGGATGAGGCTATTAAAGCTTCAAGCTCCTCGTCAGGTGTAGAGGATGCTCTATTGGGTTTGACCCAGTCTTTAAAGGAATCTCGTCAACAGTATGTTGAGAAAAAAGCTGTTTGGGAGAAAAAGTTGGATGTGGCTGAAGCTGAGAGGGTGAAAATGGCTGAAACCTCCAAGAATTTGGAGGATAAAGTAAAAGGTTTAGAGGTTAAACATCAGGAATATGATGGCCAGCTGAAAAAGGAAGAGGAAGAGTTATCTACCCTGCGAGATATCAAGGTCAAAAAAGAAGAATTGGATGTGAAGCTCTCCTCGGAGAAGTTGAGAAGAAAGGTTGCAGTCAAGAAAAATTTCAGTGCTGGTTGGGAGAAAGGATGGGATAAGGGGATTGCTGCAATGACATCCCAAGTCCAATATGGGAAGTTGAAATACTTCCACGATGGTTGGGTAAATGCTCTGCAGGAACTGAAGATCAAAGATGATTCTGAGCTATTCCAACGACACCTCCCTGGTCCTCCTCCAGTAATTGTGGAAGAAGAAGAAGATGAGCCTGTCTCAGATGAATCTTCTATGGCTACGAGTGACCCAGTCTCTTCTTCTCAACCCTCTGTCACCGAGGACATTTCTTCCATGCCACCTCCTCCCGAGAAGATTCCTGCCGATCAAGCCGTTGTTACCACCGAGCAACCGAGCTCCTCGTCCCAGCCTCCCGAGAAAGTCTTGGGGGACAAGGAAAAGGTGTGAAGTTGTTCGGTATCATTTCTATATTTCATTACTTGTAATCGAACAATGTAACCTTTTGATGATCTAATAAAACACATCTTTGCTTCTCTTCATTGTTGATCCTCTGTCTGCTTTTATTTAACTACTGCTGTCTCTTCGTTATTAGTTTTTGGCCAGAATGGAATTGATATCTGCTTCTGATACTGAGTTGATGCGACAATGCAATGGATATTATAAAGCTGGTCATACAGACCTAAGTGTATCAGAGATTGTTGACATTCTTGGTCACGATGCCTCAGAACAAGCAGTTGAGGCTTACCGGTACCTGAAGGATTTACTTGATAGATCTGTGGCCAATAATGTGGCATATTACGAACTGATCGAGGAACTTCATGGTTCCATAGAGGATCTCCAAGGTCAGCACAATGAATCAATGGCTTTGTTGCACAAAGATTATGAAAATAGATACCAACAACTTTCTTCTGAAACAGGCCATAAGAAGATCATTGCTGGATATGATATTAGGGAAAGGACCCTAAAAGGTGAAGTTGAAGCTTGCAGGCAGATTGCCGAGATCCTGGAACAAGAAAATAATAATTTACAGAAAAAATTGGCTCAATATGAATCTGCAGCGTCATCTTCCACTGCTCTAGTGCCCGTTACTGATGAAGGTTTCTCTTTCTTAGGGGTCGAAAATGCCAAATTAAGGCAAGAACTGGATGATTTAAGAAGATCTGCTGCTTCTGGGACTGCTCGTGGACGAGGAAGAGGTTCTCGGGGGCGAGGAAGAGCTGATCAAAATGTTGCCGAGGAGCAAAGTTCTCCAGTCGCTTCTCGGAGCCGATCAAGAGTTCTTAGTCGCAATGTTGAAGAGGCTCGTACCCAATCTACTTTGGAAACTCAAGCATTCCAATTAAATGTCAAAGATCGAGCTCTATCAGAAATGTCCAGGAAAATCTATCCTTGGAGGATCAACTTACTGCAACGAAGTCTGCTCTACATACTAAGGATCTCTTTGCCAAAAACCTTCTCGAACAGTTGGATAGATTAACCTTTCAATTTCATAAGCAACCAAGGGAATTATGGATGGCAGGATATAATGAAGCTCTTGTTCACTTGGATGCTCGCATTGAACATGCCAACAATGAAGGTTATAAGCAAGGGTGGTTGAACGCACTGGGCGTGTTAAAATTAGAGCGAGGGCATTTTTTATGGGATTATCATGCTCCAGGATTACTAGACTTGCCTGTGCCACCTTTCAAATTGGATATGGCTTGGATCCCAGCTCGTTCCATTCCTCGTAGCCTAATTTCAAAATACCTCGGTGACTATAGCCTTCACTCCCAAATCGAAGTATCTCGTCCAGAGCATCTAATGGATACACCTTCAATAATGAATGTCAGAATGCTGAAGGACTTGAACTTTATTAATTCTCCTCTTTGCTTGGAAGATCCTCCTGCTGGCGAAGAGCCTGTCTCAAAAGCAAAGGGCAAGAAACCAATAGAATAGGAATCTTAATGTAATAGTTAGCACATACATGTAATATGTAACTTATTTTGAATTTTTAATGAAAGACTTCATTTTTGTTTGTAAATCTGTATTGGTATTATCTCGTGTTTATCAAACACTTTACACTTATGCATATGTATCTGTTAAAAAGATAACAATAATATTGTTCATTGATCAACTTAATAAAAAGTTACAAGTATCAAGGTTGTTCAATCACTTAATAATAAAGTAATGAGTATAAATTGTTCCAACTGTTTCCAACCAACCATGATGGATGAATAATGTTTGTCGACCAACTACAGTTGATGGGTCTTTATCCCCGACCAGCCATACTTGGTTCAATTTCAAATATTTTCATAAAATGTGTCCGACCAATCAAGGCCAATAATTTATCCTCGTCGACCAACTACAGTTAGTGGGTTTTTATTCCCGACCAGCTATACTTGGTATATTTTGGAATATTTTGTTCTTCAAAGAACTTTTTGTAATAATCTTACCTCCCGACCAACATAAGTTGTAATTTGAGAGTATATTTGTATCTTACCAACACCGTAATTGATCATGCTGGTGTACACCTCCTAACCAAAGGAGTAGTAGTGGTAGTAGTAGTGGTTCTTTCGAACTTTTTGGCTCGTTGAGCTATCCACTAGATATCTTCCCAACCGTAGTTGGTCACACTAGTGTCGCCTCCTAACCAAAGGAGTAGTTTTTTGGCTCATACGAGCTTTTTGGCTCTTTCGAGCTGTCCACTAGATATCTTACCAACCGTAGTTGGTCACACTAGTGTCGCCTCCTAACCAAAGGAGTATTTTTTGGCTCATACGAGCTTTTTGGCTCTTTCGAGCTGTCCACTAGATATCTTACCAACCGTAGTTGGTCACACTAGTGTCGCCTCCTAACCAAAGGAGTATTTTTTGGCTCATACGAGCTGTCCACTAGATATCTTACCAACCGTAGTTGGTCACACTAGTGTCGCCTCCTAACCAAAGGAGTATTTTTTGGCTCATACGAGCTTTTTGGCTCTTTCGAGCTGTCCACTAGATATCTTACCAACCGTAGTTGGTCACACTAGTGTCGCCTCCTAACCAAAGGAGTATTTAAATTGTTCTCGCCCTTTTATCAACCGGAATTGATCGTGGGTCTGAACTATAGTCTTCTTCTTATTATCAAGCAGCGTAGTGTACAACACTAGTATTCCCCGAAAAACTTTCAACATAAAGAAAATGGTGAAACATCCTCGTTTTATTCATAATGAAGGAAATGCTTTACATTTTACATTACTGATAATACTTGCGCAGGTGTTCAGCATTCCATGCATTCTTAAATTCTTCTCCCTTTAGAGTTGCTATTCTCTAAGTTCCTGGACGAATAACCTCTGTAACTCGGTAAGGTCCATGCCAGTTTGCTTCGAGTTTATTGTGCTTCTGAATGACCCACTTCAGCACATAATCTCCTTCCTTTAGATCACATTTCTTCACCCTTTTGTTGTAGAACAGAGCTGTTCGTTGTTGATAAGCAACATTTCTGATGGCTGCCTCTTCTCTAACTTCCTCGAGCATATCCAAATCCAGTCTTCTCATCAAATCGCTGACTGGGGAATTGAAATTCAGCACTCTATGAGTTGGGAGACCCAACTCGGCAGGTATTACAGCCTCACTTCCAAATGCTAACATGTATGGTGATTCTCCAGTTGCTGCTCGGGGAGTTGTTCGGTAAGCCCACAAAACTGACTGTAGCTCATTAATCCAATTTGCTTTAGCCTCACTTAACCTCTTCTTCAAACCATTTAGTAATGTTCTATTCGTCACTTCAGTCTGTCCATTGCTTTGGGGATGGCCTGGTGCTGAATGATACTTCAAAATGTTCGACTGATGACAATAGGCAGCAAATTCTTCATTATCGAATTGTGTTCCATGATCTGTGATGAAAGCATGGGGGAGACCATATCGACAAATGATGTTCTTCCAAATGAACTGATAAACCTTCTCGTACGTCATATCAATCAGTGGTTTAGCTTCCACCCACTTAGTAAAATAATCCACTGCCACGACGAGGTACTTGAATCTTCCTCGGGTCGTCGGCAATGGTCCAACCAAATCAATCCCCCACATGGCAAATGGCCAAGGTGAGGTTATGGGTGTCAACAATGCTTGTGGAGTTCTTCGGATGGAGAAAAAACGTTGGCACTTGTCACACTTCTTGGCATAGGCTATACAATCAGCCCTCATCGTCGGCCAGTAATATCCCTGTGTCATTACCCTTTGCAAAAGTGTCTGACCTGCTACATGAGCTCCACAAGATCCTTCATGGATTTCTTCAACCAATTCCTTGACTTCTGATGGATGCACACATCTCTGCAAACCTTCCATCATTCCTCGTCTTTACAAAACACCATTAGCTAACACATACCGAGCAACTTTATACTTCAATTTCTTTGCAGTTAGCTTGTCCTCCGGTAATTCTCCTTCTTCAATGTATGCCCTGATAGGATCCATCCAAGATGGTCCTAAATCAAGCGTTATTATACTTACCATCAGATCTTCCTCTATACTCCGATTTTCTAATACTTCAATTGGTATTGTCCTTCGCAGCTCGGTGCGTGTAGCTGACGCTAATCGGCCCAATGCGTCTGCTCTTGCATTCTCTATCCTCGGTATTCTCACTAATTGAATAGCATCAAATTCTGTCAGTAACTCCATCGCCTTTGCATGGTATTTCACCATTAATTCTCCCTTAACTTCATATATTCCCATCATCCGATTCACAATTAATTGAGAATCACTGAAAACAATTACTTGCCTTGCTCCCATAACTTTTGCCAAATGAAAACCTGCTATCATGGCCTCATACTCAGCTTCATTATTGGAAGCTTTGAATTGGAATCGCAAGGCATACTCCATGTCAACATCATCAGGGGTGTTTAAAACAATCCCTGCTCCACAACCAGCTGTGCAAGATGATCCATATACATATAATCTCCATGTAGGTAACTCGTCTTCAAATTTCTTATCTGTTAGAGTTCCTCGGTAAAATATCATCTGTTTTCTTTCATCATCCTCGGGTATCCTTCGCTCCTCGTCGGTCATCTGTTCGCGCCCTTTTACCAACCGGAGTTGGTCTGGGTTTGAATATGATGATTTTTCTACATCCACAAATCCTTTTACCAACCTTGGTTGGTCTGGATCTGTGTCTGTTGATCCTGTATCGTCCACAGGTAGGTCAGTAAGTACCCTTTGTTCCTCGGGGGTATCAGGGTATGTGAACTCTGCTATAAAATCTGCTACAGCTTGCCCTTTTAAGGATGATCTGGGTTCATACACAATATCATATTCACCAAGTTCTATCGCCCAATACATCAGTCTTCCTGATTTTTCCGGCTTATGGAGGGATTGTCTTAGCGGCATGTCGGTGTACACAATGATGGTATGGGCCTGGAAATATGGCCTCATTCTTCTACTTGCTTCGATTAGTGCCAGTGCCAATTTTTCTAGCTTTGGGTACCTGATTTCCGCACCTCAGAAAGCTTTACTTGTGTAGTAGATAGGTTTCTGAACTCCATTCTCCAACCTGATCAATGCGGAGCTGACTGCATTTTCTGATACTGCCAGATACAAGTACAACTTTTCTCCTGTTATTGGCCTAGACAGCAATGGTGGGGCTCCCAAATACTTCTTCAAATCTTGAAAAGCCTTCTCACATTCATCAGTCCACTCAAAACTTTTTCGCAGTGTTTTGAAGAATGGGAGGCATTTATCAGTTGCTCGGGATACAAATATGTTGAGCGCTGCAACTCGTCCGGTAAGACTCTGTACTTCTTTCCTCGTCGTTGGGGATCGCAGCCCTAAAAGAGCTTTGATCTTTTCTGGATTTTCCTCAATACCTCGTTGATTGACGATGTATCCGAGGAACATTCCTTCTCGTACTCCAAAGGTACACTTCGTCGGGTTGATCTTCATTTGGTATTTATCCAGTTGATCAAAGGTCTGGCCTAAGTCAACTAGGTGATCAGTAGCTCTCTTGCTTTTGGTGAGCATGTCGTCGACATAGACTTCCATATTGCAACTGATTTGTTCGGCAAAAACCTTGTTCATCAGCCGCTGATATGTTGCACCTGCATTCTTTAAACCAAAAGGCATAACATTATAACAATAAGTTCCCCTTGGGGTAATAAAAGAAGTACTTTCCCTGTCTTCAGGCTTCATTTTGATCTGATTGTATCCAGAATATGCATCCATAAAGCTGAGTAGCTCATGTCCCGAGGTAGCATCCACTAGTTGATCAATTCTGGGCAATGGAAAATGATCTTTTGGGCATGCCTTGTTAAGATCAGTGAAATCAACACACATTCTCCATTTGTTATTCTTCTTCTTTACCATCACCACATTTGCCAACCAATCTGGATATTTCACATCTTCAATGAATTGGGCTCTCTGGAGTTTCTCGACCTCCTCTTGTATGGCCTGGTTCTTCTCGGGACTAAACACTCTTCTTCTCTGCTTCACAGGCTTGATCTCCTTATTCACATTGAGTTCATGACATAAGAAGTTTGGATCTATTTTTGGCATGTCTTCATGACTCCAAGCAAAAGTATTCTTCCTGTTTCTCAAGAAAGTTATCAACTCATGTTTTATTGAAACATCCAGCGACGATCCTATCTGGGTTACTCGTTCAGGATGCTCGTCGTCCAGAATAACATTTTCTGTAGATTCCACCACCTGCCCTTTTACGAGTTGAGATTCATCTCTAGGGTCAAGAGTTTCAATTTCTGTACCTTCCTCCACTTGGTAAGTAGTAGTCTTTTTCCTTGACTCTTCAAGTTCCTCTTGCTCGGCAGACGAATAATAGCATTCCCGAGCTACTTTTTGATCACCTTTCATAATTCTGACTCCAAAATTCGTTGGGAATTTCAAACACTGATGTACTGTAGATGGAACTGCCTCGAACTTCTTCAATCCAACTCTTCCCATGATGATGTTGTAGGCTGACTGCACATTCTTATCCATCACAAAGAAGCGTATTCTTTCTGTTCGACAAGCAGGCCAAGTTCCAATGAGTATATCCAACTTGATCGTCCCAAGTGGAAAAACTTTCTCGGCAGCGAAACCCAGAAGGGGTCTATGATAAGGTTCCAATTGAGATAATTTCAAATTCAAGCTATCAAAGCATGAGTAATACATGATGTCTGCCGAACTACCGTTGTCTACTAACACCCTTGAAATGACCACGTCCTTCATCCTCATTTTGATCACCAAAGGATCATCATGAGGGTAAAGAACACCTGCCAGGTCGTTTTTTGAAAAACCAATCACTAACTTCTCTTTGTTTACCTTCCTCGGACGATCATCCTCGGCCAGATTTATTCGCTGAATATATGAACAAGCTTGAGCCTCTCCGAGGTAAGCTTTTCTTTTTGCAGTAAGGTCTCCTCCTCCTCCTGCATCTCCTCCTGTAATAACATTACAATCAAATGACCCAAAACGTATGGAAAATACCTCTCGTTCAGGCTGCCTTGGCTTCTTGGGAAGATCGGGGTCATCATCTGGATCATCTTCATGGTCCCTCTTCTTTTTCTCCTCGGCACGACGAGGAGATCTAGATCTTTCTCTAGTTCTATCGTCATTCTTCCTCTCACCCCTGCGGTCTACATATTTTGACAATTTTCCTCTTCGGATGAGCGTTTCAATCTCGTTCTGAAGGGCTATGCAATTTTTGGTCATATGGCCATGATCTTTGTGAAACTCGCAATATTTGGCCTTATTCCTCAGATCGGGATTTGTTCTCAATTTCTCTGGCCACTTGATTTCCTCGCTATTCTTGATTTCTTCCAAAACATAATTAATACCCATTTTCAATGGAGTATAATTATCATACTTATTTAAGACTTCCCACGTCGTCCTATTATTTCTGGAATGCTTATCGCCACCATTACCTTTCTGGTCTTTCTTTTTAGACTTGTCGACCTCCACCTTGGTTTCTTTATCCATATTCTTCTTTGCAGCCATAGCCTCCTCGGCATTCATGATTTTGGCCGCTTTTGCCATCAACTCGTCTTTGGCCAAAGTGTAGTATAACTTGTTAGGCAACAAACCACTCATCAAAGCAGTGATCGCTGTCTTTTCTTCGTAATCTATGACTTCTAACTTCTCGTTATTAAAACGAGTTATGTAATCTCTAGTACTTTCACCTGATTTTTGTCTAACACTTAGCAAGTGTGCTACTCGCTTTACCGGCTTTGCCCCAAAACAAAAATTGCCAATGAACAACTCGGCTAATTGAATAAAAGTTGAAATCTTACCCCGAGGAAGATTATTATACCATATCTGTGCAGATCCGGTAAGAGTTCTCAAGAATGCTCTACACCTCATCTCGTCGGGGACGGAATAGATGTCGGCAGCAGCTTGGTATTGTTCTATATGAAGAACAGGATCTGTCTTTCCATCATACTTGGGGGTCACTACAGGTGATTTGAATTTCGATGGTGTAGGAAAATCCACAATGGCTTATACAAAAGGTGTCCCTTGAACAAAATTTCTCTGTAAGGGGTTTCTTGCCTTAGCGATTTCTCCCAGTCTATCCTCCAACCGCTGAATGGAACCTTTCCATGCTTCATTTCCTTCCCCAGGCCGCTTAGTCCGAGTAATTGATTGCTCTGACGTAGCTTCCTGAGATTTATCTCGACGAGTTGCTGGTCGTGATTGTGCTGATCCTTCTCTCAAACCTGATGGTGGCCGCAAGCTTCTCGATGGAGCTCTAGGTGGACTTATATTCCTCCTTGGTCCTAATCGACTGAAAGGAGACACCCTGCTTAATCTTTCTAAAGCGCTAGTTCTCTCCGGAGAGAGAGTGATACGTTGATCTGTATCCGTAGCCCGTATCGATGAGGTTCGCCCAGGTTGATACGTAGAATCGGTAGACTCCCCATTACGATATGACCCAGTACATCTGGATCGTGATTGCCCACGATCACTCCTTTGTCCTGAATAGGTAGGTGCACCGCCTTGAAGAGTTTGAATGAGTTGCCTCACAGATTCTTGCATGGCGGTTTGTCCTTGAGCCAGATTTGTCATAATTCCAGCCAGATCTGGAGGTGCAGATGGATTTGGAAGATTTCCAGTATTTCCAGCATTTTGATTACTGGATTCTGGATTATCTGCCATTGATAAATGATTTTTGTGAAAAACAATAGTAATAGTCGTTTCCCACAGACGGCGCCAATCTGTTGATGTAAAAAACTAGATCGTTCTAATTATTCAATCACAGATAAATAAATAAGACAAAGATTTTTAAAGTGGTTAGGCTAGGAATAAAGCCTACGTCCACTGTTATGTTATTGCTGAGTGTTTGTGGAATTCTTGATTACAAGTTCTCTCAAGAAATTCCGATCCCCTTTGAATGAGGATGATACAAGGTATTTATAGCATTGAGGCTGTACATGAAAGGTTCGATACATTAAATGGTATACATGTGAAAGGGTAATACATTTAATGCAGCGTGCGCGTCAAGAATATAAGAATTCAATGAATATTTGAGCTGTTGATTATCTGGCAATTAATGATACGACCGAGGTGCAGCTCGGACCGCCATAGTTGCTCGTTGATCAGGAGTTCCTCGGAGCACTAGAGTACCTCGGAGCGCTAGAGTTCCTCGGTGTATCCTCGTTGCTCGGAAAGAATCATGGTTGGTCGGGAAATGAACTTCCTCGCTGCTATTGTGCCACGTAGATTGACACGTGTCTTCGTATTATTCGTCCACATCAGCATATTAATTTTGGTATCAACAGTGTACTTTCCCATATTTTCTTTAGTTGGCAGGTTAGTGTGGATTGGGATGCTATGGACCAATTGGGATGATTTTTTAGCGTGGATTATTTGGGAATAATTTTTAATACAAGATGAGAAGACTTGTATTTAATTTTGATGTATAGAGCATTGAGATTTATTTTATTTCGAGATAGATAGTTGTATTATTTCGAGAGAATTGTTGTATTTAATTTGAAGAATTGAGATTAGTGGTTTCTTTTCTTGTGTGGGTTTTTAGATTCTCTATACCTTGTTATATTGTGGATTTGTTTAGTTTTATCAATAGTGGCGTTCCGTTCGCTCTCCCCGGGCGCGCGTGGTGTTACATACACGTCATTATCTGTCCGAATTCGTCAGGTGTAAAGGATCCAGAAATAGCACTTAGACCCTTAGAGTTAAAAGATGATTATTTAAATTCTTCTTCAGTCCATGCTATCACAGATTTTAAATTAGTCGCGTTATCAATAGCGATGGAAGGAGGTGTTCACCCTCTTTCAGCCAAAACCCAAACTCTTTCATCAATGGCTTTTAAAGTAGATTTCATGCGGGCTTTCCAGTAAGCATAGTTTGTCCCGTAAAAAACTGGCATTTTATTATATAATTTCTCCATGTCAAACACGCCCTTTATCAAAAATCAATTTTTCAGAAAATCGATATCTTTAGAAAATTTTGCGAAAAATTACACGGTATAATTGTGTAATTGGTTCGGATACCAATTTGAGAGTGCGTTTTTGTTCAAACAAAGAAATTATTTAATTAAACTCAGTTTTTCAATTAAATCCTAAAACATGCATCTAGGTGTGATTGAAGACAATATGATCATGTAAAAACATTCAATCATAAACAAAACACCCAAGTGAGGAAAAATCCCCCAAAGGGGCAAACTCTTTTATTTTCACTATAATTTGTAAACAATGGTTTACACAAATTACAACAAAAACAAGAGTGACATATGAAATACCCTCAGGTGTCAGTTTCGATGTTGTCGGCTGGAATCTCCCGCAAGAACTCCAGATGGTCAGCAATGGAAAAGAAACGGCTTCTCCACAAGTTACTCCAAATGAGTAAAAACGATCCTCTTGAAGGTTTAAAGATTCACATATATATGGGAGTGGTTATGTGAAGTATTAAAACATGAAGTGTGTTTTGTGGGCTGCAAAATACAAAAATCGTGTGAGAAAAAAATTTGAAAAATGTGTAGAATGAACCCAGATATTTATACAAAAATCGGGGTGGTGGCTTCGTTCAAACGAGATAGGCATGTCGCTCGAACGAAGGACATGTGTCACTCGAAAGAGATCGCACGACATGATTATGTCGCTCGAACGACAAAGCGATGTCGTTTGAACGAGATCTTGCGTGCTCGATGACCGACGCAACTCCACTTCTACACTTAGAAAAATTTCTACTTTTGAGTTAAAAATAAATCAGACTTCGAAAAATATTTTCTAAAAAATTCCCAAATATTTATGAAAATATAAAAAATTCCAATAAATCATTTTACCAATAATGCGAAGTGGAGTAGTGGGAACGGTTGAGCAGCACGTCGCATGTAGCATGATGCAAGTGTGAAGATGGTGGATGTATGGATTCGGATCAAGGCTGTTGTGGATGATCGTGTAGACGTGCCGAATGGAGCGGTATCGGACATACAAACTGTGATCTAGGACAAGTAGAAAATTTCTAGATTCTACCCCGGACATTTATAAAATTATGTCCTTACATAGCTAGATGTCAAAATTGCGTTCCTCCATGTGGACTTAAAGAAGAAAATATATATGCCACAGTCGAAGAAAATATATATCAGGACCAAGGAAGGAGAAACTAATGTGAAAAATACATAAAATCTTACACCACTCAAATCAGGCCCAAGACAATGGTATAAAAAGTTCGACGTGTTTATACATAGAAATAGATAAAACAAGTGCGATGCTAACCACTGTTGCTACTTCGAGAGATTTCAGTCTAGCTGCATCATTTTTCTACTATATGTGGATTATATGTTAGTGGAAGGATCAAATATAGATGAAATTAGAAATTTAATGAAGCAATTATCGAGTGAGTTTGATATGAAAGATTTGGGCCCAACAAAGAAGATTCTTTAGATGAGGATCAATAGAGACAAGCAAAAAGGTACTTTGTTGTTGTCTTAAGAAGAATACATCAGTCGTGTCTTGCGCCAGTTCAACATGGGTGATGATAAAGATTGCAAAAGGGTACCCACTGAACTTCCCACGAGTAAACTTAATGGGTGATTGGGCCCACAGACGAGTGGGTGCAAAAATAGGCGATGGGGATACCACATGAGCAGTCTTAAATGTTCCCTTAGTTTAAGAAAGCCAAGATATAAGTTTAGCAAGGGGGCCCACAACGAAAAGACCCAAAATGTGAAGAAATCCAAGATAAAAGTTTGGCAAAGGGGTCCACAGTGAACAAACCCAAAAGGTAAAGAAAGCTAAGATAGAATTTTGACGAGGGGGTTCACGATGAGAATACCCAAAAAGATGAAGAAGGCCAAGATGGAAGTTTCGTGAGGGAGTCCACATCGAGCAAACCCAAAAGATGATGAAAGTCGAGATAAAAGTTTAGTGAAGGGGTCCACTGCCCACAAACCCCCAAAGTGAATAAAGATAAGATAAAAGATTGGTGAGGGCTACACAATGAGCAGACCCAAAAGATGAAGAAATCCAAGATAGAATATTGTCGAGAGGGATCAGAATGAGCAGTCCTGAAAAGATGAACAAATACTAGATGGGAGATAGAGAGGGGTTCTCTACGAGCAATCCCAAGACAATAAAGAAAATGAGCGAGCAGACCCAAAAGATTGAGGGGATGTTCACAGTCAAATAACTATTATAAGTTTCAATGGATAAATAATTACCAACACTATTGTTTATTACACCGGTAGCCTTACTTGTGCAAGAAGGGATCGGGTAGACCAGTTGGGATCTCTAAGGATTTTAGGTTTGGTGGATGAGAGACAAGGTTTGTTCGGAAAGCTAAGGCCCAACTACTTCAGTACATAAGGGAAGAGAGAATACTGAGAGGAGATATATAAGAGGTCACTCAAGCACTCACACAGTTCACACTTAGCCAAAAGAGTGAGTAGCCAAAGTTTTGCCCACAAGGTATTCTAATGAAATTAATAATTGACGATTGGCTCCTCGGGCCACTCGCAAGTTTCTAAAGATTGTTTACCAAGTTACCGTTTGAGAAGATATTTACCAAATCAAAATTTTTGGCATTATGCCCAACATATTTACTTTTTGACTTTAGCATACACCAAGTGTCACTTATCATAGGGTACAAGCGACTAATATTTAATAGAGACAAAAGGTGCATTTCAGATGTTGCCTGAAAGGGTGTCTCATTTAGGCACCCATATGCCACATCAACCCTAGTTTTTACGTACAAATAGGACCCTTAAGTAAGGTCAAGAATAAGAAAACAAGTTAGGACCGTTACTCTGTAAATATCACTAGAAAGTATTATTTCCCTTATCTCTCCTTGATAGTGGAAGTTCTTGTCTCTTCTCTCTCTACAGCCATATCTTCCATAGTGATCCCTTTTCTCGATCATCATTGTCATTGAAAAGATGTAGCTAATCATTTGTCTTCCTATATATCATTTATAGAGACTCTATTATTACCCAAAACAAATTGTTTCTTCTCCATCTCCCCTTAAGATTTTGGAGACCTTAAAGACAAAATCCATTTGAATGGGACACGCCTCATCAGATTTAATTTCTTCATAAATCCTAGTACAACCAACCTCTTCCATTTGGTGACTCTACTAGGGTGGTATTATTATTTACATGGATAAAGAAGGATACAATGTTTCAACCATATAGTGTTTGAAGATACTCCAACTTGTAATGGAGTTCAAAGTGACCATACAAACTAAGAGGATGTGGTGGTGATTGGAGTTAAAGCAGCTGCTCCTTAGGGAGGGAGGGCTAACACAGCAACAACCACTCCTTCAGAGGGGATGAACCTCATGAGCATCTTTTTTGAGTTTTTGCAGTAGAACAAGTTTTAGAAAGACTTGCATGATGCCTATAGTGGCTCCTATAGGAGAAACAACAACCATTACAGTAATAGTGGAGGAGGCTCCACCACAAAAAAGTGTAAGGAAGTAGGTGGTGGCACCCTCAAGCTCACCAGTGGTGAAGAAAGTTGGTGCAGAGGAGTCACCCTCCAAAGTTATTACTATGGAGTAGGTGAAGAAATTGATTTCCTCTCAAAAGGAGTCCTCTCACATGTAGGAGGAGCTCAAAATTCCTTCCAGAGAGAATCAATGAAAAGTCGTACCCAAAAGGGTATGTTCCTCCTTAGATCATAAAATTGAATGGAAAGGGTGAAAGACCAAGAGATCACTTGAAACTGTTTGTAGAATACCTAGGTGTGCATGGAAATGATAAGGACTTGAAGCTGCGAGAGTTCTAAAAAATTTTCACTGAAAAATCATCCAGGTGGTACTCCCATTTGGCGTCAAATAGCATTCCCACCAGGGAAGAGATGGATAGGCCATTTTTGCAAAAGTTCTTTTTGGTAAAGGATGAGTTCACGCTGAGACATATTTCATCGGAGGTGTAAAATCCCGTTGAGGAGCTATTGCACTATATCAAACGCTTTCTACAAAGAGCATTGGATGTCCAAGAAGATGTAGCAGAGGTCAAATTATTGCAAATCTGTGTTGAGGGGCTGTTGGAGGAATATGAAATTCACTTGGCCAATGAGACCAGATATGTAACATTTAAAGAGATCATGCAAGAGTCTAACAACATGATCATCAAACCCAAGCCCCAAAGGTGACCTAAGTGCCTCTAACATCGAGAAGATTTTAAGTCTCCAGATGACAAATAATGAACTATGTAGATATAATCCCTAGAGACAAGAAGGTAGGCCAACAGTTCAAAAGAAATAGTCCAACAGGAAAAAGGAATTTTTGTGATGACTTTCCACCACCATTAGCCTGCAGCGTAGTAGAGGCTATGGACTATTACAGCACATTAGCGCATAATAGAGATACCAACAATGGTAGAAAAAACATATGTCGTGTTTTGTGAGTTGCATCAAAGAGTTAAGCATGATACTAAAGACTATTTATATTTGAATAGAATAATTGGTGAGTAGGTCGCCAATGGCACTTTGTAAATCCCATTAGTATATGTTAATGAAAATATTCTGTTAGCTCACCACTATGGCACAACAAACATGATGGGAGCATATAATGAGGAGGTATCCCAAGAGACTGAAGGGTAGTGGAGTAATGAAATAAAATGTGATGAATGGCTAGCTGACTTGGACAAAGAAGAGGAGGAAAATGAATGGGGCAAGTGAATAAGTCTCCCAAGAGGAGGAGGGGATGTAGTCCTTGCTCTAGATGAAGGGGGGACATTATAGGCATTATATATGTGTAATAAACAAGAATATGACGTTAAAATTAATTTAGAATGTTCAACTATTGTGAGGATCCCAAAGTACAAATGGTTCTTGAACCAGATTGGAGTAAAGCATGATACTAAAACAATAATCAACAGTAAAATCTTAGAAGCAGTCCAGCAATGAGGGGGTCCCTCTCTAAACTGGAATGGTACTATAGGAAGGTTGATCAAGAGGTACACATCTGAAGTGGTGTTCTCAGAAGCAGACATGCAGGTACCTTATTTACATAATCATTATTTGTAAGTGACATCCCTAATTAATGGAATTAGTTTTCTGGGGGAACTGATGGAAGGGGAATTGATCAATATCATGTCCATAAGCACATTGTACGAGACCGTTATTTCCTAAAAACGATTATGCCAGTGTCACTAGTAATTTTGGGCTTTGATAATATGAGGATGCAATCACTTGGATACGTGAATGTTAGGATCAAGTCGGGAAGCTTCTCATCCCACATCAAGTTTAATGTTAGAAATACCAACAACAGTTACCAACTTCTAATAGGACGAGTGTGGATGTACACACATGGGATAGTTTCAGCAACATTCCACTAGTGTGTAAAAACAAACATTTGTGGAACACAGATTATGGTCAAAGATACTAAAAGGCCATTTTTGGTTAAAGAGGCCCACCTAGTTGATGCAGTAATTTATACTGAGTTGGATGAAGAAAGAAGGAACCTGATCAGGGCAATAGAGGATTCCCACGTGGCTATAGAATGTGCTCAGCTCAAGAGACCAGTGCATGAGAGATTAGGACAGTGAGTGTACCCTTATGAAGTAAATATGAGGCAAGGCCATTAGGACTTGTAAGAAAATTATTTATCCCAATATGAAGGTAATCTACCGTTTATAACGGTCTGCACAAGCGACTTTTAGGGACAAAAGCATTGACCTGGTGCCTAAATGTTTTATGGTTGATGAGTCGCATTTAAGGAGCGAAATGAAGTTCCATAATGTATGCAGGATGGGACACATGAGTAACTCCAAGAGTTGGAGGAAATAAATATGAAAATAAAAGGGGCTAATGAGCGGACCATCTTTATTTCCAAGAGCTTGAGTCTGAAGTAGCGGGAAGAGATCACCATCTTAGTCAAGAAATTTACAAATGTGTTCGCGCGGAAATATACGGAGATTCTTGTGATAGATCCGAAGGAGATCTCCCATAAGTTGAATGTTTTGCCAATGAGACAAGGCACACAAATCAACAAAGATGAACTAGACTTAAAGATCAAGGTAGAAGTAGAGAATCAACTCGTAGAAGGATTCATCAAACATATCTAACACCCTATATGGCATTAAAGTATTATTCCTGTAGCAAATAAGGACAAGAATGGATACGGGACTGTGTTGAGTTTAAAGACGAATCATGCTTACCCGAAGGATGAATTCCCAATTTACTAGCATTGACAGCCTATTGGATGTTATTGTTGTCCATGAAATGTATAGTCTCATAAATGGGTATGTGGGATATAAACAGATTAGAATGGATCCAGTTAATGCTAAAAATATTGCTTATCGAACACCTCTAGGAAATTTTCACTATACAGTCATGCCATGTGGACTGAAAATTGCAGGTGCCACCTATCAGCGCACGATGATGGCTATATTTCATGACTTATTTCATGATATATTGGAACTTTATGTGGATAACTTGATGGTGAAGTCCAATAGGGAAAGTAAGCATGTGCAAGATTTAAGGTTGGTGATCAAGAGATGCAGCAAATACAGGATGAAGATAAATCCCCTCTAAATGTGCCTTTGGCATAACAAAAGGAAAGTTTCTAGGCTTAGTAGTGAATAGACAAGGGGTGAATATTGATGAGGGGAAACACAAAGCCATTTTGATGATGCCATTGCCAAAAAGTCAAAGACAACTCAAGGGATTCTTGTGGAAGGTCTCCTACCTTAGAAGGTTCATACCATCCTTGGCGGAGGTCACCCATCCTTTTACCCCTCTAATAAAGGAGAAAGCCAAGTGGATCTGGGGGAGGAATAGAAGAAAGTCTTTAAGAAGATAAAAGTGATATTAAACTCCCTGTCAACATTCATACAACTAAAAGCAGGTACACCATTATTTCTCTATTTGACTCCAACAAAAAGGCCCATAGGAGCCTTACTTGCTTAAGAAAAATTAAGAACAGAGTGGCCAGTATACTACTTATCGCAAGTAATCTAAAAAATAAAATCTCGATATACCAACATTGAGAGGCATTGTCTATCCTTGGTTTTTATCGCAAAGAAGCTAAGATATTATCTGTTTGCTTTTACTGTTCACATTATCACCAAGTGTGACACTATAAAGTATCTCTTAGCATTAACCATCCTAATGGGGAAAGAATCAAGATGGTTGATATTATTTGAATATGGGCTGAAGTGTGTGGACCCAAAGTTTATCAAGATCCAAGTACTAGCAGATTCGTTGGCTCATTTTTCCAATCAAAACTTTGAGCCTCCTAGAGAGAAATTTCCATTGAGAATTTTCAAGCTTGCTTAACGGATGATATGGAATAGTGGAAGATGGAATTTTATGGCCTTTGTACCCAAGAGACAGGCGGGTTTAGGAACATCCTCTCAAATGGGAAAGAAAAGATCACTCTGTCTTTCAAGCTAGATCTCAAATGCTCCAACAATAAGGCTGAATATGAAACCCTCATACTTAGTTTGCTAGAGGCACTAAGAAGGCAAATCAGAGTATTGTGTACAAGGTAACTCCAACTTAGTTATGAAATAAGTTAATGGAGAGTTTACCCTTAATCATTCCAACCTAGACCCATACAGGTCGATCATTCAAAGATTGCTTAGTTAGTTTTTCAAAAGTAATGATAGAATGACACACGTGAACAATGAATAGGCACCCAGACGCTTTGGCCATAATATCTCATAAATTAGAAATAGAGGAGCAGGAGGACACCATCACAGTCTGGTGGAGGACATTTTCAACAACAGTGAAATCATTGTTCACAGGAGAAGAGCTGGAGGATTGGAGATGCCCAATAGTGAAGCAGTTAGAGACAAGAGAAGGTGTCACTTTCTCCAAGGGACACTTTTGATTAGGCATAAATATTGTATATTTATCCCCTTAATTTTGGTACATTTGTGAACCCGAGTGATGCAATTGATATGGATTTAACTCAAATTTGTGTTACTAACCTTATTTGGCAAGTATTTCGTGTTTTGTGTTTCTCCTATGTGTTTTACAGGTTAATTATGCAAGTGGTGCAAAAGAGAAATCAAAACAATGAAAGAAAAGCTAGGAAGGAAAGTTCAAGGGTAATTTGTTAATTCTGCAGCTGGATCCCGGAGGAGGAGTCAACTGGAAAGTCGAAAATCTTGGAACAAAAAGAACTATGGAAGAAACGACATCCAAATCCGAGTTCTGGTTGAAGAGTTATGATCAATTGAAGTTGAGGAAAAATCAAAAAAGAAAAGAAGAAAACATGAGAAAAATTCAAAGTGTTGAAATGAGGAAAAAGGCACCTAAAACCAGTGAAAATTCCCAAACCCAAGTCGAACCGGTTTGAAGTCAGACCGGTTCGGGGTACCTATGAACTGGTTCGAGGGTCCTGATGCGCGAAATTGCTCCTTTATTCTGATTGGCCCAAAGAGTTCCATTAGGTTACAACTCATTCTAAAATGTATTTGTACGAAGCAAATAACTTAGGAAAGGGAATTCTGGATAGTTTTTCATAGTTTTTGATAGATAAAAAGGTAGAAGATCATCTAGGAACATAGTTTGAGTTATTGGCTTCAAGATTGATTTATTCTGGGTTTGTTTTCAAGTTTTGATCCAAGTTTCATTCCTCTTATTATTATTCTTGCATGGTTATTTCCCTTACTTGATTCAACCAATTTCTGTGTTCATAACACTTATTTTCATGTTTTAATATAGTTTTATCATGAGTTCTATCACATGCTACGTAATTATTTCATGCATCATTCAGTTTAACAGGTCCGGGTAGTTTTAAAAGGGTCGGGATGCATGAACTCAACCTGATGTGTTAGTTACATGTGTATAAAATTAATCCTCTGAATTTCATGATTTATTACGATCGTATTGCGTATCAACACAGTCATTGTAGATATTTGGATCTCGTTTGCTTCCGGGTAATCAGTATGCTTTAGAATGCAATGGGAGTGTCGCTATCGCGTGTACCGATTTACTCATCCTCTGATTAAGTATGGTGCGGGCTTGAACCTCATATACGTAATGCTTGGGAGTACTAAATTATGGGTATAATTAATCACTTAAATTTATGATTAGTTTTATACCTACAATACACTAGGGTTGAAGGATTGTATTCCTTTCCTGTTTTCTTCATCATATAGTTCAAGTTTTAAGTCATTCATCATTATTATTTTAGGTAATTTAGAATAGTCGCATTCAATTCATACTTTAGTTCATTAAATAAATATTTTCAAAATTTCATTTATTTGTAGTCCATTCCCAAAACCAATCATCTTTGCTTTTTCGTTAGAGTCAGAGTTAGGATTCCTTCGTCTGTCCAACGTCGTCACAACTTTGTTGTCCTATTTCCCTTAGGATCAATACCTGAATTATCGAATTATTACTTGAGCGACAGGATTGCACTTGAGCCTAGAGAGTACGCACTTCTGAGACACATTCTTAGTCACGTCAACTTTATTTTAAAAGCACTGGGGGTTCCTATTAAGGTGTGTGGGAGATGAAGAAGCAAGAAAAAGGCTGGAAGCAATGCACAAGAGGAATTGTCCGGATATTAACATTTCCCTTTATTGGCGACTACGGTAAGGGGGCAATTTTTGTCCCACTATGAGCATCGAGGTTACTCGTCTGCACAAGGGCTAATTAAAGTACCAAACCCAGTCCGATTAACTAGTAGATGCCAATTTTGTGAAATTTTTTATGATTATAGACAACCCTACATAGCCTACCTTAAAGATGGGGAGCTATAAACTAAAAGGGTAAGATGAGATCTTTTTGAAGAAAAGGGATGCCCGTTTCTACTTGGTGGAAGGGGAGCTCTACATGGGAGAATACAACAAGAAGGCACTACAATGCATGACCAAGGGAGATGTGGAGAAGGTATTGAAAGAGGCTCATGAGACTTCCCACATGTGGGGCGCTAAGTTGTACGACCAATTGATGATGTTGGGGTATTATTGTCCAACAATGTAGGCTGATTATATCAATTTTATGAAAAACGCGTAGGGAATGCCAAGTATATGGAAACATGGTCCATGCATCTTCAGTAAGGTTGCAAAGTCTAGCAGCCCCTATCCTTTTCACACCTGGGCATTTAATTTGGTAGGTAAGATGAGCCTAGCTTCTCATAGCAAAGCCTTCTTTATTATTACTACCAAACTGTATACCAAATGGGAAGAAGCAATCCCGTTGAGAAGGGTAACTGTTCAAGTGGTGACATAAATTACTAGAGAATATATAATATGCAGATTTGATATTCCGAAGGTCATTATGATAGATAATGTAAAATAATTCATACGCAAAGAAATAGGGCTCCTAAAAGATAAATACAAGATTGTTTATAATAGTTCAACTATCTTGTATCCTAAAGGGAATGGCCAAGAAGAGGCTACAAATAAGAAGCTGCTAAATATCCTAAAAAAGATGCTTAAAGAAATACGAGGGGCTAGGGGTTAAAGTTATCAATGGTGTTATGGGCCGACAGAACTTCAAAGAGAAAGCCAACAAGGTTTACTCCTTTCTCTTTGGTCTATGGGGCTGAAGTTATCCTACCAGTGGAATTGACAGTACCGTCAGCTAGAGTGACTCTAAGTAATGGCCTCATACCCGACCCTAGGCTTGTACAACTAGAAACTCTGTATGAGCATCGAAATAAGGTTAAAGAAAATTTCAAAGTTCATACCCAACCACTGTTTAGGGCTTATAAGAACCTCATTAATCCTAGAGAGTTTCAAATAGGAGACCTAGTCTTGTGAGCATCCACTCTTCACTTGAGAACATGTTTTACTCAAATTTTAAGCTAAAATTGGAAGTATTATTCGTGATACAAGGAGTGGGGAAGTTAGGTTATTTCTAGATATCAGAACCTAAGAGTGAATGCATTCAGTCTATTAACTATACGTGGTTAAAAAATTACTATGACTAAATTTTCAAAGTCTTCTTTTTTATGATTTCAAATAGTTTCTCTAATATAGATATTCCTTTTGTAAAAGAAATCTTGAGCACGAAATCAATGTAAACAACATGGACAAGTGATATCTCACACAAATGAATGAATATAAATTCTTTTAACTAGCCACACTTGAGAATTTTTTCAGTTATATGTATTTGTTTCCAACATCTTATGAGCACCCACTCTCTAATAAGCTGCGAGTGGTTACACCCAGATTTACCAACCAATTACTTTTTCCCAAAACTAAGAAAGAAATATATGTTTTCTTGTAGGTAAAACAGATTTTGACTCTCGAAGTTTATGAGAGGATTTTGAATATAAGGAACTTTACTCATTATAATTGAGGGTATATATATCCAAAAGGTAAAGTATAGTGAACAAAGTCCCTTTATTTATAACATTTTAAACCCCCGAGAGAACATGGGGGTTACGATTTTCTCTTCAGTCATGGTCAAATTAAAGAATTAACAGATTTCTTTATTTTATCTTAAGAACAAGTTTTGAAAAGTGATGTGCTATCTTTGCTATTGTTCTATTAATTTTTTATTCGATTATTTTGGAATATAGAGAGTGAGTCAACCCCTGCACTAAGTCATTTCGTAAAAAAAAGTTCTAGATGGAATGCGGAACAGGTACCCAATGAGTTAAGCGAAATTTTAATAGGGAATTTTCTAAGATCATGTGAAAATACTCCCACGAAAAAGGGGAGAAGTTCACAGCAAATAGATACAGATCTAAACATAAATAATGCAAAAAAGAGATGAAGATATACATCTGGAAGAAAAATGTTTGTTCCTACTAAAGTAGAAGACTCTTCTAAAAAAAGAGAGGTCTTTACATTTTCAAGAAAAACGAAGTGTACATAGAAAAATAAAAAAAAATCCTTCCCTAAGAAAACATAAACTAGATAAAATAAAAGGAAGGTTCTCTTGTGAGTGTAAGTCAGCATACGAGGGGCCAACCTCCTGAATAAACTCTTCCTCTTGCTTAGTCTGGCAGGCCTCGTCTTCAAAGTCACTAGCCATAACCTTAGCCATTTTTTCCTCAAGCAACTGAATCTGACCATGCACCCTAGTGGTCTCAGCATCACATTGTTGGACTCTAGTCTTCCTAGACGAGTGAGGCTTCATCATCTTCTTGAAAATGGAACTAGTAAAATGATAAACGACTTCATCAAGACATGCCAACTTGAAATGATAAAAACTCTAAAGGTCATGAAGGTCCTGTAAAAATAGTCCAATCTTCGTGCTAGTAAGATCAATAAGAGTAGTGGATAAGAAATTGTGAATATGGTTGGCGAGAGCCTTCAAGTTATATATAGTGAGGCTATTAATGTCGAGGACGCTCTGGGATGTGAAGGTCCTTAGATGATGCTTAGGAATCATATCTAATATCTCCCGTTCATGGCTCCTGAATCTCTTTGGCTAGTCCTTGGGCTATAAGTCTTTCATGAAGATCTCAGGAGCCTCCACTTAATATCATTGATCGAGTGTGAAAGGTGCGCGCGTGTAAAGTGCGCAATCGTTGTTTTCGTTTCGCCTACTCGATACAAAAACCTAAATTTTGACTACACTCAACTGGTGAGTATAGCGGTAAGTCGGGTATCGAAAGATCCACTGGGACGAGATATTAGAATTTATAAGATTGTGTTCCGAAATAAAAATGTAAAAACTGATTACAAACTAAAAGAAAAGATGAATGAAAGGGAAATGTTTATCTAGGCGACTGAAATTAAATTAGATTAAGAAAGCGAGTAAAACTATAGGTTGCGTCGAATATCCCTCACCCGAGTTAATTTGTATAAAATGGTCACATGGGTCGACGAGTTATTACAAATGCGTCTCGTTTCGACAGTTAATTAAATCAAGGGTTGTCACACCCCTAAATCCTCATGAAAGCCTAATAAGATTTTGGCATCAACAAATATCCCGGAAATTACGCGCGAGAGGTCATAAGCATGGGACATACATGATATGTCCCGTCAAATCTCCTAGGCGTAATAACTAGTACAACGCACCCGAAATAGAACCGTAAACACTATAATCAAAGCAAAGCAACACGTTAACTCGAGTGAGTTCCATTTAAACACAACCTAATTTAAATTACCTAGAAAGCATGTTAAAAATGCGGTAAATGGAAAGAGATAAATAAACGCGATAAATCTACCTAGAAAGCAAGTAAAGAAAGCATGTGAATCTAATTAACAAAGCATGTAAACTTAACTAGAAAGCAAGAATGAAGTAAATACAAACTATATTAAAATGGAGAGGATGATGAATAGTTCAACATTCAATCCAAACGGGGTGTCAAACCAAGAACAATTGAAGAAGAACTCTCCAAAACCCTCAAACCCTAACCTATTCTAACCTAAAATATATCCTAAAACATTTATATATGTTTATTACATCAAAAAATGCTATTTATAGTAAGTGGGAATTAAAATAGAAAAGAAAAGAGAAAAGAAAATAAAGGCCAAAATATCTGCTGAAAACAGGGGATCGATCGATCGACCCCTTTGGTCGATCAATCGATCATGAACAAAATATCCACTATTGACAAGGATAGATCGATCGATACTTTTGATCAATCAATCGATCAAGCAGGGGTGAGCCAAGGCATCCTACTGCATTTCCCTTTTCTTTCTCTTCTCCTCCTTTTTTGGTTTCAATGCTTTTCTCTTCCTCCAAAAGTGTCATAACTTCTTCGTTAGGGATCCGAATCGTGCACCGTTCATGGACACACGAAGCTTGCGAGGAGGGATACAAATTCCGTGTAGATGTTGGGCGAGGTACCCAAATTGTGAATTGACCAAATTCCCCTTGAATGAGAGATTGCATACAGAACTTGAGCGGAATGCGTCCGAACTCCATACTTAGTACCTAAATACCTACAAAAGCCCAATTATACCTCATATAGCATGTTAACAATATAAACCGAGGTTGTCTGGTTAACGGGCTTAAATATAGATATTAAGGCACCCAAGGGGGCTAAAATGCGTAGGTTGGAGGGATGAAATACGCAATATTTGCGTATTATCACACCCCATAACTTACACATTGCTAGTCCCTAGCAATGAAATAGGATGCAACAAAAACAACAAGTAAACCAAAACATGAGATAGTACAAAAGTATGGTATAAACGCATAAGGCCACTTTCGCGGGTGATTCGATTCCATTTAGCGTATGCAATAAGCCGTTAAACTCCTAGGTCACCCTAGTGGATGAGTGTCATCTCGTGAGGGTTTTCAGGGATGGTACCCACAAACATCACATGGTTTCCCCAAAATAGGCCCAAACCAACATGTGATAAGCCCAATAATAACGAAAAGGATTTCATACACATTATTAGCACATTGAACGAATTCAAACAAAAGTCTGAATCATTGACATTATAGAATGCACCTCATAGAATTGAAACCTTAAAATGTGGGAGGGGAGTGAGCACATGCAAAGTGTAATTTAGAAAAAAAATTATATAAACCGGATAATGATTAAAGTAAGCATAAATTAAATCCTCACGGGCATTACACTCATCAAATGAAATTCACTTGAAACAGGGAGGTAACACACGGAACATGCGGGCTAATGAGTAAATGTAAATGGAAACTAGGCCGCACACATTTCACAAATGAAGAACGCTATATATAAACTGAAAAACCATAATCTCAATGAAAGATACCGCACACTAAAGGAGGAGAAATGTATTTTCACAAATTATCAAAACTATTTCAACTTTTAAATTACATCAACCTAAGATCACATAGGACTTTAATAGGGTTGTAATGTAGGCTAGGGTAGGGTACGAAATGAAGGAATGTATGTACAGATTCAAGGTGTTCGGAATGAAAAATCGGGATAATGGAAGAATGCGGGCAATATCAAAATTGGAAAATAAGTTCCAAAAAGGCATTGAATATATCATCGGGGAGAGTAATCAAAGCTTATTGAACACTATACACAATTTACATATTTCGCTTTCTTTTTTTTCTTCTTTTTCTAATTTTTTCTTTTATTTTCTTTTGCTTTTTGCTTTCTCTTTTTCTTCACTTTTTCACATCTTTCTTTTCTTTAGTTTTCATACTCTCATATGCCAAAATTGCAACCGACATCACAACAACAACATTCAATCCCAAGTAACATTTCAAAGAAAGGTATGGAAAGTGTATATATGGGCTAAAAACTCGAATGCGGAGTTGGTATGGATTGGGGTATGAAATGAAAGGCTAATATTTAGGCTCAATGGGGTTGACGAGAGTAAACATATAAGGGTGAGGTCAAGGCTAATATGGGTGATATAAAAAAGAATGCCTATGATCATTTCCAAAAGTTTACGCAATTCTCGAGTCCAAACAATATATGAAAATCATGATCCAGTAACACATTTCAAGTATGAACTCAATTAATGAACGATTAAATGAAAGAATAGAGAGATTACCAACGAATTCAACGTTTTCAATGAAAAAAGAATAGTGTATACACTCATAAATGACGAAAGGTACAACGCTTACTCTCTGTAAGTATATACAATGCAACAAAATATTACCAAGTTATAAAAATCTTAAACCAAATCAATAGAATGATAAAAGTGCATGTGCTCATGGGATTAAAGTTTAATTCATGAAGTTATGCACAATATGAATAATGGAGACTAAAGTCTAGTAACTTCTAAAATCGAGAGCATGCATCGTTGGGTTGTCTATTGGATGGGGCATTTATTGAAATTTATCATCGAAAACAAAGGCTAAAAGCCCAAAAAAGGAGAAAAAAAAAAGAAAATCATTTTGAAATTTTTAATTTTTCTAAGAAAAGAATACTAAGTAACTAACATGTGAGCAAAAAAATGGACTAAATAAAGAAATGGATAGAATATCCCACACCCCCTAACTTAAAACTTGACATTGTCCTCAATGTTAATTAAGAACCTAGTTAAAGAGAGGAAAAGAGCGATATTACCCAAAATCGGAGCGATCCCCATAAGAACGAGTCCAAAGAATCTACAAAACAAGTTAGTACCAACAATAGCAAAAACAAATAACAAAAAGTTAACTAATTAAAAAAGACTAAATTAAAAAGGAAACAAAGAATAAAGAAAAAAAGAATAAAAAGCTAACTATATACAACCTACTATTTAGGCCTCACACTAACTATACACTAGAAGTATAAATAGTTGAGGTTCCACCATAAAAACGATTTGACTTTGGAGTATAACCGGTGTACCCTCACATACAAGCATGCCCTCCGAAAAATATGAATTTCGTTTTAACAACGGAAGGCATGTGTAAGGCGAAAGAAAGGAACCATCACCAATTAAAAGTTTTGGAGGGACGATGGGGGGTTTGGATTGAACGGGTGACAAAAACATGTGGGGACCGAGAAAATCCGAATACCCTCCCAATGATTTTGAAATTGGAATGGGAGGCGGCACACACGAAGGCACAAATGCGATCATGGAAGGCGACTCGAGAAAGTACTCCTTATCGGCGAAAAAGTTTAAAACATTAAAGTTTGAAACTGAATCATCGGGTACTTGTGACGATGTGATAATAGAGAATGAAAATGGGGATGAAAGAAATTCAAACTCATGAGATGAATCATCATCGCATGAAGTTTGAGTTTCGAAGGAAATAATACCATTTTCAATGAAATGTTCTTCTTTGGGAGCCAAAGAAAGAAATCATTTCATTGCAAATAGATATTACGTCATTTTCATCCTCACTTTAAATATCTATTATGCAATGGGAAAAGTCAAGAATAGTTTGTTCCAAATTAGGCACAAGTACCTCATTTGGTTCAAAACATTCCTCGACTTCGAAAGTCTCTGAAGCAAAATCGTCATCGGACTCAAAAAGTAAATCCAAGTCATGTTCCCACGAATGATTTTCTTCCTGATAACGATTTTCAAGTTTCTCATTTTCATACATATGCAAACCCTCACCGAATGTCATGGGTCGAGGTGCGGATAGATGAAAATGGGAACTTTGAAAATTATCATCAGACTTAAACGAAACCTCTTTATTTTAGGAATTTTGAAAACTATTCGAATTCATTTCAAAATTCCTATTATAAGGAGGTAAAGGCCCAAAATCATTATCATCATCATCAAAATTCCAATAACCTAAATTTTGACTTTCGTTATACTCGCCCAAAGTCATATTTGAATTTGTTATACTTTGGGATTCTAAGTATTCACCGAAAGCCATAGGTTTGCGTGAATTTTGAGAATTATAACAATGATTACCGAAATAATTGGAATAAGACATGCTAACCCCAAAAATGGCTCAAGTGTCGGATTCCACAAAGTAAGTGCATGTGGGAAAAATTCGAGCGTTTCTAAGTGATCAAATGTGGAAGTCCTGTAAAAAAGGTTAGAAAAAAATACAAATAGAAAGAAAATACTATGAAATACTAAATCAAATAAAGTCTAAAACAAATAAGTCCCCGGCAACGGCGCCATTTTGATCGATCCATTTTGATTGAGTGTGAAAGGTGCGCGCATGTAAAGTGCGCAGTCGTTGTTTTCGTTTCGCCTACGCAATACAAAAACCTAAATTATGATTACACTCAACTGGTGAGTATAGCTGTAAGTCGGGTATCAAAAGATCCACTGGGATGAGATGCTAGAATTTATAAGATTTAGTGTTCCGAAATAAAAGTGTAAAAAGTGATTACAAACTAAAAGAGAAGATGCATGAAAGGGAAATGTTTATCTAGGCGAGGGAAATTAAACTAGATTAAGAAAGCGAGTAAAACTATAGGTTTCATCGAATATCCCTCACCCGAGTTAATTTGTATAAAATGGTTACATGGGTCGACGAGTTATTACAAATGAGTCTCGTTTCGACATTTAATTAAATCAAGGGTTGTCACACCCCTAAATCCTCATAAAAGCCTAATAAGATTTTGGCGTCAACAAATATCCCGAAAATTATGCGCGAAAGGTCGTAAGAACGGGACATACATGATATGCCCCGTCAAATATCATAGGCGTAATAACTAGGACAACGCACCCAAAATAGACTCGTAAACACTATCACCAAAGCAAAGAAATGCGTTAACTCGAGTGAGTTCCATTCAAACATAACCTAATTTAAATTACCGAGAAAGAATGTTAAAAACGCGGTAAATGGAAAGCGGTAAATAAACGCAATAAATCTACCTCGAAAGCAAAAAAAGAAAGCATGTGAATCTAATTAACAAAGCATGTAAATTTACCTAGAAAGCAAGAATGAAGTAAATACAAACTATATTAAAATGGAGAGGATGATGAATAGTGTAACATTCAACCCAAATGGGGTGTCAAACCAAGAACAATTGAAGAAGAACTCTCCAAAACCCTCAAACCCTAAGCTATTCTAACCTAAAATCTATCCTAAAACATTTATATATGTTTATTACATCAAAAAATGCTATTTATAGTAAGTGGGAATTAAAATAGAAAAGAAAAGATAAAAGAAAATAAAGGCCAAAATATCTGCTGAAAATAGGGGATCAATCGATCGACCCCTTTGTTCGATCGATCGATCATGAACAAAATATCCACTGTCGACAAGGATCGATCGATCGATCCTTTTGATCGATCGATCGATCAAGAAGGGGTGAGCCAAGGTAGCCTACTGCATTTCCCTTTTCTTCCTCTTATCCTCCTCTTTTGGTTTCAATGCTTTTCTCTTCCGTCTAAAGTTCCGTAACTTTTTTGTTAGGGATCTTAATCGCGCACCGTTCACAGCCACTCGAAGCTTGCGAGGAGGGCTACAACTTTCGTGAGATGTTGGGCCAGGTGCCCAAACTGTGAATTGACCGAATTGCCTTTGAACGTGCGATTACGTATGGAACTTGAGCGGAATGCGTCCGAACTCCATACTTAGTACCTATATACATACAAAAGCCCAATTATACCTCATGTAGCATGTTAACAATATAAACCGAGGTTTTCTGGTTAACGAGCTTAAATATAGAGATTAAGGCACCCTACGGGGCTAAAATGCGTAGGTTCGATAGATGAAATACGCAATATTTGCGTATTATCAATCATTATAACCTATATTCATATAATCATGCTCAGAATGAAGAAGAGAAGACTCCTTGGCATATCCTTCCCCTTCAGCCCCATCAGATTGAGTGGCCTCAGAATTGGTTCCATCATCATTAGCTGCCTCCACGGGCCAACTCGCATGATCCTAAAAATAAAAATATGAAGAATATATAAGGAGAGGAAAATGAGTAGATAAAAAACTTCAACTAGAAAGGAAATAGAAAAGAAAAAAATAAGGAAGAGAATGAACTTACCCCAGGGCCAAAGGGGTGAGCATGTTGCCAATGAACCTGGAAGGTCCTCCTTGATGTGCTATGTTTGAACTAGTAAAGAAGGAGAAAATTGATATTAATAGAACAATTTCTCATCAGAAAGCAAGACTCTAAAAAAATAAGATATTCAAAGTTAAATCAGGTATGATAGTATAATACCTGAGGAGTGTTCCCCATAGTGCTCACAGCTTGTTCCACATATATGGAAACACTTTCCTCACTAACCAAAAAATAAGAAAATAGGGATATGATGGTTGGTACTTGACCAATAATAGCAAAATTGAAAAAAAAGGGCGAGAAAACATAAAGGAGTGAATAAGTACGATAGTATAGTATTTCACACAAAACAATGCTCCCAAACTGTTCCACAATCATTGAAACGCTCACACCACAAACCTGAGAATAAGGAAACAAAGATGTGTTAGCAATTACTGCACAGAAAAAATAAGCTTGAAGTAAATATGTGTTGGAATGAGTAACTGAGGAGTCACCTCAATAGTTCTCACAGTATGTCCCGCATATAAAGGGACTTCAACGGTATCAGCCTGTAAAGAAATAAGGAATAAGTCACCAAGATATCTTACACAGTAGAGAGTAAGAAGGGTTAAGTACCAAGAATAATAGTATACTTGAGAAGTATCTAACAGGGATGTACTTAAGGGTAGGCTCACACGAGGGTCCACGGTAATAGGGATCTGCAAGGGGATCACCTAGAAAGGAATAGAAAATCATGACCAAAATGCCCTTAAATAAAATAATAAGTGCATAAAATAAAAAAGAAGAAAGAAAATACATGAAGTGGAGTGGAAGTTGAGCTGCTTATTTGATCACCATCTACAATGATAGCCAGTAATGAAGCGTTGATGCTAGCCTGAGATATAAATAAACACAAAATGAGACACAACTCAAGTGAAGTATAGAACCACAAGTTATTGAAATCTAGAAATAGTAATATTAAGTAGCCAAAAACTAGGAGGGGGAAAATGGCTCAGATCAACCATGGAGGTCGAAAGGATACCCATACCATCCTGTCAGCAAGCAAACTTGTTAGAAATAAAAGGTGAGAAAGAGGAGAAATGACAAAGGCCATGTTATTGATTATGTATGTAGAGACACGGGCCTGTGAAATAGTCCCACTTGAAGCCCTAGATTTGGGGACTTTATTTATAAGGATGCAAACCCAGGGGATAGATATCCTCCAGAGGGTAGTAAACTAGGAATAACAACCCCAGTGGGAAAAAGTATTCCCTCACTGGTAGAAGGGACACTTCAAAGGGGACCCTTCAAAATAAATTAGACAAAACAAAGATAAAATAGTGATGTTTATAAACATAAGTTAAAATATATGCAAAAAAATGCTAAAAAGTACATCTAAAGGTGTAGTAGTAGAAGGAACAACTAAGGAACTACCCATTAGAGATGAGGCAGGAGGCCTGCAAGGGGGACTGGGGGCTACAATCACCTATCATAAAGGCAAAAATATAGAAGTATATTCATCAGAATAAGTTAAGAGCCAGTAGGTAATAAGACTTAAGGATATTTGGAAAGATTGATGAATACCTTCAACGAACGAGAGGACATAGAATATCCCCTTGTATTAGTAAAGAACACAGTGAAAGTTGTAAAATAAAGAAAGATAGAAAATGTTAAAGACAGTTGACGATTAAGAAAATATATAAGTCTCAAAGTTTTATGGACAAACTTCTCTATCAAGGCCTAAGGACGAGACAAGCATAGATTTCCTTTCAGGAAGGAAAGGTGCTTAAGTAAGTAGGGGAGGGGCAGACGAGGGGGTGGCCCTCACCTCTGAGGGGCCACTTGTCCCCATGGAAGAAATATTTTCAAAGAAGAAAAGTTAAAGTTAGAAAATACATTGAAAACTCAGGTAAGAGAAAGTAAAGTAAAGACAATAAAAAGAACTTACAATGTTTGGTTGAAGGGATTTCCCATAAGGCAGCTACCCAGTAGTTGGGCTAGTGGTGGAAGGAAAGTAGATCATATAATCATGATCACAGTTAGAACCTCTTGAAGCTGATAAAAAAGCACAAGCGAGTGACCTTGGTGGTAGTCAATAACATCAATGTCATTTGAAGAAGGAATGTTGTCATCATAGGAAATGGGAGTTTACATAATCAATAAGTTCCTCTTCAAGTGAGCAAGATGAGGAACAATCTTTTGAAATATCATAACTAGAAGTTTCACTAGGTAAAAAAGGAGTAACTAGAGTACCTTCTGCGAGATGGTGTATGAGAGGTACTATTTATGAGAAGGAATGCCCAATGCCTCATATACTTGCTCGTGCAAGATTTGAAGTGTCTCCTCAATCCCAAGAATGTCAATGTCTGACTCTTAGTCTGGTATGATCGAGGGAACAGTGGGCTCAACCACTTTCTTCTTCGTCTTCTTCTTCTTCTTCTTTCTTGCTCGAGTCCTCACAGTTGAAGGAGGAGGAGCAATTTTCATTACCTTGGCTGGAATAAAGTTTGACACATCTGTGTCCGGGTGTTTTCTTTTTAAGGGGACCTTAGGCTTGGCCTTACCTTTTTCATTTTCTTTAGATAGTTAGGGCTCAGGATATTTTTCATAGATAGACTCCTCATGCAAAGGTCTCACTATAATAGGAGTGACCAGCTCGAGGGGAGTCGTTGACATAGTATTGCAAAATCACAATTCCTTTTTTTTTGGGGGGGGGGGGGGGGGGGGGGGTTACCCAAATATTTGTCATTATTGGGAATCTTGGTAGGAATTGTTTTATGGGGCACATTTTTTATATAATTCTTGATAAGAAAAATATGTCATTGCCACAAAGAAACCAACAAAGCTATCAGTTCTCTAGATCATCCCCTCAAAATGAAAGTTGGTATATGCCTCCAAATATAACTCTGTGGGCGAGTGGCTTGAGGGATAAGTGGGGTTCTGAACTTCTTGATCGTAACCAAATTGCCTCCTCACTCATTCAGAGTGATAAAACTCAACCCCTTAACCAAGTTTAGCTGGTAGGGTAAGCACGCAAGGCAGAATGATAGCCATAACAGATATATGGGGGCAGTCTTTTACTAACTCCAAATCTATAGGACGATGAAACATATCATCTAAAGTTATGAAGAAGCCCCATGAAAACATGCCAACCACTCTTTTTGAGAAGGGGATAAATGATAATTCATCAATATTACTAATCAAGGAACCCAATGCCTGCTTAGGGTACTTCTTATACCGCCGTGCAATCCGAGTGGAATTTTTGTGTAATGAGCGAGGCTCTGGAGCAAAGTTGGGAAACCTCTCGAACAAAAACCCCATCAAAATAAAATAGTTTACAAATTTAGTAACATCATACCATCCATGAGATCATTCCATGTCTACATAAAAATGGTAAAACTAAGTGTACATGGAACCTAACGTAAGTGCTGCGAGGATCATATCCCTCCCTCAAGCAAGCCTAATAGCGAGGCAAAATAATAACTCACGAGGGGAGTAATTTGGGATTCCTTGGAATATAAACCTGCTAAAAAAAGTAACAAAAAAAAAGATACTAAGTGATAGGAATACTTGATTTGGGGGCCGTCCTGACTTTTAGGTTCCCTACTCGAACTTCCTTCCTTTTGGGTGGGCTCAATCTCCTTGAACCAGTACCTCTTCCACTTAGCAAAGGAGTTCTTGGAAGCTGTTTGATTGATAACTGTAAATGGTAAGATCACTTAAAAATCTCTCACACCAATTTGAGAATGCGATGTGATATCGATTAAATCAAATTTGTAAATTCCCAATTTTAAACTTATTTAATTCGAGTCAATCTTTAAAACAATTTTCATTGAACTCTAAAGCATGCATAAATGTGGATTAAATAAATCATGTAAATCCAATAAATACAAATCGAGATTTAGGAAAAAAAACTTTCGAGTAAAACCTTTTATTTTACTATGATTAGTAAATCACAACTTTTATGTACACAATGAATCTCACATAGTAGATCCACATCGACATGAAGCCTAGATCAACAATGGATTGATCGCAGCAAACCCACAAGAACCACAATTCTGTCTTCACCAAGGAACACCCGCAAGCACTCCCAATTACCTCAGTCGTAGAGATATTCCCAACAAGAAAAACTCCAACAAAATTGTATCATGGGTTCCAAAATGATTCACTAAAGCTACTGGGATGATTTGTGAATCAAAACTAAGTTAAAACACTTCAAAAAGTTAGAAGATAAAAATTCTATAGTAGCAGTTTTAGTATAATGAAACACTCACGTCCTGAAGAAAAAAGGACACAAAACGAAATATTTATAAAAAAGTTGAGTTGGTGACTTTGCTCGAATGAGAACAGTATGTCGCTCGAATGACATATGATGTCGATTGAAGGGACTTCATCCAACATATCAAACGAGGTTAAAAAACTAAAATAGTAGCATGTCGTTTGATTAAATACTTCAAACGAGGTATTAAGCGAGATTGACTGTTACTTGAAGAGGTCATTTGAACAACTTTGTTCTGTCATTTGAACGACATAGGCATGTCGTTTGAACAACATCAACATAAAATAATTTTTATTAAAACTCCACCTCGGGACTTAGAAAAAATTCATTTGATGAAAAATAACGCCTCAGATGTTAAAAAAACATTTTAAAAAATATCCCAGCACTTTAAATGAACCATTAAGGGACTTAAACACAACCTTACCAAAATCTATCTTGCAGACGCTCAATTGTTGAAGAATGTTGATATTCGGATCCGTCTTGATGCATGATTGAACTTGAACTTTTCTTCGATAGTCGTAGAGGTATACGACATACTCTAATGTAAACAAAACTATATAAAATATGTCCTTACAATAATAACATAACGAGTACATTCAGATTGTGACTGATGCAGCTCCTTGCACATTTCATTCTCAACATCATCTTCGTAACTCTATGTGAAAATATGACTTTACAAGATGGGGAGGCCAGTCAACTTGCAAATTTCCTCCAGGGTGATAGAAAATTCACCCCAACTAGTAATGAAAGTTTGCGAATGGATGCTCCAACGAGAGGCTAGAAGGTTGAAGGAGTTGGAATGTTTTGTAAAAGAACAAGTTTATAAATTGGTAAGAGTCCTCATTAGATCGAGATGCTCGAAGGTTTCATTGTGAGTAGGATCAGTAAATATATAGTCTACCTAGAGGTCCCACTCGTCAAGGGAACCTCCATAACATAAATTCTAATGTTTGAGTAGGGAAAATTACCCCTATCAACTTGAACTTGCAAAATGCTATCAGCCAAAATGTTAGGAGTATTAAAAGACTTTATAAAACTGAAGACCTTGAACATAAAATTAGCCTCGAACTTCTCAAGACCTATCATAAAAGTATCTTTTTTCTCTAAAATAGGGGGAGAGGCGATAAAGGGTAAAATCCCTCTTTGAATGGTTTTCAAGGTACTCTCATTGTAACTTAGAGAGTGGTGACATTAGAAGTTACACTACTAGACCGCCAGTGAGGGCGGTGGTGGGAAGAATAGTGGTGTTTGCCATGGTGTTGACACCAGTGGCATGAACAGCGGACATCGTCACTTGGATGGTCAGTGAACAAATAAGAATCTCACTTATGGGAATGGAGACGGAGGTAGAAGGAACCATGGAAGAAGATGCAATTATTATAGTGGAAGGTTTAAGAGAAATAGCTATGGAAGAAATCGAGAGTTTTAGGAGGAAGAAGCCTTTCTCTCTCCAAAAGCTTTAAAATAAAAAGGTTGCAAATAATAGAGGTAAAGGCCATTTTTTTGAAATAGGTATTTATACCTAGGAGTGGTCTCACGCTTGATGGATCGTAAGGAAATGATTAACCTAATGATAGGATGTGCGTTCCCAAGAAGACATGTGTCTCCTCGAGACACTAAATGAAGGCTGAATTGCCATGGGCATTTAATTCCAAGTAGAGTAATGATGTGATTGAAAAACCCTTTGAATTATAAGAAAAAATAGTGATTATTTCATGCAAAACTCTTTAGTCTAACCAATACAAACACTTTTTCATGAGGGGCTAATGTAGAGTGGTACCCACTCAACTAACCACAAGTAAACCTAATGGGAGAGAGTGACACATAAGAGAGGGTGCCGAAATGGGCGAGGGGTATGCCATACGAGAAGGACTAAATGTGCCCTTAGTTAAAAAAATCTAAGATAGAAGTTTGGCGAGGGGGTCCATAGCGAGCTGGGCGAAAAGGTGAAGAATACCAAGATAGAAGTTTGTCGAGGGGATCCACAGTGAGCATACCCAAAAGATAATGAATGCTAAGATAAAAGGTTGGTAAGGGGTCCACAATGAGTAGACCCGAAAGGTGAAGAAAGACAAGATAGAAGATTGGTGAGGCGGCCCACAGTGAACAGACCCAAAAGAGGATGAAAGCCACGATAGAATATTGGCGAGAGGGCTCATAACAAGATGGACCAAAAATATGAACAAAGACTAGATGGGAGATGATGAGAGGGTGCTCAACGAGCAATCCCAAGACAATAAAGAGAGTGGGCGAGCAGAACCAAAAGATTGATGGGATGCTCACAGTCAAATATTATAAGTCTCAATTGATAAATAGTTACTAACACTATTATTTTATTACATAGGTAGCCTTGATTGAGCAAGCAGAGCTTGAGCAGGCCAGCTGGAATCTCTATGGAATTTCGGTTTGGTGGTAGAGAGGCAAGGTTTGTTGGGAAAGCTAAGGCCCTACCATTTTTGTACCTAAAGAAAGAGAGAATACGAATAGGAGATACCCAATAGGTCACTCAAGCACTCACATATGTCACATGTAGTCAAAAGAGTGGGTAGCCAATGTGTTGCCCATAAAGTATTTTAATGATATTAATAATTAGAAAGTGGATTCTAGGGCCACTCGCAAGTTTTCAAAGATTTTCACCAAGTTACCATTTGAAAATATATTTACCAAATCAAACTTTTTGACACTATGCCCGATATATTTACTTTTTTAATTTGGTATGCACAAGGTGTCACTTATTATCAGGGACGTGTGATAAATAGTTGATAGTAACAAAAGGTATATTTCAGATGTTATGTCAAAGGGTGTCTCATGTTGGAGCCCATATGCCACGTAAACCCTAGTTTTTACCTATAAATAGGACCCCCTAAGTAAGGTCAAGAACAAGAACATAAGTTAGCATTGTTACTCTATCAAAATCTCATTAGAAAGTATTATATCCCTGCTCTCTCTTTGATATCTAAAGTGCTTATCCATTCATTACTTGCAACCATCATTTCCATAGTGATCCCTTTTCTCTGTGATCATTGTTACTAAAAAGTTATAGCTAAGCATTTGTCTTCTTACATAGCATTTATAGATATCCATTATTACTGGAAATAAATATTTTTTTCTCTAGCTACTCTTGAGACTTTGGAAACCTTAAAGACGACATCCATTAGAGTGGTCAGGCCTTGCCAGATCCAGTTCTTCATAGACCTCAATACTGCCACCATCTTACAAAACTGTTAGCATGCAATTGGTTAGTCACTTTATACTATCCAAGAACTAGTCACCAGAGATGGAAGATGAAAAAAACTTCATGGCCAAGGTTCCATATGTCTCAGCCATCATAAGTTTGATGTATGCAATGGTTTTCACAAGACCAGATATTTCCCATGTAGTGGTAGAAGTGAGAAGAATCATGACTATCCTAGAAAAAAAATTAGGATCAGTGAAAGTGGATACTAAGGTAATTGTGAGGCACCATCGATAGATGTTTATGATTTAGACAAGTCGAGATAAAGTTACAGGGGTATGTAGAGGCTAACTTTGCTGGGGAGCTATATCACAGGAGGAACATAGTTATGCTTTCACATTACTTACTATTGCAGCCAGTTGGGTTTCACAACTACAAAAGATAGTTGCATTATCCACCACAGAGGTAGAATACATAACTGTGACAGAAGACATTAAGTGGATAACCTGGTTACAAGGATTGTTGGCAGGGTTGGGATTCATACAAGTGGAGAATGTTTTGTATAGTGATAACCAAATAGCTATACATCTGGCAAAGAATTCAACATTTCATTTTAGGTCTAAGTACATCGAACTTCGTAATCATTTTGGTGGATCACTTTTAGATGATGGGGTGTTAACACTTAAGAAGATACAGAGAAGTAAGAATCAATCGGTCGCGTTAAGTGACTACAGATAAACTAAAGTTATACTCAATTTCAGTGGGTCTTTAAGAGTACAAGACATGCAAGTCTCACACCGAGAGTTTATTAATTAACAAAGGATTTTTCTTGTGGCATTAGTCTCCAAATGGGAGATTTTTAAATTATGGAGCCTAAGCGACAATTTTTGACTCACTATAACAATTGTAGGCTATAGGCTTTGAGGAACCTTTCGAAAAATGGGTTGGTGGATGATTTAAAATCAAGAAGGATAATGATTTTGTTCCCAAAAATATTGCCTATAAATTGGCTATGAAACACCATGTAATACACAACAACATAAATATTAAATTGTGTAAACATACAAGAGAGTGAGATATATTAGGCTGTGTAGTAGGCAGTGTTAGGCTCAACAAAATTAGTTAGTGGTGTTAGTGATAAAGAGTGTAGGCTAGAAAATACGAAGTTAGTATTTTTGTAGGGCGAGTGATACATAGTGTGTATTTTGTAAATATCATAATTATTAATGTAAATTTCTTATGTTGTGTGTCCATTATTATTTTCTTGATCCATTAAATCCCAAGGTCCTGGTAAAATTATTGGTGGTATTTAGCAGCGTCTAAAATCCTAAAAAAATCATGGGGATATCATATGGGTGATCTTAGGGTTCATGGGATAGGAAAGTAAGAATTTCTCATGGTAAAATTTGCAATGCCAATGTCAAACGGGGGGGGGGGGGGGGGGGGTGATAATGATTATTTGTTAGTTGTAAAATCTTTTGTTGAATATGTTAGGAATATTTTTTCACCTCAAAAACTTTTATTTTCTTTGTTTATGTTATTTACAAGTTAAATTAGCCATTAACATCGAAAAATTAGTCATGAAATTTTTTCATGTTTCCAAGTTTTTTAATATTATTCTATTTAAATTTTATCATTTTTAATTTTAAACATAAAAAAACTTATGAAAATATTACTATACTACCCCGATGACGTATTGCAAATTTGCCTTTTCTATGGTTAATATGCGTTGATTTGGATTCGGGTTGAATAAACGGATTTCAATGATTATTAACATCCTTCTAACACGTATCTCATATGCTGGTTGCCCGTTGAAGTAAATTTTCTCATTTACACCACCTCTAATAGTACCAGTAATACCTTTGAGTAATAAGTAGGCCCCTCCTAACGAAAATTTGGTTGAAATTCCTTAACAAATGAAGAAATATACACACACACACACACACACACACTCACATATATATATATATATATATATATATATATATATATATATATATATATATATATATATATATATATATATATATATATATATATATATATATATATATATATATATAGAGAGAGAGAGAGAGAGAGAGAGAGAGAGTAGAGGCTCAAGTGCGAACCAATTTTTAAAAAACTCGTAAAAACAAAAGTTTTGAGATGATTTATGTGTTTTTAACATTTCAACGACCCCTCCCCCCCACCCACCGCAAAAAAAATCAGCTCAAAATAATTTTTTTTTCTATTTAAACAAAATAGGTCAAAACTGTCAGTTTTTAAGTAGCTTATAAAGTAATAGATTTTAACCTATTTTTTTTAAATAGAAAAAATAATATTTGAAAAATATTTTGGGGGGGTTCATTGAAATGTTAAAAACCCATCAATAATTTCTTCCCATTTTTTTTTTACAAATTGGTCTGCACCAAGTGCACACCGTGGTCCGCACTTGAGCCTCCTTTTTCATTTCAAACACAAAACTCACTGTGACTGTCCAACCCTCCTTACCTCTTCCCTATTCCAACTCCTCACCTACGCCTACCTCCCCTCTCCGTCTATCTTTTTCTCCAGCCATCATCGAACTGCTCCGGTGGCCTCTATCTCTGTTCATGTGGTACACACTCTCACTCTTTATCCCTCTCTATTATTTTTTTTTAGTTTAGTGTTTTAAATGGTTATGACTTATATTTTATATCTTTTTTTTCAAGTTTATTGTTAAATGGTTATATATCTTTGTTTTTAGTTTAGGATTATTATTGGCTTATATACACATTTATAGTTAAAAGTGTACACACACACATACATACACACACATCTATATAATAAAGGAGGAGGATTTTTTTATCCTCCCCAATTGATGGCTCAGATTAAAAGTTAGTGAGTTTGGTCTTTATCAACTAATGGTTAGGATGAAATCTTGAAAGGGTTTTGGTCTCTGCCAACATAGGGCATGAGATTAAATGTTGACAGCCGCTGAAAATAATATTAAAAGGGTAGATTATCTGCTCAAGGCTCAAGCAGTGTCAGATGAGTATGCGGTGGCGTGTAAAATTAGTGACGCACGGCTCAAGAAAACTTTCCAGTTTTACAATTCACAAGTTTCTCCCATCCTCTCTCAAGTCCCATAACCAATTTCAAAGCCACCCCTCATTTTTTTCTTTAACTCATCATAACCCATCAGTAGAAAGAGGAGTAGAAGGTTAGCTCAAGTCTTATAAGCCATATGTATAGTTTTTGTTTAATATAACCCATTTGTTTGTTTAATAGACTTAGGTTAGCCACTTGGAACATAGGGACTATGACAGGAAAAGGGACGGAGTTAGTAGATACCATGATAAGAAGAAAAGTTAACATATCTTGTTTACAAGAAACTAAATGGGTCGGTGAGAAAGCTAGAGAAATAGAAAATACAGGATTTAAATTATATTATACAAGAAAACATAGAAATAAGAACGGAGTTGGAATAATAGTAGATAAAAACTTTAAGGACGATATCTTGGAATAATAGTAGATAAAAACTTTAAGGACGATATCGTAACCGTTATTAGGAAAGGTGATAGACTTATACTTGTAAAATTGGTATTAGGTGAAAACATAATTAATATTGTTAGTGCTTATACACCTCAAGTAGGATTAGATGAGCACACTAAAGTACAATTTTGGAAACAAATGGATGAACTAATTCAAGAAATATCCCTAGGTGAGAAAATCTATATAGGTGGAGATTTTAATGGCCATGTAGGAGAAGATCATGTAGGATATGAGATAGTGCATGGAGGACATGGTTTTGGAGATAGGAATGACGGGGGAGAGTCTATCTTAGATTTTGCGATGGCTTATGATTTTGTACTAGTAAATACATGTTTTAAAAAGAGGCTTGAACACTTAATAACTTATAAAAGTGGAACACATAAGAGCCAAATAGATTTTTTCATTACTAGGAAAGGATATCGATTAACGTGTAAAGATTGTAAGGTTATCCCGGGGGAGAGATTAACCTCACAACATAGGATAATGGTGTGGGATATAATTATTAAAAATCAATCACGAGTGCGAAAAGTGAAGATTAACCCACGAACTAGGTGATGGAATTTAAAAGGAGAGAAATTAGAACTATTTAAAGATAAATTATTAAATGAAGCAATATGGAATAGTGAAGAAGAAACTAACATAATGTGGAATAAGATGGCCATATGCATTAGGAGAATATGAAAAGAAATTCTTGGAGAATCAAAAGGCAAAGGGACACAGTCTAAAGAAACTTGGTGGTGGAATGAAGAAGTACAGAATATAGTAAAAATTATAAGGGAGTGCTTTAAAACATGGAAAACAAATAGAAATGAAGAGAATTTTGAGAAATATAAATGGGCTAAAAAGGAAGTTAAGAAAGTGGTAAGAGATGCTAAGTTAAAAGCGTATGATGATCTTTATACAAAATTAGGAACACAAGAAGGGGAAAAAGTATTTATAAGCTTGCTAAACTTAGGGATAGGAAAACAAAATATTTTAATAACGTTAAGTGCATCAAAAGTGATGATTCGAGAGTCCTAGTCAAAGATGATGAAATTATGGAAAGATGAAAAAACTACTTTGAGAGGTTATTAAATGGAGATAATGGGAGTAGATTAGATATAGATGAACTTAGGGAGACTCGAGAAGATATATTTTTTCGTAGAATTAGGACAACAGAGGTCAGGATTGCTCTAAAAAAGATGAAAACAGGGAAGGCTTTAGGACCAGATGGTATCCCTATTGAGGTTTGGAAGTGCTTAGGGGAGGATGGAGTATCATGGCTTACAAAATTATTTAATAGAATTTTAATGACTAATAGGATGCCCAATGAATGGAGAAAAAGTATTTTAGTACCTATTGATAAAAATAAAGGGGACATACAAAGTTGTTCAAATTATCGTGGTATTAAGTTAATGAGTCATACAATGAAACTTTAGGAGAGAGTGATTGAATATAGATTGAGATTGAAGACAACAGTATCTAAGAATCAATTTGGGTTTATGCCTGGGAGGTCAACAATGGAAGCAATCTATTTATTAAGGAGATTAATGGAGAGGTATAGAGAGAAAAAGAAGGATCTTCATATGATTTTTATAAATTTGGAGAAGGCGTATGATAGGATACCCAGAGATATAATATGGTGGGTTCTACATAAAAGAGGAGTGACTCGTAGATATATTGACGTGATCAAGGATATGTATGATGGTGCGATGACTACAGTAAGAACATCAGCTGGAGAAAGTAGTGAATTTTCAATTACGGTAAGGCTACACCAAGGTTCAACATTAAGTCCTTATCTCTTTGCTCTTATTATGGATGAGTTGACTGGACAAATACAAGATGAGGTGTCGTGGTGTATGCTATTTGCAAATGATATTGTTTTAGTCGATGAGACTAAGATGGGGATAAATGCTAGGTTGGAATTGTGGAGAGAAACTTTAAAACAAGAGGATTTAAAATAAGCAGAACTAAAACAGAATATGTGGAGTGTAATTTTAGTAGTAATAGGAGGACAAATGGAGATGTGGTGAAATTGGAGGGTCAAGAAATACCTAGAAATGATCATTCTCGTTATTTAGGATCGATTATCCAAAAAGATGGAGATATTAGTGATGATGTTACGCATAGGATTAGACCAGGCTGGGTTAAGTGGAGAAGTGAGACCGACGTTCTGTGTGATAGGCATATACCTTTGAAGTTAAAAGGAAAATTTTATAGGACGGCCATTAGACCCGCCATGTTATATGGGACAGAGTGTTGGGAAACCAAGAAACAAAATGTGCAGAAAATGAGTGTGGCGGAGATGCGAATGCTAAGATGGATTTGTGGTAAAACTCGAAAGGATAAAATTAAAAATGAACAAATTCGTGAAACGGTAAAAGTAGTTCCTATAGAAGATAAATTGAGAGAAAATTGACTTAGATGGTTTGGACACGTCAAGCGTAGACCAATGGATGCTCCTGTAAGGAAGAATGATTTAGTTAATATTGATGGTAACCACAGGGGTAGAGGTAGGCCTAAATTAACTTGGCGGGATATTATGAAAAAGGACATGATATCATGTGGTTTAACCGAAGATATTGCACTGGACAGAATGGAATGGAAAAATAGGATTCATGTAGCCGACCCCAAATAATTGGGAAAAGGCTTTGTTGAGTTGAGTTGAGTTGAGTTGTCTTCTCAGATCTGATTTAGGCCAGCCAAAGAATTGCAGCGGTCAATGGGTTTTCTGCCATATTCCTCTCCAAAGAACTGCATCGGTGATGGGATGAGGCCTTGGTCAATGGATTTTCTGTCATTTAATACCGCTCCTCAAACCCTTTTCAACATGAGACTCCCTAAGAGTGAAAATCATGGCGGCCATCAGCGCCATTAAAATCGGTGGTCAGAAAGGCGAGTTCAGTAGTTCAGTGATCTCGGGACTCGTGCAAGGCCACGGCTTCAACAAGTTTGATTAGATAGTTGGTGGGATTGAACAGGTTTAATTAAAATGCTTCTACCACCTATTTTGAAATCGGGTATTCAACCGAATGGTGATCTGATTCAACGAGAGATGGGATTGCAGATGGGTGTGAGTGATTCAATTGGGTATTCATTTCTTTTGGCTCACAAGAAGAAACATTGTGTTTTTCCCCCTCTGTATACGTGTATATGCCATTCGTGTCAGTTATTGGGTTATTTTGATGAGTTGATGTAGTGTAATTTATGAATTTGAAGTGTTATTAGTGTGTTAATTGCGATTAATGTTTAAAAAATATCAAATTTGATAATTGATTGATATAAACACAAATATTTATGTGTGTGTGTCTGTGTCTGTGTGTTAAAGAGGGATTAATTACTACAATCTTTCTTCTCTTTGGTGTACATGAGTTTTTTTTCTGAGTAAAACCACGTTGGACAAAAATGGGTACGAAGTGATGAAAGAGAGAAAAGTGTAGTCTTTGATGTTGAATCTAATGAATATATATGCGTATAATTTATTTATCTTATAAATAATATATAGATGGATCGATTCTTTTCCAAATCAATTGAAGTGTCCGATCACATCTTTAACTATTTTTAAAACCTTTTTTGGCGGTCGTGTCACAGCCTTGGACAGTGAATTGTCCGGTCACACTTTCCTAGGGGCTGTACCCTCTTTTCACCAACCCTATTTCTCATCTAAAATAAATTTATATCAGTATTATATAATTTTTTTGTTAGCATATCATGAGTTGTTCGGTTCGATTTACGCGCACCTTGACGAATCAGTATCAGGGATTGAACCAAGGACCAAAGTTAATTCATCCCAAGATTATTCCAATTGCAATTTTATATCACTCGGTCAAGAGGCTTGATTATAGTTTATAATTTTTACCTACCTTATAGTTGTATTTATTCATGTGCACACAACCATGGGCAATTGAGATTTTTAGGGCCCTATGCCATCATAACCATTACCTTGGCACTTGGTAAATATGGTTTGTAAATTCAATTTACAAATCTGCTTTGTTAATGTTCTGAATAAATATTGGAAAAATAATGATTTGAACTTATTTTTACAACCTCTAATTGATTTTTTGGAGCATCGATTTATTACATAGGTGTGTAAAGAAGTCAAAAGGAGAAAATTGGAGAAGTTTTACATATAACTGTCCAAGGCATGGAATTGTTTTAAGGATAGGATTTACACGCGCAGTGCCTTATGGAAGTCAATGTGTTTATTCATATTTTCATAGCTGTTACGAGGATCGGGAAAGGGTGACGCGCTTATGTTTTTAGAGTACAAGCGCAACTCACAAGATAAATAAACTTTATAAAATTTGGTTATGTAAATTTGAAATGTTGCAATAAAAAAAATACTAATTGCAAATTTAAAATAGACGTTTCTAAGACATAAATGCGTTGTATTAAAATCTTAATTTACCACTGGAACAAATTTATCACGGGAATAAGTTTATCATCGTTCCATAGGCACGGGTACACCCTAGTATATATATATATATATATACAGTCAGGCTCTAATGCGAACGCAACTTGCGGATTTAATTTGCGGACGGATTTTTTAAAAATAGCAAACAATCAAATTTTAACTTGATTTTTTTGTGGTATTTAAACATTTCAGGGGATCGCAGTAAAAAAAATTAGCTCAAAATGAAATGTTTTACAAACATATGTCAGTTTTAAAGAGCTTTAAAAACTGACATATGTTTGACCGATTTTTTAAAAATAGAAAAATAATTCATTTTGAGCTAATCTTTTTTATAGGAGTCCCTTGGAATGTTAAATACCACAAAAAAAATCAAGTCGAAAAAACTTTTTTTACTATTTTTAAAAAATATGAAAAAATTCGTCCGCAAGTTAAATCTGCAAGTTGCGTCCGCATTTGAGTCGACTTCTCTCTCTCTCTCTCTCTCTCTCTCTCTCTCTATATATATATATATATATATATATATATATATATATATATATATATATTAGTTTAGGGTGAAATCGTTAATGTTTTTTCTTTTTAGTTTAAGGTTAAATGGTTATTATTTTTTTTCGTTTAGTGTTATTATTGATTCTAAGGTTAATAGGGTTTAATTCTATTAAATTTACTGATATTGTTGATTTAAATTTGCGGCTAAATTGTTGGTTTAAATTTGAGTTTGATAAAATTATTTTCGTTGTTAAAACACATAAACTATGGAGAAGTATTTTTAAAATTGTCATGTTTTGTTCTCTCCCTATATGTTTATATTGATGTTAAATTTGTGATTGATGCTTAGAATAATTTTAGGGATCTTTGGCTTCAATTACGAGTTGAAATGTTTATTTTTTATTCCTTTTTATGGTTTAAAATCTTTAGTTAATCAAATTTTGTTTATCTTTCGATTAGATCAAATAAATATTTAAGTAATGATTTGCTAAATACTCAAAAATTACCTAAAAGTTTTTGGCTCGAGCGCTCCTGCCCATTTAAGGATAGAATTTCCAATTGAGTCCTTCTTTGTTTTGGACTTATTCTTGGAACAAAACAATGTTTTTGAGTCATAGATAGATTTTTATTTATCACGATCCCACACAGTCTATGACATAGATTTTATTGAAGACGTTGCGACCAAGCTTCAAAGATAAATTGTGCCGATATTTTATTGGTGCACATTTCACGTCTTCATTGCATTCCGAGATAACTCATGCATGAATGCGTAAAGTTAATGAAACTCAAAAAATGTTTTTAAATGATTAAGGGTGTTATTTTATTAAACAAATGTTTCAAAAATGTTTAAACTTTGTTTATTCTAAGAAAAATATGGTTTAGAGTTGTATTTAACTCAAACTCTCATTTTTAGTGGTTCAAACAACCTTGACTGTCGTTCAACCGAGATTAGTATGTCGTTCGAGTGACATATGCTTCTCGTTCGAACGACAGGTCTATCTCGTTCGAAAGAGTCACCACCTCAACTTTTCTATATAATGCATGTTTCTTTTAGAATTTTGTAACTGTGCACTCTAGAAAATTCATTTACATCCAGTACGTTTTTTGTACAAGTTTTTTAAGGTCTTTCTAAGTCTAAAACATCCTTAGAGTTTTAAAGATCCGAGCTTTAATTCACAAATGCAAAAGTGATATTTGTTTGCACCATTAGGAGTTGTTATACACTTTGAACATTGTTTGTTTTGTGGTGAAGAAGGGAAGGGGTTCGTGTTTAACATCATAGAAGTTTCCAAGCTATATTGGCGGACACCAATGCATCCGTGGATATGAATATTGTGGACAAGTATTGTGAAAGGATTCACGTGGGCACTATGGAGGAGTGATTGAAGATTCAGAGAAGCTTCAAGACTTGAGGGGATCGAGTCGTTGAGTAAGTCTGTCTTTGTATTTTTATAGTACCACGTCATAGTGATTATAACTTAGGTCATCCGAGATTTTTTTCTTTTTTAGTTTCTTCTTACATTTGATGTTGTGAGCATTCTTTACTTTACTATACTTTACTTTACTTATTTAATCACTAGATGCTTGTTAGGATTAATCAAGATAAAATTTGGTTAAGTTAAAATTGGTTCTCAACTTGGTGCATTTTGAAATTTGGAAAAGGGGTTTTCAAAAAGAAAGTTTATTTTGTTATCCTTAAAACACATTCGAAAGAAAAGGGGGCCTACAAGTTGGTATAAGAGCTAGAAACTTTTTTATTTATGTTTTGATCCCTTGTGTTTTTCAGGATGAATTTCAGAGGTATGGAAAGTCTTTGTGCTTCTATTTTTTATGGAACTAAGTATGCTTACTGGAAGATGAATATGCAAAGTGCTTTGAAATCAATAGATGAGCGTGTGTGGTAAGCGGTCGAAAAAGGTTGGACACCACCGGTTACACGAGAGGGTGAGGCCACTATATTAAAACCCGTTGAGTCATGGATCGAAATCGAACATTGACTTTCACTTTACAACTTTAAGGGTCTTCACGTGATTTCTTCACATGTCACGTCGAAATTGTATAATAGAATCAAGACTTGTGAAACTTCAAAAGAGGCTTGGGATACACATGCACTTACTCACAACGGAACTGGCACGGTTAGGGAATTTAAAGTTTAAAAACTCAATACACAATTTGAGATGATTAAGTTGTTAGAGAGTGGTTCATTTGATGAGTTTGATGCCAATTTTTCCAACATTGTTAACTCATCAATTGAGTTAAGAGAGAATATTCCCAACAACTGCGTCATAAAGAAAATTTTGAGATCTTTGCTGAGTAGATTTGATACAAAAGTGACCGTCTTGAACTCCTTAGGTATGCTTGAGTCGAAGAAAGTTAAAGATATTGTAGGTGACCTACAAACCTATGAACTCGATTTGTTTACCTCAAAGCAAGTGCCAAAGAAAGAAAAAGGGTATTGAAAGCCCAGAAGGAGGAGACAAAAGCTTTAGATGACGATTTCGATTCTGATTTTGAGGATTATGCCTTGTTGGCAAAGAAGTTCAAAAAGTTTCTTAAATTCCAAAAGCAATCAGAAGATGCCGAAAGATTTAAGAAATTCAAGAACAATGAGGTAGATTCCACCCCTAAGGAGAAGAGTGACAAAGTTAAGAGGGATGAGTCGAATAGGTGTTTTGGGTGTGAGGGGTATTATCACAAGATTTTCGAGTGTCCCACTAGACTTAAGAAAGGGGGCAAGAAACCGATAGCTTATAATGCCACCTTAAGTGATAGTAAACCGGAAGAGGGAGAGAGTTACCCCATTGAGTGTAACTTTGTTGCGTTCATGCCACGTCATGTGAGCGATGATGATAAATCTTCCCATGAAGCTTCTCATGTGCATGAAACTTCTGAGGCCATTGAATCCCAAGTGAGTGAGGGTGAAGCTAGTGAGGATAAGGAGATTAATGTAGGAGAGTTGCAAGTTGCCTTTAGGGAGTTGTATAAAGAAGAGATAAAGATGAAAAAGTCAAACTCGAAATCACAAGCTAAGTTAAATGAGCGTGCCGTAGAAAATAATGATGCTTTGATTGAGGATCGTAGGACACGGTAGAAGATGCCTAGGGAGAAGCTAGCATATGTTGAGTAAGAGAGAGATAGCCTTAGAGGTTTGATGAAAGCATTGAAAAAGGAGGTTCTAGAGTTTGAGGGGTCTAGGTGTATGCTTGAGTCTAGGATTAGTGAGTTAGAAGAGAAATTGAAGGACTCGTGTAAGGTGAAGTTTCACTTGGAAACTAGGTTAGAGAAATTCGATAGGATGTTAGGCACTGTCCAAGTCAAGGGAGATAGGTTTTGTATAGGCTTTGATGATCACATTGTTCCCATTCCCAAAGATAATACCAATTGTGCGAGAGAGCCCACTAGGAACATGAGGAGTGTTCGACATTTTGGTAATCATTCCCGCCATGTTTACACTTGTTCCCATTGCGGTAGGAAACGTCACCTTAGACGTTTTTGGTATGACCATAACAATGCTCGTAGGAAGTTTAGGAATAAAGTCATTTCGGTTCCCAAAACCCCCTTGCGTAATTTCACACCTACTTGGGTTAGGAAAAAAAGACTTATATGCTTTAGGAATAAAACTTCATGGATCTCATTCGGTTGCATTTGATTCTTCTCATCCTAGATCAAAAGGATGATGGTGTTACCATGTTTGTCATACGCTAGTCTTTACTTCATGATTTATATCTTGCTAGTATTATGACATGTGTATCTTTTGTATTACATTTATTTGTTTATTAAGTCTTATTTGAAAAATTCAAAAAAAAATTGATAAAAATTTTCGAAAAATAGAAAAGATTTTTGGTTTTAAATATTTTTGAGAAAAAGATAAAAAGAATTTATTTTCGAGTCAAAAATATTTTTTAGAAAAACTAAAAAAAAATCGGTTTATTTTTATGTCGTGAGTGTTTCATGTTTGATGTGTCAAATTGGTGTGCTTGGAATCCCTTTAACTTCATTATTTATATGGCTAGGACATTTGGGCATAATTATTGATACGTTGAATGATCTTAACCATTGTATTATGGGGTTGTTTCGAAGTTGATATGCATATGAATTCGACTTTGTATATATGTCATTCTTGCACACATGCATGAGTTTATATGAATGTTTAACATCTCATGCATATTTGAGTTTAGTGAGGCGTTCTTCTCTCATTCTTGTCATCAATGTATTAGTAAACATAGGAGGAGGTGGGCATGTTAGCACCATTTACCGTGAGGAGTAAATTGAAAAACAAAATAATGAATGTTCACAAGAAAGGGCTGGGAGAGTACAAAATTAACTCGTCGTGAAAGTCACCGTTTTAAAAGAGCCCAAAAGAAAAATAAAGGAAATACATATAATTATATGCCAAAAATTTGGGCCAATATAATTTCTCTAAGTTGAGAAAATTAGCAACCTCAAAAGAGCTTTAAAAGATATATAAATTTGAGGGAGTTTGGTTAAAAATTTAAACGGGTTTGCACCATGAATCCTAGTGTTGAAACATTGCATCATGACGCTATTATTTGTAGAATCGTCAATATTCCGAATTTGTATGCATGTAGATTGTTTAGTTCATTTAGCTTAATTGTTAACTGTCACATATGGCTAAAACTTAGTTTGTTGACATATTGCTATCAATTAGAGCTTCTTGAACTTTTCAATGTGTTGGAGTTACGATTCATTTATTGTAGTTCACAACCATTCACTCCATATCCATGTTTGAGCACATTGATTCTATGTTGGTATGATACTGACATTGTTTTTACATGTTTTATGTTATATGCTTTGAGTTTGCTTTATTATTTCTGCTCTTTCCAGTCAATGTTTTCGCAAATTTTTTCACTGGACAAAACCTTATATTTTGTAGCACTGGAATTGGAATTTTTATATGTCGTTCAAATGACGTACAAGTTTCGTTCGAGCGACTTACTGATGTCGCACGAAGTCCTGTTCACGCAAGGTTCTAGCAACATGTTATTAGAGGCATCGTTTTATCAGTGTTGGTCGCGAGAATGTCGTAAGAAAGGTTGCTTCGAGCGAGATGCTACATGAATACATTTTTTTAGTTCGTTTGATTCCTGGTTTGAGCGACTTGCTCATGTCATTTTATTGTCATTACAGTTTTGTTTGAGCGACCTACTGAAGATTTTTTATTCTTTTATTTTAGTACCTTCATATGATGATATTCTTTTATTTGTGGTACTTCTGGGCAGTTTATGCACTACACTATGATAGATTTAATCTTTGCTGCATTATGTTCGGTTAATCACATCTGTTTAGTTTCATGATTTCTCACATGTGACTATTACTGCTTTCTAGCTACTGATTTAGTATATGTTGATTATTTTTAGCAGGCAGGATTCATGTTTATCTTGCGATGAAATAGTGTTTATCTCATTCTAGATATTCTTATCCTTTCACCAGATTATCTATTCTAGATATTTTTGTCTATTCGAGACAAAAAGGGAGCGAGATGTATGTGATGTAGGGGGAGATTTTATTTGTTGAGCACATCATTTATTATTGCATTACAAATTAATATCATATGCTTTCATGATTATATTTTGGTATTAATTAGTTTGCACAGTTTGATATCCCGATTTTAATGTTTATTTTCAAAATTGGTATCAGTTAAATTTTTCTCACATGTTTTAACAAATGATTTGAATTTGATTTTACATATAGGTATTAATATTTCATATTGGCATCATAGTGTTTATATAATTTGTTCCTCCATACTTCACTGGATATTTGTTTGTTTCATGTGTGTAGGTATTCTTAGGAGATTCGAGATTTCAAGTCTACATCGCATTCAGACAGCACATGCTTGCAGGACCGTCATTTATAAGTCTTGTCCCGTATTTTTGATTTTGGGTTTATGGAATGGCATTTAGGCGTTATACGGCTTGATGGCCCGGCTTAGGTATTTCATTATTGGGGTTTCTCCCAGAATAGTCAAAGGAGGTGATTTGTAAGGAAAAAAAATTCCAATTGAGTCCCCATTTTTACTTATTCTCGGAACAAAACAATATTTTTGAGTCATATATAGATTTTTATTTGTCACGATCTCACACAATATATGACATTGAGTTTACCAGAGACGTTGCGGCCACGCTTCAAAGATAAATTGTGTCGAGATTTTATTGGTGCATGTTTTATGTCTTCATTGCATATCGAGATCACTCTGGTATGAATGCGTAAAGTTAATGAAACTCAAAAAATGTTTTTAAATGATTAACGATGTTATTTTTTAAAAGAAATGTTTTTAAAATGTTTTAAAGTGGTTGAAAAGTTTAAACTTCGTTTATTCTGAGATAAATATGGTTTAGAGTTGTATTTAACACAAGCTCTCATTTTTAGTGGTTCAAATGACCTTGACAGTCGTTCAAGAGAGATTAGTATGTTGTTCGAATGACATATGCTTCTTGTTCGAGAGACAGGTCTATCTCGATTGAACGAGTCACTAACTCAACTTTTCTATATAATGCGTGTTTCTCTTAGAATTTCGTAAGTGTGCACCGTAAAAAATACATTTATATCCAGTACGTTTTCTGCACAAGTTTTTTAAGGTTTTCCAAAGTCTAAAATATCCTTAGACTTTCAAAGATCCGAGCTTTCCTTCACAAATGGAAAAGTGATATTTGTTTGCACCATTAGGATTTATTCTACACTTTGAACATTGTTTGTTTTGTTGTGAAGAAGGGAAGGAGTTTGTGTTTAACATCGTAGAGATTTCCAAGCTATATCGGCCGACACCAAGGCATTCGTGGATGTGAATGTTATGTACAGGTATTGCAAAAGGATTCACGTGGGCACTGTGGAGGAGTGGTTGAAGATTCAGAGAAGCTTCGAGACTTATGAGGATCGAGTTATTGAGTAAGTTTGTCTTTCTACTTTGTCACACCACATCATAGTGATTACAACTTAGGCCGTTCGAGTTTTTTCACTTTGTGGTTTCTTCTTACATTTGAAGTTGTGAGCATTATTTACTTTACTTTACTCTAATTATTTAATCGCAAGATGCTTGTTTAGGATTAATCAAGATAAATTTGGGTTAAGTTAAAATTGTTTCACAACTTAGTGCAGTTTAAAATTTGGAAAAAGGGTTTTCAAAAAGAAAGTTTATTTTGTCATCCTTAAAACACATTCGAAAGAAAAGGGGGCCTACAAGTTGGTTCAAGAGCCAAAAACTTTTTATTTATGTTTTGATCCCTTGTGTTTTTCAGGATGAATATCGGAGGTATGGAAAGTTTTTGTGCTTCTGTTTTTTATGGAACTAAATATGCTTATTGGAAGATGCATATGCGAATTGCTTTGAAATCAATAGATGAGCGTGTGTGGTTAGCAGTCGAAAAGGGTTGGACACCACTGGTTACACGAGAGGGTGAGGCCACTACACTAAAACCCATTGAGTTATGGATCGAAGCCGAACACAGACTTGAAATCTACAACTTTAAAGGTCTTCACGTTATTTCCTCACATGTCACGCCGAAAGAGTATAATAGAATCATGACTTTTGAAACTTCAAAAGAGGCTTGGGATACACTTGCACTCACCCACGAGGTCACGAGCACGGTTAGAGCGTTTAAAATTCAAAACCTCAATACACAGTTTGAGACGATTAAGTTGTTAGATAATGACTCATTTGATGAGTTTTACAGTAGGTTGTTCAATATTGTTAACTCGTCGGTTGAATTAGGAGAGAATATTCCCAACAACCGCGTCATAAAGAAAATTTTGAGATCTTTGTCGAGTAGATTTGATACAAATGTGACCGTCTTGAACTCCTTAGGTATGGTTGAGTCGACGAAAGTTAAAGAGATTGTAGGTGACCTACAAACCTATGAACTCAATTTGTTTACCTCCAAGCAAGTGCCAAAGAAAGAAAAAGGGCTTTGAAATCCCAAAAGGAGGAGACAAAAGTTTCAGATTACGATTTTGATTTCGATATTGAGGATGTTTCCTTGTTGGCAAAGAATTTCAAAAAGTTTCTTAAATTCCCAAAGAAATTGAAAGATGCCAAAAGATCTCAGAAATTCGAGAACAACAAGGTAGATTCCACCCCTATGGATAAGAGTGAGAAAGTTAAGATGGATGAGTCGGATAGGTGTCTTCGGTGTGTGGGGTATGGTCATAAGTTTTTCGAGTGTCCCAATAGACTTAAGAAAGAGGGCAAGAAATCGATAGCTTATAATGATACCTTAAGTGATAGTGAACCGGAAGAGGGAGAGAGTTACCCCATTGAATGTTACTTTGTTGCGTTCATGTCATGTCATGTAAGCGATGATGACAAATCTTCCCATGAAGCTTCTCATGTGCATGACACTTCTGAGGCCGTTGAATCCCAAGTGAGTGAGGATGAAGCTAGTGAGGATAAGGAGATCGATGTAGGAGTGTTGCAAGTTGCCTTAGGGAGTTGTATAAAGAAGAGATAAAGGTGAAAAAGACAAACTCAAAATCGCAAGCTAGGTTGAATGAGCGTGCCATAGAAAATAATGATGTTTTGATTGAGGATCTTAGGACAAGGTAGAAGATGCCTAGGGAGCAGCTAGCATATGTTAAGGAAGAGAGAGATAGCCTTCAAGGTTTGATGGATGCGTTGAAAAAGGAGTTTCTAGATCTTGAGGAGTCTAGGTATGTGCTTGAGTCTAGGAGTAGTGAGTTAGAAGAGAAATTGAAAGACTCATGTAAGGCGAAGTTTGACTTGGAAGCTAGGTCAGAGAAATTGGATAGGATGTTAGGCACTGCCCAAGTCAAGGGAGATAGGTTTTGTATAGGCTTTGATGATCACGTTGTTCCCATTCCCAAAGACCATACCAATCGTGTGAGAGAGCCCACTAGGAACATAAGGGGTGTTCGACATTTTGGTTATCATTCCCGCCATGTTTACACTTGTTCCCATTGCGGTAGGAAACGTCACCTTAGACGTTTTTGGTATGACCTTAGGATTGCTCGTAGGAAGTTTATGAATAAAGTCGTTTCGATTTCCAAAACCCCCATGAGTAATTTCACACCTACTTGGGTTAGGAAAACGGACTTATATGCTTTAGGAATAAAACTTCATGGCTCACATTTGGTTGCATTTGATTCTTCTCATGCTAAATTAAAAGGATGATGGTGTTACCATGTTTGTCATGCGCTAGTCTATGATTTATGATTTATATCTTGTTAGTGTTATGACACGTGTATCTTTTGTATTATATTTATTGAGTCTTATTTGAAAAATACAAAAAAAAATATTTTTGATAAAAAAATTCGAAAAATACAAAAGATTTTTGTTTTTAAATATTTTTAGAAAAATATAAAAAGATTTTATTTTCAAGTCAAAAATATTTTTTAGAAAAACTAAAAAAAAATCGGTTTATTTTTGTGTCGTGAGTGTTTCATATTTGATGTGGAATATTGGTGTGCTTGGAATCCCTTTAACTTCATTATCCATGTGGCTAGGACATTTAGGCATAAGTATTGATACGTTGACTGATCTTAACAATTGTATTATGGGATTGTTTCGAAGTTGATATGAATATGAATTCAACTTTGTATATATGCCATTCTTGCACATATGCATGAGTTTATATGAATGTTTGACATCTCATGCATATTCAGTTTGGTGAGGCGTTCTTCTCTCAATCTTACCATCTATGTATAAGTAAACATATGAGGATGTGAGAATGTAATAACCATTTAACGTGAGGTGTAAATTGAAAAACAATAATGAATGTTCACGAGAAAGGGCTGCGAGAGTACAAAATTAACTCGTCGTGAAATTCACCGTTTAAAATAAGAGCCCAAAAGAAAAATAAAGGAAATACAAATAATTATATGCCTAAAATTTAGGGCCAATATAATTTCTCTAAGTTGAGAAAATTAGCAACCTCAAAAGATCTTGAAAAAGATATATAAATTTGAGGGAGTTTGGTTAAAAATTTAAACGGGTTTGCACCACGAATCCCAGTGTTGAAACATTACATCATGACGCTATTATTTGTATAATCGTAAATATTTTTGATTTCTACGCATGTAGATTGTTTAGTTCATGTAGCACAAGGGGTGATGAATGCGATTTTCCCTTGATGATCCGGTGCATCTTTATCGGATTATATCTAGAAAACCCATCAATGAATGACCTAAGAGCGTAACTGGATGTGTTTTCCACAATCATGTCGATATTAGGTAGCGGGTAACCATCCTTTTGAGAGGCCTTGTTCAAGTCTCGATAATCAACGCAAAGGTAAACCTTACCTCCAGATTTCAGCACGGGTATGATGTTGGCTAACCATGTGGGATATTCGATCATACGAATTAAACTCACGTTCAACTGTTTGACCACTACTTCCTTAACCATAAGAAACCATTGAATGCAGAGCTTTCACAATTTCTACTTGAGCGATTTGCATTCTGGGAGAGTTAGAATCTCATGCTGAGCTATCTCGGGATCAATGTTGGGCATGTCATCATAAGACCATGCGAAAACATCCACAAATTCCTTCAGTAATTCCTCGAGTTGCGTGTGCTTATGCTCATCAAGGGTGGCCCCTATCCTAATCTCGCATAGTTTAAAACTAGAACGAGATTAATAATAACAGTTTCATCTTCATTAACTTGAACGCGGTTATGTTATTTGTTATTAACCTTATTAAGATTAGTCAAGAATTGTTCATTTTGAAGATCATCATCATCAAGAGTTTGATTAGAATCCAGATAATTAATGTAAGACACATCAATATGCTCAAAATCTTTATTTATTTCCTTATTAGGAAAAATAGCATTAAGAACCTCATCGGAGGAGGTCTCGATTACATCATAATAAGGATGAACAACAGAAGAAGAAATGGGATAAACCTCTGGGATGGGTAGAATTTAAATAGGTGTAACAAGTATAGCATACCAGTTGAGGAGAAGTGCATCAGTACCTTTGATCAGGCGGGATGGAGCCGATCATGTAGTGCTAGAGTGAACCATGCAGAGCGTCAGCCCTATTGTCTGCAAGTTGAATGAATCCTCAGAGTCACTTCCCTCAGAATCTTCGGTATCAGCTATAGTCTCCTTGATGAGTTTTTGCACATGATGCTGGGAACTTTCGGCCCATAAATAGTTGTCTTGGAAAAATATCTCCATTCATGGTTCCATCTTCTTATCCATAAGATTATACCGTGGTTCTAAAAAGCCACAAAAGGGAAAATCGCCACCCTTTCTGATGAATTTTCCATTCAAGGAACCTTTTGAGATAGTCTTGCTGATTTCTAACCTTCTCTTCATCCAAGGTTAGGAGAGCATTTTCAGTTCTTCTACTGATGGTTGAAAGCTCAAGAGGCAAGGAAGAAAAGCTTTCTTCTACACAATGGGTTCAAGTATCCCCTGTTGTCACAGTCCCAGCCCCAGTCCGGGCATGAAGTGAATGTTTTTGAACATCTAGATCACATTCATGTTTCCATGAGGGTTATACTACGAATAAACCCTATCTTTGAAATCGCCCCTGCTGGGAGTAAAAGTCATAGCATCTCCTCAAATGATTTGTCCTAGCATCTCCTAAAATGATATCATTCCACATAAGCTGACTATTGGGCTTCTCATACTTTCGAGGACTGAACTGTCCAAACACCTTCTTTGGTTCAATTTCATTTTTGGTAAGACTTTCTTTGATTTCTACTCCTACTTCTCAGATGGACCATAAATGAGGGTAATACTATCCTCTCATCCTTTCTCGAACATGGGGTAAGAAATTCTTTTTCATAATACTAACTTTCTCCTCTTCAGAAGGTCAGTTGGTCATGGTGGTTGCTTTCTCTCTCCATCTTGCTATGAAGTTACTGACTGATTCCCCAGGGTTCTATTTGAGAAGCTCTAAATCAAGGAGGGTGAGTTCCAACTCTTCGTTATACTTGTACTGTGACATGAATTTGTGGGCAATATCTTCCCAACTGTGAATTATGGATTTCTCGAGAGATAAGAACCAGCAGAGAGGGTTGTCCTTCAAAGTCTGTTGGAACATTTGGGACATTATTTACACAGAGGCACCTAGGAGAGTCATGGCTTGGGGGTAGCTTCAGATATGAACAATTGGAGGTCCACTACCCCCAAACTTCTCGATGTTGGGCATATTGAATTTTTTCGGAAGCCTTGCTTTAGGATAGGGAGACACGTGGGTGTAGTCCATGTAGTTCCCAGAGATTCTGACTTGGTCAAATTTCTTGTTCAACATCTTGAGGTTCTCCTTAACCTTGTTCAATTATTCCTCCTTTGGATCAACGGTTGCAGGTAGGTTAGACCCTAGCTAGGTAAGATTCATCATAGGGAGTTGGGCTAGTGGTAGCCCATTAGCGGGAGGATCACGCGCAGCAAACTGATATTCCTAGAGGACCCAAATAGGCTTGGGTGAGGGTGAACCCATAACGTGAGGGAAGAGGACCTCAGGATCTTTGGGAATAAGGACCCAGTTTTATTGCATCTAATGAACCTCGATTTAAAGGTTGTCAATCTTAGCAGTGAGTTGGGATTGGACCGTCATCAAATCAGGTTACACATTCATTATTTGGTATGTGTTCTCCATGGACGACAAATGAAGATGAATTCTTGACTCGAAGGAATTAGCGAGGGAATTGATGGAGCCTCGGGTCAGTTCGACGAAAGACCGAAGCCAATAGGGAGCCATGCTAAGGGTTGGGTGTGCGATCGGCCTAAGAAGGAGAAAAATTCGAATTTATTTTTGAAAGATAAAGGGGGAAATTATTATTTTTAAAAAGGAAGGAAAATACTTTTGACATTTTTTTTTGGAAAAGACTAGGATAAAATGTTTTTGGGAAAAAGGGAGGAAAATAACTTTTGTATAGGGAATGAAAAATGCTTTTGGTATTTTTAATAAAAGAGGGAAAAATATTTTCGACGCTTTTGGTAAAGAAAGAGGAAAAATGAAAAAAGGGTCTTAGCATGATTATTATTATGTTTGTTATGTTCTCACTTGTATTAGGTTTACTTGAATGCAAAAATAAATTTTGGACGGGACTCGAGCCTAGGAAAAATGGGAAAAATATGTCAAAAACATGGTTAGACTTGTTGTCGGGCTAATGGAATGGGTCCCGTTTTAAAAAAAGATGAAATCGAGCGAAAATTTTGGGCAGCATGCCGACCCGTCATTTCGGTAGAGTTTCGGATAAAAATCAACAAACTAAATATGAGTGCCTTAGGTTTGACACCTATATGAGGGTATGCAGTTGTTGGGTTAATTGAAAGGGTTCCCCCCTTTGGCATGACTACCACAATATACTTTCTTCTTTTGAGAGCAATTGGTACGTGTGGACAAGCCATTTGATATACCTTAGTGTAAGTGAATTGCCTCACTATATACCTTGTGGGGATAGTATGCGTGAGAGCGAATTCAATAAACTCGATGTATGTGAATGAGTTACCTGTGATATACCTCCCGTTATGACTTCGGTCAAGCGGTACGATGCGGGGAGAACCGTTCGATATACGTCGAAGGTACTTCGCCAATGGAAGGTGAGAGTCATATCGCTTAGGGTAACTACGACTTGTCGAACCAGCACCCATCACGAAGTTACCCCCCAGTTATGGGACAAAATTTGGTCAATAGCCATGCTCTTTGGTAATATAGTGTGCAGAATGCATGATTCTTGATTAGTATATTATGGAGGGAGAATCTTTATTCGGTATGATGAGCATTATACTAAACAGGGGATAATGTACAAGTATAAGGAGTAAATCTAAATTAGAGCATGAATATTATATTAAGAATGGATATGTAAGTGATGTGTTACTACCTATAAGTAAGTGTGGGGTAGTGAACCTAAGAATGGATCAACTACAAGTGGTGTGTGATAAGTGTGAGTGAGCATGGATATATACAAGTGTAATAAGTGGAGGTGTGTGTTAGTGACACCTAAGCATGGATATACTAAGTGGTGTGTGAACCATGTGGATATAAGTGATCCTAGTGTACGTAGTGTGATGTGTACATGGAGAGTATCTACAAGTGTGTGAGTGAGTAGTGATATAAGCATGAGGTATATATGTGCAAGAAACAATAGGAGAGAAAAAAGGGAATATACAAGTAAGTTCATACGCACACAAGAAAAACAAAACCCCCATGTTAAAAGAGTCTAGCCCTCTTATGAAAAATGATCCCTAGTAGAGTCGCCATTGTGTCCATCCCCGAATTTCAATCTTCGTTCCTCTCTCTCTCCCGCAGGAAGGGGAAAAAGGAGGAGAGAAGAAAAAAAGATATCCCGTTCTCGTACTCTCTAGGAGCGCTTCGGCCGTCATCGGTGTGGGGTGAATGTAAAAAGATGGATTCATCAGCCATCTTTGCACAAAACAGGCAAAAAAACATGTCGCCGCTTCAAGAGAGCGGCATCCAAGACAAACTGATGCTTATGAAACCAATAGTTCGAACGATTCGGGGGCTGAGTTACGGAATGGGAATGTGTTAGGCGCCCATCCCGCCCTTTCGGTATCTCATGGGCTTGTGTTATTATTTTATTTCTCCATAAAGTGTGTGTGCATGTATATATAATGGAGATCGGAATCTCCCAACTCGTACCATGGAAGGGATAGAGTGAGGTTATCGATTGGAATGTTCCTAAAATAATATATAAAAAATACGATTTATGCCTTTATCATGATATTGACCGTTATGCTGAAACGATAATATATGTTGGATAAAACACTAATAAGAATCACAAATATAATATATATTGCAATAATAAAAGCGAAATATGGGGAATTTGGGAAAATTAGAAAATGAAAAATTAGAAAAGTAAAGAATTTGGAAAATCAGACTCGAGTATCAGATTTTAATTTAAAACACTTATGTAGCCTATAAAGGCATCTTAATCCACGTAGTTCGCATGTAGCATATGAGTGGGGTTTATCCCATAGATACAAATAGGATTTTATTATATGTGTGTGTACGAAATGTGTTTGATTTTGAAAATGTGAGACGGATAATCCCGTTTGGAATCTATGGGCGTTACCCTCTTTTTGTTGGTTTTTTTATAGAAAATAAAGTGGTTCAATATAACTAATAAAAATGTAAGATGTTAATGTGTATGAAATAAAGTAAAATAAGTAAATTATGAACTTATGTAATTAATGTGAAAATAAGAAATTTAAAGAGAGAGGGAACGATTTGGTCCTTCTTTGAAGATTTCGAGCTTGATCTCCCTTGAAGCTTGATATGAATGTTGGATTAGAGAGAATGAGATTTTTCCAAATTGGGTGTGCAAGGGATGGGAATTTAATATGAAATGAAATTTTACATAAGGAAACTTTGTTGATTGAGAGAATGTTGTTGAGATCACTAATGCTAATGGCTCTGAGGGTTTTCCTTGGGAGTGAGGTCACACCCTTTATTTAGAGGGTCATGGATGGTGCCGATCATCATGGTGCCATCCCTTCCAATCGACAGGTAACCCTAAGCACACTGTCGATTGGAAGGGAGCTGGACCTACCAATCGACAGTCTCGTGCAGATTTATTTTAGAAAAATGGTCGTAGAACACAATTCATTTATCCAAATTATGTATGGGGAATACCGTTAGAAAGGTAATTCAGAGACCTTCAAGATTCTTTAGGACTGCTCCCGGGTCTGAGAGTTGACTTTGGGTTAAATGTGGCTTGGAATTGCATGTCATTCCGTTGGACAGGAGATCGTCGGACGGAAATGGATTGTTCGTCTGAACATGAAGTCAGAGTCATGCAAAAGGTAGACCGTTGGAAAGGTTAGGTGATGTACTTCAACGTTACAAAAAGTTTCTCTTGATTTGGAAACTTAATCTTGGTCAATCGGGTCCTGAAAATGCCCGGTGACCTTTCGGAGTAAAACGAGTTGTTTGTCTGTACCGTAAGTCAGAATTGTGTATGGGGCGGACTGTTGGAAAGGGTATTTAGTTCCCTTCATAGATTCATTTATTATCCTTCAAGATGAAGTGTTTACCTTAGTCAAATGGATACTAGGAGCGCCCGATGGCCTCCAAATCAATTTTCGAGGGAAAAAGGACTGATCGTCTAAACGGTTATGCCATTTTACGCACGGGGTGGATCGTTGGAAAGGGGTTTCATTTACCTTTGAAGATTCAAAGAGATTTTACTCTGATGATGAATTTGATTGGGTTCAAATCGAGGCTCGGGAGAACTAGTGGCCTGTAGATCGATTTCGATAGTAAAATGGTTCGTTCATTCGAACCGTTATGCCAATTTCCAAAAAACAAAAATAACCAAACACATAACCATTATAAAAGCTTCACAAACCAGCACTAGCTTCACAAATACCCTATCGGCAACTACTAGAATAGTAATCCCCATCATCATCTTAAGGCCCCCAAACTTCCCCTGCCTGGATGGTATGACGAAGGCGCTCCATTGAACGATAAGTCCGGACCAGCCTAGAGAAAACCACTACACACCCCTCCATAGTGTTAAACATAGAAAACGATCTCTTCCCATTCTCCTATGCCAAGATCTTATGCACTACCCTCTTCCACAACCATTTTATGTAGTCTACAGAAACATGCCAAACCCTGCCAGCATATTGGGAAGGCCAGGTTGGCAGCCGATGATTCTCCCACAGAAAACCTAACCGTACGCGCATGCCTTTAGCCAAATCCTCTATAATAAAGAAGTCCGGTAAGACACAATCTTCTCCCATCTGACTTAACGCAATAGCCGCCAGGGAAAATAGAAGGAGGTCTGTCGGAGGACAACTAACCAAACATACTGGTATTCCCCCCAGTTCTAGAATGGGTTACAACTCCCCCATCAGGGCATTGACCAACACAGACATCGAGATCCATGCTCCACAAACAAGTTTATACAGTTCTCTATAGTTAGGCTAAATTTGATAAAATATCGAGTGAAGTAACTTGGCACAACTACCAAAGGATATTCAAGGGGACCGTCAAATAAAATATCTCAGACAACCATATGAATAGAATACTCAGGCTACCTCTCAGAAAATCATAACGACCTTCCCGCCAAGCATTTAGACCATTCAGGGTCACTTCTAATATCACTACCATGGGATTGCGATGATATGACATCCATACAGTAATGGCAGCAAGTCGATGGTTCACCATCAGGTCCCCTTTCACCAGTAGTAGCTTCAAAGATAAACCAAGGGTGGTGAATCCTATATGGATGGCATCATTGACATCCCATAAATGCATGGAATACAATTTAGCTGGGAGGGAGATCATTCCTCCAGTGACCAATGGCTGAGCCATCGAATGAGATATATGGAGAAGTTCTACTAACAAATCCCAAGAAGATCGAGAGAATTCAAGCATAGCCACCACCACACTGATATTTACCCCTAACATAGGAGAAAACACTCCTTATAGGTCAGGCATACCTCATCCAAGACAAAAAGAAAAACATGATCCTCAGGGTACCAAAACTGTGTTGCCGCCATCAGCATTTTCGAGTCAATGGGTCGGTTGTGCCACAAAGAGACCCGACGCAGGTTAAAGGCATCATAATCTACATTGTACAAATACATAGCCTCTAAATTATCCAGACAATAGGTGAATTCCTCACTTATGGGAATGACCATTTTGGAAATAATAAGACACAAGGCAAGATGTACGCAAGATAAAGAACATGTGAATGGGTGAAGAAACCTCACCACCTTAACCCCTTTTTACACTTGAAAATTTTGGATAAAAATAAGGATCTTTCAAAATCCGACCAAAAGACTACCCCGTCAAGTACTAGTAGTTGAATAAAGTGCAATCAAAGCTTTGGGATGATTTGACTAGAATGACCTGCCAATAGGTAGGACAACGGGTATGTCGATCGGCATCCCCCTATTTTTAAAAAATTCCATGTTTCCTTTTTTGTCAAAATCAAAAACTCAACAATAATAATCTTTATTTTTCTCCTATATTTTTACTCTTCCTCTCTTAAAATAAATTTTCTCTTGAGTAATTCTAATCCTTACGGTCTTAGCTAATAAAGTAAAAGTTCATGTAGATTAAGTCATGTAAACCAAAGATAAATAAATAAAATCCCACTCACGTCATACATATATTTCCACCATTAAATCTTTTGCAAAAAAAGAGAGAGTAAAAACAACGAGACTCAAATTGAAACCCAACACTTTCTCTCTCTCTAACTCTCTCTCTCTCTCATCTACCATCCCTATGATGTGCGCGTTTCTTCTAGCGACGAGCTAAGGATCCTCTACTACCTGATCCAGATCCCTCCTCAAAAGAAGCAAACGACACTAGACAGGAAGGAATCGAAATCGAATCTCGAATATGAGCCATCGTAGAAGCCACCCAATCTTGGATTTCCCTCAGCCACGTATTCGACAACCAGACACGCTGCCAGAAAAATAAAAAAGGTAAAAAAGTCAATCTAAATAAAAAGGTAAATCAGAAAGACAAAGGGAAAAAAAAATACATACCTCTGGCTGAAGGGCATCCTCCGTCAGCCCCAACACCACTGGGTCCATTGCATTAGGGCGATGCTGCATACTCAATGTTCACCCCCTGGCCAGTCAGATATGATAGGAAGGAGGAGAAAGATAGAGAAATGGAACCTCTGATACCGCTGCTGCCGCTGGCATCTATGCACCAACAGTGCTGTGGGAATACCCCACTGGCAAATCGTACCGATGCCTCAATCCATAAGAAGTGGAGGCATATTCACCACGTCGTGGACACCGTAAGGCATTAGCTAGCTCATCACGAAGTCAAGTTAATCGTAAGCCTCTACCATATTTGTATACGGCGAGTAGGGCTCACCAACCATCGCATATATCTTGGGGGAATTTCTGCTGAGACTTCTACCTTTTCCTCCATGATTTGTCGGACTACTCTCTCTCCCTGATACTAGGAGTATCCAAACTCGTGCGCCAGCAGCTGACCCACCTGCACATTCATCCCATTCACCCCTGTGTGCTAGATGATCGTCCCTTAGGGATAGAAGGTTCCCTGTATTTTTCCAAGATAAAGTCAATATTTACACAAGCAAAGAGAACACCAAAGAAAATAATTCAAAAGAGAAAAGAGGAAATAACCTTGTCACTCGCCAGGACAGTTTAGACTTTGCGTACTATCAATAAGGAGAGAAACGCCTTCAATCACCGATTGGACTTCCGCCACCGGTACATCCGACAAAAGTTCCCCACCTACTCATCACACAAACCAATCAAATGATCATTAAAATCGATTACCTCATAGAACCGTGTTTGGAAAAAGGAGAAGAGTCAACAATCAGAACAAATCAAAAAGTAAATGAAAGAAAATGCATAAAGGAAAATTTTAAAAAGAAAATTACCTCAAAAAGATATGTGGCTCCGGTAAAAGTCTATCGGTAGCACCGGCTAAAAGCATCCAAAGAAGAATAAAGGGTCACCAAAGTGGGGCTCCCCCAGTCAAAGAGAGGGATATTAAAAAATACCCTCAAATATGGTAAAAACCATAAGTGGATGACGTCGCCACTTGACGCCACCAAAAACCCTCCCAACAGCAGAAGACTAAACAAATGGGCCATATTCTACACTTATAGTCCATCAATATCATCGATATGTTGACTCAAGAAAACCTCTTAGAGAAGAGAAATATAGATCGAGTCCCCTGAGTCTATCCACCCCACATCGCCTAATGCCGCATCCACCACCGCCGATGTCACCCTCAGAGACCAGTCCACCTCTATCCGCATCCCCTCACAATCTATCCCTAGTGGTTACTGGACATCAATTGGGGTCACAATCATCTCCCCAAATCCCAAGTGTTTAGTGTGGGTAGTGTCCCACCACCTCTCCCCCAGTGCGCATAAAATGGCAATAAAGCACGACGTCTCATCCAAAACATACGCCAAATTACCAAAACATGTGGAAGAAACTATGTCGTGCACCACTGTAAGAAGATGCTTCCAAAAATCCCTAAATCCCATCATCCCCGGGGTGCGAAAGCTGGTAGCAGTAATGTCAGTCTGTCAAAACAGAAGAGAAACCTTTTGTCAAAACTCATAGAAACAAGAAAATGTGAAGAAGGGAAATAATGCTAAAAGTCATGCGGTACTTACATAGCCATTAGGGTTCATTACCCTAAATGACTGGTGGTGCGAAGGGTTATGCAGAAGAGTTCAATCATCGGCAACAAGCTTGATTAAGTCAAACTCTTTCTCGTTTCCCAATGCTGAGGGCACCCTAACCCGCCACTCCAGCTTCGCCTAGCCACACCATGTGGGTCTCACTACTAAAAAATTTTGCCATTTTAATGAATAAAATAATCTAGGAGCATATTAATGAAGAGAGAAGCAGAAGATAGGAAAGTCTGAAGCTATAAAAAATGAAGAAGATCTCTCCCCTTTTTATAGGAGGCTAAGGGGTATGCTACCTATTGGCATTATTCATTCCCCTTACCAAGGTAACCCAAATGATCGTGCCACTGACAATTGGCAATCCCTCCTGCCCTCTGATCGGCAGTACCTCTGAAATTTTGTACAGAAAATGCCAAAATTCGAAAAAAACCCAAAAAATTCACAAAATTGCCAAATAAATATTGGAAGATTTCTTCAACAAGAAAATCAATTTTCAAGCTCCCAAATATCTAGCAAGATTAATACCATGTATTACCTAGCTTAAATCCTAAAAACCAGTGCGCCCGCAAAGCCTTCTACAATGGAATATAAAAAAACTCATACTCAACAGTAGTCAAATGCTTCCTCAGCAGAGCTACCCATTTACCCAGCAAGAATTTCTAAACTAAACTCTTTCCCATAAAAATTACAATTTTCCCCAAGGAGATCTAGAAGCTCAAACCGGATATCTCTCTTGAGCAACACATCCCCCAGTGGAATCCCAAAACCTCAAGTTATCAACTGTCCCCAAGTGAAATTTCAAGACTAATATTTTCAGCTCATTTCAAAAGACATATTCCCCTAACAGATGTCTCTCCCCTAATAGAGTCTCAAAAAAGATAAATTTAAAATTCCCTATGAAAGGTATTCCCCGAGCCTCCACTTAAGGTCCTTAGAATTGATCTCGACCCACAGAATTGGTCGCTCCTACTTAAGGTCCTTCGAATTGACCTCGACCCTCAGAATTAGTCGGTCTCCACTTAAGGTACTCAGAATTGACCTCAGCCCTCAGAATTGGTCGCTCCTACTTAAGTTCCTCAGAATTAACCTTGACCCTAAGAATTGTTCACTCCCGAATTAAGGTCCTCAAAATTGACCTTGACCCTAAGAATTGTTCACTCCCGAATTAAGGTCCTTAGAATTGACCTCGACCCTCAGAATTGGTCGCTCCTACTTAAGGTCTTCAGAATTGACCTCAACCCTCATAATTGGTCGCTTCCACCATAGGTCCTTAGAATTGACCTCGGACCTCAGAATCGAGTATGCCCAGCATTACCTTTGGTCTTCAGAATTGACCTCGACTCTCTGAATTTTTCATCCTCATCCTTTCAGGTCCGAAGATTGATCTATTTTCCCAAAACATCATTTGGTGTCTATTCGATGGCTTTCACTTGTTCCAAGCTCACATATCGAGGGGATCTATAGACAACACATTATAGGACTACCCTAAGCCTCTACTTAGCTCCCTAGCACCTCCCTAATTTACTACAAACCCTAGGTCATACTCTGAGTATTGATTTAGAGGCCATCGGGCACTCCCGAGCCCCATTTAACTTCGGTTAACTCTGTCGTTAGAGCAAAAGATCATTGAAACTTCGAAAAAATATGAATCCCTTTTCTAATGGTTTGCCTCAAGCGTAAATCGACATAGCAGTTCGGATGAACTGTCCATTTTACTATCAAAAATTGATCTGCAGGCCTTTGCGCAATCTCGAGCCCCGATTTGACACCAATCAAATTCATCGCCAGAGCAAAATCTTAATGAGTATTTGAAGGGCATTGAAACCCCTTTCAATGGTCCACCCCGTTCATAAAATGGCATAAACATTTGGACGAATAATATATTTTCCCCTAAAAATTGATTCGAAGAACAAAGAGCACTCTTGAGCTTCATTTGACCAAAGTCATCTCTTTAGCTCAAATGAGACTTAATGAATCTTTAAAGGGCACTTAATACCATTTCTAATGGTCCACCCCATGCACGAATTAGGCTTACACTACAGATGAATGATATGTTTTACTTCAAAAGGTTACCGTGTGCTTTCGGGCCCCGTTTTATGAAAGTCAAATCTTCGAACTGAGCAAAGCTCTTTGGAATACTGAAGTGCCTTGCATAACCTTTCCAATGGTCTTCGTCGTGCTCAATGCGAACTTAGAGTTTGGATAAAGTATCCATCATTTTTTGACGATCTCCTATCTAAAGGACCGACGAGCACTTCTGAGCCCCCATTTGACCCAAAGTCAACTCCCAAACCCGGTGGCCCAAAGGATTCTCAAAGGTCTCTTAATTACCTTTTTAACGGTATGCCCCGTGCATGGTATACAATTGTGGATTGCATTTTATGATCATTTTTTCAAAACATCTCCACGAGACTGCCAATTAGCAGGTCAATTTCCCTACCTATCGGTAGTATGTCTTGGGTTACCTACTAATAACCAGGGCAAGGACTATGATGATCAGTAGTCCCCTACCCTATATAAGGAGATCATGACCTCACTTCGAAAGTCACCCCAAATCCATCAATATCAGTGATCTCAACAACATTCTTCTACAATCAATGAAGTTTCCTTATGTGAAATTCCGTTTAACATTTCATTACCATCATTCTCATACCTAATTTAGCAAAAATATCCTTCTCTCTCATCCTACATTCATCCAAACTTGTAAGGAAGCTCATCAAGGATCAAGGAAAACCTTCAAATCTCCAAAGAAGGTTTAACATTTTTATCTCTCTTTAAATTTCTTTATTTTTGCATTAGTTACATAAATTCTCAATTTAACTTTTAGTTTAGATCATACACATTAATACCTCATCCTTTATTAGTTATATTGTTCATAATTTATATTCTATAAAAAAATTCAAAACAAAGAAAACGAGGGTTACACCTATAAATTCCGACAGGATTCTTCGTCACATTTTTTCAAAACTAAAAATATATTTTCTACACACACACATCTAATAAACTCCCATTTGAATCTATGGGATAAACCCCACCCTTGTGTAACATGTGAACCACATGGACTTTAATGCCTCTTTAAGCTACGTAGGCATCTCGGGCTAAAACTCGAGACTCGAGTCCTATTTTCGTATTTTGATATATTATTCATATATATCATACTTATTATTCATACTTGTATTTTTATCTAACACATATTATCGTTTCATCATAAATATCAATATCTCGATAAGCACACACATCATATTTTCTAATCACTATTTTAGGAACATTCCTATGGATAACCTCTCTCCATCTTTTCCATGATGCGAGTTGAGCGATTTCGATCTCCACTTAAATATATACGCGCACAAATCGCACAAAAAAATTAAGGAAATAGTAATATAAGCCCATGAGAGAAAGAAAGGATGGGATGGGTGCCTAACACCTTCCTATTTCATAACTTAGCCCATGAACCTCTGAACTGTTGGTTTCGCAAGCATCAGTTTGTCTTTGATGCCGCTCTCTTGAGGCAAAGACATGTTCTTTTGCCTGTTTCTGCAAAATAGGTTGGTGACTCTATGTCTTTACATCACCCCAACACCGAAGACGGTCGAATCACCCCATGATATAGATAGGGGAGTGTGACCTTTATCCCTCCCTCTTTTTCCTCTGAAAGTACCCCGAGCAAGAGAGAGGGAGGAAGATTTCGAGGATGGAGACAGTCAAGTTATATGGTTAAAGGTAGATATCGTAAATTAGGTCATAAACAAGGAAAAATTAATTTAATTTAACTTTATCTTGATTAATTATGTGTAACTAAGCATGCAAGATATTGACTCAAAATCGAATCAAAAAAACAACAACACGAGATATAAGGTAAAAACTCTTTTAAGAAAAAACCCTTTGTAGCACTGTTACGACTAAGGTATTATGGATGACATAGACAGAATTATAGACTTAGACTCCACTACGTATCACAGTTATATCTACTTTCTTGTTGATAACAGAAAGTGATGCAAATCGAGTATTGCCATTGAATAAATTTCATTTACCTCGGTGTCCACCGATCAGCCTCATGAAACTCCTTTCCTACCTTCAGTAGTGTAGAATGAACTCCACAAGGATTTAAGAGATGTGTTCTTCCAAGTTTGATAAAGTATTCATAAAATATCTAAGGGGTCTAGATTTGGAAAACCAAAGTGTTTAATCACAAGATAAATGAAAAAAGGCTTGCAAAAAAAGTCCAGGTTTGTACCTCTTTAATAGGTATAAAATCCCCAAGCGATAGGTTGAAAAGATTTTGATTAAACCCAAGTAAAAAAAAATCGCAAGGTCATTCAAACGACCTATACAAACTTGTTCGAATAACATAGAATGAGAGATCAAAAGACATTCCATAGAAATGAAAAAAAAGATCTCGTTTGAATTTTCGTTCGAATTACTGAAAGCCAACGAGTCGAATGAACTCATTTGAATGACCCTTATAACTCATTCTAACGAGATACCTTAAAAAATATCTTTTGTTTAAAAAAAAATTGAAAATAATTTTGTGTTTCATACACTTGTAAAAAACCTTGGATATAATGTTTACATAAAATCAACCTCGTATACCTTCCACATATGTTGTATTGACGAAATCAACTCTTCGATCTTTGATTATCGTGTTTGGTCACTAACTTCTCTGAAATGGAAATCTTAAGAATGTTCATTATGGTGCAGCGGGGTAACAAAATATTTCAAACTATAAACATAATGAGAAAATCATATGTTATGCTCTTACAAATCTTTCATTTTAGTTATTTCGGTACAAAGCAAAAAACCAACAATATAACCCCTAAGACGAGTTCAACTAATTTCCCTCCCAAAGATAAAAAGGTACGGAAAAAGACTTACAAACATGAAGCAAAGAAAATCTGTTACTCATGGAGCTTAAAAAAAACTCCCCCATAATTTTTTTTCGCCCTTTTTCCATTATATACAAAGGGTTAGAAGGTAAACCTGAAAAGTTAGAATCATAGTATGCACATTTAAAATGACATCACAACGTATAGACAATTAAGCATATGCTGTGAAATAAAACAAACCATCAAATTATTTTTTGGAATTTTTTAGTATAAAAAATATACACATATAAGAACAAATAAACACACTATGGATTAGCATGAAAAAATTCGAATCATGGAAATGGAATGAAGGTATGTGAACTTAATGCATGATAAAGTCAACATAGGCAAATGTAGCGATGATGAATGAAGTCTGAGTGACATTCCTAAAGAAAGAACTCAATTCAACCATTTATGTAAAAAATGTTAAACAAAGTGAAATTCGCTCAACTCATACAAAATGTTTTCAATTTCAATGCCTCTCAAATCAATAATACCAAACTATTTATAAAATTTTGAGTAATTTTATTATGCAAATCCATTGATCTTGAACTTATAACACCCTTAAAATCTCACATTTTAAACTCTCAAAAAATTTGAAGGAATCATATTCTTCAATTCTAATAAAGCATCAACGAAATAAAATTGGCCTTGGCACTTATGTTTTTATGTGTCGAATACATCTTTTACGCTCTTATCAATGGTGGATTTTAATGCGAAGAAGATTGCTTCTTTTGTATCCCCTTTTCCTTTGCTTAAATATATATCAATCAATATCACGACAAAAAAAAAACGGGCAATGGTTTTTACATGAAAAATAAGTTCCTAGCATATTTGGTTCGTTATTAAGCACGATTGAAATACGAACATCCTATTCACCATATGACAAGCAAGTGAAATATTAAAAAGTTCATTTATGTGTACAATCAAGGCGATATAATGAGTCTAATATGAAGGCATTAATCAATAATTGTAAGAACAATTTTTCCATTATTGTTCATAGCGCCGTTACAAATCGTCACGCACCGTCAAGATGAACCGAACTCGAGCATCTCAAAGTTTAAAGGCATCACTACATCATATAAAGGTATAAAAATTAGAGTGTACATTCATTTACAGAATTATGTTTGGGATGTTTATTTTTTATCAAAAATGAACAGGAACTTTTTATTTAGAAAAAGAAAAATAATTTCATTGTTATATCTCGTTCAAATGAGATGGAAAGTCGTTAGATAGGTTGTTTTTATATGTTTCCAAATGAGGGATTACTACATAATATTTTCTCATGTCCTTAGAAGATAAGTACATGTCGCTCTAACGATATCTCTATGTCATTAGAATGATCCCAAATTCTCATTCGAATGACCGCGCAGCCTTGAAATTTGTGAACGTCAGATGGTTTAAAAAATTTTGCCAGATTCGTATATGCATAAATTTTGTGAAAGTTATTCATATTTTAATGTTACATAACACTTTTTAATTCACAATAAACATCCTTAAATATTTTTCTTATGGCTTTGTTTAAATCCTCGAAAGTTTTGTATCCTTTCATACACATTTGTGGAGAAGGCGTCTCCATGGCTGACTTGTGATACCTGAGGGGACTCACTGTTGAAGATGAAGGATGAATGTGGTATTATGATTCTTACGAGGATAATAGTTGTTCACTAGAGATTTGTGAATATTAACAATTTATACTTATGGCGGATATTAAGTAGTCTGTAAGTCGACTGTCTTGTAGATTTTTAAAGTGAATAAAGGTTTTACCCGAAAGGTTTTTTTCGTGAAACCTTGTCTTTATTCAATGCTTGGTTTGTATTTATCTATTTTATCACATAGATGTATGTTTAGGATAAAAAGATAATTTTTTTGTAAAATTGGTTAAATTTGTTAAATTTGCACACTCTGAAATTGGAATCCTTGTTGAGCACATTTACTTCTACATGTACAAATTGGTAGAGCTCTCATTATTTCATCTAAACAATAATTAATGACGTTATGCTAAGCATGAATTATGAACAACCTAAAAAAATGTAGCCAGGTCTCATGACACCATTATTACGACACGTGAGTGGGTGAAATGAAATGGTGGTTTGAACATCTTAAATGCGCTCCAAATATGATGTAAAATAATATAAAAGTAAAATCATTTTGAATTTTTGAAAATTTTATCAAAATAAAATATAAGGGAGTGTCAAACATATTATGCCTAATTGATTTATTATGTAATTAATCCAACACAAACTAAAATATAAGGGAGTGAAAAACATGTCCTTATATTATTAATGAGATGAGATTCGCTATTCTTTACACTAATCATTTATGAGAGTGAGCTATGTTCTTTGATGGAGATTAAAGCACTCCCTTATATTTTATGTTTTACACTCCCTTATATATTATGAAAATATTAATGACAAGCTTACTAAAAAAAATTATATATCGACTAAACCCAATGAGAGAATTAAACGTCACTTGCAATTGTTATATAGTCTCATTAATAAAAAAAAAATCCTATTCCATTTCGTCTCCATTGGTATCAAACTGAACACCATTTTTCTAAACCTTTTATACATTAAGGGAGTTTTTAGGACCGGTGAAGTTGCGTTCAAACGGAAACTCATTACCTAAGTTGGTATTATTATTTTTAAGAGTGGCTTTCATAATATTTTTCTCTTTATACTAGTAGGACCCTCAAGTGGAAACTTCGCAAAATTTTGGCACTGAAAGAACCTCTAAGAGTCATCATCAAATTTTTCTTCATTTTGAGACTAACGGTCATGTCTACCAGAAGATTTTTTTACCATGTTGGCCTTATATCCTCCTTTATTATTAGATATACACATTTGAGGATCGTATTTGAGAAAGTTCTTGAATTTAATTATCAACAAGTTAATCTCAACCATATTCTTATCAGAATCACCGTCCGAGATCAAAGTATCGCTCTTTTGTACCTTTAGTGAAATGCCTTCTCTTTCTTGGTTGGAGGATTGTTTTCAAACTTGATGGTTTTTATGGATACTATAAAAGCTTCTCCATTAATGTTATCAATTCACATATAATATTAAGGGTTGAGAAATGGGGCAAGAACCTAGGTGTTAGTGACCTGAGGATTTTTCTAATGACCCTAGAGTCTGGAATATTCTTAGTTAAATAAAAGTGAGTGTTAATGATGTCAAGGAGTTTGTGTAAAACTCATCAAAGAACTCATTTTCTAGAATATTCAATAATCCAAATCTGGTGGAAAGTTGGTGTATCTTTGAGACTCGATTAGTATTAATACCCTTATGGGTGAGTTGTACAATGTCCCAGGCCTCCTTAAATGTAGTATATGTAGAGATCCGATGGAAATATTAATGGGTGACACCATAAAAATTTCATTGATCCCCTAGATTTTTAGTTATCTACCCTATGTTTATATTCAGACCACGACTCCTTAAGTTTAAGGAAAACAGCAACTTGTAGCAAAGTAGCCGACTGTTTCCATCCTTAACTATGGTTAACCACACCCTCTTATCTCGGGACATAAGAAAACAAAACTCATATGCAGTTTCCATCCACATAGTTACTACCATAAAAAATAGGTGGACATATGACCAACTAACACTCGACAAACACACTCCCAAAAATTCATTTTAAAATTCCACTCATATACCAGTTTGAAATAGGTATGTGCCTAAGGGTCCAATTACAATGAATTAATTCTATTGTTTTTTTACTACAAGTTTATATTAGATGTTTCACACTTAAATACTATCAAATGATCAATCTTACCATACCATCATTTTATGAGCTAAAAGATTGAAAATATGAAATGACTTTAATGATACTTTAAAATAATAACTTATTAAATTCAAATATACTTAACTATAATATATTTTGCATGAAATGGTACTAAAAATTTATATAATGTAAAAATTAAGGGTGATAATTTTTTAAACAATATAACTTGATCATAACATTATAAAGTGAAATAATTAATAAAAATGCTCATTTTGGATTTATTGCTACTTGCAAATATTACTCAAACCCACTAAACAGGTAATAATTATGAAATTAATAACCGCAATATATATATAAAGAAATCTTATTATGTTTAAATTGTATGTCATATCAAACATGTACATTCATAAACTTATTTTTGGTATGTAGTGTGCTTTATCCTTACTCATTGACTTCCCTTACAATCGAATAAAAATAGGTGAAATTAAGTTTTAAATTAGGTGTATGTAGAATTTGGGTCATATTTTGGCCCTTCACTTTTTATCCCCTTTTGCAGCAATGAAGAGATTGTTCATTGACCATGGAGTTATAGAATAAAATTTGGGATTTATGATAACATAATTATACAGTTATACAGTTACTGGAGGTTTCCTCCGATGTAGAGAATACGAGTTGGCAACCAACAATGGTATTGTTCATTGTAGCGAACAATTATACAAATGTGTTATTTAAAGTGCATTTTGAGTTTTTTTCAAAATGTTTACTCCAACATATGTAAGAAATTTTTTGCGATGTGTAACTTTAAGTATTTATCAGCATCTCTTGTATATACCCATTGATAGAGAGAGAGAGAGATAAAATCTTGAGAGATTTATAACCTGAGTTAATTTAATCTAAGAAAATAAGCTATCATCACCCTTGGACATTATTGATGTCTAAATTTGAACTATTCATCTTAATTCATAGTGACCAAATTTATCACCACAAATAATAGAGAAAATGAAAATGTAAAGAAATACATTAGAGATTTTTACGTGGTTCTGCTCAAGAATGGATCCTTGACCCATAAGGCAATAGTATTAGGGTTTAGTTCCCATCTCCAGGTTACAATCCAATGGTGTAACATAAAGATAGTATTCCCATGCGCGTCCCTCTCAGCTAGGGGAAATGGTTTATTTATGGTAAGTGCAAACTCAAGAGTTAAATGATTTCATAGATTTAAGCATTTACCCCTTTACATAATAAGATCAGATTGGACATCTTTCATGTGCATGTGCATGGTGACTATTGAATATCCCATATGTGCCTGATGGTTCAACTTACTAGCTCTGGTTGGCAGGGCAACTGACTAGAGGGTACCTGAGCCGACCAGTTTTCATCTATTGTGGAAAGCTTCGGGATGATTTTGATAAGTGTCACTATTTTATTGGTCCAGATGTCCTGATATTTTTAGGCTATAATCAAAGTCCTAATATTTCATACTTGAAGTTTAAATTAAAGAATGGAGTATTCATTTCTAGGCCTTCTCGACACTTCTTAAAGTTTATGGCCGACAACCGACCTCTAGAACCTGTAAATTTCCCATTTGCTTTTATTGAACCGGTGGAAATTTGTAAATAACTTGAAAATAACGTGTCACACCCCAAACCCAAATATATTTTAATAATTTCATTTATATTATGATTAAATCATAATCTTCAGTCCATTCGAAATATAATTCATATATCAATATTTTTCTTTTCATGTATAATGAACATAATTATGTTCTTTCTACCATAATGTAATTAACATCAGAGTCATAATTAAACGAACATGTTATACTACGATTGACTATGATTAAATATTAAAATCATCAAATCAACCCATGCTAACTCAATATATAAGATGTGCGCGTGTAGTAAAACCTCAGTGTGACAATGACAAAATCCCCACGTCTAATTCCCAGATCCTTCTATCGGTTCAACACTCAAATCACCGATCATATGATATCCTAACTGGCAGCGTACAGACCTGAAAATGTTAAAATATAAACCGTAAGCATTAAGCTTAGTGAGGTACTCCTTCCCTAAAATGAAATAACAGTTCTTTATCAAATATGTGGATATAAAATCCAAATAATCCTACCCTTCTTCAAATAGCAATATTATATCAAATGTCTAGATATGAAATCTAAACAATACTTCCCTACAATGAAATGATAATTATATATCAAATCTGTGGATATATAATCCCAATAATCCTGCCTTGCTATGAAATAACAGTTTTATATCAAATCAGTGGATATGAAATCCAAACAATTCTACCCTGCTACGAAATAACAGTTTTGTATCAAGTCTCTGGGTATAAAATCCAAACAATCCTTCCCTGTTACGAAAAAATAGTTTTATATCAAATATGTGGATACGAAATCCAAACAATCATGCCCTTCTACGAAATAACAGTTTTATATCAAATCTGTGGATACGAAATCCAAACAATCCTGCCCGTTGGAAATAAAAAATCCTGGAACATAAGTTACAAAAAATCCCTTTCATAATCCAAATCAAATTATTAGATCTTTTTCCAAATCCAATACTGGATCATAAGATCCAAAAAAATCCTAGATATTTTAATATCCAAGCAAATCCTTAATACCGAAGTATTCAAATCAATCCTGGATCATAAGACCCAAACAAATCCTAGATAATTTAATATCCGAACAAATTCTGAATACCGAAGTATTCGAACCAATCCTAGATCATAAGACCCAGACAAATTCTGGATATTTTAATATCCAAAAAAATCATGAATACGAAAGTATTCAAACCAATCCTGGACCATAAGACCCAAACAAATCCTGGATATTTTAATATCCAAACAAATCCTAAATACTGAAGTATTCAAACCAATCCTAGATCATAAGACCAAAACAAATCCTGAATATTTTAATATCCAAACAAATCGTGAATACCAAAGTATTCAAACCAATCCTGGATCATAAGATCCAAACAATTCCAGGATATTTTAATATCCAAACAAAGCCATAATACCAAAGTATTCAAACCAATCTTGCTCTTAGAGCTATATTCACATCCTTATATTATTCATATATTTGTGTATATGAAATAATCATAAGTACACTCACCTTGGAGATTTAATCAGGCTTTTCCCTTGCCTTTATCCGATATTTGTTCAGTCGATTATTCTTCTCTGCCTATAATTCTTACAATATTAGTATAATCATAATAATACTAACAGTTCAAATAATAACTTGAAAATAACTCAATTCATAATCATCATATGATTCTATTCCAATCATTTATCATAAATGAAGTTCCATCCAAATTCATGTTAATATATTTGTCATATCCAAATCATAGACCAAACATATATTCATTTATTCTTTATAATTCAATACTTATCATATTATTATTATAATTCAAAATAAGGCACATCATTTCAAGTTTCCTAGAGTAAGATAGGCCCATTTCTTTACTACATATTAAATCTTCCCTATAGGCTCTTTTATCGTTCTTTCAACTTCCAGAAATTTTCATAATTTTTCTACATCATAAATTTCTATGATATTTAACCAAACATCAATAAACATATTGAATAATATAAAATTAAAGTTTCATAATTTTTAAGGTTCATTTACTATGTCAAGAAAAACATCAAATATATGGTATGCATATTTACTCTTTTGGGGAAGATTTCATAGCCGAACTTCAAACCATCACCCAAGATTCATTTCTTGGTATTATTATATTATTTTCGGATGTGATATACATATATGAATATATTTTAATATCCAATTGGAATCAATCAATTCCACTATGCATACAAAAAGATATGGAAGTTTTAATAAACAAGGTTTCTAAACAAAGCAATTCTAAGGGTTTACACGTTCAATCTTTGCGTAAACTTGCATCTATTCATACATATAAAAAAAGGAATAAAAGTTCTATAACCAATATATGATTTATACTAATTTAATCAGTAACACAGGAAAAATAACAAGATTTACATGTAGAATTACCTTAAGTACTTTTTTGAAATTTCCTATAATTTTTCTCCAATTTTTTCCTCAATCTCTCTTCCAAAACTTCTAAATTTTCTTCCTCTCAAGACAAACTCTTTAATGGATGAAAAATAATGAAGAATAAGCTTATCTCCAGCATTTAAAGTAGGCCTAACCGGCTTCCTTCTTTAACCAATCAAAATTCACCATTCGTTAGCCTAATAAGACGAAATATCATTTAATGAATGGATAAATTTGTCCATATTTCGTAATTCCTACATAACTTCTTGCTCGGACCTCTGTTTTACACATCGTTTATTGTGTTAAAAACTTAACTCATATATATACAACTATTTGGTTTTCACCTCCAGACAATTATTATATTATAGTGGCCAAAATGAGTCCCGAACTGGAACATTCCTACCGAAGACTTCACAAATTTGTTCAATATTTCATGATTTATAAAGGTAGGATTAGACTAAACATAATAACTTAAAATATATATATACTAATAACATATTATCCATATCACATAAGCTAATCATTATTTAATCATAATTTATCATAATTGTGTTCGGGTTGTCACAATTCTCTCCTGCTAGGAAATTTCATCCCCGAAATTGACATACCTTTGTTGTCCGAATCAAACAAATATGCATAACTCATCTTCATGATATCCTCACTCTCCCATGTAGCCTCTTCCATGGAATACCTTCTCCACACAACTTTCACAAGTGGGATCACTTTGGATCTCAATATTCGCTCCTTCCTATCCACGATAGCAAGTGGTTCTTCAACATAGCTCAAGTCTTCCTTCAACTAAATAGGTTGTTCCACTAATACATGTGAAGGGTCCGTTACATACTTTCTCAACATAGAAACATGGAAAAAATCATGCAATCGGGCTAACTCCAGTGGTAATGCTAACTTGTAGGAAATCATCTCGACTTTTTCGAGGATTTTATAAGGTCCAATGTAGTGTGGACTCAATTTTCCTTTCTTTCCAAATATCATAGCTCTTTTCCATGGCGATATCCGAAGAAACACATAATCCCCTTTCTAGAATTTCAAATCTTTTCGCCGTTTATCCGCATAACTTTTCTGTCTGCTTTAAGATGTTCTCATTCTATCTTGAATAATCTCACTTTTTCAGTGGCGACTTCAATCAATTCTGGACCCTCTATCTTCCTTTCACCAACTTCACCCCAACATACTGGTGTACGACATCGTCTACCGTACAATTCTTCATATGGAGCCATACCAATAGTAGATTGAAAACAATTATTATATACAAATTCTATCAAAGGCAGATATTCATCCCAATTACCTTAGAAATCAAGCACACAAGCTCTAAGTATATCTTCCAAAATTTGTATTATTCTTTTAGACTGCCCATCTGTCTGGGGATGAAAAGTCGTACTAAACTTTAAGTTAGTACCCATAGCATACTACAAACTATCCCAAAATCTGGATGTAAAAGTAGGGTCCCTATCTGAAACAATAGATACAGGTGCTCCATGAAATCGAATAATTTCATTAACATACAATCTAGCATACCTATCAACTATATACATAGTCTTGACTGCTAGAAAAGGAGCGAACTTGGTCAATCTGTCTACCACTATCCAAATCGAATCTGACCCCTTCTGAGATCGAGGAAGCCCAACCACAAAATCTATCGTTACATGATCCCATTTCCATTCCGGTATTGGCAATGACTAAAGCAAACCAGCAGGTTTTTGATGCTCCACTTTTACTTGTTAATATATAAGGCACCTAGAAACAAAATCAGTTATTTCCCTCTTCATATTATTCCACCCATAATGCTCCTTCAAATCCCTATACATTTTAGTACTACCAGGATGCATAGCATAAATGAAATTATAAGCCTCATCTAAATTTTCGCTTTCAATGCATCCACATTAGGCACACACAATTGCTTCTTATATAATAAAGTTACATCATTAACAATACAAAAATCATCAGACTTACCATCTCGTACATCTTGTTGTTTCTTCTCAAGAAAAGGATCCTGACTTTGCAAATAACGAATACGAGTAGCTAACAAAGGCCTCACACTTACATGAGCAAAGAATATGTCCCCATCTGCTAGTTGCAATTCCACTCCCATCAATCTCAACTCCATAATATGAGAAACTCTAGCACACTGAATGTAAGATAATCTTCCCGAAGCCTTCCTACTCGAAGCATCTGCAACTACATTTGCCTTTCTCGGATGGTAGTGAATTGTACAATCATAATCTCTAATTAACTCCATCCACCGCCTCTGCCTCAAATTCAACTCCTTCTGAGTAAATAAATACTTAAGATTCTGATGGTCAGTAAAAATTTCACATACTTCCCCATATAAATAATGACGCCATAATTTTAAAGCAAGCACAATAGCAGTAAGTTCTAAATCATGTGTAGGATAATTATGTTCATGTGTACGCAATTGTCTAGAAGCATAAGCAATAACCTTACCATGCTGCATAAAAACACAACCCAACCCCTGATGTGAAGAATCGGTATAAATAACAAAACCATCTCCACCATATGGAATAGTAAGAACAGGTGCGGTTACCAACTTCTTCTTCAGTTCTTCAAAACTATTTTCACAATCAGAATTCCATTCAAACTTAATATCTTTCCTGGTCAATTTAGTTATTGGCAAGGCAATTAAAAAAAATCCCTTAATAGACCTTCTATAATACCCAGTTAAACCCAGAAAACTCCTCACCTCAGTTACATTATTGGGCCTCTCCCACTTTATAATATCTTCTACTTTCTTGGGATCAACACATATACCATCTCCAGAAATAACATGGCATAAAAATACAACTTGTGATAGTCAAAATTAACATTTGCTAAACTTAGCATACAACTTCTTATCTTTCAACACATTCAAAATAATTCGAAGATTCGTTTCATGTTCAACAATATCATGTGAGTAAATAAGAATATCATCAATAAAAATTATCGCAAATGAATCAACAGAAAGATGCAGTACTCGATTCATAAGATCCATAAATACAGTTGGAGCATTAGTCACTCTAAAAGGCATCACTAGAAATTCAAAATGACCATATCGAGTACGAAAAGTAGTTTTAGAAATATCACTTTCCTTGACCCTCAACTGATGATAACCCGATCGCAAGTCTATTTTTGAAAACTCTTTAGCACCCTGTAACTGATCAAACAAATCATATATATGAGGTAAAGGGTATTTGTTCTTAATTGTAGCTTTATTCAGTTTCCTTTAATCAATACACAAACGCATGGTACCATCTTTCTTCTTCACAAATAAAACTGGTGCACCCCATGGAGATACACTAGGCTGTATGAACCCCCTATTAAGTAAATTCTGCAATTCAATCTTGAGTTATTTTAACTCAGAAGGTTCCATTCTATATGGTGCCATAGAAATAGGGGTTGTCCCCGGTGCCAATTCAATACTAGATTCAACTTCTCTCTCGGGGATAACCCCAGCAACTCACTAGGACACTTCTGGAAAATACCGTATAATAGTAACATTGACTAATTGTAAAGCCCCCTTCCTAGTGTGAAGAACATATGCAATAAAACCCTCACAACCCTTACTCAGTAATTTCCTCATCTGAATAACAGAATTGAAGCAACTGCTAACAATTTTCCTTTCCCCACAAATTTAAATTCAGGCTCACCAGGCATATTAAAAACAACTTCCTTACAGAAACAATCCATAAATGCATGATATTTAGATAACCAATCCATTCCTAGAATTATATCAAAATCAGAAATATCCAATAGAAGTAGATCTATAACTGTATCTCTAACCTCCACAGTCAAAGCACAATCACGAAAACATATTCAACTACAATCATATCCCCATATGCATATAAATACCCAACAACACATTTAAACGAGTACACGGTTTATTCAGGTGTATAGCAAATGCATATGACACAAAAGAATGTGTGGAACCAGGATCAATCAAATCATAAACACTTCCATCAATAACAGAAAGTGTACCTGTCACCATATCCGGGGTAATATGAGCCTCTTTAATTGTAAAGAGTTGCCCACCTGGCCTGGAACCACTGGCTTATCCCATGCCCCAGGTTCCATCTATAATAATCGAGTTATAACAACCAACACAAACAATTTATAATACTGAATTATTGGTTAGTACATAAACAATTCATAAATATCATATCAAACCAATAACTTCCATCTAATCGCCACACACGTCCAGAATAAATAACCTAGACGCTCTGATACCACTAATTGTCACACCCCAAACCCAAATATATTCTTATAATTTCATTTATATTATGATTAAATCATAATCTTCAGTCCATTCGAAATATAATTCATTTATCAATATTTTTCTTTTCATGTATAATAAACATAATCATGTTCTTTCGACTATAACGTAATTAACATCAGAGTCATAATTAAACGAACATGTTATACTATGATTGACTATGATTAAATATTACAATCATCAAATCAAACCATGCTAACTCAATACATAAGATGTGCAAGTTTAGTCAAACCTCAATGTGATAATGACAAAATCCCCACGTCTAATCCCCAGATCCTTCTAACGGTGAAACTCTCAAATCACCGATCATATGATATCCTAACTCGCAGCGTACAGACCTGAAAATGTTAAAATATAAATCATAAGCATTAAGCTTAGTGAGGTACTCCTTCCCTAAAATGAAATAACAATTCTTTATCAGATATGTGGATATAAAATCCAAATAATCCTGCCCTGCTATGAAATGGCAATATTATATCAAATATCAAGATATAAAATCCAAACAATCCTTCCCTACAATGAAATGACAATTCTATATCAAATCTGTGGATATATAATCCCAATAATCCTGCATTGCTATGAAATAACAGTTTTATATCAAATCAGTGGATATGACATCCAAACAATCATGCCCTGCTATGAAATAACAGTTTTATATCAAATATGTGGATATGAAATCCAAACAATCCTTCCCTGCTATGAAATAACATTTTTATATCAAATCTGTGGATACGAAATCCAAACAATCCTGCCCTGTTATGAAATAACAGTTTTATATCAAATCTGTGGATATGAAATCCAAACAATCCTGCCCGTTGGCAATAACAAATCCTGGAACATAAGTTCCAACAAATCCTTTTCATAAGACAAATCAAATTATTGTATCTTTGTCCAATTCCAATCCTAGATCATAAGATACAAAAAACTCTTAGATATTTTAATATCCAAGAAAATCCTGAATACCAAAGTATTCAAACCAATACTGGATTTTAAGACCCAAACAAATCCTGGATAATTTAATATCCACACAAATCCTGAATTCTAAAATATTCAAACTAATCTTGGATCATATGACCTAGACAAATTCTGGATATTTTAATATCCAAACAAATCTTGAATACCGAAGTATTAAAACCAATCCTAGATCATAAGACTCGAACAAATCCTGGATATTTTAATATCCAAACAAATCCTGAATACAGAAGTATTCAAACCAATCCGGGATCATAAGACCCAAACAAATCCTGGATATTTTAATATCCAAACAAATCCTGAATACCAAAGTATTCAAACCAATCGTGGATCATAAGACCCAAACAAATCTTGGATATTTTAATATCCAAACGAATCCTTAATACCAAGGTATTCAAACAAGTATTCAAAACAATCTTGCTCTTAGATCTATATTCACATCCTTATATCATTCATATATTTATGTATATGAAATAATCATAAGTACACTCACCTTGGAGATTTAATCAGGCTTTTCCCTTGCCTTTATCCGGTATTTGTTCAGTCGATTATTCTTCTCTTCCTATCATTCTTACAATATTAGTATCATCATAAGAATATTAACAATTCAAAGAATAACTTGAAAATAACTCAATTCATAAGCATCATATGATTCTATTCAAATCATTCATCATAAATTAAGTTCCATCCAAATTCAAGTTAATATATTTGTCATATCCAAATCATAGACCAAAATATATTCATTTATTCTTTGAAATTAAATCCTTATCATATTAGTATTCCAATTCAAAAGATGGCACATCATTTCAAGTTTCCTAGAGTAAGATAGGTCGATTTCTTTACTACATAGTAAATCTGCCCTATAGGCTCTTTTACCGTTCATTCAACTTCCACGAATTTTCATAATTTTTTTACAACATAACTTTATATGATATTTCATCCAACATTAATAAACATATTGAAAAGTACAAAATTAAAGTTTCATAATTTTTAAGGTTCATTAACTATGTCAAGGAAAACATCAAACATATGGTATGCATATTTACTCTTTTGAGGTAGATTTCATACCCGAACTTCAAACCATCACCCAAGATTGATTTCTTGGTATTTTATATGATTTAAGGATATGCTATACACATATGAGTGTATTTGAATATCCAATTGGGATCAATCAATTCCAGTAAGCATACAAAAAGATATGGAAGTTTTAATAAACAAGGTTTCTAAACAAAGCAATTCTAAGGGTTTACACGTTCAATCTTTGCGTAAACTTGCATCTATTCATACATATAAATAAAGGCATAAAAGTTATATAAAAAATATATGATTTATACTAATTTAATCTGTAACACAAGAAAAATAACAAAATTTACATATAGAAATACCTTAAGGACTTTTCCGTAATTTCGCACAATTTTTCTCCTCAATTTCTCTTCCTAAACTTCTAAATTTCCTTCCTCTCAAGCCAAACTCTTTATTGGATGAAAAATGATGAAGAAGAAGAAGAATCTTATCTCCAGCCTTTAAAATCGGCCTAACCCACTTCCTTATTTAACCAATCAAATTCACCATTTGTTAGCCTAGTAAGACGAAATATCATTTAACGAATGGACAAATTTGTCCCTATTTCGTAATTCCTGCATAACTTCTTGCTCGGATCTCTATTTTATACACCGTTTGTTGTGTTATAAACTTAACTCATATATATACAACTATCTAGTTTTCACCTACAGGCAATTATTATATTATAGTGGCCAAAATGAGTCCCGAACTGGAACATTCCTACCGAAGACTTCACAAATTTGTGTTTGCGACTAATTCAATAGTTCATGATTTATAAAAGTAGGATTAGACTAAACATAATAACTTAACAATATATATAGTAATAACATATTATCCATATCACATAAGCTAATCATGATTCAATCATAATTTATCATAATGATATTCGGGTTGTCACATAGCGAATCATCGAAGGATATGCTGGTCTTTTTATCTTTTTGGGATGGTTATGAGGACCTGAATGAAGATGAATTGGAAGAATTGCTCGTCCTAGATGCCTCTAATCTTTTTAAATAAACGTATACTCATCTGCACAAGTTGTTTGACCAAGCTATAGCAACCAATGTTGCTTACTATGAGATGATTCTACAAATGCAAGAAGACCATAAAACATCCTTTGCAAGTCTGCATTCTGATTATGAAGAAAAATATGCTCGACTTAGCAGCGAGGAAGGTTTTGATAAGAAATAGTAGGATATATCTTCAGCTTTTAGCAAGAAATAATTTGTAATAAAGTGCGAGTTGACTAGTGCTCGGGAGGTCGCTGGTTTGTTGGAATAAGAAAACAATTTGTTAAGGGATGAACTAGAAGGCCTGAAGAAGTCAATGGTGGGGGCCGACCATAATGAAGGTGTAGCCTTCTTGGAACATGAGAATGCTATACTGTTAGAGGAGATTTAAAAGTTAAAGAAGTCTAATGGTGGCCAGTCATCAAAGCAGTCGATAATGCTCGACCCGCTATTGAGGAGGAAAGGATAAATAAAACTCTGGCCAACCAGGACACTTTGATCAAGAATCAATATGTCAACATTCAAAAGTTAAATGAGAAAGTGTATCTCTTACCTCCTTAGATTTTATTTTCACAAGCAACCACAAACCATGTGGATGAATGTAATTGAAACTTCAAATCATAACTATAGATAATACTTACTAAGTTGCTCAGAATTTCATGGATTCTTGAATTCTTCTCCTTCAAGTGTTTTTAGACAGTAGGTACATGGTCGGATAACTGCAGAGATGGAATATGAACCATGCTAATTAGACTCCAATTTTTTTCCTTTTTCGAGCATTTTCTTCAGAACATAGTCTTCTTTCAGTTTTCTTGGCTTCACCCTTCTATTATAAAACCTGGTCGTACGTTGTTGATAGAAAGTTGTTCGAAGTGTAGCGTTGTCTCTTACTTCTTTCACTATGTATAAATGTAGCCTTCACATAAGGTTACTCTTAGGACGGTTAAAGTTAAGCACCATATGGCTAGGCAGTCCAATCTCTTTAGGACCAAAACTTTAGTCCCAAATGCAAGCATGTATGGAGTTTCATTAGTAGTTATCCTCGATGTAGTTCTATAAGCCCAAAAGATACTATGTAACTTACTGATCTAGTTTCCTTTTGCATCATCAAGCCATTTTTCAAGCCATGAAGCAACATTTTGTCGGTAACCTCTATCTAACCATTGCACTAAGGATGTCTGTAACACCTCGAAATTTTGAGGATTTAATATTTGATTATTTTGGGAGTTATAAAAATATTTAAATTGGAGAAACTTAAATTCATGAGTAGGAGAATTTAATTGAGTGAGCCGAATTATTTATAATTGGCGACTTTTAAGTTTAACGGTTCGAAATCTCGTGTGTCGCATTTTGAGGTCGTAATTTGGAAATGTCAAAAAGTATTTCGGATCGAAATTCTTAAGGCGCGGTTGAGTCCGGATGGGTCGAGATAGTCAAAAAAGAGTACCCGAGGATGGTAATTGGGTATCGGGGTATTTTTGGGCATAGTAAGGAAGTCATAGACTTGGGTAAACATGAGAGCTATATTCTCAAATTCGAAATGAATAGGCTTCAGGTTAAGTTAGATATGTTAGAGAAACAATCTAAGAATGTTGAGAAACAGGAGATAGAACTTGTTAAAAAACGTGAAGAGATTCTATCTCTGACAGCTAAGCAACATGAAGCACTTATGAAGACTGAAGCAAAGAAACCTAATGCAAAGATGCCAAAAGAGAATGCTAAGAAAAGAAATAAGAAAGATAAGAATCCTAATGATAAGAAGCAGAATGAGAATAGTAAGAAGCCAAAGGGAAAGAAAGGGAAGGGAAATGAGACTAGTTAACAATCTGATAGATATATCTATTTGTATTTTATCCGAATTCGCTGTAGAGGGGAGCTTTGGCTCTTGAGTTCATAGTTCATTCAGCTCCTGACCCATCTCGAAGTAAGGTCATCCTATTGTCTACTCTCCAGTTGAGTTTTGTCTTTGGAATGAAGCTTACAATTGAGTTCAGTGAGAAGCTTTTCCTAAAAAGTAGAGTGCCTAGAGGGATGAGGTCGTCGTACCGCTTCTGGGAGATATGCTCCACCAGGGTCTGTTTTTTCCTAGAGGATACCTTGACTCCACCGCACTTCTGCGATTTTTCCTTCGCTTATATATTAGTAAGGTGCGTGGATGACCGATTGATGCAATGTGGATGTAGATCATAACAAGGCCCTTTGGAGATAGTGCTTACGCTGCTAGGCCTGCTGTAGCTATATCTGATCCTCCTTGCCCGAGTGGAGCCCACTGGATCGCATCGATACCTGGGTGAGAGAGTGTTACTGCAGTTTGGGATTGATCAGCCGTTGACTCTTGCTCCACTCCTGGCTCAACTTCCTTTATGGTTGTCTTTATTCAGGTATCTCCAACTGGATTAGGCTTTTTTCTCGGTATCGTTAAGGAAGCTCCTGGTTCCTCCTGGAAGATGAATAAGAAGGAATGAGATGGAAATGGGTGAGCTAGGCCAAGAACTTCCATGCATCGCTGACGGTTGGAGCAGCTAGATATAGCTTACAGTACACTTTCTGAGATTCGATTAGGCACTTCAATGCTGGAGGGAGACATCTTCGAGATGCATTTGACGCGAGGACTATTTGGAATGGTATGCGTCAGTGTCCACAAGACCTATCCTTCCTCCACACATGAGGATAGGGTCGAAGCGATCAGAGGAGGTCAGGCTGCTTCACGGATTGCTGAGATGAGGAGAGACCTGGAGACTCTTATCCGGGAGCGCGACACTTCTTGAATCTCTTCTTGTATGGATGGCTTATAGATGCTTGTAGGACTCCTTATTTTAGTCTTGATTGTCGGGCTTGTAGATAGCAGAGTCATCACGGCGAGGGAAATCCTTATTTCAGGATCGTATCAGAGAGCTCGAAACCCAGTTGAGGAGTCAAGCCGATACAAAGTAGGAGAGAGATCTATCTTCTAGAGTCACAGAATCCTCTCATCCGCGAAGCTGGGGTGGGGCTCCTCGGCGCCTTACTAAATAGCATCCTCCCCCTTGAATAGAAAGCCAAAGCGATCGTGATTTTCTCGTTCTCGTATCTTGCTTTCTTGCAGTCTGGAATGGAACTGGTTGAATCTGGTATTGTTAGTAGGAAGTGGTGATAGATAGCAGGAGGCTTACTTACCTGATTCCTTTCTGATGGCTGTCCAAAGAGGAGCTAGCAGAACCATCGACACAAGAGAGGAGTCTCGAGAGTCTCTCAAGGAGACGACCAAAGGAAGAGTCCCTGCAAGAAAAGCGAAAAGTGAAAAACAAAAGAGGATGCTTCTACGCCGGAGAAGAGAGAGGGAGATCCAAATACAAAGACCTGTCTCCGCAGCACCACGACCAATACCTAGTTCCATAACCTGTCTCTGCAGCATAGGAACCAAGATCGGGCTTGGCATAGTTGCAGTACGACCGGTCTATTTCATGAACGGGATCGAGAGCTTTCTGGATCGAAAAGAGGATGCAGGACCAAGGACAGCCAGGCACGGACGAGCTAGCTGGGATGAAGAATACCGACAGCGACTACCATACATAGAGCTGTAAGCTTCACTAGTGGACGGAGAATCAAGCCTGAACTGGATGTGGAAACGAAAAAAAGAGGAACCAGAACAGGATGTGGAAAAGAAACAAAGAGGAAGAAGAATAGCCATACTTTCTTACGGCCTTTACCTCTTGGAATGAGCATAGCCCTACCGAGGTAGAGAGTGGCTTTACTCGAAAGAAGCACGATAGCTGTGCTTTTCGTGACCTCCTGGTCCCATACTCTACAAGGAAGCTGTGACTTGAGAGTCAATGTGTCTAAGAAGGATGGTGTGACTTGAGAGTCAATGTATCTAAGAAGGACGAGGAAGGGATGCGGGATGCTATTTCAGGTTAGGACAGACAAGTCAAGGGAGAAAGAAGAATAGGATCATCATCCTTATCTCATAGTGCATAAGAAGCCTGCTGCGCCTTTCGTAAGGCTATGAAGCATCTTAGAATCTTCCAGTCCTCAGCTCTAGCCGGCCACTGTATAGAGAGATGATAGAAAGTGTGAGGGGCAAGTACAAGCGAGGATCCCTACAAGTACAAGCGAGGATCCCTATAAGTGCGACTCCCTCTTCTTCATTTCATCATCTTAGTTCTCATAGATCCCATGCCCTTCTTCTATCTGTACTATCTTCAGAATGCAGCTTGAACGAACATAACCTTTTTCCCACCCACCTGTTTTTTGGCCTGCTGAAAGAGAGAAAGGTCCAGGACCTATTTAGTAAGGAGCCATCCATCTGCTAGCATTGTGGAATCGATTCTTTGGACCTTTTTTCCTTGTTCAATGATCTAACTGAAACATTGATCTTACTTATAGATATGAACTGAGTGCCATTTGATGAGTCACTAAGAACAAAGGAGAGGGATATGGAAAGAATGAAGTAATGAAAGATGAAGTCAGTGCTAGTAGTAACGACTTCTCACGATCCATTCCAGAATATAGAATCCATGTCCTAGGTGTATCAAAAAACATTCTTTTCGTTAAGCGTATATAATAAAATAGAGTGAAAGGGTAAACACCGAAATAAAGGGGGTACTCACTCACAGCTGAGTCCTCTCCGAACCGCAGGAGATAGTTCCCCATCATACGGCTCACCAACTTAGCCTCTATGGGGGGCTCGCTCCGGGCAGGTTCGGATCACTTACAATACACGGCTCTACGAAGGAAGGGGTTGGGTTAGGATAGTTTTCAATATTCTTCTTTTCCTGTATTTGTTCGATGAGAAATGCGAGTCTTTTTTGCGGTTGGGTCTGGTTCTCCATCCCCCTCTATCAAAATGATCAAAAAGGAAGGCGAGCTTGCTTCTTATTCCCGTGTTTGATCTATTCCATCTCTGCCTCGCTCGTTGTCACCTATGTTGAAGAAAGGTTTGGAACCCTGTAGAGAATGAAGAGGGGCCAAGGATCTTCCTCTTAACATTGCTTCTCGAGGCTCCACTCTCCCCCTGAATAAGTAAGGCCCCGTTAGCCTGGGCGAAGATGGGGATAAAGAGTAAGGATTGAAGCCCCCTTAGCTCTGCCAGGCACTGGACAGGGGTTAGCTCTGTAAATATGTAGAGCCAAGTGTAGTGTGGTGTAGTAGTAGGCACTTCTAGTCCCCTTCCCGGCTACTGGATCACTCCAGTTCTTCGGGTACTACGGACCCTCTGCCATCCATTGCAGCAGAGCCGTTTCATGAGCGGGGGGGCTAAGCACAGTTCTTTGAATCAAACGTTGAATGAAATCGATTCTTTTTTAGATATCAAAATAGAAATCGGATAGTATAGATGGATGGATCTATCTTTCTATTCATATATATTACTAAAAAAAAATGGATTTCTATAGTTAAGTAGCGTAGCCAGAAGCCCCAAATCCTTGATTTGGCCAGGAAAGACTGCACTGCTTTGGGCCCAGGAAGCGAAGGGAATGAGCTCGGCTGATTCTCCTCCAAACTTCTTTTTCTCCGTGCCCGTTCCGCATGCTCTTCGCGCGCCATTGGCGCTTTGCTCTCCTCTTATTCTTCATTGGACGGTTCGGATGGACTTCGCCGTTCTTTCCCAACGAAAATAGAAAAGGCTGTATCACATCGAGATGTCGATTCGTTTTCCGCCCCTAATGAGATGGGGAATTTTTAACCCCCTATTTATACTTTTGGGCCCTTCATCTTTCTGAATCGAGACCCGGCCCGGCTCGCGTCGTTCCAACAACCGGCGGGGAGCACCTCAGTATACGATCGCGCGCAGTAACTGGGAGTCCTATTACACCTAAGGCCAACTTCAATTCACCAAACCAAGGTTCATCTCGTGTAGTGATTGTGGACTCGTACAAGGATATTGAGTAGACGGTTGATGTATCAGACTCGACCCTATCTTTCGTAGCATGCATTCCCATCCGTGTCGCAACTGATTCGGTAAGCTACGTGTCCGGTGCACGGGATTTAGTGATTTCGTAGCATGCATTCCCATCCGCGGTGAGCTGGGCCTTTCTAATTAGGCCCACATGGACAAAGACGGGATTTAGTGTTTTTTACCTAATTGAGAGATTAGGGAACGACAATCAACACACCTCTAAATCTAGGGTTTGAGAGGAGAGTCGGGGGAAAGAAAATCAAGAGCCAATTTGGGGATTTTGGAGCCAAATTAAGGGACTACACCAACGGATCAGACACTACGAACGATTTCAGGAAAATGGTTAACTGTTGTGATTTCTAAATTGCTGATAATCAATTCATATCATAGTGATGTATAAATCAAAATTTCATTTTAGGTGTGTAACCAAAATTTAAATTGGGTTTTTGTAAATTGATATACCTTAATGGGATTTAGGGTGAGATTGATAGTGTTTATGATCCTAGAATGTAGAGGAATGAATCGTATGTTAAAACCAGTAAGAATAAATGGTGAATTGCTATTAATATGAATGAAATTTGTATTGGAGAATTGAAACCCGGATAATACCCAAATCGGGAAAACGTTGGAATAAATGGATATTGATGATGAATTAAGGTCTGTGGGATGTTTAGACCCTTTTCTTATATGGAGGATATGTTATTTGTATTTGGGTAAGGATTTAGATTGAGAATCGAAACTTTAGGTTTCGTCCATGGCTGACAGTGGGCTGGAGAGGACGAACCCTGGAACGATCGATAGATCGACCCAGGGGGTTCGATCGATCGATGATGCCGAAATCTGGGCAGTTCGGCCAGTTTGTTATATAAAGGGAAATTTATTTGAATGTTAAGTTTCATACATTAATAAGTGATAAATAATTATGAAACAAATATTCCTAGCAATTATGGGAGAAAGTAATTGGGACTAGGATAAATTTATGAGGGGAACTTTATGAATGGATTTGAGAAATTATATTCCAAAATAGTGAGATACGGATCAAGTGGGCGAGTCCGGGTATGTTGATAATTATAGGTAAATTTAATTGGGAAATTTATGGAGGTGAATGTGTGACACATTGTGGGCGAATATGTGGGTATGAAATTACGAGATGTAAAATGGACTAAGTGAGCGAGTCCGGGTATGTTGGTTAAGTGACACCAAAGTATTAAATTAATTATTGAGAGAGTAAATTAATTTGGAGTCGGAACATAGACTCCGGAAATATTAAGGTATGGGTCAAGTGAGCGAGTCCGGGGAGCATGGTTGGGTGACACCAAGTTATTAAACTAATGGATGTGTTAATTAATGAAAGTAGAGTCGGAAAGTAGACTCGGAAAAGTATTAAATTAATTGATGTTGTAATTAATTAATTTAGAGTCGGATTGTAGATTCGGGAAGGGTATTTATAAATTAATGTATAAATTAATTAAATGAGAGTCGGACCACGGACTCGGATTGGTGTAAATTAATTAATGTGTAAATTAATTAACTAGGAGTCGGACCACAGACTCGGATCAATATTAAATTAATAAATGTGCGTTAATTAATTTAATTAAAGTCGGACGATAGACTCGGGGAGGTGTTAAATTAATATGTATGTTAATTAATTTAATTAGAGTCGGACGATAGACTCGGGGAGGTATTAAATTAATATGTGTGTTAATTATTTTAATTAGAATCGGAGGATAGACTCGGGGAGGTATTAAATTAATAGGTGTGTTAATTAATTTAATTAGAGTTGGACGACAGACTCGGGGAGGTATTAAATTAATAGGTGTGTTAATTAATTTAATTAGAGTCGGACGATAGACTCGGGGAGGTATTAAATTAATGGGTGTGTTAATTAATTTAATTAGAGTCAGACGATAGACTCGGGGAGGTATTAAATTAATAGGTGTGTTAATTAATTTAATTAGAGTCAGAGATAGACTCAGGGGGGCATTAAATTAATGGGTGTGTTAATTAATTTAATTAGAGTCGGACCATAGATTCGGGGAAAGTACGATATTAATTGAGGTGTGAATTAATTATATTAGAGTCGGACCTTAGACTCGGGAAGATGATAAATTATTAAGTGAGAAAATTAATTATGTAGAGTCGGGCCACAGACTCAGGAAATCACAGGCTAGTGTTACGGGTTTTTAGTACACGGTAAAATCGAGGTTTAATATATATATATATATATATATATATATATATATATATATATATATATATATATATATATATATATGTGTGTGTGTGTGTGTGTGTGTGTGTGTGTGTGTGTGTGTGTGTCTGTGTGTATATTTAGTGTGTGTGCTATTAAATATCAGTGATTAGATATTTATTTAATTTATATACTCTAGTGCTATCATGGGAAGTTGAGCGATGTGGGTGAATCCCCTTGCTTGAGGAGTAGGGTGAGTATATCCCCAGGTCATAGCGTTCGGTATATGGGTGAGGGGATTATCTCACTTTAAGGGAAGGGATATGACCGCCTCCACTTCGTTTATGTTTTAGGCTAGCTTGGCGAGCGAATCCAACTTGAGTAACTAGGTTATGTGAGCACACCTAATGGGATAGCACTTTAGAGGGAATCATCCGGCGAGGGTATACTCGAAAGAATGGATATACGTATGTTATATGTGTGGATGTTTTAATAAAGGTATGTTTAATTGTGAGATAACTTATAATTCAAGAATCATTATACTCGGGTTAGAGTAGTATGGCAAGGGGAGGTTATACCAGGACTAGTTGGACGGGGTAGTAAAACTAGGTGGGGGGCAAGGTAACCGTTAGGTGTGCACAATAGTGGAGGGGTGAAAATGTCCACAAGGGAGTACGACACTACCTTAAATATGAAGCGCATTCATGCATTTTAACTTACTACAATTAATTCACTTACTAAATATTTTCAAAAAGTTTTGGGTTCTAACCCTTTCCATAAAACTATTTTCAAAACCTTTTAGGTGTCCATCCACAGGGACGCCAAGATTAATATTCTATTCCAGGGACACGGAGCTGCGGCATATGTGGATGCTAGTAGGAGTTTGGATTAGACGCAACGTTCATTCATTCCTAGAGTAGGAGTCATTTATCAATTTAAATTTTATTTAGGGCTTGTCGCCCATACTTCTCAGTACAGTTTTCAGATGTACTTATTCAGGTGTTGGATGTTTGTATTGGATTTCATGTTGGTGGCCGATGGTTTATTCGGCAAATTGTTTAATTAATTATTCAGTTGAGTTTTATTCAGTGTGTGAATGGTTCATATTTATTTTTGCATGTACTGTTTTGGTTTAATTAAAAAGTTAAAATTGGCACCAGCTTTTGGAATACTAGTTGGTTAGTAGGTTTTTTAAAACATTTCGACCGTGATGCTAAGGATGAACCAACTGAGATTCCTATTTTAATTTGGTATAGGACTGAGCACCCGGTATTTTATTAGGCGGGGTGTCACAATGTCCAGGGGTAGAATGCATCTTTTGGATCTTGGATTAAATATAAGAATCCTCAAACTCCTAGTTGTCAAATTGAGTTCCATAATCTATGTTGAAAGCATATTCCATGCCATGTCTGCATATGATATTTTTCCATACAAATTGGAAAAATCTTTCATAAGTCATTTCCACTAATGGCTCGTCTTCTACCTACTTTACGAAGTACTCAATTTCTACAACCAAATATTTAATTCGACCTTTTATCCTTAGTAATGGGATGACCAAATCAATCCCCTAAATATAAAAGGTCCAGATGGATGTGATTAGCGTCAAATCAGCCCCGATCTTCTATGCATGGAAATAAAATTTTGGAACTTATCACACTTTTTTGCGTATGATAAATAGTTTTCTTTCATAGTTAGCCGGTAATACCCCTACACAGCTACCCATCGTAACATTGATCGTCCTATCGAGTGGGATCCGCATGATCCTTCAAGAACTTCTTTGATCAAGTCAGTTACTTCAGTAGGATGAACACATCTAAGTAAAAGAATAATGAACCCCTTTTTATACAAGATGCCTCTTTCTAGTATATAATTGGTTGCTTTATATCTTAACTTCCTTGTTTCCTTAGGATCTTCAGGCAGCGGTCCTTCGCCAATACACTCCTTGATTAGATCCATCCGTGAGGGGCAAAAATCAATTTTTATTAAGTTGACTTCTTATTTATATATGCTCCTGTTTGTTAGAATTTAAATTGGAATGGTTCTCTTCAATTCTTTTCTAGTTGCTGAGGCTAGCTGAGCAAGTAAATCTGCTCGGGCATTCTTTATTCTTAGAATTCTAACCATTCTGATCGCTAAAAATTTAATTATATTTCTTTGAGTTTTGTCTAAGTGCCTTGTCATTAGTTCTCCTCTAGCTCCATATATCCCTAACACTTTTTTTATGATCATCTGAGAGTCACTATGAGCGACTATTTGATTGGTGCCCAATGACAAAACAAGTTCCATCCCAGTAATCAATGCTTCATACTTTACCTCATTATTGGGAGCATTGAATTGAAAACAAAGAGCATACTCCACATCTATATCATAAGAGGTGTTTAGAATTAGTGTTACACCACTGCCAAAGGCATAGGAGAATCCATTAATGTATAACTTCTAAATAAGAATTTCTTCATCAAAGCCCTTATCACTCAGAAATCCTTGCTAGAACAACTTTTTACTCTGCTCTTCATACTTTTTGGCGATGTCTAGGTTAGCTGATGACTCTGTTTTTTCCAGTTTAGAACTATCTTCCATAGAAGTCTGTTTGACTTGGTTCGACTTTGAGCTCTCTCCTAAGGAAGTTTGCTCGGCTTGTTTCTCCATAACGGGCTCATGATAAACTATGATTTCTTTATAAATAAATTATGCTATGAAATAAGCTAGAACTTGCATTTTTAATGTTGTTCGAGGGTCATAGAGTATATCATATTCACCTAATCCCACTGCCCAGGGCAATAATCTCCATAATTTTCTGGTTTATAGATAGCTTGGCCCAATCGTAAATATGTGTAGACCACAAGAGTATGTGCTTGGAAGTAGGTCTTCATTATTCTTAATGATTCAATAAGTGTTAAAGCCAATTTTTCTAGGAGAGAATATTTAATATCCAACCCTTAAAAGACTTGCTGGTGTAATACACTAGTTTTTGAATTTTATTTTCTAGTTGGATAAGGGTTGAGCTAATAGCTAACTTAGATACAGCAAAGTATAGGTACAATTTTTCTCCTATGACTAATCGAGAGAATAGTGGTTGGGATCCTAAATATATCTTCAATTATTGAAAAGAATTTTGAAATTCCTCATTCCGTTCAAAGGTTTTGCTCAGTACTTTGAAGAATGATAAGAATTTATCAATTGCTCGGGAGACAAATTGGCTGAGTGCAATTACTCTTCCTGTGAATTTATGCACATCTTTATTGCACGAGGGAGATTGATTTTCAATCAATGCCTTGATTTTGTCTGTATTGGTTTCAATTATCTTTGATTTATAATTAATCCCAAGAACATCCCTTTTTGTACGCTGAGCACATTTGGTCGAGTTAAGTTTCATTTTATGCTTCTCAAGTTGATCAAATGTCTGGACTAAGTCTCTGATGTGATCGAAAGACTTTTTTCTTTTAGTTAACAAATCATCAACATAAACTTCCATATTCTCATCGATTTGCTCCTCAAAGACCTTGTTTACTAGCCTTTGGTATGTTGATCTAGTGTTTTTGAGCCCAAAAGGCATAACGTTTTAGAAGTAAGTAACTTGGTTGGTGATAAATAATGTTTTTTCCCTATCCTGTGGCTTTATTTTAATTTGGTTGTATCCTGAATAAGCATCCACGAAGCTGAGTAACTCATGCCTTGCGGTGGCGTCGATTAGTTGATCAATTCCGAGCAAAGGAAAATGATCCTTCAAAGAGGCTTTATTGAGATCTATGAAGTCAAAACACATGCGCCATTTATTTTTCTTCTTCTTTAACATCCCTATGTTGGCCAACTAGTCTGAGTACCTGACATTCTTAATGAAATTTTCCTTCTACAACTTGTCCGCCTCTTCTTGGATAGCTATATTCTTCTCAGGACTGAATACTCATCGCTTTTGCTTGATCCTCTTGGAATTTTTTGCAATATTCAACTCATGGCATATAAATTTTGGATCAATTCCCGACATATCTTCATGGCTCCATGCGAACAAGCTCCTCCACTCTTTAAGAAAATCAATTAGTTCTTTCTTGAGGACTAGTTCCATAGTTGAGCCAATTTGTGTTGTTCTTTCTAGTCTTTACCCTTCCAGGACAATTATTTGCATGACCTCCATTACCTTTCCTTTAACTAAATCATCCTCCTCGTAAGGTTCTAAGGTTTTAATCTAGTAGGTTGCAATAGTTTCTTTACTTCTTCCACGTTAGCTGAAGTATAATAGCATTCCCTAGCTTCAATTTGATTTCTTGTAATAACGTTGATCCTATAATAAGTTTGGAACTTTAAACAATGGTGGACAATAGATGGTATAGCTTCAAAAAATTTCAGGCCAACCTTTCAAAGGATCATATTGTAATCCAATCAGATGTTCTTAACTTAGACTAAGAAATTAATCCTTTCAGTCCTACTAGGTAGATATGTGCCGATCAAAACTTCAAACTTGACAATCCTCAATGGATATACTTTTTCACCATAGAAGCCTATTATGGTCCTATGATAGGGTTCTAATTTGTTTTCATGTAATCCCAAACTGTGGAAATAATTATAAAACACGACATCGGTTGAACTGTCATTGTTAAATAGGATTCTAGCCAACCTTGCCACATGTACTCTCTCGGTGACGACTAAAGGATCGTCATGTAGATATATCACTCCTGACAGGTCATTCTTAAATAAATCGATCACCAATTTATATTTATTTACTTTCCTTGTTCGACCAATAACTTCATCAAATAAGTTAATCTACCGAATATAGGAGCATGATTTAGCTTCATTTAAATAGTCTTCTCTTTCAGCTATCTCATCACCACCACCAGCATCTCCTCCTGCAATAAAATAACAGTCAAAAGATCTCATTTTTACCTCAATTTTAGGCTCATTAGGTTTTTTTAGTAAATCTGGACCATCTGAATCATTATCTCGGCCTCTTTTCTTGTCATCTCTTCCATTCTAAGGAGATTCTGATCGCATCCTGGAGTTCCCTTCTTCTAACCCATTAAAAAATTTAAACAACTTTCAATGCCAAATTAGATTATCAATCTCATTTTTTAAATCAATAGAGTTGTTAGTCATGTGCCCATGATTCGTATGAAACTCACGGTACTTGGACGTGTCTCTCCTGTTAGGAGGAAACTTTAGCTTTTTGGGCCATTTGAGGCATCTGCTTCCTCTGATTTCCTCCAATATGTGATGTACACCAACAGTGAGAGAATTATATTCCTCTTACTTCTTAGGTTCCTCAGTTTTCATATATATGCTCCTTTTTGTCAGAATCTTATGATTATCAGCCTTGGCACCTAGAATTTACTTAAAAGCCATAGCTTCCTCAACATCCTAAATTTGGATTATTAATCTTAGCCCTTAGTTAACAAACTTGTCACCACAGATAGTAGAGAAAAAGAAAATGTAAAGAAACACCTTAGAGATTTTTACGTGGTTCAGTTTAAGAATGGAACCAACATCCACGGGGAAATAGTATTTAGGGTTTAATTTCCATCTCCTTATTATAAACCAAAGGTTTAGCATAAAACTGGTATATTTATGCGTGTCCCCCTCAACTAGGGGAAATGGTTTATTTATAATAAGTGGAAACTCAAGAGGTAAAATGTTTTTATAGCTTCAATCATTTATACATTTACACAATAAGATGCAGATGGAAATCTTTCACGTGCATGCGTATGGTGACTGTTGAATATCCCATATGTGCTTTATAGTTCAAATTCCTGGCTCTAGTAGACGATGCAACCGACAAAAGGGTACCTGAACTGGCCAGTTTTCATATATTATGGAAAGCTTCAGAATGATGTTGACAAGTTTCACCTTTTTATTGGTCTAGGTGGCCTAATATTTTTAGGTTATAATAAACATAGTAAAATTTGTGAACCACATATATTATTGTTAGTGCGTTGTCAGTTGGTTTGTTATTTTTTTAACTTTTTCATTACTTTTCATTTTGATTGTATTTATCTTTGGTTATATTTTGAGTTGCCTCCTGTTAGATCTTAGGCATGGTTGAATCATTATATTGACCAAGTATCCACAATACAAATTATTATCAAAGCCTTGGATTGTAGGAATTTTTCTTTATGTGCTTATGAGGTTTTTGATAAAATTCTTACATGGTATTTTGGCCTTAACATAGTTTTTTTTAAGTAACTCATTTTGGAGATAGATAATGCCTAAAACTAAGGCTGTATGGATCTCTACATTAAGTTTAATGAAAGAACCATTATTTTGGAATGTGTCGATGTCAAATGAGCAATGTTTTTGTCGAATAAAGTTTGCATAAGGCTTATATAGTCACTATGACAAAACCCGTGAATATTTTCGAAGATGATTGATAAGGGTATTAGTTTCAAGTGGGATAACTATTGAACTTCATCTTGCACAAAACGTGGTATATTATGTGATGCCTTAGGAATCGACGAACTAGTATGAAAGAAAACTACATGATGAAGAGTATGGATAATCATTTGAACCTCAAGAAGAAGTTTTTTTAATTTAAATATATTCCACACATGTTGATATCTAAACCTCTTGATGAATTTTATAAGATTGCCACATATTTGTTAAGCTTAGATGTTTATATTTATGGTAAAGATAATGCTTTACTTGTTCTCAATTTACTTCAAGAGATTTACATGGGAACTTAATCATCACGTTTCTTTAAGGTAAGGATGAAGTGAAGTTAATGAAGTATATTTATCATTGTTGGGAAATGATAAACGGGATAAGGAGAAGTGTTATTCTTGTATTGATGCACTTCTTTCACATGGCAAGACCAATGAGATAAAGCATGATATAAGAGGAAGTTCAAGGTTAACATATAGGACCAACGGATTGATTAATGTTCTATGTTACAAATAAAAAAAGAAGGGTTCAATTTAAAAAGTATTGTCCTAAGATAGAGGAATTAGATAGTAAGAAACTAGTGGTGTAGTCCGCCAATGGTGTTATTTCAAAGGAAGATTACTTTAAGAGCATGTTGTTAGTTACGTAGTGACAAAACTATCCAAGAGTAAATTATAAACTCGGAGTGCTCATATCATATGTGCTAGAATATAATTTTGTGACATAGTTTAAAGTTTGTGTATGGTGAGATATTATTTATGGGTTCTGAACATGTTTGTTAGTGGAATGAAAAGAAGAGGAAAAATCATATTCCACTAAGGTTTGGAACTTGTGTTTTTAACATGTCGTACATAAGAATATAAAAATATTGAGTAAGAAAGTGTGGATAGAATTTCATGGTGGGGATTTTTTAGCATTGTGTTCTTGGTAAGAAAAAATGTTAAGGTCTTACACAATAATTCATTAAAAAAAAAGGACATACATTATACACACGGCTGATTGGAATCCTTCTAAAATGCAATATTTAGAAGGTACTCACTACTTTGTGACATTCACTAACGGATACTCCCGATGGACTTGATTCCTCACCATGAATCATATAAACAAGGTATATGATGTGTTTCTTAAATGAAAGAAGATAGTGGAGACCCCGAGTAACAGGATGATCAATGTTCTTAGGTAAAATAACAATATTGAGCCCCGATATGATCATTTTAATAAGTATTGTGAGGATGATTTTATTATTTGGCTTTTCATTACGTAAAACTCTAAACCAAAATGGAGTAGGGGAGAGGATGGAACAATCCTTATTTGAAAAGGTGATTTGTATGTTGTCTAATGGGGGATTTCTAAAACTCTTTTGGATGGGAGTTTTGTCTAATGCATTTTAATTGTCAACTATTTTCCTTCTATCGATATTTTCTATGGATCCTATGGAGTTTTGTGCAGGTTCGCATTTTACTTAAAACATAGTGCTAATTTTTAGGTGTCTAGATTACAATAATAATAAGGCTAAATTTGATTCTGGGGCTCGAAAGGTGATCTTCATGAGTTCACATAATGAGATTAAGGGGTATACATTATGGTGTCCAAAACATAAGAGAGTGGTGGTGAGTAGGGATGTGAATTTTTATGACTGCGTGCTTAAGGTGCCAAAGGAATAGAAGGAATATTATGTTGAAACAATGATAATTATAGGTGACATTATAGGTGATTACTCCAAGTTCAAAAGAGGCATAGTTTACGGATGAGTAAACTAATTAAAGTAAAGAAGAACAACCATATTTATCTTGGGAAAAGGAATTTTATTTCTTAAACCAACATGAAAATGTGTCTTTGATGACGATACAAATGCGTATGCATTATTAGTTTACGGTTATGATCCCTCTACTTACCGTAAGGAAATGAGTGAGACTCAACGTAATAAGTGAAATATGGACATGAGTAAAGAGATTTATTCTCTCAACGAGAACCAAACTTGGTAACTTGAAGTTGACAGTCAAAAATAATCTTATCAAATGTAAGTGTGTGTATGATGATAAATATGGTGTTCTAGATTCTAATTTTCATTACAATGAAAGGTTAGTGGACAAAAATTTTGCGCAAATGGAGTGTGTACATAACATTAAAGTGTTTTCATAAGTGGTAAAAACATACTTCCATTCGGGTGTTATTAGATATGGTGGTGCACTTTGACTTTGATCTTGAAAAACTCCACATCAAGAGAGTTTTTTCATGAAGATCTATAGTAAGAGATTTATATGTCTCAACTTGAGGGATTCAAAGTTGTCGTCAAGGAAGATCGACTTTCCAAGTTTCAAAAATCGCTGTATGGGTTGAATAAATCACCTGGAAAATCGTACAAGATATTAGGCACATAATTTTGGTCCAAAACTTCAGACGAAGTGATTTTAATTATTTTATCTATTTTTAAAAGTCTCGTGAATGGAACTTTAAATTACCTAGTCTTTTACATTGATGAAATGCTCATATATTATTATAGGATGGTGGAGATTTATAAGGTGAAGCCTTAATTGAGACAAGAGTTCGAGTTGAAAGATTTGGGCTAAAAAAGAATGTCCTCTAAATAGAAATTAACAGAAATTGAGGAAGAAAGGAAGACTGTGCCTCACTCAGAGGAAATATTTAGAGAAGGTTATGGCACGATTTAGGATGTCAGATACAAAGCTTGTAAAAAATCCGTTCAATGTACACCTTAAAATTTTAGCTATGATTGCACCTAGAATATATATAAATATATATATAGGTGGTCCTTAAATTGTGGTCCTTAAATTGTCGAGGATTGGTTGGAGCACCTGGAATATATATATATATTCCAGGTGGTCCAACCAATCCTCGACAATTTAAGGACCACCTATACCGTCAAACATTAAAGGTGAAAGCTTCTTGAATTTTAAAAGATGTGAGATATACCGGTTGTTAAAGGATGAAGAAGAATCATGATTAGCAAGAGCGTGGTTAAACTATTTAACCATCCGTACGACCAGTTTTGTGGTGTTGCTCAAGCTACCACTCCAGGAAGAATGGTCAGGACCAGAGTTAAATGGCATAGTCTCTTAAGAATCATTAACAAGGTCATAACGAGTGTGGCATCGATGCTTATCCATTTTATTGATAAGAAATAATATATTCATTGAAAGAGTCCACACGACACGAAATAATCTACAATATCCAAACCCGAAAGAAAATTTTAACCTAAGCTCTAATACCAAATTATGGATCCTTGACCCATACTCCTATATTATAAAACATTAATCCTTCATTAATCCCTAATAGTACCAAAAATGGAATAAATTAAAACCATAGGCCTCACACTAAAGGCTTAGTTACACACACCGATGTTACACACGAAGGGTTAGTTATAAAATTAATCACTTTTAAATTCTCGTTTCATTTTAGAAAATTTTAATAGTCTCCTTTGTAACTTTCTTGATTTATCGTCATCATTAACAACATTTTTAACTATAGGTAAAATATTCCAAATTTCATTCCTTACATATATGTGGCTATACAGATTTAGACTAGGTTGGTGAAGTGGACAAGTGATAATCTATTAAGGGGCACGTTTTTACATTACTTTATGGTTCAGATAGCTGGAGTTCCATATTGCAAATCACAGTTGATTTGTCAATTAGGGAGGTTATGTATATGATAATAATGAAGGCTTTGGGTTTTAGGGTCTTATTGGTGATATGGGGATTACATAAGATTGTGTGGAAGTGCATTGTGATGGACAAATTTAAATTTAATTGGACAAGAATGAAGTCCATCATAGGAGTACCAGGAATATTGATGTTCATTTTCATTTGTGAAATGGATTATCATTGGTGGTTTATTGTTTTGAAGAAAATTGGCACAAAGCATAACTTTTTATACATGTTAGGAAAGATGGTAGAGACGTTCAAGTTTGATCATTGTTCAAACTTGATTTATGTTATACATTATTGAAGGCCTCTGGGGCTGAATGATCATGTGTAATAAGATAATTAAGTTAGTTAAAGGAGGTTGCGGAATTATCTTGCCAAGGTCGTAATTTATGGAATTTGGCTAAAGTCCAAGTCTTCTAGATGCAAGTTAAGTACTGGATATTTAGACACGAAGTTGTGGCAAAAACATTGGTATTTATGGAAGAAAAAGTTGGTAAGGAATTGTTTTAGCGAACGAGTGGGCAACTAGTCAAATGAAGGGAATTTTAGAGTTTCAACAAATGTTCACTACCACATATATAAAGATAATTTTGGCATATTTGAACGTATATTTTATTAGCCTCTTCCGTATATACATAATTTTGGAAAAATAGAGATAGTAAAGCTTGATAGAGTTATAACCCTATTTAATTTAAGCAAATGAAAAAATCATCATCATCCGTGAACCTAGCCAAATTGATGAATCACATACGCCTTGTTTTGTGATTTTTTTGTTGGTTTGTATCCTATAGATTGTATCTATCTTTGATTATCACTTGAGGTTTTTGAACTTGAATTTTGAGCATACATGAATCCACATTATAGTGCCAAATAATTAAAATAGTTGACTTAATCCTGCTCTTAAAAAATGGGTTAAGGGCCACCAAAATAAAAAGGTAGGATTTAACTATTTATCAAACTACAACAGGAAAAATCTAAAATAACCGATTTAGTATAAGGTATTAAAGTTAAGAACTCTTTACAAAAGTTCATGTTTACAGTTGTACAGACTTACATATATTATTGATGGATACATGAAATTATGGTAACCTATATCAAATGACCTTGGCCCACTAAATGTGTTAAATGCTGGGACATTTAACTCAAAACCAATATGTTGGACTTTATTCCCCCCTCACGCGTGACATTACTTAAGTTTAACACGTGGACATATTTATATTGGGTGATGCGGAGCAATTGGGCTGTGAATAGCCTACTTTGATACCATGTTAAATATTAGAGCATCCATTCCAAAACCAATTGGCAATGGGTGGAGGGTCCTAGGATCTTATATATTGTGGTGCAAAACTCTATTTTTTCAATATGTGGAAGACTCTTGTAGATGGGAGTTATGAGATGAGTTGGCAGGTGTTAGTGGGGTGTGGAATGTCCCTTTATATATGGGGGAGATTTTAATGTGACGAAATTTTCATCAGAAAGAAGTGGGGGAGGGAGAATCAACCATTACATGAGGAATTTCTCAGAATTTATTGATGAGATGGAGTTGATGGATTTGTCATTAGAAGGGAGATTTTTCATGTGGTCTAGTAATAGAGACACTCCTTCTCTATCTCACTTAGATCGCTTTCTCATTTCTCAGGGGTAGGGAGATCATTTTCTTATCATGACGCACACGTGTTTACCTAGAGTAACGTTTGACCATAGTACGATTATGTTAGATTATGAGGGTTGGAGAGGTGGACGGATCTCATTCAGATTTGAAAATATGTTGAGTAAAGAAGTTGCTTTTATGGACAAGGTTTAGGAGTGGTACTGGAAAATGGTAGTTTTAATTTGGCAAGGAATTTGGGTCTTCTTAAGGAATTCATCAAACGGTGCAACAAAGATGTGTTCGGGAATATTCGTATGACCACGGCGAGATACATGGAGAAATTTAGGCACTTGATGAGAAGGAAGGGAGATATAGTCTTTCAGGGGAGGAAACGATATTGAGAGAGGAAAGGAAGGGATACATTGGGAGGATACTTATTCAGGAAGAAATCAGTAGGTGATAGAAATCTCATGCATTATAGTTAACGTGGGGAGATAAGAACAATAAATTATTTCATAAGGTTGCTAATTCACATTGGCGATTTAACTATATTGGGAAATTTTGTGTGGAGGGATAAGAGTTTGAAGAAGTCAGCGAGGTGAGGGGATAATATCTTAGTTTTATGAGGATATGTTTATAGAGGTGTAAGGAGGATCCCCTTCACTGGACGAGGTTGATTTGGGTAGCATTTCGAGGGTTCACACAGAGATAATAGACAACCATCTGTAGGTGCAAAAAATCTCACCCGTTGGGGGTGTCGATTCATCACGATACAAGTATAAAAATAAATGTGAGAGAGACAAAGATTTACGTGGTTCGACCATGAATGGTCTACGTCCACGAGGCTGCTGGTGTGTTTCATTAGAATGATCAGAGAGTTTTACATGAGAGTGTTTCTCTAACTTCTAAGCCCCCTTTTACGATGGGGGGTGTCCCCTTTATATAGAGTTAGGGGTTACATTAGGGTTACAAATATGGATGAGTAATAAATATGGATGAGCCCTATCTTCGTGGAGTTTCATTCCAATCAGATACTGCTCCTCGATCTTCTCGTTTACTAAGGACTTTAGTCGTCCCTATATTGCTGGCACGTCGCCATCTTCACTGGGGTGCTCCTCACACGTCGTGCTATTCCGTAGGCATATATTTTGCCCCCACAATAGCCCCACAGGTCGCAGTTCAGCTGAGTTGATTCTGAGATGAGCTGGGAGCTGGTACACAATCTCTTTAAACATATGCAGTTGGTGGTGTGAACTGGACTGGCATTCTTTGATCTGTCGTTTAACTTTTAAGCCTTCTTTGGTTGATCTTCTCGCCTTCATAGATTTTTAGATGAATGATTGGCTTGAGTTGAGAGGCGTTCAATCGATATGGGAACCGGACTCGAGAGTGTCGAGCTGCCTACGTACCCTCTTGGGATCAGGTCGAACGTAGTTCATTGTCTATTTTATTGTATGGCCCAATTTTTGAGGCTGACCACAGGCCTGTTCAGAATTTTTTTGTTGAGGTTTTATCGAGCGTGCATCAAGTTTAGGGCGTCTCCCTTTATTTTGGTCTCATATGGTCCGTTTGTTGAGGCCGACCACATGCCTATGCGTCGAGCCTTGCTCGAGCATGTACCTAGTAGGGGTAAGACCTTGCCTTAGGTTTTTCATATGGTCCAATTGGAGAGGCCGACCAGAAGCCTATGCGTCGAGCCTTGCTCGAGCATGTACCTAGTAGGGGTAAGACCTTGCCTTAGGTTTTTCATATGGTCCAATTGGAGAGGCCGACCAGAAGCCTATGCGTCGAGCCTTGCTCGAGCATGTACCTAGTAGGGGTAAGACCCTGCCTTAGGTTTTTCATATGGTCCAATTGGAGAGGTCGACCACAGGCCTATACGTCGAGCCTTGCTCGAGCATGTACCTAGTAGGGGTAAGACCCTGCCTTAGGTTTTTCATATGGTCGAATTGGAGAGGCCGACCACAGGCCTATGCGTCGAGCCTTACTCGAGCATGTACCTAGTAGGGGTAAGACCCTGCCTTAGGTTTTTCATTTGGTCCAATTGGAGAGGCCGACCAGAAGCCTATGCGTTGAGCCTTGCTCGAGCATGTACCTAGTAGGGGTAAGACCCTGCCTTAGGTTTTTCATATGGTCCAATTGGAGAGGCCGACCACAGGCCTATGCGTCGAGCCTTGCTCGAGCATGTACCTAGTAGCGGTAAGACCCTGCCTTAGGTTTTTCATATGGTCCAATTGGAGAGGCCGACCAGAAGCCTATGCATTGAGACTTGCTCGAGCATGTACCTAGTAGGGGTAAGACCTTGCCTTAGGTTTTTCATATGGTCCAATTGGAGAGGCCGACCACAGACCTATGCATCGAGCCTTGCTCGAGCATGTACCTAGTAGGGGAAAGACCCTGCCTTAGGTTTTTCATATGGTCCAAATGGAGAGGCCGACCACAGGCCTATGCATCGAGCCTTGCTCGAGCATGTACCTAGTAGGGGTAAGACCATGTCTTAGGCTTTTCATATGGTCCAATTGGAGAGGCCGACCACTGGCCTATGCGTCGAGCCTTGCTCGAGCATGTACCTAGTAGGGGTAAGACCCTGCCTTAGGTTTTTCATATAGTCCAATTGGAGAGGCTGACCACAGGCCTATGCGTCGATCCTTGCTCGAGCATGTACCTAGTAGGGGTAAGACCCTGCCTTTGGTTTTTCACACAATTTAATGTAATACCAATTACGTTTACATTTTTCCATTTTCTAATGCCTCGCATGTAAATATCCGCCTATTTTACCTTTTAGGTTGTGCCGTCACACTTCCTTAGGCCTAAAAGGCGATGGTAAAAATGCACCTGGTTTGAGGGTCATCCACCCGTTCAGGATTTTAACCGACCAACATAGTTAGCGACCAACCTGAGTTAGCTTTTTGCCTTGGGATCCTCTGTAGGGCTTTTATTGTTGCCTGGGAAACTCGTGAGGCCATTTGTGTTTGGAGATAACGAAGGCCTGTAGACGTACTTAATTTAGTGGGAACAAGTAAAAAGGTCGTTGTAACTAAATCAAGCTCGATCATGGTCGTCATTTGAAAGACTAATTCCGGTGTTAACCATGTTGCCATCTGTCTTGAGTTGACCTCTTCTATTTTCCTTTAAATGTTATAGTGAATCTATTCACGTGTCATTGCTGTTATAGAGCCCCTAATCGGGCTGTGAAGAGGAGGTTGCCCGATCGTTTATTGGGTCATCTGATATGTATAACCGGGATGATAAGTGTGCTCGATCTCTTCTCGAGGCTTCGTTGCTTTGAAGAGTATCGTGTTGATCGTTCTTCGATATCCATACTCTATAATCTGGATATATTTAAGAATTATCTAGCTCGTATCTCTTCACGTATTGTATCGTTCCTTGGGGCACACTTGTTCGCTGACCATGCATGGTGGTTCCAGGAGGCTGTGGAAGACTCCATATAGCTCGTGCACCTAAAGAGATTGATAGGAGTTCAAAGCATCCTTGTGCAAAAATGCGTTGATCTGATATGGTGTTCAAGAAACATTATTATTCTGGAGTGGATATCTTAGTGTTGATGACGCGTTAATTCGTTGCTTGGTGGTCGTTGATCACCGTGGGTTGTCTGACGATGTTGCCCGATACATTCAGGATGGTCTGGTGTTGTTATCAACATGTCTTGATCGTTGACTGTGATTTTACTGGTCGTGTGACTTCTTACAAGTTGGATTCGTCCTTGTTGATAAATATAGTTGATCGTTGCTCTTCATGCTGTTTTATTTGTTATTAGATCTTTGTGGTACAGATCGCCCAACTTTTCATTCGACGAGGTTGAATGAAATAAGAACTGTATTGCCCAACTGTTTCTTGGAGCTTGAGACGTGATCACACAATGTCAAACTATCTGTCGAAGTTGAGGGTCCGTTGAGGCAAAATTGCAAAGGACCTAGTGGATGTTGCAAACGATCCATGCCTGAGCATCTGTCAGAGTATTGATGGGATAAATGATGCCTGAATGCCTGCCGAGGCAAAGACTTTAGAGGATCTGGTAGATATTGCGGGTGATCCATGCTCGAGCATCCGTCTAGGCAAAGAGGACCGAGAAAGTATTACGAATGATCCTGTATTGTTAGTGAAAACTAACCTTCCAATAAATGCAATGTTGATTATTAATCGACTGTGCCAACCATCTGTTGGGACTGAATATAAGATTTATCCTTACCAACCATTTGTTGGGAATAAAATGCGACATGTGTGGCAAATATCCTCGGGACTAAATATATAGAAATATTTTGCCGATCATCTGCCGAAATGAATCTTGAATGTGCCTGGTCGTCTTTCAGGTCAAGAATCATAGAGCCAGAAAATCAATTTTGAAATTCAAGAAATATCAACATCCGAGCATCTGTCTGTTATAAATAATATTGCCCAAGCATGTGTTGGGTCCAAAGTGGTGTAAAATGCTCAACTATCCGTCGGAGCATTAACAAAATAAGTGGTGCCAGACTGGTCTGCCGGGGCGAAGTTGTACAGGTCCGAGTAGATATAGAGAGAGATCCGCGCTCGAGCATCTATCCGTGTATTAATAAAATTTCCAAGAGCTTAAGATTATGGCCGAGCATTCGTCGGAACTGAATCTTGTACCTGTGGAAGTTAATAAGTTGCTCGACCATTTGTCGAGGCTAATTTAAATAGAATTTATCATGCAATATGATGTGCATCTATTCAAGCATGTGCCGAGGAAAGTATTCATAGTATTAAATGAATGACATGAATGATCCCATAATTTTTGTGATAAAATCTCACGAGGATGGCCGTGCCCGAGCATCCGTCGGGGATACGCTAAGTATTAGTAAAAAGATTACAGCGACCATCCATTGGTATAACCAATAATAGCTAGACGACAATATTGAAAATTGGATGATCGAATAAATGACATGAGTGCTCTACAAGTGCGCCCCAATATTTATGTGAATAAGATAATTGTAATAAAGTCGAATGAAAGATGCAAAATTTATCAAATATATCCAGATGTATGGCATAGGAGTTAATTTGGAATTTGTGCAAATAGGTTTAAGCAAATACTTAAGATACAAGTTCGGTTTCAAAAAATTATTTTCACAGAAAATTTGTGTAGTGGCGACCAATTGTTTTTCTTATGTGAAGTATAGAGTATAGATAGCCCCCTGCTAACAAATTTATGATGATAAAAATCGTGAGCATAATTTGTGAGCAAATAAATCATTATGAAATGGAAATGAACAATGTACAAATAAATGTGTGTATCCATCAAGTGGGGTTGTGCTAAATGCAAGAATTCTCCTGACCAGCTATCCACTGGGGATAAAATGCGACATACGAGGCAAATATCTTCGGGACTAAATATATAGAAATATTTTGCCGATTATCTGCCAAGATGAATCTCGAATGTGCCTGACCGTCCTTCAGGTTACCAAATCATAGAATCCGAGCTTCAGTCGGAGTAGTAATAATTTTTCCCAAGCGTTTCTTTGGGTATAAGTTGTTATAGTGTGCTCGACTATCTGTCGGAGAATTAATAAAATGAATGGTTCCTGGATAATCCGTCGGGGAAAAGTTGTAGAATACCAAGCAGATATAGCGAGCAATTCGTGCTCGAGCATCTGTCGAAACATCGATGAGATTTCCAAGGACTTAAGATTGTTGTCGAGCATCCGTTAGGACTGAATCTTGTACCTGTGGAAGTTAGTAAATTCCCCGACTATCTGTTGAGGGTAAATCAAAATAGAAGTTATCATGAAAATAATATATTCAACCAAGTATATAAAATATTCACCCGCTCGGCCATTTGCCGGGGAAAAAATTCATAGTCGCATATGAATGTAATAAATGACGCAATGATTTTTATGATAAAAATCCCACTGAGATAACCATGCCCGAGCATCCATCGGGGATGAGCTAAATAACCAATAATCTCCTTCTGGTGAGATTAAACTGTTGTAGCTGAACGACAATATTGAAAATTAAAATGTTCGAATAAATGACATGAGTGCTATATAATTGCGCCTCGCTTATTTATGTGAGAAAAATAATTTGTAATAAGGTCGCATAAAAAAGTGCCAACTAAAATCGTTGAAACAATTGTACTAAAGTCACATGGTCCCTTAAAATAATTTGATTTTTAGCGAGAGTCGAACAATGCAAAAAGTAGTCAAATATATTCCAAGTGTAAGACAAGGATTAATTTGGAATTTTTGCAAATTATTTGAAGTCCAATAGTGAATACAAGTATGGTTTCAAAAATTTATTCTCACACAAAGTTTTGAAGTGTGAAAGTATAGGGAGGGTATACTAAAATCTTCTAAATTCTAAGTTGGGCTTTAAATAGATCTGGGAACCCAATCCCAGAGTTATGTGCCCCTGTTTACCAACACGCACTGAATGTGTTGAGCTGAGATTGCACTCGTTGTTGCTCGCCTCTGCTCGCTGACCAGTTGGGGCGAATCTGATGATGCTTGATGATAAAAAATAATGACAAAAGGTCGCTAGGGGTTCCGTTACTGGTCCGTCACCGACAATGGGGGTTGCCCGAGCAGGTCGAAGGTGAGATCGTCCACAGGAAGGTGAGATCGCTGATGCTCAAGAACAAGAGGTGAGCTCGAGCATAGGTGGTGAATTCGCTGATGCTCGCTGAGTGTGGTCTAGCACAGGTGGTGACATTGGCTCTCATCTCTATAATCAGCTCGACGCTCAGAAAAAAAAAAAAAAAAAAAGAGGGGAAACAGTTGTTGCCTGTTCGAGGGTTCCACGCCTGAGATCTGTGCTCAGAGCGATGTTATTCTCTGGTCATCCTCGTCGTGGTCGTCGATCAGTCGGAGGAGAGGTTCCGACCAATAAAGAGTTCTAGTGATGCTTCGTTTACTGTGATGCCCTTACCCAGCTCGTAGCACTGGTACAGTGGTCGCTGATGTACGCTGATGCTCGACCGGGAAGTTTATAGGTCGGAGATGAGCTCGCTGATGCTCGATTGGTGTCAGATGGTGTGTACCCAGGTCGTAGATGGGAAATGATCAGAACTGGAAATCGTTCGTCTCCTCATGATTTCTCTTTGGTCGTACATAACAATAACTGTGAGAAATTTACTTCTTGACTGCGTCCCAGAATATGTGAAAGCATTTCAGTCAAAAATAATATCTTTATACATATTTTTTGAAGATGTAGATGATCCCCGATGCCATATCTCATCTGTACTAGTAGTTTGTTGTGGGATTATCGTGTCCAAGATCAAGGGTACAGACGTCGCCAATAGACGTCTGTTCTTCGCCCAAAATTTTGGGATATCTTCATATACACACGCATAGATATGGTCAATGCCCAAGAGAGAGCAGGGCCGTTTTTTATCTTTATCTCCGGCAACAGAGTCTCGGATCTGGGAATCAAGATATGATGTAACCCAGGAAAATCCCAAAAGAGTCCGAATATTTGGAGACTCCTCATAGACATCTCCGATAGTGAATTTCATATGAGATAAACAATGAAAGTTGTCTACCATTAAAGCAGATTTGCAGATAAAGATTGAATACAGAATTTGTAAATATAAATGTACGCAAAATCATGTATCAATGAAATGATATTTGTTCAAAACAAATAATTATATATGAAACAAATAACTGCTCGTGCACATACTAAAAAGGAAAACTTATCTTTTGATTATGTGCGTGTAAACCATTGCGTCGTGACGTAAATCTTCATCTCCTCGATAAGAAGGAAAGGCTTTTTGTGCCGTTTCCCACAGACGGTGCCAATTGTAGGAGCAAAAAATCTCACCCGTCGGGGGTGTCAATTCATCACGATACAAGTATAAAAATAAATGTGAGAGAGACAAAGATTTACGTGGTTCGACCATGAATGGTCTACGTCCATGGGGCTTCTAGTGTGTTTCATTAGAATGATCAGAGAGTTTTGCATGAGAGTGTTTCTCTAACTTCTAAGCCCCCTTTTACAATGGGGGTGTCCCCTTTATAGAGAGTTAGGGGTTACATTAGGGTTACAAATATGGATGAGTAACAAATATGGATGAGCCCTATCTTCGTGGAGTTTCATTCCAATCAGATACTTCTCCTCGGTCTTCTCGATTACTAAGGGCTTTAGTCCTCCCTATATTGCTGGCACGTCGCCATCTTCACCGGGGTGCTCCTCACACGTCGTGCTATTCCGTAGGCATATATTTTGCCCCCACACCATCATATGCAGAGATATGGCTATAGGACCCGATAATTTCACGATGACTTTCTTTTAGCAGTGTTGATTAGTAGTCGAAGGGGAATTAATGGAGTTCTTTCGGGAGTTCCATGACAGAGGATACTTCTTGTGGAGGCTGAATGCGGCTTTCATTTACTTGACTCCCAAGAAGGAGTGATCGATTGATGTTCGTGATCTCAGACCCATAAGACTTATAGGGAGCGTTTATAAGCTTCTTGCCAAGATGTTATCAGTTAGACTCAAGAAAGACATATACCCTCTTATTTGTGAATCCCAAAATTCTTTGTAATGCCCCGTATTTTTTTATGACTTTTAATTGTGGGATTAATTGACTTAAATGGGAATTTATTTATAATTAATCTGAATTTAAATAAATAATTACTAGTGTGATGATAGTTAGTATTTAATAATGTGAATTATGTTGAATATAACTTAGTGAGTAAAGTAATATCTAATTATGAATTAATTATTGCAAGCGATTAATACGACAGTTATGGAAATTAAGTCGGGATGCACGTGTCAGTCATGTCAGGATGCAATTTAATGAAATATGAAGTAATTTATTTATAAGCCACCCATATAGTCATTTCGAGTGTGCCAAAGTGTCTGTAAGGATCAAGATAGTCAGTAAAGCCTACCCAGGGGTTTAGTTTGGGTCGCAGAGCATTTTTATGCCAACCCGGCACTCTGGGAGGCTATTTTTGTCATTTTAATTTTAGGAGTAATTAAACCCATGAAATTCCTAAGGTTATATCAGATACTAGGGTTAGGTATTCAGAGATTATCAAACACAAAACAATAGAGGCTACTGGGAGAGGAAGGATAAGGGATTCCAAGCCAAAAACCACCCATAGTTGCACCTCTTTAACAATTAACGCCAGTGCAGTGTAGATCGAAAGATGAGGAACGTAGCCATACCTTTCATCACCAAAGGATCAGACCTACTATCTGAAGGCAAGTATTGTTCTTGCTTAAATTCAGCTAGATAAATTATCCATGTTAGTAGAATATGATTAAGAATTAAATTTCATGCATGTAGAGGAAAATTTTTGGATTAAATCATATTTTGGGTAGAACTCATGATTAGGATTGAAGTACTGTTATGGAAAAATGAAATTTATTATATTCTGGGAATCGTTATGTAGAGGATTTAGAATTTTGATCATGTTCTTGAGAAAATCCATAACTAGGGTTCTTGAGGGTTAAATGAGAATTCAATTAAAAAGTTAATGAATCTTGATGTTTAAATGATTCCTATACGTTAGAAATTGTGTATAGGTGTTAATTTAAAGTTTAGCACCTTCGTTTTGGAGTTTAGGAATGAATTAAAAGGTTTCAGAGAATTTTTGTTAAAGAAACCCATAGCTATAAATTGCAGAAAACCCAGGCTAATACCTGTTCGATCGATTGATCGACCCATGAATGTCGATTGATCGATCGATCGACCCATTTCTTCGATCGATTGAATCCCCTAAAAGTTGTGACTTATTTTACTCTATTAATTTTGATGTAAACCCAACTTTTAGGGAATCATAATTTTTATTAATTGAATATAAGGGGACTTAAGGAAGGTCAGTATATTTATAGTTAAGGCCCGGAAAGTGTCATTTTGTACGAGATTAAATTGGGAAATTTACGAGTGTTTCTTTGAATGCGTTACGATTGGAAATTTTTGGATTGGGGTTTAATTCGAACAATTTATGTCTTGGAGTTAACACCAGTAGTAGGGGGACACTATAGTATTGAATTAACCTAAGGAATAGTTGGGTAACTTCGTAAACCTTTGGGATAGGGAAAGGTACGTGAATTTATACAACGAGAGTGAGGGCGTTAATTAAATTTACGTATGATATACGGGATATTAGTACAACGTGTGAAACTTGTAATGTGGGATGTGTGAATATCGATATTTAAAGTTAAATACTTAGGTTGTGTGAATACCTATTGAATGGATTTTTATGTGTATGACATACCTACCATACTTGATATCACCGGGAGGTCTTTGAAGGGGACAGTCTTGTCTTGAGGAGCCCTTCGGGGGGATTATAGATTGGTGGCTCAGAGCATAGGATCTAAGGAGGACTTATCTGTGAGTGGATAAGTTTGGGTTATATAGGTGCGTATGTATGTGCGTGACCCATTACACTGTGGTCCGTGTTCGCCTCCAGTTTGTCTGTGATTTGTTTTATTACGATTCCCAAGAGACTCGAAATTGATAGTCCTTATTATGTACGTGAGGTACAGGGACTTGATAGCAAAGTATGTGTGCACCGTTATTTTAGCCTATACGGGGTGAGGTATTAGTATATATTATAATAGTGATATTTATATATACGTATGTTGATGTAAAAAACTAGATCGCTCTAATTATTCAATCACAGATAAATAAATAAGACAGAGATTTTTAAAGTGGTTCGGCTAGGAATAAAGCCTACGTCCACTGTTATGTTATTGCTGAGTGTTTGTAGAATTCTTGAATACAAGTTCTCTCAAGAAATTCCGGTCCCCCTTGAATGAGGATGATACAAGGTATTTATAGCCCTTAGGCTGTACACAAATGGGTTGATACATTAAATGATATACATATGAAAGGGTAATACATTTAATGCAGCGTGTGCGTCAAGATGATGAACATTCAATGAATATTTGAACTGTTGATTATCTGGCAATTAATGATATGACCGAGATGCAGCTCGGACCGCCATAGTTGCTCGTTGCTTAGGAGTTCCTCAGAGCGCTAGAGTACCTCGGAACGCTAGAGTTCCTCGGTGTATCCTCGTTGCTCGGAGAGAATCATGAGTTGGTCGGGAAATGAACTTCCTCATCGTTATTGCACCACGTAGAGTGCCAAGTGTCTTCGTATGATTCGTCCACATCAGCATATTAATTTTGGTATCAACAGAAGCCCCCAATGTTTTATATTTCAAACTTTGAGGAGTATGAAACATTCTTTCTCGGTATTTGGCCATATTGAATGATCTTCCTGGGTTTTAGGAGCATCGTATTTGAATTTATTTCCAAATTCGAAGAATCCGCCTTTTTTCGAACTTTTAAGAGCGTTTCGATCTTAGTGCCCTTTTTGTCCTTTTAGCCGCTGGAAGTTCAATAGTTTCTTTTTTGTAATCATTTCCTTCGCCGCTTCCCAAGGCAAAGTATTTAAACTTCTTAGGTAACCATACCGTCTTCTTCTTTTCCCAATTTCTTGCATTCAAGCTTTCTATTCTCTCCTTCTCTCTTGTGCGTTCATCCTTGTTTTCGTTCGTTGTCGACATACCTCCTTTCTTCCTGTAAGATCTTCTTCCTTTCTTCTCTTTTATTCAGTATGGTTTATATTGTGGAGTCTGTTGAGAAATTTCGTTCTCATTTTTCCATTCCTTCGTGGGTAACTCTAGAGGTTCTTTCTGAGCCTTTAGATTACTTTCGATTGGCTGAGGGACATTGGTTCCCCAGTCTATTTGTTGCTAAATGTGGATTTTCTTTTCCACCAAACCATTTGTGTCTTGAGTTTTGTCAGTATTTCGATCTTGTCCCTGCAAAAATAGCCCCCAATTCATGGAGAATAATTAATGGGGTGTACAAATTAAATCTAACTCATGGGACTCGTATAGGGATCCCTGAAATTATGTACTGTTATAAGTGGGCCACTCTAGATAATATTTATTACTTAAAAACTAGGTTTCTGAATAGAGCTCTTGTAGTTAACCTCCCTGATTCAAATAGAGATTATTTTGAACATGGGTTGGTTATTAAAAATTGGCAATATGCCCCTTTATTTGGAGATGGAGTATACAACGGTCCCAGATGCCCCCCATATGGCAATGGGATAGGTTTACTTCTCATTTTATTTTACTTATGAAATTATGCTTTTATCATGTTTGACAAAATGTATGACTGATATCTCATTATGTATTTATTTGCAGTTGATAGCAAAAGAAAAACTCCAAAAGAATCAGAGGTTAATATCAAGAATCTGAAACTTATCTGGGGTTTGCATAAGAACGTTGCAGACGAGCACATCAGGTCTGCATCATATTTGCTACAGTATAAGAGTTATACAACCTCTTATACTGCTCGCCCTGTTGAGCCATCTTCCACTCCAGAGGACTCTTCTTCAGATTCTCATCTTCCTTTAAGTCAGAGAATGGGCAAGAAAAGAGCTCCTCCTTCTCTATTTGATGACACTTCTTCTGCTGCTGGGACCAAGAAGAGCAAAACTGATGTCCCTGAGGGGACTAAGAAGGTGGATGCTGCACCTTCCAAAGCTACCGAGAAGCCCCCAGTGGCTCCGAGCAAGAAAATTGCTCCTGTAGAAGTGATTACTATCTCTCCGACCAAGAGTTCTTCCTTGGTTGAAGTTGCTGAAACTCCTTTGAGGAGATTGAGGAAATCATCCTCATTCAATTTGGCTGAAACTGCCTCCACACTGCCAGCTGGTGATGTTGGTGTTCCCACCATCATTCCTCCGAGCTCTGCAATGAGCTCGGTGAAAACTTGGGTCATACCCGAGGTCCAAGGAATTGATGAAAGAATTTCTAGGGATATGCTGACATCCCTAGATACTCGTCATCTTGCTTCGGTAAATTTCTCACTCTCTGAATTTCCTTTCTTTTTCTGAGTATTTGTATTTTTGCACTGACTTGTTGTTTTTCTCCTCTTTCAGCTAGTGAACTGTTTTAATAACATTGTGAAGAAGGACGAGGTAATTAAAGCCTCTAGTTCCTCGTCTGGTGTAGAGGATGCTCTGTTGGGTTTGACCCAATCCTTGAAGGAATCTCGCCAACAGTACAATGAGGACAAGACTGCTTGGGAGAAAAAGTTGTCAATAGTTGAAGCCGAGAAAGTGAAGTTGGCTGAGATTTGGAGAATAAAGTGAAAAGTTTGGAGGTTGAGCATAAAAAATATGATGACACGCTCAAGAATTTTGGAGAGCTTGAAGATAAGTTGAAGAAAGCAGAGGAAGAGTTTCTCGCCCTGCGAGATATCAAAAGTAAAAAAGAAGAATTGGACGTGAAGCTCTCCTCGGAGAAATTGAGAAGAAAGGTTGCAGTCAAAAAATCCTTCAGCGCTGGCTGGGATAAAGGATGGGATAAGGGGATTGTTACGATGACATCCCAAGTTCAATATGGGAAGTTAAAATACTTCCATGACGGCTGGGTAGCTGCTCTGCAGGAATTGAAGATCAAGGACGATTCTGAGCTATTCCAACTACACCTCCCTGGTCCTTCTCCACCAATTGTGGAAGAAGAAGAAGATGAGCCTGTCTCTGATGAATCTTCTATGGCCATAGATGATCAAGTCTCTGCCTCTCAACCCTCTGCCACCGAGGACATTTCTTCCATGCCTCCTCCTCCTGAGAAGATTCCTGCTGATCAAGCCGCAGTTACTACCGAGCAACCAAGCTCCTCGTCCCAGCCTCCCGAGAAAGTCTTGGGAGATAAGGAAAAGGTGTGAAGTTGTTCGGTATCATTTCTATTTTTCATTACTTGTAATAGAACAATGTAATATTTTGATGATCTAATAAAATACATCTTCGTTCCTCTTCATTGTTGATACTCTGTCCGCTTTTATTTATTAACTCCTGCTTTCTCTTCTTTATTAGTTTTTGGCCAGAATGGAATTGATATCTGCCCCTGAAACCGAGTTGATGCAACAATGCAATGGATATTATAAAGCTGGTCATACAGACCTGAGTGTCTCAGAGATTATCGACATCCTTGGCCAAGATGCCTCAGAGCAAGCAATTGAGGCTTATCGGTACTTGAAGGATCTACGAACAATAATGTGGCATACTACGAATTGATCGAGGAACTTCATGGTTCCATAGAGGATCTTCAAAATCAACACAATGCATCAATGGCTTTGCTGCACAAGGAGTATGAAAATAGATATCAGCAGCTTTCTTCTGAAACAGGCCATAAAAAGATCCTCGTTGGATATGATGTTAGGGAAAGAACTCTAAGAGGTGAGGTTGAGGCCTGCAGGCAGATTGCTGAGTTGCTGGAACAAGAGAACAATAATTTGCAGAAGAAATTGGCACAGTATGAATCTGCAGCATCATCTTCCACTGCCTTAGTACCAGTTACTGATGAAGGTTTCTCGTTCTTAGAGGTTGAAAATGCCAAATTAAGGCAAGAACTGGATAACTTAAGAAGATCTGCTATTGTTCGGGGACGAGGAAGAGGTACTCGGGGGCGAGGAAGAGCTGTTCAAAATGTTGCCGAGGAGCAAAGTTCTCCAGTAGCTGCTCGGAGTCGATCAAGAGTTCTTAGCCGCAATGTTGAAGAATCTCGTACCCAGTCTACTTTGGAAACTCAAGCATTTCAATTAAACGCTAAAGATCGGGCTTTATCTGAATTGTCCAAGAAAAATCTAGCCTTGGAGGATCAACTTACTGCAACAAAGTCTTCTCTATATACTAAGGATCTTTTTGCCAAAAACCTTCTCGAACAATTAGATAGATTAACCTTCCAATTTCATAAGCAACCCAGGGAATTCTGGATGGCAGGATACAATGAAGCCCTTGTTCATTTGGATGCTCGTATTGAACATGCCAACAATGAAGGTTACAAGCAGGGGTGGTTGAACGCACTAGGTGTGTTAAAATTGGAGCGAGGGCATTATTTATGGGATTATCATGCTCCAGGGTTATTAGACTTGCCTGTGCCACCTTTCAAATTGGACATGGCCTGGATCCCCTCTCGTTCTATTCCTCAGAGTTTAATTTCAAAATATCTTGGTGACTACAGTCTTCATTCCCAAACCGAAGTTTCTCGTCCAGAGCATCTAATGGAGACACCTTCAATAATGAATGTCAGAATGTTGAAGGACTTGAACTTTATTAATTCTCCCCTTTGCCTGGAAGATCCTCCTGCTGGCGAAGAGCCTGTTTCTAAAGCAAAGGGCAAGAAACCAATAGAATAGGAATATCAATGTAATAGTTAGTACATTTATGTAACCTGTAATTTATCTTGAATTTTAATGAAAAGACTTTCATTTTCTGTTTGCAAATTTTGCTATTGTCTTGTATTTATCAAACACCTTTATATTTGTGCATATGTATCTATTAAAAAGATAACAATAATATTGTTCATTGAGCAACTTAATAAAAAGTTACAAGTATCAAGGTTGTTCAATCACTTAATAATAAAGTAATGAGTATAAAATGTTCAAACTGTTTCCAACCAACCAGGGTGGATAAATAATGTTTGTCGACCAACTACAGTTGATGGGTTTTTATCCCCGACCAGCCATACTTGGTTCAATTTCAAATATTTTCATAAAATGTGTCCGACCAACTAAGGTCAATAATTTATCCTCGTCGACCAACTACAGTTAGTGGGTTTTTATCCCCGACCAACCATACTTGGTTCAGTTTGGAATATTTTGTTCTCTGAGGAACTTTTGTAATAATATTACCTCCCGTCCAACATAAGTTGGAATGTGAGAATATATTTTTTAAATCCAATCAGAGGAGTATTTTTTGGTTCTTTCGAACTGTCCACTAGTTATATTACCAACCGTAGTTGATCACGCTAGTGTCGCCTCCTAACCAAAGGAGTATTATTTTTTGGTTCTTTTGAACTGTCCACTAGTTATCTTACCAACCGTAGTTGATCACGCTAGTGTCGTCTCCTAACCAAAGGAGTATTTTTTGGTTCTTTCGAACTGTCCACTAGTTATCTTACCAACCGTAGTTGATCACGCTAGTGTCATCTCCTAACCAAAGGAGTATTTTTGGTTCTTTCGAACTGTCCACTAGTTATCTTACCAACCGTAGTTGATCACGCTAGTGTCATCTCCTAACCAAAGGAGTATTTTTGGTTCTTTCGAACTGTCCACTAGTTATCTTACCAACCGTAGTTGATCACGCTAGTGTCGTCTCCTAACCAAAGGAGTATTTTTTTTAGCATAGTGTATTACACTAGTATTCCCCGAAAAACTTTCAACAGAAAAAAAATGGTGAAACATCCTCGTTTTATTCATAATGAAGGAAATGCATTTACATTTTACATTACTGATAATACTTGCGCAGGTGTTCAGCGTTCCATGCATTCTTAAATTCCTCTCCCTCTAGAGTAGATATTCTGTAAGTTCCTGGTCGAACAACTTCTGTAACTCGGTAAGGTCCATGCCAGTTTGCTTCCAGCTTATTATGTTTCTGAATGACTTTCTTTAGAACATAATCCCCTTCTTTTAAGTCACATTTCTTCACCCTTTTGTTGTAGAACAGAGCTGTACGTTGTTGGTAAGCAGCATTCCTAATGGCTGCCTCTTCTCTAACCTCCTCGAGCATATCCAAATCCAGTCTTCTCATCAAATCGCTGACTGGGGAATTGAAATTCAGCACTCTATGCGTTGGGAGACCCAACTCGGCAGGTATCACAACCTCACTTCCAAATGCCAGCATGTATGGTGATTCTCCAGTTGCTGCTCGGGGAGTTGTTCGATAGGCCCATAGTACTGATTGGAGCTCATTAATCCGATTTTCTTTAGCTTCACTTAACCTCTTCTTCAAACCATTTAGTAATGTTCTGTTCGTCACCTCAGTCTGTCCATTGCTTTGGGGATGGCCTGGTGCTGAATGAAACTTCAAAATGTTCGACTGATGACAATAGGCAGCAAATTCTTCATTATCGAATTGTGTTCCATGGTCTGTGATGAAAGCATGGGGGAGACCATATCGACAAATGATGTTCTTCCAAATGAACTGATATACCTTCTCGTATGTCATATCAATTAGTGGTTCAGCTTCCACCCACTTAGTAAAATAATCCACTGCCACGACGAGGTACTTGAACCTTCCTCGGGTCGTCGGCAATGGTCCAACTAAATCAATCCCCCACATGGCAAATGGCCAAGGTGAAGTTATGGGTGACAACAATGCTTGTGGAGTTCTTCGGATGGAGGAAAAGCGTTAGCACTTGTCACACTTCTTGGCATAGGCTATACAATCAGCCCTCATCGTCGGCCAGTAGTATCCCTGTGTCATCACCCTTTGCAAAAGTGTTCGACCTGATACATGAGCTCCACAAGACCCTTCATGGATCTCTTCAATCAATTCTTTCACTTCGGAGGGATGTACACATCTCTGCAAACCTGCCATAATTCCTCGTCTATATAAAATACCATTAGTTAATACATACCGAGCAGCTTTATACTTTAATTTCTTGGCAGCAAGCTTATCCTCTGGCAATTCTCCCTCTTCAATATATACTCTGATGGGATCCATCCAAGATGGTCCTAAATCAAGGGCAATGACATTCATCGTTAAGTCTTCATCTATGCTCCGACTTTCCAGTACTTCAATTGGTATTGTCCTTCGTAGCTCGGTGCGCGTAGCTGACGCTAATCGGGCCAATGCGTCTGCTCTAGCATTCTCCATCCTCGTTATTCTCACCAATTGAATAGCATCAAATTTTGTCAATAACTCCATCACCTTTGCATGGTATTTCACCATTAGTTCTACCTTAACTGCATACGTTCCCATCATCTGATTCACAATCAATTGAGAATCACTGAATACCATCACTTGTTGCGCTTCCATAATCTTCGATAAATTAAGACCTGCTATCATGGCCTCATACTCAGCCTCATTATTGGAGGCTTTGAATTGGAATCGCAAAGCATATTCCATGTCAATCTCGTCTGGGGTGTTTAAAACAATTCCTGCCCCACAACCTGCTGTACAAGATGAGCCATCTACATATAATCTCCATATGGGTAACCCGTCTTCAAATTTCTTATCTGATAGAGTTCCTCGGTGAAATATTTGTTGCTTCCTTTCATCCTCCTTTGACACTTTTCGCTCCTCGTTGACCATCTCTTCTCGTTCTCCATCCAACCGGAGCTCATCCGAGTTTGAAGTTGATGATCCTTCTACATCCACAAGCCCTTTTACCAACCGGAGTTGGTTTGGACTTATGTCTGTTGATCCTGTAACATCCACAGGTTGGTCAGCAAGGAGCTTTTGTTCCTCGGGGGTATCAGGATATGTAAACTCTGCTATAAAATCTGCTACAGCTTGCCCTTTCAATGATGATCTGGGCTCATACACAATATCATATTCACCGAGTTCTACTGCCCAGTACATCAGTCTTCCTGACTTTTTTGGCTTATGAAGGGCTTGTCTCAATGGCATATCGGTATACACGACGATGGTATGGGCCTGGAAATATGGCCTCATTCTTCTACTTGCTTCAATTAATGCCAATGCCAATTTTTCCATCTTTGGGTACCTGATTTCTGCACCTCGGAAAGCCTTACTTGTATAATAAATTAGCTTCTGGACTTCATTCTCCAATCTGATCAATGCTGAACTGACTGCATTCTCTGATACTGCCAGATACAAATACAACGTCTCTCCTGTTATTGGCCTGGACAATAATGGAGGTGCTCCCAAATACTATTTCAAGTCTTGAAAGGCCTTCTCACATTCATCAGTCCACTCAAAAGTTTTCGAAGTGTTTTGAAGAATGGAAGGCATTTGTCAGTTGCTCGGGATACAAATCTATTGAGCACTGCAACTCGTCCTGTAAAACTTTGCACTTCTTTCTTTGTTGTTGGAGATCGCAACCCTAAAAGAGCTTTGATCTTATCTGGATTTGCTTCAATGCCTCGCTGATTGAAAATGTACCCGAGAAACATTCCTTCTCGTACTCCAAACGTGCACTTTGTCGGGTTAAGCTTCATCTGGTATTTATCCAGATGATCAAATGTCTGAGCTAAGTCAACTAGATGATCTGCAGCTTTCTTGCTTTTTGTCAGCATATCATCGACATAGACTTCCATGTTGCAACTGATTTGTTCGGTGAAAACCTTGTTCATCAGCCGCTGGTATGTCGCTCCTGCATTTTTCAAACCAAAAGGCATAACATTATAACAATAAGTACCCCTAGGGGTAATAAAAGAAGTACTTTCCATGTCTTCTGGTTTCATTTTGATCTGGTTGTAACCAGAGTAAGCATCCATGAAGCTAAGCAGTTCGTGCCCCGAGGTAGCATCCACTAGCTGGTCAATTCTGGGCAATGGAAAATGATCCTTTGGGCAGGCCTTGTTAAGATCATTGAAATCAACACACATTCTCCATCTGTTGTTTTTCTTCTTCACCATCACCACATTCGCCAACCAATCTGGATATTTCACATCCTCAATGAATTGGGCTTTCTGGAGTTTCTCAACTTCCTCTTGTATGGCCTGGTTCTTCTCGGGACTAAACACTCTTCTTCTCTGCTTCACAGGGTTGATCTCCTTATTCACATTGAGCTCATGACATAAGAAGTTTGGATCTATTCCTGGCATGTCTTCATGACTCCAAGCAAAAGTATTCTTCCTGTTTCTCAAGAAAGTTATCAACTCCTGTTTTATCGAAACATCCAACGACGATCCTATCTGGGTTACTCGTTCAGGATGCTCGTCGTCCAGAATAACATTTTCTGTAGATTCCACCACCTGTCCTTTTACAAGTTGGGATTCATCCCTAGGATCAAGGGTTTCAATTTCTGTACCTTCCTCCACTTGGTAAGTAGTAGTCTTTTTCCTTGATTCTTCAAGTTCTTCTTGCTCGGCAGACGAGTAATAGCATTCCCGAGCTACTTTTTGATCACCTTTCACAATTCCAACTCCAAAATTTATTGGTAATTTCAAACACTGATGTACTGTAGATGGAACTGCTTCGAACTTCTTCAATCCAACTCTTCCCATGATGATGTTGTAGGCTGACTGCACATTCTTATCCATCACAAAGAAGCGTATTCTTTCTGTTCGACAAGCAGGCCAAGTTCCAATGAGTATATCCAACTTGATCGTCCCAAGTGGAAAAACTTTCTCGCCAGCAAAACCCAGAAGGGGTCTGTGATAAGGTTCCAATTGAGATAATTTCAAATTCAAGCTATCAAAGCATGAATAATACATGATGTCTGCCGAACTACCGTTGTCTACCAACACCCTTGAAATGACCACATCTTTCATCCTCATTTTGATCACCAAAGGATCGTCATGAGGGTAAAGAACACCTGCCAAGTCATTTTTTGAAAAACCAATGACTAGCTTCTCTTTGTTTACCTTCCTCGGACGATCCTCCTCGGCCAGATTTATTCGCTGAATATATGAACAAGCTTGAGCCTCTCCGAGGTAAGCTTTTCTTTCTGCAGTAAGGTCTCCTCCTCCTGCATCTCCTCCTGTAATAACATTACAATCAAATGACCCAAAACGTATGGAAAATACCTCTCGTTCAGGCTGCCTTGGCTTCTTGGGAAGATCGGGGTCATCATCTGGATCATCTTCGTGGTCCCTCTTCTTTTTCTCCTCTTCCCGACGAGGAGATCTAGATCTCTCTCTAGTTCTATCATCATTCTTCCTCTCACCCCTGCGATCTACATATTTTGATAATTTTCCTCTTCGGATGAGCGTTTTAATCTCATTCTGACGGGCTATGCAATTTTTGGTCGTATGGCCATGATCTTTGTGAAACTCACAGTATTTGGCCTTATTCCTCAAATCAGGATTTGTCCTTAGTTTATCTGGCCACTTGATTTCTTCTCTATTCTTGATTTCTTCCAAAACATGATTAATACCCATTTTCAATGGAGTATAATTATCGTACTTCTTTAGGACTTCCCATGACGTCCTATTATTCTTGGAGTGCTTGTCACCACCATTACTTTTCTGATCTTTCTTCTTAGACTTGTCGACCTCCACTTTAATTTCTTTATCCATATTCTTCTTCGCAGCCATAGCCTCCTCGGCATTCATAATTTTGGCCGCTTTCGCCATCAACTCGGACATAGTTTTAGGTGGATCTTTGGCCAAGGTGTAGTACAGCTTGTTAGGCAGCAAACCACTCATCAAAGCAGTGATTGCTGTCTTTTCTTCGTAATCTATGACTTCCAACTTCTCGTTATTAAAATGAGTTATGTAATCTCTAGTACTTTCACCTGATTTTTGTCTAACACTTAGCAAGTGTGCTACTCGCTTTATCGGCTTCGCCCCAAAACAAAAATTGCCAATAAACAACTCGGCTAACTGAAAGAAAGTTGAAATCTTACCTCGAGGAAGATTGTTGTACCATATCTGGGCAGATCCAGTAAGAGTTCCTGAGAAGGCCCTGCATCTCATCTCGTCGGGAACAACATAAATGTCAGCAGCAGCTTGATACTGCTCTATGTGAAGAACCAGATCTGTCTTTCCATCATATTTGGGAGTTACCACAGGTGCTTTAAATTTCGATGGTGTAGGAAAATCCACAATGGCCTGTATAAAAGGTGTTCCTCGAACAAAAGTTCGTTGTAGGGGGTTCTTTGCTTTAGCCATTTCTCCCAATTTATCCTCCAACCTTTGGAGAGATACTTTCCACGCTTCATTTCCTTCCTCGGGCCTATTGGTTCGAGCAATCGATCGTTCTGAGGTAGCTTCTTGAGATCTATCTTGACGAACGACTGGTCGTGACTGTGCTGATCCTTCTCTTAGATCTGATGGTTGTCGAAAACTCCTTGATGTGGTCTTAGGTGGACTCCTATTCCTCCTAGGGCCTAATCGACTGAAAGGGGACGTCCTACTCAGTCTTTCTAAAGCACTGGGTCTTTCTGGAGAGAGGGTGATATGTTGATCAGTATCTGTTGTCCTTATTGACGAAGTTCACCAAGGTTGATAAGAGAAATCATCAGACTCCTCATTGCGACGTGATTCAGTACGCCTGGACCATGAAGAAAGTAAATAAGTTTGCCTCTGACCACTGTGCTGTCCTGAACGTGCAGGTGCACCACCATGAAGGGTTTGTAAGAGTTGCCTCATTGTGTCTTGCATGGCGGTTTGTCCTTGAGCCAGATTCGTCATAATTTCGGCCAGATCTGGCGGTGCAGAGGGATTTGGAGGATTTCCAGCATTTCCAGCGTTTCGATTGCTAGATTCTGGATTATCCGCCATTGATGATAAATGATTTTTATGAAAAACGATAGTAACAGTCGTTTCCCACAGACGGCGCCAATCTGTTGATGTAAAAAACTAGATCTCTCTAATTATTCAATCACAGATAAATAAATAAGACAGAGATTTTTAAAGTGGTTCGGCTAGGAATAAAGCCTACGTCCACTGTTATGTTATTGCTGAGTGTTTGCAGAATTCTTGAATACAAGTTCTCTCAAGAAATTCCGGTCCCCCTTGAATGAGGATGATACAAGGTATTTATTGCCCTTAGGCTGTACATGAATGGGTTGATACATTAAATGATATACATATGAAAGGGTAATACATTTAATGCAGCGTGTGCGTCAAGATGATGAACATTCAATGAATATTTGAACTGTTGATTATCTGGCAATTAATGATACGACCGAGATGCAGCTCGGACCGCCATAGTTGCTCGTTGCTTAGGAGTTCCTCGGAGCGCTAGAGTACCTCGGAACGCTAGAGTTCCTCGGTGTATCCTCGTTGCTCGGAGAGAATCATGAGTTGGTCGGGAAATGAACTTCCTCGTCGTTATTGCACCACGTAGAGTGCCAAGTGTCTTCGTATGATTCGTCCACATCAGCATATTAATTTTGGTATCAACAACGTATTATGATTATTCTACTATGTTATTTAGTAGAACAAAATGATAATGTCAATATATATTAAGTGAGCAAGAACTTAATGGATTAATAAGAAACTTGGAACCAATTAACAAAATATGAGGAACTATATATTTCTATTATACAGGTGAGCACAATAGGTTAGTTGACATAGATAAAGAACTATTAAAATCTAGTCAGGTGGGGTAACGTAACTAGAAAGGGTAATAATTTATGCATTACGTGTGCACACTAGTTGAGAGGTTAGAACCTCAAGTGAGAGCACGTGACTAACATGTATATAATTATCTGGTTTAAATACTTGTTGTTTTAAAACTGTTTTCTACTCGGGTCATGGCTAGTTTTTTGTCAAATCTATTTTGTTTTTGTAAAAACATTTTAGGTGCCCAGCCGCAGGGACACCAAGCATAGGAGATTCATTCAGTTAACGTGTTGTAGCTGTTGTGGAAGTTACAAGACCTCGATATTAGACGCATCCACATTTATCCTTGATTCATTCAGAGACATTCATTTCAGTCAGGGTATGTTGCCTATTCTTATAGAGATATAGTATTTTTCAGACAGTTGTTTACATTTCAGTTGTTGGATTTATTTCATTTCAGATTATTGTATTTGGAATTTTGACTGGAGGTGTTTACTCCAGAAGCGATATATTCCATTATGTGGTTTTAATTCCTATAAGTTCTTTTTGGAGGGTGAATATTTAGTTAATCATTTAAATTGCTTGCATGTTGTATTAAAAGATAAAATATGGCATCTGCTTTTTAAATACTAGGTGGTTAGTAATTATTAAAAGGTTTTCGACGGTGATGCTAAGACTGATTCCAACTAGATATTTTGTTTCAAATTTAATAAAGAATTGATCACCCGGTATTTATTTAGGCGGGGTGTCACAAGTGGTATCAAAGCATCAAGTCTAAGAGTCTTAGGATCTGTGCGGCTTATTATACTTACAGCATAGCCTTCTTTGATATAAAGCCCTATATTTAGGATTGAGGTGTTTAATAATTGAGCATTTTACCTCTTCAATTATTTTGAGATATTTACTGTCGACTTATAAGTTTTTATCTCATTTCAGATGCCTCCCGGACGTGCACAGCGAGCTCCAAGGTATGCCCAGCCCAAGCCTCAACCAGCTCTAGCCCAGGGTACGATGAATGCTGCGGAGGTTATCGCTATTGTAGCACAAGAAATAAATGCAGCTTTAGCCGTGGTACAACAGGCCCCATCCCAGGCACAGGTGGTGTCCCCAGCACCAACTCACACATTCCCTTTTGTTTGGGAGCGAGTTAGAGATGCATTCTAAAAGGCACATCCTCCGGAGTTCGCAGGGAGTTCTGATGTTGTAGTAGCGAGCTAATGGAAGAAATACATCCAGCGACACTTGAGGATGTATGAGTGTACTAAGGTTCAGAGAAAGATACTAGATACTTTTAAGCTAGTGGGAGCGGCCCTGCACTGGTGGGAGTCTATTACCACTACTGAGGAGAGTGACAGCATGACTATTCAGAACTTTTAGATGGGGTTCGACTGCAAATACTTCCCTTTTGCCATTCAGACTAAGATGAGGCGGAAGTTACTGGATCTCACGCAGGAAGGGAAGACCATTACGGAGTACAAGGAAGAGTTCATGAGATTAATTAATCTAGTGTTGGATGATGTACCTAGTGAGGGGAAGAAAATTCAGATGTTTATGGACAGCTTGACTTGGAGGATTCGTTAATACCTTTTAGGTAATCTTTCATTGGGTACATGTACTGATGTACTTAATATTGGCCTACTACACTGCCAAGATCACCATCTCCATCTTAAGGGAAGCAAACGAGCGGGGGAGTCCGGCCAGTACGTTAGGACATGAGGTAATGGTGCCAGCGGGGCACAACTGGCTTAGAGTCAGCAGAGACAGGGTAAGTAAAGTTCCCATCATGGGGACCCTGCTAAGAGATTCAGATCAGGTTACCACAGGTAGGGACAGGGAGGTTTTAGGTAGGGTCATCACGGCAGTCTGTCTTGTAGGGCCAGTAGGGACAACACTGCTTTCAATAGGGCCAATGGAGGGGTGGTGACGACCATCAGGGTCGAGTACAGCAGGGCAGAGAGGGAGAAACTTTATGGGTAAGTGCTTTGTATGTGGTAAGACTGGACACAAGACACAGGAGTTTTCAGATAAGGGTAGGGCCCCGCAGTAGAACCAGGGGGCTCGACATGAGCCCTAATGGCCTATCTTCCCAGCCACCCTCCCAACGCCACCACAAATACCAGCGTTACTAGCTATTCCAGCATTTCTAATTCAGTAGGGACAGCTACAGTACGAGCATGTTTACAACGTTCACCAGGCGAGTTCCCCACGCTCCACCCGCAGTTGAAGATATGTTTTCTATCCAGGGGACTTTGGGGTGGGTATTATTTGACAGGGGGCTTCACACTCGTTCATTTCTACTTGATTCGCATGAGCCATAGGATTATTAGACACGGCAGATAGTACGGTTACTAGTGTGGATTCACCGCTAGGCTATGGGTTAATGATGTTATTTATATGTCGGGACATGGGTATAAAGATTGGGAGATTTATCTTACCTATCGACATGTTTGTAATAGATATGTCCGAGTATGATGCTATTATTAGGATGGATTGGCCAGTAACATATAGGGCCGTGATTGATTGCTATAGTCGTAGTATTATGTTCGTCATAGCGAGTCAGGAGATGTTTTTGGTGGCGATGCCTCATCCTGAGGGAAGTTAGTCCACTCATTTATATTATATAGAGGAGGAGGCCTCTAAGGAGGTGGTGATTGTACTTGATTCTATTTCGGTTATTCGAGAGTTCGCTGATGTATTTCAGGACATACCAAGGATACTACTTAGCAGACTTGACACCAGGCACTCAGTCGATAGCCCGTGCATCCTACCGTATGGCTCTGGAAAAAATTAAGGAGTTACGAGATCATATCAAGCAGTTGTTGGGACAGGACTTCATCCGTAGGAGTACCTCGCCTTGGGGCGCTCTCGTACTATTCATAAAGAAGAGAGATAGGTTATTACGATTGTGTGTTGACTATCTAGATTTGAATAAGGTCAGGATGCGGAATAAGTATTCGTTGCCCCGAATCGATGACTTATTGAACCAAATGAGAGGTGTTGCCTACTTCTCGAAGATAAACTTGAGGTCGGGATACCATTAGTTACATATCAGAGGGCAGGACATTTCTAATACTGCCTTCTTGATAAAATATGGATCCTACGAGTTCAGGGTTATGCCATTTGGGCTAACCAATGCACCGGCTATGTTTATGGACTTGATGAACAGGGTGTACAGAGAGTTATTAGATTTGTTTGTCATTGTCTTCATAGATGACATCCTGATTTATTCTCATACTGAGGAGGAGCATGTCAAGCATTTGACGAAGGTTTTGTAGAAGCTACGTGAGCACGAGTTATATACGAAATATGAGAAGTGTGGGTTCTGGATGAGAGAGGTTCAATTTTTGGGGCACATTATTTCTAAGAGCGGGATATCCGTAGATTCGGGGAAGGTGTCAGCGCTGAGGGAGTGGGGGCAACCCACGACGCCGATAGAGATACGTAAATCAGCTTGGACTTATGCTCATCAAAAGCCAACTAGCAGGCATCATCCCAGATAAATGGCTTCCCTTTGCGAGTCAAACTAGAGGGACACTACAGGCAATTTATTTGAAGATTCTCAAAGATAGCGGGTCCATTTACTAATTTAACTTGCAAAGGGATGCCATTTATCTGGGATGATGCCTGCTAGTTGGCTTTTGATGAGCATAAGTCCAAGCTGACTTCAGCACCAGTTCTAGCATTGCCCAAGCCGAGAGTGGAATACCTTGTGTATACTGATGCATCCTTACTAGGACTTGAGGGTGTGCTTTAGCAGGAGGATAAGGTTATAGCTTATGCTTCCCGTAAGCTTAAGCCTCATAAGAGGAATTACCCCACCCACGACTTGGAGTTAGTGGTGGTCGTGTTTGCACTCCGGATATGGAGACATTATCTCTTGGGGGAGAAATTTTGCTTATTCACATATCACATGTCACTGAAGTACTTGTTCACGCAGCGGGAGTTAAATATGTGCCAATAGAGGTGTCTTGAATTTGTGAAAGATTACCAATTCGATATCGAATATCACCCAGGGAAGGCTAACATGGTAGCAGACGCGTGGAGCCATATGCCAACAGTTGAGGTGGCAGAGGCGTGAAAGGCGAAATGGAAGGAGTTGGGATATCAGGATGCGATTGCTCGCTCATTCATGTCAGTGATGATGGTTACACTCGAGATCATTACTAGGGTGATACAGGCCCAGGCAGCAAACTCATTCTATTAGGATCGGATTATGAAGCTTCGGATCGAGGGGGCAGAGTCATATTCTGTGAGTTCAGATGGGGGCTTAGGCTTCAACGGAAGACTAATAATTCCATAGAGGTAGGATTTATGACATGCGGTGATGGTTGAGTCACATAATTCATTATTTATGGTACATCCCGGAGGGGATAAGACGTACCAGAATATGAGGCGATAATACTAGTGGAGTGGAATGAAAAATGACATCGCCGAGTTTTTTTCGAAATACGCCACTTGTTAGTTGGTAAAAGTAGACCACCAGAGATCGCCAGGACTCATATATCTGTTAGGGATCCCTATGAGGAAATGGGAGAGCATTTCCATGTATTTCATCACAAGGTTGCCTACATCACAGAGGGGTCACGACTTCATATGGGTGATTGTGGATCGGCTGACCAAGTTAGCTCATTTTCTGCCAATTTGGACCGATTATACTACGGGTCAATATGCTTAAATCTTCATTACAGGGATAGGGAGACTCCACAGGGTTCCCCTTGATATTGTGTCCAGTCAGGACAAGGTTTTTGTGTCCAGATTTTGGGAGAGCTTCCAGGAGGCCATGGGTACGGAGTTACGATAGAGTTTGGCCTATCCCCCGTAGACTGATGGGCAGACTGAATGAATGAATCACATTTTAGATGATATGTTGCGAATGTGTATCCTTGATTTTGGCTGGGTCTGGGAGAAATATCTTCCACTGGTGGAGTTTACTTATAATAAATTCTACCAGTTTACTATTGGCATGGCTCCATTCGAGGCGTTATCTGGTAGACCTTGTCATTCTACAGCGTGTTGGCTAGAGGTTGGGGACAATAAGATACTTGGGCCTGAGTTGATTCAGGATACCTTGACCAGGATTGAGATGATTCGGAGCCATATTCGGGTTACTCGGGATAGACAGAAGAGCTACACCGATGACAAAAGGTTCTTTAGGGAGTTCAATGTGGGGGACCAGGTGTTCTTACGAGTATCTCCTATGAAGGGGTAATGAAGTTTGGGAACAAAGGAAAGTTGGTGCCAAGGTACGTCGGGCCATTCCCTATCATTAAGCGAATTGGTCCAGTGGCTTACAAACTTGGGTTATCGGAGAACTTGCATAGGATTCAATACGTGTTCCATATTTCTTTATTGAGGAGATATCTTTAGGATGAGTTAGTCCACACTCATTTTACTTTAGAGGAGATTGATCTACATCCCGATAGTTCCTACGAGGAAGGGCCAGTTGCTATCCTAGATCGTAGCAAGAGGAAACTGAGGTCAAAGGTAGTGTCATTAGTACGTGTTCAGTGGCGGCACCATAATGTCGAGGAGTATACCTGTGAGCACGAGGATGAGATGCATAAAAAGTATCCAGAGTTATTCATACCAGGTATACACTTTTTCCCGAATTTCGGGATGAAATTTCGTTATTAGGGGGGAAGTATGTAATACCCCATATTTGTTTATGACTTTTAATTATGGGACTAATTGACTTAAATGGGAATTTATTTATAATTAATATGAATTTAATTAAATAATTACTAGCGTGAAGAGAGTTAGTATTTATTGATGTGAATTTTGTTGAATATTACTTAGTGAGTAAAGTAATATGTAATTATGAATTAGTTATTGCGAGCGAATAATACGGCAGTTATGGAAATTAAGTCGGGATGCACGTGTCAGTCGTGTAGGGATGCAATTTAATGAAATATGAAGTAATTTATTTATAAGTCACTCGTATGGTCATTTCAAGTGCGCCAATTCGAAAGGGTCGAGATAGTCAGAAAAGCCTACCTGGGGGGTTAGTTTGGGTCTCGGGGCATTTTTTTGCCAAACCAGCACCCCGAGAGGGTATTTAGTCATTTTAATTTTAGGAGTAATTAAATCCATGAAATTCCCAAGGCTATATCAGCTGCTAGGGTTAGGTGTTCTGAGATTATCAAACACAAAAACAACAGAGGCTATTGCAAAAGGAAGGAGAAGAGATTCCAAGCCAAAAATCACCCATAGTTGCACCTCTTTCACAATTAACGCCACTAAAGCGTAGATCGAAAGACGAGGAACGTAGTCATACCCTTCATCACCAAAGTATCATACCTACTATCTCAAGGAAAGTATTTTTCTTGCTTAAATTCAGCTAGATAAATTATCCTTGTTAGTAGAATATGATTAAGAACTAAATTTCTTACAAGTAGAGCACAAATATTGAATTAAATCATATTTTTAGTATAACTCATGATTAAGATTGAAGTACTGTCATGGAAAAATGAAATTTAATATATTGTGGGAATCTTTATGTAAAGGATTTAGAGTTTTGATCATGTTCTTGAAGAAAAAGCCATAACTAGGGTTCTTGAGGGTCAAATTAGAATTCAATTGAAAAGTTAATGAATCTTAATGTTTAAATGATTCTTAAATGTTAGAAATTGTGTATAGGTGTTAATTTAATGTTTAGCACCTTCATTTTTGAGTTTGGGAATGAATTAAGAAGGTTTTGGAGAATTTTTGTTGAAGAAACCCATAGCTATTAATTGCAGAAAACCCAAGTTGATACCTGTTCGATCAATCGATCGACCCATTTCTTCGATCGATCGACTCCCCTGAAAATTGTAGCTTATTTTCCCTTTTTAGTTTCGATGCAACCCCAACTTTTAGGGAACCTTAATGTTGATTAATTGAATATAATTGGACTTAAGGAAGTTCAGTAAGGTTATAGTTAAGGCTCGAAAAGTGTCATTTTGTACGGGATTAAATGGGAAAATTTACGAGTGTTTCTTTGAATGCGTTACGATTAGAAATTTATGGATTGGGGTTTAATTCGAACAATTGATGCCTTAGAGTTAACACCAGTAGTAGGGGGACACTATAGTACAAAATTAACCTAAGGAATAGTTGGTTAACTTCGTAAACCCTTGGGTTAAGGAAAAGTTCTTGAATTTATACGATGAGAGTGAGAGCGTTAATTAAATTTACGTATGATATACAGGCTATTAATACAACGTGTGAAACTTGTAATATGAGAAGTGTGAATATCAATATTTAAAGTTAAAATACTTAGGTTGTGTGAATACCTATTGTATGGGTTTTTATGTGTATGACATACCCACCATACTTGCTATCACCGGGAGGTCTTTGAAGGGGACACTCTTATTTTCAGGAGCCCTTCGGGGGGGATTATAGATTAGTGCCTCAGGGCATAGGATCTAAGGATGACTTATCTGTGAGTGGATAAGTATGGGTTATACAGGTGCGTAGGTATGTGCATGACCCATTACACCATGATCTGTGTTCGCCTCCAGTATGTGTGTGATTTAATTTATTACGATTCCCGAGAGACTCGGAATCGATAGTCCTTATTATGTACATGAGGTACCGAGACTTAATATCAAAGTATGTGCGCACCATTAGTTTCACCTATGTGGGGTGCGGTGTCAGTATATATTATAATAGTCAGATTTATATATGCATAATGTGTTTCTTATACTGTGTTGTTTAGTATAACAGAATGATGATGCCAATATATATTAAGTGTGCAAGAACTTAATAGATTAATGAGATACTTTGGACCAATTAACAAAATATGAGGAAATATATAACATATATTTCTATTATATGGGTGGGCACAATAGGTTAGTTGACATAGATGAAGAACTGTTAAAATCTAGTTAGGTGGGGTAATGTAACTAGGAAGGGTAATAATTTATGCATTAGGTGTGCACACTAGTTGAGAGGTAAGAATCTCAAGTGAGAGCACATGAATAACGTGTATATAATTATATGGTATTTATGTATTTAAATACTTGTTGTTTTAAAACTGTTTTCAACTCGGGCTCTGACCCGTTCTCTGTCAAATCTATTTTGTTTTTGTAAAAACCTTTTAGGTGCCCAGCCGCAGGGACACCAAGCATAGGAGATTCATTCAGTCAACGTGTTGCAGCTGTTGTGGAAGTTACATCACATTAGTATTGGACCCCTCCACATCTATCCTTGATTCATTCAGAGACATTCATTTCAGTCAGGGCACGTTACCTGTTCTTATATAAAGATATTAGTTTTCAGACAATTGTTTACATTTCAGTTTTTGGATTTATTTCATTTCAGACTATTGTATTTTGAATTTTGACTGAAAGTGTTTACTACAGACTCGATTTGTTCCATTCTGTCATTCTAATTCCTATGAGTTGTTTTTGGATGGTGAATGTTTTGTTAATCATTTAAATTTCTTGCATGTTATATTAAAATATAAAGTTTGCCATCTTCTTTTTAAATACTAGGTGGTTAGTAATTAATAAAATATTTTCGACAGTGATGCTAAGACTGGTTCCAATTAGATATTCTATTTTAAATTTTATAAAGGATTGATAACCTGATATTTAATTAGGGGGTGTCACATTCTTTCATAAGAGGTAGGCAAGTTCTTGATGCAGTTTTGGTGGATAACCAATGCGTAGAGTCTAAGCTTAGGATTAGGGATCCAGGAATTGCATGCAAATTAATTATTGAGAAGGCTTACGATCAAGTCAACTCGAGGTTCCTTTTGTACTTGATAAGGAGGATGGGATTTATAGATAGGTGGTTTCGTTGGATCAAGATATGCATCTCTACGGTTAGATTCTCAGTTTTAATTAATGGGGTTCCCGAGGGCTTTTCCCCCCAACTTGCGAGGGTTGCGACAGGGAGACCCTTTATCTTCGTTTTTATTTATTTTGGTGATGGAGGCATTCAGCCAGATGATGGGATGTGTGTTGAGGTCAGGTTGATTAACGAGTTCAAGATAGAGCCCATAGGGTTAATCCGGTTAAGATTTTGCACCTTCTGTTTGATGATGATAAGATTGTCTTTTATAAAGAGGAGGAGGGCCAGGTTCGGCTCTAAGGATGCTTATTATTTGTTTTAAGGTGGTGTTGGGTCTTCGTATCAATAGAGGGAAATGTGAAATGATTTAGATAGGGGATGAGAGGAATTTGGAGGGGCTGCCCGTGATGATGGGGTAGATGATAGCCTCTCTCCCACTACATATCTCGAATTGTCGTTAGGGGAAAATATAAAACTAATGCTATTTGGGATTGGGCTCCGGAGAGAATGTATAAGAAACTGGCAGGATGGAAGAATAATTATCGGTAAAAAGGTGGGAGGTTGACCTTGACCAAGAGCACATTATCTAGTCTACCCATATAATTTTTTATCCATCCTAACGTTCCTGGGCTCCATGCTTCTAAAGATGGAGAAGTTAATGAGAGACTTTTTATGGAAAGAAAATGAGGACAAATATAAGTATTGTCTTGTTGGGTGGGAGGAGGTGTGCAAACCTATTAAAGAGGGGGTGCGGGGGTAAAGAATTTAGAGTGCTTTAACAAATCGCTGTTAGGTAAGTGGCTATGGAGATCTCCTCAAAAAGATAACAGATTATGGAGGAAAGTAGTGGGAGCCAAAGGGTATATGCATCTCGGGTGTAGGAAGAGAGTGGGATATTTTTCCCATGGAGTAGAGATGTGAAAACACTTCTCGAATGAGTGGGAAGATTTCTCTAGATACACGGAGTTTCAATTAGGAAGAGGGAAGAGGATTAGGTTTTGGAAGGACATATGGGGCAAGGATGGCACTTTAGAAGATCAATTTCCCAATATGATCAACTTAGGAGGAAAAAATGACGATTTGATTACAGACCACTTGACGATTACTTAGGATAGTATCTTATGGAATTCAAAATTTAGAAGATCGCTATGAGAGTCGAAGCTTGAGGAGGCAGAGACTTTCTTTTATTGATGGGGATCGGCCCCGCGCCTAAAGAGTGGGGAGGGAGATATGAGATGGTTGGAGAGCGACAAAAGATATCTTCTAGGTTAGAGGCTATGATGCTTTGTTGAGAGGAGAATGGAGGCACCGTGTGTATTTCCATGGAAATGGATTTGGAAGTCAAAGGCCCCCTGAAAGTTATGTTCTTTGCTTGAATCGCGGTGAAACAGGATATACTAATGACTGAGGGATTGTAAAAGAGGAAACGTCCAATGGCGAGTCGATGTTGGTTGCGTAAGGAGACAATTGAGACAACTAATCATTTACTTTTACATTGATGGGTGTCTAGAGGTCTCTGGGATGTCTTTATTTCCTTATGTCTAATCTAGTGGGTTATGATCGAGTCGGTAAGGGTGTTACTTGAGTCTTGGCATCCCCCAAATGGTGGAAGAGGTTTAGGAAAGTGTGGAATTCGGTTCCTCATCGTATTTTTTGAATGATTTGGAGGGAGAGGAATGCAAGATGCTTTGAAGGCACTAATATTGTGCCTGCTAGTTTTCGTTATACTTTTTTGAGTACATTGTCGTGTTGGTACTTAAGAAAAGCTTTAGGGTTAACAAGCTTGTTTACAAGGTTAATAACAAAATGTTATATATTTTATAAACTCCGAATAAACTTTTTGGGCAAAACTCTTTTTGAAAAACACAAGATGTGTTATAAAAGACTTTTTGAATGTATGGTTTAGATTTGATAGTTGGTTACCTTCTTTTTAAATTTTAAGGAACATCTACTAAAGTTACTATGCAGTCCCAATCACAACAACAGTTAAGAATATTCAAAGAAATAGACACAAGAATTTTTAACGTGGTAAAACCCTTAAACAAGGGAAGCATCCACGGTGCTCTCTACGGCACAAAACAAAAATTCACTAGAATAAAGAATCAAGTTATAACATTTAAGCAAACCACAAAGATCCTAACCTAAGTTCAGAATGTACCTACATGAGATTCTCCACTCCAAAGGTAATCTAAATTGGACTGTTATTTTCTTGCTGCTTCTTTGATTTTTCCTTGATCCTCTTCTCTTTTAATTCTGATTCCAGCAACTCTTTCAAAATCCAAGATTCTCTGACAGAACCATAGTGTTTAAGTGTTCGTGTGAGATAGTGTTTGTGATGTGCTACTACATGCAAACATGCTACTCACCCTCTCAAAATTATAACATTTCGAACAAATTACAATGATACTAAAATGATAGGTTATTTTTGAATCTGTATTTTCAAGCCAAGACTTCTTGATCTTTTTATTTATCCACAGATCTCAAAGATACCTTGCTCAGAATACGGTTCAAGGTCTTAAAAAATTTCAGTATTTTGAAAATGTTTTTGAAATTGTAAACCTCCAATTGAGATCCAACTAGACTAGAAGTCTACTTTGTGAAAATAGATTCAGACTTAACATGCAGAGGCTGATTCAACATATTTTGACATAAAACTTCTTTTCTCGGATCTATGGTCATGCTTTAAAATTTTAACAAAAGTTCTTTATGTTCCTTTTATTTTTTTACACACGTATTTAATATAAAATGAAATAGAAAACAAGAAACATAAACAACTCACTAGATCTGAAAATCTTTTGAAACTTAGAAATTTCTATTTCAAAATTTGTTGAAACAGAATAGATCTAAAATACCATATCTAAAAAGAGAAAGAAAATAAATCGTGTGATGTTCTTTTCAGAAAAACTCAGTTTCAACAATGAAACTTAAGTTTCTCTTAGAGATGAGTTCTGAGAGAATCAAGAACTTGAAGAGGTCTTCTAACGAAGAATAAACTCAACACCAAAAACACAGAAACCCTAAAATGTATAACTCTCAAAAATAGGTTTTGTTATATATGGATCGTTTAGGTTTTGGTGTTTGGTTTTGGGAGAAATCATTCAAAGGTTGAACTACGAAGAAACTAGGGTTTCTTGTTTCTTTTTCTCTCTCTTTTCTTTCCCTCTCTTCTTCTTTCTCTCTCTTCTCTCTCTAGTCTCTTTTTTCTCTCAAGTTTTACGAACTGGACAAAGTCTGTAATGGCTGAGACTTGAGTCCTATTTATACTAATCGAACAAGGATCCCGAACCTCGAACTCAATCCTATGGCTAGGATTGTATATTGACTATTTGACTTAAATCCAACGGTTCATCACAAGTGATGGGTTAAACGTTTGTTGATTGGTTTAAATTGGGTTCACAAGGATTGACTCTCAACGCATGCAGATCATTAATAAGGTTGATCCAAGGGTTGAGAATGGTTATACATAATGAGTCTTTGAGAAAGAACAAATCCAACAGTTAGGCTACCAAGAGGTGTATGAACCAGATGCAGGAAAAACGTGTGTTTGAAAATAATTACACAGCACACCTTGAATTCTCTAGCGCTTTTGGATTCTACCCAGGCAAACAATCAACAAAGTAATTAACTTTCTGAAATCCAACTTTTACCCACAACACTTTTAAAAACATGTTTTAATTAATTCAAAAATTATTTTTAAAATGTATTAAATGTTTTGAATTGAATTAAATGATTTAAAAAGTCTTAAAGGGTTGTAAAACCATAAAAACAAATAGGAGATATGAATAATGCAGTGGGTGTGCCCTATTTGTGGTTTTAAGGATATAAATAACTTCCCTTTATGTTGATCTTGAGGATTTTCTTGGACAGGAGTTCTTCAATATATTTGAACCTTTGAGGAGATGGAGTTCTCATAAAATCTAACCTATTTTGTCTAGATATCCAAACTAGTTAGAATTCCTATATATGTAGACTCAAGTAAGTCAATATATAGTGTGTTCTCAATCTCCTACTTTGGATATTAAAGACAAAATTCCCTTGAGTATTCAAAATGCGTGGGTCAAAATGAAAAATCCTATTTATCCTATACAAAAATTGTAACTACGCATTCCCATCCTAGAACTGAAAATAAGGTAAAAAAAATACATTACTCAACTATGTACAGACCAATACCCTACAAAATAGTAACAAGCTATACAACGGGTCTGAAATGCAAGACAAAATAAACACTAAATGGCATATTAGTTGAGTTATAGTCAGGAATAGATAGAAAATTCGCTAAGCAATATACAAGATCTTCTCCCCCAATTTTTCTCAAATATACAAGGTGTATAAATCACAAAAAAAATAATACAGATTAATTGAGAGATGTCATGCTTATTGTTGTGCGTAAATACTCAAATCGAATGTTATCTAATGGTTTAGTAAATAGATCTGCGAGCTGCTTTTGAGTGTTCAGATATTCAATTATGAGATCTTTGGATTCGACAAGGTCACGGATTTGTCTAATCTTAATATGCTTAGTTCGTGAGTGCATTATAGGATTTTTAGAGATATTAATGGCTCTTTGGTTATCACAAAACATGGTTAATTTTTTTTCTGTGAGACCATAATCACTAAGCTTCTGTCTAATCCATAGTAATTGTAAACAATAACTACCAGCTGCTATATATTTAGATTCGGCGCTAGATAACAGAATACAATTATGTTTCTTACATGACCAACCTACGAGATTATTACCTACGTAGTAGCAAGCACCAGAAGTGCTCTTACTATCGTCAAAACAACCAGCCCAATTGGCATCAGTGTATCCTACAATAGAACTAGTCGTATCATTTGTGTACCAAATATCAAATTTTAAAGTACCCTTAATATATTTAATAATTCTTTTCACACTTAATAAGTGGAATTCTTTGGGGTTACTTTAATATCGATCATAGATACAGATAGCGAAGGATATTTCAGGTCGCGACGTGGTCAGATACAACAAACTCCCTATCATACTTTTTATAAAGAGTGGGATCAACACTTTTCCCATTGTCATCCTTAGAAAGTTTAGTTGAAGTACTCATGGGGGTTCTAGAAGGTTAAGCATTTTCTAAGCCGATTTTTTAACTAAATCTGCAGCATACTTGGATTGAGATATAAAAAGACCATCACAATATTGTTTTACTTGTAGACCCAAAAAATATTGTAGTTCACCCATTGGAGACATCTGAATTCAGTATGCATGATATCAGAAAAATTCTCTACTTGTTTAGGACCGGTGGAACCAAAAATAATATCGTCCGCATATACTTGTTCGATTAACACATGTTAATTTTTCTTTCTAACAAACAATGTTTGATCGTTTCCACCGCGGACAAATTTGTGAGACACTAGAAAGGTAGACAGTCGCTCATACCAAGCTCTAGGAGCTTGTTTCAAACCGTATAAGGCTTTCGTCAGCCTGAAGACGTAGTTCGGGTGTATGGGATCAACAAATCCTTTGGGTTGTTCTATGTAAACTTCTTTAGATAAAATTCCATTTAAGAAGGCGGATTTAACATCCATTTAGAATAATTTAAATTGCATATGACAAGAAATTGCAAGTAAGAGACGAACTGATTCTAAAGGAGTAACATGTGAAAATGTTTCGTGAAAATAAATTCCCTCAACCTAGGAGTATCCCTGTGCAACCAACCTAGATTCATTTCTAATTACCACCCCATTTTCATCACTTTTGTTTTTAAAAATTCATCTAGTGCTAATAACCTTTGAGTCTTTTGGACTAGGAACGAGATTTCATACATCGTGACTCCTAAATTGGATTAGCTCTTATTGCATTGCATTTATCCAAAATGAGTCAGTAAGGGCATCATTAACATTTTTAGGTTCCTCAAGAGAAACAAAACAAGAAAACTGTGCCACTTGTCGAAGTTGGGATCTAGTTCGAACAGGTTTCGAAGGATTACCGGCAATGGTTTCAGTGGGATGATCTTTAGAAACCCAAGTGGGTACGGAAGGACTCTCAGGTGGCAATAAATCAGTGTCATTTGGAGGATCAATGGATAAATTTGGTTCATCTTCATCAAATGTTACTGGTTGACTGTCACTCTTCCTTAAACTCATGTGATCTATAATTACATTAATTGATTCCATAATATTTTTGGTTCTATAGTTAAAAATACGCAAAGCCCTACAATTTTAGGAATAACCAAGAAAAAATCCCTTTTCTCCTCGGTTATCAAATTTTAAAAGTTGCTCTCTATCTTTGCAGATGTAGCACCAAAGGTTTTAAAATATTTTAAGTTTGGATTTTTGTGGAACCATAACTCATAAGGTGTTTCTTTAGAATTTTTTTGGAGGTAGATGCGATTAATAATATTACACTCGGTTTGGACAGCTTCTACCCAAAAATATCTAGGGAGATTCTTAGCATGTAACATAACCCTAGCCATTTTTTGTAAATTCCTATTCTTACGTTCAGCTATACCATTTTACTGCGGGGCTTTGGAAACGCTAAACTCATGTTTATAGCCATTAGCTACACAATACTCAGAAATACCAGATTCCCTGAACTCTCCATCTCTATCACTCCTAGTTCCATACATCTGGGTATCCTTCTCATTCTCAATTTTCAAGATGATTCTTAAGAATTCATTGAATGTATCTAATTTTTGTTTCATAAAAGCTACCCATGTATATCTCATATAATCGTCCACTATAACTAGTATGTAAGAGTTTCCACAAAAACTGATAGTTCTTGAAGAACCCATAAGGTCCATATGGATAAGTTCTAAAGGCTTAGTGGTAAGGACATCTTTAACTTTCTTGTGAGGGGATTTACTTATTTTGCCTTCGTGACAAGATCCACATACGGGAGTAGAGGAATATTTAATTTTAGGTAAACCTCTAACTATTTCTTGGAAACTCAAACTTCTAAGGTTATCATAATTTGTGTGTCCTAATCTATTGTGCAACAGATCAGAATCCTCTAATCTAGCAACATTGCAAGATTCATAATTTGAGATTACTGTGTAACAGTTTTCTGGGGTTCTGTTTCCTGTTAAAATGCAACTAACTTTTTCATCAATAACTTTCCAATCATTTTTTGAAAAGGTAATTGAGTGATTGGAGTCACAAAATTGTGATATACTTAAGAGATTAGCTTTAAGGCCTTTAACTAAGAGAACATCATTCAGTTCACGAAGACCATGCTGACTCAATGTTCCCTTACCTATGATCTGAGATGAAGCACCATCTCCAAACATGACACTACCTCCAAGGAAGTCTGTTTTGTTTTTCAATTTGGTTTCATCCCCGGTCATAGTTTAGAACATCCGGAGTCTAAATACCATCCAGTTGAAGTGCTTTGTACCTTTAAAGCAGAAGTGACAATGTTGCACTTAAGCTGGGGTAATAAATCATCTTTTCTAATCAAAATAGGCCTAGTTTTAAAATTTTTGTGGCCTTTTGACTTGGAAAAGGTTTGAGGGGTCTTTCTAAATAATTTTTTCCTAGTCTTGGACCCTCCCTTTTTCTTTTTAGAGTTAGAGTTGTTTGTGGCCTGTCTAGGAAGTACATAGGTATTTCTTGATTTCCTAAAATAGTTAAAGTTTAGGTAGGTTGGGGTGTACAAACTTTTCTGGAAACATTCATCAAGATTATGGCCGAAAATGTCGCAATAGGAACAGTATTGATGGGTATAGAACTTGACTTTCTTGCTAAAGTCTTTGAAATTGGCTTGGATCTATTGGGTATAGTAGTCCAGTTGTCATTAGGTTTAGGTTTCTATCTTTGGTCTCTGGCAAAAGGACAAACATATTTCATCTGACTGTTTGGTTTCAATTATTTATTGTACTTATTATGTGTTGTTTGAGAGACATTGAGACTAGGTTCACCTTTTTGAACATTTTGATGAGTTTGGCTTTGTTTGATAAAAGTAACATTTTCAAGATGCACCGTTTCTCCAAAACTTATGCCAGACTTATCTTCAGAGTTAAACTTGCTTCCAATAACAATTTTTTCATAATTTTTGGTTTGTGTTTCAAAGTGCTGACATTTTTTAAACGCATTTGAAACCTTTTGCTTTGACTCTTCTAGTTCAATAAGGGTTGCCTTATATTTTTTGTTCAAATTCATGGTTCTTTTGAGTCAAATCTTTTATTTTTAAGGCATAGTCTTCAATCTCAGTCTCATGAGCAGCACATTGGGAAGTATAATCTTCAGCGTTCTTCCTAATGGTTTGGTTAAGCAAATCGATACGCTCACTTAAGGTTTTTATCATTTTTTCTAGACGAGCACTCTTTTTAACCATTTTAGTGTATAACTCATGTAGGTCAGACAGATCATCATCAGACTCACTATGTGCATCGTGTGAAGTGTCCCCTATGTTTTTGATAGGTTCTTTACTCACGCACACATTCAATTCATTATCAACATTATCACTTTGACTCGCACACAATCTTTCAGCAGTTACAAGAACAGAATTATCAGCAAGATCATTAACAACATCTACAGGCATAACAAGTTCATGAGCAGGCAAGCATGCATCATCATAATATATTATCTTAGAAAATAAAGACATGAAGTACTCATTTATCTGGGTTGACTCAGTTTCATCCTCATCAGAATCACTAGAGTCATCACATGTCTTACACATATTGACCTTATTATTATTATTAAAACTAGTTGGACATTTACTAGCATAGTGACCTAGTTTACCACAATGGTGACATTTAACATGTTTTATGTCCGATTTAGGTTTGTTTGTGTCGTAATTCCTCCTATTTTCATAAGTGTGTTTGATATTGTCTCTGTCATTAGGTCTGTGAAATTGATTGCCTTGATAATTTGATTTGCCTTGTTTAGAGACTATTGCATTTCTAAATTTCTAAATCGTTTTGAATTGCATACTCATAAGAGCTATTTCATTTTCAAGGTTTTCCAAATCATAGCTTTCAAGACAGTCAGTGTCAACATCTAGAGTGTTCAATTTAGGCATAGGCAATTTAGAAGAAAACACAACATTTGAACTAGAGGCTTTATTAGTCTGTCTAGTCAATTTCTTTTTGAAGTCTAGTTCCAATTCTACAATCCTTAATTTACTGCTAAGTAATTCAGGGGTCATATTAGGGTTATTCATTTCTTCAATAGTATATCTCTTGATGTCAAATTTAGATGGCAATGACCAAAGAATCTTTTAAACAATTTCCTTTCTACTGTAGGTTATACCATTGGCATGAAGTTTTGTAAAAATATCATATAACCTTATGTAGAAATCGTCAAAAGGTTCATTGTCATTCATAATCAGGGTGTTATATTATTGAATGAGCATTTGAGTTTTTTCAGCTTTGACACGTTCATCATCCTCATGAGCAATGACTATTGTGTCCCATGCCTCTTTGGCGGTAGAACATATGGATATTCTTTTGAATTCGTGTTCGTTAATGGACATAAAAATGGCATTCTTTCCTTTGTTATTATCTAGAGATGCTTTTTTCTCCTCCTTAGTAAATTCACTGAGAAGTTTCTTAGTCCTTGTTGGATTAGTGGATGAAGTAGGTTTAGTGGGATATTCAAACCCTATTTTAATCATTTCCCACACTTCATCACCCAGGGTTCCTTGAATGAAAGCAGTCATTCGTACTTTCCAGTACGAAAAATTATTTCCATCAAAGAGTGGTGGTCTGGATAGGTTACCTAACTTCTCAAATTTTTCTTTCATATTCAGAAATTTTTCAGAAAGAAGAGAAAAGAATTTCTCAAGTTTCAGGATCACAAAAGGTGTTCTTGTTCTAATACCAGTTGAAGAAAAGCTTTAGGGTTAAAAGGCTTGTTTACAAGGTTAATAACAAAATGTTATATATTGTATAAACTCCGAATAAATTTTTTAGGCAAAACTCTTTTCAAAAAACACAAGATGTGTTATAAAAGACTTTCTAAATGTATGGTTTAGAATTTGATAGTTGGCTACCTTCTTTTTAAATTTTAAGGAACATCTACTAAAGTTACCATGAAGTCCCAATCACAAAAATAGTTAAGAATATTCAAAGAAATAGACACATGAATTTTTAACATGGTAAAACCCTTAAACAAGGGAAACATACACGGTGCCCTCCACGGCACAAAATAAAAATTCACTAGAATAAAGAATCAAGTTACAACACTTAAGCAAACTATAAAGATCCTAACCTAAGTTCAGAATGTACCTACATGAGATTCTCCACTCCAAAGGTAATTTGAATTGGACTGATCTTTTCTTGCTGCTTTTTCTCTTTTTTCTTGATCTCCTTCTCTTTGAATTTTGATTCCATCAACTCTTTCAAAATCCAAGATTCTCAAAAAGAACGACAGTGTCTAAGTGTTCGTGTGAGATAGTGTTTGTGATGTGCTACTACATGCAAACATTCTACTCACCCTCTCAAAATTATACAAACATTCCTAACAAATTACAACGGTACTAATATGATAGGTTATTTCTGAATTTGTATTTTCAATCCAAGACTTCTTGATATTTTTATTTATCCACAGATCTCAAAGATACCTTGCTCAGAAAACGGTTCGAAGTCTTAAACAATTTCAGTATTTTGAAAATATTTTTGAAATTATAAACCTCCAATTGAAATCCAAACTAGACGAGATGTCTACTTTGTTAAAACAGATTCAGACTTATATGCAGAGGCTGATTCAAAATATTTTGACATAAAACTTCTTTTCTCAGATATATGATTATGCTTTAAAACTTTAACAAAAGTTCTTTATGTTCCTTTCATTTTTGTGCACACGTATTTCATAAAACATGAAATAGAAAACCAGAAACATAAACAACTCACTAGATCTGAAAATCTTTTGAAACTTAGAAGTTTCTATTTCAAAATTTGTTGAAACAGAATAGATCTCAAATACCAGATCTAAAAAGAGTAAAAGAAAATAAATCATGTGATGTTGTTCTCTTTTTAGAAAAACTCAGTTTCAACAATGAAACTTAAGTTTATCTTAGAGATGAGTTCTGAGGGAATCAAGAACTTGAAGAGGTATTCTAACGAAGAATAAACTCAACACCAAAAATATAGAATCCCTAAAATGTCTAACTCTCAAAAATAGGTTTTCTCGTATATGGATCATTTATGTTTTGGTGTTTGGTTTTGGTAGAAATCACTCAAAAGTTGAACTACGAAGAAACTAAGGTTTCTTCTTTCTTTTTCTCTCTCTTTTTTTCCCTCTCTTCTCCCTTCTCTCTCTTCTCTCTATAGTCTCTCTTTTCTCTCAAGTTTTACGAACTGGCCAAAGTTTGTAATGGCTGAGGCTTGAGTTCTATTGATACTAATTGAAGAAGGATCTAGAACCTCGAATGCAATCCTATGGCTAGGGTTGTATATTGACCATTTGACTTAAATTCAATGGTTTATCCCAAGCAGTGGGTTAAACGTTTGTTGATTGGTTTAAACTGGGTTCACAAGGATTGACTCTCAACGCATGCAGATCGTTGATAAGGTTGATCCAAGGGTTGAGAATGGTTATACATAATGAGTCTACGAGAAAGCACAAATCCAACCGTTAGGCTGCCAACACGTGTACGAACCAGATGCAGGCAAAACGAGTGTTTGAAAATAATTACACAACACACCTTGAATTCTCTAGTTCTTTTGGATTCTACCCAGGTGACCAAGTATAAATTCTTCTGAATTTAGACCCTTAAGTTAGTGATTTTTATATCCCGAACAAGGTAATTGAACCATTTTTATTCCATATCATTGCCATTGACTATTTCTAACAATTTCCCCGAGTTTCGTGTATTTCTGATGAATTTTTTTAAGAATGGAGTGCAAGAAAGAGAGAAAGAAACCGGAAGAAAGAAACAGAAGAAAGGAAGAAAAGTCAAAGGGCAAAAACGTAAAGTTATACCCAGAGTTCGAATTCGACACCTAAAGGGAAGTTGAAGAGATTGATTTCACAAGAGCATCGAAAGAAACGACACGCAAATCGGAGCTCGAGATCAAAAGTTATGGCCAGTCAAAGAAGAAAAGGAAAAAGTCAACCTGGAAGAAATCGGACCGATCCGGTGTATATCCAGACCGATCCGAAATGTCCCAAGTCCAGTAGACCCCGAATGGATGACAAACCGATGACAGCAGAACCGATCCGGTGGGTACCGGACCGATCCGGTAGAATAAAAAAAGAACCGATCCGGTGGCTGAAAAAACGGACCGATCCGAGGGCTATCCGGACCGGTCCGGTCATGCGAAATCCTGGTATTTATTATGAAGATTTTGATGTGCATAGCTGGTGAAATCTTGCGCAATAAGCAATTCTGGCTGTCAAATTCGTACTACTTGGTGCTATAAAAGCCCATGCCCTACCTCATTCTAGGGAGTCGATTTAGAGAGAGCAATTCAGAAGTTAGGAAATTTTCATTTTTTTGGGTAGAGTTTTCATAAACCCTAGTTTGTAAGGTTGAGAGAGACAAAATTTCTGGATTCAAAGTCTTTTCCTGTTGCTGAATACAAGTATAACAATTCCATTCTCTTATTTGGTATCTATGTTAGTTAAATTTCAATTGTATTGAAAATTATTTCCAATGTTTGGTAGGTCTATAATTCTGTGTATGAATTTGTCTTCTAATCAAATAATGTCTAGATAAATTCTTAAGGGCTGGGGTACATGAACTCACTCCGAGGCAAATTACTTATGTAGAAAATAGAGGGTAAATTAAATATTGACCGAATCGTGGAAGGAAATTACATGAACATGCCAATCTTTTAATCTCTCTTGCCCTAGGTACTTGAGATGTTTAAGAACGTTTTGCAAGTGTAATTGTCCATTCATCGTTTTATATCTACCTTTGATTTCATATGGTGAGGGATAGATCCTTCATATATGTAATGCTTAGGATTTATAAAGATTGGATTTAGTCAAGAATTTTAATTTACAATTCTAGTATTCTACACGGTAATTCATTAAGGTTTGAGGGATTGTACCCTACCCTATTTTCTCTTATTTTTCAATCTAATTTCTCCACAATTTATTAGGGTTTTCTTTTCTTTGAGTATATTTTATTCCAATTGCAATTTCTCATCATTAATCATCTTTATATTTCTTTGGAGGAATCATTTCAAGATTTAATAACTTCTCTTACAAAAGTGCCAATTTTTTATCCCTGTGGATACGATCCCGACTTGTCGGATTATTACTAACGCGACAGGCTTGCACTTGAGCCTATAGAAAACGCACTTTTGAGACAAATTAGGAAAGTGATTTTAATCTACAAGTGATTTCAAAAAAAAAAAAATCCTTCTACATCTCATCTCTTATGCGCTTTCATGCAGAATTCATCTTCCACCCAAGTTCACGAAAATCCTATTGCCGAAGCAAATTCTGAAAATTCCCATACCACTGACTCTCCTCATTTTTGGGTTCCTCCTCCTTCGCCTAACAATTCAATCACAAGTCGCTCATTAAGTCAAACTTAAGTGTGAATTCTGAATCTTTCGGTAGCAATATGTCGGTGCAAGGTAGTGTTGGTATTGGTGCTGGAGAGGAAGAGATACCATATCTTCCCATGAAAGATCTTTTATTTCCATAGAGAACTGTTACCCCTGGTTGCATTTTACTCCCGTATAATGCTGGTCAGTTCCACTTTCGAAATGGTATGATTTAAATTCTTCCCACATTTCACGGGATGGATTCAGAAAAACCATATCTCCATCTTAGAGAGTTCGAGGAAGCATGTGAGACGTTTGGTGACCAAGCTTGCCCACAAGATGTTATCCGGTTAAAGCTTTTCCCTTTTTCCTTAAAGGATAAAGCTAAAACTTGGTTATGGTCGCTACCCCCAAATTCCGTATTATCCTGGAGAGATATGCAAACCAAGTTTCTCTCCAAGTTCTTTCCACAACACAAAACTAATTCTGTCAAGGCACAAATACAAGATTTTCGACAAAATGAGAATGAGTCCTTCGACAAGTGTTGGGAGAGATTTCAGGAGTTAGTTAGTGCTTACCCACATCATGGATTCGAAAAACATCATTTGATTTCATTTTTTCATCAAGGCCTTACTTTAGCATTTAAACAACTTGTTCAAACCATGTGCGAAAGACCTTTTTGGGAGTTAGACTCAAGAGATGCGGAGGCTCATCTGAAATATGTAGCAGAGACTACCCAAGCATGGGATATTTCTGATCCTAATAGTCAAAATAAAAATAGACAAGTGTCCAATTTGCCTGTTGCGTCTGGTATCTATCACTTGGACAAGGACACTTTGTTAGATCGAAAATTTGACCAATTGGAAAATAATTTCAGAGACATGCTTGAAGTGCGATTGAGAGAATGCATACAATCAATCGTGGAGGAATCACCCTGGTTTCAACTATGGACAACCGCAAGGGGGGATGGCTCCTAACCCACAGGTGACTCTACCACCACCACCCCCTCAATTTCAGCAAGTGGCTCCTCAGATGCATCCTCCTATGCAGGTACCACCTCCTGGTCCGTATGTTGCTCCACCTAGGCGATCTCTTGAAGATACTCTGAATCAATTCATCCAATCTCAAAAGGAGAGCAATGCTAAATATGATCGAATGTTCACTGAAATTCATACTAGCATCTCTAGGTTGCAATCTGCAGTGAATACTTAGGAGAAGGGTAAATTCCCAGCTCAAGGCCAAAGACCTCCTTTTCAAGGACAACCCACGGTTAGCTCCACATCATCGGATTTTCCAGAATAATGTCAAGCTGTTACTACTTAAGATAAATATGAAGAATATGACAAATCCAAGCTATTTGCCAGAACAATGTCACGTAATTGATCTAGCACCAAAACTTCCCAAGGAATATAAAGACAAAGATGAGGGAGTTGAACCTGAAATTCCCAAGGAATCTAAAACTTCCGAGTCTGCTGAGACTCTATTGGATACGAAAGACAAAGATGAGGGAGTTGAACCTGAAATTGAAGTCAAATTGCCCACTACTGCTCCATTTCCTCAACGATTAGCACCACCTAAAAAAGGGGCTTCGCGTACAGAAGTGTTGGATGTTTTGAAGCAAGTAAAATTGAAGTTGTTGTTTCTTGATGCTATTCAACAAATTCCAGCATATGCCAAGGTCATCAAAGATCTTTTGACTGTCAAACGACGGCTCAAGGTGAAGAAGAACGTTTTCTTGGCACAAAATGTGAGCTCGGTCCTTCTCAATGATCTACCACCAAAATTCAAGGATCCTGGTGCACCTACAATTTCGTGTGTCATAGAAGAAAAAAGAGTGGAAAAAGCATTGCTTGACTTAGGTGCGAGTGTGAAAATCCTTCCATACTTCATCTATAAGCAGCTTGATTTAGGTGATTTAAAACCTACCCGAATCACTCTACAGTTAGCTGATCGAAACGTGAAAGTGCCTCGTGGGGTTGTGGAGGACGTGATAGTTCAAGTGGACACGTTCTACTTCCCTATTGATTTCATCATTTGGGACACTGAGCCTGCTCCCCATGCGAGAAATCATGTTGCAATAATATTGGACAGTCCATTTTTAGCCACTGCTAATGCTTTGATCAATACACGGAATGGCCAAATGCAACTCACTTTTGGAAACATGACTCTCGAGACCAATATTTTCAATGTCTCTAACCAAATGGGTGATGAGGATGAAATTCTTGAGGTTGATCATATTGAAGAAGTGGTGGATGAGCACATCGAGAAGATCATAGGAGGAGATGCACTGGAAGTGTGTTTAGTGCAAAGTGGTGAGAAAAAGAGCCTTTATACTGAGTTTGAGCGTGAGGTGGAAAAGTTGGAAACTTGGTTACTAGAAGAAGTGAGTTTTGAGAAATTAAGAGATGTTGACTGGATTTCTCAGTTTGAAGAATTACCTCCGAGGGAGACAACCATGATTCCCTCTGAAAATAAATTTCCTAGTCTTGAGTTGAAGAAACTACCCTCGCATGCCAAATACGATTTTTTGGGAGATAATGATACATTTCCTGTTATTGTTTCATCCAGTTTAAAAAAAGAGCAAGAAGGCATGTTGTTGAATCTGTTATGGAAGCATAGAAGTGCTTTTGGTTGGACTATAGCAGATTTGAAAGGTATAAGTCCATTGATTTGTACCCATAAAATCCATCTTTAGGAAGAGGTGAAGCCCTCGCGAGAGATGCAAAGGCGATTAAACCCAACCATGAAAGATGTAGTAAGAGCGAAAATCATCAAATTGCTAGATGCTGGGATTATCTATCCCATTTCTGATAGTAAATGGGTGAGCCCAATTCAGGTCGTTCCAAAAAAATCGAGTATGACCGTGGTTGAAAACGCCAAGGGAGAACTAATACCTCAAGGCACCACCACCGGGTGGCGGGTATGCATTGACTACCAAAAGCTCAATGCCGGAACTAGAAAAGACCATTTTCCCTTACCATTCATCGATCAAGTGATTGAACGAGTGGCGGGCCATCCTTACTACTGTTTCCTAGATGGGTATTTTGGCTATAATCAGATTGAAGTGGATGTACTTGATCAAGAAAAGATGACTTTTACATGTCCATTTGGTACGTTTGCCTATAAACGTATGCCATTTGGGTTATGTAATGCACCAGCAACTTTTCAAAGGTGCATGATAAGTCTCTTTAGCGGCATGATTGAAAAAGGTCTTGAGGTGTTCATGGACGATTTCAGCGTTTTCGGTCCATCTTTCGACCAATGTTTAGCTAATCTTGAAAGAGTTCTATTCCGGTGTGTGGAAAAAGACTTAGTCCTCAATTAGGAAAAATGCCATTTTATGGCTACCGAGGGCGTAGTTTTAGGCCACATAGTCTCATCTCGAGGGATTGAAGTTGATCGAGCAAAAATTGAAGTGATAGCTGAGTTTCCCCCGCCAAAATCGCTTAAAGATGTGAGGTCCTTTCTAGGCCATGCTGGATTTTATAGAAGATTTATCAAAGACTTTAGTGCCATCGCTAGACCTTTGAGTAATCTTCTCATGAAGGACACTCCATTAGAATGGAATAAAGCATGTCAAGAAGCTTTTGATAAACTTAAAAGCATGCTAATTTCCGCTCCTATCATGCAAGCTCCTGACTGGTCACTCCTATTTGAGCTTATGTGTGATGCAAGTGATTACGCGATTGGGGCCGTTCTTGGACAAAGAAAAAACAAGAAAGCTCATGTTATTTACTATGCTAACAGAACATTATCTGGCCCTCAACTTAATTACTCTACTATAGAGAAAGAGTTACTAGCAGTAGTTTTTGCTCTCGACAAATTTCGCTCTTACAGTGTTGGGTCGCCCATCATTTGCTTCACTGATCACTCGGCTCTCAAATATCTCTTGAGCAAGAAAGACGCCAAACCCCGTCTAATCAGGTGGATCCTACTCTTACAAGAGTTTAACCTCTCGATCCAACATAAGAAAGGAGTACAAAACATCGTTTCTGTCCATTTGTCACGCCTCTCGTCCGACGTACCTATTGATCCCATTCCCATAGACGAATATTTTCCGGATGAAAATCTATTTGCTACTTCTTCTCTCCCCTGGTTTGCAGATATAGTCAATTACCTTTTCACTGGAATTGTTCCCTCTAATTGGACTCCGCAAGAGAGAAGGAAGTTCATTATATGGTCACGCATGTTCTTTTATGATGATCCATACTTGTTTAAGTATTGTGCTGATCAAATCATCCGGAGATGTGTCCCTGATGAAGAAATCCAAGGGGTAATTTGATTGTGTCATACGGAAGCATGTGGAGGTCATTTTTCCAAAAATAAAACTGCTGCAAAAATCCTTCAAAGCGGTCTCTACTGGCCCACAATCTTTTGGGATGTGAATACTTTTTTCAAATCATGCGATAGATGCCAAAGAATGGGAGCTATTACTCGCCGTGACATGATGCCATTGACCCATATTCTAGTCTTGGAGTTGTTTGATTGTTGGGGTATTGACTTCATGGGGCCCTTTCCACCTTCTTTTGGTTTTCTATACATCCTTGTCACTGTATATTACGTCTCAAAATGGGTAGAAGCCATAGCTACAAAGACGAATGACAATAAGGTGGTAATAAAATTCATTCAAGAAAACATACTTTCTCGTTTCGGAATGCCTAAGGCTATAATCAGTGATAATGGAACCCATTTTTGCAATAGGCCTATGGAGAAGCTAATGCGAAAGTATGGAGTTGTCCATAAAGTTGGAACAACTTATCACCCTTAATCGAATGGCCAAGCCGAGCTCGCCAATCGGGAAATCAAAAATATCTTAGAAAAGACAGTCGAACCTAATAGGAAAGACTGGTCTCTCAGATTGAATGATGCGCTCTGGGCGTATAGAACTGCATACAAGAATCCCCTTAGGATGTCCCCATTTCGATTTGTGTATGGAAAGCCTTGCCATCTTCCGGTTGAAATCGAACACAAAGCGTATTGGGCTATCAAAAGGGTGAACTTTAACATGGATAAAGCCGGTGAAACACGTAAGCTTCAGTTGAATGAGTTGGAAGAAATACGCAATGATGCGTATGAAAGTGCTAAAATATCCAAAGATCGAATGAAACGAGCTCACGACAGAATCATTCGACGGAAAGAGTTTCATTCGAGAAAAAAAATACTTCTCTACAACTCGAGATTGCACTTGTTTCCCAAAAAATTGCGGTCAAGGTGGTCAGGTCCATTCATTGTGAAAGAAGTATTTCCCCATGGAGCTGTTGAACTCGAAGATGAAAAAGGGGGAAACACATTTAAGGTCAACGGGCATCGTCTCAAGCCGTATTTTGAAGCGATCGTCAAGGAAGCCGACACAATCTGGTTGTCGGACCCCGTTTATGGGGATTGACTGGAAAAAAAAAAAGCGAGGTGAGGTCGTCGCACCCCCGACGTGTATGGGGTGAAGGTTGTACATAATAGTCTTAGGATGTTAGGAGTCATAAATATGTGTTAGGCCCAGGGTAGGGAATCCAATGTTTTGAGGGGTGTTAAGGTTTCGATGAGCATTGCGGGAGTTTTGAAGTGCGAGGAGTTGTAAAGGAATCATTGGAATGGAGAAAAGCAACTTAATAGTGAGAAGACCAGAAAAAAAAGGGGAAATTCTGGAAATTCAGCAGATCGGACCGGTCTGGTCCTGAAAAAAAAGAACCGATCCGGTTTAGTCGGATCGGTCCGGTCCTAAAAATCAGATTGGTCCGATAATCTGCAGGTGCTACTTCCCGAAGTTCACACCTCTTCAATCCAAATCATATTCATTCCCCCAATCACTTCCTTTCCCCAAAAATTTCGTCTCCTCTATTTCCCCCCCATCCATTCCCTCCTATTTCCTTATCCCTCCTGTAAATACCCACACCTCCTATCCCTATTTCTTCACACCTCCATTTCCTCTCTTCTATCTCACTTTCTGTATAATTCTCTCATACCCATGGCTCCTCCCCAGAAATATACCTCCATTGAAGTCCTGCCCGACGGTAATGGCGAATATCGTTCTCGCCGTGAGGCAAATTGGTGCCGGTGGTTTTTTCAGTCCGACGCGAAAAATCCACATTGAGCGTCAAGTACTTTGGGATCAGCTGCCGAATTCTGTCACATGCATGTTCATGTCAAGAGGCTGGATCAGATTTTTTAATGAACCATTTGAGGCAGTTTGGGAGAATGAAGTGCATCAGTCTTATGGTACGCTTGTCCGTACCGATGAATTCGAATCCCAAGCTTTTGTGGATTCCACACCAATACCGTTCTTTCTGGCCCAGAAACTCGAGTCTAAAGGTGTGATCACTCCAGCTCAATTTGATTATCCTAGTCCCGATCCCATTTTATCCAAAGCAGTTTGCATCTCAAGAATCGAGCCGGGTGCGGTTTGGACTACCGAAACCTTTCCTGTTGGTCGGTTATCCGACAAGGCACGATTCACTTTTCACATTGTTTGTGCAAACATTTTGAAAACCTCCAATGATTCGGCAATGCGCCCGCGTCAAGCTACAATGATGTGTCACTTGTTTGACCATGCAACTGTTATAAATTTGGCCCGCACATTTTACAATGATATTCTCTTTGTGGCCTACGACAAAAAGGGTTGGGCCCTTCTTCCTTATGGTCGTCTCATTACATCCTTGCTCAAGGATGCCGGGATTGTGCCACCACAAGATCTTATCAACTTTCCCAAGCCATTAGGGCAAGAATCCCGCACTCGAAGTGAAAGGCAAATCCAGCTAATCCGTGCACGGCGCGGCGGCGATTCGAGTGATGAGGAGACTGATGCGGAAGAGGACGTTGCTTATGAGGACGTTGAGATGGAAGAAGGGGAGGAGGAAGAATATGATGAAACCGCTGATCCGGATTATGTTCCGGTGGGTACAGGTTTGACTGAGCGCGTTCTTTCTCTTGAAACGCGTTTCGACGGGTTTATGACTTCATACGAGAGGGACATGAGTTTGGTCATGCGTATGCAGGCTGACTTGTACCGTCTCCAGTTGGGTCTCGAGGTCCCCCCTTCCTCCCTACTATTACAATCCTTATGATCCTGCTGCACTCGGAACTTCCCGTCCCCCACCCTCCCCTTAAGATGCCCCGCTACCCCTTTATGTTCTATTAATTATGTTTGTGATCCTTTGCTTCCACAGTTGTGTGTAATATACAGTTTTAGTATGATATTTGCTTGTTTTATTTATCGCACTCCTAATGTTATCTTCTTTATCTCTCATCCATTTGATTGAGGACAATGCAAATCACTAAGTTAGGGGGGATGACAAGTGCGTATTCATAAAATTTCGCATATATGTTTATATAAATAAAAAAAAAAGCCAAAAATATTTTTGTTCAAAATAAATAAAAATTGGAATTTAAAATTTTCAAAAATATCACCTTTATTCTATTTAAAGTCTCAAATTGTTAACAATCATAATGCACTAAGCCAAAATTGACCGAAGATGGAAATTGAAAGAAAATTAACGACTTAACGAATAAATGTGGAGATTGATCAAACCCGGTGAGATTTCGAGCCGTTCAATTTTTTATGAGTTTTTAAATCAATCCGAGTTTATGATTAACTCAAAGTTCTTTTCAGCGTTTTAATAAGTCGTCGATGATCTCAATCCTTTGTTTTGATCGGTTATGGGAAATGTGTGAAATGTTGTCTTGAAATTCGTGCTAAATATATCTCTAAACTTAATTTATCTCGAGATGCATATGGAAATATGATTAGCAGTTTGGACAATGAAGTAGGCCCTCTTTTGTTTAACCCAAAAATATTAGCCATAAAAAGTGGTGAAAAATAAAATTATCCCTTTGCAACCCAATTTGAGCCTAATAAAATATTTTCCTTTCGTTTGATAACCCGAAAAACCCAAATAGCCCCCGGAATTGTGAAAATTTGGAAATTCATCAAGTAAGTCCAAATTGTGCAATAAAAATGGGCAAGAGAAAAACAGAAAAAATGCTCTTAAAAAAAATGAAAAGAGAAAAATGAGCAAATGCCCGAAAAAAGCACTAATGGACGTCATTAGGACATTTTCCAATTCCGAACATTCCGTCCATTCCCATTTTTATCCTTTACACTTTTTAACCGGAAAAGTCCTAACCGAGTCCGAATGGCGAAATTAATTACTGCATGGAGAGATAAGACATGAAAAGATAATAAAAGAGATTAAAAGGGTGTGATCTAGAGGTGATGTTCCCGTTTCCTAATAACCGTACTCCGATGATGAGATCTTTTCACCATATATTTCCTTATTTTCAATTTTGTATGCGTGAATTTGTGTCCATTATATTTACTCTTTATATCATGCATACCGAGAGAAAACAACCACAATCCGAGTGATTCGTTTGTGAGTGCATCCGTAAGAATTGGAATCAAAACGAATTTTTGGAAAGTAACGTAATGCCCAATTGGTGGAAATTTGAGGTTTAATTTTCAGCTTTGCACACACACACTATGGTTTGAGACATTTGAATATGAATTTATGGTGATTATTTTTCGAAAAGTTTAAATTGTACAATTTTTAAGTATTTTGATATTTATTTGAGTCAATAAAGAATTTTGTGGGTGTATTCACTGCAAACCCTCACGAGACAAAACTCGTCCTACTAGGGTAACCTAGGGGTTTAAAGGCTTATTGCATATGCTAAATGCAATCGCTTGCCCGCGAAAAAGGTATTCTATCCCAATAAAAGAATTTTCAAGAGTTGAGCGTTAAACTAATTTCTTTTACATTGCTCGGGACGTGCAAAGTCCTAAGTTAGGGGGATTTGACCAAGTATAAATTCTTCTGAATTTAGACCCTTAAGTTAGTGATTTTTATAACCCGGACAAGGTAATTGAACCATTTTTATTCCATATCATTGCCATTGACTGTTTCTAACAATTTTCCCGAGTTTCGTGTATTTCTGATGAATTTTTTTAGGAATGGAGTGCAAGAAAGAGAGAAAGAAACTGGAAGAAAGAAACAGAAGAAAGGAAGAAAATTCAAAGGGCAAAAACGTAAAGTTATACCCAGAGTTCGAATTCGACACCTAAAGGGAAGTTGAAGAGCTTGATTTCACAAGAGTATCGAAAGAAATGACACGCAAATCGGAGCTCGAGATCAAAAGTTATGGCCAGTCAAAGAAGAAAAGGAAAAAGTCAACCTGGAAGAAATCGGACCGATCCGGTGTATATCCGGACCGATCCGAAATGACCCAAGTCTAGTAGACCCCGGATGGATGACAAATCGATGACAGCAGAACCGATCCGGTGGGTAGCGGACCGATCCGGTAGAATAAAAAAAGAACCGATCCGGTGGCTGAAAAAAGGGACCGATCCAAGGGCTATCCGGACCGGTCCGGTCATGCAAAATCCTGGCATTTATTATGAAGATTTTGATGTGCATAGCTGGTGAAATCTTGCACAACAAGCAATTCTGGCTGTCGAATTCGTACTACTTGGTGCTATAAAAGCCCATGCCCTACCTCATTCTAGGGAGTCGATTTAGAGAGAGCAATTCAGAAGTTAGGAAATTTTCATTTTCTTGGGTAGAAGTTTTTATAAAACCTAGTTTGTAAGGTTGAGAGAGACAAAATTTGTGGATTCAAAGTCTTTTCCTGTTGCTGAATACAAGTATAACAATTCCATTCCCTTATTTGGTATCTATGTTAGTTAAATTTCAATTGTATTGCAAATTATTTCCAATGTTTGGTAGGTCTATAATTATGTGTATGAATTTGTCTTCTAATCAAATAATGTCTAGCTAAATTCTTAAGGGCTGGGGTACATGAACTCACTCCGAGGCAAATTACTTATGTAGAAAATAGAGGGTAAATTAAATATTGATCGAATCGTGGAAGGAAATTACATGAACATGCCAATCTTTTAATCTCTCTTGCCCTAGGTACTTGAGATGTTTAAGAACGTTTTGCAAGTGTAATTGTCCATTCACCGCTTTATATTTACCTTTGATTTCATATGGTGAGGGCTAGATCCTTCATAAATGTAATGCTTAGGATTTATAAAGATTGGATTTAATCAAGAATTTTAATTTACAATTCTAGTATTCTATACGGTAATTCATTAAGGTTTGAGGGATTGTACCCTACCCTATTTTCTCTTATTTTTCAATCTAATTTCTCCACAATTTTTTAGGGCTTTCTTTTCTTTGAGTATATTTTATTCCAATTGCAATTTCTCATCATCAATCATCTTTATATTTCTTTGGAGGAATCATTTCAAGATTTAATAACTTCTCCTACAAAAGTGCCAATTTTTTATCCCTGTGGATACGATCCCAACTTGTCGGATTATTACTAACGCGACAGGCTTGCACTTGCCCCTATAGAAAACGCACTTTTGAGACAAATTCTTAGTCGCGTCACCAGGCAAGCAATCAGCAAAGAAAATGACTTTCTGAAATCCAACTTTTACCCACAACACTTTTAAAAACATGTTTTAATTAATTCGAAAATTATTTTAAAATGTATTAAATGTTTTGAATTGAATTAAATGATTTTAAAAAGTCTTAAAGTGTTGTAAAATCATAAATACAAATAGGAGATATGAATAATGCAGTGAGTGTGCCCTATTTGTGGTTTTAAGGATATAAATAACTTCCCTTTATGTTGATCTTGAGGATTTTCTTATACATGAGTTCTTCAATATATTTGAACCTTTGAGGAGATGGAGTTCTCATAAAATCTAACCTATTTTGTCTAGAAATCTAAACTAGTTGGAACTCCTATATATGTAAACTCAAGTAAGTCAATGTATAGTATGTTCAGAGGTACAAGGAGAGATATTCCACTTCCATCCCGAGGTTTCTTACTTTTGTGGAGGAGTTGCATAGCATCATGTAATCCCGGTGGAAACTCTTATTGGGTTTCCATCGTTTGGTTGTTGTCTACCCTCCTTATATATAGGTTACGTCCCTTAACGGTTGATTTCTCAATATATTTCATTTATTTATTAAAAAAAGGTTTCAATAAAAATCAAGCCTCTTGGCCTAGTTGTATAACACTGTCATTGAGACAGTCTTGGGGGTGGATTGAGTTTGGTCCCCAGTTCGATCCCCGGCACTGTCAAAATAATGTTTGATCAGCGGAAGCCACGAACCGCGAGCGGGGATTAGTCGAGGTGCGCGTAAGCTGGCCCGGACTCCACGTGGTATGATACCAAAAAAAAATCACAAAGGTGCTATGTCCACCATAATCGTACAGATCAAAAGCTATACCCAAGTCCACTGCTTGTGATCCTTAGTAAAACTAAGAAGAAAAATTCCTTCTCATCTCCAAAGAATTTGCTTTTTACACAAATTTATTCCCCAAATAACAATTATTTAGCTCGTTTGGAGATAATAAACATATTTCAAAATTGAGCACCAAAGTCCAATTTTCTGTCGTAAGGAAAATAAGAAAATATTTGGTCTATTAGGTCCCCCATTTTTGTTCATTTAATGAGGAAAGATAATAAATTTATTGGTTACGTACACTTGGATTTCCGTATTGTTTCTACAATCTTATTTTATTACAATAATAGTATTATTACATAATATATCCTACTGGCATAGTAAGAAGTTTTTACTGAAGAATACTAATGTCTGCATTTTTTGAATTACCTAAACCTAATCCTAAACTCTTTTAAAATAAATGACATATCATACGAAAAGGAGAAGTGTGGGAGGCGAGGCACAATCAAGTTCCCTTGAGACTGTAGATTCATTATGTTTTGTCTCCTTTTCAGCCGCAGAAACTGAAGCATAAGAAGGATCAATGGTGATTGTGAGGTCAAGGTTGAGGTCAGGCACATGACCAATGTTGTCTTCTAAATAGCTCCCACCATCAGATAAATGCTCATTATCACCCTCGGACCTTACCCTCCCACTTGCATGGCTTCGACGAGTAGAGGTTGTTGCACTCTCTGAGTCATTGGAATTTCGAGGGAGATGGTTATTTGGGTTTATACGATGATTATTAGGATCAATTCCCTCGTTTATAAGCTTTCTTCTCAAATGAGTGTTCCAGTAGTTTTTCACTTCATTGTCCGTACGCCCTGGCAATCTCCCAGCAATCAAAGACCACCTAAATACATTTTACCCTTCTAAACAATTAGTATACTTAAATTGCATAATATTACATTCGTCCAAATTAATGATCGCTATTAAAAGTTATATTTTTAAGGATTTATTCAAGCAACCATCAAGATCCAGACTTGTTAATTATCATGACATTTGATTTATTGATTACTTTTCAAAAAGAAAAGATACTACTAATTTGGGGCGTGCTAAAAACAAATATTCTTAATTGGGTACATATCTTAAAACACACATAAACACACATTTATATAGGCTTATATAATTTAACTAATAGTACTAGGTTAGTTCCTTTACTGGGGAAGAAGCTTTTCATAAAGGAAAATAAATTTTAGTCATATATACTACTTATGGTCCAACTATAGCTTTTGAAGACATTGTTTAAAAATAGTTAAGTAATTAATTATAGAATAAAGTACGAATACCATATATCTTGGAGAGAAACTCACCGGTTGCCCAACAGTGCGTGAAGTCTGATTATGAGATCTTCTTCATCTTCACCAAAATTGCCTCTTTTGATATCTGGTCTTAGATAGTTTATCCATCTCAGCCTGCAACTTTTACCGCATCGTTGTAGGCCTGGTCAGTTTGATATGGAATGTTTTGTTAGGGTTTTTCATGGTTAGTTTAACATCAAAAAATAAAAACGTCTCTGTGATGAGATGGGTGTTTGAGTTACAAACCAGCAGCCTGAGGCAGATAGCGCCATCGACCTTCCCCATGATTCCGAATGTACTCGATAAGTTTTTTATCTTCTTGCTTGGACCAAGCGCCTTTGCTAGTATTGGTATCTTGTTTATCACAGTTAGGTTTCCTCATGGAAATATTATTATGTTATTGGCAAGACTGTAATCTGTATGTATGTGAGACGATAAACAAGCACGGTGGTGGTAGATATGGTACCAGCTATATAGGAGATTTAATTTAAGGGGCCACAAATATTTAGTCCTAGTTTTAAAATTTTAATTTAATCACTCTCGTATTTTAATTTTTTTATTGTTGATTTTATTATAATAATTGTGGAAACAAGTGCCATGCACTTTTGAAATGAAAATGTACAGTTAAAAATGATTACAAGGTGATTGAGGAAGGCTTTATTACAAGACATTTGAGAGAGGAGACTTAATACAATTTTAAAAATAAATGGCATGACAGGCTAATAAAATTTTATCCATGAGACTAAATAAAAAATAAATAATTTAATTATTTATACAATTGCCGTTTTAGAAAATATATGAGGTGAGGAGGTCAATTGAGTTGGACTGGTTGTTTGCGTTACGATAAGTAGCTATAAAATTGATAAGGTGGCAACGTTTAGAGAGAAGATTGGATCCTTTTTTTTGCACTGAAATGGGCGTTTATAAATTACTTTGCAAGTTTGGTAAATAAAATTAGATGTGGTTTAAATAACGCAAAGACTATAGACACAAGACACGGCATATCAACCACCTAGCAAAGAAGAGAAAGATATCACGTGTTTCCATGGTTGACTGATAGTTTTCGAAAATTGTCAGCTGCAAGATGAAGACAACGAACAACCCTTACTATATTACCTTACAACCTTCACATCTAGCATATATGGGAGCACAAACACAATTACCATATGTTGTTTTCATTTCAATGCTATTGCAGATTTCAAATAGTAAAATTAGAATGGGATATTCACCGAGAATCGAATACAACACCGTACACCTCATCATATAATTCTGAGTTTGCCTTTCTCGCTGGAAAAAATCAAAATGGGTTACTCCTAGTACTAACTACATATAAATTCTATATGTGATACAAATTTTGGAGTTGAGACTTCGGAGAGTGATTTTTTTTTTTCTAAATATTTTGAAATATGGATTTTAATGGGAGTTTTTGATTGCATGCATCCAACCTACTTTATATTTGATAAAATACCAATCTAAAAAAATTATTCTCACCCAATGTAAACCCAAAATTTACTATCTAACTCTTTTTGTGAACTCAATGTAATAAAAAAAATATTTTTGTCATTTTGAATAAAGAATGGAAGGAACAAAGAACAATCAAACATTTTTTAATATATAGAATGGAGACGAAAGAGAACAAATAAAATAGTATTTTGTATTTTAAAAAAGAAAAATTATGATGGATTAAAAAAAGGAAAACAATAAATCATTTTTTATTTTTCATTAATATATAGAAATTGTGACAAAACAAAAAAAAATATTGTTCTTAATATACAAAACTATTAGATTTTTCTAGCTATGTCTAGCTCCCCCACCACCAACCTCCATATACCACCCCAGCGCCATCACCCTCCACCTTGAACCAACCTAGTATTTCATAGTTTTCCACATATTTAAGCCCATAAACCCATCTACACCAAGTGTTAAGCAAGATGAAGATTTGTAGAGATATTATTGGAGGGGCTTTGAAGAAGAAGTATAGAAGATTAATGGAGTTTGAAAGGGATTAGGCTTTGGATCTTTCATGGAGCATGCTTGTGCAGCTAGGCAACCTCCTTGAGGTCACCTTAGGAGGTGGGAGGTTGACATCTTCTTCTACTTTCATCCACCATTGTTGAAGGTTCATTTGAGGTGCGAAAAATTCTACTCTTAGCTTAAAACTCAATTTATTCATAGTATTAGTTTTGTGGTTGAGTTTGCAAGAGTAGGAGGTATATAGGGTTCAAAGAGATTATTTCTCATGATTTTATGAAAAAATATGCTAGAGAAGAAAATGATGATTTATGAAAGATCCCAAGAGTTTAAGAGAAAAATCTTATATTTCAAGAAATTTTGACACCTAAATATTTTATGGAATAAAATGTTTGAAATAATCTTTATTTGTTAAAAATATTTTATGGGCAAATGCCTAAAGATTTTCTTGTGAAAAATTGAGATTTTTATATAAATAGACATTTAAGTTTTGAAGATACAAAAGTGTCTTTGTCTTCAAAAGTGTATGCCACCAACGAAGGGCGTTTCTTCATATCTATCCTAATAAAGTCTTTATTTTTAAAAAAGAAAAAGAGTGTCTTTGTCTTGAAAAGTATGTTTATGCAAATAATATGAAATTTTTAGAATAAATCATATGTCAGACCCATTTAACGAGATTTTTGGACATAAAATCCATCTTCTCATGCATATAAACTTGTAATATTTTGAGGATGGACATATAAACAAGTTTAATGAGGGTTTTATTAGAATTAAACATGAAATAAAGAAAATAGAAATTTCAGCCCTTAAAAGATGTGAAAAAGTGTTGAAAATGTGAGAAGTATATGGTCCAAGACTACATGTATTAATAAAGGAAAATGATGCTTTCTTAAAAAGTTGTCGTTAAATGTTCAATAATTTCTTAGAAAAAGAAGGTAATTAAATAAAAAAAAATATTCTCAACTTGATAAGTATGTTATTCCAAAGTGTTAAATAAGTGTTAATGAGTTAAAAACACTTACGAAGTTAGTGTGGGTAACTTAATGGTGTTTTGGGGAATAATAGTTTTGAAAATAGAGGAAAAGGCAAGTTTGGAAACAAATGGGTAAAATGGTAATTTAACGCAAAGTGGAACATTTTTATGAAATAAAAATGATGAAAAAGGTGTTACACAAAATGTTCCTAAATGAACATGATTTTGGGGATAAAATCAATGCTAGAGTAAAAATGACAAAAAATGATGATTTTAAAGTGTAATACAAGTTGGGGTGAAACCCCAAGTTTTGACTTCGGCCGGTAAAGAAAAAGTGAAATGATGTTGACATTTGTAAAATGTTAAAACACATTAACATAGACTCGGATAACACTGGAATAATTAAGGAGGGGCTTAAGCCCTGGGGTAAAATATCTAAAATCATTGGCCAGAGCATATGGTAGAATAGCAGTAAATGCCGTGCGTGATACCGATTCAAATAAATTCGCAAATTCTCAATTTAAACTTGTTTAATTGGAGTCAATTTTAAACCAAATAAAACCAGCTCCTAATCATGCAACTACTTGTGTGTGTGTGTGTGTGTGTGTTAAACCATCACAAATAAAATTACTAACTCACAGATTTCAGGAAAAAAAAACCTTTCACGTAAAACCTTTATTTCACTATAATACTTATAATGATTACAATGAAATTTGCAATGAGTTAACCACAGAAAACCCACATAGATCGCGGCTTAGAGTCAGCAATTAATCAACCGCAAAAGATTCACTCGAACACGCAGTCCAAATTATCCCACGAATACCCACGAGTACTCCTTATCGACACGCAGTTGCGACAGCCCAGTACCTCAATCAACCGGAACCTAGATCAGCAGTAGAGATCTTATCTACAAGAGAAACTTCATAAAATTGTGTTCGTGGATTCCAAAACAACTCACATATACTATTCGGATGATTTGTGAATTGAAAACAAAGGATTAAAACCTTGAAATGAGAAGACAAAGTATTATGCTAAAGCAGTTTGCGTAAAACTATATTTCCAGGTCTTCTAAACTAGAACAAAACTGGAAAAACCAATTTATAGAAAATATAAAGGCGACAGCTCGCTTGAATGAAAAAGAAGCATCGCTCGAACGAGACACATGTTGTTTGAATGACAGTATGAAAAATGTCGTTTGAATGACCCCAGTATGTCGCTCGAACGAATGAAGCGAAATATTGAATTTTAATCAGGTCCGCCTCAACACTTAGAAAATATTTTTTGATGAAAAACTCCACTCCAACACTTAGAAAAATTTTCATAAAAGTTATCCCAGTATTTTAAGTGAACCATAAAGGACTTAAAACACAACCTTACCAAAGTTAAACTTGCGTAGGCTTGAATATTGAAGAAAACTTGATATTCAGATCCGTCTTGTCCCTTGAATGATCTTAAATAATTCTTCGACGGTTGTAGCGGTATACGACATACTCAATTGTGAGCGGACAATAAAATAATATCCTTACAAATCTCCTCCTACGTCTATGTCAGTACAAAATAAAAAATCTGAATTATCAAAGATGCTCATACAAATATAATACCCTCCCATGAACCTAAAACTGAAAAGGTACTAAACATGTAAGTCTAAAACTTTTCTTCAAAATCTTCAACTTCAACACTTTAAGCTTTTCTCATCAAGGTGTATAAAAATAATGATCTTCAATCTGAAAAAACTTGTTTACAAGATAAATAACAAAAAGTTATAAGTTGAATAAACTCCGAAATAAACTCGTTGAACAAAACTCTTTTCAAAATGAACATTAGATGTGTTAAAACGTTTTTCTGAATATGTTCTCTAGATTCGTTAGTTTGATTACCTTGAGTTTTTAAAACTAAAACGTTCAATTTAAGTCTCGAGTACGATATTGTTCACCAAAACAATTAAGAAGATTAAAGCAAATTAGACACGTGATTTTTAACATGGTCAAACCCTAAAATAAGGGAAAGATCCACGTCCCCCTTTACAGAGAAAAAAAATCCACTAAAATCACACGCCACAAGTTACAGCACTAAGCATGCAAATACAAGACCTGAATCTAAGTTCTGAACGTTTACCTACACGATTTTTCTCCACTCTCAAAGGTTTCTGACTTGATGTAGTCTTCCTTCCCGCAGCTTCCTTGCTTTTTCCTTGTCCTCTTTTATTATAGCAGCTCCAACAAACAAAATATCTCATCAAGAACCGCAACCTCTAAGTGTTCGTGTGAGAGTGATAGTGTTTGTTAATTAACTAAATGCAATAATGCTTCTCACCCTCTCAATCAAATATACAAGCAATATCTTATTAATTACAAGACACTTCTACATGCAATGCCAGTAATTTCAAATATGCTTTGAACAATATGACTTCAACAATTTTTCAGACCTGTCAAAAAAATATCTTAAGTTTTTTTTTTGTTTCAAACCAACCTTATTTATATTCAAACTAATTTCACAAAATGTGAAATAAAATTTTGAAACAAAAAAAAATTATTTCAGATCGGAGAATATACACAAAAATATCAAAAGTCAAATTTCTCAAAATAAATTTGATCATATTATCTTGGATCAATCAGCAATAACACCAATAAAATAAAATGATCCAAGAAAAATAAAGACCCCTAGAAAAACAATCTTACAAGTGAACTAGATTGGTTCTTAGGGAGATATAGAGTTGAAGAGGTCTTCAACATACTCAAACCAACAATACCCCAACATCAAATAAACCCCCAACATATATTTTCAAAACAAATGAGTTTACTGTTTGGTTTTGTGTTTGGGCAATATAAGGCTTGTGGGTATTTGGGTTTAAAGAGAAACAAAATGAAATCTTGTATGATAATGAGGTAAGTTTAAGGTTTCTCTCTCTCTCAACTATTTCTCTCTCGGTTTTTCTCTCAGATCATTTCCCTCTCTCTTTTGTTTCTCGTTCTCTCAACCTCTCTCTTTTCTCGGTTTATCGCTGCTTCTCTCTAATCCCTCTAACCCAACAAATACAAACCTAACAAAGATTATATACCAGCAAACTCAGAGACGGGTACACACCAAGGGTCGAGATCGATTCTAATCCTTACGGATTGGATCACTAAACAAACACAATTGCAATGAAGAAATCGCACAAACCTTTCTACAAAAAAATAATTCTAAGTTTTTACCTCAAACATTTTAAAGCATTATTTTAATTAATCAAAAAAACTTTATTTAGATGATAAAAAATTAAATGACTTTTCTTTTTTTTTAAATGTTTGACGAGGTCTAACCACTAAAAAAATGTGCACACATAAAAAAAACACATATATGCAGAGAGAGAGAGAGAGAGAGAGAGAGAGAGTCCTAATGTGGTTCACGAGAAAGATACTTCCCTTTGAAGTTCATCGAGGTGCTTGGAATGGGATGCCTTTGATGAAGCTTGATGCCTTTTTGAGATAGAGTAACTCGGAAAAGTCTAATCCAATTTTGTCTCGATATCCAATCTAGTTGGAACTCCTATATGGCACTGACTCAAGTAAGTCAACCATATAGTGTGTTCTCATAATCTTTGTACCTGCACACATGAGACAAAGAAAATACCTCCGTGACTCATCGAGTTTGAAATAATATAAGTATAACTTCAATCAATATAATCAAATCTCCCCCATAATGCAAAAACTCTCCCATAATTCGTTTTTCCCATTTTATTTGACCGAAATGGACAAGGAAACGAATAAACCAAAATAAACAAGGAGTTATCACGACAAAAATGCATAGCAAATATGAATCAAACGACGCTCATGCAAAGGAGTAACCCAAAAGCTTCCACAAACTATTTTTGATTTTTCAATTTTTCATACAAAAATGCAAAAATACTTTTTACAAAAATCACGCACCATGAATTTACACTAAGACAACCAAATCATGGAAACGGAATGAATGGGTGTGAACATATTCAATAGGAAAATCAAAGCAATCAAACATAACAAATGTGGACGATTAATATGCATATTCCTAACGAATGAATCTCAAAATCGCCCTTAGGTGTCGAAAGTGTTGAATTTAAATGACATCGACTCAATCTATCAACACATCAAAGTTAAGAATGATTCCCACACCAATAACGTCTAAAACTATGTAAATGTTTTTTCATGACGCTGTCACGACGTGCAAACCCGTTTTTCAGTTCTTTCCATCCAAACCCCCTCACAAATAATAATGCTTTTATTTTTCTTTTGAGATGGCCCCTTTTTGGCATATTTATCTTTTTATTGCCTTTTTCGGGCTCTTTTAAATGGTGGCTTTCACGATGAGTTAATTTTTTACTCTCGCAGTCGTTTCCCATTATCACTCAACATATTTTGTTGAAATTAAATCCCTACGGTAAACGATTTTTACATGCACTACTTCCATTGTCAAGTTTTATCGCATATGGTTCGTTTTAAATATAGAATTGAGATGACAACACTCCAACCATTATGTGATAAATAAGTAAAATAATCAAACAAATCCGTGCAAGTCTGCATAATAGGAACTCATGAGTCAAACATGTAAGCAATAATGACAAATCACATCTCAATGACTCCAAACATTGTAAAGCGCAAAAATGAAATGATGAATCATATCAAAACACTATCAAATAATCACATGGATATGGAATGAAATTGTGACTCGGTCATCCTAAATGTCCATTCATATATGGTGTAAAAACAAACTACAAAACTCTTTTTGACTTTTTTCAAAAATTTTATCAAAATAAAATATTTTTGGCTTTTTCAAATTTTTCACAAAAAAATGAAAAAAATTTTGTATTTTTGAAAATTTTCTAAAACCAAAAATCTAATATAAAAATGATACATACTAGAAATAGGCATAAAATATCAATATGAAAAACATCCTATGCCACCAAACAAGTCTAGACCTCAATCGTTAGATGCGGTGGAGTTTTCCAAAGGTGGTGACATCCTATGAAAAACATCCATCAAGTCTTGTGAAGTCTTGACTAAAAACTTTACCTTATCCCTAAGATGTGAAAACTCTCTCGTGTAATCATCTGAAGCATCATGTGTAGGTGCGTGTGTGTGAACATGTGTAGTAGCAAAACATGACACATAACCCAACTTAAATCAAAACTCCCTGCAGTGTGTGCGAATATAAACAGACCTAGGTACACCTCTCTCAAAACGTCTCCTACAATCTCCTAGCATGTATGGGGCGTCTAGATGGATTAGATTGAGAGACATAAGAATTTAACACTAAAGAGGGAGCTGTCTCGAGTGCAACTTAGGAAGTGGACGCACCGTCATGACCTATTTCTCGTCTCTCAACATCACTCAAAACGGGATTGAGAACCATCTGTCCAACCTTCTTAAATGTTTTCTCTAAAGGGACTTTGACCTCCCGAGAACCTTCGAGATCTCTATCGAGTTGGGATACATGTGTCGTCAGACTAGACACCGTGTTGGTTAAATCACTTTTTTCCCTATCTAAAGAAACCTTCACCTTCTCAAGTTGACTTGCTTTCTCCTAAAACACCCTCAAACTCTCTAAATTGTGACACCCCGACTAATTAAATATCGGGTATCTACTCCTTTATTAAATTAATACAAAATGTCAAGTTGGTCCAGTTAACAGCATCACTGTCGAAAACATTTTAATCATTACTAACCACCTAGTATTTAAAAAGTAAGATGTCAAATTTTAAATTAAGTCTGATTAACATACAATAAAAGAATTAGGAAAGAATATCATAACCATACACCATAAAGTCTCAATAAAGTAACCAACAAATAATAATAAGTCCGGAGGAAAACTCCTCACAACAATCCCACCACTGAAATAAACAAAACAGTATATCCTGAATTAATTACATGCCAACAATCTGAATAACTGAAATATGAAATGTCTCTAATAGAAATGGGCGACATGCCCTACAAATGATGAAAACTGAATGGAGTCAAGACAAAAGAAGCGTCTACTGGCAAGGCCCTGTAACTTCCACAAACAGCTACAGCTCGTCACCTGAGTGGAAATCCTATGCATGGTGTCCTTGTGGCTGGGCACATAAAAGGTTTTTACAATAATTGATTTGAAAGAAAACGGGTCAGAGCTCGAAAGTGGAGAGTATTTTAAAAATAGAAAGTGCTTTAATAACATTAAAATAATGAATGTAAAATACATGTTAGGATGTGCACTCACATGAAATACTCACCTCTCGACTAATTGTGCACTCCTAGCGTACCGTACCCATCTAAGTGACATTCATATCTAACTAAACCGTCATAAGTTCTACCCCTTTCTACTTAATTCCCATTATACATTCTAACGTTATCAATTAAATAGAGGCTTTACTTAAACTCGGATTCTCAATTATTAGCAATACAATTCACTACAGGTTATCCCTTTTATTTTCTCAAAGCGTTACCATAATTATACTCACAATACCAACATGAAAGTTCTCATTATTTAAGAGTATATTATTCACGTCATGAATATACAATACAAGCATCCTAGACTAAGCTGCGGTGCACACATACTCTGCTATCCATCCCGGTACATCACGTACATAAGGATCACGCATTCCGAATCTCTCAGGAATCGTTCTCAGATAACAACAATCACAAACAATGGAGGCGAACACAGTCACATCACATGGTTCACGCACATACCTACGCTCCCATGATCAGCAGACTTATTAACTTCACAATAACTCCTTCTCTGACCTATGTCCTCGAGGAACCAATCTATATCCCCCCCGTAGGCACACAAAGATTAGATGGTCCTAAACGAACGCAAACCTCCCGTGATAGCAAGTATGGTAGGTATGTCATACACATAAAATCATACATACTAAACATGCACACATCTTAGTAATTACCATATTTTATTAGTGGTATACTTCTCATTCTTATACCAACTGTTAATGTCACACAAATTATATGCCCCCGATTTACATGCATTTAAGTCATTAATTATCCTCGCATCGTGATTAGTCGCACGCGTCCTAATCCACAAATACCATTTGGTTCAAATTATTCTTCTATATTTTACTCCTCAATATATCCCGAATATCCCAACTATATCAATTAGTCATCAAGGGAATGTTATCTCTACAATTAAACAAGGTTACGGGACACTAGAAATCAAATCAGGCCAAAAAGGCCAATCTGTCAACTCGTTAGAAGTCTCGTTCGAACGAGAGTTCGTTCGAACGAAAGGGGCATCTAACGAACATCCAACTCGTTAGAAGGAAAACTGTCACCTCGTTAGAAGCTCATTCGAACGAGCTCGTTCGAACGACCTGGGCAGGTCTTCTAACGAGATGATAGTTTCGAGCCCAGAATTTCCTATCTCGTTTTTCCAAATTCTCTTCTTCTTAAAACTCATCCAAAAATCATCCCAACAGTGTTTTAATGTTCCTAATCATTCCTAAACATACTTAGGTCGTACCTCAACATATCTATAGCGTCAAATCTTCCTAAACAACATGAAATTATCATCAATCCCCAATTTTACCCAACCCTCATGAGTATGAACCCTAGAAATTTAAAGTCATCAATTTCCCTTAATAAATCCATTTTTGTATCATCAAAGTCGTATTTCTATTAATATAATCACCCAATAACAATTCTACATGCAATCCCTATATCACAGCCTGAATTTACAACTCCAATTTCATGGGTTTTTATAAATCTCCCAATACAATGCAATTATATAAATTTCTAAGCATGGAAGAAACATTCGCTTGAAATTAACGTAATTAAACTACTTGCCTTGGATTAATTTTCAGAATTTGATGTTGACTGTTGAAGGTTGCTCTCTCCTTTTCTCCCAAGGTTGAAGGTTGAAGATGGAGGTTGTGTTTTTCTTTTGGGAACTTCTCCTAACCTCTCCTAAAACTCCCGTTGCCCTCAACTCAGTTAATTATTGGTAATGGGTTAGTGGGTTATGAAATTACCTATTTTAAACTCCCAAAATTCGTTGGTCATAATTCCTAAAATTCCAAAATTACCAAAATACCCTTTTAAGCTGCCGGTATGGCCTAAAAATGCCCCGAGACCCAAACTAAACCCCCGGCTAGTATTTTCTGACTATTTCGACCCTTTCGGACACGTTGGCGCACTCAAAATGACCATACGGTTGATAAAAATAAAATTCACTTTTTAATTAAAATAGTTATATTCCTGACGCGACTGTCACACGTGTCCCAACAAAATTTTCAAATTGTCGTATTTCTATCTCACGACAATTTTAATATTCTCAATATTCATATATTGCCATATATATGCATTATAATCAAATACCAACTCACATCTCGTTAGTATTTTATCTGGATTAATTCTTAATTAATACACATTTAATTCAATTGATCCCATAAATAAATATCACAAAAATACGGGGTATTACATAAATCTCTCTCCAAATCTCTCACTCTAAGACCTAACTCCTTATTCAATTTCTTAGTCTTTAAGGTCTCGACGTACAAATCTCTAAATGAAATTTGGATCTCACTTTCATCTCCATTAGCGCACTCACTCTCAAACTCGCTAGAAACACTCAAATCATCCTCGGGGGTCTCACTTGCACAAGTATTATTATCATCGTGGAACAAACTGGGTGTGCTCACGTGATTAGCAGAAAAAGCAACAAACTTTTCATGTGACGACTCATACCCGGAATCTTTTACCTCTTCCTCACTATCGCTAAGAGTGGATGGCATGGCAATATTTTTACCCTTTATCTTTATCCTAGTAAAACACTCAAATTCTCTACGGCCTCTCCCTTCACGCTCAAAACACTTCTCCTCTTCCAATTTCTCACTTTCTTTCTCACCGTTCTCTTTGGCCTCATTTTTATTTTTCTCAAAAAATCTTTTGTTGGAAGAATTTTGTTTTGAAATTTTTTTAATTCTTTGCAAGCATGGACATATCAAAATCAGACTCGGACTCTTAAATCTTAATTTCTTTTTCTTCCTAGATTAGGCTTTAAGTGCTATCCATTTATCCTTAGGCTCGACAGTGTCAGGAAATATGTCAATCTCATATATCTGGAGGTCTCTTACTAGCTCTTCTAATTTCAGATGACACAAATTACCTAAGGAAATCAAAATAATCACTTCGGGGATAAAATGTTTGGCAACGATCTTAAAATATTTTTAACCACTCGTGCATCAGTTATAGGATCACCAAGATTGAAACTAGGGTTGACAATGTCAAATAAACGTGCAAAAAAGTCATCAAAACACTAAGTCTCAAGCATGGTTGTCGTTTCAAATTGAGTAGTTAAATTTAGAATTTTAGACTCTTTGACCATGTTAGTGCCGTCGTGGGTGAGTTGTAAAACATCCCATGCTATTTTAGACGTGGTGCACATCATAATACGTCAGAACTCGTTAGGAGTGATATGTCCGAAAAATGCACTAAACCCACGTGAATTAAAAGTGTTCCGCCTAAACTCATCCTCGATCCAGTCTGACACGGGTTTTAAAATCGTGGCATTATTTGCGTTGACAGTGTGAAGAATCCAGCCTCTTTCACCAGCTACCCAAGCTCACTCATCGATTGCTTTTAAATGAGATTTTATGTGGGCTTTCTAGTAAGCATAATTAGACCTGTCAAAAATTGGCGGCCGATTATATAAGTTTTTATTAGGAAACATTGCGATAATTTTTCAAAATCATATTTTCAAAAAAAATCAATATCACATAAATTTTGCAAAAAAAATAGGAATTCGTAATAAATTAGTGAAACCTGCTCTGATACCAATTTGTAAATGCCGCGAGTGACACCGATTCAAATAAATTCGTCGATTCCCAATTTAAACTTCTTTAACTCGAGTCAATTTTAAACCAAATAAAATCATCCCCTAATCATGTAACTATGTGTGTATGTGTGTGTGTGTGTGTGTGTGTGTGTGTGTGTCAAACCATCACAAATAAAATTGCTAACTCACAGATTTCAGGAAAAAAAACCTTTGGGGTAAAACCTTTATTTCACTGTAATACTTTTAATGATTACAATGAAATCCGCAATGAGTTAACTGTAGAAAACCCACATAGACCACAACCTAAAGTCATCAATGAATCAACCATAGAAGATTTACACGAACACGCAGTCCAAATCAACCCAGGAACACCCATGAGTACTCCTTATTGACACGTAGTCTCGTCGACCCAGTACCTTAATCAATCGACACCTAGATCAGAAAAAGATGTTCTCTATAAGAGAAACTTCACAAAATTGTGTTCTTGGGTTCCAAAATAACTCACATGAACTATTGGGAAGATTTGTGAATTGAAAACAAAGGATTAAAACCTTAACATGAGAAGACAGTATTCTGCCAAAGCAGTTTGCGTAAAACTATATTTCCAGGTCTTCTAAACTAAAATTAAACTCGAAAAACCAATTTATAGAAAACATTAAGGTGGCAGCTCGCTCGAATAAAAAAGCAGTGTAGCTCGAACGAGACACGTGTCGTTTGAACGACACTTTGCTCGACAGTGAATGTCGTTTGAACAACCCATGTATGTCGCTCGAACATGTGAAGCGAAATATTATGTTTTAATCAGGTCCACCTCAATACTTAAAAAATATTTTTTGACTAAAACCCCGCTCTCACACTTAGAAAAAATTTCATAAAAGTTATCCCCATATTCTAAGGGAACCATAAAGGACTTAAAACATAACCTTACCAAAGTTAAACTTGCGAAGGCTTGAATATTGGATAAAACTTGATATTCGAATCCGTCTTGTCCCTTGAATGATCTTGAATAATTCTTCAACGGTTGTATCAGTATACGACATACTCAATTGTGAATGGACAATAAAATAATGTCCTTATAATAGTCGACGGTGTGAAGCCCGTTAAAGTATGCGGATATTAAAATATTTCGAGAAAAAATACTAAAAAGTGAAACATGTCAATAAATGGATTGTGGGATGAATATGAGACAAGACAACCTAACTTAAATGAATTAATATATGCTCCAGTAAAGGATAAAGTGGACAAAAAGTGTAAAAACTAATTGTTGTCCATAAAGCAATCTGACTAAGTGGGTAGTTAAGAAACCTAAAGAGGTTTAACCCACAACTAACATAAGAGTGTGTGTGTAAAAGGGTTTTAGAGGAAAATAAGTATTTTCTAACATGATGCTTGCATGTGTCGAAAGGTGATTTTCAATGAAAGATATTAAGGTAAATTTGGTGTGAGCAAAAGGATAATTTCAATGATAGAGATGTTTCACTTAATAAAAGGATGTTTGTTAAAAGTATTTAATCGATGTGTATTAAATCAAGAAATAAATATCAAGTCAAGTAAAAAGGAGTCATTTATAAGATTAAGGCGAATTAATCGAGATAATTAACATTTTTTGAATGAAAATGATTTCATGTATTAAAGTGTGTATATATATATATATATATATATATATATATATATATATATATATATAAGGTAGTTGCATATGCACGTGGATATAACGTGTTAGACTCTCCTTTTTACCATTCGATTCTATATTGCATCATTGTATTTTTTTCACTGGGCATTCGACTCATTCTCTCGTCTTTGCTATAGCAGGTTGGGTGCGGTTCCGTATATTGAGAGTGTTTTGCAGGTAAGTATCCATTTTATTTTACGTTAGTGGATATGTATGCTTGGGTTTTGGGGACACTTCCCACGGTCCCCTCACGTAATATGATTTAAATTGAAATTACATGATATACAAGCAAAATTTTAATTAAAAATTGATCTAGGAACATTATATAGGTTGTTTCATTGTGCACTTCACACCTAATGCTCGGGTCAGACCGGATTGACCATGGGTAACCCATAAATTCGGGTCGAGGTGTTACAAATGCAAGGTCCATTTATGAAACTACTATTATATAATGGCCAAGTTTATCTAGATCATTTCATATTCATTAATATAAACTACTTATGGGTGAAGACCCATCTGCATTCCATGGTCTAATTGATTAGATTTATTAGAGTCAATATTTAATTTCCTTTGTTTATCCTCACACAACTCATCTCATTGGGGTTATAATAAAAGTGGAGGTGAGCATAATCCCATTAATGGAATGTGTATGTCTTTTTGTCTGAATGCACGCCCATGCTCGTGAGCTAGGTATAATTAAAAATATGTATACTATACACATACCATTTCTTTTAATTATAAAACATCGTGTTAAGGATATCAAACCCATAATAAATAAAAAATTATGAATTAGCCCCAATAATATGAATGTAGTCAAACACAGGACACTGTAAATACGTGGTTTGATAGAACGTCATACATACGTCCACAGGAAAGGAATGGAAAGTTATTTATTTCTAGGAAGAACAAAGGACAATTGTATTAATTGAGTTTCTAGTTGAGAATCTAAGTCATCATTATTAAGATATATTAACATCCCAAATTAGGTGAGGTCTATAAGTACTAGGTTCCTATAGTTCTAGGTCTCTTTACTTTGATCTTATCTTTGAGTTATAGAGTCCTACCAAGATTACTTTTTTGTTTGTGTTGTGATCTCCCTAGATTTTAAGTTAGCTCTCCCTCGATACTCGATCGACTATGCCCTTGACACTTAGGAGCCACATGCCAACCACTATGGTGTGATGAACCACATTTAACTTTAATTCCCCCCACAATTGGATCATCGGTCTTCTAGATCAGGTCGGTTCAATCTTGTCATTCTTGGAAATGTGTAGTCATTGGTTTCTTCAACCATTATTACTGAACCGTATGTGCCCATTCAAGTGATTGGGTTCAAATAATGAAACTAGGATGCGCACAATCCCCACGGTTAAAGTTTTACACACTTTCAGTTAGTCGCTTAAGGTAATGATTGCACGTGGTTGTGTTGCCTAAAGAGCAACCATTGCAAGGCTCCATGTTTGAGACTTCCTAGTCATTCAATCTCCTTTGGCAGAATAAGATATAAGGTCTAGTAAGATCCTTATACCTTATTTACCTCTTTCATTTCCTAGGAACACTCTATATTCTTCTCTCTCTAGAACTTACAAGATCAAGAGATCTTATTATTCTCTTATTTTCTTTACTTTTTGGTTCTTCACACTCTCTCGCTATGTCTAGGAATTTAGGTAAGTATGAAGTTTCTTAATACAATGATTTGGAAGAATTTTTCACTAAATACTTGATCCCAAACAACATCCATATTAGGACTTCAGCGAAAGAGGATGATACCTTCTGACTTGACCGCGAGTGGATTTTATGATTGTTTCTATAATGGAAATGGGAGTTCTCTTTCCCACCCACCCATTGATAATGGAAGTACTACGTTATTATAGGATACTTCTAATTCAGGAAAATGTTAGCTTCTAACGGGTTATTATGGGTACAATCTCCATAAACTAAATATATGGGACCAACCTTGGTTTGAATAAAATCAAGTATTGTTATAACTTGAGGGGGTCTTCTATGTATTATTTCTAATCCATGGATAAATTTCGTAACTTTGTTATGTGGTTATTAGATCATAAAAAGTCACTGAAAAGAATGTCTTACTGTTTTCATGGTTGTTATATGGTGAGACCTACAGAGGTCTCCGGGTGCCTATAGTGGTAAGATCCTCTGGTAGGTAGGTCATCCTCTATTTTATACATGAATTTTCCTCTTTTATTCTACTACCTTATGTGTTTATCACCATCTACAAAAAAAAATATTTCAATGTTAGCATACGAGATCTAGAGATAGTTTGGAGAAGGATAACTCCAATCGGCATGACTCCACATTGGAGAGAGGACTATGATCTGCCTATCTACGATCTTATCGTCACTTCAGCTAATAAATTCACGTAAATTTTAGAAGTTATTGTTATATATTATATATTGGTCTGAAACTCATCCATTCTAACTTCTACACCTGTGCCCAGTGAAACTGGAAGAGGAGTTTAATGTGGGCAATCCTACCTTATTTATGTTATTTCAATCGAATCCACTAAAGGTTATGAGGAATAGGGAGAAAAGAGGGAAGGAGAGGAAGGAGAAAATCCTATTTTTTGATGATATTAACCTGCTCTTCTCATGCAAAGAGGTTGGTGTTTTTTATCGCCTCTAGGAAGAAGTTGAAGAGGATAAGTACCCTTCATATATGACTTTACTTTCTCCCTCTTCCAGATAATCTTAAGGAGATGGTGAATCATCCCATAAGAATAGTGTACTTAGCGGCAATCAAAGCCAACCAGAAAAATATAGGGTAGTCAAACCAACTAGGCCACCCAACTACAGTTGTGCAAAATAATAGGGTGATAACCCTTTGAGAAAAAAAAAGGCTTTGGAGTTAGAACATCAGAGAGAGAGGCAGGTCAAACTGGACAAGAAGAGGAGGATAGATAAGACTCCTCCCAATGTTTGCATTTTATGACCACCAACTATGTGGTCATCCATCCTCAGTGATACGGTTACAAATTACGCCCCCATCATCCACTTTCAGGGTATATCTCTAGGAGATCACCTTCCAAAAAGTTAATGAGATTATTCGGCTCATCATGATCTGGAAGGTGCATACTCTGTTGTACATGCAACTATGTTTCCCTCAAACATGGTTGACTTAAGGACTTTTTCTTTAGAGAGCCTTCATAAAGAAGGGCTCTATCACAGTATGCCAGTAAGGTTTTAATCTTATTTTAAGGTTTTGGTTTGATATAAATTCTTATTTTCTAACTATTGTTATTCTGTACACAGTACACGCAGTTAAAATAAGAGCTTGCCCACTGGGCTGACCAATTGAAGAAAAGAAATAACGTTCTGCTTGACACTAACAACATCATGAAGAACGCTTTGAATAAGAAAAATGTGTAGGTCGATGAGCTCCAATAAAAATTGAGGATTGAGATGATTGCCAAGGATAAATCCATGGAGGAAGGTGAGCAAACTTAGGTGGAATTTAGTAATGTTGATACCAAGTTATCTGACATAAAAATGCCTTTTACTAGAAGAATCTCCATAAACTCATCCTTCAAAAGAAAAAAGTTATTCTGGAGAGGAGAACCGAAGATAACATCAATAAGGCCTTTGATTAAGGTATTGAGGCAGTCATCTCAGAGGTTTCTTCACAATTGGACTATCATAAGTCCGTTGCATTCAACTGGGGATGGTTGGCCAGACTTCAAAGGGGCAAAGTCCCTAAGGGATATTCGAAATATGTCAAACACTCTACCTTAGAGAAGCCAGTGAATAGGTGGATGAAGCTCTTGAAGTTCCCGTGATATATCCCTTTACCTTTTAGGTCAATCGGGTCGTTGATGGGGTTAGTCAGGCCACTGATGGCACTAATCAAATCGGCATCGATCTCGTTTCTCTAGCTGAGAGAGTGGCAGATAGTTTCGTGGATCATCCAACTCCGGTGAGTTGGGGGAGGCCACACCTAACTCAATTTTTATTGTATTTTCTTAGACTTTTTTAGACTGATTGGTTATTTGTTTCATAGTACTTGATCCATCATATTATTAAATGAAAGTGATTATGTTTCCTTAATTATTTTCTTCACATTTTTGTTTACTTATGACATGCACAGTATTAATCACCTTGATTATTCCTTATATGAAATATGTTGTAAAGTAGTAATCGATATATTCAACCTTATTTCCAAATAGGTCTATGTTTTAATTTTAGTGATTTTTTTATCAACCCATAGTAAACTTTAATGGAATTTAGTGACCGATCATTTCAACTCATAGATCATATTGACCAATATATCACAAATTAAATTAGTTTTCTAATTCTGAGTCAAAATGCCCTTCTCAGGGTTGTTAACTTTTTTTCAAGTCACATCACTTAACCCTTTGACAAACTTATGCATGCTCTAGTCCAACCAGCCTAACTTAGGTTGTACCACCATTTTTAGGTGGGTTTTATGACAAGTGTAGGGCCCCCCCAACTTATTTCTAAGTTGTAGTAGTCATTTCTTAAGTTGGTTTATGCCTATTCTTGGTCAGTCGGCCATCTTGGGATGTACCACCGTCTTTAGGTGAATTTTATGCCAAACATAGTCCCCCCAACTTATTTCTAAGTTTTACCACTCAATTCTCTAATGTGCTTATGCCTATTTTTAATACCCCATAATTTAAAGCATTAATTAAATAGTGAAATTATTATTTATGAGTATATATGTTTGCAGTGACATGTGATGTCACAATTTATATATTAATATGTGTTGTGTTATGTGTATATTCTTAAAAATTAAAATCATGCTTAATACATGGTAATGAATTAATAATTATATAATAAATAATTTAATAATTGTTTATGGGACTCATACAAGTTAGAATATTATGAAGTTGGTTTGGTAATATTGGTTGATATTTGGGACTTGTAGTTAGTTTGGTTATGACTTTAGATAATGGTTTTTAATCCATATAATTCACTATATAACTTGGGTTGAGTTTTGGACTAATTTGATGAAGTTTGGGGCTTAATAGTTTAAGGCCCATATGGGGTCCAACCTAAATTTTGTGATTAAAATAATAAAAGAATGATAAGGGTTAGTATAGAGAACTCTAAACCACATGAAAAAACACCCTAAGGCCAGAGAGAGAAAGGAACTTGGAGAATAAAAAAACTGAGAGCAATTGAAATTGGAGAAGGAGAGAATTGTATGCAATTGGACTTGGACTTCATCTCTCCAGTTACAGAAATTTTCCTTAGTATATTATTATAATTGTTTTCATTATTAGAATATAGTTATCCATTTGATTCTAAATCTAAATATAGAAATACTTTATTTAGATGATTAAACAACAAAGTTTGGAGTTAATTTAATTAGTAAAATTAGGTTTATATTCCTAAAGTTAATTTGGTAAAATTTATCATGAATTTGAGTTATATTGAATATATCGATGTTAGAATTGTGTTATACTTAAAGAATTGAGAAAAAGCCCTTTAGTTGTTTTATGAGGAGGTTGGTAATTTCGGATTTAGGGATGATTTACAATTCTAGAATTCTAATTATTAATTTCTGGAATATACCTCAAAATTTTTATATAAATCTACAAAACTTGTAAGGATAGAACAAAGTTTAGTTCTATTAAATTTGTATGATAATTTAGGGTGTATGGGAGGTGATATAACCTTAAGGAAGTTAGTTAATGGTAGTTATGGACATAAGGGTCATAACAAGGGATATAGGTTGAACAAAGTCGAATTTCTAGAATTTTTTGTGTTTTTGTCATGTGGATGGTCACATTTATGGTTCGTGCTTGGGTTGGAATAACTTAAAAGAAATTAAAATATGAGAGGAAGATGTGTTATTATATTGTAGCACCAAACTCCATTATATTCTAATACTCCATTGATTTTTTGTTAATACCTTAATTTACTGGACGTAGGTCGTTGTGTTACCTCCTCCCTGATTTATCATTGGTATCTACATAAGTTATATTCCAGCTAGGATGTAGCTGTCAGGAGAGTCGTAGTATGTAATTGTTATATTACTATTAGGTAGATTGGTATCAGAGTTATGTGGTTCATCTTTATTATATTTTACTTATTTATAATATGTATTTAATTTTATTTTCAATCATGTTTAGAATGATATTCTATTGTTTTATTCTCGTGTGTTTGTATTAGTCCTGATCAAACAATTATTACATTTTTTGGTGTGTCACATTTGGTATCACAACATTCTAATTTCTAGTTTCCAAAGGATCTTGAGTGTGTGTGTCACTTTTTTGCATTGCATTCTTTGATTACTTTAGATCATTACCGTTTAGGATTTGTACTATGTATAACGATGACCTCTTAGGGAGTTTTGTGCCATTGTTCTAAACAAACAATTCGAATAAGATCAAGTGTATAGGGGTGGTTCCTTATTTGAATTTTCTTTGTGAGATGTCCCACGCATAAGGCAGAATTCGGTTGGAACTTGGGGACTTCTGGGCGTGATCCCTTTAGAAAGTTATTAAAGTATTGATCGAGGAGAAATACTTTTAATAACTATTCAAAACAGAATTAGAAATATGGTTTTGAAGACCTCATATGTGCGACCATTTGGTAGCTGGTATGAGGAGACGTTTAACTATCCTTATCTTTCTACACCAGGAGAGATTGATACAGGGGCGAAGAAGGATGTTCAAATTATTAAAATTAGTGTGAGAAGGTTTATTTTGTTGTCACATACCTTAAGAGGACAGTTTGGCATGTTTTATTGGATAAGTTGTTAATCACCACTTACATTCCAATAGTAAGACTTACCTTACTACAACAATAGGATTGATACAATTATCTCAAGGATAGAGTTTCTAAGATTGTGAAAACTGAGCCTAAAGTAGTCCCAGTGATTAGAGACAGTGTAGCATTGACCTAAGTAGGAAATACCACACTAACAAAAGGAATCGCATAGAGAGATAAGACTTCAAGTGCTTTTTAATAACAGACAATACGATTTTTTATGGACATCAGAGTCAAAGAAATTATGATCAGTGGATCACTCTCAATGAGAGCAGACCCAATGAGGCAAGAGTTATCCATGACAACCATATGGGAATGGTCAATAAGACCACTTGTAGAGATGACGTTTCGATAGTTCATTTAGTGGAAATTATTGGCAAATGAGGACATTTAATAAGTAGATGACTTAGAGAAACCGCTATGATTGAGGATACCACCGGGGGATGGGAACGATTATATTCATGGCTCACGCACATAAGTCTCACTTAAACATCAAAGAACTATTGTTCTTTATTAGTAATGTCTTTACTATAGTTATGAGATATATTGAGGTTAAAGGGATTTATTTCTATATGGATACCCAACGGGTGGGGAATGTTTTTACATCTCGATTGTAGAGATGTGATAGTTTGTTGATCGGCTTGAGGGTTCAACCACTTCATTGATTTAGACTTGTGGTCTTATGATTCGTATTATTTAGCTTTGAGTAGTAATTATATATATTATGCTTATATCGACTATCGGGGGTAGATTTATATGATTGCAGTTTTCAGGCAGGGGATGTTTCTTATAGTTATGATTTAACCCAAGGGAGCGTCTAGGACACACTCTTATTACATAGATGCAAATTTTTTCGAGGAATTCATCATATCATTGGACTCGATACATATTCGAAGAGTTTACGAACGTATTTGATGAGGTAACCTGACTACTAGTAGTTAGAAATGTAGATATTTGTAAATAATTGGCACCAGGAACCGGGCCCAATTCGAGGAAACTGTATTAGATGACTTCATTAGAAATACAGGAACCAAGTGAGAAAGATCATAATTTTTTTACCATGGGTCTATACGAAGGAGAACGTGTCTATAGTGAATCCCATATTTATTTACGAAGAAGAAGGATGGTTAACTCCGATTATGTGTGGACTATTGGGATTTTAAAAACTTCATAATACATAACACATATATGTTACCACATATCGATGATCTATTCAACTAGTTAAGGAGTGCGTCATTCTTTTCCAAGATTGACTTGCACTCAGGCTCTCACTAGTTATGTATTCGGGAGAAAGACATTCTGAAGACGTGTTTTCTAACGTAATATGGAACATGTGAAATATGAGATGTGCCTTTTAGGCTAACCAATGTGCCAATAATGTCCATGGACATAATGAATTGGGTTTTTCAAACATTCATGGATCGGTTCATCATCATATTTATTGGTGACCTTATAGTGTATTCTTGGTAGAAGAAGGATCTTGTGAAGAAATTGCAATTGTTTTTGTAGACACTTAAGGGAACATTATTGGTATGATAAGTTCCTCAAGTGTGAGTTTTGGATTTGAGAAGTATAGTTCTTAGACCATATCCTATCCAAGGCTAGGATTGCGGTTCATCCTACTAAGGTATTTGTCATTATGAATAGGGGATAACCCATGACACTTATTGAGGGTAGGAATTCATAAAGTATATCATAGTATATAGGATATTTATTTTGGGGTTCTTGAAGATGGTCGAGACATTGACTCACCTCACCTGAACGGGGGTAGCATTGTGTGGAGCATAAATTGTCAAAAGCATCTGAAGATCTCAAGGAGAAGTCCACTACTGCATTGTTCCTTTCATTACCATGAGGCGGTGTGGAGTACTTGGTATATACCAAAGAATTACTCTAAGGAATAAGAGGCATCTTGATGCAGATGAGAGGCCTGTAGATTATACTTTTTGAAATGCTTAATCCTCATAAGGGAATATATACCACCCACGATATGGAGTTGGCAACGATAATCTTTACCTTCTATAAGATATGCTTAGGCATATGTGTTTAACCTCAAAGGGAGTTTACAAGGTCCTGGTGCAGAATAAGTGTTCGTTATCATGTTTCAATGAATGTTGTATCTATTTAGATAATTGTCTTCTTGTGAAGAGTTCATCGTTGGTTTTAACGATGAAATCTTGATACAATAGAATAAATGGTAGTAGTGTTTGTCATTACACCTAATTTTTAGGTTAAGGATGATTTTAGATCAAGTATTTAACTTTACAGAGATAAGTCATGGAGATTATAACTCAGAAAAGTCCCTTTATATATTAATGAATGTTGAAGGTTACATCTCTAAGATAAGTTAGTTGTGCCATAATGACCCAAGTTATGGAAAGTAGTTTTCTACAAGGAAAATATTCTGTGGGTTTATATATATTCCATAAGCAATTAGGTTTATAGTAATTTGAGTATTTCATATAGTTAGTGCAGTGACTTAGTTATTGGTACAGTTTGTGTTGAGAAGGGGATCCTTCCAATAAAAAAGGTAAAGCAAAGAGACATTCAAAGACTGACATTATTTGATATCTTAGTGTAGAAGTGAGAGAGTAGAAACATTGATTTTTTATAGGGTTTATAAATTATGAAGAGGCTATAGAATTAGTTGGTTCATGTGAGTTATATTGACCAAGTTGGTTACGAGCTAAGAGTCAATAAGTTTTTGTATGAGAATATATTAGGAGAACCTCGGGGAAAGTGGAGTACATAATAGAGTGTATGGAGATAGCTGAAGTAGGAAAAATGGATTTTATCACAAACGAAAGCATGGTTTGGGTCCTAATAGGTAGGTCAATTTATTTGGAAGGTCTCCTTGAGTATAGAAATTGTGAAATTCAAATTTCAAAAGGATGTTAGCATTCCCACGCATAGGTCCTTTCTATACTCGTGGGTAGGAGGAGTTCGATACAATTTTACCTCTCCTTATTACCGTCAAGGTAAACATGATGTTGATATGGATACTCAAAGGAGGATGTACTTCCTAGACATGTCAATATGTTAACGATTTAACTAGTTAGTTGAGGGTTAGCCGGATAAATTTACGATGAAAAACCTTAGTGTATATTAGGTCATAAGACGAGTAGATTTTTTTATAGAGTGTGAGGACTCTATGGGCGAGAAATTCCTAGATTTTTTTAATATAAGTAGAATGAATAAAACTTTCGAAGACAAAATTTCTTATTTTCGACGAGAAGAATGTAATGCCCCGTAATTTTAATGCAGTAATTAAATAGTGAAATTATTATTTATGATTATATGTCTCTGTAGTGAAGTGTGACCTCATTATTTATATTTTCATATGTGTTTTTTTATGGGTATATTATTCAAAGTTTAATTCGAACTTAATACACGGTAATGAATTAATAATTAATTAATTTATAATTTGATAATTTTTTAAACTCGTACCGATTAGAATATTAAGAAGTTGGTATGGTAATTTGGGCTGATGTTTAGGACATATAGAATGTTTCGTTAGGACTTAAAGTAATGGGATTTAAGCCTTAGTAGTTAGTAAATAAGTTGGGTTGAGTTATGGACTAATTGGAGGTAGTTTTAGGCTTAATAAATTAAGTCCCATATGGGTCTAACGCTAATTTCGTGATTTGGGTTTAGTCTAAACAACTCTAAAACACTTGAGAAGAAACCCTAATTCTAGAGAAGGGCTAAATAGGGAAAGTAACTTGGATAAAAAGAGATTTGGTAGCATACTTGGGATCTAAATAACATACTTTGGAGTTAATTTAATTAGTAAAATTAGGCTTACAATTATAAGTTGAATTTGGTACAATTTATCATGAATTTGAGTTATATTGAATAAATTGATGTTATAATTGTGTTATACTTAAAGAATCGAGAAAAAGGCCCTTGGTTATTTCATAAGGAGATTGGAAATTTGGGATTTAGGGATGAATTCTAATTATTAAATTCAGGAATATACCTCTAAATCTTTATATAAATCAATTAAACTTATAAAGATATCATAAAGTTTAGTTTTGTGAAGTTTGTATGACAATTAAGGGTATATGGGAGGTGTTAAAACCTTAAGGCAAACTGTTCGTGGTAGTTCTAGCACATGGGTCGTAACAGGGGCTATAAGTTGAAAAAAATAGGAATTCCAAAGAGTTTCGTGTTTTAGCCGTATAAACATTCACATTTATGATCCATGTGCACGGGTCATGCAAATGGATATGTTTTAGTATCATGCACACGACCAGGACAGATTTGGGATATTTTATTAAATGATCATGCTGGATGGGATAGTTGTAATTATATATGTGATATTTCTTTGACATAGTACAATATATGTAGGTAAGACTCCTATATTTCCTAAAATGTGGATAACTTGCCTTATGTATTTTGTTCAACATATCAGGTATGAGTACTCATGGGAGATGTACGAGAGGGGATATCCTTATGTGGCATGATTGAAGACGATAACATGGGTAACTTGATATGGAAGATGGGTTTTACCTTATTCATTTTACCCCAGACACTACGTGCTAAAATTACCATTATATCTTGCAGAGATATACACGGGTTGATCCTTTCGTATAACTTTCGAGTATGGATCTATATAACTAGTGTGAAGGCATGTTAATTATACCTACCAGATTCTTTGAGAGTTATAGCTATGGGACATCATATCAATATGCCTATTATGCACGATCTATCCCCGCCTTCATTATGTGGTGGCTAGCGTGTAGCCCATTTATGATGTGCGTGTTATTGATTGTACTTATGTGGATATAGACTTAGAGATTACCTTTATTTCTTGATATGTTCGTATACTAAACATGTATAGAATATTTAATAATGGAAGATTTACCTAAACAATACTTGCATTATGTGGATATTAGAGACCATGATTCCCAGATATATTTTATACTTAAGACGTATAACATGGTTAAAATTAGAATTTTTAGACGAATAAGATGTAATCATGGGGGTACAGATGGGGTTTTATAATTTGACACATGTGCTACATAGGGTTTTTTGTTCTTGGATAACATAAAATCGATTAAAATACAAGAGAAAGATGTGTAATTATATTGTAGCCCCAAATTCTATTATATTCTTATACTTTGTAGACATGGACTTAATGTTGTTGTTGACTTTACTTTTCAGGACATATGAAGTTGTGTCGCCTCCAACCTGGTCTATTATTAGTATCTCCATCAGTTGAAGTTCAATTGTGATGTAGGTGTCGATCCTCCGTGCTCACTCTTTTACTACTATTTATATCCAGTACAGTCAAATGTCTATAGTAGTTTCATTTTTAGTAGTTGGATTATGTTGAGATAGTTGTAGTGTGCGATGGTACTATTACTTCTAGTTAGATTAGTATCAGAGTTATGTAGTTCACCTTTAATATATTTTAATTATTTATTTTACGCATTTTTCTTTTGTTTCATTCATTCTTATAATGATATTCTATTGTTTATTCCCGTGAGTTTGTATTAGATTGATCAATCTATTATTAAATTGTTTTTGGGTGTCACATTATTCTAGGTCAGCTATCCCTATTTAATTGTACTATCATTTTCAGGTGGCAAACATAGTTCTCAAACTTATTTTTAGCAACTTGGTTTATGCTTATTCTAGGACAACCAATCCTATTAGGTTATACCACAATTTTCAGGGTGGCTTCGTGATTCAAATAATTGTACCAAGTCCATTAACAGAATAACTTTTATCAATTGCATATAAATTAAAAAGTTTGTAGATTTAAAAACCACACCAATTATAGAATTTTCTATGGCTCCATGGAATTCCATGACCTTGGTACTAATGTCCCACCTAGTTATTCTAAATGATAAGATCCGATTCCTCCCTTTGAAGCTATTCAGTAAGGACCCTCTCAGTTCGGCGCTAGCTTCTCGTCTCATGGATCATTTCTATTTGGAGGAGCTTCCTGAGAACTAAGTCACTAGCCAAGAATCTCTAACTTTGACAATCTTTTCGTGATTTCTGGATAGTTCTTGCTGGTAAGTGGCAAGATATATGAGTGGTTATTATATTTGTTCTTCCATTAAATCCAAGTTGTGAGTTAGTTTATCATAGTTCTGACCATTTTCAAATATATTTGTCCTTAGAGTCAGAAATTTGATCTTCAAAGGGATAACTGCTTCCATTACGAAATCTAGATATTATGGGGTTTCCTTGGTCGGCTGCCTAGGCATTGTTATATAGGCCCAAAGGATGGAGGGGATCTCATCCACCCATCTTTCCTTCACATATTCCAATCGGTGTTTGATTCTTAACAATAGAGTCTTGTAAGTGATCTCGACGTGTCCATTATATTGTGGAAACACAACTTATGCATAATGGATTCTGATTCCTTGTTCTACACAAAAGTTACTAAAGATGTCATTGTGAAACTTCGTTCCGTTATAGATGACTACTTCCCATGGAATCCTAAATATTGTGATAAAATTCCTCTATATGAACCGTTTATTATTTCCTTATCTGATATGAATGAGTGGTTATTATTCCACCCACTTTGTGAAGTAGTTGGTAGATGTTATAACACACTTTCGATTGCCAGTATCCATGGGTAAAGTTACCGTAATTCCCATGACCCATTAAGAAAAGGTCCAAGGACTCGTGAGGGGTTTCAGGTCTCTATTGGGATACTTAATGATTAGGGAGAAATCCTGGCGTTTAACACACTTATGGACAAACTACAGAGAATTATTTTTCATGAAAGTCCACCCTTATCCCTGAGATACCTGCCTATAGGAGAGCGATCTTCCACATATATGAGCTCCGCAATTTCCCTCGTTCATCCCATTGAGGATTTCTTTCACTTAGTTTGGATAAACACATTCGAGTAGAGGAACAGTGAATGATTATCAATAAATCTTGCCTTCATTTTTAAAATAGAACCTTGATGATTGGATCTTCAACTTATAAGCATCTTTGTTATCTGATGATAGATTATTGCTTTTTATAAAGGAGATGATCGAACCCATCCACAATGGTTCTAACTAAACTTGCATGACATCTAAAATGGATCTTGTATGAGGGTAGTGTGATTGGGGTCTGATAAGATGCTGAAACGAGTGAGACGTGACCCACTTCAATGAACTCTGCCTTCAAGGTTTTCAAGAACTTCTAGAGAAACACCTTCTAAACCTTATCCTTTTGGTAAAAATGGAATAAAAGCAAGAACTACTCCCTATAAGAAGATGAACTTCACAATAATAATAGTAACTTTTCTCAAGAGAAACTCCTGAGAGTGATGGTTTTCAATCTGGAGTTAAGAAACAAAGCACTTAGCACTAGAGAGAGAGAAAGGAGATAACGCTAGGTGTTTGGTGTGATTTTGATAGAGTAATGGTATAACTTAAGTTTCTTATTATGACTTGACCTTACCCAAGGGTCCTATTTATACTTGGTCACTAGGATTGAGTTAGAACTTTTGGGTGCCAAAACTGAGGAGGTTGGTGAGGGACAAGGTTTGTAATGTACCTTTTGTACCTACTAGGTTTACAGCTGCCTGTCCCCTCTGACAGATAACACCTGGTATGAACCAAAGTCAAAAAGAAAATATGTTTCCTAATGGATAAAAAAATATTTGATTTGGTAAATATCTTTTGAAACGGTAACTTGTTTTATAAACTTTATAAACTTTGAGATGGGTCTCGAGGAACACCTACTCTAAAACCATTAAACTTAAGAGGGGGGCTTTGAGGACCTCCTTCTCTAAAATCTTTTTACTTGAGAGGGGTTATAAGGACTCCTTCTTCTAAAATCATTTGTTATAAAAAGTTCATTTCTTATGAACAACCTCTTTGTTGCTCACTTCTACTATGAATGGGTGTGGATAGTGTAAGGACTTTGAATAGCCCCTAGGGAGTTTGTACTAGTATTATCTCCATGTTAAAATGCTAAGTGGTTGATCTTGCTCAACAAACCTTATTCCTCAACCACCAAGCCAAAACTCCCAAGATATCCCAACTGTCCTATTTGAGCCCTACCTGCTCAACTAGGCTACCTGTATAGGAAAATAGGTTTCAGTACTTTTCTTTATAAAAGAATGAATTTTTCATGATGAGGGGTTGTTCATGGTAGACCACAATATCCTGGCATGTTTTGTTCTTTGGTTTACTACTTGGACCCTCTCACTGTAAAATAAATAGTGTTTGAACATTTGTTAGAGGAGTCCTTTACTGTGGGATTCCTCACTAGGTTTTTCATTTTAGCTGGCCTTGGCAGTGGGGTCCCTCATTTGTGGACTCCCCTTCACAAGTATCATTCTAACTGGTTTTAGTTTGGGGGGAAGGGGTTCCTTATCCAAACTATCTTTTCAACATAAAGAAGGTCCTGAAAGGGTTTCTTCTCAAAATATCTTTGAATGAGGGGAAAGAGGGGTCCCTCGCCCAAGTGCCTTGAAATCTTTACAGGAGGGGGCCATATATCTTTGAAATCATTTCAGGAGGGTTGGAGGGGTCCCTCACCCAAATATCTTTGAAATCTTTTATAGGAAGGCTGGAGGGGTCCCTTGCCCAAATATCCTTGCAAAAGGGTTGAAGGAATCCCTCGCCCAAATATCTTTAAAATCTTTTGCAAGAGAGATAGAGGGATCCCTCGCTCAAATATCCTTGCAGGAGGGCCGAAGGGGTCCTTCACCCAAATATCTTTGCAGGAGGGCTACAGGGGTTCCTCACCTAAATATCTTTGCAGGAGGGATGGAGGGGTTCCTCGCCTAAATATCTTTACAGGGGGGCTCAAGGGGTCCCTCTCCCAAATATCTTTGCAGGAAGGCTGAAGGGGTCCCTCGCCCATGTATAGTGAGAAAGCCAAAACACCCCTCTAAATTAGCCCCTCCTATAAAGTCTATTATGTCGGGTAAATAAAAAGGATTTGTACACTATAAATTCAATTTTCAATTTTACGGGACCCTACGACTTTTTCAACATTACCCCTAGGGTCATTAAATACATTGTCCTTTCATTCCGGGTTTTAGGGCCTCGAAGAGCCCCATGTCAGCATGGGAACTATCAAATTGTCATTTGGGAAAAAATCTTCTAACCTTTTGGTATTCCCACACGTTTTCCTATTTTCATATAAGAACTTTTTCGAACCTAAAACCTTCACTTTTACAACTCTTCTCATTATTTTCTATATATAGCATTTGAGAGCTTACTATATTCCGGTAAAAACATCCATAGTTTTCTTCATTTCCAGCTCTTATAAAACCCTTTTAATAACTTCATCACCGTCAAACGTTTCTTCCAGGATATTCACCACTGTCATTCCACTTTTGGTTGGTTCTTTTACCCTTTCAATTACCGTATCTATGGTGGTGGCTACTGGCGCCACCACTATAGCCACCGCTATACCTCACCCCTCTGTTGATATTCCAGTCGATTATTTTTTGGACCCAAAATTTTCAAGGAGTTCCTCGCATGAGGTATAGACCATGGGGAGTTCCTTTTCTAAGGTTCCAGCCATCAAAGGTCCCTCACTTGGGATTTGTGCTACTATGGGTTCCTCGTCTGTGGCCTCTATTGCCATAGGTGCCTCTCCAATAGAAACTGTTGGTGGGGGTTCCTTGCAAAAATTAACTGCTATAATCCCCTGTTGAGAACCCAAATCGCTGATGTTTCCTAGCTTGGTACTTCTGCCGGTGGAGGTTCCTGGTCTGTTCTATCTTCTACCTTGGGTTCCTCGTTTATGACTTCTGCTGAGGTAGGTTCCTCGTTCATTACATCTTCTACCTTGGGTTCCTCGTTTGTTGAGGATTCCTTGTTCGTTGAGGGTTCCTCATTGAAGGTTTCTACTGGGGGGGTTCCTTGCCAAAAACCCAAACTCCTAGGGGTTCCTCACTTATGAATTCTTCTTGGGGTTCCTAGAATGGGATTTCCATCACAGCGGGTTCCTCTCTTGAATAATTGGTTGTTAGGGGTTCCTCGACCACTTCCTCCTCTTCTCAATCTCACCAAGGTTATATGCACACTCGTTAAGGAAGGTATTTTGGCCTCTACCATTGTGTACTCTATTTTGGTCCATAAGATACCTTTATGGACTCTCTTGCCTAGTTTGAGGAGAAATTTGTTGCCAACATTGTCGAGAAACACCGTGTGGGGTTAGGTAAGTCTACTGATTCTCCCATCATTCTTCTTGATTGCATTCTTAGAGTTAGAGTAGATCGTGGTGATTTTTCATACTCCAAAGTTGATATCAAAGTCGTGGGACGTTCCACTCAAGAGTGGGCTATTTGGGTTGATTATATTCTTGCCACCCCTTCTTATAAGGTTGTCCTTGAGGGGCTTGGACTACTTACTGCAGTTGATAGTTTGAAATTCTACACCATGGCTTAACATAGATCCACCCTCAATCTTTTGATTTCTCATTAGAGTAGAGAGTCTCGTACTTTTATAACTGCATGGGATGAGTTCACTATTACCATAGAGGAAATTTGTGATTTTTTTATCCTTCCTTTCCTGGGAGGGCATGTTTTTATCGATGGCTATGAGGACCCCCTTGAGCAGGAGATGGTAGAAGAGATGCAGTTGTCCCTTTCTGAGTGTTCAAAGTATGTGGCTATTAGTGTGACCGGTCTTACCAAACATTCTTTTGCTAAATGGTAGTATTATTGATTTAAAGATTTTTAGCACCCCTCCCCCCCAAGGGAGAGACTTGTAGAAATGTTCTCAAGAGTCAGGATGGCCCGAAACATCATTCCCCTCACACTTAGCTAATTTTTTAATAATTTTCTTAGTATATTCTTGCTCCCATTCAAGCCAGAAGACTCCCCTCATGATCTTCTTTTTAGATTAGCTGTAAGACTGGCACGAGGGAGGATGGTACCCCTTAATGCCTTGACCCTTGGGACCCTTTATTCCTGGTGAGATAGCGCTCATGTAGATGTTGAGAGATCTTGTAGCGATTACGATGCCGCCAATTTTGGTAATTCCATTGTCTTGATGGCTTTCCTGTTTGAGAATTTTCCCCAATTTGCCCCAAGAGTCTAGGGTATGTCATAACAATGTTGCTCGCCTTATGAGGTGGCACAATAAGGCCCCCGAGAAACCCATGGGGTCACTAATTGATAATGTTGAGGATTTTTATTTTCACCCTTACCGCAATCACCCCTATGGCACTTTTAGCTGGTTATATTTCCCGGGTGATGGTGGCACTTTTTATTACCCTTCGGATGTGGATTATGTCTCTTCTTGCCCACATACCAATGTGGTGATGATGTTATTACCAGTTCTTCTTCCATCTTTTACTGAGTTGGGTCAAGGCGTCGAGTTCTATAATTATGAGCGCGCGAGGAAATAATTTGGTTATGACCAGGGTATTCACACCCCTTCCTATCCCTCAAGCAGTGACCCTTCAGAGTTATACTTGGAGGCTTGTAGGAATTTTACTTTTTAGGGGATGTTCCATAGGGTGAGACACTTGGGGGGACTATATGTGCCTCCCTGTGACCATTTACCTTCTTTCACCTCCTTCTGGTTCCTGTTGTGGCAACAAAAGGTTCTTCTTATTCAAAACTGTGTGACTGGACCTCCACATAAGACTATTCCAACCAGGTATTTCAGGGCTCAATTTTTAATCAAAATAACCCAGAAAGACGTTTGGCATCTTAGCGTTACACCCAAGATTCCTCTAGAGAAAGTTGTTCCTATCTTAGTGAAGCCCCTTCTTGATGAGTCCACCCATTCGAAGCAAACTGAGTCGCATCCTACCAAGTCTAAAGGCCAATCCAAAGGTAAGGTAAAGGCGAAATCTTCTACTGCGGACAAGAGAAAGCACCCGAATATGGACGTGTCAAACTTCATCCCTACTACTACTGTTGCTCCCTCTTCCCCCATTCTCCTGTGAGAACGAGAGATGCTAAGAAAAAGAAGGGGATTAATATAATGTTATCTCTCCTTCCACACTGGACCAGGGGTCAGATACTGAATATTTTGGAGTAGAGGAGACCTATAGGATTATCTAAGAACAGGGTTATGAGGCTCTGGGCTTCTCTTCCCAAGAGACACTTATTACATTTATTCTAGTTGCAGAAGGTATTATGCCTAAATCTTCTTTATTTAGTGAAACTAGCTTTCACAGAGTTTCACATAGTGGTTTCCCTTCCCACTCATTGAAAGAGGAACTAGTTGACTAAGGAAGCACACCTTCATATAATGATCGTAGTTCTTCTTCGAATGATGTTGATGGCTTGGAATTCCATGGTGAAAGCACTATTGTAAGTGCGGAAGCCCCCAAATTTTAAATTCTTTAAAATTTCAAGCATGGAAAAGGATGATTCAACACACACAAACTATTGAACAAAAATTTCTTTTTCAAATTCACAATTAAATATATCATATTTAATTTCTCCAAATTAAATTAAACAAAGTCCTAAAATTTGCGTAATAGTAATTAATTTAATTTTTAATAAAGTTCAAACCAAATTTTATCAAATTAAATTCTGGACTTCAATTAAATTAAACCTAAATTACCCAAACTTAAATTAGCACCAAATTAAACAAATGTGATGATTATACCAATTATTATCTTTTTATCCTAGCATGCACTAATGGTGATTTTTGCAAGATAAAAATAAACACAATCACAACACGGTAATGTATGAGGAAAACCCAAATGGAAAAGACCTCGGACGTCCCTTGACTAACAAATCCACTAGGTACGGTATGTTTACAAAGACAACGAAAAAAAGACTTACAACACTCGACTCAACTTCTTTAAGCCCTGACGCTTCCTTCGCTCTTCAACCTCTACCTTGTAGATAACTTCGGAGTCCACCAAAATCTTATAGTACACCAATGGAGGCTCAGCAACCGTCAACCACACATGGTGCCTTTCACCATGTGAGAAAGAGGCATCACAAACCAATCTTCCTTTTGGTGTAGTGAAGAAACCGAAACAATATCCTTCAAATGATTGAGAAGAAAACAGGTGCCAAACAAAACTCTCCAAGAAAATATATATATATATATATATATATGGAAGAACTTGGATATAAATGCAAACAGATTTTGGATGTAAAAGTGTGTTTTGGTAAAGATTAAATCATGATAATCAAACACACAAAGTTGGAACTTTTTCTCTAAAAAATGTTACTCTCTTTTTCTTTTGGAGGGAATGAAAAAGTTACCAGAAAAAATATTTCCCGCACTTAGTTAATCGGGAAAAACAAGTGGACAAGTGGGAAATTATAAAAAAAAACTGTCAAAAAACTACCCAGGTCGTTCGAACGACGTTTTGAACAATATTTCAGAGAACAATGCCCCAAACTCTTTTAAAGTTCGTTCAAAGTCTTGTTGAAAAGACTTCATTTGAATGAATTTTCTACGAGAATTTAGAGACCATAAGTCAAAGTTGTTGGAAAAATCGTTCGATTTCTCGTTCGAACGATAATCTCGTTCGAACAACAATTCGAATGAAAATTCAGAAAATTTTATTTTTGACCTTTAAGCCCAAAAACTTTTGAAAAAGTTCTAAAGAGATTTTCTGAATATAAAAGTTCATGAAAAATATTTTATGAAATACACTCAATACTATTTTCCAAGCTCTTATATAAATATAAAAAGCATTCATACCTTTGGAGACTTGGAATCCTCAAATCTTGATGACGTGAAACATGTGGAGTGAAACCCGACAAGGATGAAACTATAAATCTGGGTCACTACATCTTCAACTTCTTCAAACGGAATAGGCTTGATAGGAACAAACTTATATCCTATGAATCAAATGGTTTTGTCTGGAATCAAGCCAAAGCTACATATGGACTCAATTGGAAATTTGTGTCCTTTCAAATCTCCCCTATGGCTATTCCAGGACAAAACCCAACCAAAAATCCTAAGGGCCGTCAAGCTCGACTAGACACAACATCATACCAAAAAAATAAAAATATAGACACTATGGATCGACCCAAGGATAAACCATTTTGCCGCTTTAAAGATGCCACTTAAGATGAAAATCCTCCACACTTAACAAGCCATAAAATGCATAGGGAATATGATAATATTAAATGCAGAAAATAAATACTCCCCCTTAATTAATTCTCCCCCGTTATCCACTAATGTATACCTAAGAAGATTGTGCAACTCCCCCTAAATTAGATCTCCTAAACTAAAGGTTTAGATACCATTTCTCCCCCTTTTTGTTCAGGAATAGACAAAGGTTAAAGAATTATAAACTAACTTACTTCTCCCTCTTATTTAAAGCAAATACTATTTCTCCCTCTAAAGTCTAAAAAAGGGATATGAATTAAGAAGAAACAAGATAAATATGTAATGGTGCACAAACAAGAACAAGAAAATATATGGCAACAATAAAATGCAACTAATCCACACAATAACAAAATATACTATTTATGATGTGATAACAAAAAATGATACAGACTAAATAATATTAAACATAAGCATGGAATATCAACTAAAATTCGCAACAATATAGATACTAATTATGACATCAAAACATATATGGACTAGCAAGTGAGGCAAAGACTCAAAAATGAAAATACCACATATATACACACAATGAATATCACTACGCACACACACATATACATAGGTATAAACACCACACACGACACAAAATACAATAAGCTTTTCACACTTGTATGGCAAAAATGTGTCCAAATACATGTGGTAAATGGAAGTGAAAGGGTGTAAACTAGAGACTAAAAGAATATACACCCAATCACTTAAAACATGTTCACGGAGTTCTCATTTGATTGCAAAAAATTTTTGCATTTAGATATAGCCTCATGTGATAATATAGATTGAACTCAATGAAAAAAAATACACAATGTACACAAGCCTAGAATTTTGATGATTATATAAACTAATAGAGTCATGACAATATAGCGCAAGTAGGATACAAAGTCATTGTGCAAAGTCAATGATATTCCATCCAAACTCCCTCAAATATAATATTTTATTTTCTTTTCTTTTGATAGAAGTATCAAACTAAACAAACGAGACCTTGGCTATATTTTTCTTTGAATGCCATATTTTTCTTTTAGGCGTTTGGACCAAGTATTTCTTTTTGGTCCATTGCAAATGGTGGCTTAATCGCAAAGGATAATTGTTCCTTTCGTAACCCTTCCCCGTGCACTAGCATATATCATTTTTTTTAACACACAATAATCTACCATGTAGTGGTTATAACATGCACAAATCCTCCTAAGTCATAAAGTATGTAGATGACTAGATTTGCAGGAGAACATCTCACAAAGCTCAAATATACATGTAAAGTTAAATTTCAAATGAGCTCGTGCATGTGTGAAACGAGACATATAAAAATAGAATCCATTAAGCAACACAAAATTCAACTACTCCATGCAAGCAAGACAAATAACATTTTAAGAATTGAAGATCTTAACCAAAAGTTCTAGCCACATGGAAGCGTAAAGGAAAAGGATTCAAATACAAGTATATGCCACAAAAAAATGTGTCAAACTACAAACACACAAAAAAAAAATCTTTTTGAGTTTTTCACCAAACACAAAAATTAACTCAAAAGACAAATAAAAATCATTTTGTATTTTTCATTTAATACCCAAAATTGTAAAAGATAAATAGGTCATAATTCTAGCAAAGCATATTTAATGAAGCATGGACTAGAAAATGACAAACAAGCATACGACTAGAAAGAATACATGACATGTAGCACAAAATCCAGAGTATACAAGCATGCAAGCCATTACTCATAGGATATAGCAAGTGAAGAGTCGTGAGCAAGCATGCTAGAACCATCAAAAATTGGAAATTTTGAAAAATACATATTTTTCAAAAATAAATTCCTAAAAATTAGGATCACACAATATTTTAGTGTAACCCGCTCTGATACCACTTATTGGAACGTAAGATCCCTGAAAATACAAATTTTAAAAATCTTCTTCAATGGGATGGTATAAAAAGGGAATTTTCAAATTTTAAACTACTTTCAAAAATAACCAAATTTTAATTTCTTTAACATTAAAATAGTATTAAACTAAAAAATACTTGAAATTTAATTAAACAAGAATTACTTCAATTCAAGTTCTAAATGTGGCCAAACAAAACAAACATGAATTTAGCCAAATTAATTAAGTCCAATCTTGAATTAAATAAAATTACCCAAATATTAATTTGCACTAAATTAAACTTTAGTGTGATTAAAACAAAATTTTATCTTGACTAACCTAAGAAAGCATCTATGATGATTTTTGCAAGATAAAAATAAGCACAGTCACACTACACAAAGTTGTACGAGGAAAATCCAAATGGGAAAAACCTCGAACGGCCCTTTCCTAACAAATCCAGTAGGTTCAGTATGGTTATAAAGACAATGACAAGAAGACTTACAACACTCGACTCGACTCCTTCAAGCCCCCCGACGCTTCCCTCTCTCTTCAACCTCTGCCTTGTAGATAACTCTCTAGTCTACCGAAATCTCGGTCTCCATCAACGGAGGCATAGTAATGGTCAACCACACATGGTGCCTTTCACCATGTGAGAAAGCCGCAGCACAAACCAATCTTCCTTTTGGGGTAGTGAAGAAACCTAAACAATCTCCTTCAAATAATTGAGAAGAAAATAGGTGCCAAACAAAACTCGCCAAGAAAAAGAAAAAAAAAATATATATATATATATATATATATGGAAGAACTTGGATATAAATGCAAACATATTTTGAGTGTAAAGTGTGTTTTGGTAAAGATTAAATCATGAGAATCAAACACAAAGTTGGAAATTTTTCTCTCAAAAATGTCACTCTCTTTTTCTCTTGAAGGGAATGTAAAAGTTACCAGAAAAAATATTTCCCGCACTTATTTAATCCGAAAAAAGAAGAGGGAAAACAAGTGGGAAGTTTTTCAAAAAAACTGTCTGGTCGTTCGAATGAGCTCGTTCGACCAGGTTCATTCGAACGACTTTTCGAACGATATTTCAGATAACAATGCCCCAAACTCGTTTGAAGTTCGTTCAAAGTCTCGTTCGAACAAATTCATTTGAATGACTTTTCTAACGATAATTCAGAGACAATAAGTCAAAGTCGTTGGAAAACTCGTTATACTTCTCGTTCGAACGACAATCTCGTTCGAACGAAAATTCTAAAAAATTTATTTTTCACTTTTAAGCCCAAAAACCTTTGAAAAAGTTCTAAAGAGATTTTCTGAATATAAAAGTTCATAAAAAGTATTTTATGAAATACGCCCAATACTATTTTCCAAGATCCTACATAAATATAAAAAGCATTCATACCATTGGAGACTTGGAATCCTCAAATGTTGATGACGTGAAACATGTGGCACAAAACCCGGCAAGGATGAAACTATAAATATGGGCAGCTATGTCTTCAACCTCTTCAAACGTCATAGGCTTGATAGGAACAAACTTCTATCCTATGACTCAAATGGTTTTGTCCGGAATTAAGCCAAACCTACATATGGATTCAATTGGAAATACGTGTCCTTACAACTACCGACACTTATGCTTTGTTATCAGTTTTAAGGGAGTCTTCTAGTGATACTGAGACTCCGCGTTCTCCATCAGGGATTAGCTCTGTTACCATACCTCTTCCATATGGACAGAATGTACGTCTTGCTGCTGTAAGTCTTTATTTATTCGGGACTTTTATATGCACAATTTTCTTCTCTTTTCGTCATTAACCTGGTTACTATTTGTTTCTTCTACGATGCTTTCACAAGGTACTTATGCTGAGATGAGTGGCCCCTTGCCTCTTCCACTTCCTCGTGCTCCGTTCCGACGAGAGAGGAATTTTATGCTTATTTCCTCCATAGGCCTTTATACAGAGGTTCATTATTTCCTCCGGAGGCCTTTAAATCTTTGATAGTCATGATTTACAGTTATCTTGATAAGTGTTATATATTTTTTTCTTTGCAGATTTCATAAGTGCATCCTACTAGCACCAGGGTCCTTTCTGTTACCTCGCATTATGTTCAAGTATTTCTCTCATTTCCTTTAAGTGGATTGTTTCACTGTTTTCTTTTCTCTTAAACTCATTTCTCATGTGTTCTCTATTTATTTATGGTTGCAAAGGATTGTGCCTTCCAATTTTTCCACCTTATCTCTCGATATTTCAGCAGGAAGAACTTCTGAAGATGAGTCCCCTGCTTCCTCATTCTTAGAGGTCTGCTTATTCTCTCCCCTCCCCCCCCCCTCCATTTTTTATTGCTTTTCCTTCGATGTTTATCTTTGTGGTTTGTACTTTCTTTACAATTTGTCAATTCCATCCCTCGAGGCCCTGTACCTCTTGGCCTCTCTTCCACCGGAGGGAGCCTTCCTTTTTCTGGGATTACTACCCTAGGGTTACCTCCCTTAGGGAGGATTTCTATCCCCATGGCCTGCATCTCTATAGATGATAGGCCTTTAATCTAGCCTATTCCTCACGAGATGGTATTTACTGTAGCCTCCACTGTTGAGCCTATTTCGTAGGTTTCTTCTTTTCATTAGGTAACGGTAGATTCTTCTCCCATAGTTCTGATAGTGGAATTTTATAATGCCTTTATGATAAGTAGATTACTACCGCAACCCCTAATGCGCCGACGGTTACCTTCCACGTTTCTTTTTTTGATGGGGCCCATGTGATCTATTGACCTTTTGCTTGTTGTTTCTCTGGCTAGCTTGTACGAACGAGCCATTTTTTTCTTTCTCTCGGCTGGCTCATGACACCACTTCATCAATGCCTCCTGCTACTATTTATCCAGCAGCCCCTACTTTAGGTGAGTCACCCTACCCTACTGCTTCTAGCGAGGGTCCTGTCATAGTTCCTCTCTTGGTAACTATTTTCGTTATGGATCTTTAGACTTTTATATATGCTTGTTATCGTAAGTTAAGTGATTTTCTAAACCTTGACTCTTTCTCTTTATTTACAGGATAGTTTTGTATAGATTGCTTTATCTGTCATGCCCGTAACAAGTGTTGTGGAGGTAGCACCCACAACATCCCCCTTGACTATTAGAAGGGTAATTTCTCAGGTATCGTGTAGTTCTTGTATGAGATTAGTCATTTCTATGCCCCTTTTTTTAGCTTGTATTATTTTCAAATTTTGTTACTAGGTGAGCATAGCTGAGGTCCCCTTATAAGCGGGACCTGTTACGAGTTCTCCCCCCGTCGCTGCGGAGTTTTTGACTAGTGCCTCGGATGAAGCTATCCATGTAAATACTTGGTTTTCTTATACTCTTTTATTTTAAATTTTCTTATACTGTGCAAATGTTTTCTAACACTTACTTGTTTCCTTGTTCTCAGACTAGTGTTAAAATTGTTCCGGTGATTGTAGAACATATTGGGGAGGTAGTTGCAAAGGAGTTATTATAATTTCATACCTTCCTATACATTCTACTTCTCCCTTTTTTCTTCTTGCTTTTACTGCACAAGTAGACTCCCATAACCCTTGTTTCATTGATTCCAGGCTAGTGAGTTCGTTGCTTCGTTAACTGTGGAGCATATTAGAGAGGTTGCTGCAAGAGAGGTATTGCACTGTCATACATTTCTCTCTTTTCTACTCCTTCTTTATCTTCTTGCGTTTACTGTGAAAGTATGCTTAACTTCACCCTTGTTTCATTATCTCTAGGTTAGCGAGGCAGTTCCGATAACTATGGATCACCTTGGAGAGATATACGCGAGAGAGGTATTGCGCTATCATACCTTATGTCCTTATCTATTTCTCATTTTTCTTCTTTCTTTTACTGTGCAAGTAATCTCACCTTCACCCTTGTTTCATTATTTTCACGTTAGTGTGTCAGTTGCTCCTGTAACTATGGAGCAGGTAGAGAGTAATGTGTTGCGCACTCATCAGGTATTTGACAGTCATACCCAAGTTACTAGTAACCATTTAGTTTCATAAACTTCTTTTTTCTAATTTGTAAATCGTAATGCTATTGCTCGTTGCTATTTTTTATGCTTAGCCCATCATCCCCCATCTGGTTGATTCCCTTCACCTAGTTGGCAGCATACTCACCTCCTTGATCTTTAGGGTAAGCTTTCTATCATAGACCTTTTCAGAGTCTGAGAATAGTTATCCTTTGCTTTATTTTCTCTCTTGACGTTATCATGATTATCTATTTTCAGTATCCCATTGGTGGGTCTATCTGGGTAGCTGACGAGGGGGATCAGAGTTCTAAGGCAACCCTACAGCTGGTGATGCTGATTCTAGTGGGGTGTCTTCTTTCCTCCCTTTCGATATAGACGGAGGCTCCTGCGGCTTTCATGAGCATAATGTGGCACGAGGAGCGGCCCGGGAAGTTTAAGACACATGAGCGCCAAATCTTAGATTTGATTTTGGAGCATCACCCTAAGCCATTCACATCTCAGAGTGTTCTTCATATTTATAGCCTCACAGTGTTCAACCTGAAAGCCCTTGCTAGTCATATTTTTTATTTCTTGGCTACTCATCCTCTATGTTGACCAGCGCCTCCACATTACTACTCTTGGATGCTCTCCATGATCTGCAGTAGTTTAACTATTTCCAGCTAGGTTGGCTTGATTCTGTAATCGGTCATTTTTTGGGCATTCCTTTTCAAAAGATGGTGAGGCTTCACACATCTAGGCAGTCTAGGACCGAGTTCGGGGTCAGATTTCATCGCTTCAGTCTCGACTTTACAGATGTGAGTCTGGTAACCAGGAGGATGAGGCCAAGTTGGCTAGTTTGGAGGAGTAGTTTGTACGAGAGGCTCATCCATCATATGTTGGCACCCTCACCCGCGACGATTTGTTTTTTGTTATCTCTAGTGGTTAGGCTATTTCTTGCCTTGTACTATTTTTTTTTACTTCACATGTAAAAAAACTAGTCATTTATAAATGAGAAACACTATTTTACTTCCCTTGTGCTCTTTTCTTTTTCTTTGCATATATCTATACTTTTGGCATCTATATACTATAACTTAATTTTTTGTGAACATTTAGTCAATTTAGGTTCCCCCGTATACTGTGGGGTACTTGCATTAATCTGAACAAGTCCTATACATATATTTTTTAGCGCAATCCCATATGACTGCGGAATATTTGTAAGTTATCTAGGCAAGTTACTATTTTGGAGCTGCCCCCTCTGTCTGTGGAGGTACTCTTACATATTATTATATGTGTTCATAAGGAATGTCTTGGAGGGGGGTGACCCCCTCTCCTTCTTTTAGGTTATGTTTCAAAAGAATCTTTATAAATGAAATAAGTAAATGGTAACTGATTCTTTTTTTAACTAAAATAGCCCCTAGTCTACGGGGTCCTTGTTCTACATTTTTCTTAAGAGGTTTCATAGTCTTAAAAAATTAGAGAGGGGGGATTGACCCTCTTCTCTACATTTCTACTGAACTGGCCAAGTAAAGCGTCTCTTTGAGAACAGAGGTTAGAACTTGTTCTCTAGGCTATAAATCTTGTTGTAAGAACATAATGACCTTTTATTATTATTACTTGGAGGATGTCCTCCTACTTATCTGGTGACAAGAATAAAACTATTTGTTTTTATGTTTGGAAGGATTTTGCTCAATATACTTTTCTCTTAGGATGGATATATCCCCCAAAGTGTAATGAGAAAAGTTCCTTTTTTTTCATGGATCTCTTCTAACCTAGTAGAGAGTATTTATAAAAACAATACTCTAGTGGGTCTACCTCATACAGTAGGTAAGTAATCAAAACAAGAATCAATCGTACAATGATTAAAAAGTGTTGATATTCATTTCTTTTCTGTTGTGTATTGTTTACAAGATGGTGTTGCTCTATCATTTTTACGAAAAGAACTTTTACAGTGTAAGAGCAAGCTGCTTCAATTTCTATTACAGAATTGAATTTTAACAAAATTAGGCATAGTACCTCTTCAAACACTTGCAATTAATGGATTGAAAGCGGTCGCTCTCTGGCTATGAAATCTAGCAAAACCCTGACTTGCCTAGCCCTCTTACCACGAAGGGTCCCTCCCAATTGGGTTTGAACTTTGACACTAAGATGCTGTGGAGGTGATGAGTGGATGCACGAAGGACCAAGTCTCCCTTCGGAAAAGCTCTGGGCTTGAATAGGTTCTCATAAGCTCTGGACAGCTGCTGGGTGAAGACTTTAAAGTTATCTTTTGACTTATCTCTATTCTCATCCAAGGCTTCCAACTTCACATGTCACGGATCAGGGATGAGTCTGTTGCTTAGAGCGACCCTTACTGAGAGTACCGCCAACTCCATTGGTAGGACAGCTTCAGTCCCATACACGAGTGAGAATGGTGTAAACCTGATCGACTTTTTCTTTGAAGTGCGGTCTGCCTATAGTACTAGGGGTAGATTCTCATCCCAAGCCCTCGGCATATCCTCTATAATCTTCTTCAAGATATCAATCAGTTATTATTGGTGGCCTCCGCTTGTCCATTCCCCTTAGGGTGATATAGTCAAGATGTTGTGCACAATCTTATATTTGCTCGTGAGAAGTGCCATCTCCTTGCAGATGAATTATTTCCCATTATCTATGAGAACCACCTTAGGTAGTCACTCTTCTTAGAGGAATGGCCTTTGCCCATTTGGTATGCAATTCCGTAGCCATAATAATGAAGGCTTTTTCATGAGAGGCTGGGCAAATTTTTCTAACCAGGTCAAATGCTCATATGTGGAAAGGGTAGGGAGCGACTAGGCTTTGCAAACTGACAGAAGGGGCATGCACTATATTTCCATGTACTTGGAAAGCTCTATACTTATTCACATAACCAATGGATTCAGCCTCCATGGTCGACTAGTAATACCCCAGTGTCATTAGTTGATCATATAGTTTGGCACCTCCCATGTGGGAGGGCTCATGAGCTTCATTCAACACTCTACCTGTATCTTCTTTGGCTATGCATTTTAGCGCCTTCTCGTTGTATCCTTTCCAATAGATCTCTCCTTCTACCAAGTAAAAATGGGTAACTCACTTTCAAAGATAAATTTCATCTGCTATCTTCGTGGGTAACTCACTGTCTTTCAGATATGCTATATATGGTTACCTCCGATCTTCAAAAAACTCCACAACATTAGCTTCTATTGGCTGGACAAAATGGGTTTGGCACTTTAAATGGACTTATTACAGACGACTAGACTCTGTGATCATGGTGGTCTAATAGTAGTCCCCTCGCTGCAACCGACGATAAAGAGGGATATCAGTATCCCCATAATGCTTTTCATGCTTTGCCATCAACCTCTCTGTAGCTTCCTTTTCTCCAACACACCTTGCTAAGAACCCCCGGGGTCTCTTAAAGTAATGTGCTCCTTACAGCAGGTAGTAGTTAGCCGATTCTAGCATCTTTATTATTCCCTCACTCATTTCTAGTTGCTTCACAACTAGGTACCTCTAATCTTCCGGCTCATTATTTGGAAACAAGGACTTCACTGTGGTAGGCATTGTTCTTCACCGTACTGTGATTGTCGCTTTTAGCTCATCCATGTCTAACTTTTGGGCTATTATAGCTAGCCCATCAAGCTACCATTTCATTTCTTGTGCATGTCACTCAACGGTCACTTCGAGGAACTATTCCAATAACTTTTGGATGATGTATATGTAAGGTTCCAAGTTAGCATGTTTGAGGGAGAACTCCCCTTTAACCTATATCACCACCTGGTTAGAGTCCCCCCGTATGTAAAATACTCTGACACCCCTTCGGAGTGCTTCTAACATACCCAAAATGAGAACTTGATACTCAGCCTCATTGTTTGAGCATTTGAAGTATAGCTTTAAGGAGGGGTGATCTTTTCATTACTATTCGAGAGTATAATGCCCACACCTCCTATTCCTTGAGCACTAAAGCCATCAAACTCCATTTACCACTTCTCCATTTCTTCTTCCACGTATGCTTGGAAATTCTCCCCAAGTAACTTTTCACTAGGGGCTCAAAATTCTCGCTTGGGAAGTGGACCAACAGATCCACTACCGCTTAAATTGTGATGGCTTTGGGCTCTATACACTTCAGATTGTACTTTTACAAAATTAAGAACCATCTCTCTACTCGTCCTAACAGGTTTGTTCATGCCAGGAGGTACGTAATAGGGTCACACTTAGTGACTATATAGATTATGAAGGCTAATAAGTAGTGTCTCAACTTTTGACCCACAAAGACTAGGGCAAGTTATTATCTCTCCACATTGTTATATCTATATTTTGTTCCTGAAATCACCCCTGACAGGTAATACACTGGCTTCTCTACCCCTCCATTTCTTGAGCTAGTAATGCTTTTTTGGACCTTTCTATTGAAGTGAGGTAGAGCGGCAATGGTGCCCCATCTTTCGGTGGGATTATCATGGATGGAGAGGCTAAAATTTCTTTTATTTTTCAAAGGCCTTCTTCTATTCATTTCCCTAGGTCCACTTGACTTTGTTTTTCAAAACGGGGCTGAATGGGTGGGTCACCTCCAGTAACGCAAGTATGAACCTTCTTAGGCAAGACACCTTCCCTAAGAAGCTCTTGAGCTAACACTAACTCTTCGGGGGTTACATCATCATGATGGCTTTCTTCTTTTCTGCATCAACCTTCACCCCTTGCCTATTCACAACAAATCCAAAAAAATCCTCGCTACGACCCCGAAGTCACATTTAGAGGGGTTCATACGCATCTTATACATATGGCATCTCTCAAACTCTCTCCATAAGTCTAGTATATAATTTCTTCTCTTTTGGACTTCACCACCAGATCAACCATATATAATTCTAGTATATCATGAAATAGATAATGGAAGATTTCCATCATGGTCCTCTGATAGGTGGCCAGCGTTCTTTAATCCAAATGACATGACTGTATAGTAAAAGTTTCCCAATGGCGTACGAAAGGCAATCTTCTCTGTGTCCGCCAGGTCCATCTTAATCTGATTGTAGACGACATACCCATCCATAAAACTAGACATCTCATGGATTGTGGCAGTGTCAACTAAGCTATCTATACTGGTTAGGGTAAACTCATCCTTGAGACATGCCCGATTTAAGTCACGAAAGTCCTCATAAATTTGAATTTAACTATTATCCTTCTTTACCACAGGTACAATGCTGGAGAGACACATAGGATGCTGAATAGGTTCCCGTCGTAAATAGTTTCTTTACTTCTGATTTTATTTTTAGGCCGAGGTCAGCTTTTTACGTACGGGTTGCTTGCCATATTGGAAGAGCATTGGGAAGAACATTTAATTTGAGGGAGCTCACTTATGGATCTATCCCTGGCATCTCCATGTATTTCCACGCAAATACATCAGTGAACACTTTATGCAAGTTAATGATGTCTCCCTTTTGCTTTGGGTTAAGACTCTTAGCAATTAGAATGGGTCTACTTTCACCCCCTTCTACTCCCAGGTAGATTTTCTCTAACTCTTGAAGCTGCACCTTGGGTTCATCTTGCATGCACTCCGGAGCCTCTTCTAGTTCCTCAATATTTTTGATGATGTGGGACTCATCCACCACAAAGAAATCCGATGTCGGGTCGGCGCTCTCATCCCAGAACATCTTCCGTGTAGACCGTTATAAATGGTATATGACTTTTCCATACGGTAGTACCACCTTTTTACAAGTTAGAGGAGTCTTGTCTACCTCCTCTACCTTCCTCTTTCCTTTTGCTATGTGGGGGATCACCCTCTCCCCCAAACGATCATGGACGGACTTCTTTGGCTGGGCACCTCCTCCAACCACTTGCCTTCCCTATAACTTTCTTGCATAACTCTTATTTTCTTCTTCGAATTATGTGTAAAATTATGCATCCATGGGGTGAGCCTCCTCAACATAGAATGGCTTCTGTATGGCTTTGATTTTGCTATATGTTCCTCGAACGTTGGCTTTTAAACATTAATGGTAGGTGGAGGGTACTATGTCATGGGTATGCATCCATACCCTTCCAATGAGTAACTAGTAGCTGGTATTAACATTGATGATGTGGAATTTGATGTGGGACGTGAAATTGTCCAACATGGAACCCACATTCACATAGCCAAGGGATTGCATGCCGACTCTGTGAAATTCTGAAATCACTAGCGGCATAGTTATTATCTTCTCTTAATCAATCCTCGTTTCATATAACATAATAATTGGCATAATATTAATAGATTCTCCTCCGTCCATCAATGCCATGGGGAAGGAGATTTTGTGGATTATAGTTATCACATATAGCAGGCGGTTGTGAAAATAGGGCACCTACCTTCCTCAAAGAAGACCACTTCAGAAGTGTATCTTTTTATAAGCCTCCCAATTAGTTGTAACACCCCATATTTTTGACAATTTAAATAATTATGTGATTAATTATTATTATTATGGGAATAAGTAGGCGATTAATTATTGTTGTTGGATTAATTAAATTAAAATGTGAGAAATTAATGTGTTATTAATCCGAATTAAAATAATTATTAAGTAGTGTGCCAAGGGTTAATACTTATTGTTGGGAATTATTGAATATTACAGTGTGATATGTAATATGGAATTTTAACATTTGATAAATTGTCGGAAGTGAGAAATACGGCAGTTTGGTAATTTAAGTATGGCACACGTGTAAGTCGTGTCGGGACTAATTGAATAGAATAAAAAGAGAAATTATTTTTTATTAACTCGTATCGTCATTTCGAGTGCGCCGTTGAGTTCGAAAGGGTCGACAAAGTCAAAATAATATACCCGGGTGTTTAGTTTGGGTTTTGGGGCAATTTTAGGCCTAACCGGCGTCACGAGAGGGCATTATGGTAAATTGTATTTTTGGGTGGAATTAATGGACGAAAATTAAAGAATTATTTTTATCAGCCTAAAGAAGTCCATTAGGGTTGAGATTTGGAAAAGAAAAGAACGGCCATAGAAACTGTGGGGGAGAACCAAAACCCAAGAAGGACGGCCAAATCATCCTCACCTTGCATAACCGTGACCACCAACGCGTAGATCGAGAAGAGAGGAACGCGTATATACCAACATCACCAATGGATCAGACCGTCATATTCAAGGAAATTGTTTATTACTTTCTTTCTTTAGCAATAATCATACTCATGTTAGTGTAGGTGAATTCAATCCTTGATTTACATGTTAATTGGGTGAAAAATGGAGGTTCAATGATGATTAGAGGTTGGGGTAATTAGTTGTTAATATTTTGTCATGAATGTAGAGGATGAACTACAAAATTGAATTATATATTGGCGAACGAATCTGGGTTGATTAGGTTCTTTAATTGAAAATTTGGAAACTAGGGTTCATATGAATTGATTTGGGGATTTTATATAATTATGATGATTTATGACGAATTAATGATCCTAGGAGGATAGGAATGATTTATAACCTATTAAGGTTGATGGGTATTGATGATGAGGCATTGGGTGATGAATCTTAGAGGTTTCTAGGTTCATAAATGGTGGAAAAACGCAGAATTCTGGGAAAGAAGACAAACAGTGACATCTCGCACGATCTCGCGCGAAGTCGTTCGAGCGAGATGGCATCTCGCGCGAAGTTGCTCGAACGACACGTGAAAGTCGTTCAAATGACAACCCTTCTGGTTCGATCGACAAAGGCAATTTTTTGGAATTTTCTCAAAGTCCAGTTTTGAGTTTGCCGATTTATTGGAGTGAGAGAAATTGCCAAATAGTAAATTCAAAAAGGACAAAATTTCGGGAGAAGTATAGGAGAATTAATACTTTAATTATTTCGATATAGAGAGAATGTACCTTGGAGATTATTAGAGAGATAGTAATCTAAATAATTATATTATACGTAGTGATGAGGTTAAAATACGTATGAGGAGTATGTATGTAGGTTGGAGAAATACCAATAAATTATAATAGGATGTGTGTATGCCTATTATGTGATATTATTGTAAAGATCACTAATGGGTGATAACCCGGGGGAGCAAGAACCTTATAATTAAGCGCATTAATGAGTGATAACTCGGGGGGTGCAGAAACTCTATTGTTAAGTGTACTAATGGGTGATAACCCGGGGGTACAAGGATGACTCATGTTAGGCGCACTAATGGGTGATAACTCGGGGGTGCTGGATTATTATTGATAGGCGCATTAATGGGTGCTAACCCGAGCATGCAAGATTCTATTATTAGGCGCACTAATGGGTGATAACTCGGGGGTGCGTAATTGTTAATGACAGGTGCATTAATGGGTGCTAACCCGAGGATGCAGGATGTTCTGGATAGGTGCACTAATGGATCTTAGCCCGGGGGTACAGGATTAGTGTGTGTGTGTGTGTGTCTATATATATATATATATATATATATATATATATGAACTTGTGAATATTGCTACTGTGTGAAATTAGTAGACTTGGTAATAATAATAATCATTACATTGCACCAAGTGGTCTTAACCTCAGGGTGAAGGATTAGTGTATATATATAGGGATGATGAGACTATATATATGTATGAGTGTACTTGCGTAACTTTCTACTTTGTGAAACTAGTAGATAAAATGGAAATGAGAAATAAAATAATCTTAGTGAATAAAAGGTTAACCATTCAAATGGTGAATAATGAAACTTAGTATGTGAGATAAACTATCTGATTAGCGTATTGTATGGGCGATACGGGAATACTACTAGTGAGCATAGTTAGTATTAGTATGGTTTCTGACTAGTTAGACTGGGAGGTATAACTAGGGGGAGATTAGATGTACGTTAAGCGTGCACAATAGACGAGAGGTGAGAAACTCATGTAAGAGTTCGATAACTAACATGCATCTAAGACTTGTTTTAAGAACCAGTTTTAAATACTTGCTAAATCAGTTTTACACATCGGGCTCTGACCTGTTTCTTATATCTCTTCTCTCTTTTGCTATATATATGTATTATATCAGGTGCTCAGCCACAAGGGTACTATATTTAGAGATTTGGGTTGTTTGACGTGCTGTAGTTGTTGTGGAAGTTGTAGGTCCTTGTAGTAGACGCATCTATCCTTTCCATTCAGTTTCATCTAGACTTCTTATTTAGGGCATATGTCGCCTACTTCTAGTTCTTCATCAGAGATATTGTATTCAGTTTATTTTATGGTTTGGAGTTTTGAATTGGGAGGTTTTACCCAATCTTATTTATTTCAGTAGTTGATTCATGTTCAACATTTATTATATTCCTATGTGGGGTGAATGGTTTATATTTTAAGATGGAAAGAAATGGATTTACTTGGTTTTACTAAAACTGGAAATGTTTTGACACCTAGCTTAATTTTATATTAGGTGATTAATATGTTAAAAAGTTTTTCGACGGTGATGCTAAGAATGAACCAATTGAATATCCTATTTTGAATTGGTAGAGGACTGATCACCCTATATTTAATTGGGCGGGGTGTCATAGGTGGTATTAGAGCATCAGGTTCTAGTGTCCTTAGGATCTGTGCGGCTTATTACGTTTAAGCGCATCGTTCTTTGATGTATAGCCTTATGATAGGATTGTTGTGTTCCCTTACGTATGTGACTTACATTATCCTGCTACGAAATATAATAGATGTGGCTCATTATATGAAATTCTGTGTGATTTGAACACCCAACATTTTTGGACGACCAGCGAGGGCCATAAGAAGAACTGCGGGAGATGAAGCTCAACAGAAGACATAAGAGCAATCGGGAAAGAGTGATCGGGACAAAAATCACCATGAGGATTACTTAAGGTAGAGATAGAAAAATTGACACTCGAGAACTGCGGGTTCTCAGGACATTGTCATAGATAACGGTGGAGTGATTTCAGGACCATCTAGCATAGTCAATAAAGGGGAAATCAGAGGCACTCTTTTGAAACCCATCGGTGAAAATGCGGAGAAAAAAATGAGAAAATGTAACAGACCAGCGGAAGTAGAAAATACAAAAGTAATGGTGTAAAGTGGGGTGTGATGACACTCATAATTAAATTTGGAGTTAAAAGTTATAGCTCTTAGGAGCTTCATGTAGTGATTAGAGACAATCACCATACATGAAGAAGTGTGTTTGAAATTTAGAGATAAATTTGGGTACGATTTGACTGTGAGGTCTACCATTCGATGTGGTAACAAAGTGCGAGTGAAATTTTAATGTTTAGCACAATGGGTAAGATAGAAACCGATCGTGAGGGAAAGGTTAAATTACATATTGAACTTCGTACCTGGCAGAGGGGCATAAATTATCCAAAGGGTCCATAGTTGATAAATGACCCATGAGTAGAATACAAGCATGGATGAGAAATCCATCTAGGATGACTAATGTTATTGTCGTCAAAGTTATACGGTTGTTAGTGATTACAGTCTTACCATAAGAAGTGAGCAAACAGGGTTAGAGAATTCGTCTGAAGGGCAGAACTGAACATAACAGTGTTAGTGAAACACCACCTGGGAGTCTACCCAATAGGGAATTCGTTTAGGTGATTTTAATTGATTAACTTCCTACAAAGAGGCAATGAAGTCAGTCCGGGCCGTGGAGGCCAACCATTGTTTCGAAAGACCAGCGTAGCCACTAAGTTAAGACTACTCAGTCCGGGAGAAGGAAATTTCAAAATGGTCAGTGGGACCAGTGACGGGGAAATGGTTTATGAAGGTTTCCTTATGTGAAGGAAATAGAACTACAAGTGTTGAAGGTGTCCAAAATTGAGAAGTGAGACCGAAAAGATTAGAAATGGTAAATCGTGCCAGTTAGGCATAACAACTGGAGGAGTGAGACTTCTAGCGAAGGAATTTGGGGTCAAGACAATTAGGCCCAGAAAATTTATAACCCGAGAGTGATGGGTTCAGGCTGGACCAGTAGAGTCCTCGTTAATAGTAGCATATAGTATGTCAGGGTCTTCGGGGTTCAGGATGTAAACGGGAGTTCAATAAAGCTATAATTGAGGCCTAGAGAGTTTGGGCCAATGTTTCAATAATGGGAGTGAAACTCACATAATGGAATAAATTTCCATGATGAGAGAGGACGACTATAGGATGAAATCCTAGGATGTATGACGATTGCAGATGTTCATGGGTCGTGATGGCAGCCAAATGCTGAGACCCTGTGATTTGGCGAGATTGGCGAGGTTTTACTTCTTCCTTGTTAGTAAAGGATAGATTCTAGTGACATGGGTGTGCCACAACTTTTATGTAAATTGGAAACCCTAAACTTCGCGTGCGGGTCGAGTTTACTAGGAACGTTAGTTTAAAAGTCTTGTTACAAACGTATTTCTCGTTGTTAGCAGGGTATTTTGATGATTACCTGTGAGTGAACTGGGTGGGCCCTGAGAATATGTTTTGTTGTTATAATTTACTAGTGTATTGAGTCAGCTTTAGTAGAGTTTATTATGGTAATGTGTAGTGATTAATTACCATCCGGTTAAACGATAGTAAAAATGTAGTGTTATGACTATCGTGTCGGATACTCCGGGAGGAGTGATCTTAGTTTTGTGCGGCGCAACCTGAAATAGGGGCCCAGATATGAGTATATATGAAACGTTCATGGTATTATAGACCTCAGCGAGTATAGTGTCTAATTATATGTGATTCCCGAGCATAGGAATTTATTCTTCTGTTAAGACTTAGAATACATTGTGTTCTTATCGAGCGGCGAAATATAGCTCGTTATATATTTATAGCGCTAAGTACTTAGGATAGTGAGGGCGCCATGCTTCATGTTACATTTTTAGGGACATGAGAGTGGACGACTAATATTTTATGTCACAATACATAGATTATGGGAAAGTACATACTATGTACTGAAGGCCTTACGAACCTCGACAACCGACTAGGTTAGATAGTAATGTATCGGGGGGTTCCTTGTTTGGATTTCGCTTTGCGAGACATCCCATGCATTAAACTAGCGAATGTCGGGAGTTGGAGAGAAGTTTAGTCGATAATACATAAGTTTTGTATGTGGGTTATTATACCTATAAAGGAATATAATTAAGAGTTGATAATTCCTTTATGACTTAAGGCCAATAGAGTCGCCTAGTCTCAGTATCATTTTGAATAGAGCAATGATACCATTTAAGGATTGATTAAGTTTTGACTAGTGGGGTGGTTGAGTGTACCCCTACCATATCAGTATACCGAGTGTGAAAGAATTGAGGTAAGAAAATTTATGTCATTTGTATAATGTTGCACGAGGCATGGGGTGTATGGGCGCCCTGGGTGATTGAATCAAACGGTGGATTATGATTATCTTATGAATTCGATAACATGTAGTCGGGTAAGCCGAAGATTACTCCGTAAGATTTGTTAGAGACTTAGGTTTCAAAATGAATTGATATTTTTGGAGCAGGAAAAGAGACTTGTGTCACACGATACGACAAAGTCACATGTATCACGATTATAAGTACATTCAAGAGAGTATAAAATGTATCAGGATACAAATAACAGTGGTAATGGGTTTAATATAGAGTAACCGTCAAAGTTAGTTATGCTGTGGGTCAGCTGACTGTTAGAAAAAGGGCGAACAATTCGAAACCAGTAGGGGCTCCTTTCACTAGAGAATGGAAGAGTATACCCAAGTATCTTCTCACGTAGCGGAGATAGAAAGATTATAGGTACTAAGATGCGATTGACTACGGCCTAATACCCACAGAGGGATGGGCAGGACAAGCGGTCTAATCGGATGCGGGAGAGAAAATTTTATCTGGACCCTGAGAAATTAGGGGAAGACGGGAGGCAGTACCTTCCACTAGTGGAGTTTGTGTCCAAATAACTCCTATAAGTTCACGTTCGGGCAGACTGCCAGTAGAAGTATGGCATAGTAAACTTTGTTATTATCTTACTTGAGAGTTAAAGGTGGGGGACCAGTTATGATTTCAAATGTCGAAGAAGGATCGATATTATCGTATATATTGTGTGTGACATATATATTACACAGCCAATTTACTTTTATGAACGACACGAGACGAATTCGTATGTATCTGAAAGGAGGATAAATCTACTAAGCTGCAAATAGTAGAAGACTAGATAGTGAATATCTAAAATATAGTAAGTAGTGAAACTTAAACTGTAAGGCTTGGGCAAGAGCCTATATGATAGGGTAACCTAGAGTTTAAAGCAAACACATGTGAAGTATTCATTATTAAGGGTATTCGATAGCGTACTATATGGGTGGTACGGAGTAGCTTAATTATGAGCGCCGGGATGCGATGCCCAATATTTTTACAGCGTTGTCTGTACCTGGTATACTTTTTCCGAATTTCGGGATGAAATTCCGTTGTAAGGGGGAAGTATGTAACACCCCGTGTTTTTGACGATTTAAATAATTATGTGATTAATTATTATTATGGGAATAAGTATGCGATTAATTATTGTTGTTGAATTAATTAAATTAAAATGTGAGAAATTAATTTGTTATTAATCCGGATTAAAATAATTATTAACTAGCGTGCCAAGGGTCAATACTTATTATTAAGAATTATTGGATATTACTGTGTGATATGCAATATGGAATTATAACATTTGATAAATTGTCGAAAGTGAGAAATACGGCAGTTTGGTAATTTAAGTCTGACACGCGTGTGAGTCGTGTCAGGACTAATTGAATAGAATAAAAAGAGAATTTTTTTTTATTAACTCGTATGGTCATTTCAAGTGCGCCGTTGAGTCCGGAAGGGTCGAGATAATCAAAATAGTATAACCGGGTGTTTAGTTTGGGTCCCGAGGCAATTTTACGATTAATCGGCGTCCCGAGAGGGCATTATGGTAAATTGTATTTTTGGGGGGAATTAATGGACGAAAATTAAGAATTATTTTTATCATCCTAAATAAGTCCATTAGGGTTGAGATTTGGAAAATAAAAGAACGGCCATAGAAACTGTGGGGGAGAACCAAAACCCAAGAAGGAAGGCCAAATCATCCTCACCATGCATAACCGTGACCACCAATGCATAGATCGAGAAGAGAGGAACGCGTATATACAACATCACCAATGGATCAGACCTTCATATTCAAGGCAAGTGTTTATTACTTTCTTTATTTAGCAATAATCATACTCATGTTAGTGTAGGTGAATTCAATCCTTGATTTACATGTTAATTGGGTGAAAATTGGAGGTTAAATGATGATTAGAGGTTGGGGTAATTAGTTGTTAATATTTTGTCATTAATGTAGAGGATGGACAACGAAATTGAATTATATATTGATAAACGAATCTGGGTTGATTAGGCTCTTTAATTGAAAATTTTGAAACTAGGGTTCATATGAATTGATTTGGGGATTTTATATAATTATGATTATTTATGATGAATTAATAATCCTAGGAGGTTAGGAATGATTTATAACCTGTTAGGTTAGATGGGTATTGATGATGAGGCATTGGGTGTTGAATCTTAGAGGTTTCTAGGTTCATAAATGGTAGAAAAACGCAGAATTCTGGGAAAGAAGACGAAAAGTGACATCTCACGCGATCTCGCGCGAAGTCGTTCGAGCGAGATGGCATCTCGCGTGAAGTCGCTCGAACGACACGTGGAAGTCGTTCAAACGACAACCCTTCTGGTTCGAGCGACAGAGGAAATTTTTGGGGATTTTCTCAAAGTCCAGTTTTGAGTTTTCCGATTTATTGGAGTGAGAGAAATTGCAAAATACTAAATTCAAATAGGACAGAATTTCGAGAAAAGTATGGGAGAATTAATACTTTAATTATTTCGGTATAGAGAGAATGTACCTTGGAGATTACAAGAGAGATAGTAATCTAAATATTTATACTATACGTAGTGATGAGGTTAAAATACGTATGAGGACTATGTATGTAGGTTGGAGAAATACCTATAAATTATAATAGGATGTGTGTATGCCTATTATGTGACATTATTGTTAAGATCACTAATGGGTGATAGCCCGGGGGTGCAAGAACCTTATAATTAAGCTCACTAATGAGTGATAACTCAGGGGTGCAGAAACTATATTGTTAAGTGTACTAATGGGTGATAACCCAGGGGTCCAAGGATGACTATTGTTAGGCACACTAATGGGTGATAACCCGGGGTGTTGGATTATTATTGATAGGCGCATTAATGGGTGCTAACCCGAGGATGCAAGATTCTATTGTTAGGCGCACTAATGGGTGATAACCCGAGGGTGCGGAATTGTTAATGATAAGTGCATTAATGGGTGATAACCCAGAGATGCAGGATGTTATGGATAGGGGCACTAATGGGTCTTAGTCCGAGGGTGCGGGATTAGTATATATATATGTATAGGGATGATGTGACTCTCTCTCTCTCTCTCTCTATATATATATATATATATATATATGAACTTGTGAATATTGCTACTGTGTGAAATTAGTAGACTTGGTAATAATAATAATCATTACATTGTCTTAACCTCAGGGTGCAGGATTAGTGTGTATATATAGGGATGATGAGACTATATATATGTATGAGTGTACTTGGGTAACTTTCCACTTTGTGAAACTACTAGATAAAATGGAAATGAGAAATAAAATAATCTTAGTGAATAAAACATTAACCATTCAAACGGTGAATAATGAAACTTAGTATGTGAGATAAACTATGTGATTAACATATTGTATGGGCGATATGGGAATACTACTAGTGAGCATAGTTAGTATTAGTATGGTTTTTGACTAGTTAGACTGGGAGGTATAACTAGGGGAGATTATATGTACGTTAGGCGTGCACAATAGACGAAAGGTGAGAAACTCGTGTGAGAGTTCGATAACTAACATGCGTATAAGACTTGTTTTAAGAACCAGTTTTAAATACTTGCTAAATCATTTTTACACATCGGGCTCTGACCCGTTTATTGTATATCTTATCTCTTTTGCCATATATATGTATTATATCAGGTGCTCAGCCACAGGGGTACCAGATTTAGAGATTTGGGTTATTTGATGTGATGCAACTGTTGTGGAAGTTGTAGGTCCTTATAGTAGATGCATCTATCCTTTCCATTCAGTTTTATCTAGACTTCTTATTTAGGGCATATGTCTCCTACTTCTAATTCTTCATCAGAGCAATTGTATTCAGTTTATTTTATGGTTTGGAGTTTTGAACTGGGAGGTTTTACCCAATCTTATTTATTTCTGTAGTTGATTCATGTTCAACACTTATTATATTCCTATGTGTGGTGAATGGTTTATATTTTAAGATGGAAAGAAATGGATTTACTTGGTTTTACTAAAATTGGAAATGTTTTAACACCTAGATTAATTTATATTAGGTGATTAATTTGTTAAAAAGTTTTTCGAAAGTGTTGCTAAGAGTGAACCAACTGAATATCCTGTTTTGAATTGGTAGAGGACTGATCACCCTATATTTAATTGGGCTAGGTGTCACAGGTGGTATTAGAGCATCAGGTTCTAGTGTCCTTAGTATCTGTGCGGCTTATTACATTTCAGCGCATTGTTCTTTGATGTATAGCCTTATGATAGGATTGTTGTGCTCCCTTACGTATGCGACTTACGTTATCCAGCAACGAATTATAGTAGATGTGACTCATTATACAAAATTCCATGTGATTAGAACACCCAACATTTTTGGATGACCAGCGAGTGCCGTAAGAAGAACTGCGGGAGATGAAGCTCAACAGAAGACATAAGAGCAATCGAAAAAGAGTGATCGGGACAAAAATCACCATGAGGATTACTTAAGGTAGAGATAGAGAAATCGTCACTTGGGAACTATGGGTTCCCAGGACACAGTCATAGATAATAGTGGAGTGATTTCTGGACCACCTAGCATAGTCGATAAAGGGGAAATCAGAGGGACTCTTTTGAAAACCCATCAGTGAAAATGCGGAGAAGAAAATGACAAAATGTAACAGACTAGTGGAAGTAGAAAATCTGAAGGCAATGGTGTAGAGTGGGGTGTGACGACAGTCATAATTAAATTTGGAGTTAAAAGCTATAGCTCTTAGGAGCATCATGTAGTGATTAGAGACAATCACCATACATGAAGAAGTGTGTTTGAAATTTAGAGAGAAATTTGAGTACGGTTTGACCATGAGGTCTTCCATTTGATGTGGTAACTAAATGCGAGTGAAATTTTGATGTTTAGCATAATGGGTAAGATAGAAACCGATCATGAGGGAAAGGTTAAATTGCATAATGAACTTCGTACCTGGAAGAAGGGCATAAATTATCCAAAGGGTCCATAGTTGAAAAAGGACCCGTGAGTAGAATACAAGCATGGATGAGAATTCTAGCTAGGATGACTAATGTTGATGTCATCAAAGTTATACGGTTGTTAGTGATTACAGTCTTACCAGAAGAAGTGAGCAAAGAGGGTTAGAGAATTCGTCTAAAGGGCGGAACAGAACCTAACGGTGTTAGTGAAAGACCACCTGAGAGGTTGCCCAATAGGGAACTCATTTAGGTGATTTTGACGGATTAACTTCCTACAAATAGGCGATGAAGTCAGTCCGGGCCACGGAGGCCAACCATAGTTTCGAAAGGCCAGCGTAGCCAGTAAGTTAAGACTACTCAGTTCGAGAGAAGGACATTTCAAAATGGTTAGTGGGACCAGTGACGGGGAAATGGTTTGTGAATGTTTCCTTATGTGAAAGACGTAGAACTACAAGTGTTGAAGGTGTCCAAAATTGAGAAGTGAGACCGAAAATATTAGAAATGGTAAATCTTGCTAGTTAGGCATAATAAGTGGAGGAGTGAGACTTCCAGTGAAGGAATTTGGGGTCAAGAGAATTAGGCCCAGGAAATTTATAACCCGAGAGTGATGGGTTCAGGCTGGACCAGTAGATTCCTCATTAATAGTAGCATACAGTATGTCAGGGTCTTCGGGGCCCGGGATGTAAACGGGAGTTCAATAAAGCTATAATTGAGGCCTAGAGAGTTTGGGCCAACGTTTCAATAATGGGCGCGAAACTCACATAATGGAATAAATTGTCCATGATGAGAGAGGACAACTATAGGATGAAATCCTAGGATATATGACGATTGCAGATGTTCATGGGTCGTGATGGCAGCCACGAGTTGAGACCTTGTGATTTGGCGAGACTGGCGAGGTTTTGCTTCTTCCTTGTGAGTAAAGGATAGATTCTAGTGACATGGGTGTGCCACAACTTTTATGTAAATTGGAAACCTTCGCGTGCGGGTCGAGTTTACTGGGAACGTTAGTTTTAACAGTCTTGTTACAAACGTATTTCTCGTTATTAGCAGGGCATTTTGATAATTGCCCGTGAGTGAACCGGGTGGGTCCTAAGAATATGTTTTGTTGTTATAATTTACTACTGCATTGAGTCAGCTTTAGTAGAGTTTATTATGGTAATGTGTAGTGATTAATTATCGTAGGGTTAAACGATAGTAAAAATGTAGTGTTACGACTGTCGTGTCGGATACTCCGGGAGGAGTGATCTTAGTTTTGTGCGGAGCCTCCTGAAATAGGGTTGGGCCCAGATATGAGTATATATGAAACTTTCATGGTATCAGCGAGTATAGTAACTAATTATATGTGATTCCTGAGCATAGGAATTTATTTGTCTGCTAAGACTTAGAATACATTGTGTTCTTATCGAGCGGAGAAATATAGCTCGTTATATATTTATAGCGCCAAGTACTTAGGATAGTGAGGGCGTCATGCTTCATGTTACATTTTTAGGGACATGAGAGTGGACGAGTAATCTTTTATGTCATAATACGCGGATTGTGGGAAAGTACATACTATATACTGAAGGCCTTACGAACCTCGACAACCGACTAGGTTAGATAGTAATGTATCGGGGGGTTCCTTCTTTGGATTTCGCTTTGCGATACATCCCACGCATGAAACTAGCGAATCTCGGGAGTTGGAGAGAATTTTGGTCGATAGTACATAAGTTTTGTATGTGGGTTATTATCCCTATAAAGGAATATAATTGAGAGTTGATAATTCTTTTATGACTTAAGTCCAATAGAGTCGCCTAGTCTCAGTATCATTCTGAATAGAGCAATGATACCATTGAAGGATTGATTAAGTTTTGACTAGTGGGGTGGTTGAGTGTACCCCTACCATATAAGTATACCGAGTGTGCAAGAATTGAGGTAAGAAAATTTATGTCATTTGTATAATGGTGCACGAGGCATGGGGTGTATGGGCGCCCTGGGTGGTTGAATCAAATGGTGGATTATGATTATCTTGAGAATTTGATAACATGTAGTCGGGTAAGCCGAAGATTACTCCGTAAGATTTGTTAGAGACTTACGTTTCAAAATGAACTGAGATTTTTGGAGCGGGAAAAGAGACTTGTGTCACATGATATGACAAAGTCACACGTATCATGATTATAAGTACATTCAAGAGATTATAAAATCTATCAGGATACAAATAATAGTGGTAATGAGTATAATATGGAGTAACCTTCAAAGTTAGTCTTGCAGTGGGTCAACTGACTGTTAGAAAAAGGGCGGACAATTCGAAACCTGTAGGGGATCCTTCCACTAGAGAATGGAAGAGTATCCCCATGGATCTTCTCATGTAGATGAGATAGTAAGATTATAGGTACTAAGATGCGATTGAGTACGGCCTAATACCCACAGAAGGATGGGCAGGACAAGCGGTCTAATCGGATGCGATAGAGAAAATTTTATGTGGAACTTGAGATATTAGGGGAAGACGGGAGGCAGTACCTTCCACTAGTGGAGTTTGTATCCAAATAACTCCTATAAGTTCACGTTCGGATAGAGTTCCAGTAGAAGTATGGCATAGTAAACTTTGTTATTATCCTACTTGAGAGTTAAAGGTGGGGGACTAGTTATGATTTCAAATGTCGGAGAAGGATCGATATTATCGTATATATTGTGTGTGACATATATATTGCACATCCAATTTACTTGTATGAACGATACGAGACGAAGTCATATGTATCTAAAAGGAGGATAAATCTACTAATCTGTAAATAGTAGAAGACTAGATAGTGAATATCTAAAATATAGTAAGTAGTGAAACTTAAACTGTAAGGCTTGGGCAAGAGCCTATATGATAGGGTAACCTAGAGTTTAAAGAAAACACATGTGAAGTATTCATTATTAAGGGTATTCGATAGCGTACTATATGGGTGGTACGGAGTAGCTTAACTATAAGCGTCGGGATGCGATGCGCAATATTTTTACAGCGTTGTTTGTACCTGGTATACTTTTTCCGAATTTCTGGACGAAATTCCGTTGTAGGCGGGAAGTATGTAACACCCCGTATTTTTGAAGATTTAAATAATTATGGGATTAATTATTATTATGGGAATAAGTATGTGATTAATTATTGTTGTTGGATTAATTAAATTAAAATGTGAGAAATTAATTTGTTATTAATCCGGATTAAAATAATTATTAACTAGTGTGCCAAGGATTAATACTTATTGTTGAGAATTATTGAATATTACTCTGTGATATGTAATATGGAATTATAACATTTGATAAATTGTCGGAAGTGAGAAATACGGCAGTTTGGTAATTTAAGTCTGACACGCGTGTGAGTCGTGTCGGGACTAATTGAATAGAATAAAAAGCGAAATTATTTTTTCTTAACTCGTATGGTCATTTCGACTGCGTCGTTGAGTTCGTAAGGGTTGAGATGGTCAAAATAGTATACACGGGTGTTTAGTTTGGGTCCCGGCGCAATTTTAGGCCTAACCGGCGCCCCGAGAGGGCATTATGATAAATTGTATTTTTGGGTGGAATTAATGGTCGAAAATTAAGAATTATTTTTATCAGCATAAAGAAGTCCATTAGGGTTGAGAGATAGAAAAGAAAATAATGGCCATAGAAACTGTGGGGGAGAACCAAAACCCAATAAGGAATGCCAAATCATCCTCACCTTGCATAACCGTGACCACCAATGCATAGATCGAGAAGAAAGGAAGGCGTATATACCAACATCACCTACGGATCAGACCGTCATATTAGAGGCAAGTGTTTATTACTTTCTTTCTTTAGCAATAATCGTACTCATGTTAGTGTAGGTGAATTCAATCCTTGATTTACATGTTAATTGGGTGAAAATTGGAGGTTAAATGATGATTAGAGATTGGGGTAATTAGTTGTTAATATTTTGTCATTAATGTAGAGGATGAACTACGAAATTGAATTATATATTGATGAACGAATCTGGGTTGATTAGGCTCTTTAACTGAAAATTTGGAAACTAGGGTTCATATGAATTGATTTGGGGATTTTATATAATTATGATTGTTTATGATGAATTAATAATCCAAGGAGGTTAGGAATGATTTATAACCTGTTAGGTTTGATGGGTATTGATGATGAGGCATTGGGTGTTGAATCTTATAGGTTTCTAGGTTCATAAATGGTGGAAAAACGCAGAATTCTGGAAAAGAAGACGAATAGTGACATCTCGCGCGATCTCGCACGAAGTCGTTCGAGCGAGATGGCATCTCGCGTGAAGTCGCTCGAACGACACATGGAAGTCGTTCAAATGACAACCCTTCTGGTTCGAGCGACAGAGGAAATTTTTGGGGATTTTCTCAAAGTCCAATTTTGAGTTTGTCGGTTTATTGGAGTGATAGAATTTCCAAATAGTAAATTCAAATAGGAAAGTATGGGAGAATTAATACTTTAATTATTTCGGTATAGAGAGAATGTACCTTGGAGATTACGAGAGAGATAGTAATCTAAATATTTATACTATACGTAGTGATGAGGTTAAAATACGTATGAGGACTATGTATGTAGGTTGGATAAATACCTATAAATTATAATAGGATGTTTGTATGCCTACTATGTGATATTATTGTTAAGAGCACTAATGGGTGATAACCCGGGGGTGCAAGAACCTTATAATTAAGCGCACTAATGAGTGATAACTCGGGGGTGCAGAAACTCTAGTGTACTAATGGGTGATAACCCGGGGGTACAAGGATGACTAATGTTTGGCGCACTAATGGGTGATAACCCAGGGGTGCTGGATTATTATTCATAGGCGCATTAATGGGTGCTAACCCGGGCATGCAAATTATATGGTTATCTCACTAATGGGTGATAACCCGGGGGTGCTGAATTGTTAATGATAGGTGCATTAATGGGTGTTAACCCGAGGATGCAGGATGTTCTGGATAGGTGCACTAATGGGTCTTAGCCCGGGGGTGCAGGATTAGTATATATATATATATATATATATATATGAACTTGTGAATATTGCTACTGTGTGAAATTAGTAGACTTGATAATAATAATAATAATAATAATAATAATAATAATAATAATAATAATAATAATAATAATAATAATAATAATAATAATAATAATAATAATAATAATAATTACATTGCACCAAGTGGTCTTAACCTCAGGGTGCAGGATTAGTGTATATATATATATAGGGATGATGAGACTATATATATGTATGAGTGTACTTGCGTAACTTTCTACTTTGTGAAACTAGTAGATAAAATGGAAATAAGAAATAAAATAATCGTAGCAAAAAAAGATTAACCATTCAAACGTGTAATACCCCGTACTTTTATGGATATTTATTTATGGGATTAATTAAATTAAATGGGAATTCATTGAGAATTAATCCGAATAAAATACTAACGATATGTGAGTTGGTATTTGATTATAATGTGTATACATATGATGTGATATGAATATTGAAAATATTGAAATTGTCACGAGATAGAAATGCGGCAATTCGAAAATTTTGTTGGGACGCGTGTGACAGTCGCGTCAGGAATATAATTATTTTAATTAAAAAGTGAATTTTATTTTTATCAACCGTATGGTCATTTTGAGTGCACCAACGAGTCCGGGAGGGTCGAAATAGTCAGAAAACACTAGCCGGGGGTTTAGTTTGGGTCCCGGGGCATTTTTAGGCCATACCGACAACTTAAAAGGGTAGTTTGGTAATTTTGGAATTTTGGGATTTATGACTAACGAATTTTAGGAGTTTAAAATAGAAAATTTAATGACCCACTAACCCATTACCAGCAATTAACTGATTAGAGGGCTACGGGGGTTTCATGAGAAGTTAGGAGAAGTTCCTAAAGAGAGAACCCTAACCCCATCTTCAACCTTCAACCTTGGGAGAAAAGGAGAGAGCAACCTACATCCAGGATTCAACACCAAATTCAGAGAAAGATCATAGGCAAGTGGTTTAATTACGTTAATTTCAAGCGAATGTTTCTTCCATGCTTAGAAATTGATATAATTGCATTGTATTGGGAGACTTATAAAAACCCATGTAATTGGAGTTATAAATTCATATTTTGATAAAGAGATTGCATGTAGAACTATGTTTGGGAAATTATATTGTTAGAAATACATCTTTTATATTACAAAAACGGATTTAATTGTGGTTATTGATGACTTTAATTTTCTAGGGTTCATATTCATAAGGGTTGGGGGAATATTGGGAGATTTGATAATTAGGTGTTGTTTAGGGAGACTTGACCCCATAAATATGTTAAAATACGACCTAAGTATGTTTAGGAATGATTAAGAACCTTAAAATACTATTGGGATAATGTTTGGATGAGTTTTGAGAAGAGAAAGTTGGAGGAAAAACAAATTTAGAAATTTTGGGCTCGAAACTGTCACCTCGTTAGAAGACCTGCCTAGGTCGTTCGAACGAGCTCGTTCGAACGAGAATCTAACGAGTTGACAGTTTGCCTTCTAATGAGTTGGATGTTCATTAGATGCCCACTTCGTTCGAACGAAATCTCGTTCGAACGACCTCGTTCGAACGAGACTTCTAACGGGTTGACAGATTGGCCTTTTTAGCCTGATTTGATTTCTAATGTCCCGTAACCTAGTTTAATTGTAGAGATAACATTCCCTTGATGATTAATTGATATAGTTGGGATATTTGGGATATATTGAGGAGTAAAACATAGAAGTGTGATTTGAATCAAATGATAATTGTGAATTAGTACGTGAGTGACTATTACGATGTGAGAACAAGTGACGGCTTAAATATTTGTATTAACGGATACTTGGGATATATTGCGGAGTAAAATATAGAAGTGTGATTGGAACCAAATAGTATTTATGGATTAGGATGCGAGTCTATAATCACGTTGTGATAATAATTGATGGCTTAAATACATACGAACCGAACATATGAAAGGTGTAAAATTATAAGTTGGTATGAGAATGAGAAGTATACCACTAATAAATTATGGTAATTACTAAGATGTGTGCATGCTTAGTATATGTATATGATTTTATGTGTATGACATACCTACCATACTTGCTATCATGGGAGGTTTGCGTTCACTTAGATCCATCTAATCTTTGTGTGCCTACGGGGGGATATAGATTGGTACATCGAGGACATAGGTCAGAGAAGGACTTATTGGGAAGTTAATAAGTCTGGTGATCATGGGAGCATAGGTATGTGCGTTCCCCATGTGATGTGACTGTGTTCGCCTCCATTGATTGTGATTGTTGTTATCTGAGAATAATTCCTGAGAGATTCGGAATGCGTGATCCTTATGTACGTGAGGTACCGGGATGGATAGCAGAGTATGTGTGCACCGCAGCTTAGTCTCAGGGTGCTTGTATTGTATATTTATGATGTGAATGATATACGGTTAAATGAAAAGACTTGTCATGTTTAATTATGAGAATAATTTATTGTAACTCCTTGAGAAGATAAATAAGGGGATAATCTCCAGTAAATCGTGTTGCTAATAATTGAGAATCCGAGTTTAAGTAAAGCTATCTATTCAAGTGATAACATTGGGAATTCATATTGTGAATCAAGTAGATGGGTTAGAACTTATGTCGGTTTAGTTAGATATAAATACCACTTAGATGGGTACTGTACGTTAGGAGTGCACAAGTAGTCGAGAGGTGAGTATTTCATGTGAGAGCACGTCCTAACATGTATTTTGCATTCATTGTTTTAATGTTATTAAAGCACTTTCTATTTTTAAAATACTCTCCACTTTCGGGCTCTGACCCGTTTGCTTTCAAATCTATTTTTTTGTAAAAACCTTTTAGGTGCCCAGCCACAAGGACACCATGCATGGGATTTCCATTCAGGTGACGAGCTGTAGCTGTTTGTGGAAGTTACAGGGCCTTGCTAGTAGACGCTTCTTTTGTCTTGACTCTATTTAGTTTTCATCATTTGTAGGGCATGTCGCCCATTTCTATGAGAGACATTTCATATTTTAGTTATTCAGATTGTTGGCATGTAATTAATTCAGGATATACTATTTTATTTATTTCAGTGGTGGGATTGTTGTGAGGGGTTTTCCTCCGGACTTATTATTAATTGTTGGTTACTTTATTGAGACTTTATGGTAAATGGTTATGATATTCTTTCATAATTCTTTTATTGTATGTTAATCAGACTTAATTTAAATTTGACATCTTACTTTAAATACTAGGTGGTTAGTAATGATTAAAATGTTTTCGACAGTGATGCTGTTAACTGGACCAACTTGACATTTTGTATTAATTTAATAAAGGAGTAGCTACCGGGTATTTAATTAGTCGGTGTGTCACAGGTGGTATCAGAGCATCAGGTTCTAGTGTCCTTTAGGATATGTGCGGCCTATTATGCTTCCAGCGTAACTTTCTTTGATATAGAGCCCTATGTTTAGGATTGTTGATTCCTTTAGTAAAATTTCGTTCTCCTGCTATGATGCATATGATAGCGAATCGTATTGCGATCGAGTGTATTCGTGTGCCGAACAATGTGGTACGTCAGGCGAAGACAGTTGGGTGAACAGCAGGAGGAAAATATATATTGAGGTTAATTGATTTATTTAAAGAAGGATGACCGTAGTTGAAGTCACCGATATTATGGCACGGAAGTCCTGGATGATATAGAAGGCTAAGGCGCAACTTGAGACTTTCGGGTACAGCTATAGTAGGAATGGGGTCAAATTAGACACATCCAACAAGGTTGGAATGGGAGAGAAAGAGTTAGGTGTAACATTGAAGAGAACCAGCAGTAGCAATACTCGAAAGGCGAAGACGGCATGTGCTAGCAAAACGAACGCAGTGTATCCAAAGGCTTGGACATATGTCAGGATATGACCAATTGAGAGTGAAAATTTAGAGAAATTTTTCCTTGACTCGTAAGAGCGGAGGTTCAATGGTGAGAAACAAGCAACCCACTTAAAAGTGGAATGTGATGTCGAGAGGGTGTACACGTATGGTTTGACCATAAGTTCCTTCATCAGATGTTCAGGTTGAAAGGCAAATGTTATTCTGAACTCACATAAGAGGGCCAAACAGGGGTCAACTTGTGAGGATAAATTTAATGTTGTAGCGAACCTTACACCGGGTGGAGAAGGTGGTATGGAGAAGAGGATGCTAAAGGGAGAATCTACATACAAGAAGAATTGTTAGCTCTTATGGGGAAATCTGCTTGGATGATAAATACAGATAGTAATTATATCGCGTGGTGTAAATTTGGAGGTAAATGTTCCCTTGGGTAGGGAGATACAAAAATCGAAAAATTTTATTAGAATAAGACTGGGAAAATGGTGTTGGAGAAACACCACAAGGAGGAAGACCCAACGGAGAAACCTTTAAAATAATTCGATAGCGAAATTACTACAGAGCGATGGTAATTTCAGTAAGAGAGGTGGAAAACTAGTGTGTTCCTTAGGTACATCAAGCTAAGGGAACAATGGAGATAGTCTTCAGAGCTGAGACTACCAACGTCCGAGGAAAGGACCACTTTAACATGGTCAGAGTGACCAGAAATAAGTGGAGTATGTGTAGAGATACTTTGTGGGAGTGAAAACCCGTACATTATAAATTTTTCCCGATACAAGAGTAGGGATCAAGGTATTGTGCCTGGCGAGGGCAACAGTTATTGAAATATCCGGTTTGGGACAGACATGTGTGGTAAGTCCAGGAACCATTTAAGCAGCCGGGACGATTATTAGGATAGAAGTATGAGTTATATCCTCAGACGAGGATGCATGTTACTTGTGGCATAAATGAGTTACTACATTTGTTACAATTGTATTTTCACTTGAGAGTCGAGTTTAGTGAGTATATCAGTAAGTTTATTATATATAAGAACATTTTCCCTGATAGTGTGGGGGTTACTTTTATTGTCATCCGCGGAGGATGAATGGGTATATTAATAGCGGTTTATGCTTTATCAAAATTACTCGTTTTAGTGTTGTGTTATACGAGTATGATATGATCTTAATTATTGTTTTATATATATGATTATACCGATAGTGTGCTGGTATTTTAAGTTTATTAGGATTACCCATCGGGGTAGCATGTTTTGTTCTGGCGAGGCCCCATCTGTTAGAGGGTCGGGCTCGCAATTGTACTTTCGTGCATATATATATATATATATATATATATATATATGTGTGTGTGTGTGTGTGTGTGTGTTGTGATTTCAAAGTATAATGGTCTCGGATATTTAATCCCAGTATGCGTAGGGATTTCATTATTATGAGTCGTATGTAATTGATTTACTAGTCAACAAAGAGTTAGTTGGTTTTTATAATTAACGATAGAGAGGTCGTAACAAAAAGAGTGCATTGTTTTATCACCCGTTAGAGATTTGGAAGTTTATACTCATAGTTGTGTGTCTGGGGACGGGACTTTGAGGGTCTCAAATATCTCGCATGTTGTATATGAAATGTGATTTCCATCACTGTAAAGAGAAAAGTGTCATTCAGAAGGAGTTCTTTGTTTATGTATAATTGCGATCTGAGATGAAACTTTGTTGTTAAAAGACGAGAGTGTAGGGGTACATATTATGGACAGGGCTTAACGGATTTCGATGAACAACAATGTTAGGTAGTAGTGTATCGGGGGGTTCCTTGTTTGGATTTCGCTTTGCGAGACACCCCACGCATGAAACTTAGCGTAAGGTTGGTAGTAAGGAAATGTGTGGCCCTTCGTTCATGATTGGGATACCTCTATCGTTATGGGAGTACGTAGTTATAACGGGAAGTTACAAGGAGTAAATTATGATGTACGGCCATTAGAGCCAGTTGTTAGTAAATTACTATATAAGTACTAATAATGTTGGTTTTGTCACGGCGTGTTGAAGGACGCATTGAGGATAAGGAGGATTTAGGATCTCTAATTCAGAAGCGATTGAGAACGCCGAAGTGGTATAGCACTGTTGTATTTACAGTGACAATAAAGAGTTTGGGGATTTATATGAAGCGTATATAATGTTTAAAAACCGTATGGTTGGGTTATAAGGGGCGTAAACATCTTGATTTGCTAAAGTGTAAATCAAAGGAAGAGGGAACATAGTTGGGTGAAATTATTACTTATAGGATTTAGCGTCGTAAAAGAAGGTGTTAATGAGTATACTCGTATGTAATCAGTGTAGCACGTCCGAATGTAGTGAAAAAACTATGGAAAGCCATTTAATAAGGGGATATCTCTTGAGAAGGCAAATATTTAATTATTATGTGCAATTTGGAGTAGAGTTCCGACTAATCAAATTTTGTGGGTGACTCAAGAGTAAATAGAGTGAGAATGTTAATAAGGTATAAGGAGTCCGGATTTTCACAAAGAGGTGAGAAAGTGTAAGGGTCGAAACTTTGGCATACGCCAAGAAAAGCAGAGGATCGTTATGTATCACTTAACGGGAAGGAACATTTATAAGAAAGTCAGCATTTAAAGGGGTGTAGTAAGTAGTAGAACGGTTGGGTGTTAGATGATTAACCAATTAATTTTGCATCCAACCGATGATTCCAAGGATGGAAGAGTCAAGTTAGTAAATTCCTTGAGGGGTAACAAATTCCTTCAGATATGTGAGTCATGTTGTTCAGAAGGAGACAAATTGTTATATACTTGAATGATTTACACTATTAGATAGTGAACACGCCGGTACGTTGTTCGACGTAGTATTATTTAGAACTGGGATGAAATCCCCGAAATCCACATTCAGGTTGGGCAACAATAAGTAGTGGGAAATAACGATTCAAACTGAGGGTTGAATCACCTATAACCCAAGGTGCAGGCGCAAGGTGACTAACGACTGATGGATTGTATGAAAGAAATTTTGGATTCATTGCGATATTTTCAATTCCAAATCGGGTATAACTAGTGAGGTATATTGTATTCATGAGGAGGAGATATTACCTAATGGTAGAGTTGGGGAAAAATCACCCGTATCTATTTATGGTGGACAAGATGCTTACAAAGGTTTGTGTGACACCAACAGGCTGAAGTGGTTTTCCCTTGTGTAAAAGTCACAACGTCGGGATATTTCAAGGAATGGACAAGCGTAGTTAGATGTGTTATTGATTCATCCAAGGATGGGAGTTTGGTGTTTTGATAAACGCGGGAGTTAGTAGTGAGGTGCGGACTCACAATACTAATAAAATAATGCGGTTAATGATGTATAGGCTATTTTTATTCGAATGTTGTTTAATAAGAGCACAACGTGCGGTGCATTTATCGAAGATTATTCTGATAAGGTGTCAAGTATGTTAAACAAGCTTATTGTGAAGCGAGGGTTTTAGTGATTTGGGCTTTTCTTTATAATTGTTTTGAATGCTAGAGGATACCTAATTTTTCCAGGTGTGCCTTACTTATCCGAATTTCGGGACGAAATTCTGTTATTAGGGGGGATGTATGTAATACCCCGTACTTTATGGATATTTATTTATGGGATTAATTAAATTAAATGGGAATTAATTGAGAATTAATCCGGATAAAATACTAACGAGATGTGAGTTGGTATTTGATTATAATGTGTATACATATGATGTGATATGAATATTGAAAATATTGAAATTGTCGCGAGATAGAAATACGGCAATTTGGATATTTTGTTGGGACACGTGTGACAGTTGCGTCAGGAATATAATTATTTTAATTAAAAAGTGAATTTTATTTTTATTAACCATATGGTCATTTTGAGTGCGCCAACGAGTCCGGGAGGGTCGAAATAGTCAGAAAACACGAGCCGGGGGTTTAGTTTGGGTCCTGGGACATTTTTAGGCCATACCGACAACTTAAAAGGGTAGTTTGGTAATTTTGGAATTTTGGGATTTATGACTAACGAATTTTAGGAGTTTAAAATAGAAAATTTAATGACCCACTAACCCATTACCAGCAATTAACTGATTATAGGGCTACGGGGGCTTCATGAGAAGTTAAGAGAAGTTCCCAAAGAGAGAACCCTAACCCCATCTTCAACCTTCAACCTTGGGAGAAAAGGAGAGAGCAACCTACATCCAGGATTCAACACCAAATTCAGAGAAAGATCATAGGCAAGTGGTTTAATTACGTTAATTTCAAGCGAATGTTTCTTCCATGCTTAGAAATTGATATAATTGCATTGTATTGGGAGACTTGTAAAAACCCATGTAATTGGAGTTATAAATTCATATTTTGATAAAGAGATTGCATGTAGAACTATGCTTGGGCGATTATATTGTTAGAAATACATCTTTTATATTACAAAAATGGATTTAATTGTGGTTATTGATGACTTTAATTTTCTAGGGTTCATATTCATAAGGGTTGGGGGAATATTAGGAGATTTGATAATTGGGTGTTGTTTAGGGAGACTTGACCCCATAAATATGTTAAAATACGACCTAAGTATGTTTAGGAATGATTAGGAACCTTAAAATACTGTTGGGATAATGTTTGGATGAGTTTTGAGAAGAGAAAGTTGGAGGAAAAACGAATTTAGAAATTCTGGGCTCGAAACTGTCACCTCGTTAGAAGACCTGCCCAGGTCGTTCGAACGAGCTCGTTCGAATGAGAATCTAACGAGTTGATAGTTTGCTTTCTAACGAGTTGGATGTTCATTAGATGCCCACTTCGTTCGAACGAACTCTCGTTCGAACGACCTCGTTCGAACGAGACTTTTAACGAGTTGACAGATTGGCCTTTTTGGCCTGATTTGATTTCTAATGTCCCGTAACCTGGTTTAATTGTAGAGATAACATTCCCTTGATGATTAATTGATATAGTTGGGATATTTGGGATATATTAAGGAGTAAAACATAGAAGTGTGATTTGAATCAAATGATAATTGTGGATTAGTACGTGAGTGACTATTACGATGTGAGAACAAGTGACGGCTTAAATATTTGTATTAACGGATATTTGGGATATATTGCGGAGTAAAATATAGAAGTGTGATTGGAACCAAATAATATTTGTGGATTAGGACGCGAGTGACTAATCACGTTGTGAGAATAATTGATGACTTAAATACATACGAACCGAACATATGAAAGGTGTAAAATTATAAGTTGGTATGAGAATGAGAAGTATACCACTAATAAATTATGGTAATTACTAACTTATGTGCATGATCAGTATATGTATATGATTTTATGTGTATGACATACCTACCATACTTGCTATCATGGGAGGTTTGCGTTCGCTTAGGGCCATCTAATCTTTGTGTGCCTACGGGGGGATATAGATTGGTACCTCGAGGACATAGGTCAGAGAAGGACTTATTGGGAAGTTAATAAGTCTGCTGATCATGGGAGCGTAGGTATGTGTGTGACCCATGTGATGTGACTATGTTCGCCTCCATTGATTGTGATTGTTGTTATCTGAGAACGATTCCTGAGAGATTCGGAATGTGTGATCCTTATGTACGTGAGGTACCGGGATGGATAGCAGAGTATGTGTGCACCGCAGCTTAGTCTCAAGGTGGTTGTATTGTATATTTATGATGTGAATGATATACGGTTAAATGAAAAGACTTGTCATGTTTAATTATGAGAATAATTTATAGTAACTCCTTGAGAAGATAAATAAGGGGATAATCTCCAGTAAATCGTGTTGCTAATAATTGAGAATCCGAGTTTAAGTAAAGCTATCTATCCAAGTGATAACATTGGGAATTCATATTTTGAATCAAGTAGATGGGTTAGAACTTATGTCGGTTTAGTTAGATATAAATACCACTTAGATGGGTATTGTACGTTAGGAGTGCACAAGTAGTCGAGAGGTGAGTATTTCATGTGAGAGCACGTCCTAACATGTATTTTGCATTCATTGTTTTAATGTTATTAAAGCACTTGTTGTTTTTAAAATACTCTCCACTTTCGGGCTCTGACCCATTTGCTTTCAAATCTATTTTTTTGTAAAAACCTTTTAGGTGCCCAGCCACAAGGACACCATGCATGGGATTTCCGTTCAGGTGACGAGCTATAGCTATTTGTGGAAGTTACAGGGCCTTGCTAGTAGACGCTTCTTTTGTCTTGACTCGATTCAGTTTTCATCATTTGTAGGGCATGTCGCCCATTTGTATTAGAGACATTTCATATTTCAGTTATTCAGATTGTTGGCATGTAATTAATTCAGGATATACTGTTTTATTTATTTCAGTGGTGGGATTGTTGTGAGGGGTTTTCCTCTGGACTTATTATTAATTGTTGGTTACTTTATTGAGACTTTATTGTATATGGTTATGATATTCTTTCATAATTCTTTTATTGTATGTTAATCAGACTTAATTTAAAATTTGACATCTTACTTTAAATACTAGGTGGTTAGTAATGGTTAAAATGTTTTCGACGGTGATGCTGTTAACTAGACCAACTTGACATTTTGTATTAATTTAATAAAGGAGTAGCTACCCGGTATTTAATTAGTCGGGGTGTCACAAAACGGTGAATAATGAAACTTAGTATGTGAGATAAACTATATGATTAGCGTATTGTATGGGCGATACGGGAATACTACTAGTGCGCATAGTTAGTATTAGTATGGTTTTGACTAGTTAGACTGGGAGGTATAACTAGGAGGAGATTAGATGTACGTTAGGCGTACACAATAGACGAGAGGTGAGAAACTCATGTGATAGTTCGATAACTAACATTCGTATAGGACTTGTTTTAAGAACCAGTTTTAAATACTTGCTAAATCATTTTTACACATCGGGATCTGACCCGTTTCTTGTATCTCTTCTCTCTTTTGCTATATATACGTATTATATCAGGTGCTCAGCCACAGGGGTACCAGATTTAGAGATTTGGGTTGTTTGACGTGCTGCAGCTGTTATGGAAGCTGTAGATCCTTGCAGTAGACGCATCTATCCTTTCCGTTCAGTTTCATCTAGACTTCTTATTAAGGGCATATGTCTCCTACTTCTAGTTCTTCGTCAGAGATATTTTATTCAGTTTATTTTATGGTTTGTAGTTTTGGACTCGGAGGTTTTACCCAATCTTATTTATTTCAATAGTTGATTCATGTTCAACATTTATTATATTCCTATGTGTGGTGAATGGTTTATATTTTAAGATGGAAAGAAATGGATTTACTTGGTTTTACTAAAATTGGAAGTGTTTTGACACCTAGCTTAATTTTATATTAGGTGATTAATATGTTAAAAAGTTTTTCGACGGTGACTAAGAATGAACCAATTGAATATCCTATTTTGAATTGGTAGAGGACCGATCACCCTATATTTAATTGGGCGGGGTGTCACATTAGTGCCTGCCAATTTAGTGAGGGGTCTCCCCATTGCTGCAATACCTCCAAAACCATCCTTGTTATGAATACTCTAATGTCATACTTTACTCCTATTTGGTTAAACAACCATTTGAACTTAGGACTCTTCGTTATGGCTTCACATTTAGAGTCTGCGTCCACTTCATACGTTTGGGAATTATAAACATATTTTGCTTCAGATGTCCCCCCTCATCTATAAAAATGATGACATCCGCTTTGCCTTTCGGTGGGTTAACTTGCTCAACCCTCCACCTCCAAACTTTTCTTGGTCAGGAGTGAAGAACCACTCCTCCCGCCTTCTCTCCTTTTAATTCTTTGTTCACTCTCTAGTGCTATCCCTTCCATCTCCTCGCATATTTTCTCGCTACCTTCCCATTACATCAGGTCTCGAGCTTCTTATTCATCATATGCTACCACCATATTGGCAATACCAAAGTGATGTGCTGGGAGTAGGTTCTCATTAACATCTACTCGAGGTATTTGCAACGTACCATTAGACACATGTTCTTCAATGATCCTCCTTAGGTAATATCAATCCTTAGTGTAGTGTTGAACCCTCTGATATAACTCACAATACTTGGGATTAGCGTTATCGACTACTGTTGGTACTTCCCCATTCAGATGAGGGGGACCCACTACCCCCTCTCGTGCCAAGGTACGATAACGGTCCATTATTTTTGCTACACTACAAGGTAGCTGTGGTGGGGCATCTTCTCCAAACTTTCTATTGTTACCTGGGTTGTTTCTCTTAGATCTGGGGCCTCCCTTCTTGCCCTTTGAACCTCCATCCACATAATTGACTACTTGCCTCCTCGATACTCAAAATCTTCCAAAAGTTAGTGGAACTTATGTCCTCCAACTTGAGGACCTAGGCTTGATTATCATGGCTATATTACTAGTAGCCCTGGTAAACTCTCTAAAAGTTCCATATATGGTCTCATTGACCAAATGTATCTTGTATTCCTCCTAGAGTACCTTAACACATATTTGTAACAGTCTTGCCTCTGCTACATCCTCATGGACATCCAGTTCCCTCTCGAGAAAACACTTGATATATTGTATTAACTCCTCACCAGGCTTCTGAACTTCCTGTGCCAGGTGTCTCAATGTGAATTCATCATATTCTATGATGAACTTTTGGAGCAACTACATGTGCATCTCCTCCCTTGTGGGGATACTGTTGGATGCTAAGTGAGAGTACCACATGTAGGCATTCCTTATAAGGGTCTTAGAGAACTCACTCAACCTCATATTTTTGTCATTTCCATGAACTCTTAGGTACACGACGAATCTCTTCACGTTCTCTCTCGGATTCTCCCCTTTCCCATTGAACTTGATAAATTTTGGTGGAATATACCCTTGCGGGTATTTCTTCTCATTCACACCTTGTGGGTAAGGGTCCTACAGCTCCTCGTATAGATGAGGTGCTTCTCTCTGAGAGGAGGAAAGAAGCTTCCTCACCGCCTCAATAGTAATAGCTTTGGAGGGGGATTCATCCAAACTCATGCCCTTTGATATTGGTGAACTTCATAGTGCCACAACTTTATCCGGCACCACCTTCTACGGCGGAGTCACTTCTATTGGAATCGCTGCTGCGGTGGCTACCCCTTCAGAGGGGGTAGCAGATGGTGTTACATAGCCTTGACCCAAACTTATCAGGTCTACATTATTTTATTTTAAAAACTCATAAAATATGACCATAAGGCTCATACCTATCATCGGAGCTATGCCCTCCCTGAGGAGCAGGTGCTTTAGCTCCGGTCACCACCACATCCTCCTAAATGGTCTGATCACTTTGAGTTTCATTACCAGATGGAATGTATTCAAAAACTAGCTACTTAGAAATGTTAAAACCTTATTTATCTATGAAAGTGAGGATACCTCCCCAGCGGAGTCGCCAAATGTAGGAGGTTAGTGTGACTGTGGTCTGGTAAGATGCTGAAATGGGTGAGGCGTGACCCACTTCAACGAACTCTGTGTTCAAGGTTTGTAAGAACTTCTAGAGAAACACCTGTTAAAACCTTATCCTTTTGGTAAAAAATGGAATAAAAGCAAGAACTACTCCCTACAAGATGATGAACTTCACAATAATAATAGTAACTTTTCTCAAAAGAAACTCCTGAGAGTGATGGTTGTCAGTGTGGAGTTAAGGAACAAATCACTTAGAACTAGAGAGAGAGTAGGGAGAGAACACTAGGTGTTTGGTGTGATTTTGATAGAGTAATGATATGAGTTGAGTTTCTGATTGTGACTTGACCTTACCCTGAGGTCCTATTTACACTTGGGCACTAGGGTTGAGTTAGCACTTTTGGGCGCCAAAACTGAGGAGGTTGGTGAGGGACAAAGTCTGTAATGTTCCTTTTATACCTACTAGGTTTTCAACCGCTTGTCCCCTCTGACAGACGACACTTGGTATGAACCAAAGTCAAAAAGAAAATATGTTTACTAATGGAGATAAAATATCTTTTGAAATGGTAACTTATTATTCAAACTTTGTAAACCTTGAGAGGGGTCTCGAGGACCACCTCCTCTAAAATCATTAAACTTTAGAGGGGGCTTTGAGGACCCCCGTCTCTAAAATCTTTTTACTTGGGAGGTGTCTTAAGGACTCCCTCTGAAAAAACGTGACTGTGTGAATATTGAGACTTCTCAAATAAAATCCAATTTTAATTAATCCCAAATTTTAATTAAACCCTAAAACATGCATCTAGATGATTTATCAAATAAAATAAAGCATGCAGGATAAAACAAACAATTTCAGAAAAAATCCCCCAAAGGAGCAAAACCTTTTATTTCAATATAATTTGTAAGAAAATGGCTTACACGGATTACAATGAAATAAGGTGACATACGAAATACCCACAGGTGTCGGTTTCGATGTCTCGTCTGGAACGTTCCCTTTCCAGGAGGGCAGGAGTGAAGAAGAAGATGGCTCCTCCACAAGTTACGACTGGAATTTTCCCTTTTCCAGGAGGGCGGCAATGAAGAAGAAAAATGGCTTCTCCACAAAAGTGAACTTTGTAAGGACTCCCTCCACAATAGCACGCAGTTGTCGATTGTAGAGTTTTCCCAACAAAGAATAAACCAAAGCAAAATATGTTCTTGGGTTCCACAAAACAATTTACATAAAAGTAATTGGGATTGTGTGAATTAAAATAAAAATATTTGAACCCTTAAAATTGTTGGAGAAAAACTTTCTGCCAAAAGGTATTGAATTAAATCTAGGCAGATACACAAAAGTTTTAAAATAATAAGACTCTTAAAAGTTGAAACTGTTCTCCATGTTTTTCTAAGCTGCCAGGACCCCTTTTATACAAAATCTGAGTCGGTCAAAGGATAATCATTACAGCAGTGTGTCAGCCTAAAAGTCATCTCGCTCGAACGAGAATGACATCTCGCGCGAACGAGACCGGGTGTCGTTCGAACGGCTACGCGCGACTTTCCATTATCGTTCGAACGAGATTGATATCTCTCTTGAACTACCTTGGCGTCGAAACCGAGGTACATTTACTGCTGAAGCAGTTTTTCACAAACCTTTTTCAAAACAAAACTTTCTCCTAATAACAGTTATAAAACCTCTTTTAAAAAAACATTTTTATATAAGCTTTTTAACACCCTTTTAAAAATATCCCAACACTCTTAATATGAAACGTAAATGAAACTTTAAAACAATATCTTACCAAAGTTCATATTGTTGGGATTGAATGTTGAAGGCAACTGGTAATTCGGATCCGTCTTTTGTAGATACAATCTTCACAATTCTTCGACGACTTGTAGCGGTATACGACATAATAAATTATCAAGGACTTATTAAAAATATGTCCTTACAAATCTCCCCCTATGACTATGCTAGTACATACATAAAAACATCTGAATTATCAAAAACCAAAATGCCTATACAAATCTACCCTCCCATGAATCCCAAAACTGAAAAGGTAAAAATTGTAAGTTCTCAAATTTTTCTTCAACTTCAAAACTCTCAAAGCTTTTCTCATCAGGGTGTGCAACATCATGATCTTCAATCATCTTACCTACACACATGAGATAAAGCAAAATACCTTCGTGACGCATCGAGTTTGAAATGATATAAGAATAAAGCATTAATAAATCTAATCTCCCTCATAATGCAAAAAACTCCCCTATAACATGATAATTCTTTCTCCCCCTTTTTATGATGTCCCCAAATAGACAAATAAGAAGAAAAAATCAAAACATGGAGTGTCACGATAAAATTCATAGCAAACAAAGATCAAGCTACGCGCATGCAAAGGAGTATCTCAAACATTTCACAAACTATTTGTGGATTTTTCATACAAAAATAGGATACCACTTTGAAAAATATGATACAAAATCATACCATGGATTTAAACTCAAACAACCAAGTCATGGAAATGGAATGAATGGTTGTGAACACATTCGATAGGTAAATAAACTCAATCAATCATATGTGCACGATGCATAGTGTACTCCTAACGAATGAACATCAAAATAATCCTTAGGTGTAAAAATTTGTTGAATTTAAATGACATCGTCTTTTGCAAATCAACAAATCAAAGTCAAAATGATTTCCACACCAATAACGTCCAAAACTATAAAGCGCATTTTCAAGATTTTCAAGGACGTGCAAACCCGTTTTAATTCTCCATATAAACACCCTCAGATTTATATTTTGAATAGAGGTGATCTAAATTCTCAAACTTTGGAGAATTGGTGCAAAAACCTAAATGGCTCATATTTGGCATGAATTTCTTTTTATTGCCTTTTAATTTTTTCGAGCTCTTTTAAACCTCTTTGGACCCCAGATAATAAAATTCCTCCATTTTTTAGGTCCAATTTAACGGTGGCTTAGTATTCGCAAAGTCAAAATGAACCTTTCGCAACCCGTCCCTGTTTTCAAACAAAGCACACAAGCTCAGAAAACGATTTTTATATGCACAACCTTTTATCAAGTTTTATTGCTCTTGGTTCATTTTAAGGACAGGATTGAAGTGAAAACACCCAACAAACATGTGATAAGACAAGCACAATAATCAAACAAATCCGTGCATGTGTGCAATTAAGGAAACATGAGTCAAACATGTAGGAAGTAACACAATTACATCTTAATGACTCCAAACATTCTAAAGCACAAGGATGAATTGACCTATTGTCTCAAAACACTACCAAATAGTCACATGAAGAATGGAATGATGTTGTGACTTGGTCATCCTAAGTGTTTATCCATAAAAGGTGCAAACAAAATACAACAATCTTTTTTTATTTTTAAATTTGACCAAAAAAAATATATGAATGGACACTCAAAACATAGAAAATCGTTTTGTATTTTTCAAAACAAAAAATATATACAAAAAGTACATGTCATTATACTAGAAAATATATATCATGAAACCACAACTAGTGTATGACAAACATGCAAACACAATTATCTATATGATATGGCAAGAGAAGAATCATGTGCAAGAAAATGAGAATCAACTATTCTAAAATCTAGTGTATCCAAAAGTGATTTCCTAACCCAATTGGATGTAACACGTCGACACGGGGTTTTGGGAACCAAAAAAACACTAGACTTCGAATTCCTAGGACCTCTTCCAAGATCAAAACAAAATCTCCTAAGGTGACCTTTCCTACCACAATATGAACATGTGTAAACGGGTGGAACGACACCTAAAGTGTGATCTTTTCTAACATCCTTGGAATTAGTTAACCCTCTAAAACAAATAATGGTTTTACCTTTAGCATTAGAAGCATGAGAACATGATGAGCCATTACCATCACTATCAAACCTACTTGAGTCTGTTAAATCATTTTTTAACTTCAAAATTTTTTACTCAAGCAAAGAATTAGACTCTTCCAAAGACATAGATTTATTTTTCAAATTTTTAATTAAACTTAACAGTTTAACGCGCTCACCCTCAATTAAAACAAACTTATCCCTAAGAGTCTTTTCACGTGCCGTAAAATCATCGATTAATTTTTTATCCTCGACGGCACAAACGGGAATCCTAGAATTTTTTAAGTCCTCTAATTCCTTCTCTAACATAAGGACTCTCTCATCACTCTTATTTTTGGCAATTTTCAAAGAATCAAAATCAATACACAAATTACCAAAGTGCTCACGACAAATATCACTTTGAGTTTGAAACGCTTGCAAATATTCAATCTTACTTTTAAAGAGAGAATTTTCATTTTCCAGAACTTTAATTATTTTTGCAAATCTCAAATTCAAACGATTTATATCATCAAAACTTTGACGCGGGTCATCAAAGGAGGGCATCCGATTAGATAAGTGCTACATCGAAAAAATTGCGATTTTCAAAAAACTGATTTTTCAAAAAAAATCAACATCACACAAATTTTGTGGAAAATAGGAATACGCAATAAATTAGCGCAACCTGCTCTGATACCAATTTAAAAAAACGTGAGTGTGTGAATATTGCAACTTCTCAAATAAAATCCAATTTTAATTAATCCCAAATTTTAGTTAAACCCTAAAACATGCATCTAGATGATTTACCAAATAAAATAAAGCATGCAGGATAAAACAAACAATTTCAGGAAAAATCCCCCAAAGGAGCAAAACCTTTTATTTCACTATAACTTTTAAGAAAACGGCTTACACGGATTACAATGAAATAAGGTGACATACAAAATACCCGCAGTTGTCGGTTCCGATGTCTCGTCTGGAACGTTCCCTTTCCAGGAGGGCAGGAGTGAAGAAGAAGATGGCTCCTCCACAAGTTACGACTGGAATTTTCTCTTTCCAGGAGGGAAGCAATGAAGAAGAAAAATGGCTTCTCTACAAGAGTGAACTTTATAAGGACTCCCTCCATAATAGCACGCAGCTGTCGATTGTAGAGTTTTACCCACAAAGAATAAACCAAAGCAAAATATGTTCTTGGGTTCCACAAAATAATTCACATAAAAGTAATTGGGATTGTGTGAATTAAAATAAAAATATTTGAACCCTTAAAATTGTTGGAGAAAAACTTTCTGCCAAAAGGTATTGAATTAAATCTTGGCAGATACACAAAAGTTTTAAAAGAATAAGACTCTTAAAAGTTGAAACTGTTCTCCATGTTTTTCTAAGCTGCCAGGACCCCTTTTATACAAAATCTGAGTCGGTCAAAGGATAAGCATTACAGCAGTGTGTCAGCTTAAAAGTCATCTCGCTCGAACGAGAATGACATCTCGCGCGAACGAGATCGGGTGTCGTTCGAACGGCTACGCGTGACTTTCCATTTTCGTTCGAACGAGATTGATATCTCTCTTGAACGACCTTGGCATCGAAACCGAGGTACATTTACTGCTGAAGCAGTTTTTCACAAACCTTTTTCAAAACAAAACTTTCTCCTAATAACAGTTATAAAACCTCTTTTAAAAAAACATTTTTATATAAGCTTTTTAAAACCCTTTTAAAAATATCCCAACACTCTTAATATGAAATGTAAATGAAACTTTAAAACAATATCTTACCAAAGTTCAAATTGTTGGGCTTGAATGTTGAAGGCAACTGGTCATTCGGATCCGTCTTTTGTAGATCCAATCTTCACAATTCTTCGAAGACTTGTAGCGGTATACGACATAATAAATTGTGATGGACTTATTAAAAATATGTCCTTATACCCTCTTCTAAAATCATTTTTTATAAAAAGTTCATTTCTTGTGAGCAACCTCTTAGTTGCTCACTTCTACTATGACTGGGTGTGAAGTGTGTAAGAACTTTAAGTAACCCCTAGGGTCTTTCTACTAGTATTCTCTTAATTTTTAAAGTGCTAAGTGGTTAAACCTTGTTCCTCAACCCCTAAGTTAAAACTCCAAAAAGATCCCAACTAGCCTATTTGAGCCTTGCCTGCTCAACTAGGCTGCCTGTATAGGAAAATAGGTGTTAGTACTTTTGTTTTATAAAAGAATAACTTTTTCATGATGAGGGGTTGTTCGTGGTACACCCCCTTATCCTGGACAATTTTTTTCTTTGGGTCACTACTAGGACCCTCTCACTATTAAAATAGTGTTTGAACATTTGCTAGAGGAGTCCTTTACTATGGGCTTCGTCACTAGGTTTTCCATTTTAGTTAGTCTTGGCAGAGGGTTCCCTCATTTATGGACTCCCTTGCCCAGGTATCATTTCAACTGGTTTTAGTTTCGGGGAATGAATCCCTCGCCCAAACTATCTTTTCAACTTTTAGGAGGTCCTGAAGGGGTTCCTTCTCAAAATATCTTTAAAACTTCTTTGAAGGAGGGGTTGGATGGGTCTCTTGCTCGAGTGCCTTGAAATCTTTACAGGAGGGGCCCAAATATCTTTAAAATCTTTGTAGGAGGGATGGAGGGTTCCCTCGCCCAAATATCTTTTAAATATTTTGAATGAGGGATGGAGGCATCCCTCGCCCAAATATCCTTGCAGGAGGGATAAAGGGGTCCTTCACCCAAATATCTTTCTAGGAGGGATGGAAGGTTCCCTCGCCCAAATATCTTTGAAATATTTTGTAGGAGGGCTGGAGGGGTCCTTCGCCCAAATATCCTTGCAGGAGGACTTAAGGGGTCCCTTACCCAAATATCTTTGTAAGAGGGCTGGAGGGGTCCCTCGCCCAAATATATTTGCAAGAGAGCTGGAGGGGTCCTTCGCCCAAATATCTTTGCAAGAGGGCTGGAAGGGTCCTTCACCCAAGTGTAGTGAGAAATCTAAAACACCCCTCTACAGATATCTCTCATCAATACTAGGTTGACTTATGTACACTACTTCGATAATTATTTTAGGTTGATGCCAGTGACATATGCTAGGGTAGATAAGGCATATATGTGAATATTTTTGTTCCTCGTTAGATGCTCTAATGAGGCTGACCTAAGGAGTTTGAGAAGTTTTTGTGATTTGTCCTGGTAAGTGAGCATTATAGCATCTCTATCTTTGTACTCATTACTAAGATGATTTGTGAATCAAGCGGGAGTCACAATATACTCCAACATGATTGGATCCTATGTTGATCATCCGTTGCAGTCATGATTCATTGCTAATACTCATCCTGATAGTTGTATCCTTTGAACCCGAGCTGAACTCATTTATTGACAAGTCACCCATTAGGTTTGACAAAAATGATCACTACATCATTCCATATTTATTGGATGCCCCATCCATGAATAATTTTCATCTTTAAGCATCCTCAATGAGCCATTGTAGAATAGGATTTGACTTATCTTCCTTTCTTGGTGGTGATACGGATAATTCAGCGACAATATTGTCAAGGACATGTTCCTTGATGGTTATTTGAGGATCATACTTGATGCTCAACAATACCATCTCTAAATAGCTCTTTGTGATTTTATTAGAGAGCACTATCTTCTTGAGGATCGCCTTCCACGAGTAAGCCATTTGGACAGCTATCGTGTGGGTATCAAAGTAATGTCGTAGATTCTTATCCAATGTTATTAATACTAAGAACATATTCTTGATAGGCATATATCTTATTTCTTCCTCAAGGAGAGTGCTATTGACATAGTACATTGACAATTGTTCTCCATGTTGTAGGCGCGCAAATGATATTCTAGTTTCATGTACTAAGACAACCAAGTATGGGTAGATATTTTCTCTAGTAGTAGGAGTTTATAGTAACGAAGGGAATCTTAACAAATGCTGAATTCCTTTTAGTGCTCGATCATATTCTTCTGTCCAGACTATTGATATTTCCTTCTTCAAGTCTTGAAATAAAGCTCATTATTTATTTGATGATAGAGATATGAATCATATAAGTCATTCTTACATCTAATGAGGACCTGAATGTCTCTGATTGTGATCAGTCTTATATTCTTTAGAGCCTTGATCTGATCAGGATTTATTTACATCCCCATTCGCATCTCCAATCAAACTAGAACTTATCGCAGCTTACTTCGAAGACACATTTAGAGGAATTAAGATTTATATTATACTCTTTGAGGATCTTCAAAGCCTTTATCATGTCCTTGATATTATCAGCCTCTTATTTTTTTTTAATGATCATGTCATCATTGTAGACCTCCATTGTTTCACTGATCTATTTCTTGAACATCCTTGTCACAAGGCGTTGCTACATTATCCCCGTATTCTTCATATCGAGGGGCATCACTTTTTAACATTAATGACCCAAGGTCATGATGAATGAGGTCATTTCCTGATCAAGGATGACTAACGGTATCTGAAGGTACCCAAATTAATCTTCCATAAAGCTCGTACGCTTGTGGCCAATAGTTGAATCCACAATCTGATCAATTTCAGGAAAATAAAAAATTATTTTTGAGTAATTGTGGTTGAGGTTCGTGAAATCCATTCACATGCTCCACTTTTTGATCTTCACTTTGATAATAACAGTGTTGGAAATCAAGACATGGAATTAGAAATCCCATATAAATCCAACTTGGAGAAGCTTTTTGACCTTACTTTCCAATGCTCTTACTTTTTTTGCTGCCGACTTCCTCAGCTTTTGTTTTGATCGTTTGGCAGGTTGGATGGACATGTAGCTGATCACAGGCAATGTTTAGGTCTATGCCTACTAGGTCATAAGATTTCCATGTGAAGACCTGGACATTAGTCCCGAGAATGTGAATGAGCTTCTTTACTTCATCCTATAGTAGGTCTGATCCGATTAGAAAGGCTTTATCTAGTTGGGATGAATTTAAAGGAATAGTGATTAGTTCCTCCATCACTCATTTGGTGAGGCTTAGTTCGATTTCTTCAACCCCTAGTCGAATGCCCTTCTGTTCCTACTTGGTTTGGCCATCCTTTAGAGCATCATCATTCTAACTCGTCTTGGACTGGTTTATTTTTTCTTAAAAGAAGCTACTAAGAAATCATGGGCCATTTCTTGGTCTCCATTAATCTCCAAGACTCCTTGATAGATCAAAAACTTGAGTTTTTAATGAGGAGATGAAGTGATGTCACTCATGGTATAAATCCAATCTCTACCTCGATAAAATGGCAACTTAGGGTGACTCCAACTAGATAACATGGAACTCTATTTTGCAATTGACTAATTTAACCGTTACTGTAATTTTGATCTTCCGTAATCTTTCCTTCCATTATCTCACCAAATCAATGTGGATTTATTAAAAGTAGTAATATAACAGAGAACATCCTTTTGGCTCAAGAACTTACTACTGGTCTCGATAAAAATGCTCATGGCTCTAACATCATTCTTAAGCTTGATATGAAAAAGGCTTATGATAGGTTTTCTTGGCTATTCCTTCTCTCTATGATGAGAAAGTTTGGTTTCAGTGAATTCTTCATTGATATGATTTAGGGATTACTATCAAATAATTTGTTATTCATAAATGTGAATGGCTATTCAGCTAGTTTCTTTTAATCTAGTAGGAGTCTTAAGCAAGAGGATTCCCTTTCCCCAAGCCTTTTTTATCATTACTGCTGAAGTGTTCTCTAGAGGGCTTAGTAATTTGGCCTTAAACAGCACCGTAAAGCCTTCTAAACATCTTTTGGGAACTTCTATTGTTTCTCATTTGATTTATGCTAATGACATCATTATATTTACAAATGGAAGTAAAAGAACATCTCTAAACTCATGGAATCCTTACATGCCTATGAAGAGACATCATGTCAAAAAATTAATATAAGCAAAAGTTACTTCATTGTTGGTCTTAATACTCATACTGATAGAAGGAATCTAATTTTCTATAACCTTGGCTTGCAATATAAGCCTCTTCCCTTCAAATATCTAGGTTTCCCCTATAGAATGGTAGATTGAAATTAGTCTACTTTTCTGACCTCATTGAGAAAATTAGAGGAAAAGTTACTAGTTTGAAGTTAAAATTTTGATCTCCTGGATGCAGACTTATTTTGATCAATCATGTCCTCTCATTAATTACCATATATATTATGGCTTCGCTAAACCCTCCCAAACCCATTATTAAGTGAATTCATATAGTTTTTGTTGATATCTTTTAGGGGTCATCTCGAGAAGAAAATCCAAAACACTACTGGATTAGTTGGAAAGATATTTGCTACTCATTCAATGAAGGGGGTCTGAATATTAGAGGCATAGATTAGGTCATCAAAGCATGTAGTCTGAATTTGTGTTGGTCTTTACTCTCTTAAAAGTCTATGGGCTTCTTTCGCATCATAAATATAAAAAATTCCTATTATTAGGTGATTAAAAGAATCAAAAATGTAACTAATCTACTTGAGGACATAATCTTATCAAAAGGGGAATTCTCAGGATTGGACCCTTACTATAGATGGCCAATTCTCATGTAAGTTTGCTTATGACTTTTGTAAACCTCCTGGACCTACCTCATTAGTTTAGAAATTAATATGGTCTAACTCCTGCCAAATAAAATTATCCATTTTCTCATGCATAATGTTATTTCTCTGGACTCTAATATTTTAAAAATTAAATATTCAATTGGCTTCTAGATGTAGATGTTATCATGCCCATAAGGAATCCATATCTCACACTTTTCTTACCGGTCCTATAACTAATTTTGTGCTGACTTTCCTTGCCAATATGTTTGGATTAAGGATCAATTTCCACTCCTGCATTCTATGTTCATCTCTTGGTGGATCAGAAAACATACGACTCATATTCAATTCCTTATTAATCACTTTCCCATCATTATTTTTTCTGTGAATTATAGAACTCCAAAAACAAGAGTTTCTTTGATGATGTTCATATGATAGGCCAAGAAATTATATCTAATGTCACTAAATTTATGAGTGATTTGGCTGCAGGCTCCAAAATTTATGCATCTGTCAAGAAGGAAGATGCTTATCTGAGCTCCATGTTCAACCTTTAAATTCATGCAAATTCTTTATCTTTTATGTCAGTCAAATGGATCAAACTTGCTCAAAATAGTTTCAGTCATAATGTTGTTAGTTCCTCTAAAGGTAACCCTGTATCTAGTGGTTGTGGGGATATTATCAAATATCATAAGGTTGATTTCATAACTGGCTTCTCTCAATTTATGGGGTTTCAATCTAGTATATATACAGAACTTAAAGCTTGGAAACTTGTCCTTGATTTCATAGATATGGATATTAAAGACCTTTTTATTGAAAATGATTCAAATTATCTCTTTAATATGGTTCTTAATGGATGGAATTTCCCTTGGAGACTTAAAAAGAGTATTGCCTACTACAACATGCTCATTTTCTCTCATGGTTTCAAGATCCAACATGTCTTTAGGTAGGGGAATGGTGTTACTGATAGCCTTATAAATGTAGCCTCATCCATATTTGTGTCAAGATACTACTCTTCTTTCAATGAACTTCCAAGAATAACAAAAGGGCTACTGAAGATTGATAAAATTGGTCTTCCTTCTATAAGAACCCATTCCTAATTATTTTCTTAAATTTGCATATCTTACTTTAGTTTTGGATTCTTTTCTGTAAGGGGAATATTTATAAATTCCCTATTTTCTATCTTTTCATGATCTCGTCATTGGGATCAACAGAGATCTTCTTTTCTTATTTTCCTTGAGCTTCTTCATGCCACCTAGGAGAGGATTTTTCTCCTTTTATTAATAAAACTTGTGGGGGGTACTGTCCCTCTTCCCTAAAAAAAGGTACTACCTTAGTATCCAGATAGTGAATAGTATAATCAATCTTGATAAGAAAACATAAATACATGATCTCTGAATAGATCCCTTGATTAACTAGAATTGTATTAACATTAAAATATACCATTGCAGGATCAGAACCAAAGTGTATTTATGCAACATGTTTATGCCAATTAGGTATTTATTAGTGAATATAATGGACTCATCAAATTCAATATCTTTGTATTATCTATCAAATAGGATGGGCTTGGAAACTTCCACCTAGAATGCCTCTTGGTTACAAACTACAATCTTTACCCTTTACATGAGTTTTTTATCTGCACACTATAAAGGATCAATATATGAATGAATAGCCATGCCCATTCTCAAAGGTATAAGATCGTAATCTTCCTTTTGCACCATATTTACTTTGGCCAAGGATTTGATCTTGGATGTATCAATTTATCTTTCAGTTTCTTGACTTGAACGAACTCCTTTAAATGCTTCTTAAACATCCTACAGTTCTCGATGAGGTGATCATGATCTTAATGATAAGTGCATCTAAGATTGGCATCACGTTCGCTCGAATCGCTATCCATTTTTGTTAGTATCTTAAAATATAACTTTTCTCTAATAAATAGAGTTAAGTTGTAGACAAGCACTTTGAAGAAGGTCTCCATCGCCTGGAAACTAATTTTAATGGTATACATCTTATAACATCCCTTGGAAGTGTCATTATATGATCCTTTATTAACTAGATTAGGTTTATTTCCTCCCTTAGAGGACATCTTTGAATTGTTCATCTTCGATTTCTTATAATTCAAGTCAGTCGAATCCTCTGCATTGAGGATCTCATCATTTACCTTGGTGTGTATTACAGTATTCTCTATGTGGTCGTTCATATTTGAAGATGATTTTTTGGTCAAAGATTGTTAGAGATCATCCGAAATAGAGATCCCAGCTTTAAAGATGAAATGTCTAGATGTTTATTGCGTTCATCGATCTCGTTAAATAGCTCCCAGCAATGTTGCATGCACTTATTAAGGGCCTCTCCTTTCTTCCTTCTTAAAGCGATCAGTGGATCAAATTCATTTACTTCCTTGATTTTGGTAATGAAGTGGGCCATAAATTATTCGGCTATCTCTCTAATGTGGATATTAATCTAGGGGACAATCACTAAAACCACTTGAGATCAATCTTTCCTAGATTTGAGGGGAAAACTAGGCATAAAAGGCATAATGGTGACTCCAAAGGGACATAGTCTGGTAATTATGCTGGATATGAGGAGCATGATCCACTTTTCAATCATATATAGTGATTTTTAGGATGAAAAACTATCCGATGGCTCTGAGGTTTTTATTTCCATCGTAAATGGTGAGTCTGAGAAATTGCCCAACGCTTTCCTATAAAGATATTTTGGAGTTCATGCCAAATTTGGGTTCGACCTTCCTTCCAATTCCTTTTTGATGAAGTTCTATAGTTCATCGCTCCCAACTCAGATAATACACGGGGGATGGATAGTCTAATACTTAGTGCAAACTCCACCAACTAAATTGGTGTATGATTGTGATTAGCAGAATTGTGATAAGGTGGATGATTAATACTCTACAGATTAGAATGCATCTCATGAGGTATAATTAACCTGGATACCCTATCGGTTTGGTTGGACTTATTATTCGTTAGGGAATGAATTCTTCCTTTCTACGTCGCTCTAGATTATGAGAATTGAAGTTACGATCTTTTGATTTCCTAGTTAATTTCCTCCTTCGACGGGAAATCTCTTCATCGAGATCCAACCTTTGTTCATTAAGGCTGACTAGCGATGACGTTGGCCTCCCTACAGGTCGCTCATCAAATGAAGAATGACGTCTACGAATGGGACCAGATCTTCAGGGTTAACTTTCCCTCAACCTCAATTTCTTTGGACGTTAAAAGACCTGGTAAGATTTCTCTCCCTCCTGATAATTTGTACCTCAAATTGGATATCAATTTTAACATATGAATGATTTGACTAGTTAGAACTTATATTGCAGTAGTGATGGTGTTTCAAAATGGTGAAAATTCAGAACGTTTCCATAAACGAAGATCCATTATAATGATATCAAACCGATAATAAATTAAATATTATGATTTTACCCCAATATTATGAATGTATTAAAATAAAGGAAATTGTATGAATGTGCTTCAACAAATCTTCTTGCCTACGTCCATAGACAAGGGAGGGAGAGTTGTTTATTTCTTTGAAGAACAAAGGATAATTAGAGTGCTAGGGTCCTAGCTAAGAGTCCAAGCCATCGTGAGAAAGACATAAATTAGTACCCCCAAATGGGTGAGGTCACCCTTGTTTATAAGTACAAGGTTCCTAAAGTTTTAGGTCTCTTCAATTTGATCTTATATTTGAGTTATACAGTCCTACCATGATTACTCATCTTTGTTGTGTTGTGACCTCCCTAGATTCTAAGTTATCTCTCCTTCGATACTCAGCTGACTATTCCCCTTGACTTAGGAGCCACATGTCCACCCACGTTGTGCAATCAACCATATCTCCCTTTACTTGTATTTTAATATAGTCGTCTAATGGTAGCTTTTAAATTCACCCACATTGTGCAAACCAGTTTTTCTTTTCTCTCCATCCAAACTCCCTCATAAAGAATTATACATTATATTTTTCTTTTGAGGTGATGAAACTAAAACCTATTGGCCCATTTGATTTAGCATATTTATCTTTTAATTGTCACTTAATTTTTTGGGCTCTTTTCAATCGGTGGCTTTCACGATGAGTAAATTTTGAACTCTCGCAACTATTTTCCCGTGATTCACTCATCATATTATGTTGCAATTAAGTCCTCACGGTAAACGGTTTTTACATGCACTACTATATTTTCAAGTTTTATCGCATTTTGTTCGTTGTATAACCAGAAATTGAGATGTAAATACTCAAGCCAATATGTGATAGGCAAGTACAATGCTCAAATAATACCGTGCATGTGTGTAATAAAGGAGATAAATAGCCAAACATGTAGATGATATCACTAATCACATCTCAAAGGCTCCAAACAATGTAAATCACATGGATGAAATTATGTAGCATCTCAAATCACTATCAAACAGTCACGTGGAAATGGAATGATATTGTGACTCGGTCATCCTAAATGTGTATCCATAAACGGTGCTAAAAAAAATACAAAACTCTTTTTGATTTTTTCAAAAACATTATCGAAATAAAATCTTTTTATATTTTTTAAAAGTTTTATCAAAAATAAAAAAAATGATACACACTAGCAATGGGCAAAAAAATATCATCATGCAAATCAACCTATGCTAGAAAATAAATCTAGACCTCAATCGGTAAGTGCGGTGGGATTTTCCAAAGGTGGTGACATCCTACGGAAAACCTCCATCAAGTCATGTGAAGTATTGACCAAAAACAGTAGTTTCTCCCTAATATGTTCAAACTCTCTCGTATAGACATCCAGAGCATCAGGTGTGGGTGGGTGCGGGTGAACACGTGTGACAGCAAAACATGACGCATGACCCAACTTAAAACAAAACTCCCCAAGGTGTCCTTTCTTCTTGTAATGCGTGCAAACATAAACAGGCCTAAGTACACCTCTCTCAAAACATATCCTACGCTCTCTCCTATCAGGTACAGGACGCCTAGGTGAGTTGGGTTAAGAGCCATGTGAATCTAACAAAAAAGTGGGAACCGACTCGAGTTTAACATGTGAAGTGGATGCACCATCATGACTTATTCCTAAACTCTCACCACTACCCAAAATGGGATCGAGAACCATCTTTCCAACCTTCTTATATGTGTTCTTTAAAGTGACTTTAACCTCCAGGGCGTGCAAGATCGCTCTCTAATTTTAAAATGCGGGTTACATGTTCACTCTTTTCCTGGCCTAAAGTTATCAACTGTTCACTTAATGAAACTTTCACCTTCTCGAGTTGAATCATTTTTGCCTCAAACTCCCTCACATTCTCTACCTATCTCTCCAAATCTTTCACCCTAAGACTCAACTCCTTATTCAATTTTTTAGTCTTTAAAGTCTCAGCATATAAATCTCTAAAAGCGATCTGGAGCTCACTATCACCCTCACTAGCGCACTCATTCTCAGACTCGCTAGAAACACTAAAATCATCCTTGGGGGTCTCAGGTGCACAAGTGTCCTCATCATTGTAGGACAAACAGGGTGTGCTCACGTGACTAGCTAAAAAGGTAACAAACTATCCTTGTGAAGTTTCATCCCCGGTATCACTCACCTCTTCCTCACTATCACTGAGGGGGTCTGGCAAAGCAACTTTCTTTCCCTCTCTCCTAAGTCTAGTGGAACACTCAAACCACTTATGCCCTTTGCCCTCACGCTATAAACAAGTTACTTTTTCTAAATATCCCTCACCCTATTTCTCTTTCTCATCGCTTTCTTTGGCCTTATCTTTCTTTTTCTGAAAAAAAACATTATTGGAAGAATTTTGTTTTGAAAACTTGAGAAACTTTCTGAAATTCTTTGCAAGCAGGGACATATCAAAATCAGAATCGTCCTCAAACTCGGACTCACAAAACATCACTTTCTTTTTCTTGTTACTCGTGGACAATGTCGGGGAACAGGTCAATTTCGTACGTCTGTAGGTCTCCTACCAATCCTTCTAATTCCAGACAACTCAAATTTCTTAAGGTATTCAAAACAGTTACTTTCGAGATAAAACATTTTAGCAGCGATATTAAAGTTTTTGAACCACTCGTGTATCAGATATGGTCTCACCAAGATTAAAGCTAGTGCTGACAATATCAAATGAACGTGAATAAAACACGTCAAAATACTAAATCTCTAGCATGGTGATTGTCTCAAATTGAATGGTCAAATTTTGAATTTTAGACTCTTTAACAGCGTTAGTGCCCTCGTGGGTGAGTTGCAAAACATCCCACGCTTCTTTAGACATGGTGCACGTCATAATACGTCGAAACTCGCTAAGGGTGACGTATCTAGAAATTTCACTACGCCCTCGTGAATTATAAGTGCTCCACCTAAACTCATCCTCAGTCCAGTCCAACACAGATTTTAAATTCGTGACATTATTCGCAGTGACAGTGGGAAGAGTCCAACCTTTCTCACAAATGAACCAAACTCTTTCATCGATTGCTTTTAAATGGGATTTCATGCGGGCTTTCCAGTAAGCCTAATTAGACTCGTCAAAAATTGGCAACCGATTATATAATTTTTCATTTGGAAACATTCCAACAAATTTTTCACAAAATAGATTTTTCAAAAAAAATCAATATCATATAATTTTGCGAAAAAATAGGAATACACAATAAGTTAGCATAACCTGCTCTGATACCAATTTGAGAAGGGTATACACTAGCTTTAATAAGCTCTAATTCCAATTTAAGAGTGCGCAAATAATCAATGTCTAATTTATTTAATTAAATTCTAATTTTAGCCCAATACAGTCTTAAATCTTGCAAATAATTGTGATAGATAAACGGAATAACTCGAACATGCAAGATAGTCACAATTTGAGGAAAAATCCCCCAAATGGTAAAAACCTTTTTATTTTACTATAATTTGTAAATCTCAACTTACATGGATTACAATGAAATACAATGACACACAAAATACCCGTAGGTGTCGGTTCGGTGGTCAGCAAGAGGTACCGCAAGAACTCTAAGATCAGTAGTGGAAAATCAGACTTCTTCTTCCCCACAAGAACTCCAGATGAGTAGAAAACTTTTCTTGGTTTTTAAGGATTCATATAAATGATTGGGAATTGTTTGTGAATCAAAACAGTGTATAAAGCATGAAAAACGAAGTCTATTTTTAATGCAGAAGAACTATAGAAACGTCAAGTCCAAGACTTGCAAAAATGTGTAGAATGAACACTGTTTAAATACAAAAATTGAGGCGGTGGCTCGTTCGAACAAGATGGGGTGCTGCTCGAATGGCGCCAAGTGTCATTAGAACGACTTTGCACTTCATGAGCTGTCGTTTGAACTACAAGATCTATCGTTCGAACGATCTGAACGACTTGTACATGTTCACCTCTATACTTAGAAAAAATCCTTATTTCGAGATAAAAATATTTCAGACTTCAAAAAATTATTTTAAAAATGTTCCCAAATATTTATGCAAATATTAAAAACTCCAATTAAATTATTTTACCATAATTGTGAGAGGAGTAGTGGGAACATATGATTGTTTAAGACCCGCGATGCCTAATAGAACAATGTTGATGCACTACGCACGTATGAAAGTAGTGGGTGCGTGATAACTTCTTATCCAAGTCGAGGCCGTCATGGATAAACGTGGAGACGTGACGAATGTAACGATATCAGACATACTTGCAGTGATCTAGGATATACCTAAAAATTCCCTAGATACTAAACGGACATTTATAAAATCATGTCCTTACAACTTTTAACTCCGTTTGCCCTAGGTAACCAGAGAGTTTAAGAATGCAACACGCGTGTTAACAATCTTGTTATGTACTTTATTTGCATTCTTGATTACGTATTATGATGGTGAATTCCTTAATATATGTAATGCTTGAAATAAATAAAGTATTCATTTCAATAAAGTGTTTAATTCTCGACTCGTTTTTCATCTGGTGATATTACTGGTTGGGGATTGTATTCCGACCTTAACTTTCCTTCAAATTAATTAATCCTTCAATCTATAATCTTACATGGATAGTTAATTTAGATAGGATTTCATTACTTTCATTAGAAGTAGTTTACAAGTTCTCATCATAATTATCTTTTCTTTTTCATAAGTCATTCATTAAGGTTAGTCTTCTTATTTAGTAGTCGTCACGAGCGCTCGTCTCAGTCCCCGAGTTCGACACCTGATTTATTGGATTATTACTTGAGTGGCCGATTTGCAATTGAAGTGTATTTACACGCATTAGAGATACTTTCAGAGTCGCGTCACTAATCAACTAACTCATATTCTCCATTGATACATAATATATAGAGTTTAAAAAAATATCTTTGAAAAGTCAAGCTCAAATACCACTTAAGCGGGGGTAATGCGCTATTAAAATATTTTTACAAAAGTAACTTTTATTTATTAATCTCCAAGTACTTACAAGTTTCAACAAAGGACCAGAGAGGGATCAATTTAAACATTCACTTCAATTGCTAACCTATAACAACCTAAGTGGGTTGAGTCAGTTAGTTATAGTCCAAGTTATATTATCTTGATTAAAACAGGTGATTAAACAGACAATATAATTCCCAGTTGTTTAAGTGAGTTTCTAATCTTGATTATCCTACTTTTTGATGTGAGGTGATTATAACAGAAAACTACAACACATGGTATTTATTTTACGTGGAAAAACCCTTCCCCTGGAAAAACCACGGACCCTTATAAGGATCACCTAAACTAAAAAAGTCCACTAGAAAAATAAGAAAGAGTTACAATCAACAAACTGAAACAAGCAAAAGTGGCCAAGTTACCTAAACCAAAACCCTTTATTTTAGTTTTACTCTCCTCTTCCCTGTCCAACCACTTCGTAAAAATTATCTTCTATTCGCGTATTTCTTATTCCTATCAAACTCTTAAGAATATCTCAGTGTTTATGTGTACTAGTATGACTTAACTAACATGCAAGCGTAGCAATAATGTGATGTGTGTGTATGATGAACATAGATCAAATAAAAATTAATTTCTTTTACCAAAATACTCTAAGGTAGAGTATATATTATTCTATTAAAGAAATTGTATAATCGTATATTAATCAATATTCAATCAGTATATGCAAGAAATCTTTAGGTAGAGTTTGTCAAAATACTCTTTATTAACACAGTTTACACCATATTATTTTTATTAAAATGAAATGTTTTGTTTTATTAAGATCTAAACAAATTTGAATCTCAGTTCTCAAATCAGGTTAAATCCTAAGTAGTTCTGTCTGAGTTAAAATGTCCAAATAGCTCACGGTTCTATATAAAAATGATTTATTCATGTCAATATAAGGTCTTTTTTAAGATTGTTCAAGATTTAAGTCAAGATCCAGTTTTAAAACATTTTTATTGTCTTAAAAGTGATAACAAGTTTAGTTAACACCAGATCTATTATATATACATGTTTATTTGTGATATAATAGATCAAGAACAAGTAAGTAGAATGGATCTAAGACATATTCAAAAAAAATCTAAATAGTTTGGCTAAACACAGGGACTCAAAGGTCATGATTTTAAGATCACCATAAGCCAAGACAATTGTATACAGAGATAACAGATCCGCAAGGACAAACAAATCAGAAAGAGAGTTTTTCTCACAGAAAGACGTATAAAAATGAGTAAAAGAGTTGTGAAAAAAAGAAATTAGAGTTTTTAAAAACTTTACACAGTAAAACCTTTTTCCCTAAGTGAGAATTTACACTAGAAATTGTGTTTTAAGATGAAACACTTTTATCTCAAAAATTAGTATCACAAACGCAACAATAATCTCAAGTAAATTTGGTTTGTTTATGCATTTATGTTGATGAAACAAACTATCAATGTCACGACCTCGACCCAAATTAATAGTAGGGAACGAGCGTCTTGACATGCCACTAAGGCAACATATATTCTGACTTAAATTATTTCCTTAAATAAGTGCAACGGAAAAACAATCACATGGTTATGAATCGTAAAATACTGAAAGTAAAGGAATTACGTCATCAGAGCTTTATAAAGGAAACTTCATTTATATTAAAAGTAACGTTGAATTAAAACTTAAGAAAAAATTTGAAAACTTATTACAAGAGATCCAAATATGCTCTAAATGATAAAACAAACATAACGACAAAACGATCTCTAAAAGCTTAATCTTCAACACAATCTTTTTTCATTCCCTCCGTGAACTTACTTATTTCCTGGAAAATGGTTATTTATATAACATCGGTTAAAAGCCGAGTGAGATTTAATATCCAAACATTCCAGGGTCTTTCAGAAAATTGATACCTATTCAATTTACAACATAAGGCATATACATATATGGACAGGAATTTGCAGTAAAATATATAAAGCAAACTGACAATATATATTTTTAGAATAAGCAGTTGAGAACAAAATATATAAAAGAATTTGAACAGTATATCAGTTATTAAATTTTCTTTTAATGGCCATGTACGCTCTAATACCCAGATAAACAGATAGTGTCACCATATATTTCCACTTGGTAACAACACAGATAGAAAATCATGATATCTGAAACAACGTCTTATTTAGGGCACACCAGCGATAAACCAGCTAGGAAGGTACCACCAAAATATTTCCACCCGGTAGTCAAGGCCAACATAGTAAGAGAGTTTCCATAGTCCGAATCAATAATTTCATAATTCAAATCGGATGTATATATCGAGATATATACACATATAACAAACGACAGAATCATCAGTATCAGATGTATTTTGAGAATAAAACCATTTCATAAAATATATATAGTTTGTATAATATCATATAATTAAAATGCGCAAGGAATGTCACAGAGTACTCACCTAGAACAGAAATTCGAAGTTATCGATACAGAGTCTTGGATTGCTCGTTAATCTTAAGACGAAACTTCTTCTTAAACTTTATCTCACTATTTATTTTTTATATTTAGAATTAATTTCATGTAAGAACTGATACTAAGGCTTCTATTTATATTTTCTTAAAGTTATCTGGGTGATGGCACGTGTCCCGATGACTAAGCATTCATTTTGGTAAGTCGACGTTAGCGTATCGCGTAACGGAGCTGTCTTGCAATCTTAATTCACCGAACGATGACACGTTTATTGGGTTTCTCTAATTGCATGACATGTGTTTTGTCCTTTCCTTTAAAGAAGACACGTGTACGGTGGAGTTGTTAAAACCAAGCACGAGGTGTAGAGTTATTAAGGGTATAAGGGTCGTTTTACACATGAAGGGTATTTTAGTAATTTTACACCATACATTTTCAATATTTTTTAGAGGTCCTTGAAAATATTTTATTTACAAAATGATCCTTTTTATATTTTCATTTTAGTCCCGGAAACTTTCTTTATTTAAAATCAAGTCCCTAAAGTTTCATAAAATTATATTTTGTACCCCAAAACTTATCATTTATCTTAGGATATGCTATAAGACTTTGATTTAATCAATTTTGATGAAGAAGGAGGTCATTTAAAAGTGTTTAAGTCGTCCAAACCAGCCTCCCCTTCAACCAATCAAAATATTACACATGGTGTGGTAATAAGACAAAATATGATTTAAAAGACGGACAGATTTGCCCTTATTTTGTAATTTCGGTATAACTTCTTGGTCGGATCTCCGTTTAACACACCGTTTGTTATGTTACAAACCTAATTCATATATCTACAACTTTTTAGTTTTTACCTCAAGTCAGTTATTATATTAAAATGGTCAAAACTAGTCTTTAATATGAATATTCCTACCGAAAACTTTAAAATTTTATGTTTGTTACTAATTTGATATTTCATGATTTATGACGGGAGGATTAGACTAAAACAATAATTTAACATTATCCATATCACATATGAAATAATAAAACATTTAAAACTATATATGAGCATATAAAAGTTGGGTCATTACAATCAAGAAGTTAGTTCACCAACATCACAAACGTATAATGTGTGTGTGTGCACTCTCTATCTCTCTATTTATTTCTCTCTAGAATATATTTTGGCAAATTTTCCTTACTGTCTCTCTCTTACTGAGAAAATGAATATCGAAGGGTCCTATTTATAGATACAAATGTGTCATTTGATTGGTCAATAAAGAACGCACACGGATTGTAATCTTAAAGCATTAGTCATTGATAGCATCAAAATAACTCCAATGGTTTAGATTAAGTCGAAAGAAACATAAGCAATTGCATTAAATGATTAACAGGTGTAGGACAGCTGGCGATTTCCAGAAGCATCCAAATCTCATACGGTTATGTGTACAAATAGGCGTATTCAAGGAATATAAAACAGATTTTATCTTATAAATAAACGCATCTTAATTATGAAATGATTATAAATGTAATTTTTGTTACAAAACAAATTCGAACTAAGGTTTAAGAATTCCAGAAAAATCAGAAAAAAAATATTACAAAATTATTTTCAATATGTTTACACGAAAAAATGATGTTTTCAAAATTTTCACCCTATTTTTACTAAAGAATTTATTGGCCAAATTAAACCAAAATAGGTATTAATTCAATTTTTTTAATTATTTTAAATTAAAAACAAATTCAACAGCATACCAATACATACACACTAGGGGTGTGTTTCGGCAGGATCGGATCGGAATAGGGGTGTTCGGTTTTGAAATTTCAAAATCCTTTCCAGATCGAAAAAATTAATTTCGAAAAATCTTTTTCTTTCAAGTCGGCTAATCCGGAATATTCGGAATATTACTGATAAATATATACAATACATCAGTGCATTAGTTAACTAAACTAAAGGGAGATTTGAATTTGAAATGTATTAAGATGTTAGGCCAAGCTCCCATGTGGTGTTATTAATTCGAAGGTCTGTTGTTGGCAGTGGGCTTGGTCAATACAACGGAAACAACCATTATTCATCAGAAATAGAGGTATTAATAACCATTACAAACAGATGTATTGGTATTAATAACCATTACAAACAGAGGTATTAAGTAACAAACATTACAAACAAATTTATTAACATAGGTATTAAGAACCATTACAACTTACAACAGAAACAAAAGAAATAGACATTTAGGTTCTTAAAACAAGCAAGGGTTTCCCAATGCCAAAAAAATAAGGAGGGGTTTCAAAACGCTGGAAAAAAACAAGCAAGTCCGGGATTTCCTAAATTTGTACTTCAAAAACTATGGATGACATTTAGGTTCTTAAATAAGAAACTGGAATACAGTAATTTGAGAGGGTTTTGGGCGTCATACCTACAGTTTTCGGTGGGCGTGTATGTGTGCGATAACCATGGGTGTGCTCCTGCCTTATTTGTATGCGAATGGCAGTGAGCTTCTCAGATAGAAACCTAGAGTGAGGTGTAACCGAGAGAGAGAGAAAGAGAGAGAGAGAGAGAGAGAGAGAGAGAGAGAGAGAGAGAGGGGGGAGAAGTAGCTGGGGCTTAGAGGGTTGGAATGAGAGAGCGAGAGAGAATCGGCTGGTAAGAATTTAGGTTATGAGTAATGTTAGTGAGTATGTGGTAGTATGTATATGGTATAAATTGAGGGTTGAGATCGATTTAATGGAGGGTCATGATTACACTACAACAAATAAAATTTAAATTTAAAAATGTTAGTAAAAATGAAAACTAAAAATTATTAAAATAAATAAAAATATTACTATTTCAGAAAATATTTTGGATAAGTCGGATCGACGTGGTATCGGAATTTTTGGATCGAAAATTCAAAAAATTAAATATGATTTCCAATTCCATTCCAATTTATTTCAAAAAATTCAAAAATCGGAAAATTCGAAAATCGAAAATTTAAAAATGATCCCAAAGTCGGAAAATTACAGATCAAAAATCGAAAAAATCAGAACTTCGGAAATAATCAACACCCCTAATACACACAATGAAAATATGTAGCAAAATAATGTGTGTGATTTGATTGTGTACTAAATGTATCCCTATTGAGATTTTCTTAAGAATTTAAAGGTGTGAGAAATTTCCATCCTTAATCATTTTGGAGATCTGACTTGGTAAAGAAAGTGGGTTATGAGAAAGAAGAGTCTGGTATCTATCCTACACTTTAATTACAAAAATATATTTTTAAAATTTGATCCAACTAGATGAAGCCTTATGTAGTGAACCTGATAAACAAGAATTGGAAACCTCCTTGGAATCTTAGTCAGTGTGTTAATGATATCAAAGGTTTTCTCTCCAACCTCAACTACTCACTCAATCATTGTTTCAGGGAATCAAACATGGTGGCAGATATTCTTGCAAATTTTGTTGTTAACTCCAATTCCCTCCTATCTTTCACTAACATAATGGATCTTCCTCCCATGGCTAGAGGGGCCATAAGGCTGGACAAGATAGGGTGCTTATATTTGAGATTTTGAATGATTTGTTCAGTTTTAGGATCTCTCATTCTGCTTGTAAGTTGCCACCTGGGAGGGGCTTTTTCTCCCAAATTAATAATATGATTGGGGATCATTTCCCTATTCTTTAAAAAAAAAAAAAAATAAGCCATAAACCTATGAGTGTCTACATAAGGGCTTTAATAAACTGATCATGGTGTTGTAGAAATAAAAAAAAATCGGGAGAAGGGATTAACCCAGTTGTATTTATGAGGGGATTGGCCTGGAAATATAGGAGAACTAAAGGGGACATCTTCCATTTTGGTGTGATAGCTGTAAAGGAGTAGATAATAATGAGGAAAACGAAAGATAATATTATGGTGAGAATCTTAACCATCATTAATTTTTTTTTGGAGGGGGGGAGGAGATAATGAAGTTGAGTGATTAAGATATAGGAACAAGATATTAAGGGGTAAGCATCGAATTTGAGGGTTTTGGTCAGCTCGGCCTTTATTTAAATTAAAGAACCACATCCTTCACTCTCTCCTAATCACTTAAACAAAATTCCCCACCTTTTGGATTTGTCAAGTTAATATAACCATAAAACCCCATTAGATCACACAATCTTTTAAAAATTCTTATTTCAACCCCTACCTTAAACTTTGCCAATTTATAAACCAAACCCTAAATATTGCCTGTTTGTGTTAAGTAAGGTTTCAAGGCTATTACGGTGGGACTTTTCGAGAGGGCTTGTTCACTAACGAATAATAAAAACTTAGGACACTCTTAGGAGGCAAATAACTTTCTACTCTCCTCCTTTTATGTGTGTAGTTGGAATATTCTTTAAATTAATTTCTATGCTAAAAATTAATTAGTAAACCCTAAGATTTTGTGTATGCCTATTTTCAACCTGATTGTGTGAATGTAAATTTTTATAATTATCCAGTATTACTTGTTGAGATTTATTCCTGTGTGTAATTAATTATAGTCCTAAAACTCGAAAAAATAGATATTTAGGTTTTGGACCCATTTGTGGAATTTGGCGATTAAGATTTAAAATTATAAGATGATGACTTAAAGTTAGGCTTACTGAATTCTAAAGATTATGGATGCTTACTAGGGTTGTACCTTATCCATTAGAAGTATTACGGTTTACACTATTATCCTTAGTAGATGATATATGACATGCAGACCTCAATTATGTTATGTGAACAAGTATGAAAATACTATGAATGACTTGGAACGTAAAAAATAAATTGATGGACCCCCATACAATGTAATGTAATCTTGTAAATAATTACATGTCCAATTAATGCAAGAACAACGTATGAACCCTACTTAAAACTCTATTAATGTTGATATTTGTTTTGTCTCGCAGACAATCAGAGGAATACGGGAAATTACTTGTTGTTGGCTTGGTTGTTGAATAATAATTTGGATTAGTCTGAGAAATTCACCCAAAGATATTTAAATACTTATTTTACTCTCACAATAAAGCATAATTAACTTTGTCTAAACTATTATCCTATCTAAACGTATGTGTATCAGCAGATTCCTTGTTTAGATTTTAATTTGATGCGACATCCCACGCATGGGGTTTAGATAAGGGTAGTTGTGATGACTCGGAACTTAAAAAATTAATTTACCTTTATTTAAATTCCTTACTTTATAAGAAGTCATATGTAATTATGTTAATCCCCTAGCTCTTTGTGAAACGGAATAAAACGTACAAATGAATCTAAATTATAAGAACTGAGGGTGGGGTAACTGGGGTTTGACTTAGTTGTATGGAGTGAATAAAGATATGTTATAATGTCATTGTTAAATGAATATGTGAAATGGAAATGATTTGGTGGGTGTCGATTAGGGACAACCCGGCGTTATGATATGTGAATTCTTGGCCATGCGAATACCGGGTGGCGTCTAGTTCTGAACTGTAATGTTTGTGATTTATTTGTCATGTGTTATTCCGGTGTTGTGTACGAGCGATCGACGTTGATGTGATTTTTTAAGTTTAAAGTACTCGTGTCTTTAAGATGGATGAGACAAGGGGGCGCATGTCGATTACGTTTTGCTTAAATAATGAGAATGAGTAATTAACTAAAAGAATTGGATAATTCTAATACATCGTGAAGTTCTATTTATGGGTTAGGCCATTTATTAAAATTATATGTTATGGATTTATCATATATTCATTAAAGTTCTTTAAGTTGTGTATCTAAGTTACTTATTAGGGTTATAACCCATTTCTTATACGTGGATCTAAGGTTCTGGGAATGGATCCCCTATGTAACTTCCCTTTCCATTCAGTTGTTATGCCTCTCTTTATATTTAAGATTTTAGGCTTCGAAACACTATGGGTCTCTATCTTTCTATCATAGTTAATTATCACTTTTACATTTCTATTTAATTTATTTGAGAGACTCCGGATTGTATTATTCAAAGACTTTTGGAAGACTATCTAGAGACATGTGTCTTATGTTGGGTTACTTTTGTAATTGTCTTATGGATGTTTGTATGAGTTTTGCATTTAAGGATTTTTGTATCCTTTGAAAATTTATTATCTAGTAATTTGTTTGGTCTTTCAATGCTGAGAATGATATTGTATTTTTTTTAGTATTCCATATGATTTTATATTTAGACTTAATTAACATAAGTGTTCAATTACATGAGGTATTGTAATAACCCTTATCTGCTCTATCATTCTCTTCTCAGAATTTCTCCTCTTCACCCCCCCCCCCCCCCCAATTGAAGCTTCTACATGTCTAAAATGTCTTTGTCTTTAACAAATAAGGATGGATACAAATGTATGGAAGGGGAGGTTTGTTTTGTTGTAAAAACCCTCATGTTCGAACCGATTGGACTAGGAGTAACCTGGTTAGGAGGTTTAGGAGTTGTGATACACCATTGGTAAGCTAACTTAACCGGAGAATTGAGTAACCTAGATGTTTTAAAAGGTTTCAAAGGTTTATAAGTTACTGAACCCCAACCAATACGTCATAAATATTGTATATTATCTCCCGTCAATATTATCCATTCTAGCACAATTGTCTCTGTTATTTCCTACTTTTATGATCATACATTGGTTAACATATATTGATTAGGCATAAATTCTTCCAAATTTATCCCTTTAATTCAGTTACTTTTAGCACCTCAAACAACGTAATCGATTTGATTTTATCTCATAATCTTGCTACTGACTTATTCTAACGAGTACACAAAGTTTCTGGTATTTCGTACTAAGTTTACAGGTATTTGATGTCAATAAAGAAAGAAAGAAATGGGAAGAATCAATAAAGAAAAGAAGGAAAGTCAAAAGGGAAAAATCATAATTTTTACCCGAATTCGGATGAGGCATCTAAGAAAAGTTAAAGATATCAAGTTCACGAGGACATAGGAAGAAACAGCACCTCAATTGGAGTCTCGGTGAGAAAGTTATTTGCAGTCAAAGGTAGAAGAAAAAGTCAAAGGAAATCCGGACCGATCCAGATCAGACCGATCCAAAATGCCAATTTCCAGAGAACCCCGGACCGAAGATGGATCGAAGCTGAAGGAAAATAAATGAACCGATCTGTACCAGATCGATTCGGCCAAGAAATACAAGAACTGATCCGGATTCCAGGAAGACCGAACTGAAGAAGGCCCGGACAGGTCCGATTGTCAAATTTTGATTTTTTACTCTTCCTCTAATAGAGAGTCCTAGTTCAGCTAAAACTCTTGGAGCTTTGTGGGGTATTTAAACCCCAATTTATTATCATTCTAAAGAACGGGGAATCTATCTAATTTTCCATTTCTTTTCAGTAAAACCCTAGTTTGAAGATAGGTTATAATTTTAATTCCAAGATTGAAGATTGTTCAGATTTCTGTGATTATAAGTACTTTTAGTTGATGATTTCAGTGCTTTGGTAAGATTAGTGATTAATTTCATTTGTCTAATTTCCCGTTTACATCATTCTTCAATCTTTCCTTAGTTTAATCATGACTTCCTGCAATTCCAAAATTATATTCATTACTTTCATCATGGTAGGCTAGACTTTTAAGGGTCGGGATGCATGAACCAACCCGATGTGGTAGTTGCATGTGTGTAAAAGTAATCCTCTAAATTTAATGATTTGATTACGACCGTATTGCATAGGAACGTGAAAATTGTAGATCTTTGGATCTCATTTGCTTCAGGTTAACCGGGATACTTTAGACTACAATTCGAGTGTAACTATTGCACTACTGATTTACTCATCCTCTGATTAAGTATGGTGTGGGCTTGAACCTCATATACGTAATGCTTGGGAGTACTAAATTATGGGTCTAATTAATCAGTTAAATTTACGATTAGTTTTATATCATCAATACATTAGGGTTGGGGGATTGTATTCCTGTCCTGTTTTTCTCATCACATAGTTCGAATTTTTAAATCATTCATCGTTAGTACTTTAGGTAATTTAGAATAGTTGCATTTCATTCGTACTTAAGTTCGTTAGTTAAACATTTTCAAAAAATTGCATTTAGTTGTAGTTAATTCTCAAACCAATCATCTTTTCCTTTTTCTTTAGAGTCAGAGTTAGGATTCACTCATCTGTCCAACGTCGTTACAATTCCATTGTCATATTTCCCTTTGGATACGATCCCGACTTACCGGATTTATTACTAACGCGATAGGCTTGCACTTGAGCCTAGAGAGTACGCACTTCTGAGACATATTCTTAGTCGTGTTAAGTTTTTGGCTCCGTTGCCGGGGAATTAGGTAGACTTAGGATTAGATCAAGTCAATCTAAAATTTTGACCAAAATTTTCCAAAAATCCAAAAACATATAAAAATTTGAAAAAGCACAAAAATAGTCATCATCATCTCTCAAAGCCAGTTAATGCAAAATCATGAACTCACTCCAACTCCCCATAATACTCCAACCCACATTCATGAAAATCCAATAGTTGAGTACGACCCTGATAGCCCTCACACTCCTAACGCCCCACAGTTCCAGGTTCCACCTCCTACACCGTCACACTCAATTGCAAATAACACTCCATTTTCCCTCTTAGGACACACTTCAGAGCGCGCTCTGAGTATTCCAAGTGAGGATACTGAGTCTTTGAGAGAGAGAAAGACATGTCACAACACGGTAGTGCAGCTGCAGACGATGGAGAGGCCCTGTATCACCCTTTGAGAGACGTCTTATATCCCGAGCGCACTGTCACTCCGGGATGAATTTTACTCCCGTACAATGCTGGGCAATTTCTCTTTAGGAATGGGATGATCCAAATACTTCCCACTTACCATGAAATGGATTCAGAAAACCCATATGCCCACATTATGGAATTTGAGGAGGCGTGCGAGACTCTCAGCGATCAAACTTGCACAAAAGATGTGCTCTGCCTTAAACTCTTCCCATTCTCGCTAAAGGATAAGGATAAGACCTGGCTATGGTCTTTACCTCCAAATTCAATTTCATCATGGAACGAGCTACAATCCAAATTTCTCAAGAAGTTCTTTCCTTCACATAGAACGAATTCCATCAAGGCTCAAATTCAAACTTTTCGACAATTAGAAAATGAGTCATTTGATCGATGCTACGAGCGTTTCAATGAGTTAATTGATTCGTGTCCCCATCATGGTTTTGATAAAATGCAAATCATGTCCTTTATCCATAATGGGCTGAACATTAATTCCAAGCAACTCGTTGAAACCATGGGTAGTGGTCCATTTATCAACTTAGACGCCCACGATGCTGAGCTTCACATGAGGTATGTCGCCGAGACTACCCAATCTTGGGATACATCTGACCCTAATGCTCAAAATCAAAATCTTCAAGTGACCACCATTCCATCGGCGTTCGGCCTATTTCATGTAGAAAAGAATTCTATGACAGACAGTCGACTCGATACACTTGAGAAAGGACTGCGAGACTTACATGAGGTATATGGAAGAGGACCAACTGGATCCATCCCAAACCCCGTCAAGAAGGTGTGTGTGATTTGTGAGGCGAGTCATTCAAGTGAGGAATGCCCGACTATACCCGCCTACAAAGTGATGCTTCAAGAGCAAGTCAGTGGCATAGGAGGATTTAAGGGTAATTTCGGTGCACCGCACGGGAATTCTTACAATCCTTCACGGAAAAACTACCCTGGTTTTAGCTATGGGCAACAACATTCTGCGATGAATACTAATTCACATGTTTCCCCTCCTCCACCACCGCACTTTCAACAAGCTCCACACTTGCAAGGACATGTGCAAGCACCACCACCTCAAGGAGCATATATCACTCCACCGTGGAGAAATCTCGATGATATGATCAACCACTTTATCAATACCCAGACTGCAACTAATGCTATGCATGAGCGTATGATCAACGACATGAATGCAAACATTTCACAGCTGCAATCATCGTTGAGTATCAAAGAGAAAGGCAAGTTTCCTACCCAGGGCTAAAGATCTCCCCAAGGTCAAACTAGTGTTAGCTCCACCTCGACAGAACATCAGGAGCAATGTCAAGTTGTGACCACTCTTCATAGTGGGAGAGTCGTTGATTTATCACCTCCTCCACATGATACAACCAAAGACAAGGAGATTCCCCCCGGCACGAAAGAGGCAAAAGATGTCCCCTTGAAGGAGAGTGATAAAAAGGACACTAGTGAGCCAGAGGTAGTGGTGAAACCACCCACCACGTCACCATTTCCTCTTAGGTTGGTTCCTTCCCACAAAGTAAACCCCCGTGATGAATTGCAAGACGTACTAAAGCAAGTGAATCTAAATTTACCTTTCCTCGATGCTATTAAGCAAATTCCAGCTTATGCAAAAGTCATCAAAGACTTGTTAACGGTAAAAAGGAGGATGAAGGTAAAGAAAAATATCTTTCTAGCACAGAACATGAGCTCCATCCTACTCAATGATCTCCCGCCCAAGTTCAAAGATCTCGGTGCACCCACCATTTCCTACATCATTGGAGAAAATAAAATTGAGAAAGCCTTACTTGATTTGGGAGCAAGTGTCAATATCCTCCCTTACCCCATCTATAGGTAAATTGATTTGGGCGACCTCAAGCCCACAAAGGTCACTCTCTAGTTAGCGGATCGAACCGTGAAGATCCCACGAGGCATAGTTGAGGACGTGATCGTCCAAGTTAACACTTTTTACTTCCCAGTAGACTTTGTCTTTTGGGACACGGAGCCCTCCTTCACCTCGAGAAACCCTGTTCCCATTATTCTTGGGCGCCCATTCTTAGCTACAGCTAATTCCATCATCAATACTCGAAATGGGCAAATGCAACTCACTTTTGGGAACATGACTTTAGAGACTAACATCTTCCATATCGCCTAACAGACGGGAGAAGAAGATGATCTTCACGCGGTGAGCCTAATAGATGAGATCGTAGAGGAGTATTTCGAGGAAAATTATTGTGGAGATGCCCTAGGTCCTGTTTAGTGTTGAACCACGAGCGTGAGGGGACATATACCGCATTCGAGAGGGAGGTTGAGGAGTTGAGAGAGTAAATTGATGAGAGAGCGTCGGACGAGGACGTGAGAGATGTGAATTGGGTTTCTAGATTTGAGGAGTTACCACCGAGGGATACACGCATGGTTCCCTCCAACAAAAAATTTCCAACCCTTGAATTGAAGAAACTCCCCTCCCATATTAAATATGCATACCTAGGAAATGATGAGACATTTTCTGTTGTTGTCTCCTCTAGGTGCTTTTAGTTGTTGCTAAAGATTCTGAGGAAGCACCAAGGTGCTTTTAGTTGGTGCATTGCTGATTTGAAAGGGATAAGTCCTTTTATTTGCACCCATAAGATCCATCTCGAAGAGGAGGTCAAGCTCTCGAGATAAATGCAAAGAAGGCTAAACCCTAATATGAAATAAGTGGTGAGGACCGAAATCATTAAGCTATTGGATGCCGGGATCATCTACCCAATCTCGGATAGCAAGTGGGTGATCCCTATTCAAGTTTTCCCAAAGAAGTCGGGCATGACAGTGATTGAGAATGCTAAGGGAGAGCTAGTTCCCCAACGTATCACCACCGGGTGGCGTATTTGCATTGATTACCTAAAACTCAATGCAAGAACTAGGAAAGACCATTTCACCTTACTATTTATTAATCAGATGCTTGAAAGAGTAGCGGCCCACCCTTACTATTGCTTCCTTGATGGTTATTCCTGATATAACCAAATTGAGGTAGATGTACTTGACGAGGAGAAAACGACTTTCACTTGCCCTTTTGGTATGTTTGCCTACAAACGTATGCCATTTGGCTTGTGTAATGCACCCGCGACCTTTCAAAGGTGCATGTTGAGCTTATTTAGTGACATGGTCGAGAGAGGACTTGAAGTGTTCATGGACGATTTTAGCATTTTTGACACCTTTTTCGACCTTTGTCTAGAAAAATTAGAAAAGGTACTTGCCTAGTGTTTGGAAAAAACTTAGTGCTAAATTGGGAGAAATGCCATTTTATGGTAACCGATGGAATAGTTCTTGGCCACAAAGTTTCATCCAAGGGGATTGAAGTTGATAGAGCTAAGATAGATGTCATAGACGATCTACCCCCACCAAAATCTCTCAAAGACGTGCGCTCCTTCTTGGGCCACGCGGGGGCTTATCGAAGGTTCATTAAGGACTTTAGCGCCATCGCTAGACCCTTAAGCAACCTACTCATAAAGGACACCCCATTTGAGTGGACGGAAGCATGCCAAAGCGCTTTTGAAAAATTGAAGACCATGCTTGTGTCCGCTCCCATCATGCAAGTTTCGGATTGGTCTTTACCATTCGAACTTATGTGTGATGCTAGCGATTATGCGATAAGGGCTGTTTTAGGCCAAAGAAAAGACAAACAAGCTCATGTCATCTACTACGCTAGTCGGACTCTTACCGGACCACAACTCAATTACTCCACTATAGAGAACGAGTTGCTAGCGGTAGTCTTCGCTCTTTGACAAATTTTGGTCCTACCTTATCGGTTCTCCCATCACTTGCTTCACCGACCACGCGGCATTGAAATACCTACTCGCGAAGAAAGATGAAAATCCGCACCTCATAAGGTGGATCCTACTCCTACAAGAGTTTAATCTCTCCATTAAAGATAAGAAAGGAGTAGAAAATGTCATTGTCGACCACTTATCACGGCTTTCGTCCGACGTACCTAGTGATCCAATACCCATAGACGAATACTTTCAGGATGAGCAACTCTTTGCTACCTCTTATTTGCCCTGGTTTGCGGATATCGTGAACTATCTTGTCACTAGAGTTGTCCCTCTCGATTGGACACCGCAAGATAAGAAGAGGTTTATTACTTGGTCGCGCATGTTTTTCTACAATGATCCATTTATGTTTAATTATTGCACTGACCAAATCTTTCGACGTTGTGTACCGGATGACAAGATCCCGAAAGTCATCCAATTTTGTCATTTGAAAGCTTGCGGAGGCCACTTTTCGATGAAAAAGACAGTCACTAAAATTCTACAATGCGGCCTCTATTGGCCCATAATATTCCGGGATGTGAACAATGCTTGTAAATCTTACAGTAGGTGCTAAAGGATAGGAGCTATTACCCGACGAGACATGATGCATGTTACCCCCATACTCATTATAGAGATCTTTGACTGTTGGGGTATTGAATTCTTGGGCCCTTTCCCCCCGTCCTTTGGTTTCCTATACATCCTTATCGCGGTATACTACGTTTCTAAATGGGTGGAAGCCATAGAGACCAAGACAAATGACAACAAAGTGGTGATTAAGTTCCTGCAGGAACACATACTTTCCCGCTTCGATGCACCAAAAGCGATAATGAGTGATAAATGATATACCATAAATGTACCCCATCGGCTCAGAGACATCAACCTCGACCAGGGAGATGGCCGAGGTCAGAAGGGACCTAGAACGATAACCAGCGACTTCATCCTCAGCAAGCTCGGCCATGGCCGACGTTACTAGTTTCATCACAACCATTGATCAGTTGAGGCCTACATGTCCCATGATGGCAGTTATTCATCAGGCCATCCAGGGTTGACAACCTCGGTCGAGTACGAGCCGAGGTTATAGAAGCTACACCATCATCATAACCAACCTCGACAGAGAATTGGCCGATGTTCCTTGGATACTCCTCCATAACCTCGGTTCAGGCCGACATTATGACTCAACTCGCCCTACCTCAGCCTCGTATGAGCCAAGATCACCATGATTAACCTCGGATAGGGAAATAGCCAGACTTCACCAACCTCGTACTCTTCCAGTCCAAGGTTGGGACCAATCACAGACAACCGAGTCTTTATTCGCATATGTGTGACTGGGAACACGTGTACATAATTCAGTTATAACAAATTATTCCCCTCATGTGGGGGGAATATTTCATCATCATTCTCTACATGTGACAGTGATAGATGTCTTCATCATATTGGCTAGATCAAATCACATGTGCTCATTGCATGTATAGGGGTTACATTACACCCCCCCCCCCCCCCCCCCAAGCAGTATATATAGAGGTCATCCTCTTCCTCGTAAAGGATCAAAAATTAGAAACCCAAGCTGAAACTCTGTCTAAAGATACAGTAGAGAGAGAAAGCTTGAGAGTTTGTATCTATATGGCCATTAGAGCCCTCATACAGTGATATTAATCACACACTTGCACAGTGGACGTAGGCCTGATTGGTTGAACCACTTACATAACTGTGTTTATCCTCCTATCCTCACCTCAATCTCTTACATTTAGTATATTCATGTGCTATCACTAGCTTGAGCTTACAAACACCTTGACTGGTGGTGCTATTTCTAGCATCATCATTTTGGCGCCATCTGTGGGAACAAGAGGTCATCTCTTCCTCATCTCTTGCTTAACCTCACCGGAGACTCTAGTAGTGAACCAGGCCTCACCCCTTGTGTGGAGCTGTTTCACAATTGAAAGAGGTCCTGTAAGGTATTAAGCTCATCTACTGCACTAGTTCTTTAGTGCTAACACATGGCACCTGAATTACCACCACCTCTTCCGCCGCCTGGGCTGGTGGACCTAGCTCCAACCAGGAACCACCTCAATATGAAATGGCGGAGGTGGCCGCAGCCTTGAGGTCCTTGGCTTCAACGCAATAAGCAATGCAGGAGCAATTTGCACAGCCCAGTCAAAATATGATGAGGCCACCTGGAGTCTCACCGGAGATGATTACTCTGGAGGCTGTCCAGGTGCACCCTGTAGCCAGGGGACCTCCCCAAGCACCACGCAAGGATCACCCTACACCCCAGCGGAGGAGGGACGTTGTTGACCCTAGGCGCTTGTGCCTGGGGAGGCAAGGTCACCCTTGCCCTGAGGATAGGTATGATGATATAGAGGTGGAAAATGTCATGGAAGATTGTTGGGAGCCATATGAGGTTTCGAATAACATAGTTCGTCCTATCCAGCGAAGCCAAGGTTGTGGGGGAAAAAGAGGAGGAGAAGCCTAACAACGAGGATCATCTTTTGATCGACTGAGCATAGGGTCAGCCTTTGAAAGGCTCGGCCCCGTAAATGACCTAAGACAAAGGTTGTCAACGTCTAAAAGTGCAGCCGGCTCACAAAAGGAAGAGAGGCAACGTCGGCCTCAATCGGGACGAGGAGGAGACCAAGAAGAGGTCAACAATAGACATTGTGCTGCGGCTGGGGAAACCTCAGTCCACCCTTTGGAGGTGGCTGGGGACAACCTCGGCCGAGCCACATTATAAGACCATGGAATGACTCCATCCAACGTCTTGAGGACAATATAGGAGACCTCATCAAAAGTCGAGATCCGCCGCAAAGAGGTTTCTCAGAAGGCTCTCCTTTCATAGCTAAAATAGTGAGCTTCCCTACCCCAGCCAAGTTCAAGCCACCTACAGTGACTCCCAAGTATGATGGTAGCACCAATCCTGTACATCATATTGAGATATACTAGTCAGCGATGGACATTTACTCAATACCAGATGAGATGAAATAATGGGACCTCTCCGGGACTTTGACGGGAGCTGCGCACATCGAGTTTACTTCTCTTCTGAAGAATTTAGTTGATAACTTTAAGGGCTTGGATGAACAATTCATTCATAATTTCTGTTTTGGGGTGAGACCTCAAAAGAAGACCACCCATCTGTTGTATGTCAAGCAAGGCAAGCACGAGAGCCTAAGAGACTACATCGCCAGGTTCAACAAAGAAAAACCTGAGGTTGAAGATTACGAAGATAATATTTCCATGACGGCCCTCATAGGAGGTCATCAGAAAGGAAAGTTGTTGTGGAAACTCACAGAAGACCCTCCAAAGTTCATGGCGGAACTATTGGCAACTGCAGGGAAGATCATGAACACTGAAGAGTCCCTAGCTGCTAAGTATGAAGATGAGAACGGCGATAACAGCGAAAAGTTCCAAAGAAAGAAAGATGGAAAGAATAGGTCAGTTGATGACAAGTTTGTACATTATACCCCTCTTACTGTAAGCTGTGAACACATCCTCAATGAGATCAAGAATGACCGGTCCCTAAGATGTCCATAGAAGTTGAAGGCTCCTCCACATAAGAGGAACCATAACTTATAGTGCAAATTCCACCAAGGCCATGGCCATATAACAGAAAGTGCTTTGCCTTAAAGGATGAGATCAAAAAAATGTTGAAATCAGGAAAGTTAAGGAAGTATGTTGATGGTAAGGCTCCAAAAAGGGGAAGGGATGACCACAAAAAGAAGAGAAATGACAGATGTCGTGACGATACCCCAGTAAGAAGGGATGGTAACTCAGATGGTGATGATGAAGACGATCCAGACCTCCCGACAAAAGATGACAACACCCCAATGAAGAGGGTTGGTATGATCTCTTTTGGTGTTAACACCATATGCGGAGGACTTGCAGGGGGTGGTTCTGAAGTGGCTGACCAAAAATCTCATATAGCGGAGGCCAAGTCAGTGGCAAAGCTAGAGGTGGTAAACCTGACGTCTTCCGAGGCCAAGCAGAAGAGAAAGAAGGTGGACATGGACAATCTTATAGTTAGGTTCTCCCGACTCGACTTCAAAGGCATCCTAGCTCCACATGATAACCCTTTAGTAATCACAACAAGGGTTCATAGGTGCGAAGTGTAGAGAATTCTTGTAGACGGAGGAAGTTCAGCAGATGTGATGTTCTGGCCCTGCTTCAAAAGCCTAGGCCTAAGCAGAGCAAGGCTGGTACCCTATCATCATCCGTTAATAAGCTTCAGCGATGAAAATTTCAATCGATTGGGCATGTATGAGATGGACGTATGAATGGGCGATGATTGGCCTAAGAGGTTAACTCGAAAGATTAATTTTTTTATTATGGACAAAAACGTCTTCTCGACCTACAACCTCGTCATAGGAAGAGTAGCCCTTAAGGAGTTTGAGGTCGTGCCGTCGACGGTCCACTAGATGCTAAAATTCCCTACCCCCTATGGGGTAGGGGAAGTGCAGGGTGACCAGACCATAACACGAGAATGATACTTCAACTCGGCTGAAGAGAGAGAGGACCATAAGAGAGCAACTACCACGTATAACATTGATACACTTGACCCTAGATATGAAACGAAGTTGAAGAAAGGGGAGTCCACAGAAGAGGTAGAATCCATTGTCCTCAATGAGAACGAACCGGAAAAAACCGTCCAGGTCAACAAAGCCTTAAAGGCAAAAATCAAGGAAGAGCTGATAAACTTCTTAAGGAAGAGGCAGAATATCTTCGCTTGAAGTCATGCGGACATGCCTGGCATCAACCCTGAGGTTATGTGCCACAAAATTAACGTGACCAAGCATGCTAGGCCAATCAAACAAAAATAAAGAGTTTACTCGAGCGAAAAGTATGACATCATCCGGGAAGAAGTCAGGAAGTTGGAAGAAGCTGAGTTCATAAGGGAAGTCATATATCCGGAGTGGTTGTCAAACACAACCATAGTGCCTAAGGCCAATTGGAAATGGAGGATGTGTCTAGACTTTACCGACCTGAATAAGTCTTGCCCAAAAGACAGCTATCCCTTACCTCGAATCGACCAGATGGTAGATGCCACTGCAGGACATGAGCTCATGAGCTTCATGGACGCGTATTCAGGCTGCAACCAAATCTTCATGGATGCCAAAAACTCAGAGAAGATACCTTTATCACTGACAAAGGAACATATTGCTACAAGGTTATTCCCTTCTTATTAAAAAATGCAAGGGCAACGTACCAACGTCTTGTGAATAAGATGTTCGAAGATCAAATAGACAAGACTATAGAGGTGTATGTAGACGATATGTTGACGAAGATCTTAACGGCCTGCACTCATGTGGCAGACCTGGAAAAGACCTTCGATACCGTGGACTTGTACAGAATGAAACTCAACCCTGTGAAGTGTGTCTTCAGGGTAGGAGCTGGGAAGTTTCTTGGATTCATTGTCAATCAGAGGGGAATAGAGGCGAACCCTGAGAAAATCAAGGCTTTGCTTGACATGAAGACGCCAAGGAGTATTAAGGACGTTCAGAGGCTCACTGGAAGAGTAACTGCACTCAACAGATTTGTTTCTAGAGCTACGAACAAGTGTCTTCCATTCTTTAAGGTGCTCAGAAAGGCCTTCGAATGGGACAAAGAGTGTGAGGAGGCTTTTAACCAACTCAAGTCCTACCTCGGATCTCCCTTACTCTTATCTCGGCCCATAGTTCGAGATAAGTTGTATGTTTATCTAGCAGTCTCTGAGTCAGCAATAAGTGCAGCCATAGTACGGGAAGACGTTAGGGTCCAAAGGCCTGTGTATTTCAACAGTAAGGCCCTTCAAGGGTCTAAACAAAATTATCCTCGGATGGAAAAGTTATCCTACGCCCTGATATATGCTTCTAGGAAGATGAATCCTTACTTGCAAGCCCATTCCATGGTCATCCTCATCGACTCCCCACTAAGATGGGTCCTCCATAAACCTAAGAAGTCGGGTAGGTTGATGACATGGGCCATTGAGTTGGGGGAGTATGACCTTACTTATCAGCCTAGGACGGCCATCAAAGGGCAGGAACTTACATATTTTGTCATCGAGTTCACATGGGAAGAGGTCGAGGTCGAGAATAATCTAGAGATTGCAGAAGGGTCAAACATCAACGTCTTTTGAGACCCGAAAGAAGTTATGCCCAAGGGAGCCAGAGATGGAATAGCCGAGAATGAGGAAGACCAATACCTCTTTAGGCAAGGAATAATGTTAGAAGGTGGTTTCTCATCAGATAAAGACATCTAGAACCTCTTTGTCGACGGGTCCTCTTACGAAAGGGGGAGCGGTGCGAGGTTGATACTCTCAGCCCCGGATGGTACTAACGTCGAATATGCCCTAAGATTTAACTTCAAGGCATCAAATAATGAGTCAGAATATGAGGCTAGGGCTGTCAATGGACCAGGTCTGGACCCGGACCCGATCCGGACCCGACCTAAATTAACGGATCTGAGCAAATTTTATAGACCCGATTATCCGATTACCCGATTAGTTAATGGATCGGATCTGGATATACATGACTCCGATCCGATAAGGACCCGACCCGAATGTGTATATATATAATATAATAAATATATATATATATATAATATTATATATATATATATATATATATATATATATATATATATATATATATATATAGTCTTACATATAGTTGCTAAATATATATATAACTAACTTATATATATATATATAACAGTTTTACATACATATATACATACATATATATAAGTTATATATAAAAACAGTTTTACATATATATATATATATATATATATAAATATAACTTATATATATATAAACAGTTTTTATATAAAATAAAACTGTTTTTATATAAATATAACTTATATATATAAAAACAGTTTTATTTTATATAAAAACTGTTTATGTTTTTATATATATATATAAGTTATATTTATATAAAAACAGTTTTATATAAAAAACTGTTTTTATATAAAACTGTTTTTTATATAAAAACAGTTTTATTTTATATAAAAATTGTTTTTATATATATAAATAAGTTATATTTATATAAAAACAGTTTTATATAAAAAACTGTTTTTTAGATAAAACTGTTTTTATATAAATATAACTTATATATATATATATATATAAAAACAGTTTTTATATTGTTTTTATATAAAACTGTTTTTATATAAATATAAGTTATATTTATATAAAAACAGTTTTATTTATATATATATATATAAAACAGTTTATATATATATATATATATATATATATATATATATGATCGGGTCGGGTCGGGTATTCGGGTCGGGTCTCCGGGCCCTTATCGGATCCGGGTCTGGATCCATTTTCTGAGACCCGTCGGGTAAGACCCGATCCGTTAAAAATATACCCGAATCGGATCTGGATATACCCAGACCCGATCCAGACCCGACCCGTTTACACCCCTATATGAGGCCATGGTAGCAAGCCTCTCGCTGGCAAAAACCCTTAGGGTAAGACGACTCCTGCTTCATAGTGACTCAAGGTTGGTTGTTAATCAAGTATTGGGGGTTTATGAGGCCAAGGATGAAAGGATGGCCAAATACCTGAAGAGGGTGAGAACGATAATCGAAGGCTTCGAAGAGGTAAAGATGAAGAGAATACCTCGTCAAAACAATAATCACGCGGATGCACTAGCAAGGTTGGCTTTAGCTACCAGGACAGACATCAGAAGAACAGTCCCAATTGAGATCTTGCCCAAGGAGACCATTAAAGAAGAAGAGGTCAGTAACCCTTGCCTCAATTTGAACCTAGGGGATTTATGGATGGACCCCCTTATCAGATATATCATAGAGGGAAAGCTACCAGAATCAAAGTTAGAGAGGAGGAAACTGAGGTACAGAGCTGTAAAGTTCTCAATGATAGGATACGTCATATATAAGAAGGGATTCCTATTAACTCTCCTCAGATGCGTTCATCCTACAGAAGTTGCCCGCGTCCTACAGGAGGTACACGAAGCTTCTTGCTCCATTCATATAGGAGGAAGACCTTTGTCCAAAAGGATTATTACACAAGGATACTGGTGGCCGACCTTGACCAAGGATGTTGCAGCCTACGTAAAGATTCTCCACTATTCCCCATCAACCTCATCAGCCTATAACATCAATCAGCTCCCCTTGGCCATTCGCAGTATGGGGAATTGACTTAGTGGGTCCTCTGCCAAGGGCTGTGAATAATTACCGATTTTTTATAATTGCCATTGATTACTTCTCCAAGTGGGTAGAGGCAGAGCCGATGATCACGATTATAGATCAAAAGACCTTCCAACTTATTTGGAAAAACATCATATACAGATATGGCCTCCCAAACACCCTTATTTCGGACAATTGAACCTAGTTCAAGAATTCTTCCTTGGAAAAATACTGCGAAAGAGTTGGGATAAAGCAATTTTTCCCTTCCCCCGACCAACCTCAAGCAAACGGTCAAACAAAAGTCACAAACAGAACGATCCTTAATGGGATCAAGAAGAGGTTAGAAGAAGCTAAGGGTAGGTGGACTGAAGAGGTTTATGCTGTGCTATGGGCCTGCAGAACAACGGCTAGGACACCAACGGGAGAGACCCCATTTATATTGTCACTTGGCTCAAAGGTTGTCAAACCAATAGAGGTAGGACTCCCTACTCATAGGGTTCAGACCTATGACCCTGAGAAGAATGGGGAGGAAAGAAGACTCGACCTAGACTTGATTGAAGAAAGAAGGGAAGATGCAGAAATCAGGCAAGCAGCTTACCAGTAGAGAACAGCAAAGTTCTACAATCAAAGGGGAAAATCAAGGCCCATAGCTACGGGAGACCTAGTGCTAAAAAAGACATTACAGAAGGCAAATAACCTTCACCCAAATTGACATGGTCCTTACAAAGTGGTTGAGGAGGTTGTGCCCGGGACCTACAGGCTAGAAAACCTCGAAGGGAATCCTTGGAATGTTGATCATCTAAAAAAGTATTACATATGATGCTGAAAGAGCTTTCATGTAAATGAATCATCTTATGAAGAGAATATTAATGAGAAGATCAGTTCTTGTGTCAATTCTCGGTTCATTATGCTCGAATGGTATAATTGTTTATGGGGATAACATCTTATGTGATAACCACAGACCTTATAACATCATAATTTGGTGACATGGTCTGAGGTAGGACATTATACTTGGATGACTTCAGACCTTAGACATCATTAACATGGTGAATAATTATTTGTGGGGATAACATCTTGGTGATGACCTCAGACCTTATAACGTCATAATTGGTGACAAGGTCTGAGGAAGGACATCATACTTGGGTGACCTAAGACCTTGGACATCATTAATTTGGTGAATAATTGTTTATGGGGATAACATCTTATGTGATGACCTCAGACCTTATAACATCATAATTTGGTGACAGGGTCTGAGGTAGGACATCATACTTGGATGACCTCAGACCTTATGCATCATTAATTTGGTGAATAATTGTTTATGGGGATAACATCTTATGTGATGACCTCAGACCTTATAACATCATAATTTGGTGACATGGTCTGAGGTAGGACATCATACTTGGATGACCTCAGACCTTAGACATCATTAATTTAGTGAATAATTATTTATGGGGATAACATCTTATGTGATGACCTCAGACCTTATAACATTATAATTTGGTGACATGTTCTGAGGTAGGACATCATAATTGTATGGCCTCATACCTTAGACATCATTAATTTGGTGAATAATTGTTTATGGGGATAACATCTTATGTGATGACCTCAGACCTTATAACATCATAATTTGGTGACATGGTCTGAGGTAGGACATCATACTTGGATGACCTCATACCTTAGACATCATTAATTTGGTGAATAATTGTTTATGGGGATAGCATCTTATGTGATGACCTCAGACCTTATAACATCATAATTTGGTGACATGGTCTGAGGTAGGACATCATACTTGGATGACCTCGGACCTTAGACCATTAATTTGGTGAATAATTATTTATGGGGATAACATCTTATGCGATGACCTCAGACCTTATAACATCATAATTTGGTGACAAGGTCTGAGGTAGGACATCATACTTGGATGACCTCAGATCTTAGACGGTTATATTGAGGATTCAGATATAGAAAATCATTCGATAAACATTCAAAAATTAAAGAAATAAAGCCCTCCTAAGAGGCTGATATAGACTAAAGTTGAGAGTTACAAACTTTAAGATAACATAGTTTGTCATGAGAGGTTACAGTTCATGAAAACTAAAATTGACAAAAGAGTCAAGTGTGCGCAGCCTCAGGGTTAGTTGATATGCCTCCGTCATCCTGGTCGAGGGTGGTCACTTCCACCTCGTCATCCTTAGCGCCAACATCTTTAGTTATGGTATAATCTTGAGGGCAGTCTCGATAGGTGAAGTACCTCCCTCCTCCTCTACCTCTTACAAGGCCTGAGCAAACTGAGGATCAGCATAACCCAACTAATGAAGTCAGAGGCTACGAGGCTCCCTGATTCCTTCTCCTTCATGGCAGCCCATTTGCTAGTGGCCTTTACACCCCTTTCCAGGTGCTCGAAGCCAAAGATGACAAACTCATCAGAGACCTTGTACTCCTCTAAGATCTTCTTGGAGGCATCATCCAAGGCAGCCTTCACAGCCACATCGACCTTATATTGAAGAGAATCAGCCTGAGTCTTCAGGGCAGTGCTATGATCCTTCCTCAGCTTGTCCATGTCTTTCTCTAACCCCTTCATGCTGGACTTAGACTTATTTCAGATGCTCCACTTCACCTCAGCCTTCTCGGCCTCTTGTCCCTTCTCAATCAGAGGAAGTTTTCCCAAGGTCCAGTTAACAAAATGGTGCATAGTGAGAAGACCCTGTAGAACATGTGCAGAGATGTCAGTCTACGACTCGGTATAGTTCAAACCTATGTTACACTTGAATATAATTCAGTAGCAGCAAAAGCAGAAGTTTAAATTCTTACCTGGATAGAGCGGTGGAGGGAGAACTCAGCCAATAGAGGCCTATCCAGAGAGCGATAAAAGCGCTTGTCAGAGCCGGTCATGGCATCGTGATGGAAACTAGGGCCTTCAAACTATGGCCGATGAGACTGTCACCAATCTTCAGTTTCTCCAAGCGAGCAATCAGTACGTCCTCAGAAGAAATGGGGATGGCACGATTCCCCTTTGGTTTTTTCTTCTTCTGCCTCTGATCCTTAAGGGAAGGGTCAGCAAGTTTCCTCTTCTTGGACACCTTAGCCCTTGAGGTAGTTAGAGGAGGAGGAGGAGGAGGAGGAGGAGGAGGAGGCGTATTCAGATCTACTTTCTTCACAAGCTTCGTGAGACTAGGGGTTGCCATCTCCCAGAGTTCGTCGAAGATCCCTTTTTGAGGCTTTGTAAAATAGAAAGGTCTGAGTTAGAAAATCATAGATACACAAATTCAGAGGTATGACTTGTTGAAACAATAAAGCAACTTATGGAGCTCGGTCAAAGGACTCCCCCAAGGCCTATCTCGAAGAGATAGTAGGGAGTCATCAAATGCTCGTACTTGACTAGCAAACCATTCTCCCCTAATCCTGAAGGTCTTTGACCTTCTGAAGATTATTTAGGCTTAGCCCAGGGTTGGACCTAGCAGCCATTATCACTTTTCCCCATCTCAGGGGTATTCTCAGCTCTAGGGAGGAAGAGGGAGCGCAGGGACCAAACCCCCATAGCCCTGAGGCAAAAAAGTAGCGTGGTTTCCAATTATGGTTTGAGGTTTGGGTAACCTGGAACATCTTTTTATTTGACTTCCGAGATAAAAAAAATGGTAATAGCTTGGATGATTTCTGGCAGATGAGGGGACATAGCACCCTGTGAAGACTTGGATGGGAAGGTCTAAATGATGAACTACCCTCCATAAGACAATAGCTCCAATTATCACCCTCCAGGCATTTGGTGACAACTGGGAAGGAGCCAGGTTGATGTAGGACAATATAGCCCTGATGATGGGATGAATGGGAAGACGAAATCCTAACTTGAACATATGCTCGTACAAGAAGATCTCACCATCTCGACCGCTGAAAGCTCTCTCTTTCCTCAGAGGTCTCCTGAGTTTTATGGAGGGACTTATAGAATATAGATGTTTGAAGGCTAAAAGGTCGACCTCGCTGATAGTGCTCTCTATCTCGGCCGCCTCAGAGGTGTCAACATCGCTCTCAGCATCAGCATTATCATCTGGTTCAACGTCGGCCTGAGCAAACGATGGGGCACCACTTGGGAACCTCTAAGCGAATTCAGCTCCTGTGATAGTCGACAGGGGAATGGCTTCAAGGATTGGTGGAACAGCCACGCTAGGTCATACAATCTCAACGTCGGAGGAAGAATGTGATGTGCTTGAACCCTTATGAGACGAGGCCCGAGTGGAAACCTCGGCTTGATCAGGGATCTAATCCTGCTGGATGAAAAAGTCCATGGCCTCTTGAAAGGAGTCCACAGACATAGGGTCTGAGGTGGACGACTCAGACTCAGACATGGGAGTGGGTTCAATTGGGACCTCAGCTGACTTAATTGGTTCGGCTGGATCAAGGTATATGACCTTCAGAGGGGGTGGAAAGATAGGTCTGAGGGGGAATGCCTCTGACCTATGAGCTTCCTCTTGGTCTCTTTCTATTTGCCTAATTTTATCTAAGGTCTTCTCCCTAAGAAAGGGGAATTCCTCTAAGAGTTGATAAAGGGGCCTGAGCATATGAGTCAGACCCTACACTTGTGACTCCCCTAAATAAATAGGGTTGGAAATTTGATCAAAGATAAAACGTGGTTTTTAAAGAGGAACGAGTAAAGAACAGTTCACTGGAAAACTCATAGGCTCGCCGAAAAATGCATAAACTTGCCGAAAAATGCAAGAAAAGTAGAAGAAGGAGTGATAAACGATACCTGAGAGAATGCGTGAAGAAGAAAGAGAGAGGTTTGATCGAAAAATCCACCAAATGCATCTTAACCAAGCCCTTATAGAGAGAGAGAGAGAGAACAGAGAAAATGCAGGCGAGAGAATGAAGAAATGGAGAAAAAAGAAAGGAAATGAGGGTTTAACTCTCAAACATACCCACACGCATCCCAAGTCCCATCATTTCCTTGGGATCCCAAAGGACAACTAACATCATTGAGCTTGCCTAGCACGCCATATACTTCAGCAGTTAACTTTTGTCAAGAAAGCATTAGCACCAACAGAAATCCAACCTCGGACGAGCATACCCCTTAGTCATCTGTTCACACAGGCAACTAAGGGCTAGGGGGTGATTGATATACCCTAAATGTACCCCATCGGCTCAGAGACATCAACCTCGGCCAGGGAGATGGCCGAGGTCAGAAGGGACCTAGAACGACAACCAGCGACCTCATCCTCACCATGGTCGGCCATGGTCGACGTTACTAGTTTCATCACAACCACGCATCAGTTGAGGCCTAGATGTCCCATGATGGTAGTTATTCATCAAGCCATCCAGGGTTGAAAACCTCGGCCGAGTACGAGCCGAGGTTACAGAAGCTACACCATCATCATAACCAACCTCGACAGAGAATTGGCCGATGTTCCTTAGCTACTCCTCCATAACCTTGGGCAGGCTGATATTATGACTCAACTTGCCCTACCTCGGCCTCGTATGAGCCGAGATCACCATGATTAACTTCGGATAGGGTAATAGTCAGACTTCACCAACCTCGTACTCTTCCAGGCCGAGGTTGGGACCAATCATAGACAGCCGAGTCTTTATTTGCATATGTGTGACTGGGAACACGTGTACACAATACAGTTATAACAAATCATTCCCCTCACGTGGGGGGAATATTTCATCATCATTCTCTCCATAAGACAGTGACAGATATCTTCATCAGATTAGCTAGATCAACTCACACATGCTCATTGCATGCATAGGGGGTACATTACACCCCCCAAGCAGTATATATAGAGGTCATCCTCTAGCTTGTAAAGGATCAAAAATTAGCAACCCTAGCTGAAACTCTATCTAAAGATACAGTAGAGAGAGAAAGCTTGAGAGTTTGTATCTATGTCCATTAGAGCCCTCATACAGTGATATTAATCACACACTTGCACAGTGGACGTAGGCCTGATTGGTTGAACCACTTACATAACTGTGTTCATCCTCTTATCCTCACCTCAGTCTCTTACATTTAGTATATTCATGTGCTGCCATTGTTATCACTAGATTGAGCTTACAAACACCTTGACTGGTGGTGCTATTTCCAGCATCATCAATAATGGCACGCACTTTTGCAATAGGCCATTCGCGAAGCTCATGAGAAAGCATGGTGTCGTTCACAAGGTTGGAACGACGTATCATCCACAAACGAATGGGCAGGACGAACTAGTAAATAGGGAAATCAAGAACAATCTCGAAAAGACCGTCAATCCTACCCAGAAAGATTGGTCACTTAGATTGAACGATTCATTATGGGCCTATCGTACCGCATGCAAAAATCCACTCGGCATGTCCCCTTTCCGCTTTGTGTATGGAATACCTTGCCATCTTCCCGTGGAATTAGAGCACAAGGTGTATTGGGCGATTAAGGAGTTGAACCTTGCCATGGATAAGGTCGGTGAAGCTCGCAAGCTTCAATTAAATAAGTTAGAAGAGATACGCAATGATGCGTATGAGAACGCAAAAATTTCCAAAGTAAGGATGAAACTCGCTCACGATAACATCATTCTCCTCAAAGAGTTTATTCCCGAACAAAAAGTGCTTCACTATAACTCTCGGCTTCATCTCTTTCCGGGCAAGTTACGGTCACGATGGTCTGGCCCGTTCGTTGTGAAAAATGCTTTCCCTCACGGAGCTGTTGAATTAAACGATTTGAAAGGGGGAAATACATTCAAAGTAAATGGACAACGCCTAAAGCCATATCTAGAGGCGTGTGTGGAATAATTCGACACCATTTGGTTGTCGGACCTCATTTACGGGGTAGAGTGAGCAGCTACAGTAAGGTCGTCGAGGGTGAATTCTTGTGTATAGTAGACGAGAGTCGTGTGAGTAGTGAGAGTCCCTCGGATTAGGGTACAATATGGTGAGAGAATTCACATGTTTCGAGAAATTGAGTCAAAATGCGTTGATCATAGGAATCGAGAGGGTGTTGAACCAAAATTGATAGGAAGCAGTGCGGAGAGTCAAAAACTTTTAGAGAAGAGCACTCGAAATTAAGTTAGGGGGAGAAATCCAGCTCAATACAAGAACCGGATCGGTTCTTTTATTTTTGGTCCGGACCGGATCGGTTCGTTTCTTTTAGAGCCGGATTGATCCGATAACTAAAAGTCTCAAAAATTAAAAGGACCGGACCGATCCGGTCTTGTACCAGCCGGATCGGTCCAGTTTCTGCAGTCTTTCCCTTTCCCTAGGTGCCCCCTTCTCCCTAATCCCTTCCCTTCCCTTCCAATTCATCCCACCATACCCAACCCTTCAATTTCCCTCCCAAATACATCCCCTCTTTCCCTCCAACCCCTTTCCCTCTAATTATAAAACCCTACCCACCCCTCACCTATAAATACACCCAATTCCCCCATCTTCCTCCACACCTCCAACCACATCCCTTCTCTCTTCTCTCTACTTATTTTTTTTCAGCAACCTCTCCTTGTCCTAATGGCCCAACGACCTGCCCCCATCAAATACGACTCCACTAAAATCCTACCCTCTGGCCATGGTGAATTCCGTTCCCTCCAAGAGGAGCGATGGTGCAATAATTTCTTTGGTCTGGATCGCAAACTCCACATAGAGCGGGAAGTCCAATGGGCAGGGCTGCCAAATTTCATCACCGCTCTCTTCATGCCTAGGGGTTGGTGTTGTTTCCTTAATGAACCCTACGAGGAGGTTTGGGCCGCCAAGGTACACTCTTTTTATGGCTCCCTTATTCGAACGGGCCAATTCGAGTCTCAAGCTTATGTTGACAGTAACGGCATTCCCTTTTCTTTGACCCTTCTCACTGCCAAGTTGGGCGAATACGACATTCCTGATGTTCAAGACTACACATACCCACGAAATGTCGCCCCGGTAGCCAAGGAACTGATTATGGAGCGAATTTCCCCCGACGTTGCATGGAGGGGGAGACTGTCGCTGTTGGCCGACTTAACGAGAAAGCACACCTCACATTCCAAATTATTTGTGCTAACATTTTACAAACATCCAACGATTCCGCGATGCGTCCCCGTCAAGTCACATTGACATACCACCTCTTCGATCCCCACACTCCAATTAACCTGGCTCTCACACTATACGCTGACATTCTCGTTGCAACCATGGATGAGAAAGGTGAAGCACCACTTCCTTATGCACACCTGATTACCTCCACTCTCAAAGATGCTGGCATTGAGGCTCCGCTATACCGTACTCGCCTCCCCGGTCCCTTTAGATAGGGAACCCGCATGCGGAACGCCAAACAGCTAGCCATCATTCGGGCAAGGCATGGAAGTGATGACGAGGACGATGTTGCCTCGAATGAGGAAGAGGAAGAATAAGTGGCAGGTGCTTATGTGGAGATGGGAGACATGGGTGTGGATGAAGAGTCAACCGATGAAGAAGACGACCCAGATTTTGAATGGGCGAGTAGAGACCTCACTAATCGTATGTCGGCCCTGGAGATGCGATTTAGCAACTTTATGACCGACTACCGTCGCGATACAAGCATGATGTTTCATTTCCAAGCGGACTTGTACCGACGCCAAGGGGATACCAACGAGCCACTGCCATCCTACTTTTATGACGCTTATGGCCCTGACGCGCCCAGCTCTTCTCACCCACCGCCCCAGTGAAGCTTTGTGTGTTTGTGATAGTTTTTAGTTGTTTCCCTTGTTCACGTGCTCTGTGTTTTTTCCTGTTTTTGTACCACAGTCCTATTTTATAAAAATCTGCATTTTCTCCATTTGTTTGTTTTATTTATCGCACTTCTTATTTTGCCTTGTTTAGATTTTAGTCCTTTTTTCTTGAGGACACTGCAAAAGTCTAAGTTAGGGGGGGTCACAAGTGCATATTTCTAAAACTTCAAAAAAATTCAAAAAATTCCCAGAAATTTCAAAAAATCATATAATTGAAAAACCCAAAAATATTTTTTGTTCAAAATAAATAAAAATTGGAATTCAAATTTTTCAAAAATATCATTAAACGTCATTGTAAAGTCTCAAGTTGTAAAATTCAAATACACAAAGCCGAAATTGACCAAAGATGGAAATTGTGCGAAAATTGATGACTTAACGAATAAGTGTGGAGATTAACAAACCCGGTGAGATTTGAGCCTTTCATCTTTGTGAAATTTATAAATCAATCTGAGTTAATTGTTAACTCAAAGTTCTTTTTAGCGTCTAAAAAGTCATCGAGGATCTCAATCCTTTCGTTTTGAGCAGTTTTGATAAATGTGTGTGATATTGCTTTGAAAAACATGCCAAAATTGATCTCTAAATTAAATTAATCTCGAGACGCATATGGTAATGCAATTAGTATTTTGGACAATGAAGTAGGCCCTCATTTGTTACCCAAAAATATTGGCCATAAAAATTTGAAAAAAATTATCCCTTTTGGAATCCAAATCGAGCCGAATAATTTTTCCTTTCGTTTGACAACCTGAAAAACCCAAAAAGACCAAAATTGTGAAAATCGAATATTTATCGAATAAAGTCCGAAAAAGTGCATAAAAAGGGGCAAGAAAAAAATAGATAAGCTCAACAAAAATAGCAAGAAAAGAGAAGAAGTGAAAAACAAAAAAAAAATAGAGAAAAAGAAGAGAAAATGAGCAAAAGCCAGGGGAAAGCACAAGTGGACATCATAAATGACTTTTCCAATTCCAACCTTCCCTACCATTTTCATTTTACTCAATACACCTTCAACCCGTAAAAGTCCTAACCGAGTCCAAAATTGTGAAATTGGTTACCGCGTGAAGAGCGAAGACACCAAAAGATAGTAAAAGAGATTGAATGCGTGAATAAGAGGTAATGTTCCCGTTTTTAAAAACCGTATTCCGTTGATGAGATCCTATCACTATAAATTTTCCATCTTTCTACTTGTGTGCGTGACTTTGCGTCCATTATGTTTACTCTTTTTATCACGCATACCGCGAGAATAGTCACATTCCAAGAGATTCGTTTGTGAGAGTATATCGTGAGGATTTGAAATCAAAACGAAATTTCTAACAAGAAACGTAATGATCAATCGGTGGAAATTCACAGTTAGATTTCCGGCTTCGAACACACGCACTATGACTTGAGACTATTAAGCATGACTTGATGATGACTATTTTCTGGGAAAGTTTGAATTCCATAATTTTTGCATATTTTGAAGTTTCTTTGAGTCGAATTTTGTGGGTATATTCTCTACAAACCCTCACGAGACACTACTCATCCTATTAGGGTAACCTAGGGGTTTAAAGGCTTGTTGCAATACGCTAAATGCAATATCTTGCCCGCAAAAAAGGTATTCAATCCCAATTAAATGATTTTTAAGAGTTGAGCCCTGCTAGGATTCTTTTACATTGCTCGGGACGCATAAAGTTCTAAGTTAACATATCTTGATTAGGCATAAATTCTTCCACATTTATTCCTTTAATTTAGTTAGTTTTAGCACCTCGAACAACGGAATCGATTTGATTTTATCTCATAATCTTACTACTGACTTATTCTAACGAGTACATCGAGTTTCTGGTATTTCGTACTAAGTTTGCAGGTATTTGATGTCAATAAAGAAAGAAAGAAATGGGAAGAATCAATAAAGAAAAGAAGGAAAGTCAAAAGGGAAAAATCATAATTTTTACCCGGAATTTGGATAAGGCATCTCAAGAAAAGTTGAATATATCAAGTTCACGAGCACATAGGAAGAAATGGCACCTCAATTGGAGTCCGGTGTGAAAGTTATGAGCAGTCAAAGGTAAAAGAAAAAGTCAACGGAAATCCGGACCGATCCGAAATGCCAATTTCCAGAGAACCCCGGACAGAAGATGGATCGAAGCTGAAGGTAAATAAACGAACCGATCCGTATCAGATCGATCCGGCCAAGAAATAAACGAACCGATCCGAAATCCATCCAGACCAAACCGAAGAAGGCCCGGACCGGTCCGATTGTCGAATTTTGATTTTTTTTCTCTTCCTCTAATGGAGAGTCCAAGTTCAGCTAAAACTCTTGGAGCTTTGTAGGGTATTTAAACCCGATTTATTATCATTCTAAAGAATGGGGAATCTATCTAATTTTCCATTCTTTTCAGTAAAACCCTAGTTTGAAGATAGATTGTAATTTTAATTCCAAGATTCAAGATTGTTCAGAATTCTGTGATTACAAGTACTTTTAGTTGATGATTTCAGTGCTTTGGTAAGATTAGTGATTAATTTCCTCTGTCTAATTTCCCGTTTACATCAATCTTCAATTTTTCCTTAGTTTAATCATGACTTCCTGCAATTCCAAAATTGTTTTCATTACTTTCATCATGGTAGGCTATACTTTTAAGGGTCGGGATGCATGAACCCAACCCGATGTGGTAGTTGCATGTGTGTAAAAGTAATCCTCTAAATTTAATGATTTGATTACGATCGTATTGCATAGGAATGCGATAATTATAGATCTTTGTATCTCATTTGCTTCAGGTTAATCGGGATGCTTTAGAATACAATTTGAGTGTAACTATTGCAATATTGATTTACTCGTCCTCTGATTAAGTATGGTGCGGGCTTGAACCTCATATACGTAATGCTTGGGAGTACTAAATTCTGGGTCTAATTAATCAGTTAAATTTATGATTAGTTTGATCACATCAATACACTAGGGTTGGGGGACTATATTATTGTCCTGTTTTTCCCATCACATAGTTCGAATTTTTGAATCATTCATCGTTAGTACTTTAGGTTATAATATAGTTGCATTTCATTCGTACTTAAGTTCGTTAGTTAAACATTTTCAAAAATTGCATTTAGTTGTAGTTAATTCTCAAACCAATCATCTTTTCCTTTTTCTTTAGAGTTAGAGTTAGGATTCATTCATCTGTCCAACGTCGTTACAATTTCATTGTCCTATTTCCCTATGGATAAGATCCTGACTTACCGAATTTATTACTAACGCGACAGGCTTGCACTTGAGCCAGAGAGTACGCACTTCTAAGACACATTCTTAGTCGCGTCATATATATATATGTGTGTGTGTGTGTGTGTGTGTGTGTGTGTGTGTGTGTGTGTGTGTGTGTGAGAGAGAGAGAGAGAGAGATGTTGTATATGGTTTATCTGAGTTTTTATAGGTATTTAAATGCTAAACGGAGAATTTGGTTGCATTTTGGGAAAGTTTATTATTTGATGCAACTTCGAGAGTATTTTTGTAATTTCAGAATTCTTGGTCTATACAAGGGAACTCCATGGTACCATTGTTTGTCGATTTAGCTTTGCGTGGCCACAAACGGCGAGCCCTTTCGAGTCCGGATGATCAAATTATTATCATTTTCGTATCTTGAAACTTTACCCTTTTGAAGAACAAACTTCCCCATAAAATAGAACATCGATCGAGCTTACAAAAGATCCTATCAATCTTCCAATCAGATTTTTCTAATGAAGGAAAGCAGTGGACATTTTCCAGAATCATCGATCGATCTACACCAGTAGATTTTTAACAATTTCGACTAGTTCAAATTCTTTTACTCCACTTTCTATAAATTGTAAATGGAAGATATTGATATCATTATCTTTCATTTTATTAGATAGTTTGGGTTTGGATGAGATTTGGGAGCTCTTTCCTACTTTCTTTCTCTTAGGGTTTGTTATGTAAGACTACCATTCATCATCTTCTCCATATGTATTAGTTGTAGTTATTTGTTTCTTACTTTGTTAACTTAGTTGCTTTCATTATTTCTTGATTTCTTTTCTTATATGCTTTATATACATATTTTTTAATGCTTTGTAGGTATGTTAATTAGGTTGAGATGATTGATCTCACCTTGGATTAAATAATTATCTTTCATTGGTGATGGATATGACTAGTTTAAATGGGTTAGGTTGTTATTGATTTTATGTCTAGGAGATTTAATTGTGTATATCAGGTATGCGTCATATTTACAACCTTGCATGTGTAATCTACGGAATATTTATTTACGCCAAAATCAATTAAAGATTTATGACAATTTAGGGGGGTACGACTCTGGGTTTTATTAATTGTGAAAATGAGATTTAATCTTAATAAATTATCTCTTCCCATGTAACCATTTATACTAATCAACCCATGATGAGGGATATTATTCTCAGTTTATAGTTTTTACTCATTTTGATCAATCCTAGTTTAAATAGATGGCTAGTGAAATATTTTATTGAACTATTATATTTTACAACTTTATTTAGAAGTAATGAATCAATTAATGTCTAGCAACATTCCTTATCGATTTGATACCCGGACTAGCCACTATATTCCCATAAAGAGTGAAGTTAATGTTTAATTTTTTTCATAGTGGTTGGAGCTAAAAACGACATGCGTAGTAACACAAATGCTCGATTTTCCCATGTCTATCATTAACTTTTGTTTATGGTCTTTGTGGATATTTCAAGTGGATGGATCCTCCCATATGCACTCGGGCACAGCAAATAATACCAAAATTTATAAATAAGCTTAATGGTTTAGAGGTTGAACTTGAATCTTTGGAAGTTGAAGTTGAGAAAAAGATGATTAAAGTTGCTAAATAAAAAAAACAGAGAATAATATGAAAATTATGATTATAATTCGATTCATTCTACTATTGTATAGTAATTCTAGTGGTAGATATGAAATGAAGAGGAAGTTTTCAATGTAATGTGTACTAGTCTGTATATAATTGTAGACACCGCATTCTAGGACCCCCTAAGTCTATCCTTAGGTCCCTGGCACCTCCCCATTTCAATATTAACCTTAGGTCATACTCCGAGTACTGATCTAGCAGCCATCGATCCCTCCTAGGCCCCATTTGACTCCAATCAACTCTATCATCAGAGCAAAAGCCTGTGAATATTCGAAGGGCTCTGAATCCCCTTTTTAATGATTTGTCTCATGTGCAAATCGATATAATGGTTTGGACGAACCGACCATCTTACCATCGAAATCAATCTGAAGGCCACTGGGCACTCTCGGGCCCCAATTTGACCCCAATCAACTTCATCGTCAGAGTGAAAGCTCTTTAAATGTTTAAAGGGAACTAAAAACCCTTTCCAATGGTCCACCTCATGCATAAAATGGCATAACTGTTCATACAAATGATCCATTTTCCCCTGAAAATGTATTCGGAGGCCATCGATCACTCCCAGGCTCCTTTTGACCAAGGTTAACTCTTCAGCCTGAACAAGACTGAATGAATCTTCTAAGGGAATTGAATACCTTTTACAATGGTCCATCATGTGCTCGAATCAACCTTATGGTACAGAAGAACGATAAGTTTTTCTCCGAAAGGTCATCGGGAACTTCTGGGCCCCGATTGACCAACGTTAACTTTTTGAACTTAGCAAAGCTCTTTGGAATATTGAAGTAACTCGCATAAATTTCCAAAAATCTACCCATGTGCACAATTATGACTTACGATTTGGATGAATGATCCATATATGCCCGACGATCTCCCATCCAAAGTACTGACGAGCACTTCCAAGTCCCGTTTGACCTAAAGTCAACTCTCGGACCCGAGAGCAGCCCAATGAACTCATGAAGTTCTCCGAATTAACTTTCAAATGGTATTCCCGTGCACAATTTGGATCAATGGATTACGTTCTACAACCATTTTTTTGGAAAAATCTACACGAGACTGTTGATTAGTGGGTCCATTTCCTGCCTATTGGTAGTAGGGGTGGCCATAGGCTCGAGGCCCGCCCAATAAAAATATAGGGCTTGGGTAAGGTGAATAGGCCCGCAAAGCGATCTTGGCAAAATTTTATAGGACCAAATTTTTTTCGGGCGGGCTTGGGCATGAGTTCTTAAGCCCGATGAGGCCCGGCATGACCCGAGGCCCGAAAAATATATATATAGGGGGGAACTTTTATAAATATAAAAACGTATACCAAGTCTTTTCATGTAGAGTGGGAAACTTTATATATGGACTTTGTAATACATGGAGTTTAAAACAGATTTTTAATTAAAAAAATTGCTCTTTAAATAAAAAAATAGGTATTTTAATTTTTAAAAAAATCTTTTAATTAACATAATAAGGCCCTATCGGGCGGGTCTGGGTAAAGAGCTTTCAAATCTGAGCGGGCTTGGGATTACATAATACGGCCCGATCTGAGCCCGAGTGGGCTTGGGATAGAACTTAATTTTTCAAGCCCGATCGGGCCTGCCCAGGCCCGAACAACGGCCACCCCTAATCGGTAGGGTAGGCACCCCATTATAGCACCCCCTAACTTCTCCTTAGGTCCCTAACACCTCCCTTCACCACTACAAACCTAAGTCTAAGTCATACCCAGGGTACTGACCTAAAGGCAATCGGGCACTCCCAGACTCTATTCGACAAAAAGTCAAACTCTTCAGCTCGATCGAGACTAAATTAATCCTCAAAGGTCAATGAAACCTCTTTCCAACGGTCCGCCCCGTGCACAATTCGGACTTAAAGTGCGGACGAACGACCCGTTTTCCCCAAAAATTGGATCAGGAGGTTACAAAATTCTCTCGAGCTCCTTAAAACCAAAGTTAACTCTTCAGCTCGACCGAGACTTAATGAATCTTCAAAGATCACTAAAACTCGTTTCCAAGGGTTCACCTCGTGCGCGATTCTGACTTACGATACGGACGAATGATCCATTTTACTCCGAAAGGTCACCGAACGTTCCTAGGCTCCGGTTGACCAAAGTTAACTCCCCTAATTGAGTCAAAATCTTTGTAATGTCGAAGTACATCTCAAAACCTTTTCAACGGTCCACCCCGTGCACGATTATGACTTACCATGCGGACGAACGATCCATTTGCATCCAATAATCCCCCGTTCAAAGGACTGACGAACTCTTTCGAGCCACACTTGACCCGAAGTTAACTCCCAAAACCGAGAGGAGTCCAAGGACTTTAACAGGCCTCTGAAATATCTTTCCAGTGGTTCATCCCGTGCACGATTCGGATCAACCGTTTAGGTTTTACAGCCGTTTTTCGAAGGAACCTGAGTGTGACTAAAAACACCTACCAATTGGCAGGACCAGGCCTATGTCGATTGGCAATGACCTGGGCCTATAAAAGGGAGGGCCTGGCCCCATTACAAAAAGACCCCAATATCTGAATCCATCACTCTCAGCGATCTCAAAAAACCTCTCTCAAAGTCAGCGTTATTTACACATCCAAACCCTTTTCCAACCTGCACTTTTCATCATCTGTTTCATCAAACTTGGTGAATTAACTACCATCCATCATCATCCAAGTGCAAGGGCTGCTCTCCAACATTCAAGATCTTCAAGAAGGTCCAACTTTCTCAACTCTCTCTTCAAATTCTCCTAAATTCGCATTAACTTATTTTATTACTTAGCACTTTTATTCTCTCTCACATATCCTAATATACTTTTTATTTAGTATTATTGCACATCTCTTATTTTCATATAAATAAAACCCAAAAAAATAAGAAAAAGAGGGTTTGCTCATAAATTCCAAACGGGAATACTCACACTTTTCTCACAACTAAAACACCTTTTTTACACACACACATACATAAGATAAGTCCCCGATTGGATTTATGGGATAAACCCCACCCCTCATTTTGTATACAAACTACGTGGACTTTGATGCCTCTATAGGCTACGTAGGTGTCTCGGGGTAAAATTCGAGATTCGAGTCCTACTTTTCTTCCACTTTCTATTTTTCTAATTATTTAACTTAATTCTCTTAGATTATATATATTTCCATATACATATATTTGTTCTTAGTGGCGTATTATTCCATATGCACTATCGTTCCATTATAACGATCAACGCTAGGATAATCGCATAAATCCTATTTTTTAATATTACTTTTAGGAACATTCCTATGGATGCCTCGCTTTATCTCTTCCATGATACAAGTCGATGATTCCTATCTCCACTACATATACACATGCACACATATCACGGGAAAATAGAGGAAAATAACAACAATCCATGAGAGACCGTAAGGGCGGAATGGGTGCCTAACACCTTCCCATTTTGTAACTTAGCCTCCGAACCTTTTTTGAATCCATTTTGGTTTCGTATGTATCAGTATGTCTTTAGATGATGTCCTTCGGGATGGCTCCACCTTCTTTTGTCTATTTTGAGTAAAATAGACTAGTGACTCCATCTCTCTACATTTTTCACCTCACACATCGTCGAAGATGGCCGAAGCACTCCCGAGAGGGATGCGCGGGACCAGGATCCTCTCACCGCGTGATATGAACCCTCCTGTCTCTCTCCACGAGGATCGGGAATGGCCACAGTGGTGACTCCACTGGGGACGTTTTTATATAAGGGCTAGACTCTATTTACATGGGTGTTTTATTTTCTTATATACTCCCCTACTTTGCATGTTCCCCTTTTTCATGTGTAACTCATGCTTACGCTTCTCTTCACACACTTGTAGAAGATTCTCCATGTACACTTCGCATCACGTGCACCTAGGATCACATATATCCACATGTTGCAGGCATCATCCATCCATACTTGGTATACCCTTGGTACTTGGACTTTGCTCCCTGTTTGGCATGATCAAGAAAGACACTCTCATCATAAGATACTAATAAGAGAATCATGCATGATTCACAAGACATCACCAAAGAGCATTGTTATTTACCAAAAAATTTCAAGTAACTGGAGGGTCACATCACCAAAGAGTATTGTTATTTACTAAAATTGATCCGGAAGGGGGCAGTTAGCCTAAGCGATATGACTCTCACCTTCCATTGGTCAAGTACCTTCAACGAATATCGAACGATTCCCCTGCATAGTACCGCTTGATCGAAGTCATGACGGGAGGTATATCGTAGGGAAATCGTTCACGTACGCCGAGTATATCCAATTCGATCTCACACATACCTTCCCCACGAGGTATATAGTGAGGCAATTCACGTACACTAAGGTATATCAAATGGCTTGTCCACATGTACCGATTGCCCTCAAAAGCAAGTCGTATATCGTGGAAGTCACGCCAAATGGGGGAACCCTTTCCAATTCACCCAACCAACTACATATCCGCATATAGGTGTCAAGCCTAGGACACACATGTTAAATTGTCAGTTTCGATCCGAAACTCTGTTGAAATTCCGGGTCGGCTTGCCGCCCAAATTTTTGCACATTTTTAAAATGGGACCCTGCCCGTGAGCCTGCTCACAAGTCCAACCATAGCTTTGCATATGTTACAAACCCAGCTTTTCCAGGTTCGGGTCCCGTCCGGCATTTCATTTTGCATTTAGGAGAATTGAATACAAGTGAGAACATAATAATTATAATAATCATGCTGAGACCCGTCTCCCAAAAATATTTCTCCCTTCTTTATTAAAAAAATCCAAAAACATTTGTCCTTTCTTTATTAAAAATCCAAAAACATTTATCCCTTCTTTATCAAAAAATCCAAAAATATTTCTCCCTTCTTTATCAAAAATCCAAAAATATTTTGTTCTTCAATCTCAAAAAAATGTCAAAATTATTGTCATTATTTTTTTTCTCAAAAATAAATCCCATTTTACGCCTTCTCAGGTCGATTGCACGCCTTTGCCTGGCTCCTTATTGGCTTCGATATTTAGTCAAATCAACCCGTAATTTCATCCGTTCCCCTGCTACTTCTTCCATTTCCAAAATCCATCCGCTTTCCATGGAGAACATAGATCAAGTACCAGTTATGCAGCCAGATCTGATGGCAGTCTTAGCTCAGCTCGTGTCCAAGATTGACAACCTCCAGAGTGAGGTTCGAGAGATGCAATGAAACCGGGTTACTGTTCCTCAAGAAACCGAGGCCCAATTCCCTCGCACTATGGGTCCACTCGAGCCTATTTGGGTTCCCGAAGTGTATCAGCACGCTCCACGTGCCCCTCCTACTAATGGGCCGCCGCCTGCCCAGCTTCCTATGCCAAACTTTGCCCAGCCTGGGGCTAACTTGCCTATGATCATTGATCCAAAAGAGGAAGAGTTGAACAAGGTCAAAGAAGATCTCAAGATTATAACTAAGAAGTTCTACCAAGTCAGAATCTCTAGAAATTATATGGACTACATCCGCATGTCTCATTATCCTAAGGCGAGGTTATCCGAGAAGTTTAAGATGCCAAATATCGAGAAATTCGGAGGAAGTGGACCCCCAATTATTCATCTTCACAGTTATCACCATTCTATGACTCTCCTAGTTATTTCAGCAAACTTTGAAGGATAGATCCCTCCGATGGTTTTTGTCTCTCGAGGAGTCCAGAATCTGCAATAGGGAGGATGTAGCCCAAAAATTCATATCGCGGAGCTTGAGGTCACCCGTCATGATTTAAAACTGCTCAAATATAACTCGGGATAATCAGTCAGTAACTTCATAGCCCGGTGGAAGGAAAAAGTAGCAACCATGACCAATCAGCCATTCGAGGAATAACAAGTCAACATAGTGAAGAAGAACTTCTTACCCCATGTCCGAGCAACTATGGGAGGACAATACTATCCCCACTTCCAAACTCTTAGAGAAACAGGAGTACAAATCGAGGAAGGTCTTGCTAAAATAGAAGTTGAACCAAAGAAAGTGTCTAGACAATTCACTCCGAGAAAATGTGATAAACCTGTTAATGTTACAGTCTCAACCATCAATAACATCTCTCAACCAACCCCCTTGTGGGCACCAGATATCCGCCCTGTCCCAGTTCGAAAGTAATACACTGAGCTCCATGCTCCCCTCTCCAAATTTTATCAAGCCATATTGACCCGAAATCTTATCAAACCCCTGAATCCCCGTCCATTGGCAAATCCACTTCCAAAAAACTTCAAGGCAGATGCCCATTGCGCCTTTCACCAAACTACTGGTCATACCACGGACCAATGCTTTCACCTTCGAAATATAATCCAAGGTCTAATTGATCAGGGTACCATTGCCCCACCATCCAATCCTAAGACAAACACTGCTCACAACCCACTCCCAAATCATGCCAATGCCATATTCTTAGAAGAGAGCCCAGAATATGATTCCTCAACTCAAATCACACCCATTTACTCTCCCAAACCACTCCAAACTTGCCCATATTTCCTCCTATTCCCTGTTAGCCTCGTTGATCAGGCACTGTCACTCCTTACCATAGCATGCATTACTGTCCGTACCCATTCTGAAAATGGAAGTATAGAATTATCAGAAGTATTAAACCAACTCCTAGAGTTCAGGATGAAATTGCCCTCGCAGATGATCATTGATTGCTAGAGATTCACTATGCTATTCTTTAAAGCGCTGAAATGGGCCCGAGAGTCAGATAGTTGGATAATACCGACCGATGAAGTCAACCTAGATGACGTTATCCAGATCATGCAGAATTATTCAGGAAAACCAATAATATTTGCAGTATGATCGAGTTACTCAATACTCAGAAGCTACAAGGGTATCTGGTCCCTTCACCCTTACATCTCCTTGCAGGATGGGAAGACCGGTATGAAGAATCCATTGAAGTTATGGAATGCATCGAATTTACATCGAAAGACAAAATTTTATCCACCGGATGGGGGAAGAATTTAAAGATTCAAATGAAGAGCAAGCTTCTGATAAAACTGGTCCGGTAGTCGATATGTGTGGGATGATGTCATTTGAAGAACTCCTCGAAAAAATAAACAAGGTGGTAGAACAACCCAAGATTGATGAGGAAACAGGGTTCATATCCTTCTCTTCTTCAGTAAATCACATGACCAGATCAGGGAGGCATTACCATATCCCAAGCTTACCACCAGCCTATGACAAAGGGAAGGACATCGAAAACCTTACTATGCTAGAGATGACCCTCAAGGAAATAAAGTTCCTCGATCAACTAAAGAAAACTCAAGCTAACATCACTCTATGGGGGCTTTTCATGTCTTCCCAGCTGCATAGAAATGCTTTGATCAAGTTGCTCACTGGACCCACAGTTCCTCCTTCTAACACACTAGAAGAAGCGATAAATTTAGTCGGATCCTTGACCTCTACCCGAATGCTATCCTTTTTTGAAGAAGAAAGCCCCAGAATTGGGCCAAACCACAATCATGCACTCAACATTTTCGTCGAAGTTATGGGGAAGATCGTACGACTCTCTATTATCGATAATGGATCTGCCTTGAATGTCTGCCCATTAAGAACCTTCAAATGCTTAGGACTGAAGGAAAGTGACCGCGCTCCAACCTCCGTTGTTGTACGTGCCTACGATAACACCCATCGGGAAGTGATGGGATCCATAAAACTTTTAATAGCGGTTGGCCCTATAAACCCTGTCGTTGAATTCCAAGTTATTGACATCCTATCTTATTTTAAATTGTTGCTCGGGCAACCTTGGCTCCATAAGATCAAGGGTGTGTCTTCCTCACTCCATCAAAAATTGAAGTTCTTCACTGACGGATGAGTCATCACCATTTTGGGAGATGACGGCAATGCCGAGGGTGAAAGTACCAGTAATCTAATCCTTGAGATACAGCACGGGTTAAATGATATGCTCCTATCAGGATTCCGAGTTGAGCCACTTCTACTCCCGATAGGGGACATTTTCAAAGAAAGTTTTATGCAGAATACGACCCCCATGGAAACATCAATGTGATTCAAATGTTCAAAAACATGCACTTCATGCCCAAATTGGGGATTGGACAAAGACAGTAAGGGATAATTGAGCCCATTGAACTGAAAAAAGTTTTCCCTCCTTATGGTTTGGGGTATCAACCATCAAAATAAGAGCTCATAATGATCTTCCAATCTCGACCAAAGAGAAGATTAGAATGCATCTAGACTGTTCTAGGTGACTCCTTTAATAGGAGATTCATCAAAGAAGATGAAGACTTCCCCTTTTGCAACTTTTTAGAACCATGGTATGACCATATAGACAAGAAGATGAAGCCTGGAATGGAGATCTTTTTCCAAGACAGATACCCAGGAGCCGAAAGTTCTCAACACCATGTACAACCGCTCATCAAAGATACTGAAGAGACTGAGGAAAGTGACTTCGAGGATTCATTTAACTTACAAACACTGGGGCTGACACTCTGCATGGTTCATTCAATCACTACATCACTCAATCCATCCCACGTGATTAAATCTGCTGATACACCTCTCCTCAACTGGCATGCTGCGCCAGTTCTACCTATTGAAATCCCTTATAACCCCAATGTTTACCCTATATCTTCTTCAATTTTTCACCATTGCTATAATGTAATCGAGACCTCCTTTGATGAGGTTCTCAATGTTGTTTTTCCTATCAATAAAATAAATGAAGATTTTGAGTATCTTATTGTGTCTTACATTAATTATTTAGATTCTAATCAAACTTTTGATGATGATGATTTTGCAAATGACCAATTCTTAACCGATCTAAATAAGGTTAATATCAAACAACATAACCGCGTTTAAGTTAATGAAAAAGAATCTGATATTGTTAACCTCGATTCGAGTAGCTAATTGCGCGAGATTAGGATAGGGACTACCCTCGACAAGCATGAGCGCGCACAACTCGAAGAATTGCTGAAAGAATTCGTAGATGTCTTCACGTGGTCCTATGATGATATTCCTCGCATTGATCCTGAAATAGCTCAACGTGAGATCCCCACTCTCCCAGACTACAAGTCGATCAAACAAAAATTAAGAAATCTCTGTACCGAATGATCGCTCAAAGTCAAAGAAGAAGTGGTCAAATAGTTGAACGTGGGCTTCATTCAGGTGATCGAATATCCCACATGGCTAGCTAATATAGTGTCAATGCCGAAATCAGGAGGTAAAGTTCGAATGTGTGTAGACTACCGAGACTTAAACAAAGCCTCTCTAAAGGATGATTATCTATTACCCAATATTAACATGGTCGTGGATAACACAGCCAGTCATGCTCTCAAATCATTATTCTACAAGTTTGTCGGATACAACCAAATCAAAATGCCCCCATATCACCAAGAGAAAATCGCGTTCATCACACCGTGGGGAACATTTTGCTACACTGTTATGCCATTTGGTCTCAAGAATGTTGGGGATACCTATCAAAGGGATGCCATAACCACCCTACACAATCTGATTCACAAAGAAGTCTAGGTCTATGTGGATGATATGATTATCAAATCCAAAACTATATAAGGTCATGTTCTCGCTCTCTAAAAGTTCTTCGAACGACTGTGATGGTATCAGATGAGACTCAATCCACAAAAATGTGTCTTCGGCATTACAAAGGGAAAAATCTTGGGATTCATGATTAGTGAGAAGGGGATAAAACAAAATCCGGCCAAGCTGAAATCCATACTTGAGATGACACCTCCCCGATGGAAAAAGAAGTCCGTGGTTTCCTTGGGAAATTGCAATACATCAGTCGGTTCATCAGCCAGTTAACTTCCATCTGCGAACCTATTTTCAAACTCATCTAAAAGAATTTAACCAAGGTTTGGAATGAGGCCTGCCAAGAATCTTTTGACCGAATGAAATAATATCTAACCCAACCTCCGGTACTCATGCCACCATAACCTGGTCTCCCCTTACTACTATACCTAACCATAACCGACACTGCAGCTAGAGCTTTGCTAGCCCAATACCTTAAATAATCCCGCAAAGAAAGAGCCATCTATTATGCCAGTCACAAATTGGTTGGATATGAAGTCAACTACACTGCTTTGGACAAAGCATGCATCGCACTTGTTTGGGTTACCCAAAAGTTACGACACTACATGCATCGCGTTTGTTTGGGTTACCCAAAAGTTACGACACTACACTGCTTTAGAAAAAGCATGCTCGCCTTCCCTATCTATAAAATGATCTTTCCTCTAATTTTTATTTTAAAAAAATTGGAGTACTAGTGCTATGCACTACCTATGATGATCTTGAATAAAGTTTTCCAAAAAAAACTTCAAAATGTTGCTCGGCACAAAATTATTACCCAAAAAATAGGCCTAAGGTTGGTCGACGTAAACAATAAGTTGCTCGCACACACAAAACTTGATCGGCAGCATACCAAACAGGATATTACAACCTTAAGATGGTTAACAAGTATAAGGACAAAATAAGATCTTTATCCTACTGCGCAAAGTGCAGGAAGAACGTTGCAAAGATTCCTCAAGAGGAATGTAGGCACATATTTCACATACACCTGGTCACGCCACTGGTAACTAATGTAGAAAACCTAAACATTTAGGTGTGTTAGTAAAACCTTTGGAGACACATGGGTAACTAGCTCCAAATTTAGATTTTAATCTAAGTATGCTAGTAGAACCTATGTATTTATTGGTAATTGATACTAAATTTATATTTTAATCAAAGTGTGTCAATAAAACTAATAAAAAGGAATAAATCATTCACATCAAGAAAATAGTTACAAGAAAAGTTGATCAAACACATTTTATTTCGAAACTGTGTTTACAAAAGAAATACAGAACATTATTCTAAATGGAATTTCCCCTCAGCTTTGGAAACTTGATCCATTCCAGCTGGAGGATCATCTAAAGTGTAAGGATAACTGATGAAATTGAAGTCTTGAAGCATTCTTCTATTGCTGTTGCTTATCGAATCTAGCAGAAGAGGAGGTCGAATAATTTCCAGCTCGTCGTGCAGCCCATAGTCTCCTAGATATTTAGAAATCAGGCACTGGGGAATTGTGCTGATAGGAATCCAGATAATATCCAGTCTGTGGGGGGGGTCTTCAAGGTCGAGCAACCCAGGATCATACCACTTCCAAAGCTTATTATCTTGGTCCACCTTTAGCACTGTTAGACAATTAGTCCAACCCCATTTGTAGCCTTCTTTTTGGGCCTATTTAAACCTAGCATCAAATTTCCGTAAAGCTTCATTATACCCTTACATCCAGATCTCTCTAGATTGTTTGTGAAACTGTAAGGTCAACCTCTCAACTTGATAATGAAATTTCTTCAGCACTCCATACTTAGCTTGCAGTTGAGAAGACTGAGTGGCAAGTTGCTCGGATTGAGTTTGAATCTTCTGGGAAATCTCAGTAAGTGCTTGGTTTTTGGCCTTTAGTTGGGCAACTTGGTTAGCAAGGGTTTGTTAAGCCCTAGTCTTATCTATAGTACCGAGGCCAGATTTAATTCTTAGTTGGGAAGAAAATGTAAACTTGGTCTTTTTCACTTCCTCCAATTATTCCCTTAACCTGGCATTTTCAACCTTCAAGAAAGAATAGCCATCATATGTAGTAGCAACAGTAGTAGAAGAAAAATTTAAGGCATTTATCTCATCTTTTAAATTATTATTCTCCTCCTCCAACAGTTTGTCAATGGCTCTGGCCTCCTCCACTTCACAGTTGAGCAAAATTCTTGCCTTCAAAATCAAGAAGAAATTTTTTCCAACTTATGTTCAAAGCCCCAACCTTCACTCAAAGCCATGTACTTCTTCTCATAGTTAGCATGAAAAAGAGCCTTGACCTCCTTGTGGTCCTCCTGCAGCTCTTTAATCATTTCATAGTAGGCAACATTAATTTACACTGCCCGATCAAGAAGGCATTTCAATCTACAAAGAAGCACCTTCCCCGAGCAACTTCAGTAACTCTTCGTCGATCAGAGATAGATGACCTGCTTTAAAATTTTCATTGCATTTCTTAAGTTGCTCGGAGTTAGTAGAGGAGAAGTATTCCAGTTTATCCATGAACTATTAAGAGAAAGAAGAATATCCAATTAATAACAGTGTGCAAAGTATAGAGAAAAGACAAGCAAAAGAGGAAGAAAATTTATTTTCGTTAATAAATTGTCAAGTACATACACATCAGTAAAAAGAAAATATAAATTACAAGTGTACAAAAAAAGAAAAACAAAGGCTGCTCAGAAAGATCTACACCTTCTTCATGTCTGGAATAGGCTCAGTAGAAGTAGAGGCAGGAGCAGGCAGAGATGGATGGTTGTCAGTTGAGGGAGCAAAGGAGTCAACAGCTTGGTGTTGGTCGGCTGAATCCAACACCATAAGGGATTAACTTAAACCCCCGTCGTCTTTAATATCCTCATCCATGTTGGAGGAGCTCTTGGGTCATGTTTGAGGAAGATTTCAAAATCTTTAGGGGTGACGACCTCCACCAAGGCTGCCGATAAACTATCCTTGAAGCATTTCTTCTTCATAAATTTAATCTGTAAAGAAGCAACCCCAATATCTTCCCAGCCCTTATTGAAACCAGCATCCCTAGTCTTAGCTCTTTTGGCCCTCTCCGTATCAAGCAGAGCCTTCTCGGCATCCAAATCCTTCTACAGCTTGGTGATATTAGCCCTCTCTATAATGACCAAGGCTTTTTCAGAATCCAAGTCTTTTTACAAACCAGCAACTAGGCCCCAAGCAGCCACTGCATCTTTTTTTGCAAGTTTTAGTTTCTCCTCCCATTTTTTCTACTCATTGTCCAGTGCCTATTGGGAGTTAGGCATTGATTTCTTAAGCTCATCAAAAGCTTCCTCAACCTAATGAGAAGAAGAACCCAATGCATCATCCTTCTCCAACATGTTGTTGAAGTCAATAAGAAATTGCAAAAAGAAAACAAGGTGAGTTAATATTAAAAATATCATACAAAGAAGTAAAAAAGGCAAAGGAAGTTACCAGAGCTAAGCTTTGAGCAGCCCTTTCAGAACTCTTTGATCGGGGTACTGCAACTGCAGCACCCCTATGGTCTGGTAATATACCAAACTTTATTAGTTGTCTGGCCAAACCAGGGCCAAGAGCTACTGGTGAGCCAGAAGCAGATAAATCAACCAACTCTTATTAGTCGGTGTTGACTGAAGGCCCTTTTTTCAGCCTAGAAGGGAGTCCTCTTTTCAGCCTCTTGAGGTGGCTTTCATCATCTTTATCAACTGGGAGATTTTTCTCAACATCCCCCTTATTGTATGGGGTTTCTTCCCAGAATCCTCTTTATTCGGTGGGAGCTTCTTCCCAGCATCCTCTTTACTTTTGGCTCCATCAGCAGCTTGTTTGGAGGAGCCATTAGCAGCTATGTCACCCAAAATATTGAGAAACTTCCTCTTTCCCATGACAACAGCAAGAGGCAAATCTTAATCTAAAGAAGATAGGGAAACAACACTAGGTTCACCACTGCCAGATACAGTGGCAGAGGATGTGGAGATGGGGTCTCGATTAAGGGTGATTAAAGGAGAGGGTGCAGTTATAGTTGGGCGAGCAATGAAGGAAGTGATGGTATTATTATATTGCAACAAATATGAGGTTGATTTGGTATGCTCCTATCTAACTTTCTGGTGAATGCCGTAAATGAATTTCGACTCTCTAAGGTTAATATCACTCTCTTTGGGACACTTTCTTTTTCAATCAACTGCAATCAAAGTTAACAAGGTATACATCAGTATTACCAATTGGTAGAATATGCAAAGAAAGATAAATAAACAAATGCAGCCTATCCCATTGCTACTTGGTGGGCATCTAGGCCCCTAGTACTCAGCATTCCCAGTCAAAGGAGCATATTGCCAATTTTTAACAATTACTCCATGATCGAAGTAATATCTACTGGAGTCAGGAAGATTAACTATTAATGCTTTGATCGCAGCACTAGTTTTCAAATAGAAAGTGGTATCACTAGTTACCCACTTATAGCAAAACTTAATTTTTTGGATCCCTAGATGAGTCCCATGGAGTTGATTTAATCTATATACCCCCATTAACTACTCTCCAGGTTTTGGGGGCTACCCTAGCTGGCACGACATCAAAATATTGGCAAAATTCATGACAAAATGGGTTTGGGGGAAAGGTATACCCACATTCAGCAATAAAAATGGAGGGAAACCAGTGACCCTTAGCTAATGAAAAAAGATCAGCGGACAAACTAGGATGTTCTAGTTCTACCCTCGAAGAGATATTCCATTCGTTTCTGAATTCATCAAGAGAAGTAATATGGTAAATCATGATTGATGAAGAAGAAAGGGAGAAAAGAAAAGTTTCTTATAGAATTTAAGGATTCAGTAAGAATTAAATAACAGAGAACGATCGCATAAGAAAGAGAGAGAGCTTGAAGACACAACGGCAGAAAAAAAATTAGAAACTTTAAGGTAAGAGATGATCATGACTTTTCCCGCCTTTATAGGTTACCTCGAAAATTGAAAAGGTAATGATTAAAAGGAAACGTCGATTGAACTGTTGGCGTCTAAAGACAGAAAAGACATATTTACCCAGAAACGATTCGCTAAAGTTGTGGATAATTACAAAAGTACCATATACATTATGTGTCGATAGTTAAAGTCGTTAAATTTATAAGTATGGGAAGTCGGTAACCGATAAAACCTTCAAATTGTTCCCGAGCAACTTTAAGAGCTAAATGTTCCATACTCTTGTAAAAACCTCAAGCATGAAACATTGGGGGCTTCTGTTGATACCAAAAATTATCCTGCTACGTGGACCATTCATGTATGAACACGTGTTATCCATCTAGTCACTAATCCAAGTCAGCTTGGACGAGTCACCGACCAACTAAAGGAATGGTGACCAGCAGGTTAAATAAGCCTGACCAATACCAGGAAAACTGACCAACAATTATAGTAAATCATCAATAGTTGTATACATTATTAACATTGTACAAATGTAAATGCCTATGTTATAAAGGCATTCCATCCTTTAATATTCCGACACTTGTACACCCTCAAGGGGTTATAAATACCTTGTAAACCCCATATCTAAAGGGGACATGAACAACGAGACAAGAGGCAATTGAATAAGCCCAAGGCAATACACAATAGTGGATGTAAGCTTTCTTATTCAGCCGAACCACATTAAAAATCCTTTGTTTCTTTTTCTTATATTTATATGTGAATAATTAATTAGATCAATCTAGTTTTTTGCATCAACACCGAGGTTCATGAGATACAATAAAATTGGATCCCTATTCCTGAAGAGCCTGAGGTCCTCTTTCCTCGCGCTATAGGTCCGCGTGCACCTGAGCCTATTTGGATCCCTGAAGAATATCATCACACTCCACGTGCCCCTACTGCTAAGGGGCCACCGCAAGCACAGCTCCCTATGTTAAATATTGCCTAGCCAGGGGCTAACCTACTCGTGACCGTTGATTCAAAGGAAGAAGAATTGAACAAGGTCAAGGAGGACTTTAAGATGTTGACCAAGAAGTTTGATCAAGTCCGAATCTCTGAAATCTACATAGATTACACCCATATATCTCCCTATCCTAAAAAAAGGTTGTCAAAAAAGTTCAAGATGTCTAACATCGAGAAGTTAGGGGGTAGTAGACCCCCAATTGTTCATCTTCGAAGTTACTACCGAGTCATGACTCTCTTAGGTGCCTTGGAGGAAATAATGATCAAAATGTTCTAATAGACTTTGAAGGACAGCGCTCTTCGCTGGTTCTTATCTCTCGAGGAGTCCAGGATTTGCAGTTGGGAGGATGTTTCCCATGAATTCATAACGAAGAGTTAGAGGTCACCTGCCATGACTAAGAGCTTCTCAAATAGAATCCTGAGGAATCTATTAGTAACTTCATAGAAAGGTGAAGAGACAAAGCGGCCACCATGACCAATCGACCTTTCGAATAGGAGCAAGTCAGTATTATAAAGAAGAACTTCTTATAGCCCAATCCGAGCTACGATGGAGGATAGTACTACCCCTATTTCTGAGCCCTTTGAGAAGCAGGAGTGGGGATCGAAGAAGGTTTTGCAAAGACAAAAGTTGAGTCGAAGAAAGTATCTGGGCAGTTCACTCCTAGAAAGTATGAGAAGCCTACCAATATAGCAGCTCCAACCACCAATAACTTCTCTCAGCCTTTTACTTTATGGGCACCAAAAAACCACCCTAACCAAATCAAAAAGGAACATACGGATCTTTATGCTCCCCTGTCTAAAGTTTACCAAGCCCTTTTAAGTCAAAATCTTATCAAGGTCCATTATTAAACCAACTTCCCCAAATTTTCAAACCAGATGCCCATTACTATTTTCACCAAAATATCGGTCGTAAATATTTCCACCTCCAAAATGTAATCCAAGGTCTGATTGACAAGGGTATCATCGCCCCACTAGCCAATCCTAAACCAAACACTACCCACAATCCATTCCTAAATCATGCAAATGCCATCTTCGTAGAAGAAGACCCAGAATTTGATCTATTTACCCTGATTGTACCCAGTAAATCACCTATCATACCCATATATTCTCCTAAACCCCTCTAAGTTTGCCCATATTTTATCTTACATCCTACCTATTTTGACAATTAGGGTCTATCACTCCTTACAAGGCCATGCATTGTTGTTCACACCTATTTTGGAGAGAAGATATGGAATTATTAGCAGTATTGAACCAGCTTGTAGAGTTTGGGCTAAAATTTTCCTCAGAAATGACCATTGACTGCCATAGATTCAGCACGTTATTCTTAGAAACTCAAAAATGGGCTCGAGATTCAGATAATTGGCTGGTACCTATCGATCAAATCAACTTAGATGATGTCATCCAGATCATGGTAGACTTATTTTGACAGACTGGTGAAACTTGCAGTATGTCCGAGCTACTTGACGCTTTTAAATTATAAGGGTGCCTGGTCTCTTCATTTTTATATCTCTCTATTGAGTGGGAGGAACTATATGAAGAGGTCGTTGAAGTTGTGGAGTGTATTGATTTCTCATGGAAAGATGATGTCGTTGACACCGGATAGGGAGACGAATTCGATAGTTCAGGTGAAGAGCAAAACCAAGACAAGACTAGCCCAGTATTCAGTATATGTGGAATGATATCATTTGAGGAGATTCTAGGAGAAATCAAGAAGGTGTCTGAATAGCCCAAGATAGATGAGGAAACGTGGTTTCTATTTTTCCCCTCTTCTGTGAACCATATGACTAGATTAGGTAGGCATTACAAAGTTCCATACCCTCTTCTATGAACCATATGACTAGATAAGGTAAAAGGTGTTGAGAAACTTCCTATGCTAAAAATGACCCTCGAGGAGATCAAAATCCTCGATCAGTTAAAGAAAACCCAAGCTAACATCACTCTGTGGGGACTCTTAATGCTTAAGACTGAAAGTGAACGACCTTGCTCTAACCTTTGCTGCAGTGTGCGCTTATGATAATACCCGTCGAGAAGTGATGGGATCCATAAAGATTATAATATGGGTTGGCACTATAAATTGCGTTACTGAGTTCTAACTCATCGATATTCGATCTTATTTTAACTTGTTGCTCGGACGACCACGGCTCCATAGTATCAAGGGTGTGTCTTATTTCCTCTATCAGAAACTAAATTTCTTCACCAATAGGCCAGTCATCACCATCTTGGGCAACGACGATAACACTGAGAATGCAAGCACCAGTAATCTGTTACTAGAGATACATTATGGGGAAAATGATATGCTTATGTCAAGTTTTCGAGTCAAACCACTTTCGTTCCTGGCACCGTATGGTTTCAGAGATAGAGTATGTCCAGAACACAACCCTCATGGAAACATCAATGTGATACAGATATTCAAGAACATTCACTTCATGCTCGGACTGGGGCTGGGATGATGATAATAGGGGATATTTGAACCCATAGTACTAAAGAAATCCTATCCTTCTTGTGGATTGGATCATCAACCATCATCAGAGGAACACAGAATGCTTCGCCAACCTCGATTGAAGAAAAAGCTAAAAAAATACTAAGACTGTCTCAGGGGATTCCTTGAACGGAAGATTCATCAAAGAGGGTGAAGATTTCCCCTTTTTTGTCTTTCTCGAACCATGGTATGATCATGTGGACAAGAAGATGAACTAGGAATGGAGATCTTTTTTCAAGACAGCTTCTCATCGGCTAAAAGATCCCAGCATCATGAGCAACCACTCATTGAGAAGACTATGGCTGCTACCGAAGATTCCAAGGGAAGTGACTCCAAGGATTCATTCAATTTACCAACACTAGCACTAACACTCTGCATGGTCCACTCAAGCGCTACATCATCATATCCATCCCTCCTGATAAAAATGGTTGATGCACCTCTCCTCAACTGGCATGCTATACTAGTTCCACCTGCTGAAATGCAATCCAACTTTGATGTTTATCCCATTTCATCTTGTTTTGATGTTCCTCCCTATTTTGATGTAATTAAGACCTCCTTCGATGAGGTTCTCAACTCTGTTTTTCCTAACAATGAAATAAATGAAAATTTTGAGTATCTTGTTGTGCCTTACATTAATTGACTAGATTCTAATCAAACTCTTAATGATGATGATTTTTTAAATGAATAATTCTTAATTGATCTTAATAATGTTAATAACAAACAACATAGCCACGTTCAAATTAATAAAGATAAAACTATTGTTATTAATCTCAATTTTAGTAGTCAACTTCGCGAGATTAGGATAGGATCTACCATTAACGACCATGAGCGCATGGAACTTGAAGAATTATTGAAGGAATTTGTGGATGTCTTCGCATGCTCCTACGATGGCATTCCTCGTATTGATCCCGAGATTGCTCAGCACCAGATTCCAACTCTCCAAGAAAGCACATCGATCAAACAAAAACTGCAAAAGCTCCGCATCGAATGGTCACTTAAGGTTAAGGAAGAAGTGATCAAATAGTTGAACGTAGGCTTCATCCAAGTGATTGAATAAACCACATGGTTAGCTAACATCGTACCCATGACAAAATCTAGAGGCAAGGTTCGAATGTGCGTTGACTACCAAGATTTGAACAAAGCCTCTCTAAAGGATGATTACCCATTACCAAATATCGATATGATTATAGACAATACAGCTAGTCATGCTCTCAAGTCATTTGTTGATTGTTTTGCCGGATATAACCAGATCAAGATGCACCCAGATCATGAAGAAAAAACAGCATTCATTTCCCCTTGGGGAACCTTCTATTACACCATTATGCCATTTGGTCTCAAAAATGTAGGGGCTGCCACATCAAAATCGCTCTCAAGAAAGGAATTTGATGCCTAGATGTTTATGGGGATTCAGCACTCATCATCGGTCAAGTACTCAGAAGATGGAAAGTCAAGGACGATAAACTCTTACCCTTCCATGCCCTCCTAAAAGAGTTAGGCTCTAAATTCTAAGATATCACCTTCCACTACCAGCCTAGAGCAAAGAATAACTTAGCTGATTTCCTTCTTACCTGAGTCTCCATGATTGACATGCCCGAAGGAATAACGATGGCCCCCTTACTAGTCTAAAATTAAACCAAACCTACCTACTTCTACCACATTGAGCTCATCATAGAAGAACATTTGGATATAGAGGATTGCTAGTACTATGATATTTAGCACCTCCTCAACCATGATAGATACTCCCAAGATTATAATAAGAAAGAACGAGAAACCCTTCGTAAACTAGTTGCCCAGTATATTGTCTGCGATAAAGCAATGTTCAAGAGAAACTTCAATGGAACCCTTTCACACTACATCGCAGGGACTGACATTAAAAAGATGATATAGAATATCCACAATGAGGAGTGTAGACCCCAAATGAGTGGCCATATGATTGCCAAGAAAATCATCTGACTCGGATATTATTGAACTACTATTCAATATTGCACCACCTATGTTCGGAGATGTCTCAAATGCCACCAGTTTTTCAACCTCCAATACTTGCCTTCGCGGGAATTGTAAAACATAAATTCTCCCTGATTGTTATCCATATGGGGCATTAACAACATAGGAAAAGTTACTCCCAAGGACTCCAACGGACATGAATTCATCTTGGTTGCCATTGATTACTTCACCAAATGGATCGAAGTTGGGTCATACGCAGTTCTGAATGCAAAAATGTGGCCAAGTTCATCCAAAAACATATCATTTGTCGATATGGGGTCCCGTATGAGCTAATATTAGACAATAGGCTACATTTTGAGGCAGAAATCACAAAATTGGTCAACGAGTATGGGATTCAGACACACAAATCTTCTCCCTACCGACCTCAAACCAATGGTGAAATTGAAGCCGCTAATAAAACCTTAAAGACATCATCAGTAAAATGATCAATAGTTTTTGAGATTTGGCCAATAGAATCCGTTACACCCTCTAGGGCTACCCCACTTCAGTTCGAGCATCTACTGGGGCTACCCCATACTCTCTAATGTACGGCATGGAAGCAGTCCTACCCGTTGAGCTGGAAATTACTTCACTACGCATAATGCTTGAGAGAAAAAGTCAGTGAGGAAGACTGGCATCAGAGCCGTCTTGAAAAGTTATCACTCTTAGACGAAAGGAGACTAAAATATTTGTATCATATACAAGGGTACTATCTCCAAATAACACTATCATTTAATAAGAGATTCAAGGATCATGGTATTCGAAAAGGGGATTTAGCCCTTAAAGAAATTATAGAGCCCATATGTGACCCCAGAGAGAAATTCAAGCCCAATTGGAGTGTCCCATACATTGTAAAGAAGATCTTATTTGGTGGCGCCGTTATGCTCACCGACCTCGATGGGGAAGAGATGACCCGTCCAATCAAATTGAACCGTCTTAAGAAATTCTACCCTAAATCTTAGCGCGCTACGACTCTTCTAATCTCCCTTCTATTCTAAAAAAATCTTCATTTCCCTCTACTAAGAACTATGTGGGGCCTGATCCTCTAAAAATATTTTTACTTTTAAAAATGAAACTCGAGAAATTCTCAAAAATCTTAAAGGTACGTAGGCAGCTCGTATGCTTCACATGAACGCGGCCCCCTTCTTTTTCACAAAATTCTATTCTTTTCTTATCTCCGAGAATGATGGTTCATTTTTATCATTTACAAGAATAAAAGGATTATGTATGCCTTAGCGATTGGTATAGATAATTCAAATTCAAAAGCTCATCAAGAGGCACAATAATATAATTAAAATTTTCTTTATTCCATAAATGAAAATTTTTGGCACAATTATATCAACGTAGGGAGTCAAACAACTTCCCCGCCAACCTAACCTTATTTTCCTAAAAAAAAAAAAAGCCAAAACAAACTACCACTTTCCCAAATTTATTCCCATGCATAACCAAACACCATACAAAATCTTCACAAATAAAACTCCCTAGGGATCCTACCCGCAACTGCTAGAAGAATCAGCCCCATCATCATTTACATCTTTGGGTCCCCAAACCTCCCCTACTTCGATGGAAAACCGAATGCGCTCCATGGAACGGTAAGCCCGGACTAGCCTAGGGAAAACCACAACACTACCCTCCATGATGTCAAAAGTGATGGGCCATCTTTGTCCAGTATCTTTGGCCAATATTTTAGCCACTACCCTCCACCACAGCCATTTCAAGTAGTCCTCGAAGACATGCCAAACTCTACCAACAGATTGGGAAGGCCAAGTCGATGACCGGTGATTTTCCCATAGAGAGCCCACTCGCATGCGCATGCATTCTGTCAAATCCTCTAGAGGATAAAAGTCTAGTGTCCAAGGTGGCACAATCTACTCCCATCCAAATTGGCACAGGAGCTTCCAGGAAAAGTAAAAAGAAGTCTGTCGGAGGCCAACCAACTGAAGATACTAGTAATCCCTTAGTTCTAAAATGAGCTGCAACTCTTCCCACTAAGGCACAGACCAACACAAACCTCAAGCCTCGTGCTCCACAAACCAGCTCTCCCACCTCTCGATATTCATGACTAAGCTAATAAAGTAGAGTGTGAAGAAGTTTGGCACAACTGTCAAGGGATATTCAATAGGGATCTCCATACGAAATCTCTTCAACAGCCACATGAACAGCATAATGGGTATGCCACTCAGAAAGTCAGAACGGCCCTCCCGCCAAGCATCTAGACCATTTAATGACTCTTTCAGTATCACTGTCGCAGGATTATGACAGTGTGACATCCACGAACTGATGGATGCAAGTTTTGGATCCACCAACAGTCCCCAATTACCAATAGTAATTTTAAAGTTAAGTCAAGAATGGCGGCTCTGGCATAGCCCGCATCACCAACGTCTTGCAAACACATGCAATGCAGCACAACTGGGAGAGAGGTCATTCTTCCTGTAACCAATGGCCAAGCCGGCGAGGGTGATATATAGATAAGTCCTACTAACAGCTCCCGAGGAGATCGAGAGAATTCAGGCATGGCCGCCGTAACACTGGAATTTACCCCCAGCATGGCAGAAAACTCTTCATAAGTCGGAAAGACTTTGTCCAAGCCAAAGTGAAAGACATGGTCTTCGGGGTACCAGATTTGTTCCGCCGCCATCAGCATGTTCCATTCAATAGGGGGATTGCTCCATAAGGAAATTCGACGCATATTGGAAGCATCACAGTCTACATTATATGAGCACACGGCCTCTAAGTTTTCGAGGTAAGAAGAGAATTCAACACTTTCAGAAAGAGCCAAATTGGAAATGATGAGACAAGAAGCAAGAAGTAATAAAATGAAAGAAAATGTCGATGGGTGAAGAAACTACTCCACCATTACCCTTTTTTATACTTGAAAAACTTGGCTGAAGACAAGGGTTCTGCAAAATTCGGAGGAAACCCTGCCCCATTAAGGACCAAGTAGTTGAAGAAAGTGCAATCAAAGCCTTGGGATAATTGGACTGGATTAACCTATCGATAGGCAAGACAAAGGGTATACCGATCGACAACCCCCCATTTTTTTTTTAAATCTTTTTCCTTTTTTGTCAAAATCAAAAACTTAGTAAAAATAATTTTTATTATTAGGAATTCATAATTTCCTTCTCCCTATATTTTTATTCATCCTATTTTGAAATAAATTTTTCTTTGAGTAATTTTAAATCCTTTTTACGATCTCAGCATCAAAGTAACAAGTGCATATGCATTAAGTCATTAAAGCAAAGATAAATTAATAAAAACTTCATTCCATTGCATATATATTGCTTTATTATATTTGCCTTCCAGGAAAAACATAAAAATAACGGGACTCAGCCCGATCCCCCACACACTCTCACCTTCATTCTCTATCTTCTTCTTTTTCTTTATCTCTCTCTCTCTAAGACCCCTATCCCTACAGCTTACATGCTTTCCCCGGCGACGATCTGAAGAGCCAGCGCTGCCCGATCCATACCCCTCCCCATACGAAGCAGATGGCATCACGCAAGAAGGAACTAGGATCGAGTCCTAGATATGAGCGGTCGCAGAACCTACCCAATCCCGAATGTCCCTCAGCCAAGTAGTCGACACCCGAACGTGCTATAAGAAAAATAGAAAACAACAAATCAGTTAGTTTGAGGCAAAAGAAGAAATTAGAAAGACAAAAGTCAAAGAAATGAAAGGCATACCTTTGGCTAGAAAACATCCTTTGTCAGCCCTAGAACCACCAGTTCCATCACATTGGGGAGATTTAGCATACACACCGATCCTCTCCCGGGTCATCTAATGTTATAGGAAGGAGGAGACAATCGCATAAACGGAACCTATGATGTCGTCGCCACTACCGACGTCGACGCACCACCCACACTATGGGCAGACCCCACTGGCTGACTTGTTACCCTACCAGAAATTGCAGGGATAAGAGGCATATCGTCATATATGTTGGGAGGCATCATCCATCTCGACACAAAATCCAAATAATCATAGGCCGTCGTCGTGTGAGTATACGACGAATAAGGATCGTTTACCATCGCGGCCACCCTTACCTCCTTAGGCATCTCTCGCTCCCGCCTCATATACCTCGGGGACCTCGTAGATGGAACCATCACCTCATCCTCCACCACCTGTTAGACTACTCTCTCCCCTAAATAGCAACAGTAGCCGAACTCATGCGCCAGCAGACGACGCAACTGCGCATTCCCCCTAATCACGGGGATGGCCATCCACCAGGGGTATAAGGTCACCTGCAAGATCCCCAGTAGGAAAATCAATATCTAAAAAGATCATCAAGGAAAAATGGTCTCAAGAAGAAAGAAGAATTTACCCGATCACTCGTCAGGCCATTCAAGACCTGATGCGCCACTGCTAAAGAGAGAGACTGCCTCGACTATCGGTTGGACTTCTGCTACCGGTACATACGGTAGAAGTCCCCCGCTGAATCATCCTTAAAACCTATCAAATGTGAATTAATCCCAATCACCTCATAAAACCACGTCTGCAATGGACAAGCATCATCAATCAAAAGAAAGAAATCAAGGAATTAAGAATAAAATGCAGAAAGGAAAAATCCAAAAAGAAAAGAATACCTCCAAAAGATACGTGACGCCAGTAAAGGTATGCATGAAGCACCGGCTGAATGCATCCAAATATAAATAAAGGGTCTCCAAAGTTAGGCTCCCCCGGTCAAAGAGAGGAATATCCGAGAATACCCTCAAATAAGGCAAAAACCACAAGTGGACAACGTCGCCACCAAAATTCCTCCCAACAATAAAATAATGAACAAACGGGCCATCTGCCACACATACAGCCTGTCAATCTCATCGATCTGCCGACTTAACAAAACCTCCTTCAAAAGAGATAGCCGGATGGATTCCCCTGAGACTATCTGCCTAACATCGCGCAACGATGCCTCCACCGCTGCCGGCGTCACCAGCAAAGTCTGGTCCACCTCTATCTGGGGCCCTTCACAGTCTAACCCCAGTAGATGATACACATCGATGGGAGTCACTGTCATCTCCCCAAAACCAAAATGCATGGTGTGGGTGGCATCCCACCACCTCTCCTCCAAAGCACAGAGGACAGCCGTCGAATGAGGCGTCTCATCCAATGCAAATGTCAAACTTCCAAAACCAACTGATGAAATCACCCAGTTCACCACCAGAGGAAGAAGCTCCCAGACATCCTTAAACCCCGTCATCCCCCAAGAACACAGGCTCGACGTAGATATATCAATCTGTCAAAGCCAAAGGAAAAACCCTTGTTCAAAAAAAAATAAGGAAATACGCAAAGAAAAAATAGACCAAAGGTCAATAACACTTACATAACCACTAGGGTCCACCACCCTAGATGATCGATGTTGCACAAGCTCACGGAGAAGAATCCTCTCATCCGCAATCGGCTCAAACGCGTTAAAGACATTCTCATTTCCCAGCACTAGGGCACCCTGGCCCACCACTCCAAATGGGTCCAGTTGTCCACACTCAACCGCGCCATGTGGACCGCGCTGCTTAAAAAATCTACCATTTCTTAGTCTTGGCAGAGAGAAGAACGCTAGAACAATTTGCAGAAAGGAAAGGCGAAAGATGGAAGATCTGAAAGCAATGAAAAATGAATAAATCTCGCCCCTTTTTATAGGAGGCTAACTGGCATGCCAATTGGTAGTCCCTGGCCATATACTGATCGACATTATCCCTTCACCTAGATGAAGTAATCCAAAAGATCGTGCCACTGTCTTTTGGCATCCCCTATACCTTTCTGGTTAGTACCTCCCTAAAAATTTGTACAAAAAATCCCAGAAAATAACTAGAAAATCCCAAAAATTCCCCAGAAAATTCCTAAAATTACCAAATGAATTTTAGAATGTTTTTCACTAAGAAAAACCTTTCTCGAGCCCCTCAAATCCCCAACTGAATTCATACCACATTCTCTCAGAATACTTCCCCAGAAGAATTCCCAAATTCAATTGGATATCTCCCTAGCAGCGTCTCCAAGGGACACCACAGAAATTGAAAAGATCCCCTAGCAGGGCTACATCTAATTCTCATATTAGTATTTTTCCCCAGAGGAATCTCCAAAATTTCCCAAGAAAAGTATGCCCCACAACTTACTTAAGGTACTCATAATTGACATCGACCCACAGAATTGGTCACTTCAACTTAAGGTCCTCATAATTGACCTCGGCCCATAGAATTGGCCGCTTCTACTTAAGGTCCTCAGAATTGACCTAGGCCCTCAAAATTGGCCGCCCCACTTAAAGCCCTCAGAATTGTCTTCGACCTTAATAATTGGTCGCTCTCATCTTAAAGCCCTCAAAATTGTCTTCGACCCTCGAAATAGGTCGCCCCACTTAAGCCCTCAAAATTGTCTTTGACCCTCAGAGTTGGCCACTCCTACTTAAGGTCCTCAGAATTGACCTCGACCTGTAGAATTAGTCGCCTCTACTTAAGCCCTCGGAATTGGCCTCGACCCTCAGAATTGGTCACTACCACTTAAGGTGCTCGAAATTGACCTCCGCCCGCAGAATTGGTCACTTCTACTTAAGCCATCAGAAGTGGCTTCGACCCTAAAAATTGGTCACTCCCGCTTAAAGCCCTCAGAATTGGCTTCGACCCGTAGAATTGTTCACTTCTACTTAAGCCCTCGGAATTAACTTCGACCTGCAGAATTGGTCACTTGTACTTAATCCCTCAAAATGTGCTTCGAGCCTTAGAATTGGTCGCTCCCACTTAAGGTCCTCAGAATTGACCTCAGCCCATAGAATTGGTCGCTCCCACTTAAGCCAGTGAAATTGGCTTCGACCCTCAGAATTGGTCACTCCTACTAAAGGTCCTCATAATTGATCTCAACTCGTAGGATTGGTCTCTCCTACTTAAGGTCCTCAGAATTGACCTCGGCCCTCAAAACTGGTCACTCCCACTTAAGCCCTCATAATTGACTTCAGTCCTCAGAATTGACCTCGCTCATACTTAAAGCCCCTCAGAATGGATTCAACCCTCAAAATTGGTCTCTCCCTACCTTGGTTCCTCATAATTGACATCAACCCATAGAATCTTATATCCTCAGCATTTTCTTAGGTCCCCAAAATCAATCTCGACCCTCTGAATCAATCATCCTCGTCCCTTAGGTCCGTAGAATCGACCTATTTCCCAAAACATCATGTGGTGTCTATTCGACGGATTTCACTTGTTCCAAGCTCGAAAATTGAGTATCTCTATATAAACCACATACTAGGACCCTCTAAATCTCTCCTTAGGTCCGTAGCACCTCCCCAATTCACTATAAACTCTAGGTCATACTCTGAATACTGATCTAGAGGGCATCGGGTGCTTCCGATCCCCATTTGACGGATGTCAAATCTATCATCAGAGCTAAAGCTCAATGAATCTTTGAAGGGCTCTGGATTCACTTTCCTACGGTTCGCCTTGTGCATGAATCGGCACAACAGTTCAGACAAACGAACCATTTTACCTCTAAAAATCGATCTAGAGGCCACTGGGCGTTGCGCTCCCCGACCCCAATTTGACCCAAATCAACTTCATCGTCAGAGTGAAAGCTCATTGAATCTTCGAAGGGTATTGAAACCCCATTCTAATGGTCTGCCCCGTGCATAAAATGGCATAACCGATTGGACGAACGATCCATTTTCCTTCAAAAATTTATTCCGAGGCCATCGGGCCTTCTCGGGATTCATTTAACCAAGGTCAACTCTTCACCATAAATGAGACTGAAGAAATATTCATAGGGCACTGAATACCCTTTCCAAAATTCTTCCCCGTGCACAAATCAACCTTACGGTAAGGACAAATGACCCGTTTTACTCTGAAAGGTCATCGGGCGATTTCGGTCCCCGGTTGACCAAAGTCAACTTTCCGAACAAGAAAAGCTCTTTGGAATTTCTAATTACCTCACATAACCTTTACAATAGTTCGTCCTGTACACGATTTTGACTTACGATTTGGTTTAATGATCCATTACTGTCCGACGATCTCTCGTCCAAAGGACCAACAAGCACTTTCGAGCCCTGTTTGACTCAAAGTTAACTCCCGAACCAGGGAAAAGTCCAAAGGACTCTTGAAGGTCTCTGAATTAATTTTCTAATTGTATGCCCCATGCACTATTTGTATCAATGGATTGCGTTCTACGACCATTTTTCCAAATAAATCTCCACAAGATTGTCGATTGGCAGTTACATTTCCCTACCTATCGGCAGTGTGTCTAGGGTTACCTATCGATTGGCGAGGATAGGGCTATGATGATCCTCACCACCTTACCCTATAAATAAATTACTTGATGTCACTCCTAAATCACACCTCAGATCCATCACTATCAGTGATCTCATCAACATTCCCATGCAATCAGCTAAGTTTCCTTGTGTCAAATTCCTTTCCATCTTTCAAATTCAACATTTTCATACCCAATTTAGCAAAATCTTATTCTCTCTCATACAACATTCATCTCAGCACTCAAGGGAGTTCATCAAGGATCAATATCAAGCCTCAATTCTCCAAAGAAAGTCCAAAAATCCATCTCTCTCTTTATTCTTTATTTTTGCATTAGTTACATAAATTCTTAATCTAGCTTTTACTTTAGTTCATACACATTAATATCTCATCCTTTATTAGTTATATTGCACATACTTTATTTTCAATTAAAAAAATAGAACAAAGAAAAAGAGGGTGACACCTATAAATTTCAACGGGATTATCCACCACAATTTCTCAAACTAAAATACAATTTCTACACACTCACATATAATAAATTCCAATTCGAATCTATGGGAAAAAACCCACCCTTATGCCGCATGTGAACTACATGAACTTTGATGCCTTTATAAGCTACGTAGGTCGTCTCAGGCTAAAGCCCGAAACTCGAGTCTAATTTTTTAATATTCTAATTTCTCAATTCTCCTTTGTTCGCATTTGTATCCTTTTTATCTTCATATTATTTTAATATATATTATATTTGTGATCCATATTGGCGTTTTATTTAACACATATTATCGTTTTATCATAACGATCAATATCTTGATAAACGCATACACCGTATTTTCTAGAAATTATTTTGGGAGCATTCCTATGGATGACCTCACTCTATCTTTTTCATGATATGAGTTGGGGGATTCTGATCTCCATTTATATATACACGCACACATACTTCACGAAAAAATTATGAAAAACATTAACACAAGCCCATGAGAGATCGAAACAGCGGGATGAGTTCCTAACACCTTTCCATTCCATAACCTAGCCCCCAAACCTTCGAACGATTGGTTTCGTAAGCATCAGTTTGCCTTCGACGCAGCTCTCTCAAGGCGGTGATATGTTCTTTTGCCATTTTATTTCAAGATAGGCTGGTGACTCCATCTTTTTACATCCATCCCGCATCGACGACGGTCAAAGCACTCTTAAAGATAGCGGGCACGAGACCTTTTCTCCTTCCCTCTCCCCCCCCCCCCCCCCCCCCCACCCACCCACACACACACACACACCGGGAGAGGGAAGAATGCAACTGCCATGTGTTATTAATTTAAACCAAATTTATAAATTTCTAAGCTAACCTTATTTAATCGGTGTCAATTTTCAAACCAAATTAATTCAGCCCCTAAACATGCAACTACGTGTGTGTGTGTGTGTGTGTGTGTGTGTGTGTGTGTGTGTGTGTGTGTGTGTGTGTTAAACCATCACAAATAAAATTGCTAACTCACAGATTTCAGGAAAAATAAATGTTTCGAGGAAAACCTTTTATTTCACTATGAATGATAATTACATACACATTGAAATTCGCAATGAATATCGCGCAGATACTCACATAGACGCGTAGCTTAGAGTCAGCAATGGAACAACCACAGTAGTCCACATGAACACGCAGTCCAATTCATCTAGGAATACCCACGAACACTCCCAATCGACATGCAGTCGTAGTCAGCCATAGAGATAACACTCCACAAAGAAATGACTTCACAAAAGTTGTATTTTAGGTTCCAAAAACAATTCACATAAAGACTTGGATGTTTTGTGAATTGAAAAAAAATGTATTAAACCCTTAAATGAAGAAGACAAAGTATTCTACTGGTTTGCAGTTTGTGCAGAATGAAAAACGTCAGGCCTTCTTAACAAAAACGAAGTGGTTTAACACGCTTTATATAGAAAACTTAAGTTAGTGCATCGCTCGAACGAAACAGGAAAGTCGCTCGAAAGATGTCACGTGTCGCTCGAATGAGGTTCTCGAAACATCAACATGTCGCTCGAACGAGAAGCTCAAGTCGCTCGAACGACTAAGCAAAAAATAAAAAAACAATTATTTCGTCAAAACCTCCGCCTCAACACTTAGAAAAAATTCTTTAACGAAAAACCCCTTTGCCTCAACACTTAGAAAATATTTTAGAAAAATTATCCCAACACTCTAAGTGAACCGTAAAGTAACCAAAACACAACGTTATCAAAATTAATCTCGCAGAGGTGTCTTTGTTGAAGAACGTTGATATAAGAATCCGTCTTGACACGTGATTGAACTTGAATAAGTATTCGACAGTTGTAGCGGTATACGACATACTCAAATGTAAACCGGATAATAAAATAATTTCCTTACAAAGGGAGAGATCCCGGGCTTCCCTCAGTAACATGAGTGCAATGGAATGAAATATTACTTTTCAATCAACAACGTAGCATTTTGAATGTGGATATGCACCATTTATAGTTAGTATCAACATTTTAAAAGTCCAAAAAGTATACATTTTAGGTTACAAACCTAAATTTTTTAAACCACAAAAGTTACATAAATAATCCCTAAAAAAAATAGCCCTCCTATTCAAATTATTTATTCCCCCTGTAGCAGCTTCCATGCCTTAATCTCCTTCATAACTTTCCATCCTCCTTTAACCCTAGATTAACTAACAGTTTGAATAAAGGAAAAAAATTGCAATTGAGTTAACATAGTAATGAAGAATGTAACAATACATACAAAGAATTTTTTGGAAGTTGTCTGAGATCCACCCTTGTCTTTGTTATAGTAGCTTGAGATTTAATGTCTCTCACACTTTTATGATTCCCAACATATGATCTTCCTCCTTCTCCCTATCAAAAATCAAAGTGCAAAAGTAAGTTAGTAATGGATAAAATGCATGTAAAATTGTATTAAATGATAAAAAATGCAAAATGGAATAATTAAACATGCATCTTTGTCTTTGTCTTATTATTTCCTCTTGTTATGCTCTGGTTGACAACACAAACTGCATTTGACAGTAGTTTGATGGAGCTATTTCCTAAGTCTGTTTAGATTTTAGATTTACTCTCATCTTGTTCCAATTTCCTCTTCTTCTTAGGCCTCCCTGCTAACCTCCTATAAGAGGGTGGTATCATAGTTGGGAGCCCTGTTTTGTTCTATATTTCAGCACCATTCAACAGTTCAATAGTGTTGTTATAACACTCTATGTAGTTGTATCTCTTGTAACAGTAGTTCATAAATTCCTGTGGCTCTAGGTCAGCATAAGCTATAGCATACCAACCATGAAGGCAAGGAATCCCAATCAATTTTCTTTTCCTAAGTGCAAGTTAGTACATCCAAATCCACAAAAAAAATTCCCATGAGGTGATAATTCCTTAAACTTTGGGTTGTTGTCCCAATTTGGAACACATTTGGTTGTCTCAACTTTATTTTTGTTTAAGATTGGTTGAATCTTAGCACATAACAACACCTTATTCTTCTCCATTTTCATGCATACTCTTCATTAAAATACACATAATTTTCTCATACAATATAAGTACAAGTTTGTCTCTTTACTCCAAAATAAGTGCATTAAACTCTTACAAAGATAGTTCAGCAACATATCACACTTGGGTATGAAACTAAAAGGAGATATACTCCAATGCCAATGGTCATTTCCAACCAAGCATTCAAAATCTTCTTTATCTAAATTCATTGGTTTCTCCATTTCTTTTTCAAAGCCAAGAATTGTTGCAGTCATTGAACAATTATAAAAAAAAAGGCCTCTTTAAGAATAAGACATTTATGTTCAGCTATAAAATTATTGTACAGGTGTCTAACACAATGCATATGCTCTGAATTTGGACAGAATTCTTCCAAAATAGGTACTAAACCTTTTTTTTGTCTTTTATGAAAGTAAAGCAATGTGAGTTTCTTATGTCTATGTCTTCCTTCAACAAAGAAATGAACCACAACCAGACATCCTTAACTTACCCCTCAACCAAGGCATAAGCTAGTGGTAACATTGAGTTATTCCCATCCAAACCTGCAGCTGTCAATAATTGGCCACTATTGGGATCTTTCAAATGACATCCATTTACGCCTTTTAATCATATACGATGGCTTAAAACCCTTATTAAGTGCCCCTAAACGTACATACATTTTTAAGAACCTGTTTCAATCCATCCCATCACCTTGAATGCAAAATGTGGTGTTTAGATTGGCTTGGATTGGCCCTTTTTAAGCTCTTCAACATAGTCATTTAGTTTGGCATACTTATCCTTCAAATACCCTTTAATTAACTTGAAACCGTGTCTTTTTCCCTATAAAATTTATAACTACTCACACTACACTTGAACTTAGACATAACTAGTTCATATAGTACATTTAAATGGATTTCAGGATTGGACCTAATCCTATTAACCAACTTCTTAGAAATTCACTTTGCCTTAAGGTTCTTACTCACAAATAACTTGCAACATGTGTGCTTAGTCTTTAAAATCCTCAGCTATAAAGTTGAATCATCACCCATCTTTGTACACATAACATCTAGTCACAACCTTCTCTACAAACTACCCTCAGCCTTTTTTCTCAATCTTTGTGATTTTGCTTCCTTACGGCCTCAGCCAATAGGGTATGAGAACTAAAGATTTGATCAATTACAAACTGAGGACCCTCCATGTCTATTTTAGGATTAAATTGAGGCCAATATATGGCTTTTAACTTACCCTCTTCATCCTTACCATAAGAACTATCTATACTCCTCAAATCATTTGAAACTACATAATTTTCAAAATCACCTAAATCATTCCACTGAGCTTTAGATTTTTCTTTCCCATCACATTTTTCTTTCCCCTTAGAATTTTCCTCACCCTGACTTTTTTCTTTCCCCTTCAAATTCTCCTCACAGTAGTGTATTCATAAAACACAATATCATCCATCTCATAATCAAAATCCAAATCATTAAAATAGTTATAATTAAAGTCAAAATCACTCCCAAATTTTCCATTCTCAACCTCTATATTAATAACATCTCCAGAGCTAACCTCACCATCAATTCTAAGTCTATCTGTCTCACTATAATCTTCCTCACTAATTTAGGATTTTACATTCTCCCTTAGTGGTTCATAGTCAAGCCTAAGTTTTTTTACATTCTTAGTAGGTGGTTGTTCAGAATTTTCAGTTAGGGATTGTTCTTATGAGGCAACTTGGTTAGGAATTACATTCAAAGGGTTGATCATTTCAACAAAAACAGGAAAAAAATATATCTTTTTTTAGGCAACTGAAACAATATTTTAATGAAGCTTTATCACTATCCAAGTGGATCTAATTACCATCATTGGTCATATGGTGTAGCATGCATAAGTTTTCCTTATGGCTTGACTCTTTAACCGTGTACATTACTTGTAAGATGGATACTAGGTCAGTAATACAAGAATCATATCTATCTAATTTAACCCCAATATACCTCCTTAAAGAAATGGCATCCTCAAACCTCCCATTATAATGAATTTGTGAAGTGAAAAAACCATGATCCTTGTCTTAAAATAAAACAAACACAAAAGCAAGGCAAATATTAGTTAGGGTTGTTGTAAGGATTTTTTCATGGAAAGATTAACATGCAGCACTAACTCGGTGAAAAACACGAACATGCAAGATTAAAATTGTGAGTACAGAAAATATCACTATAAATAAATCCACAAAAACAATCACAAAGGTAAAAAGTAAAGATCACACACAACAATGATGTATGTGGTTTGGTACATTTCATTTGTCGGGGGCAGCCTTACAGTGGTGGGAGTCAGTTACCACTATCGAGGAACGAGATTTGGTGACAATAGCAGAGTTCTGGGTGAGGTTCGATCGCAAATACTTTCCACCAGCAGTAGAAACTGAGATGAGAAAGAAATCCAACGATTTAGTTCAGGGTGATCGATCAGTGGCAGACTACGAGGAAGAGTTCACCCGGTTGGCAAACTTTGTGCCAAATGAGGTGAGCGATGAGAAGCGGAAGAAATCGAGATTTAAGGATGTCTTAGACTGGCGGATCAGGCGACATTTAATTGGAAATTCGGCGTTGGTGACGTATACAGATTTCGTTAATGCCACACTTCTACACTACCAGAATCATCGCTTCCATGCGAAGGGGAGCAAGAGAGCAAGGGAGCCGAGCCAACAGGACAAGGCAGTTACTAGCGGTGACACAAGTGGTGCTCAGCAGCAGACGGGCAGTCAGCAAGGGAATCAGGCTAAGAAGTTTAAGCCTGGTGGGTTTCGACCGGGAGGACAGGGGTTCAGGCAGGGGCAGCCGGGACCAAATCAGCAGCAACAGGTTCGTCAGGGCCAAGGCCAGCCGTGCCAGGGCCAACGACAGGGGGATGTCAGAGACGTTGTTTTATCTGTGGCCAGCCGGGACATTTCAAGAGGGACTGCCCGCAGAGGGGCAGAGGTCAACAGTAGGAGGCCCAACAGGGGCAGCGGGGGCAGACGCCGCCAGCAGCAGCAGCAGTACCCGCCCCACCGTAACAGGGACAGAAGCACTACGGGCGTGTGTATAACGTCCGGGATGTTCCCAATCCCCCCGTTCAACAAGCACCACCAGCAGTTCAGGGTATGTTTCTCACTCATGGTTATGAGGGTAATATTCTTTTTTATACGGGAGCATCACATTCATTCATTAAGTTTAATTTTTCTAAACGGGCCAGACTACTAGAGACCGCGGGTAGTCTACGGATGGATGTAGAGTCTCCAGTAGACAGCGGGGCTACGATTCACTCGATTTGTTGGGGTGTGGACATTTTGATTGGGAGACTTAGTTTAGTAGCGGACCTCTTAGTGTTAGATATGGAGGGATACAATGTCATCTTGGGTATGGATTGGTTGGCAGGTTATCAGGCGACGGTGGATTGCTATGAGAGGACCATCGTGTTCTCCATTCCAGGGCAGGAGATGTTCTTTATAGCAATGTTGCTACCTGAGGGAGGGTCACTCACACACTTGTATTACATTGAGGAGGAAACCTCACAGGAGGTGGCTATTCCGTTGGACTCAATCCCAGTGGTGAGAGACTTTGAGGATGTGTTTCAGGAGATACCAGGGTTGCCACCCAGCGGGGAAATCGAATTTGTAATCGATTTGGCCTTGGGGACGAGGCCAATTTCTCAGGACCCGTACCATATGGCCCCTTTATGAGATGCATGAGTTGAGAGAGAAGATTCAGCAGCTTCTGGGTCAAGGTTTCATTCGGCGGAGTACATCGCCGTGGGGTGCACCGGTATTATTTGAAAAGAAGCGAGATGGCTCACTACGATTATGCGTGGACTATAGAGAGATAAATAAGGCGACAATACGGAATAAGTATCCATTGCCTAGGATTGATGATATATTTGACCAGTTGAGAGGGGCGTCTTACTTCCCTAAGGTCGACTTGAGGTCAGGGTATCATCAACTACGTATCCGAAAGGAGGTTGTTCCTAAGACCGCTTTCCTGTCGCCGTATGGATCTTATGAGTTAAGGGTAATGCCATTCGGGCTCACCAATGCACCAGCAGTGTTCATGGACCTCATGAACAGGGTTTTCAGGGAGCTTCTTGATCAGTTTGTTGTAGTGTTCATTGATGACATCCTGATCTACTCGTGCACCGAGGATGAGCATGCAGAGCATCTGCGTATAGTTTTACAGACATTGTGGGATCACCAACTCTATGCCAAATTCGGTAAGTGTGGATTTTGGCTACGGGAGGTTCAGTTTCTTGGCCACGTGGTGTCATAGTGGATTCGAGTAAAGTATCAGCGGTGAGGGAGTGGGGACAGCCCACGACATCGATTGAAGTGCACAGTTTTTTAGGATTGGCTGGTTATTACAGGAGGTTCATCAAAGGATTCTCAAAGATTGCGGGACCTTTGACGAATCTGACCCGGAAAGGGGTACCTTTCACTTGGAGTGATCATTATCAATTATCTTTCGACGAGTTAAAGAACAAGTTGACATTTGCACCCGTGCTTGCATTGCCAAAAGGAGGATTAGAGTATCAGGTTTACACTGACTCATCCTTACAGGGACTTGGGGGTGTGCTTCAGCAGGAGGAAAGGGCTATCGCTTATGCGTCCAGGAAGCTAAAGCCCCACGAGAGGAATTACCCCACTCACGACCTGGAGTTAGCAGCGATCAGTTTTGCTTTGAGGATATAGAGACATCATCTTCTGGGGGAGCAGTTCACGTTATTCACGGATCCCAAATCACTTCAGTATCTCTTCACTCAGAAGGATCTGAATATGAGGTAGAGGCGATGGCTAGAATTCATGAAAGACTACCAGTTTGATATTCAGTATCATCCTGGTAAGGCTAATGTGGTAGCAGATGCATTGAGTCGGAGACCGACTAGGGAAATATCAGAAGTCTGGAAAGCGAAGTGGAGAGAACTTTGATATGAGGATGATGTAGCCAGGGCTTGTATGTCAGCATTATCCATCACACCTGAGATCATTATGCGGGTTGTGAGGGCTCAGGAAGAGGATCAGACCTACCGAGATAGGGAGAGCCAGTTGCAAGCTGAGGGAGCAGAGGGTTACTCGATCAGCTTGGAGGGAGGCTTACGCCTTAATGGGAGGTTGATTGTGCCAGAGGATGAGGAGTTGAGACACGCTATTATGACAGAGTCTCATGGGTCGATATTCGTGGTACATCCCAGTGGGGATAAGATGTATCAGGATATGAGGAGGCAGTATTGGTGGGCAGGAATGAAACGGGACATAGCAGAGTTTATTTTGAAATGTACCACATGTCAGCTTGTGAAAGTTGACCATCAGAGACCATCAAGGATGCTAAGCCACTTGAAATTCTCGTGTGGTAGTGGGAGAGAATATCCATGGACTTCATTACAGGGTTACCGACATCGCAGAAGGGTCACGATTCCATATGGGTCATTGTGGATTGGTTGACTAAAGTGGCCTACTTCCTATCGGTTCGCACAGACTTTGAGACGATGCGCTGTGCGCAGCTATTCATAGCAGAGATTGTTAAGCTGCACGGGGTACCGATAAATATTGTGTCGGATAGGGACAAGATCTTTGTGGCCCACTTTTGGCAGATTTTTTAGGAGGCCATAGGCACAGAGTTACGTTTGAGTACAACCTATCACCCACAGACTGACGGACAGACTGAGAGAGCCAATCAGATGCTGGAAGATATGCTCAGAATGTGCATATTAGACTTTGGGGGAGGTTGGGAGAAATATCTTCCTCAGGTAGAGTTTGCGTATAACAACTCTTACCAATTCACGATCGGCATGGCACCATTCGAGGAACTATACGGGAGACCTTTTCGTTCACCCTCTTGTTGGTTAGAGGTGGGGGACAACAAACTATTGGGGTCGGAGATTGTTCAGGAGACATCTTCCAAGATAGAGATGATCCGAGGGAGGATTCGGATAGATCAGGATAGGCAAAAAAGTTACGATGATGCTTCACGGAGACATGTGCAGTTAGAGGTTGGGGATCATGTATTGGTCCGGGTGTCCCCTATGAAAGGGGTGATGAGATTCGGCAAGAAGGGAAGTTAGCACCAAGGTACGTGGGACCTTTCCCTATTATCGAGAGGGTGAGGCCTGTAGCCTACAGGCTGGGATTGCCGGAGCACCTTCAGCGGATACACGGCGTGTTCTATGTAGCATCGCTGAAGAAATATCGCAGGAGCGAGAGGGATTTCTGGCACATTTCACTCGAGGAAATTGATTTACAGCCAGACAAGTCATATGAGGAGAGACCGGTGGCTATTCTGGACCGTAGCGAGCGAAAGTTACGATTCAAGGTTGTTCCACTAGTTAGAGTACAGTGGGGTCATCATAACGTTGACGAGTCTACCTGGGAGCGGGAGGAGGATATGTGGGAACAATATCCAGTGCTTTTCATCACAGGTATGACCTAATTTCGGGAACAAAATTCCTTTATAAGGGGGGGAGTATGTAACACTCCGTATTTTCATGCATTAAATATTTAATTAATTTGGGAATTGAAAATTACTTGTGAGTCATAATTTTAATTGAATTAATTAGGGAAATTTTATTTAAATATTAATCGAGATGTGAATGGTTAATATTTAAGGAAAACTTATTTACTAAGTGAATAGTAATATTGTATTTACGTCATTTCGGATATTAATGACGGGATATGTACTTATTTCAGCCGGAAGTCGGCATAGACTAATTTGGGTGTGAAATAAGGACTTTTTAGAAATTAATTCGAATGCCAATTCTGAGTGTACGGTTGAGTCCGGATGGGCTAAGATAGTCAGAAAAGTGTACCCGATGGTAGTAAACGGGTCACGGGACATTTTTAGGCATTGTTGGGCCCACACGGGGAAATTTGGGTCACTTGGGCTTAGCCCATTAGGCAAAAATGGGATTAAGGTTAATTAAACAAATAAAATAAACAAGGGAACGGATGAATTAATTAAAGAAAGGACTTAGAGGGTTAGGAAACCCTAACAGCAGCCAAAGATAAATTTGGGGATCACATGAGAGCATAAAGGAGTCCTCTTCAACCTTGAGCACTCGCGGTTTCAAATTCAGACTCTACGAACCTTAAGGCAAGTAGTTAACTTGTTGTAGCATGTAAAATGTATTTCAATTCATATTCATGTGATGTGTGTAATTAAAGAAATTCGTTTTGGGTTTTAAAGGGGTATAAACATGGGGTTTTGCAAAACATGAATCTGATTTATAAATGGATTTGAAGATCATATATAATCTGGGTTGTGTATTTATATCTGGTAAGATGTGTAAACCGGGTGAATTAGAGACGAATTTGGTGGAAAGAAATTGATGTTTAATTGGGTTAAAGACTGAATGTAATTTTACCCCAAATTTGTGAAAATAGTAAAGAAAGTGAAATTTATGATGTTGATGGACTTTATAGGGGTTTCATATAAGGTATTTGATGTTTATTGTCGATGGGAACGCTTAGTTTTCACTGTAGAAGAAACTAGGGTTTGGAGTTGGGCGTCCAGGGATGAAACAGCCAACTCGAGGAAGACGAGGACCTGCTCGATCGATCGATCGAAGGGGGACCATCGATCGATCGATCGAAGGGGGACCATCGATCGATCGATGGTCCGGAAATTTTGACAGTTCGCCCAGTTTTCCTTTATATGGAGAAAATTTTAATTTAACATTTTTCATACCTTAAATTGATGAGTAATTAATACATGGATTTAAAATCTAATTAATAGTGAATAAAATTAATTAGAATTTGAAGGCGGCTTAGTGTGACATCATAATTTAAAAATTTGTTGGGTTTTGGTGAAATTAGGTGTGACACACTAAGGTTGAATTTTGGAAAGTTTGTTCAAAAGGATTAAATATGGATATAGTGAACAAGTTCGGGAATAACGGTTGAGAAATACTGACATATAAATTTTATTTAGGTAAAGGCTAAATAATTTAGAGTTGGGGATTGAGACTCGGGTGATGTTAATTCGGGCCACAAAAGTAAGTCCAGATACATTGGTTAGGGCGATACCAAAAGAAATTAATGTAAAAATTAATTAATAATTCGAGTTGGGCTACAAACTCATTATAAAATGGAATAGGCTTGTGTTACGGACTTAGTACATGGTATAGCCAGGATATATATATATATATATATATATATATATATATATATATATATATATATATGTATATACGGTGTGCGATAGTGTATGTATATATATATGGGTGTGCTTTAATATCAGTGATAGATATTATTATTATTATATTCTCTAGTGCTATAGGGGGGTTGCGATTAGTTGATGAATCCTCTAGCTTGAGGAGTAGGGCGAGTATAATCCCAGGCCATAGCGTCCATTATATGGGTGAGGGGCATCTCACTTTCAAGGAAGGAATATGACCGCCTCCAATATTTATGTAATAACTAAGTTAGGGAGAAATTCTGACTTAGGTTAACTAAGTCAGGTGAATATACCTAGTGGGATATAACTTTAGAGGAATTTTACCCGGTGAAACTTTACTCGGGGAAAAATACTATTATTAAATGTTATATTAGTATGGTTGTGAATACTGTAATGTGACTCAGTATATAATTAGGTAAATAATTATATACGGGCTAATTAATACAAAGCATGAGTTGTATTATATGTATAACATATGTGGAAGTTATATAAAATTAAAAAGGGAAATGATTTAATTAAGTTAATGACGATAACAACTTAAAAATCATAATTAAGGTATACTCGGTTAGAGTAGGGTGTTTACAAAGGGCTTTATAATTTATCTAGTCATAAGATGAAAAACTAGGTGAATTTATTTAAGGCGTTAGTAGTGCACATTAAAGGAGGGGTGAGGATGTCCTCAAGGGAGTGCGGCACTAACTAAAATATGGAGAGCATGCATATTTATTTATTACTGCAAGTTAATCATTTGTTAAATGTTTTTCAAATGTTTTTGGGTACTAACCCCTGCTATAAAAAAATTTAAAAACCTTTTAGGTGTCCAGCCACAGGGACGCCAGGCTTGACTCTGTTTCAGGAAATCCGTTGTTGCAGCATATGTGGATGTTGCGAAAATTTTGATAGATGCCTCATTCTTTCATTCTAGTGTAGAGACTTCTATCAGTTATTTCGAGCATGTCGCCCACAGTTCATTTAGTTTCTGTCAAACTTGTTGAGATTGATTACTTATCTTTATTTTTTATTTGTTGGATTTTTGGGCCGATGGTTTATTCGGTTAGTCATTTAATTGTGTATGGTTGTTTTAATTAATTGAGATTAATTGTGTGATTTTATTTTCCGCATGGGTTTTCATTTAAGTTAATGAAAGATAAAACTTGGCACCGGTCTAATTTTCTCACATAGGTGGTTAGTAATTAAAAAGATGACAGTGATGCTAAGGATGATCCAACTGAGAAACATGTTCTAACTTAATTTAGGACTGATCACCCGGGGTTAATTAGGCGGGGTGTCACATAGTTTTTAACAAGTCCAAGGCCCAAGGCCTGGAACAGTGCCCAAAATCGGCATGGCATATTTTTAATTTTATAATTGAAGGGAATACTCTTGTCCTTAAGAGAGAATGAAGCGTTGAGATCTTCCTGGGGAAGCACGACTCATCATTTGAGATATTTGAAAAACTATTCGTGTGCAACTTAACCATTAGTTCACTGATTATGGTCGTCCTCGTGCAATCTTTGTCTTTAAGATTCCCCTCTTGTTCTCTGCTTAAAAAATTAAAGTTCTTCGTCTTTTGTGGTTTTTCAAAGCTTCGCCATTACTTGTAAGTTCTAGTTTTCACCTTCTCAGTTCTTCTTCGAATTAGCTTGTTACTGTAGCAAGGGTTTCTATTTCTCTGTCGTATTAATGGAAAGACTTGATAATAAGTCCATTTATGAGTTTAGAACATGTTCAAATATTCCTGAATGGGTAGATATTGAGTGTGTTTCAATTCCTCGTAATGTTCGTACGATAGACAATGGTCACTAGATTCATACTTTGTTAATTTCTCAAGGGGGTTCGACATTTCCCCCCAATACCCTATTTTTAGATTCTTCAAATACTTTGACATCATACCTGATTAGTGTACTCTAAACTTTTGGAAAATCGTAAATAGACTACACACGATAAATGAGTTATATGATATTGACTTAGGGTTTGCAGAAATTTTCTATTGCTATGTCTTCTCGCGCATGAAATATGGGATCTTGTATTTGAAAGTGAGGAGTGCCAATAGGGTCCTGGTGGTGAATTTTCCTGATTCCCACAAGGACTACTGGAATAACAGTTTCATTGCTAAGGATTGGCAAAATCCTCCCCATCTTGAGGGTATAAGGTACAGGGGACATCGAATCCCTTTCTTTAGGGAGGAATACATAGGTCAATGATATTACCTCTTTATTAGTTTTTAATTTGCTTGTTCCTCTAGATTACTTTGTCTGATATCTTTTCTTTTCCTTCTTTTTTGTATAACTAAGCTAAAAATGTAAGAACTTGTCCCTCGCGAGCTTAAGGTTGTTGACCTGCTGAAGGGGTGGAGAATTAGGGTTAAACTCTCTCACGAAGAGCATCCTCACGTGGCAGTGTACTTGCTTGAATACAAGAATACCATCAGTAACTTCATTGCTCAGCCAGTGGATTCGATCCCCCATTTGGAGCTTCCAAAGGAGGAGGTTGGTGGTCCTTTTGAGCCTATTAAGCTAAAGAAGAAGGAGAATAAAAAAGGAAAAGGGAGAAGAGGAAGAAAAAGGTGAAAAAAGGGATCAGAGGAGGACAATGAGGAAGGGAGTGAAGAGGAGACGAGCGAAGAGGAGGAAGAAGAAGAAGAATAAAAAGAAAAAATGGCCCTACAAAGATAAGGTACTTGATCCTCCCTCGCGATGATGATGATCTATTGTCCAATCGAATTAAGTCCTTGAAAAGGAAGGAATGGGACTCCCCCGTGGCTGGCGGTTCTAAGCTAGAAACCAGGGAGAGCGAGGCAGAGAAGAAGAAGAAGAGAAAAGAAAGGAAAGAGAGAAAAAGAAAGAGGACGAAATAAAGAGAGAAGAAAATAAGAGGGCACGGGACATAAAGGCCCCTATTGTGCCTTCTTTTATTATTATTGTTGAGGGGACAACTGTTGTTGACACTCCACATCTTGCTCTCGCACTACTAGAGGTGGTTGTGCTCATTGCTGATCACGAGCGGTCATTAAAGATGGGTGCCGACTTGTTGGCCCTAAAGTCTAATCAAAGGCTTACATTGCTACATCACCTTCTCTCTATAATTCTCTAATTCTTTTTCCTTGAATCTTTGTAAATTGATTTGCATTTCTCTTCATTTTCCAGTTTGTTTTTTATTTCACCACGTTGCTTCATGGTCCGGCTGACCAGTCGAGAAAGAATGTTGAGTTGGAAAAGTCCCCGAAGAACTCTGGCAAGTCTCTGGCCAATGCTAAGGTCATTTTTTATCAAGAGAAGCAGAATACCCTAGACGCCCTCAAGGAACAGTTGGCGAAGGAGTTGGTTGCCCTCCCGAAAGCTTATAGCCAAGTGATTACTGATAAATTGAAGGTGGTTGAGGCCAATAAGGAGTTAACCGCCAAAGTTAAGAAGCTGGAGGGAGAGTTGAGATCATTTCGGATATAGGGTACAACGAAGGCTGGTAGGTGGCATACGACGATGTTGAACGCCAGATAGCCTATATTCGGCAGTTAGGTTTCAAAAATGGGTGGGACCAGGCTTTGGTCGCAGCTGGAGTTCTTGTTGATTCCTTTTTATTTTCTCAGCACGTGTGGGGCCCAAATCCCATGGATGTTGAGGAGCTTTAAAAAGACCAGCCTTCTATCCAAAGTGAGATAGAGCCTATTGATCCTGCTGTTGGAGACCTTCTTATCGACCAAGTTACGGGTGGCCTTGGTGCTATCGTGGTTCCTGGCGATCAAGCGACCCAAGCTACTGATAAAGAAAATGGGTCAGCATCTTCTGGGAAGGTGTAGACCTTTGTAGTTGGTCTAGGGTCTCTACTTTTTTATCTTTTGTTAGTTTTGTGTTTGTAATTTTCTCAAACTAGTATCGGTGTATTCCCTAATTATGTTGAATGGAAAGAAATTTTTCCTTTCTTGTTGGCTTTGTCTTGCTACTCATGTTTGCCAAATATATTGCTCATTTTGTTGATTGTAGCCCACTAATTTATATTAGTATATCCCTAAAAACTCCTGGTTGGGGCAGATTCTTGGACCAGTTGTCAGTTTGAAGGTTTGCAAGGCCTTTGTGAAGATCTGTAAATCCTTGAGGATAAGAAATCAACAGTACAAGGACCAATCTAAATTGGTCACTAAGCTAACAGACAGCCTATAAGAGATAAAGGAGGTTAGGGCCTCTGTTCAAGAGGAGGTTAATGACTTAAAGGCCAGAATTCTGGATGCCCGTGAGGTGAATCAAGTGAGCGAGTTGATCCAGAAGGAAAGCGATGATCTAAAAAAGGAGATCGCTTGACTAAAGGAAAACACCCCCATCAGGGTCTTCCTTAGCGCTACGAGGGTCTTCCTCGTCGTCCAGGGGGTATTTTGAGCTTAGACACAAGCTTTGCAAAGGGAGGTCACTGAGCTCAAAGGAGATGTTCGGCGAGCATATATAATTATTGTCAAACTTTAGAGAGATGTGAGAAGGCTGAGGCATCTATTCCGAATGGGTCCTCGACAGATCTGGGCTGATGGTTATGACTAAGGTTGGACTGATGCCCTAGGAAAAATAAAGGAAGCAGAAGGCCTTACCTTTGCTCGGGGATGTCTTAGCACCCTTAAGGAATTAAAGATGCGTAAGGAGTCAACCCTGTGGTATCAGTATCAGATCAACTTCCCAGCCTATCGCCACAATCCATTTTCGAGGGACGACCGTTGGATCCCAATAAATGCTATTCATGTTCAGCGTCTAAAATATTATTTAGAATATGCCGAAGAAGAGTTAGTAACTCACCCAGATTGAGAAGTGCGAACTGTGTGATAATTGATTAAACTAGATTCGCAAGTTTCCAAGTAACCCTTATTTAATTAGAGTCCCTAACCATGCATCTAAGGTGCGTGTGTCAACCCATAAATAAATAAAGTATGTGACACAAAAATATGCTGAGACACAGATTTCAGGAAAAAAAACCTTTCGGGTAAAACCTTTATTTCACTATGAATATACAATTCGCAACTTACAATTACATAGAGAAATCTGCAATGGATCAACGCGCAGCCAACCCACAAAGACACGCAGTCTTGAACTCAGCAAGAGAATACATGCAGCACCCTCCAAGGACTCGCAGCCCAAACAACAAAGGAAGAACCGCAGCTCTCCTCAATGACACGCACCCATAACACTTTGTAGAGACTCCCTCAGCAATGACACACAGCCCTCGGTTGCAAAGATCTCCCCACAAAGGTTGAACAACAGCAAAACTTGTGTTCTAGGGTTTCAAAAGATTCACAAAAGCAATTGGGATTTTTGTGTGTGAATCAAAAAGATGTTTGGCACATCAAAAATTGAAGTCTTGTTGTGTTTGTACTCTTAGAAACGTTTTCTCAAAGACTTGAAAAATATACCACCGAAAAAGGTATATATATAGGAAAAATAAGTTGGTGGATAAAAAACTCACGAAATTGATCGAGTTTATCCCAAGCGGACCGGTCCGAGTTGGAGGCGGATCGGTCCGACCTCAGATCGGTTCTTTTAAAATATGGCTTTATCAGTTCGCTACCAGTCCGGGGTCAACTGGATCTTCAGCAAGGCGGATCGGTCCGGGTAGAGGGCGGACCGGTCCGGAGGTCCAGAAAAATTAAAATTCTTTTAAAAGCCTCATTTTGCTTGAAAAAACTAACTTCTAATTTTTATAAAAAAACATTTTATGAAAATTTCCCAATACTAAGTATGAACTTTAAGGAACTTAAAAACAAAACTTTACCAAGTTCATTTTCGCAGAGGCTATGATGTTGAAGAAGCTTTGATATTCGGATCCGCTGATGTAGATGCGATCTTGAATTTCTTCAACAGTGAAACGGCGTACGACATACAAATTGATAATGGACAAAAATGTCCTTACAAATCTCCCCCTATGTCTATGCCGGTACATACATAAAAAATATCCGAATTATCAACTAATGACCTATACAAATCTACCCTCCCATGAACCCTAAAGATGGAAAGATACAAATGTTTAAATCTTCATCGTTTGTTCTTCAATCTTCAACAATCATCAAATCTCAAAACTTTTCTCATCAGGGTGTGCAACATATTGATCTTCAATCTTCATAACTACACACATGAGACAAAGCAAATACCACGTGACATATCGAGTTTGAAATGAGATAAACATAGATACCAATTTATGATAAAAGCATAAGCTAAATCTCAAAAACTCCCCCAAAATTCAAACTCCCCCATAATATGATAATTCTTTCTCCCCCTTTTTATGATGTCCCCAAATAGACAAATGAGAAGAATGAATCAAATAAGCACAACCGGGGTGCCACGGTACACAAAACAGGGCATCAAACAATATGGTAAATGTTCTCTTGCAAGGAGATGCTTAAAAACAAATCTTCACAAACTATTTTTGAATTTTTTTAATTTTTCGTACAAAAATAAGATACCAATTTGAACAAATATGATACAAAAAATCACACCATGGATATAAACTCAAACAACCAAGTCATGGAAATGGAATGAATGGGTGTGAACACATTCGATAGGTAAATCAACTCAATCAATCATATGTGCACGATGCATATGTATACCCCTAACGAATGAACATCAAAAGTATCCTTAGGTGAAAAAAAACAATTGTTGAATTTAGATGACATCGTCTTATACAAATCAACAAATCAAAGTCAAAATGATTTCCACGCCAATAACGTCCAAAACTATTTAGTGTCGTTTCGAGAACTTTTCAAAGGATGTGTAAACCCATTGATATATCCATCCAAAACTCCCTCATATATAATAATGCAATTTTTATATCTAAAGAGGTACTAAATTCTCAACTTAGAGAAAACCTATTGGCCCAAATTTTTGGCATATTTCATCTTTTTATTACCTTAATTTTTTGTGTGGGTCTTTTAAAACGGTGGCTTTCACGACGTGATTATTATTCACTCGCAGCCCTTTTTCGTGTTCACTCATCATTTTTTTTCAAACTAAACAATTTATTCCTCACGGGCTATGGTTTTTACATGCACTACTTTTATGACTCTCGTATTATTGCACTTGGTTCATTTTAAGGACAGGATTGAGATGAAAACACCCAACCAACATGTGATAAGTCAAAAACAATAATCAAACAAATCCGTGCATGTGTGCAATAAAGGAAACTATGAGTCAAACATGTAGGGAGCAACACTTAATTACATCTTAATGACTCCAAACATTATAAAGCACGTGGATGAATTGACCTATTGTCTCAAAACACTATTAAATAGTCACATGAAAATAATAGAATGATGTTGTGACTTGGTCATCCTAAGTGTTTATCCATAAACGGTGCAAACAAAATACAAAAATCTTTTTGGATATTCTCAAAATTTTATCAAAATAAAATCTTTTTGTATTTTTAATTTTTTTTTTAAATAAAACATACAAATATGATACATACTAGCAATAGGCAAACAGTTTCATCATGAAAATCACCCTATGCTAGTAGACAAGTCAAACTTCAATCATTAGGTGCGGAGAGGTTTCCCAAAGGTGGTGACAACTTATGAAAAACCTCCATCAATTCTTGTGAAGTTTTGACTAAAAACTTAACTTGCTCTCCTAAATGTGCTAACTCTCTCATGTAGTCTCCGGGAGCATGTAAAGTATCATGTGTGGGTGCATGTGTGCCAGAAACACGTGTAGAGGCAAAACGTGATATATAACCCAACTTAAAGCAAAATTCCCTAAGGTGTCCTCTCCTCTTGCAATGGGAACAAACATAAATAGGCCTAGGAACACCTCTCTCAAAAACTCTAGGATGCACTTTCCTAATAGAAATGGGACGCCTAGGTGGTTTAGGGTGAGACTCACGTGAATCAAACACTAAAGTGGGAACCGGCTCGGGTGCTAATTTGGAAGAAGAAGCACCGTCATGACTTATTCCTAACTTCTCACCTTTACCCTTATGAACCACCTTTTCAACCTTCTTAGGTGCGTTCAAAAAATTGACTTTGACCTCCCTGGAACGTTCGAGATCACTCTCGAGTTGGGATACACGTGTCGTCAGACTAGACAACGTGTCGGTCAAATCACACTTCTCCTTTCTCAAAACCTCCTTCTCTTTCTCCAAATCTAAAACCCGACGACCTAAATCACAATTATACTTCTTTGTTTTCAAGGTCTCGATGTACAAATATCTAAAATCTTTTTGGAGCTCACTTTCATCTCCACTTTCACTCTCACTTTCTCGCTCACTTGAAGCGCTCAAATCATCACTATCACATTCGTGTGCACTATTGTGGGACAAGGTGGGTGTGCTCACACGACTAGAAAAAGCTACAAACTTCTCACCATTAGTCTCATCACCCTCACCTTCACTACTATCACTAAGTGTGGCGGGCATAGCTACTTTCTTTCCTTTCTTTCTAAGCCACGTAGGACACTCAAACGACTTATGTCCCTTACCCCCACATTCAAAACAAGTGACGTTCTCAAAATCTTCCTCACACTCCTCATTGAATTTGTTCTCTTTTTCCCTCTCACCACTTTCTTTGGCCTTTCCTTTCTTTTTATTTTTCTCAAAAAAATTCTTTTTATTGGAAGAATTATTTTTGCTCATGTTGAGAAATTTTTTAAAATTTTTCGCAAACAAGGCCATATCATCAAAATCAAAATCTCCCTCAGAATCGGACTCACGAACTTTTTCTTTCTTTTTCTTAAAATGAGTCTTTAAAGCAATGCCATTATCCTTAGCCTTAATGGTTTTGGGAAACATGTCAATCTCATAGGTTTGAATAGGGCTGTGTTTTTTTTCCGAACATTCCGATTTTTCCGATGTCCGATCCGATATTTTCCGATTTTGGAACATATATAAGGTTTCCAATTTCCGATTTTCCGATTTCCGATTTTTCCGAATTAAATTGGATAGGAAATTGGAACTATGTTTTAAATTCCGATTTTCCGATTTTTCCGATCCGATTTTTTCGATATAATTTCCGAATATTTTTTCCGATTAATATTCCGAATATATCTTCCGATTAATATTCCGAATATTTTTTCCGAATACTTTCTATATATATTTTTTTACCTTATAAGTTATATCCTTATGTAATAAGAATGTGTACAATTTAGATTTCCTTTATTTTTTACCTTACCCCATATATTTATATATGTTGTTAGTAGAGAGCAACTAGGGTTGTATGATATCCTTATTAAAATATCTCTCACATCTCTCTCTCTCTCTCTCTCTCTCTCTCGTCTCGCCCCTTTCTCCTCGGCGGTGCATATATCTCACCTCTCTCTCTCGACCCAATCTCTATACGATCGCCCAACCCTTTTCTTCTACTTTCGACGGCGCATATTTGTTTACATCGTCCGACCCTTATAGTCTCGAACATAAGTAAGCCTTTTCTAGTTTATTTTTATCTGTTTATTTTTTTTATTTCTACTTATTTACAGATCTGTTTACATCGGTTTATAGGCTCTGTTTACATCTTGTTTACTTCTGTTTACATCTTTTTTATTTCATCTAGTTATTTTGATCTTGTTTACATCTGTTGGGATCGATTTATAGGTTTAATAGGTTTGTTATATTGATCGGTTTAAAGGTTTACAGATTTGTTTACATCGATTTGTTATATTGATGGCTGCGGCAGAATAGAAAAAAACTAATTTCTAATTTCTCATACTGTCTTCATGCGGCAGAACAAAAAAAAATGGGACATATACCAAATAGTCCCTCGGACATTTTTTAATACCCATTTAGTCCAAACTTTTTTATTTTGCCTCAAAAAGTCCTTTCCCACATATTTTGGAGAGGGAGTGCCGCTGGCGCGGACCTCTAAAAATAAGAGGATATTGAGTGCTTGAGGGACTAAATGGGTTAAACTGTGTCCTTTTTAAAAAATATATATTTATAGTAGGGACTATTTAATAATTGACCCAAAAAAAATACCATATTTCTAATTTCTGATTTTTTCCGATTTTTTTCCGATTTTCCAATATTTCCGAATTCGGAAACTTTTTTGATTTTTCGAAAAAATTGGATAGGAAATTGGAACAAATATTTTATTTCCGAAAAAATTGGAATTTTTTCCGAAAGGTCATTTTCCGATCCGATCCGGCCGAAACACAGCCCTAGGTTTGAAGATCTCCTACAAGTTCTTCCAACTTAAGTGATTTCAAATTTCCCAAAGAGTTCAAAACAGTGACTTTAGGAATAAAGCGTTTTTGGAGAGATCTCAAAATCTTTTTAGCGACACGCGTGTTATCAATCACCTCACCCAAATTAAAACATGTGTTAACAATGTCTGACAAACGAGCATAATAATCATCAAAGCATTCAGACTCAGACGTGGTGATAGTTTCAAATTGGGTGGCCAAATTTTGTAATTTTGATTCTTTAACCGCGTTCGTACCCTCATGTGTCAATTTCAAAACATCCCAAGCCTCTTTAGACGTGGTGCACGTCATAATTCGGCGAAACTCATCAGGAGAGACAGCTCCAAAAATAGCACTCAGACCACGAGAATTAAAATTGGACAATTTATAATCATCTTCAGTCCAGGCTGACACGGGTTTTAAAGAGGTGATGTTATTAACGGTGACCGTGGGAGGAGTCCAACCATTTTCGCAAAGCAACCAAACACGCTCGTCAATAGATTTTAAAATCGATTTCATACGAGCTTTCCAATAGGCATAATTAGACCCGTCAAAAATAGGCATCTGATTATATAAGTGCTCCATAGGAAAAGAAATGCGAATTTTCACAAAACTGATTTTTCAAAAAAATCAATATCACACGATTTTGCGGAAAATAGGATCACGCGATAAATTAGCGTAACCCGCTCTGATACCAATTTGAGAAGTGCGAACTGTATGATAATTGATTAAACTAGATTCGCAAGTTTCCAAGTAACCCTTATTTAATTAGAGTCCCTAAACATGCATCTAAGGTGCGTGTGTCAACCCATAAATAAATAAAGCATGTGACACAAAAATATGCTGAGACACAGATTTCGGGAAAAAACTCATTTCGGGTAAAACCTTTATTTCACTATGAATATACAAGTCGCAACTTACAATTACATAGAGAAATCTGCAATGGATCAACGCGCAGCCAACCCACAAAGACACGCAGTCTTGAACTCAACAAGAGAATACACGCAGCACCCTCCAAGGACTCGCAGCCCAAACAACAAAGGAAGAACTGCAGCTCTCCTTAATGACACGTAGCTATAACACTTTGTAGAGACTCCCTCAGCAATGACACGCAGCCCTCGGTTGCAAAGATCTCCCCACAAAGGTTGAACAACAGCAAAACTTGTGTTATAGGGTTCCAAAAGATTCACAAAAGCAATTGGGATTTTTGTGTGTGAATCAAAAAGATGTTTGGCACATCAAAAATTGAAGTCTTGTTGTGTTTGTACTCTTAGAAACGTTTTCTCAAAGACTTGAAAAATATAGCACCGAAAAAGGTTTATATATAGGAAAAATAAGTTGGTGGATAAAAAACTCACGGAACTGATCGAGTTTATCCCAGGCGGATCGGTCCGAGTTGGAGGCGGATCGGTCCGACCTCGGATCGGTTCTTTTATAATATGGCTTTATCGGTTCTCTACCAGTCCGGGGTCTACTGGATCTTCAGCAAGGCGAATCGGTCCGGTTAGAGGGCGGACCGGACCGGTCCGGAGGTCCAGAAAAATTAAAATTCTTTTAAAAGCCTCATTTTGCTTGAAAAAACTTACTTCTAATTTTTATAAAAAACATTTTATGAACATTTTCCAATACTAAGTATGAACTTTAAAGAACTTAAAAATAAAACTTTACCAAGTTCATTCTCGCAGAGGCTATGATGTTGAAGAAGCTTTGATATTCGGATCCGTTGATGTAGATGCGATCTTGAATTTCTTCAACAGTGTAACGGCATACGACATACAAATTGATAATGGACAAAAATGTCCTTACACAGATAATGGTCGGAGGGCGCGTGTTGCAGACTACCTTACCCGCCATCCTGGGCCATTGTAGATCTTTTGTATATTCTGATTTTAGTGTAAACATAACTTTCCGTTTAAGTTAATGTAAAAGTGTTATTTACTAAATCTGATGTTTTGAGCCTTTACTGTCTAAACATTCATATTGATTCACTACATAACACTTAACTAACCACCTTTTTGTTTCAAGTTTTATCATTTTGAGCTTCTCCAATGACTAAATGGTATTAAAAGATAGTGTTAACTATATGTTATTTTGTGTTTGAACATTCTCCCAGTCCAACATGCCTTGGCAATGTCATTCCATCTACTTTACCTTTTAAGTTGTATCGTCACACTTCTTTAGGCCTAACTAGGATGATGGCGAGAATTCACCTGGCGGATGGGCCATCCACCCGAGCAAGTTTTTTATGACCAACAAAGTTGGCGACCAATCCTAATTTGGTTTTGTTACCTAAGGATCCCTTGTAGGGCTTTTATGGTTTTCGGGGCAAACTATGAGGTCCCTTGTGTCTATAACAAGGACCTGAGGGATGTAGTAAATCGTGTCTGTCGACTTGTTATAATTACTACAAACCCTGCTTAGCATGTTAAGTTCCCTGATTGAAAATAAATTGAAATTTCCATAATCTTAGGAGTTTAGTTATGCTTGAAGGAGTTATTGTTTGGAAAAGGTGCGCATTAATGAGATGTAACCAAGAAGAGTTAAGTAGCCAACGCAAAATATGAAAACGAGGGGGCCAACCGAACTTTATTCATTGCATATTGTCTGACGACCAACATAAGTTTAAAAATAAAAAATTTCTTAAACTAATTGTGCTAATAAAAATAAAGAAGATTTAATAGTAAAACTTCTTAAGATTGGTTGCGTTCCACGCCCTCGGTATCTCGCTGCCCTCCAGCGTTTCCAAGTGATATGCTCCCTGAAGACCAACTCTAATTACTCTGAAGGGTCCTTCCCAATTTGATTCCAGCTTTCCATCTGATGGTTTTACAGCATTGCCGAGGACTTTCCTTAGGATATAGTCCCCTATCAGAAACTTATTCGGATTGACCCTTTTATTGTATTGCTTGGCCAGTTATTGTTAGTAGGCGGCCAACTTTATCAAGACTAGGGGTGTAAAACGGACGGATACGGAGCGGATACCATAGTATCCACATCCGTATCCGTCAAGACTCCACATTATCCGTATTCGTATCCGCCCGGATAATAATTTCAGCTATCCATATCCGTATCCTCTCGAATTTCCCGGATTCGGATAATATCCTTATCCGTTTTTATTGTTTAAGATACATTAAGATACACATAGCATATTAAACACTAATTTAATCAATCAATTAAATATATAATTTTTCATTCCATGTAAGATATAGAGAATGTGTAAAGCATCAAATTAAACTATAAAAGATGGTTCTAGCAAAAGTACTAACCTTTAATGTGCATTTTCTAATTCAATTGTGGGCCATTGAAATTTGTATCCTCTTCAGTTTCTCTAATGTTTGAACAAAAATGAAGTGAAGCATCATCTTACCTGAAAAGCATCATCTTTTTTATTTTTATTTTTTTTCCTCTCATTTTCTCAAACAAGTAAAAGAGTTTTGATCATAATTTTAATTGGTTGAATCTCAACGTTCATGTTTATATCACCGGACTAATTTATAACTAAACTTTTTTGAATTCAATTTGGTGGGCATATTAGAAGACTATGAAATCTTTTACCATACAAAATCGTTTGCCATACCTTTTTTTTTTAATGAAAGGTGCATGATATAACTGGTACCGAGTTCAAATAAACACATTTGTGAAAAGTACCCCTCTTGCACATCAAAAAAACAAATTCCGAAAACACAAACTTGTTTACAGTATACTCTAATCAGCAAAACAAACGTGCAAATAAGTGATATTAGACAATTCTTCCAAATGATTATGTTTTACTGTTGTATGATTTTTTTTCACCTTTTTAATTTGTGTCACAAAAAGTACCATTTTGGTAGAGAGATCACACTCTGAAACGACATAAAAAGAGATGCCATACCTGTTGTTAGACATACCTCTTGTTGGACTAACCTACATACTTGTTGTTGGACTAACCTACAATATCACTAGTAGAGTATGAAATGTTTACATACCTGTTGTTAGACAGCGCTGGCTGTAAGAGGCTGGAGCAACAACCGGCCGTAAGAGGTTGGCAGTAAGAGGCGTCAAGCGAGGGGTAACAACCGGACACCGGACCAACTGATTGGAGAAACAATCGGACACTGGACCAACTGATTGGGGCAACAACTGGATGGGGGGAGCGATCGGAGGGACATCGCAAAGGGGACGGACAGCGGCGCAGAGCAGCGGGGAAGGGATTTTGGGAAATGGGGGAATTGATTTTACCATGTGTTGTTTTTTTTGTTTATTAGGTTAGGATTATAGGTTAGATATTTTAAGTTTTCATAATTATACTTATGCCCAACTTTTATTTTAAGTTTTAGTTTATATCTAAATATTTTATAACTAATATTTTAAACGTAAGTTAGACGGATTCGGATATCCGGTAAAATGGATACTCCGCATCGGATATGGATTATCCGTGTCGGATACTACTACTATCCGTATCCATATCCGTTTTCTCGGATATTTTTATAGAGTATCCATATTCGTATCCGTTTCTATTTTTTCGGATAAATATCTGCAAATTCGGATTCGGATATCGGACGGATGCGGATTTTCGAATATCCATTTACAGCCCTAATCAAGACTATCTCTCTTCGTTCATTTGCTAGGTCAAGTTCAGTTCGTAGTGAATCATCATTAAGGCCTTAGTTGACCAAGGTGGTTCTCATAGTAGGGAGACCTTCTTCCATAATAATGACAGCTTCCATTTCGTATGCGGGCGCAAAGAGTGTTTCCCCAGTTGGTGTCCTAGGAGTGGTACGATAAGCCCATAGAATATAAGGGAGCTCATCCACCCAGACACCTTTGGCTTCTTCTAACCGTTTCCTCAGTCCATCGAGCATAGTTTTATTGAAAGCTTCTACCTATCCATTGCTTTGGGGAAATGCCAAAGAACTGAAGTGGTTCCTAATACCATGTTCATCACAAAAGCCTTGAAAGAAACTACTTTCAAATTGTGTACCGTTATTCATGATGATAGTCCTTGGTATCCAAAAGCGTGTTATAATATTCCTTCATATGAACCTTATCACGTCAGAATCTCGAATGTTTGCCAGTGGTTCTGCCTCTACCCATTTGGTGAAATAATCTATTTCGGCCAATAAATACTTAAGATTCCTAGATTCGGTAGGTAGTGGTCGCACTATATCTAATCCTTATTGATCAAATGGCTATGGGTTGGTCAGGTATTTCAGGTCATTAGCGGGCTGGTGGACCATATGAGAGTGTTTCTGACACTTTTCACACTTGCGAACGTAAGTGCCTTCGTTCTTTTGCATATAAGGCCACCAGTAACCCTCCCTGATTTCTCGAAAGGCTAAATATCTCCCCCCCTGTGTGACTCCCACAAATATCCTCATAAAGTTTTCTAACTACGTTCTCGGCGTAATGTGGGTGGACGCACTGGAGATAGGGACTTGTAAATGACTTCTTGTAGAGCTTTCCTTATGGGAGAGATAAAAGCGAGGGCGTTGACTCAAACTTGGTGAGATGACTTCTTTTCGTCTGGTAGTATGTCACTCCGATGATGGGATCCATCCAACTAGGGGCCTTACCTGGGAGGAGGACTTGCTTAGATATGACTTTTTGGTCAATACTTGGCTGCGCGAGGAAATATATTTGGATAGTTCTCTTTAGGTCATAGTCAATTGTTGAACTCAAGGTCGCTAAGGCGTTGTCATGACTGTTCTGTCCCTGAGGGAACTTCTCAATGCCTACTTCCTCAAAACCTACCGTGAGTTCTTTTACAATGGCGAGGTAGGTTTCCATCTTATCATCTTTGGTGTTGAAGTCCCCGCTTACTTACTTGGAGACCGGTTTGGAGTTGTCGAATACTTAAAGGTGCTTTATCGCCAGTAGTTTGGCTTTACACAGGCCAGCGGGCCAGCGATCAATGCTTCGTACTCGTCTTCGTTAATGGAGGCTTAGAATCCCAATCTGATTCCTTGCTCAATCACAATGTCTTCTGGAGTTATCTAAACAATACCAACTCCTTCCCCCTTGGAGTTGGAGTCTCCATTAATATATAAGGTTCAGTCCTTATATTGTGCTTCCTTAGTTGTTGACTACTCCATTTTCGATTGATTGATTGGATGTTCTCCTGTAAATTCGACAATAAAGTCTGATAAGACTTGCCCCTTAATCATCGTTCGTTGTTAGAAGTGGATATCGAATCTCCCCAGCTCAACTAACCACTTAGAGAGTCGTTTAGAGAGATCAGCCTTCCTCAGAACAGCTTTTAGAGGGTATGAGGTGATCACAGTTATCAAATGAGCCTCAAAGTAATGCTTCAATTTCCTCGAGACTACGACCAGCGCATAGGCGAGCTTCTCCAGGGGTAGGTACCGTTGTTCAGCACCCATAAGTGTCTTGCTACCATAATAGATCGGGTGTTGATCTCTTTCTTTTTTGCACACTAGTGCTAAGCTTACAGCATGATCTGATACTGCCATGTATAGGTATAGTGGATTTCTATATTTTTTAATTACCTATAGGAGCAGCTTAGTGAGGTAGGATTTGATTCTTTCCAAAGCTCATAAACAGTCGTCATTCCATATAAAGCCTTTATCCTTTGATAAGAGCTGAAATAATAGTCGACAGGGATCCGGGGACTTAAAGATGAAGCGATTTAGTGTTGCAAGCATGCCAGTGAGCTTTTGAACATCTTTCAACGTCTAGGGAGGCTGTACTTTAATGATAACATCGATCTGATCAGGGTTGGCCTCAATTCTCTTTTCCTAACTAGATAGTCTAGGAACCCTCCTGACTGGACACCGAATGAACACTTACTTGTGTTAAGCTTCATTCAATACTTCCTGAGGATCCCGAAGGTTCTGGCTAAGTCTATTAGATGGTCGCCTTTGTTCTTGCTTTTGACTAGCATATCATCGATGTAGACCTCCATCTTGTCTCCCATCTATTTGCTGAACATCTTGGTGACTAATCTTTGATAAGTTGCCCATGTGTTCTTCAAGACGAACGGCACAACTTTGTAACAATACAATCCAATGGGGTTTATAAAGGAAGTTTTATCATGGTCGGGTCCAAACAAAGGAATCTGATGGTAGCCAGAGTAAGCATCTAGGAATATCATCCTTTCATGTGTTGTTGTAGCATCAACCAACTGATCTATTTTGGGAAGTGGTAATGTATCTTTAGGGAAAGCCTTGTTGAGGTCTGTGAAGTTGATACAAACTCTTTAACTGTCATTACTATTTCGCACTACTACTGCGTTGGACAGCCATTTTAGAAAATGAACTTGCCTAATGGATCCTGCATCCATTAACTTCCCTACTTATTTTTCCAATGCTTTAGCTTTCTCGTATTCAATGAGCTTTCTAAAGTGATCAGCTTGAAGGTCAGATTGATGTGAAGGCGGTGGCTGGCTACATTAGGATTAATGCATGGAAAATCGTAAGGTTCCCAAGCAAAAACATCCATATTTCTTTTAAGGAACGCAATCAACTCTCTATTTTCTTGATTGTCGAGCGTGGTTCCGATCAGAAATTTCCTTTCTATTAAGTTATCGTCCTCTACAACTTCTAGGTTTTCAATGACCCTATCTGCGGGGTGGACCCTGGTCTCCTCCAACCCTGGTCGATCGTACCGTAATTACTATTTGGAGGGTATATCCCCCTCATGGGCTTCCTCCTGAACGTCCTTTTTACCTCCTTCTTCTTTTCCTTTTTGGGGTGAATGGACGCAATAAAACACTTCATGACTGTGGCCTGATCACCACGAATTTCAACCACGCTCGATCGGTAACACATTTTAGTTTTTGGTAGTAAGTTAATGGTACGGCCTTCGTGGGGTGGAGCCAACCCCTACCTAGGATGGTCTAATATGGAGACTCAATGTCCATTACTAAAAATTCGATGAGCTTTAAGATGTTCCATGCCCTCACTGACAGGGCTATTTTTCACAGTGGCATAGTGATCCTTCCCTCAAAGTCGACCAACGGAATTGTGGTTTCTTTGAGGTCAGCTATGTTCAGCTTCAATTTATGGAATAGCTCCAGATACATTATTTCTGAAGAATTATCCTAGTCGACGAGTAGTTTGTCGACGTCCCAGTTTGCTATCTTGAGGGTGATCACTAATGCATCATGATGTAGGGTTCTCACCCTGACCAAATCTTCCTTGGTAAACACGATATGCTTGGTGTAATCGACGTCCTCTGGTCACCGACGTTTACCAGTCTGGGTTTTGGCGGGGTCGATTTGAAAGGCCTCCATAACGGCAGTCACATTCTTTAGCTCCATTCGAATCGCATTCCCTTGGATCTGCTGAAGGTATAATGCCCCATGGATTACTGCAAACTCATTTCTTGTATCATTATCAAGGACGTTGTCTGGTTTCTGGTCACCATTGGCTGCGACCTTATCCATTTTTTTCTCAATGTATTCATTGAGGTGCCCTGCTTAGGTTCCCAATACCTTTTAGTATAATCCCGGAGGTTCTTTTATGGCTTTTTCTTCATCGTAAGCAGTTCATCCATGGGGTGGGAGTTGTTGGTTATGAAGCAAGCAGTGAAGGCCTCTGCTAGAGCTGTAAAGTTTCTAATCGACTTGTGGGACAGCCTCTCAAACCATTTAAGTGCTACATCATGTAGGCTAGAAGGAAAAATACAGCGCATCATTGTGGCCCCACAAGGTCACCGCTTGTCGATATTACCGAACGTGATCAATAGGATTAGTCTTCCCATCATAGACTTTGAACCTGGGAACAGTGAACTTCTAGGAGGTTCCTCCTCTTCTATCGCCCTTGAAAAAGGGTATTTCATTTTTGTGTTGAGAGCCCTCCTGGCTAACTCTCTAGTGGATCTAGCTCCATGGTGGGCGGGATGTTGTTCCATCTCCCTACGAACTAGATTTATGATCTTGTGATTGTGTCGATCGTTACTCCTGTGGTGTCTCTCTAGCTGACCACGCTCAGATCGACTGCACTCTGATCTATCACGTTCATTCCTTTCCTAGTCGCGCCTAGAGCTCCTCCCTCGGCTGCAAGTATTACACACTTAAGGACTAGGAGTCCTGCCACATCGCTTCTTGGTTTCCCTTGGGAAATCTCTCTCTACTCTTTCTAGGCGCCTTTAGAAACGAGCATTTTCTTCTTCCTGGAGGCGTGTAGCCTCCTCTTGTTCGTGAAGTTGGGCTTCATAAGTGTCGACCAACCTAGATATTTGCGTAGACCTAGGTGGTCCTTGGCTCTCCTCGGAAGGCTGCCTGTCTTGGTAAACCTGGGGTTCGTACGTTGGCGAATCTCAGATCTGATCCTAGGAGGAATAAGGCTCTCCTGCACATCGCCAACTTGAGGAAGATTGCTACTGTGGTGAGACATCACAGACATTCTGTTGATGAGTGTTTTCGTAGAAATAGAAATCGATTCCCACAGAAGGCGCCAATTGTGAGTACAGAAAAAATCATAATAAAGAACTTCACAAAAATAATCACAAAGGTAGAAAGTAAAGATCACACACACAACAATTATATACGTAGTTAGGCAACTTGCCTACATCCATGGAGAGGTTACAGTTTATTAAGTGTCTCTCAAAGTCTCGTGTTACAATCCCTTTGCCCTGGGTTAGGGTGTAAAATTTATATATGTGCCATCATAGAGTTTGAGTTGTATATGGAACTAAATAACACGTGGATAAACCAAGGAATACCTAAATATCTCCTTTGAGAATGTTGGTATTTGATTTGACTTTATCTGTAAGTGTTCTAATGTATATTAAATACTCGAGTGCAAATCAATTTGTGATTTGGGTCGGGCAGCGTGTCAATCTATCTGGGCTGGTCGGCTACTTTCACGAACCATATTAAATGGGCTCTCGTAAAAATGTTTCAAAAATATAAGGTTTTTGTTAGGGTTTTTGAAATGAAGTGCAAAAATAGATGAAAAAACTAGAAAACTCACAACAGTTCTCCGGATATGAAAATCACTCCTAAATTTTGAGTATATTTGCATAACACTTTCCTCTATTGATTTGGTTTCGTGCATTATACTTACCCCCTTTTTAAAGGACTGGATTTCAATCTCAACAAAGAAATGAAAGCATAACTCTTTGATTGTTGTCTTCTTACTCTTTTATCATGCCTTGTTGGGTGTTTATGGCAAATCCAATCAATCTCATGATGAAGAAAATTTGATCCTCCACTAAAAAAGGTAGTGTCACGACAACTCAATTTCTCCAATAAGCTACTTGGAGAGAGTAAACATGTTAGTGAACTCTTTGTACAATAATAACCATAAATAATCAAAAATTATTTCCATAAACAAGGTTCCGACATCTTCGATGATCGAAAATATCTTACGTATGCGTACATTTTAAGCCAAATCCTTGGACAAAACCCTAGCTTTTGCTCAAACCTTGGAGAGAGAGAGAGAGAGAGAGAGAGAGAGAGAGATGACAATTGAAAATGAGAATGGACCATAGAAAGAGAGAGAGAGAGAGAGAGAGAGATGACAATGGAGAATGAGAATGGACCGTTTGATTTCCTACATAAAACCATTTTTTTCGTGTTGCTTACACTTGTCCACAATGGCCATCTGATGTTGCCACATATTGACCAAATGTCTAGGTGGAAACATCTAGCTAATGCCACATGTGACAAATAGTTTGGGTTTTAGACGGAATGATAACGATGGCTCACATTGCACTACTAATTATACTTTGGAGTTAACATTGCAACTTTTGAAACTTCAAGTTTAAAATTAAAAAGCATTCCAAACTTCAGAATTAAATTTGTATTTTTTTTTCTTTTTTCAGTCTCCCCTTCTTTGATAAAATACAAGAGTGCTAGTTTTATTTTATTTTTAAAGGTACAATAATACCTTTTTTACAAAGTCAAATGGGTGTCGCATATCATTTTTTGTCCAAATAACTAATTAAATAGTGTTAGACAGTTACTTGAAGCCATTTTGAAAAGTTCGGAGATTAAATTGAGAGAATGAAAATTTGGTTGAAGTGAAAATGGAGATAAAATTCAGGGGTAAAGCGTAATTAATCCTAAAAGATGTATTGGGACATAATGTAATCCCATCTCACTCCCGTGTCGCAAAAAAATTAGTATTGTGCCATCGACACGAGTTACACTTAGTGTGTGTGTGTGTGTGTTTGCGTGTGTGTGTAGAGAGAGAGAGAGAGAGACTCCTTTGTGATCTTCCAATGCAAAATGATTATCTGGCTTGGTTTTTTTCTCAATTTTGAATGACTGGTGCATTCATTTTCTTCGCTTGTTTCTCTCTACTTTCCCTACAAATTGAGGGTGGGTAGTTTATTAGAAATAAAACTCTATATTTTAGGCCAACTCCAACAAGTGTTTCCATCATCCGTTTTTTCTATTTTAGAAATAGCAAAACAAAAAATTTTGATCCAATTGGATTTTTTGTGCAATAGTGGGTGGGATGAGGGTAATGAATCATTTAGAAATTTTCTAAAGTGATTTACACGTATAAATGTTTCTCTATAAATAAACTTTATACATAGTCTTCAAAATTACTAGCGCTGTAAATTTCATGCATCCAATAACAGGCAATTTTCGATAGGATATGTGATGAAAAATGTTGACAATTACAACTTTAGATATACAATTCCATCGAAACAATAGAATCAATTTCACAGTACTACACTAACAACTGTGTTCGGTTAGAATTAAAGACAAGTTAGGCAGTACTGAAATATTTAAGTGTGCCGATGTCAAAAAATACAGTATTGTGACTTCCTGTCAACTTCGATATTTGCTTTCACATGGTACACCATCTATGAGTTTTGATAGATGAGACGCTTTGAAATGTGGCTTGTCTTTGATCATTCACGGGTGCACTAACCCATAATGCTCACATGAATGCATATGGCTCGTCTTGCGTTCACAAATTAATAGAGATTTCATCTATTTATTTGTGTAAAGGATAACTATGTCAGATCTCGAGTGTTGTAAATAAAAGAATAAATATCTATACATACATTTATTAATTAAATAATTAAAATATATACATATATTTCAGAAAATACTTCATTTGCATTATTATGATTTTTTAAAATTTATTGATTTTTTTAGACTTTAATGTCTTTTTTGTTTCTATAACGAAACTTAATTGTTTTAGAGACAAAAGAAAGCACCAAAGTCAAAAAAAAAATAATAACTGTACGTGAGTCTAATAATGCAATATATAGCGAAGTATTGAAATAAAAATAAAAACGAAAAATAAATTTATGAACTTCTTAATCCAGCAAATGAACTGGCACTTGAGACAGCATAACCGTCAGAAGGGACCGAGGACGTGTGCCAGATGTTCTTGATTCTGTTTCTTCGGAGAGATAATGGATCTACGCCTGCCTTATGAGCGGCTATAACGCCTATGGCTTCCCAATAATTGGAGACTTTTATCTGAAAGTGAAAGAAAAAGGAAATGATTGTTAATGAAATCGAAATGCTCCGATGCAATGCCAGGAATGGTTTGAAGATTCGGTGGAATGAATTTCTAATGGTCTATATAATACTTTCGCTGTCAATTTAGAAACTGTCATTTCCAGTCTTCATAAAAGACCCACTAAATAAGTTCTTTCAGACAGGTGATGATGTTCAATATTTACTATATAGGCCCATTGTGAATTGCACTTGCAATCTTGGGCAGTTAAACAAACTAATTCGCAGTGGCCAAATAAAGCCCCTCGTCATTCTAAAATTTATCGACACATTGATACTGTATGAGAGTAGTTAAGGCTGAGGGGTTTAGAGTTGGGCACTCTAGAGTGAGCAACTGAGCGTCAGGTATAACTTGCCAACCAAAGAGAATGTACCGCTGAGCAGGGGCGGACCCATGTAGGGCCGAAGCGGGTATTGTGACTAATTACCCGAAAAGTGAGGTATAACTTGCCACTTTTTTTTTTTTTTAAATAGGGCATATACCAAATAGTCCCTCAAACATTTTTTAATACACGTTTGCTCAAGTCTTTTTATTTTGCTCCAAAAAGTCCTTCCCCATGCCGCTGGCGCAGACCTTTAAGAATAAGAGAATATTAGTTAAAAGGATGTTTGAGGGACTTTTTGGTACAAAATAAAACGCTTGGACTAAACGTGTATTAAAAAATGTAAAATTTTGATCTCCTCCACCACTTACCCTCTGCTACTTTCTCCTCCACCAGGTATATTTTGATCTCCGATGATCCGATTCCCAAATTTTATTTATATTTCTATTTATATTTCATCATTTGTTTATTTTGTAAAATTAAATTTATAATGTGAAATTAAATTTATACTGAAATTATTGATTTATGTTGTATTAATTATCATATGATATTTTGATAATGGTTTTTAGTGTTGAAAATGAATATTATGTCAAAAAAAAGTAAAAACAACCCAAAAAATACCCGATAAAACTCGAAATAACCTCCAAAAAAATCGCCTCGGAAATTCCCGCCCCCGAACCCCCGGCACAACACTCGAAAGTTTCACTCCAGTTGACACAAAATCCTGGATCCGCCACTGCCGCCGAGTTAAGAGTAACGCAGTAGAATACATATATATATATATATAGTGTGCACTGTTCTAAAAAACCCGCCTAGGCTCCGCCTAGGCACGCCTAGGCTTGAGGCTTGGGAGAAACGCCCCGCCTTAAGATTTTGACGCCTTATGCTTGGTAAAATCCTTAAGGCGTACTTTTTCTCTAAAAACAACAATGCTTTAGTGAAACGATATTGCCTTTTAAATATTTTTTTGCAAATCGGACCATTATCTCATCCAAAATAATCAAATAGTATTTTTATTTGCAAATATTCAGACATATTTTTATGATATGTACAATTTTAGTATTTTAATAGCCTTGTTATGGTTAAAAAATATTAAAATATATTAAAAAGACCTAAACGCCTTTTCACGTCTTTTTACGCCAAGGCCCGCCTAGGCTTCTAAGGCTTAAGGCTTGCCCTCCACGCCTCGATCACGCCCCGCGTTTTTTAGAACCTTGATAGTGTGTGTGGGTGTGTGAACAGTTCAGTTGCAGGTCTGTTGAGACCCTTGAGAAGATAGGCACCTCGAGTGCCTGAGAACACCTGCTAAACCCATTTTCAGAACCTCATACAAAATGCATGTTAGCTTTGGACAAAATGAAGTTCTGGGCAATTGGCAACAATATGCAAATAGATTAGCAAAATGCCAAATATTTTACTGGATGGGATTATGGAAACCGGGCATTCCCTTGGCATTCTATCACTCGCCCCACATTCCCACAGCATACCTAATGTCCTGCCAGAAATGGACAATATTTTTGTTTTTCTATTTAATATTCTCCCCCGCTTTCATTTCCGCTCACAAATTTCACCCTCAACAACAGGCAAATTACGAATTCTATGTTGTATTTCAGGGCCATTGTCACAAAATTTACAATGCAACTTCGAAGGGACACAATAATTCGGAGGATTTTTTAAAACAATTATCCGGAAAATTGGCACGTCCAATGCGGCAAATTTCAGCATACGTGACGGTATACGACCAATGGAGGCAACCTGGGATTCAGTTGAACCCATTGTCCATTACAATCTACAGGAAATTGAAACGTTCACAAGTCCGACGTTTGTTTGTGAAGCGGTAGTCAAACCTACCATTGCTGACTAAGGCCACCTTCAAAATGGAATAAACATATGCATTCACAATGTAGGGATGGTACAGTTAAAACCAATTCACAATCGATAATGTAGATGGGTGTTTCAGGCCTCCAACTATATTTTGGGGTGATGGACCCTCGTGACCCCCCACCCCAGCTTCCAGAAAATGTGACGGCAAGGAATGCGGAACCCCCCTAGGGTCCCGGCAGAAATTCATATTGAGAAGGAACCCCCTCAGGGTCCCGGTATAAACTCATATTGAGAAGGAACCCCACCAAGGGTCCCGGCAGAAACTCACGTCGAGAAGGGACCTCACCTAGGTGGCGGCCGAAGCCCATGTTGAGAGGCACCCCCCAAGGTCCCTGCAGAAACTCAAGTCGAGAAGGAACCTCACCTAGGCAGCGGCAAAAGCCCATGATGAGAGGGACCCCCCATGTCCTGCAGAAACTCAAGTTGAGAAGGAACCTCACCTAGGCGGCGGCAGAAGCCCATGTTCAGAGGGACCCCCCAGGGTCCTGCAGAAACTCAAGTCGAGAAGGAACCTCACCTAGGTAGCGGCAGAAGCCCATATTAAGAGGGACTCCCCAGGGACCCTACAGAAACTCAAGTTGAGAAGGAACCTCACCTAGGTGGCAGCAGAAGCCCATGTTGAGAGGGACTCCCCCAGGGTCCCTGCAGAAGTTGACATTGAGAAGGAACCCCCTAGGGTCCCTCGCAAGAAAGTGACACTGAGAAGGAACCCCCAAGGTCCCTCTACAGTAGAAATCCATATTGGAGAAGGAACCCCCAGGGTCCCTCGACCGCAGAAATGCCATATTTGAGAAGGAACCACCACGGTCCCTCAACAGCAGAAATTCATATTGGAGAAGGAACCCCCAGGGTCCCTCGACCACAAAAATGTCATATTGGAGAAGGAACCCCAGGTCCCTCAACAGCATAAATTCATATTGGAGAAGGAACCCCCAGGGTCCCTCGACCGCAGAAATGTCATATTGGAGAAGGAACTCCCCAAGGGTCCCTCAACCGCAGAAAAACTCATATGGGAGAGGGAACCCCCAAGGTCCCTCAAGCCCCAGAAAATATTTGGTCACAGAACCCTCAAGGTTCCCCTCCCAAGAACACATTTGGGTGAGGAACCCTCAAGGTCCTCCCCCTCAGCTTCTAGAAAACAAGCCAGGATGAGGGAGTGGCTATCATGAGCAACCCCTCACCATGAAAAGTCATTCTTTAAAAGAACAAAAGTATTAACACTTACTTTCTTGTACAGGTCGCCTAATTGAGCAGGCAGGACTCAAATAGGCCAGTTGGAATATCTTGGGAGTTTTGGCTTGACAACTGAGGAACAAGGTTTGTTGAGCAAGCTCAACCACTTAGCACTTTAGGATTGAGAGAATACTAGTATAAAGACCCTAGGGTCGCCCAATCCTCACACACGTCACAGTCAGACACAACCAGGGTGTGCAGCCAAAGGGTTACTCACAAGAAAAGAATTGTTTATAAAATAATTTTAAAGGAGAGGGTCCTCTCTCTCAAGAAAAATGATTTTAAAAGGGGGTCCACAAGACCCTCCTCAAACTTACAAAGATTTTAGAGGAGGTGGTCCTTGAGACCCCCCCCCCCACAAAGTTTACAAAGTTTGTACCAAAAGTTACCATTTCAAAAGATATTTACCAAATCAGATATTTTGTCTCCATTAGGAGACATATTTGCTTTTTGATTTTGATTTGCACCAGGTGGCACCTGTCTGAGAGGGGACAGGTTGTGCACACAAGTAGGGACAAATAGTACACTGCAGACTTTGTCCCTCACCAACCCTCTAAGTTTTGGCGTCAAAAGTGTCAATCCAACCCTAGTGCCCAAGTATAAATAAGACCCCTGGGCCAGGTCATATAAAAGAAAAACTCAATAGCAAAGTTACTCTATCAAAATCACACCAGAACCTCTCTAGTATTTTCTCCCTGCTCTCTCTTTAAGTGCTGAGGGCCTTGTTCTTTCACTCCCCACTGACAGCCATCATTCTCAGGAGTTCCTCTTGAGAAAATTTACTACTATTGTTGTGAAGTTCATCTTCTTGCAGGGAGGGAGTTCCAGCTTTAGCTCCATTTTTACCAAAAGGAGAAGATTTCATCAGAAGCTGCTCCAGAAGTTCTTGAGAACCTTGCAGACAGCGTCCATTGGAGTGGGTCACGCCTCACCCTTTTCAGTTATTCATAGACCCTAGTCTCACTACCCTCCTACATTTGGCGACTCCGCTGAGGAGGTATCCTCATTTCCAAGGACAAATAAGGTTTTAATGTTTCTAAGCAGCTAGTGTTTGAAGACATTCCATCTGGGAATGGAGCTTAAAGAGACTAGACCACTCAGGAGAATGTGGTGGTGACCGGAGCTAGAGTACCTGCTCCTCAGGGAGGGCAGACCAATTCACCGACAGCGGCTCCGGCAACAGGTATCAACCTGGTGAGCATGTTTTTGAGTTTTTTGAAACAACACAAACTAGACTTGGCAAGTTTGGGTCAAGGTTGTGTAACACCAGTAGCAGCCCCTCTGGAGGAGCGACCGCTCCTGCAACGATTCCGGTAGAAGTAGCTCCACCGCGGAGGGCGGTGTCGGAGTAGGTTATGGCACCGTTAAGCTCACAAGCAATCAAGGGAGAGTTTGGAGGAATCACCCTCCAAAGTTGTTACTATGAACGAGGTCAGGAAGTTGATCTCCTCTTCTCAGAGGGAGGGTCCTCATTTATATGAGGAGTTGCAGGACCCCTGCCCATAAGGGGTGAATGAGAAACCATACCCAAAGGGGTATGTTCTACCCAAATTTTTCAAGTTCAATGGCAAAAGGAAAAACCCAAGGGTAGTAGAAGTCCCATACGAGGAAGCCTCAGTGATCTGGGTTCCCAACAAGGGACCCCCAGCAATACTGGTCCAAGTGAGGAACCCATAGCGGCAGAAGGCCCAGGTGAGGAACCTCCCATGCTCAATACCCCCAACCTTAGCAAAAAAATTTAGTTTGCAAGGAACCAATAGAGGTAAGGCTAGCTCGCGAGGAAGCCCATAAGAACCAACTCAGCAACCTCTAGTGCTGACGACGAGACACCCTCGGATGAAAAGTTGATACGCGAGGAACTCGTTGACAGAGAAGTGGCGCTTGACGAGGAACCCGCGGCCATAAAGAACTTTGAACCCACTATAGGAAATGGCAAGGAACTCTGAATAACAGACCCACCCAAATTTGGGAGCAGCGAGGAACCCCCGGGTATGGAGTCCACCCGCGAGGAACCCATAGAAAAATGGGGTCTCGCGACTTCAATTTGTGGCATCGGCGAGGAACACATGGTATGCAATGGGTCCCGCGAGGAGCCCTTGGCTACACCACTGCCAGATGGCAAATCAAACAAGGAACTACTTGGAATAGTCGAGGATGCCTCTGGTAGAAACCCAACTCACGAGGAACCCCAAGTAATACCCCTCGACAGTGAAAATTTTGTGGCAGCAGAACTTCCGGTCAAAATACTGCTCGGCGAGGAACCCTTGAGCGGACGAGAAACCGACATAGCCATAAGAGGCGTGGAACCAGCATCTTCAAAAAGAGTGGAATCCAAATAATTATAGTTCACAGGCGAGACACCCCTATAACGTGCACGAGGAATTGTCAAGAACAGACTCATGTCGCGAGGAACCCTTTGCCAGCAGCACATTCCCCATAGGGTTAACCTGCGAGGAACCCTTAGAACAATTGGTAGTCTGCGAGGAACCCTCAGGTATTGGGTCCACCCGCAATGAACCCTTGGCAGCAGCGACCTCAAACGCAAAAACCCAAAGTCACGTGGAAATCAGTCGAGACACTCCCCTCTCCAAACCTAGTTCCACCAGACGAGGAACACTCCGACAAAATGGGGAGGTCGAGACGCCCCTAGTTGCCAACAAAAGTTCGATCGAGGAACCCGAGGCCAATAGGGGATGAATGAATTTGTACCTCGCGAAGCCATACATTGGCTGGCAGTTGAAAAATCAACCGCTAAAGAACCCTTGCTCGCTAGAGCGATTTGCGAGGAACTCATAATGGAAAATGGCAACCGCGAGGAACCCTCAGCCATATTGGTCCCAGGTAATGAACCAAATTGCGAAGAATTCCTAAATTCACATGAGAAGCCTGTGACAGCAACAGTTATTGGCGCGGGACCCTTGGTAGTGGGTCCCATGGTTAAAATTCCATGAGGCAAGCAATCCCCATGTCCCAAATCATGAACACGCAAGGAACTCCGTGGTATGAAATCAATATGCGAGGAACCCTCGCTAGAAAAAAAAAACAAGATCAACAAATTGGGACATGGTGGGCGAGGAGCCCACTACTGGAAATTGCGAGGAGCCCACTACTGGAAATGGCGAGGAACCCCCAAATGTTGAGGGGGCAGGCGCGGAACCCAACGTAGCGATGAAATCTGACACGAGGAACCCTCCGATAGCAGCATTGCGCACGAGAAACCCTCAGTGGTGAAAGTCCCTGGCGAGAAACCCCTCATGGGTGAAAGCCTAGTCGAGGAACCCAAATGGGTCGAAATCCCCAATAAGGAACCCCTCATTCATAGGGGTGTGCGAGGAACCCTCAGTGGTGAAACCCCCTGATGCGGAACCCCCATAGTTGAAAGCTTTGTTGAGGAACAAAGGCCGGCCCTTTGTGGTTGAAAGGAACCAAGTCGCGAGGAACCCTTGACGTCGAGCAAAAACGAGGAACCCTCTGCAAGCAGCAATGCTCGCAAGGAACCACCCATTGACTGAAGAACTCGCGAAGAGCCCCAGCAACGTGAACTCCAGATATTGAATCCTAGACAGAGAAATTTCTCATGACTAATACCCCGCACAAGGAACCCCCCGAAGCATTTAAACTCAAAAAGTAGAGGCGGACGGAATATAGACAGAAAGGCCTAGCTCAACAAAAGGTACACCAAACTAATGTTTTCTCTTTCTTAATAGTATAGTAGAACCTCTACTAAATTAGAAGAGGGTTCATGACATGAAGGTCTTTCCTCATTATTCTTGGAGGAATATCCATCCCATGGGAAAAATATATTGAGCAAAGTCCTTATAGACATAACAGATAAAATGTTTCTTTTACACCAGACCAGCAGGGGGTTATTCAACTAGTAATAATAAAAAAAATACACTATATTTTATTTTTTTATTATTAGTATTCTATACAGATTTATAGCCTAGAGAACAAGCCCTAACTTCTGTTCTCAAGAAGAAAAAAATTACTTGACCAGTTTTCAAGAAATAGGGAGAAGCGGGTCTACCCCCCTCTCTAAACTTGTTATTTTTTGTAAGACAAAAAGGTTCCTAAGAAAAGTTTGGAACAAGGACCCGGCAGACCAAGGGAAATTTCAGTATAAAGAAATAATTATTTCTTTACTTATGATATATGCGAAATTTTATTCAAAGTTTGTGGGAAGGAGAAGGGCTAACCCCATCTCCTAGTTACTCTCTAAGAAATGAATGTGCATAACGAAACACCCCACAATCACATGGGGTTGCTCTAAAAAAAATTAACTTGCTCAGTTATATGCAAGTACCCCGCAGCTAGAGGGGCAGCTTTCAAATTTTAACTTGCTCAGCTCATATGCAAGTGCCCCGCAATTAGAGGGGTAACTTCAAAATTTTAACTTGCTCAGTTATATGCAAGTACCCCGCAGTTAGAGGGGCAGCTTCAAAATTTTAACCTGCTCAGTTATATGCAAGTCCCCCGCAGCTAGAGGGGCAACTTCAAAATTTTAACTGCTCAGTTATATGCAAGTACCCCGCAGTTAGAGGGGTAACTTCAAAATTTTAACTTGCTCAGTTATATGCAAGTATCCCGCACTTAGAGGGGCAGCTTCAAATTTTTTAACTTGCTCAGTTATATGCAAGTATCCCACAGCTAAAGGGGCAACTTTCCAAATTTTAACTTGCTCAGTTATATGCAAATACCCCTCAATTTGAGGGGCAACTTGAAAATTTTATACTTGCTCAGCTATATGCAAGTACCCCGCAGTTAGAGGGACAGATTCAGAAAAGATAACTCGCTCATACCTCATGTCGGTACCTCGCAGTTGGAAGGGATACCTCTGAAATGAGAACTTTCTCATCTTATATGCAAGTACCCCCACAGTTCGAGGGGCAACTCTAGAATGATAACTTGCTCAGATCATAGGCAAGTACCCCACAGACTACGAGGCAGTTCAATCCCGAAGTTCTCACAGAAAGTAGAGAAACTCACAGGCGCTCATCATATTGAGCAACTGCCAAATATAAATATAAGGTACGACAATTTTGTACCCAAGGCTCCAAGGGTACCAAAACACTCACAGTATTGAGCAAGTGCCAAGTATACATATAAGTACGACAGTTTAGTACCTAAGGCTCCAAGGGCACCGGAGTGCTCACAGTCTTGAGCAAGTGCCAAGTATAAATATAAGGTACGACAGTTTAGTACCTCAGGCTCCAAGGGCAACGGAGTGCTCATCATATCGAGCAACTGCCAAATATAAATATAAGGTACGACAATTTAGTACCTAAGGCTCCAAGGGCGCCGGAGCGCTCATAATCTTGAGTAAAGGCCAAGTATAATGTCAGGTACGACAGTGTAGTACCCAAGGCCCTAAAGGCGCCGAAGCACTCACAGTCCTGAGAAAGGACCAAGTATAAATGTAAGGTACGACAGTTTAGTACCTGAAGCTCCAAGGGCACTGGAGCGCTCACGGTATTGAGCAAGTGCCAAGTATAAATATAAGATACGAGAGTTTAGTACCTCGGGCTCCAAGAGCATAGGAGCACTCACACTATTGAGCAAATGCCAAGTGTAAATAAAAGGTACAACAGTTTAGTACCGCAGTCTCTAAGGGCACCGGAGTGTTGATACTATTAACCTGTATTCCGCTCAAAGGAGGGGCTAATGGTTAAAAGTCCTCAAGCAAGTGAATAAAGAGTGAAATATTTATTATGAAATTTCGTGCACAAGTTTCTCGACACTACAAGACATTTCTGCACGAGGGGGCTAATGTTGACAAGTCCTCAAGCAAGTGAACAAAGAGTAAAATATCCTGGAACAAGGGGATCCACTTAGAGTGGCTCTAGCGGCCACGATTGCAAGATTGGCAGAAAATAGCCAAGGGCGAGTGAGCCTATCTAGAGGGCTCCCACTTTCCAAGTTAACATGAAAATATTTAGAGCAAGGGGGTCCACTTTGAGTGGTCCTATGACGAGGTGTAAAACCTGGATGAGGGGACTCACAACGAGCAACCCCTCTACCCAAGATAGAAGGCCACAGAAGAAGGCCAAGGACGACGGGCTCACCGCGAGCAACCCCTCTACCCAAGATAGAAGGCCACATAAGAAAGCCAAGGGCGACGGGCTCACCACGAGCAACCCCTCTACCTAAAATAGAAAGCCACAGAAGAAGGCCAAGGGCGAGGGGCTCACCGCGAGTAACCCCCTACCCAAGATAGAAGGCCACAGAAGAAGGCCAAGGGCGAGGGGCTCACCGCGAGCAACCCCTCTACCCAAGATAGAAGGCCACAGAAGAAGGCCAAGAGCAAGGGGCTCATCGCGAGCAACCCCCCTACTCAAGATAGAACGCCACAGAAGAAAGCCAAGGGCGAGGGGCTCAGCGCGAGCAACCCCTCCACCTAAGATAGAAGTCCACAGAAGAAGGCCAAGGGCGAGGGGTTCACCGCGAGCAACCCCTCTACCCAAGATAGAAGTTCACAGAAGAAGGCCAAGGGCGAGGGCCTCACCGTGAGCAACCTCTCTACCCAAGATAGAAGGCCAAGAACGAGGGGCTCACCATGAGCAACCCCTCTAAACAGGATAGAAGGCCACAAAAAAAGGCTAAGGATAAGGGGCTCACTACGAGTAACCCCTCTAATGGAGATAGAAGGCCACAGAAAAAGGCCAAGGACGAGGGGCTCACCGCGAGCAACCCCTCTGCCCAAGTTGATACCCAGATAAGGAGGTTCACCATAAGTAGCCTCATCTACAAAACCCGGGATGAGGTGACAGAGCATTTAATGACCCTAGGGGGAATGATGAAGGAACCCTAGGGTCCCTCAAAATTGAAAATTGAATTTATAGCGTACAACACAAAAGATTTTGCACGAGGGGTGAATGTAGAAGGGTGTTTTAGGCCTGCCCACTATATTTGGGGGTGAGGGTCCCTCATGACCCCCCCCCCCCCCCAGCTTCCAGAAAATGTGGGGGCAAGGAGCAGTCAAAGTCCTTCCCCTCAACTGCAAGAAAATATTTGGGACGCAGAACCCCTAGGGTCCCGGCAAAAATTCATATTGAGAAGGAACCTCCTCAGGGTCCCGGCAGAAACTCATATTGAGAAGCAACCCCACCAAGGGTCCCGGCAGAAACTCAAGTTAAGAAGGAACCTCACCTAGGTGGCGGCAGAAGCACATATTGAGACGGACCCCCCAGGATCCCTGCAGAAACTCAAGTCAAGAAGGAACCTCACCTAGGCGGCGGTAGAAGCCAATGTTGAGAGGGACCCGCAGGGGCAGAAACTCAAGTTGAGAAGAAACCTCACCAAGGTGGCGGCAGAAGCCTGTACTGAGAGGGACCCCCCAGGTTCCTGCAGAAACTCAAGTCTTGAAGGAACCTCACCTAGGTGGCGGCAGAAGGCCATGTTGAGAGGGACCCCCAAGGTCCCTACAGAAACTCAAGTTGAGAAGGAACCTCACCTAGGTGGCGGCAGAAGCCCATGTTGAGAGGGACCCCCCAGGGTCCCTGCAGAAACTCAAGCTGAGAAGGAACCTCACCTAGGTGGCGGCAGAAGCCCATGTTGAGAGGGACTCCCCCCAGGGTCCCTGCAGGAGTTGACATTGAGAAGGAATCCCCTAGGGTCCCTCGCAAGAAAGTGACACTGAGAAGGAACCCCCAGGGTCCCTCAACAGCAGAAATCCATATTGGAGAAGGAACCCCCAGGGTCCCTCAACCGCAGAAATGTCATATTTGAGAAGGAACCCCCAGGGTCCCTCGACCACAAAAATACCATATTGGAGAAGGAACCCTAGGTCCCTCAACACCAGAAATTCATATTGGAGAAGGAACCCCCAGGGTCCCTCGACCGCAGAAATGCCATATTGGGGAAGGAACCCCCCCCCCCCCCCAAGGGTCCCTCAATCGCAAAAAAAATCCTATGGGAGAGGGAACCCCCAGGGTCCCTCAAGCCCCAGAAAAAATTTGGTCACAAAACCCTCAAGGTTCCCCTCCCAAGAACACATTTGGGTGAGGAACCCTCAAGGTCCTCCCCCTCAACTTCTAGAAAACAAGCCAGGATGAGGGAGTGGCTATCATGAGCAACCCCTCACCATGAAAAGTCATTCTTTAAAAGAACAAAAGTACTAACACTTACTTTCTTGTACAGGTAGCCTAATTGAGCAGGCATGGCTCAAATAGGCCAGTTGGGATATCTTGGGAGTTTTGGCTTGGCGGCTGAGGAACAAGGTTTGTTGAGCAAGCTCAACCACTTAGCACTTTAGGATTGAGAGAATACTAGTATAAAGACCCTAGGGTCGCCCAGTCCTCACACGCTTCACAGTCAGACACAACCAAGATGAGCAGCCAAAGGGTTACTCACAAGAAAAGAATTGTTTATAAAATGATTTTAAAGGAGAGGGTCCTCTCTCTCAAGAAAAATGATTTTAGAAGGGGGTCCTCAAGACCCCCCCTCAAGCTTATAAAGATTTTAGAGGAGGTGGTCCTTGAGACCCCCCCTCAAGTTTACAAAGTTTGTACCAAAAGTTACCGTTTCAAAAGATATTTATCAAATCAGATATTTTGTCTCCATTAGGAGACACATTTATTTGCTTGTTGATTTTGGTTTGCACCAAGTGGCACCTGTCTGAGGGGACAGGCTGCTGCACACAGGTAGGGACAAATAGTACACTGCAGACTTTGTCCCTCACCAACCGTCTAAGTTTTATAGCCAAAAGTGTCAACCTAGCCCTACTGCCCAAGTATAAATAGGATCCCTAGGCAAGGTCATATAAAAGAAAAAACTCAATAGCAAAGTTACTCTGTCAAAATCACACCAGAACCTCTCTAGTATTCTCTCCCTGCTCTCTCTTTAAGTGCTGAGGGCCTTGTTCTTTCACTCCCCACTGACAGCCATCACTCTCAGGAGTTCCTCTTGAGAAAAGTTACTATTATTGTTGTGAAGCTCATCTTCTTGCAGGGAGGAAATTCCAGCTTGAGCTCCATTCTTACCAAAAGGAGAAGGTTTCATAAGAAGTTGTTCCATAAGTTCTTGAGAACCTTTCAGGCATCGTCCATTGGAGTGGGTCACACCTCACCCTTTCCAGTTATTCATAGACCCCAGTCTCACTACCCTCCTACACCTACCATTGCCGACTAAGGCCACCTTCAAGGTGGAATAAACATATGTATTCATAGTGCAGGGATGGTACAATTAAAACCAATTCACAATCGATAATGGGGTAACAATTCGGGCTAGTCGTGTCATTTTCGAGTCGCGTTAATTTTGATTTGAGTATAAGTTTTCGATACTCTTAAATTTATACAAGCTAATCGTTTTCATGTTCGAGTCATTTCGAGTTATTACCGTAAACAGGTTATCGTGTCAAAAATTGTCAGCCTCATTCTAATTATGTGAGGAGTACATTATGCCATGTATAACCGTTATCGAGTGAGAGTGACTCATCAATACGGATATAGTCAAAGGGTACCTTTGGGGTAGTGCATTAAATTACTAAGATGGAGAAATATTAAAAAAATACTTCAATTTTATGAGAACGTTGAAAAATATTGGAAAAGGACATGATGCTAAGTTCTCTTTTTCCACTTCTTCATGGAATGCAATTCTTTGGAGGTGAGTACGAATTATTATTATTAAAATGAGTAAACTAAGGAGCTTGTGCCACATTTAAGATTATGGTTCCCATATAATATATTTGCAATCGAGAACCATAAAACTAAAATTGAGTAAAAAGAAGTATCTCACATGAACAAATTGTCACACCAATCAAACACACCCTAAAATGAAAACAGAGAATATCGTACAGAAAGTTCAAGCATACCGCTTCAATATCAAGTTTATCTGCTGTATCGCTGAGGACTGTTTCATTCTCTTCCACAGTAATAATAAGTGGCTGCAAATCAAAAAGAAAAGGCAAAAAGAAAATTAGTGCAAGCAGTTGAAGATATCAGTAGCTTAACGTCAGTTGCTGATAGTAAATTAGAGAGCTGGGCTGGAGTAAGACTAGAAAAGTACAAACTAGCCATTTTTGTATCCTGCCAAATTCGTCTGTCCAGATTCAGCCATAGATGTATAATCATATAACAAAAAAGCCAGGGCAGCATAAAATAAGTACCTTGTTTCGTTTACGACTTGCAAATGCAAGAGCACCATCTCCTCCACAGGCATCTACCGGAAGAATGACACTATCAACATCACTTGTCAATATGCAACCCTTTTCTAAGGATTCAGCGTTATTTACCAAGTACTGTGGTGCATTACTTAGCCCGGCAAGCACACATGGCAAGAATGTGTATCCTAACTGTTAAAAAGGATTCAAATAAATCATTTGAGAGAGAGGTGCAAAAGAAGAACATTGACCAGCAAAAGAATAGGCATGGTAAGGTGTGCTGTCTTGCTACGAAACAAAAAAGTATATTCTTATTTCCTTCACTTAATAGTTTAACCGTACAATATGCACTTTTACACACCTTATAATCCTCATAACTAATTTGTTTCTAAACGCATATATAGGTTTCCGAATCCCGTCTGCAGAATCAACTTCCCATAAAACACGACTGGGTCCTTCATCCAGTTAGAACTTAGAAACCCAATCTTCTCCAATTAAAGAGTAAAACATAATTTTATTTAAGCTCTATTCACATCCTTCTGTAATTTTCTTTTATACCACTTTTCAAATCCTCTCAACATTAAGTGCCAATGTTCATAACTCTATACAGAAGCCTACAGAAAAGACACTAAATGAAACCAACATATTAACCCAAACCAATGTTACCAGGATCACAGATCGCATTGGTATGTGGTACGGGTACGGGGTACGCTACCCCAGTCAATACGTGGTACGGTGGGAGTATACTTAGCTGGAACGCTATTACGGGTCGTAATTCATTTTGAATTTCTATTGAGTTCGTAGGTAGTCAATGTATAATACAATTACCATAAAATAAATTGATAAATAATTTTTTTAATAATATCATATATACAAGTACCCAATTTACTTTGGTCAGAGAAAGTACTCATAATTTAAATTAGGGCATTGGTAGGGAGACATCATTTTGCGACTTAATTTTGTGACATGAGACACATGTTCGCGTATCATTGAAGGACATCTTGAATAGCGCTCACTCAATGTATCCCACTCAAGGTATCCTCAAATGACACACGGACACATGTTCCACGTCACAAAATTAAGTTCTACAATTATGTCAAGCGCTTACCGTTGTACCAAAAGCTATAGCTAATAGTAATGGCGCAACTTCATTCACATATACAAAGGGTGAGTCTGCCACATGAGTTCAAGCATATAGAGAGCCTCAGTCAACCTCGGCCTACTTAGATTAGGGTATGCGCCTGCATCATTGTAGATGCTTCTGCATCAATTCCTACCCAAATAGGTTGTCATTAGTTGCCACTCCGTGCGATTCGAACTCATGACCTCGCTATGATACCAATTGGTGTAAACAAGCACTTACCGCTGTACCAAAAGTTATAGCTAATAATAATGGCACAACTTTATTCACATATACAAAGGGTGAGTCTGCCTCATGAGTCCAAGCCTAGAGAGCCTCTGCCCACTTAGATTGGGGCATGTACCTGCATCATTCTAGATGCTTCTGCATCTCTCTATCATTTTTCTTTAAATTATGATTTGTAGTATGAATTTCCTACACGTAATGATAAAGATGGATGCAACCATGTTAAATTTAAATCATTTTTAATTAATTAAATACAATTTGATTAAAAATTAAACAATTCTTAACTTATTTTTCAAATTTTATTTAAATTTCAATTTTACCCTTTATAAGTATGTTTATAGCATATTTAAGCATATACGTTATTGGGGTAAAATCGTAAATAGACTAGTAATTAGAAGCTTAACATGCCATGTGTCCCACAATTAATATTGTAAAAGTCTGATTGAAATGTCATTTTTTATGGAGAATATAAGAGTTACTTTGGAAAAAGGTATATTAAAGTTACTTTGGACAAAGAGTTTGACACAAAGCATTTATCATTACTGCCCCTTGCAGAATACTAACTTTTCAACTTTTAGATCTACTCTTCAACTTTAGAAGACTTGTGACGTGAGAGTGTCTTTACACTGTCAAGACGACAATTTGGCAAAATTAAATCCCAAAATACACTTGGTTCTCAAATAATATAAATTAGAAGTTTTTTATTTCAGTTCCCCTGAAGTCCAACTTACCACAAAATTTCAACACAACTCATTGACTCTGGGGAACAAAAAATCTTCGAACCACTACCAAGCTAGCAAAGTGTTCTCGCTTCAGTTTTTTTTTTTAAATAATTAAAATAAGGTTTGCTTCTTTTAATGAAAATGGAAGCTTCATCGGAGGGATCAATGAAGTTGGTTGGCGAGAAAGATTGCAGCTGTGAGCATCATCCTCCATCCCTGGTAAATATTAAGTTTGTATCACGAATTCATATACAACCTTCATCGTCTCCTCTTACACTTCTATACCCTTCTGTTTTGTTAAAATCGGGATTTTTTTCATGTGTTTTTCATCTGCAAAATATGGTAGTAGAAGGCTCTACCTTATTTGTGGAACACTATTGAAATTGGGGTCGTTCATTTTGCCGTATTGGTGCGCGAACGCACCTCGCTCTGATACGCACGATCCAGTTCGGGGTACGGAGGAGGCACCAGCGAATTAGGTAACACTGACCCAAACATTTTAATTAGTTGCATCTCAGAGGTACATAACTTCTTTGTTTCCTTACAAGAATCTACTCACCTCTTCAGCAGCTGATTTTGGACATAGTGACATGCTTAAAGGAAGGGGTGACAATGCAGGAGCATGAGCACAGGGGATCCTAAAATTCTTCACCACTAGATGGCTTATAACTGCTTCCACTCCTGCCAAAAGATCTATTCCCTGTACAGTAAACGGCATAGACCAGATTCAATATTTTAATTTAAACATTAGGTTTTGTAGCTTAGTTCAAGAATCAAAGATACTAAAAAGTATTCAATTAACTATGTTAAAGAGGAGAAAGATTAAGAGCTTATAACCGTATTTAATATATATGATAAAGAGTGTTAGTGAGAAAGCATAATAAGAGAAAGGAAGTTGAGAAGCCAAAAGCAATGTCAAACTTGGCTGCAACATGAGTAAGATTATTAGCATTCTCAAAACATTTGACAAATAAAAAAAACAGGACGTGTTATATTGGAAGGAAGAAGCATGTTATTTCATTATACAGAATATGCAGAACCTCATAAAAAAAATTAACTGCAAACACCCAAATGGAAAGATAAGGTCTAATTCCAAAGTCACTCAAAAAATGAAATTGCCGATGTAGTCTAATCAGTAACTAGTTTGCAATGGGGGGAGACGATTAAGGGTCTTATTTATTGAGTTTAAACTTTAATTTTCCGATGAGGGATTTATATTCTCCGTACGCCTTCACATATGTGCGTGACTTGAACCAAACACATGCACAAATTACATTGAGTGGAGTTGAGTAATTGTGACCAATTTGAGTCGTAAACTAGTATGCTGTAATTCCATATTTATGTTGGAACATCAAAGTATAACCAATTGGCAATGTGTGGAGAAGCCCAGGATCATACATATTGAGTTGCAAGGCATTAATTTCTCAATTTGGTATTTATATTCTCAACAATAATATTGTTCACATAATGTCAACAACCAATATGCATGACCAACTTTAAGTGTTACCCAATTACAACATAACTCCATCAGTAATAATGTGTGGAGCAGAGGTGGGGTCATTGTTGAAAATGTGACGTCTGTAAACCAGCACGGTACTACCCATCCATAAAAATTACGTACCATCCCCTGTCGATAATCATCTGTATCTTCAATATCATCATCTGGGAAGCGTGCCACAACTGCAACTGCATTCACCATAGATCGGTCAATCAATGTCTGTACCGCTCTTAATAGAGAATCAGGATGTTTTATTCTCCCTGTTGATTGCCCGCTCTTTGGATCAGCCCATTTCTCCACCTGCAAATATGTGTTATATTCAAGCCATGGCAGTTCCCTAGTAGTGATGTATATAGTTTTTTTGTGTGTGTGATGTAAATAGTTCATAAAGTCAAAGGCTTACAAAATAGCAAATGCATTTCAGTATTAAAAAGACAAGGAAAAAGAAGGCAATTCAATAGTCGGTTGTAGTAAGATCATTTGATAATCTATAAATTCATCAAACATGAAATAGGTAAAAAATCATTAATTTACAAGTCGGGCCGCTTGACAGTCCCTAGTGTCAGACGTGATTCAGCTAAAATATAATCCTTACCTGCAAAGGGGTGTCGGTGACTATATATTCGACAACTGGCAAACCAAGTGAGGCCCTTGTTGCATCAACCACTTGTAGATGGCGAATACGAAGATCTTGCTCTATTCCAGCATCAAGAACCAATCCCACCTGCTTCACATGGCATGTTCAATATATATCACATGCTAAGAAGTGTCAGCAAGAGAGATGGAAGTGTCAGCAACTTAGTAACATGCATATAGTTCTCCATAGATGAACTAAAGCAAATAAAATTGTCCCCCCACATACCCTATTTTGATGAACTGGCTGTATTGCCCATAGACCTTCTGCAAATCGATCAAGAGCATAACCCTCAACGTATAATACATTTGGTATTGGCCAGTAAAGCATTGCTGCATTAAGAACCTGTAAAAGTTACAATTTTACAAAAAGAATACCTTATGTATATAAAAGTAAAACGGGCAATAGCTTAATTCTTGACACAAACTAGAATTACTAGAACATATATTTGCAATCCAAATTGTTTAAATTATAAGAGGCCATTTTTTTCTGACCTATCAATCTTCAAAACAATGATTCATAATAAATACGAATATATGATCACTAATTCCAGAAATCATATGTTTAGTTTGAGCAACCAGCTCATCAAGTGTTATATAATATGAAGCAGGGTTAAGGATTCACTTAATCGACTTAACTCATACGCTACATGAATGACGTGAAAATATTTGAATGTCTTCCAAATTATTACTATTGATGCTGAAATTTGGGATGCACCAACAAAGCAACCCAGAAGAACTTTATTCACATGCAAGCACAAAATATGAAAAGTAAAAATAGAGACAAAGAGGAGGAGGAGAGAAGAAAGGAAAGACACAAAGATGTACATTGTTCAGTCCAAGGTGGGGTGACAATTATTATATTATTTCAGTAGTAAATGAAGTACAAATAGGTGTGCCGGTACATGCTCTTATCAACCATAGCAATAAACTCATAAGTAAAAACATATGAAGCAATTGTTCTTTTTTGTTTTTCGTTTTTTTTAAATTCAAGCAATTGTACTTCTAAATAGAGTGAGGCCTTCTTTAGATAGTGTTTCTAGATATTATCCAGCCACAGAAATGATGAGATATAAAGAAAATATATGCCATTCTGACCAATGAGTGGATATGTTGTGAGTTAGTTAAACCAAGCATGATAGTGAATATATCCACAACATGTGCAATATGTCTCTGAATATAACTTCCTGGGATACCAAGTTGTTCATACTCAACTTGATATAATGCATGCTTCAGAGGTCACGGGCAGAGATGAAATCGTCATCTTGATTCCACGCTAGTAGAGGTGTAAACGAATATTCGAAAATCCAAATCCGTCCAGTATTCGAGTCCGAATTTTGCGGATATTTATCCAGGAAAACGGATATGGATACGAATATGGATAGTGTGTTAAAATATCCGGGAAAACGAATACGGACACGGATAGTTAATGTATCCGAGGCGGAGTATCCATATTTGCGGATATCCGTTGTATCGGATATCCGTATTTGTATTGTATTTAATATTAAATTATTATTAATATTAGTTATATATAGTTATTGTATATAATATTTATTATTATATGTAAATATATAATATAAAATATTAGCCACTCATTTAACAAAAAAGTGAAGAAAAAAAATACTTCTTAAAAAATTAAAAGAGTAATAGAAAGCTTAAAGTTATTAAATTAAAGAATAGAAAAAAAAGGAAAACGAAAGAAACTTTTTTAAATGGTTTAAATCAACAAAAAGTAAAAAAAAAAATAATAATAATAATAATAATAAAAGAAAACATTAAACAACAAAACAAAACCCACACCTACCTGGCAAGGGGACCACACACCGAAGAGGGAGGAATAGGAGAGTGGGTGGATGATTGGTGAACACACAACCCGAAAGCGAACCGAGTACATCACCAACCGGGTAAACAACACGAGAGTAAACCAGTAACAAACTGGGAATAACCAGAGTATCTCTCAATCAACATCCAGACGAACCAGTTCATCAAATCACGTGGAGGTGAAAAACTCCCTTCTGGACAAATCTGGCATGTCAAGCCCAACCTAACAACACGGTGATCAAACTCATCTATAGGGAGCTTCCAAGCTGATGCTCAGATCAGCATAGATCTGATCTGATTTTCAATATTGCACAGCTCCGAACTAAACACTACACATCCGAAAATGAGCACTAAACCCGCTGATGACGGCATCGGCATCAGGCAGACCAACGACACCATATGCCCAAGCCAAGACCCACCTAATCACATCCTCAACAGAGAAATCTCCATCGCCCCAGCCAACCAATCAACGAAGAACAGAGCAAATCACAACCTGACATGAAATGCACCAAGGAAAAGATAGCGGTCGCAAGAAGTGAACCTCAGCATGTGAACGGGGTAGTTGGGACCTCTGGGTCTCTTCAAAGAGCTATCAGCAGGCTAAAATTCCGACCAAAGATACTGGCCGACCCCAACAAGAAGAGGGGCCATACCCATCTTTGAATAGGAAACAACGTTGTACCAGCTTGACATGAGGCGCACCAAGGACGATAGCGGCTGAGAAAGGAATGCTTCGTGTTCAATAACGGGGTGGGATAACACAGAGAAGAGGGAGAAGAAGAAAGGGTCTGGCGGCTTGGAAAAAGGGGTAGAGACAAACCCCAGAGAGAGTCGCTCCACCATCCAAAATCGGGCTCATTTTTAAGTTAGTTTTTTAGTTTTTAGTCATATTCTAACCATTATGGGACAGGTGGCGTTCCCTACGAAAAAGAAGAGAGACGGTTACAGAGTAATTATTACGATTATTGGACTTACTACAATTTTAAAAACATATAGGATGAATGCCTAACAAATCTTAGGAGACGTTACTAAAGCCATAAAACTGATAAATATATTCATGTATTATCATCAAGTTGAATAATTTAGTTTATATTTATTAATAATTTTGTATGAAAAATTTATATGAAAATATTTTCATCAATTACATAATCAAATAAGCACATATATATGTATAATTATTCAAAGAACAAATTGAATAAATGTAAAGGAATGTCCAAAAACTAATTTATTTAGTAGCATATATAACAATATGTTACATAATTTAGAGATGAGTGTTAATAGAGAAATGAAAATGATACATTAGGATGTGAGATGAGGCAATCGACAAGGGAGGCTAGGGTTCGAGCAACAGGCAAAGCATCGCCAGCGAAGCCACCAATGGAGGCACCTACTCCTGTTGGTACTATCATCACGCTCGTGTATGCCCTCTTCACCTGCTCCAATACCAAAACAACACTTTCTCATTTTTATTTTTTTCATTAAATTGAATCCACTCAAATCCGAAATTAAATGAAGCTCACCTTGTTTGGAATCAGGTGAGAGTTGGAACAAAAGATTCTCACTACATTCGGCGACCTTAATTTATGGAGGAACTTGTTAGGAAGATTTCCCACGCACAAATACCTGCTGTGAACTACCACAGCCATTCCCGCCTTCAAATTTATGTTTTCTATCCACCGCATAGAATACAATCCTTGCTCCCTAAATTTTGGGATAAATAGTGAACCCTTTTTTTTTTAAAAAAAAACTCATTTCATGTATCGTCTAAGGGACCGAATAGGATAAAATAAGCATCAAATTGAATAGGATAAGGATGGCCCGATAAAATTTATAGGTTTTTATGATCTAGTCTTTTGACTAAACATTTTGGAAAAAAAAACGGTAAAACAAATTTTAAACGATTAGGTCCAATATATAAATACTGTCAATCTAAAAAAATCATAAACCTAATCGGCTATTGGAGGTTTCTCTGCAACTAACTACTATTCTCCTAAATCAAAAATAACATCAAAAATTGATGCTTTTTTCGTCTGTCCAATAATCGATTACAGTGTTCTTAATAGATTCTACCTGTATTACTTGGTTCTATCATTTGTAAGTTTATCTTTATCAGCATTTGATTTTTCTATTTTCAATCGATTACAATATATCAATGTACTTTGTTTTGATTCAAGAGACTCATTGTAATTTCGTAATTCATGTGATTGAATAACTTTTTATATGTTTTATATGTTTTATATGTATATGTTTTGATTTTGTCTTTTTTATGCATTTATGTTTGGATTCTTCATATATACGATTATATTTATCAATATTTGTAATTGTTAGTTGAATGTGCTGAATGGATATTATTGATGTTTCATTCTAATTTTAAAAGTACTTGATTTTGAGTTGGTATTGAAGCACTTATTGATATAGGTCCGCACCAGCAGAACTAACCAATTCGACATCAGTTTTCAAAGTACACGCAGTGTTTATAAAGTAGACGTGATTGTTTTTTTGAAAATATGCATCTACTTTATTGCTTCATGTATAGGTTTTTAAATAGTGCCTGTAATTATATATTAATTATAAATAAACATTTTGATATTTCATGCATTAAATTATTGCACATTTTTTTAGAATTATTGACCTTGAAGTAAATATTTTTCGTCTCTCCTTTACTGCAGGACATTATGGTAAGTAGTATAATTGCAAAGTGTTGTTATTTAGATAATATGGCTTGTATTGAAATATTTGAAGATAGTGTGACACCCCGCCCAATTAAATATCGGGTGATCAATCCTTTATAAAATTTATAACAGAATGTTCGGTTGGTTCATTCTTAGCTAGTATCACTGTCGAAAACTTAAATCCAATTAATTACCTAACATTTAATTAAGCTAGTGTCAAAACATTTTCCAATTAAACTTGAAACCAATTAATTCAATAAATTTCTGAACATGTAATTATAAACCATACACAAGAATTGAATACTGACTGAATCAATTACTGAATAATTAAGACTGGATAAAATCTTCCAGTTAAAAGCCACAAACCAAACCATAATAAATACTCAATCCAACTGAAAAGAACTACAAAGTAAACTGAGTACAACTCCGCTGATGAGAATGGGCGACACATGCCCGAACTGAGATATTTGAATTAGGAACTGAATGAAATGAGAGAAGCGTCTAATCTCAAATGACCCGCAACTTCCACAACAGCTGCAGGTCGGCAAACCATCCAAGTATCTAGAACCGGTGTCCCTGTGGCTGGGCACCTGTACTAATACACACACACACACACACACACACACACACACACACACACACACACACACATATATATAGCAAAAGAGAGCAGAAATGCAAGAGACGGGTCAGAGCCCGATGTTTTAAAAAGATTTATTAGCAAGTACTTAAAACTGCATTAAAGCAAGTATCATATACATGTTAGTTCGAACTCTCACATGAGATTCTCACCTCTCGACTAGTGTGCACGCCTAACGTACATCTAATCCAATCTAGCCATCTGACACACTCTTAACTGGGAAAAGGCTTATCCTACTAGTTACCCCTCATAGTAGTATCCCGTATTTGATCTCGATACGGGAAAAGGCTTAGCCTTAACTGGGAAAAGGCTTATCCTACCGCGATAGCAAGCAGCTAGGTATGTCATACACATAATGTCAAATATAGGTATACACATAATCCATCAATCAAACGGTATACACACAACCAACTGTCATATTTCATACGTAGTATTTTTATCACTAAATACTATCAACGTATTTTTAAATTACGATATTCCCTCTCTCGTAATATATATATATATATATATAAGGATAATATACCGCCCGAAAATCCTTAATACAAAGTCATAAGAAGTCCCACAAGTAACCACTAATTTTTATTCTTATAAGTTCCATATCTTCAGAACTAATATCGTAAGTATTTATCACGTAATACTCTCGACGCATTTACAATTACGATTATCTCTCTCTCGTAATCTTCAAGGTAAACTCACCGTCCCAAATATTTAAATCATTACACCTAAACAACTCCCAATAATTCTGCACTATTTTGGGTTCATCGAACACTAATTTTTTTCTCACTTAAATTGATTATTTCCCAAATAGGGGCGAAATAGGAAAATCCCTAAAAATTAGAAATCTCGCTCGAACCAGAAATCCAAGCCGTTTAAACGACTTACACATGTCGCTCGAACCAGTCTTTGCGCGACTTCACGCGACATCTCTATGTCGCTCGATCTACTTCTCGCGAGATACCAATCTCGTTTGAACGACCTACTTCGCGCGACATCGCGCGAGATGGTGCTGTTTCGTTTTCAACCTTTGACAGCGCCGTTTTTCATCACTTTTACTCCTAAAAACCTCTAAAGATCAAGTCCTAACTTCCAATAATCAATACCAAACATTATTCTGACATATACATGTGATTTCCCATAACCTAACATCATCAAATCATCACCAATCATCCATATAATTCAAAATCCCCAATTTATTATCAAGAACCCTAGTTCTTACATTGATATGCGTGACTTCTAAATTAAACCCAAATTTGTTCATAGAAATCATCATAAATTCGTAGGCATCATCCTATCTACATATGGGATTCAAATTCTGCCCTAGTTTATAATATAGTTCTCCAATTTCACCAAAATTAACTTTCATAACAAAGGTTTATTAACCTAGACTAACATGAACACAATTATTGCTAAAGAAAGTAAACAATAAACACTTGACTCGATTTTGAAGGTCTGATCTGTTGGTGTTATTGGTATGGATGTGTTCCTTGCGTTCCGGTATACACGATGGTAGTGGTGGTTGTGCAAGGTGGTGTAAATTGCCTCTCCTCCTTTGGAATTTGCTCTCCCTCACCCACTGTGGATCTCTCTTGATTTTGCTGTAACCTAACCCTAATTGTCCCCAATTAGCTGATATAATATTTCTCCAATTTTCGTCCATTTAATTTTTCAAAAAATTCAAATTACAAAACTATCCCTATCGGGTGTCGACTTAGCCTAAAAATATTCCGGAGTCCAAATAAAATACCCGGGTAGAGTTTTCTGACTATCTCGACCCCTCCAGACTCAGCAACACACTCGAAATGATCATACGAGTTACTTAAAATAATTTACCTTTTTGTTCCACTTATTTAGTCCTAACACGACTCACACGCGTGTCCAGATTTAATATACCAAACTACCGTATTTCTCTCTCATGGCAAGTTATATAAAATCGTCATTCCATATTACTTATTCGCACAGTAATATTACTAATTACTAACTTCTCGTCACGCTAGTAAATATTCAATTTTAATCCGGATTAATAATTAGTTCTCACATTTTAATTTAATTAATCCAACAATAATTATCAATCACATAATTATTTAAATCTTCAAAAATACGGGGTGTTACATACTTCCCCCCTAATAACGGAATTTCGTCCCGAAATTCAAAAAATAAGGCATTTCTGGTAAGGATAACGCCGAGTATTTATTTCACATCTCACGAATCTACGCAGTCCCGCCCATATAGTAGTACATTACCGAATACCCTTAATAATGAACACCTCTTTGATAATTTACTCTCCAAGCCTTACCATTTAAGTTTCACCACTTAAATTTCAAATGGTTACTATCTGATGATGCTATGAATCAGCACCACCAGGTAAGGTGTTTCCAAGCTCAATATGTGAATAACAATGGCAGCACAGCTATATAAAGAGATAAGAGAAGGAGGTGAGGATATGAGGAATCAACACCGGAATATGAGTGGTTCAGCCAATCTGGCCTACGTCCACTGTGAATGTGTGAGTAATATCACTGAATGAAGGCACTAATGGCCATGGATACAATTCACTCAAGCTCTCTCTCTCTCTCTACTGTATATTTAGACAGAGCTTTAGCTAGGGTTTTAATAACTGGATCCTTTTGCAAGGTAGGGGATGACCCCTATATATAGTGCCTAGGGGGCGTAATGTACCCCCCAGGCATGCAATGAGCATGTGTGTGATATCCTCACCAATGTGGGAATGCCATCTGTCACTGTCACATGTAAGCAATGATGATGAAATATTCTCCCACGTGTGGAGAATAATCTTGTTACAACTGATTTGTGCCCAGGTGTCCTTATCCAAATGTCAACAGATGCTCGGCAGTCATGTTGGTGAATGACCTCGGCCTGGGAGAGGCCGAGCTGTAAAGGCTTGATGTCCGTTCAATCCGAGTAATATCATAAGAAGTCTCGGCCTGATCTCAGCCGAGACATTATGCTAGGTCGGCCCCAGTCGAGGTTGGACATATACATTCTGATGATTATTAATGCTTCTCGTCACCTCGGCCAAGGCCAAGGTATGATTAGATCCATGTTGAATATGATCAGGGCTCCTTGTCACCTCGGCCTACTATTGGCCGAGGTTGCTATTCCCAGATACTTGAGGTTGCTATTCCCAGACGTAGTGTCCATGGAAGTGAATATGGTAGTGTCGGCCTGGGCCGAGGTAGGTCTGGCCGAGGGATGATATCGTGGGCCCTGCCCCTTATAGGGTCGATCAATGTCTCGGCCCTCATCTTGGCCGAGGTAGGTATCTCTGGGCCGAGGTTATACTTGGGCGTATCAATCACCCCCCAACCCTTAGTCATATGCGAGAGCAAGTGGCTAGGGGATTGTCTCACCTCCGAGGCCTGTCCGTCCCAAGGCTAATACCTGCGTGACACCTGTCCCAGGCTAAGGCGTGCCCACTTGGTTTGCGTGTGCTGTCAGTTGTCCCTTGGGTTTCCCAAGGCAATGATGGGCCTTGGGAAGTGTGCCCAAGTATTTAAGGGTTTAACACTTCCTTTCTCTTTCTTCTTCCTCATTTTTTTCCCGCGCACTGTTCTTGCGAACTCTCTTTCTCCAAAGCTTCTTCACTCAATCGCTCTTTCTGCAGAGGATTTCATCGAGTTTCTTGCGAGTTCTTCTTCGCTTCATCCATCAATTCATCTCCAGGTACCTATCCCTTTCCATTTCCTTTGTTTTTGGCATTTGGTTTGAATTTTCCAACGAGATTTTGAGCTTTCCGGTGGTTCCTTGAGTTTTCCGGCCAGATTTTGAGCTTTCCGGTGGTTCCTTGAGTTTTCCGGCGAGTTAGGTTTTCTTGAAAACTTCTTAGTTTGATCTTTAGCCTTCTACATTTTACAAGCCAAACGTGTTTGTAGCTTTAGAGATTTCCCAAGTTTAGGGTCGTCCTCTGATGCTCAGACCCTTGTACCAACTTCTTGAGGACTTCCCCTCTCTCAGAGAGAAGACCTTAGAAAAAATTAGGCAAATAGAGAGAGCTCAGGAAGAAGCTCGTAGGTCTCAGGAGTTCCCTATTAGACCTCTCTTTCCCCCACCTCTGAAGGTGGTATATCCTGATCCTCCTGAGAACTTTTATCAAACAGACGTCTCTGCCAATCATTTACCGATGTCTGAGTCTGAGTCCTCCACCTCCGACCCCATGTTCGTGGACTCTTTCCAGGAAGCCATGGATTTTACACCTCGGCCTGGTCAGGCCCCTGACCAGGCCGAGGTCTCCAGCCGAGCCTCGTCCCAGAATGGCTCAAGCACCTCAAATTCTTCTTCAGAGGTCGAACTTGTTGTGCCAAGTGTGGTTGTGCCACCCATTCTAGATGCCATCCCTCTGTCGGCCGTTACCGGGGCCGAGTTTGCTCAGAGGTTCCCTGGTCACCCGTCTGCTCCAGCCGACGTTGAGCTTGACGACGATGATGAGGATGCCGAAAGTGATGTTGATATCTCTGAGGCGGACGAGTACGAGAGCACAGTCACTGAGGTGAATCTGTTGCACTTCAGATACTTATACTCCATCTGTCCCTCAATCAAATTAAGGAGACCTCTGAGGGAAGAGAGGGCCTACCACGGTCGAGATGGAGAAATCTGCTTGTATGAGCAGATGTTTAAGTTAGGGTTTTGTCTACCCATTCATCCCGTCATCAGGTCCATTCTTTCCTTTATCAACTTGGCCCCCTCGCAGCTCTCTCCCAATGCTTGGAGAGTCATTATTGGATCCATTATCTTATGGAGGGCAGTCCACCACTCTGACCTCCCAGTTCAGGTCTTTGTCGGTTGTTACCCCATCTGAGGTTAGCCTCATAATAAGTGTCACCAATATAATGATGTTAAGGGTCTGAGGTCATCTAACCCAGGTGTCTGAGCTCAGACCTCGTCACCACCGAGTGATGTTATGAGGGTCTGAGGTCATCACCTAAGAGGTTAGCCTCATAATAAATATCACCAAATTAATGATGTTAAGGGTCTGAGGTCATCTAACCCATGTGTCTGAGCTCAGACCTCGTCACCACCGAGTGATGTTATGAGGGTCTGAGGTCATCACCTAAGAGGTTAGCCTCATAATAAATATCACCAAATTAATGATGTTAAGGGTCTGAGGTCATCTAACCCAGGTGTCTGAGCTCAGACCTCGTCACCACCGAGTGATGTTATGAGGGTCTGAGGTCATCACCTAAGAGGTTAGCCTCGTAATAAATATCACCAAATTAATGATGTTAAGGGTCTGAGGTCATCTAACCCAGGTGTCTGAGCTCAGACCTCGTCACCACCGAGTGATGTTATGAGGGTCTGAGGTCATCACCTAAGAGGTTAGCCTCATGATAAATATCACCAAATTAATGATGTTAAGGGTCTGAGGTCATCTAACCCAGGTGTCTGAGCTCAGACCTCGTCACCACCGAATGATGTTATGAGGGTCTGAGGTCATCACCTAAGAGGTTAGCCTCATAATAAATATCACCAAATTAATGATGTTAAGGGTCTGAGGTTATCTAACCCAGGTGTCTGAGCTCAGACCTCGTCACCACCGAGTGATGTTATGAGGGTCTGAGGTCACCACCTAAGAGGTTAGCCTCATAATAAATATCACCAAATTAATGATGTTAAGGGTCTGAGGTCATCTAACCCAGGTGTCTGAGCTCAGACCTCGTCACCACCGAGTGATGTTATGAGGGTCTAAGGTCATCACCTAAGAGGTTAGCCTCCTAATAAACTTCTGGCCTTAAAGAACGAAACAAGAACTTGATATGGAAACTGATCTTTATTAATAACCTCCTCTTAGTAAGATAGTACATTTTCATAAAATTCTATACATCATATGTAATATCTCTTGAGATGGTCAGCACTCCACGGGTTAGTGAAAGGTTCTCCTTCTAGGTTTTTTAGCCTGTAAGTGCCAGGCACAACCTCTTCCGTCACCTTGTAGGGGCCATGCCAGTTTGGGTGTAGCTTGTTTGCCTTTTGTAGTGTCTTTTTTAGAACTAGGTCTCCTATTGCAATGGGTCTTGACTTCACCCTTTGGTTGTAGAATTTTGCTGCCCTCTGCTGGTAGGCTACTTTTCTGACCTCTGCGTCTTCCCTTCTTTCTTCGATGAGATCCAGGTCTAGCCTTCTCTTCTCCCCATTACTGTCGGGGTTGTAGGTCTGAATCCGATGAGTTAGAAGTCCTACCTCCGTTGGTATGACTGCCTCTGAGCCATGTGCCAGCATGAATGGGGTTTCTCCTGTGGGTGTCCTTGCCGTAGTTCTGTAAGCCCATAGCACAGCGTAGACCTCTTCTATCCATCTCCCCTTCGCGTCTTCTAACCTCTTATTGATTCCATCCAAGATGGTTCTATTCGTGACCTCGGTCTGGCCATTTGCTTGAGGTCGACCAGGAGATGAGAAGAACTGTTTGATCCCCACACTTTGGCAATACTTCTCCAAGGAGGCATTCTTGAACTGGGTCCCATTGTCCGAGATGAGCGTGTTCGGGAGGCCATATCTACATATGATGTTCTTCCAGATGAACTGGAAGGTCTTCTGTTCTGTAATGGTTATCATCGGCTCTGCCTCTACCCATTTTGAAAAGTAGTCAATGGCAACTATCAAGAATCTATAGTTGTTGACAGCTCTTGGCAAGGGTCCTACTAAGTCAATTCCCCATACCGCAAATGGCCATGGAGAAGAGATCGACGTCATAGGCTGATGAGGTTGGTGAGGGATGGTGGCGAACCTTTGACATTTGTTGCACCTCTTCACATAATCTGTTGCGTCCTTAGACATGGTAGGCCACCAGTATCCCTGAGTGATGATCCTCGTGGCTAAGGGTCTTCCCCCAATGTGGCTAGAGCAAGAACCCTCATGAACCTCCCTTAAGACCTGGGGTACTTCCACAGGGTGCACACATCTGAGGAGAGGCAGTAGAAACCCCTTTTTGTACAAGACGTCTCCTACTATTGAGAACTTGGCAGCCCTGTATCTCAACTTTCTCCTTTCCATCCTGGACTCAGGTAGCTCTCCGTCTCTTAGGTATCTGACGAGCGGGTCAATCCATGAGTCTCCCAGGTTCACATTGTGACAAGGGCTACACATCTCGTCCTCCTCGATGCTTGCTTTTCCTAAGACCTCGATTGGAATGGTCCTTCCCAAATTTATCTTCATTGCCGAGGCCAGTCTTGCCAATGCATCAGCGTGGTTGTTGCTCAGCCGGGGTACTCTCTTCAGTTTTGCTTCTTCGAAATACTCTAGCAACCCTCTTACTTTCTTTAGGTATTTGACCATCCTTTCATCCTTGGCCTCGTATGCCCCCAACACTTGATTGACAACCAACCTTGAGTCGCTATGGAGTAGGAGTCGCTTTACTCGAAGAGTTGTTGCTAATAAGAGACCTGCTATCATGGCCTCATACTCAGACTCGTTGTTGGAGGCCTTGAAGTTGAATCTCAAGGCGTACTCAATGTTGGCGCCATCTGGAGCCGAGAGTACCAGCCCCGCGCCGCTTCCATTGTCACAAGAAGAGCCATCAACGAAGAGGCTCCACACATCCGCATCGGATGAGAAGGCCCCTTCTCTCATAACCCCCTTCTCGAAGAGGTACCGATCCTCTTCGTTCTCTTCCACTATGCTCCGAGTTTTTCCTGGTACAACCTCTTCTCGGCCTCGGAAGACATTAGGGGCAGTCTCTTCTGAATTTCGGAAGACACTACGGTTCGTCTCTTCTACGTCCTCTGAACCTTTCTCTCTCTCGGCCTCTTCCCAGGTGAACTCTGCGACAAAGTCTGCGAGGGCCTGCCCTTTGATGGCTGTCCTAGGCTGGTAGGTAAGATCATATTCTCCTAGCTCGATGGCCCATGTCATCAATCTTCCGGACTTCTCAGGCTTGTGCAGAACCTGCCGTAGTGGTGAGTCGGTGAGGACTATCATGGAGTGAGCTTGAAAGTAAGGCTTCATCTTCCTTGAGGCGTGTATTAGGGCATAAGCCAACTTTTCCATCCGAGGATAGTTTTGTTCAGACCCTTGAAGGGCCTTACTATTGAAGTACACAGGTCTCTGAACCCCATCCTCTTCCCGTATGATGGTCGCGCTAATGGCTGACTCAGAGACTGCCAGGTACACAAATAACCTCTCCCCTGCGATGGGCCGGGACAGCAGCAAGGGAGACCCTAAGTAGGACTTCAGTTGATCGAAGGCTTTTTCACACTCTTCGTCCCACTGGAAGGCCTTTCTCAGAACTTTAAAGAACGAAAGACACTTGTCCGTGGCTCTGGAAACAAACCTGTTAAGGGCCGACACCCTTCCAGTGAGTCTCTGAACATCCTTGATACTCCTAGGAGTCTTCATGTCGAGTAATGCCTTGATTTTTTCCGGGTTTGCTTCAATCCCCCTCTGATTAACGATGAACCCCAGGAACTTCCCGGCTCCTACCCCGAAGACACACTTTGCTGGGTTGAGCTTCATCCTGTACGAGTCCATGACATCAAAGGTCTTCTCAAGGTCTGCTACGTGAGTACATGCTTTCAGGCTCTTCGTTAGCATATCATCCACATACACCTCCATGGTCTTACCTATCTTCTCCTCGAACATCCTATTGACAAGACGTTGATAGGTCGCACCCGCATTTTTCAAACCAAAGGGCATCACCTTATAACAGTACGTCCCCTTGTCAGTAATGAAGGTTGTCTTCTCAGAGTCTTCGACATCCATGAAGATTTGGTTATAACCTGAATAAGCATCCATGAAACTCATGAGCTCGTGCCCTGCCGTTGCATCCACCATCTGGTCTATCCTAGGTAAGGGATAGCTGTCTTTCGGGCAAGACCTGTTCAGGTCTGTGAAATCTACACACATTCGCCACTTTTCATTGGCCTTAGGCACGATGACTGCATTTGAGAGCCACTCTGGATAAGTGACCTCTCTTATGAACTCGGCCTCCTCCAACTTCTTCACCTCTTCCCGGATGACTTCATACTTCTCTCTGGAGTAGACTCTTCGCCTCTGTTTAATAGGCCTAGCATCTCTGTCTACGTTGAGCTTGTGGGTCATGATCTCAGGGTCGATACCAGGCATATCTGCATGACTCCATGCGAAGACACTCTACCTCCCCTTGAGGAATTTTATCAGCTCTTCCTTGATCCCTTGCTCCAGGGCCTTGCCGACCTGGACAGTTTTTTTCGGCTCGTCCTCATTGAGGACGATGGATTCTACCTCTTCCGCGGCCTCGCCCTTCTTCAATTTTGTTTCGTCTCTGGGATCAAGAGTGTCAATGCTGTAAGTGGCAGTTGCTCTCTTATGGGCCTCTCGCTCTTCGGCCGAGCTGAAATAACACTCTCGCGCCGTGGTCTGGTCCCCTTGCACTTCCCCTACCCCATAAGGAGTCGGGAATTTTAACATCTGGTGGACCGTTGACGGCACGACTTCAAACTCTCTGAGGGCCACTCTTCCGATAATGAGGTTGTAGGCCGAGAAGACATTTTTGTCCATAATAAAAAAGTTTATCTTCTTGGTCAGCCTCTTAGGCCACTCATCTCCCATCCGGACATCCATTTCATACATGCCTAATGGGTGTACCTTCTCACCACTGAAGTCTATCAATGGGTGATGGTAGGGCACCAGCCTTGCCCTGCTAAGACCCAAGCTCTTGAAACAAGCCAGAACATCACATCTGCTGAGCTTCCCCCATCTATGAGGATTCTCCCTACATCGCACCCATATACCCTTGTTGTTATGACTAAAGGGTCATCATGGGGGGCTAAGATGCCCTTGAAGTCGAGTCTGGAGAACCCCACTATGAGGGTGTCCATGTCCACCTTCTTCCTCTTCTGCACTGCATCAGAAGACGTTAGATTCACAACCTCAGGCTTGACCACTGACTTGGCCTCCGCTACATGAGCCTTCCTAGCGGCTACCTCAGAGCCACCTCCTGCGAATCCCCCACATATGGTGCTAACACCAAAGGAGATCATTCCTACCCTCTTCACTGGGGCGTTGTCATCCTTAGGTGGGAGATCTGGGTCATCTCCATCATCACCCTCTGAATCATCATGCCTTCTATCCGGGACATCGCCACGGCACCTGTCATCTCTTCTCTTCCTAGGGTCTTCTCTTCCACCCTTTGGGGCCTTGCCATCCACATACTTTCTCAGTTTTCCGGATTTCAGCATCTTCTCGATCTCATCCTTCAGAGCAAAGCATCTATCTGTGATATGGCCGTGATCCTGGTGGAACTCACACCAGAGGTTTTTATTCCTCTTATGTGGTGGGGCCTTCAATTTCTCTGGCCACCTCAGAGCCCGGTCAGTCTTGATCTCATTAAGGATGTGCTCACAGCTCACAGTCAGAGGAGTGTAATGAGCGAACTTGTCGTCTGCTGACCTCTTCTTCCCCTCTTTCTTGCCCTGGGACCTCCCAGTGCTACCACGATTCTCCTCCTCATATTTGGCGGCCATTGCCTCTTCCGCATTCATCACTTTCCCTGCGGTGGACAACAGCTCTGCCATAGACTTGGGGGGGTCTTCCGCCAGCTTCCACAATAGCTTCCCCTTCTGGAGGCCTCCTATCAGGCGGTCATGGCTATGCTCTCTTCGTAATCCTCCACCTCCAACTTCTCCTTGTTGAATCTTGCTATATAGTCTCTTAGGCTTTCACCCTTAGCCTGTCTGACATATAGGAGGTGGGTAGTCTTCTTTTGAGGTCTTACCCCAAAGCAAAAGTTATGGATGAACTGCTCAGCTAGGCCTTTGAAGTTCTCGATCGAGTTATTCGGAAGAGAGGTGAACCAGCTGTGCGCTGCCCCTGTCAAGGTTCCTGAGAAGGCCCTGCACTTCATCTCATCGGGTATCGAGTAAATATCTGCCGCCGACTGATACATCTCGATATGGTGCACTGGGTTAGTGTTGCCATCATACTTAGGCGTCACTGTAGGAGACTTGAACTTAGCTGGGTTTGGGAACCCCACTATCCTAGCTACAAACGGGGAGCCCTTCGAGTAGCCCCTCTGTAATGGGTCCCTGCTCTTTATGAGGTCCCCTATCTTCTCCTCGAGACGTTGGATTGAGTCATTCCAGGGTCTTCTCTCTTCAACTTGGCCGAGGTTATCCCCTGCCACTTCTCTGCGATGGACAGAGGGTTCCCCAGCCATGACCCGCTGACTGTTGACCTCTTCCTGCTCCCTAACTCTTCTCTCCAAAGGTCGGCCTTGATCTGGCCGACCCTTTCTATTCCCTCTTTGAGAGCCTGCCGCGCTCCTTGACCTCGATAGCCTCTGCCTCAGGTCATTGACTGGGCCTAGCCTCTCGAAGGCCAACCCTCTGCTCAACCTGTTAAAAGCCGGCCCTCTCTGCTGGGCCTCATCTCTTCCTCGGCCGACACATCCTTGACTCTGCCTATCAAAGGCCAACCCTCTTTGTTGGGCCTCGTCTCTTCTTCGGCCGAGACATCCTTGGCTCTGCCTAAGAGGTCGTACGGTGTTATCTGACACCTCATACGGCTCCCAGCAGTCTTTCGGGGCCTCTTCAGCTTCTAGGTCATCATACATGTCCTCTGGGCAAGGGTTTCCCTGCCTCCCCAGGCGCAAGCGCCTAGGGTCAGCAACGTCCCTCCTCCGTTGAGGTGCAGGTTGGTCCTTCATGGGCGCCTGGGGTGGTCCCCTGGCGTCAGGATGAGGCTGAACTGCCGCCGGAGTTATCATGTCCGGTGAGACTCCAGGTGACCTCATCATCATGGTTTGGCTGAGCTGGACAAATTGCTCCTTCATGGCTTGTTGTATTGCAGCTAAATATTTCAAAGCTGCTGCCACCTCCGCCATTTCGGACTGGGGAGGAGCCTGATTGGAGCTAGCCCCTCCACCTCCGGGCGGCGGAAGAGGCGGTGGTAATTCTGGTGCCATGTGTTAATAATAAAGAGCTTGAACAGTAAGTGAGCTTAATACCTTAAAGGACCTCTTTCAATGGTGAAACAGCTCCACACAAGGGGTGGTTTCTGGTTCACCACCAGAGTCTCCGGTGAGGTAAAGCAGGAAAAGAGGAAGAGATAGCCCCTCGCTTCCCACAGACGGCGCCAAAATGATGATGCTATGAATCAACACCACCAGGTAAGGTGTTTCCAAGCTCAATATGTGAATAAGAATGGCATCACAGCTATATAAAGAGATAAGAGAAGGAGGTGAGGATATGAGGAATCAACACCGAAATATGAGTGGTTCAGCCAATCTGGCCTACGTCCACTGTGAGTGTGTGAGTAATATCACTGAATGAAGGCACTAATGGCCATGGATACAATTCACTCAAGCTCTCTCTCTCTCTCTACTGTATATTTAGACAGAGCTTTAGCTAGGGTTTTAATAACTGGATCCTTTTGCAAGGTAGGGGATGACCCCTATATATAGTGCCTAGGGGGCGTAATGTACCCCCCAGGCATGCAATGAGCATGTGTGTGATATCCTCACCAATGTGGGAATGCCATCTGTCACTGTCACATGTAAGCAATGATGATGAAATATTCTCCCACATGTGGAGAATAATCTTGTTACAACTGATTTGTGCCCAAGTGTCCTTATCCAAATGTCAACAGATGCTCGGCAGTCATGTTGGTGAATGACCTCGGCCTGGGAGAGGCCGAGCTGTAAAGGCTTGATGTCCGTTCAATCCGAGTAATGTCATAAGGAGTCTCGGCCTGATCTCAGCCGAGACATTATGCTAGGTCGGCCCCAGCCGAGGTTGGACATATACATTCTGATGATTATTAACGCTTCTCGTCACCTCGACCAAGGCCGAGGTAGGATTAGATCCATGTTGAAGATGATCAGGGCTCCTTGTCACCTCGGCCTACTATTGGCCGAGGTTGCTATTCCCAGATACTTGAGGTTGCTATTCCCAGACGTAGTGTCCATGGAAGTGAATATGGTAGTGTCGGCCTGGGCCGAGGTAGGTCTGGCCGAGGGATGATATCGTGGGCCCTGCCCCTTATAGGGTCGATCTATGTCTCGGCCCTCATCTTGGCCGAGGTAGGTATCTCTGGGCCGAGGTTATACTTGGGCATATCACTATCTAACCTCCTACTACTCGCACTAGTAAATTAATTGATATTTAGATATATACGAGTTTATCTTACTACTATGTTTCATCAGTAGTTTATTCTTGCTTGTACCGTATATACTTTACACAGAATATATATTATAAATGTTAACACATTTTCGCTATACTGCCTCCGCAAAGGACTATGGAACCCAAGCTCGTACACTACCGGCTCAAACTTAACAATAATAGGAAAAGATCCCACATCACTCGGTGCCAATTTTCTCATATTAACATGTAAAAATGCAACTCCCAATTATTTCTATCTTGGTTAACGGGGCCTAAAATTCCTCTGGACCCAGTAGATTATTTTCCTCCGCTCTATCCAATAAGCACAAGGATGACAAGGATTGATATATATAACGCCTCGAATGGAATCATATCGATAAAGAGCTGAGGGGAATCATCTTACACTAACTCCACCAGTAGAAGATATTGCACTAAACCTTCCCATAAGTAGAAATACAACATACCTCTCAATGTGCAACTAAGAGTCTCAGTCTGCCCGTACACCTGCGAGTGCGTTAGGTCGGATATGTTCGCATCTCGATATTCATGGCCTCCCGAAAACTCTTCCCAATAATCGAGTCATGACTCTCTTGACTCTTTCGAACAAAAACTTTATTTGTACCCCCATATAACCTTACTATCCCAAGAATATTGGTTGGGGTTTACTGATTCACGTTATGATTTGTCCTAACTTGGCATAACGTGAGCTATTTAATTACACGACCCGCTTTCACCCACATAGGGTCGTGATTTCGTTGCGAAGTAATTAACTCTGAAATGGTCCAGGGATTCACTCTTTAATTACTACCAAGGAATTCTTAATGCTGAAGGAACTCTATTGTTTCCTGATGGTCCACTTCCAATTGGAGCTCAATAATATCTTGTTTTGCTTATGCCATCACTACTACGGCTTTATATAATTACTCATTTTACCTATCTTACAACCACATCCCCATCTATGGCTCAGGCGACAATGTTATGCCTGTATGTTGCAAGTCATTCCCCCTCTCTTTAAGCTTCAGATTCTCGTGAAACATATTCTCTCCATGTCCTATCAAGTAAGTTTTAACTTTTCCCGAGTTAAACTTTATCGAATTCTTCCTACACCATCCTCGTGACAAATTTAGGAATTAACGGTCCTAACTGACCTAAACCATCAAACAGTTAAGTCCTGAAGTCAAAATGTCTACATTTTGTTACTTCCGAAAATACACATTGTGTCACAATCTTTCACTTAAGGAAGAAAATTTTATTACCCAAATATCTAGGGGGCCCATACACCCTATGCTTTGTGCATTGCATCACCACCGTACTGGACGTTTTATATAAATATCAAATTATGCCCCCACATACTTGGCATGACTATATGGTAAGATCCTACTCAGTCACCCTACCTTTTCCACCTAATAATATCTTAGGTTGTCCCACCAGTCGGCTCGTGGTGTCAATGATTGGTAACATTATCACATATTATTCTTATACGGCTCCATCGGCCTTAATCTGTAATATAACCATTATCTCACAGTTATAACTACGTATACGGGTAATCATTGCGATACTAAATCCATGTACTAAAGGCAAACTTCTCCCAACTTCCAACATTCGCTAAGTTTCATGCGTGGGATGTCTCGCAAAGCGAAATCCAAACAAGGACCCCCCCTCGATACACTACTACCTAACACTGCTGGTCGTCGGGATTTGTAAGTCCTTAATCCATAACCTATATCTCCCATCTACGAACATAAAAGTCTACTCGTCCACTCTCATGTCACTAAAGACAGTATACAATGCGGGGCTCTCACTATCACAAGTTATTAGCGCTACATGATTAAGGAGTCGTACCTCTCCTCTCTATAATTAGTCAATATACCCTGAATCACATCAGTAAAAACATCCCTGCTCACCGGGATCGACATAGTAAGACAACATACGCACCGAAGTCTACAATACAATACAACACATATGCAGGCTCAACCGTCTTTCAGGTGATGCCTCGTTAAAATCATATTCTTAAAATTTAATTTTTTTTATACGATAGTCTTATCACACAATTTACTACCGTTCAAACCCTCGGTAACCAGTAACCATACAATATAATAATAATGTGCTCTACTATCATAAAGATCAAAGGAGCACGAATAGTTACATAATACCATATACAAATTTCTCTTAGTGTCCACACTTGCTCCTCCCCGCAGATGGTACAAAAAGTCTCGCTACCCAAGTGGCAGTAACCTACATAATAAGGCTGTTATTGTCAGCGTACCCACTAAACCAGATGCACACTCGAATCCTTAGTGTTAACTATTCACATAAGTTGTGACACACCCATGCCACTTGACCTCATCATTTATTCGCAAGGATAAAACAAGGCTTCGTCAGTCTAGCCTGATCGTAGGGTCCCCGCATGCACTTTTCGCGACCCATCATTATCTACAATCGGTATACCTTTCGGATTCCACTCATTAGTTTTTCCCTTCCTCGTTGTGGGTACATTATTCTGTTTTACAGCTTACCTGCTCGACATTGATACATTGGACATATTTCTAAGCCTCAAATATGGCCTTACTGGCATTCCCTTTATTTCCTAGGCCCCGTCGACCCTGAAATACGGTATGCTACAGTTATTGAGGACTACGCTGGTCCTATCTAGACCTACTACTCTCAGGTTATTAGTTACTGGGTCCAATTCTCTTAACCCGATTCTTACACTAGATATTTTACTTTTCCAACTGGTATGCCTTACGGGCACGATTTATTATTCCCAATACTATAAATTTCACTTCTCACGTGAACACATTCAATATTGGTAACCCTTATCTCTACATACAAGGAAATTTCCCTTTCACTGGTCCTCCCGGCCTTATTGGGATGTCCTTCTCTTGGATCTGGCAGTTTTAACTCCCAGTTGTTATTTTCGTTGTTCCTTGCGCTCTACAGGGCATATGAAACACATGGTCGACCCACTGGTCTTGGATGAATCCATTACCATTACGTTAAGATTTAATCATATCATTTCAATAGGTTTCCCCCCACTGGGTATACCTTCTGGTGATGTTCTACTAACACTATTTAATTCAACCTTTCCCTTCGGCTAGGTATCACAACTCGATTGGCTCCCTTTCTTCTGGGGAGTTGACATATTCTAGTAAACATATACTTTGATGACATTGACACTAGTCACCTTAGTCGCACCTCCCATTCACGTTAGGGCATTCTACCCACGAGTCCATTTTCAACTTACGGACCCTTTTATCTTCTGTGACTCCTACTTCGGTTATGAAGTTAGCTTACCAAGTTAACTCATCCTTTACGGTCGGTCTCTACCCGACCTACTGGTGATAAGTTCAACATCTCTTCCATATCTCTGTCTGACCAGAAGATGGGAAATTTTAAATGGTCAACCCGTACCCAATATCTCGATTTGATTGACTATTTTTACTCTTTGTTGTTTCTCTGAGCTAGAAAAACTTCTTATGAATTTAAAATTCTGAGTGTCACTACACTTTACTTTACATTATTGTCTTTCGATTAGCTCCCTCCATTGGCCCATCACACTTAGATATTACTGTTGGTGACTTCTATCGCGATCACCGTTCCTCGAATGCTTCATAACTTTCAATTGTTTTCCTCCTCCTGCAGTCCCGCTAAAGGCCTTCGTTGGTCGTCCCATATTGTTCGGAGTACGAAGTCCAATCACTCTCGCATATAAATTGGATTCACTAAAATAAATCGCATACGCAGTGGAAAACAATAATCTGTGACACCCCGACTAATTAAATACCGGGTAGCTACTCCTTTATTAAATTAATTCAAAATGCCAAGTTGGTCCAGTTAATAGCATCACTGTCGAAAACATTTTAATGATTACTAACCACCTAGTATTTAAAAAGTAAGTTGCCAAATTTTGATTAAAGTCTGATTAACATGCAACAAGTGTAATAAAGAATAATAACACCATTCACCATAATGAAGTAAATAGAAAGACCATCACATAGCGTAAATAAATTCTGGAGGAAAACTCCTCACTACAAACCCACAACTGAAACAACTAAACTGAATTCTGAAATAATACATGCCAAAGTCTTAAACAAAACTGAAATGTAAAAGATGTCTCTAAATAGAAATGGGCAACATGCCCTACAACTGATAGATAGTGACTCTGGAATCCAAAAGATAGAAGCGTCTACAAGCAAATCCCTGTAGCTTCCACAAACAGCTACAGTTCGTCACCTGAATGAGTATCCTATGCTTGGTGTCCTTGTGGCTGGGCACCTAAAATGGTTTTACAAGAAAAGATTTGAAAAGCAAACGGGTCAGAGCCCGAATGTGGAGTTATATTTTAAAAACCTGCAAGTGCTTTAAAAACATTTAAAATATTAAATGCAAAGTACATGTTAGGACGTGCACTCACATGATATTCTCACCTCTCGTCTAACTGTGCACTCCTAACGTAAGTACCCATCTATATCGACGCAAACCACTAGCTAAGTGACATCATCTCTAGCTAGACTATCATAGGTCCTACCCATATTACTCGGTTCTATAAACATTATAACGCTCGTAATTAAGTAGGGGTTTATCGTAAACTCAGATGCTCAATATGCAATATATATCACTATCCGTTAACTCGTTATATTCTCGAAACAATACCGTAATTATATTCACAACATTAACATGAAGGTTCTTATTATTTAAGTGTATATTATTCACATCATAAATATACAATACAAGCACCCCGAGAACTAAGCTGTGGTGCACACATACTCTGCTATCCATCCCGGTACATCACGTACATAAGGATCACATATTCCGAATCTCTCAGGAATAGTCCAGATAACACAAATCACAAATAGTGGAGGCGAACACAGTCACATCACATGGGTCACGTACATACCTACGCTCCCACGATCAGCGGACTTATTAACATCCCAATAAGTCTTTCTCTGACCTATGTTCATCGAGGTAACCAGTCTAAATCCGGGCAACACAAGGATTAGAGGGCCCTAAGCGAACGCAAACCTCCCGTGATAGCAAGTATGGTAGGTATGTCATACACACAATTCATATACTAATACTAAGTTAACACACGTCTTAGTAATACCGTAGTTTAATCGTAGTACGTATCGCATTCTCGTACTAACTATAATTATCACAATTTATACTATTCCGGTTTGTAATCATACGCGCCATAATTTTCTTACGTCGTAGTAGACACTCACGTCTCAACCCAAACCATCCATTTAATATAACTCTTGTATATAATTTACTCCTCATAATAACCCAAAAGTCCCAAATCCATCAATACATCATCAAGGAATGTTAACTCTACCCTCGAACAAGTTTACGGGACTCCAAAAATCAAAACAGTCCAAAAAGGACCAAACTGTCAACTCGTTAGAAGTCTCGTTCGAATGAGGCTGTTCGAACGAGATTGGACTGTCAGCTCGTTAGAAGTCTCGTTCGAACGAGACTGTTCGAACGAAATTCCAGTTCGTTCGAACGAATTGTACCTTCTAACGATATCTCGTTCGAATGAGATATCGAACGAAACTACCCCTCGTTAGAAGAGACTGGTCAACTCGTTAGAAGCTCGTTCGAACGAGCTCGTTCGAACGACCTGGGTAGGGGCTTCTAACGACCTGCCAGTTTCGTCCCAGATTTTCCAAAAATCGTTTTTCATCCATTTTATCACCTCTAATCTCTTCCAAAGTTCATCCCAACAACGTTTATGGTCTCTAATTCATCCTAAACATATTCAAGTCATCTCCTAACATGTTTTCAAGGATTAAATCTCTCTAACATCAATCAAAATATAAATCTTTACACTTTTTCCCCAATTATTTCAAGAACATGAACCCTAACTTTTTGAATCAATAATTAACCCAATACAAATCCGTTTTAATCTCTTCAAATCACAAATATCATGAGAATAATTATCTACCTATCATTCTACATGCAGTTCTCCTTAAGATTTCCAAGTTCTATGTTCTAAACTACATGGGTTTTCATTATCTTTCAAGAACAATTGATATTCTTCAATTTCTAACATGGAAAAGACATTCTCTGAAATTAAATGGAATAAAGTCACTTGCCTTGGTTCGATTTCTGATTTTGGTGTAGGTTTGATGAAGTTTTTCTGCAGAATTTCCTCTCTCCAAGCTCCTTCTCCAATGGTGGCTTAGGGTGGCTAGGGTTTTCTTTGGGAGAGTTGTAAACCTAATGATAGCCTCCGTAGCTTAATGGGTTAATATGGGTTGGTTAGTGGGTTTAGTGGGTTAAATCCACATCAGATTAAAACTCCCAATTTTCGTCACTTTTAATTCCTCAAAATGTAAAATTACCAAAATACCCTTTATGATGCCGGTATGGCCTAAAAATACCCCGAGACCCAAACTACACCCCCGGCTAGTGTTTTCTGACTATCTCGACCCTTCCGGACGCGTTGGCGCACTCAAACGACCATACGGATAATAGAAATAAAAATCACTTTTATAATTAAAATAATATACCATGACGCGGCGGTCACACGCGTCTCAACAAAATTCCCAAATTGCCGTATATAAATCTCACGACAAATTTCATAATTCCAAATTCATATATAATCATATATATGTACATATAATCAAATACCAACTCGCATCTCGCTAGTATTTTAATCCGGATTAATTTCCAATTAATACGCATTTAATTAATTAATCCCCAAAAATAAATATAGCCAAAAGTACGGGGTATTACTACTCCCCCCCTAATAACTGAATTTCGTCCCGAAATTCGAAACTAGAAAGTACCTGCTAAAAATAGCTCTGGATAACGTTCGCGCATCTCATCCTCGCGCTCCCATGTGGACTCCTCGACATTGTGATGTCGCCACTGAACACGCACTAACGGAACTATCTTTGACCGCAGTTTCCTCTCGCTTCGGTCCAAAATAGCAATCGGCCCCTCCTCGTAGGAGCTATCAGGCTGGAGATCGATGTCCTCCACAGCAATGTGAGAATGAGCCAAATTATCTCTAAGGTATTTCCTTAGCGAGGAAATATGAAACACATCGTGAATCCGATGCAAATGCTCCGGTAACCCGAGTCTATACGCAACCGGTCCGATTCGCTCAATAATAGGAAACGGCCCCACATACCTCGGTGCCAACTTCCCCTTCTTCCCGAAACGTATAATCCCCTTCATAGGAGATACTCTGAGCAAAACCTGGTCCCACACTTGGAACTCTCTGAAAAATCTCTTCGCATCAGCATAACTCTTCTGCATGTCTTGAGCTACCCGAATGCGACTCCGAATCAACTCAATCCTTGCCGAAGTATCCTGAATCACTTCCGACCCAAGCAGTTTGTTGTCCCCCACCTCTAACCAACATGCTGGGGAACGACAAGGCCTACCGTACAATGCCTCAAACGGAGCCATGCCAATAGTGAACTGATAAGAGTTGTTGTAAGCAAACTCCACCAGTGGAAGGTACTGCTCCCATCCACCCCCAAAGTCAATAATGCACATGCGTAGCATGTCCTCCAACATCTGATTCGTGCGCTCAGTCTGCCCATCAGTCTGCGGATGATAAGCCGTACTCAACCGCAATTCCGTGCCCATGGCCTCCTAGAAACTCTCCCAAAACCGCGAAACAAATATCTTGTCTCTATCAGACACGATATTTAGGGGAACACCGTGAAGTCTCACAATCTCTGAAATGAAGAGCTGGGCATACTGTCCCGTAGTGTAGTCAGTCCTTACGGGTAAAAAGTGAGCGACCTTGGACAACCTGTCCACAATTACCCAAACGGAGTCGTGAGCCCTCTGCGACGTAGGCAACCCCGTGGTAAAGTCCATGGATATGCTCTCCCACATCCACACCGGGACCTCCAATGGCTGTAGCAATCCTGCCGGTCTCTGATGATCCACTTTTACAAGCTGACAAGTGGCGCATTTCGAAACAAACTCAGCGATATCTCTCTTCATACCGCTCCACCAATACTGGCGTCTCATGTCTTGGTACATTTTGTCCCCTCCGGGATGTACCGCGAACCGTGAGCCGTGCGACTCTACCATCACATCGTGTCGTAATTCCTCCCCTTCCAGAACTACCAATCTCCCATTGAAGCGCAATCCCCCGTCTGAGCTAACGGTATAGGACTCGGCTCCCTCTGCTAGCAATCGAACTATCTGCTCCTGACAGAATGAGTCATTAGCCTGTGCCCGTACTACCTTCGTGACAATCTGCGGTGTAACGGTCATCACAGATATGAAAGATCGGACCACTGCATCCTGGTGTCCCAATTCCTTCCACACCTCTGCCACCTCGTCTGCTGGTCTACGGCTCAACGCGTCTGCTACCACGTTAGCCTTACCCGGGTGGTACTGGATGTCGAACTGGTAGTCCTTCACAAACTCAATCCACCTACGCTGCCGCATATTCAATTCCTTCTGCGTGAATAGGTACTGTAGGGACTTGTGGTCCGTGAATAGTTGGAACTTCTCCCCCAAAAGATAGTGCCTCCAAATCCGTAGGGCAAATACCACTGCCGCTAACTCCAAATCATGTGTGGGGTAATTCTTCTCATGAGGCTTAAGCTTACGGGAAGCATAAGCTATGGTCTGTCTCTCCTGCTGTAATACACCTCCCAGTCCTTGCAAAGACGCATCGGTGTAAACCAAATACTCAACTCCCGGTCTCGGCAATGCTAACACAGGTGCTGAGGTCAATTTGTCCTTCAATTCATCGAATGCCAACTGACAGGCATCACTCCAGATGTATGGCACACCCTTACGAGTCAGATGTGTCAAAGGACCTGCTATCTCTGAGAAGCCCCGAATAAACCTCCCGTAGTATCCTGCTAGACCCAAGAAACTACGAATCTCCGTTGGTGTCGTGGGCTATCCCCACTCTCTCACCGCTGATACCTTCCCCGGATCAACAGATATCCCCTGGTCGGAAATAATGTGTCCCAAAAACTGGACTTCCTTCAGCCAAAAACCGCACTTCTCATATTTCGCATACAACTCGTTCTGACGAAGCATCTGCAAAACCTGCCTCAAATGCTCGGCGTGCTCCTCCTCTGTTTGGGAGTAAACCAGAATATCATCAATGAAGACAATGACAAACTGGTCTAGGAAATCCCTGAACACTCTGTTCATCAAGTCCATAAACACTGCTGGAGCGTTGGTCAAGCCGAAAGGCATAACCCGAAACTCGTAAGAACCATATCTCGACAAGAACGTAGTCTTCGAGACATCCTCCTCCCTGATACGCAACTGATGGTATCCCGATCTCAAATCAATCTTTGAGAAGAAAGAAGCTCCTCTCAACTGGTCGAATAAGTCATCGATTCGAGGCAACGGATACTTATTCCGTATCGTGACCTTATTCAACTCTCGGTAGTCCACACACAATCTCAGTGAACCGTCCCTCTTCTTCACAAACAGAACTGGAGCGCCCCAAGGTGAGGTACTCCTGCGAATAAAGCCCTGACCTAACAACTTCTCTATCTGATCCCGTAATTCCCTCATCTCAGCTGGAGCCATACGGTACGGTGCGCGTGCTATAGGTCTCGTACCCGGTAGCAAATCTATAACAAAGTCTATCTCTCGACTGGGTGGTAAGCTTGGTATCTCCTGAAACACATCCGAATACTCCCTGACAACTGGGATAGAATCTAAAGGAATCACAACCTCCTTAGAGGTATCCTCCTCTAGGTAATACAAATGAGCGGTCGATCCTCCCTCTGGGCGAGATATCGCCACTACGAACATCTCTTGCCCCGGAATGGCAAAAACAATGCTCTCGCTGAAGCAATCAATCATGGCCCTATAAGCTACGAGCCAATCCATACCAATAATCACATCGTGAACATGCATGTCTAACACTAACATGTCTGCAGGTAATACCAAACCACCAATCTCTACCCCCACTCCCCGGCATATAAAGAAAATAAGTGACCCACTCCCCAATGGTGAGTCGACACACGTCACTGTGCTCTCTGCCGTAGCTAACAATCCTAAAGCTTTTGCGAAGTGTGTAGCACCCGTATCAAATAATACCCGACCCATAGTGCCATGGATAGGAAACGTACCCTCAATCGCGGGCGGTGCCTGTGGAACTGCAGCCTGGTGAACGTTGTAGACACGTCCATACTGTAGCTGCCCCTGCTGAACTGGGACTGCTGGAATGGGTGGCAATGCTGCCATCTGTGGCGGTGCGGGAAGAGCGGCGGGAAACATAGGCCTCTGTGGCTCCTGGCGAGCACCCTGCTGTTGCTGTTGTGGGGCCCTGCCCCTATCAGGACAATCCTGTCGCTTATGGCCAGTCTTGCCACAATCAAAGCACTTCCCTGGGAAGTTCCCTCCTCTCTGCCCCTGTTGTCCCCGGCCCTGGTGGCCGTTACCGTTCCTCCCTTGGCCCTGCTGGCCCTGGTGAAACTGCTGCCCATTCTGCCCCTGTTGGCCCTGATGGCCGTTTGGACCCTGATGACCCTGACGGAAACCTCCTTGTCCCTGTCTATAGTTCCCCGACCGGAACCTCTTATTATCCCCCTGCTGGGAGCCCTGCTCATTCTGCCTCTGCCCCTGACCAGATTGTGTCCCGCTGGCACCATGTCCTCCGGTCCTGCCCTGATGGCTAGACTCCCCCGACCTCTTGCCCTCGGCCATATGAAAACGGTGGTCCTGGCAGTGTAACAATGCAGCGTTAACCACATCAGAATAGGTGGCCAACGATAGGTTCCCCAGCAGATGCTGACGGATCCTCCAAGTCAACCCGTCGGTGAACTTCTCAATCTTCTTCTTCTCTGTTGGTATCTCATCTGGAACGATGTTCAACAGATTCATGAACTCGGCCTCATACTCGGCCACAGTCTTGCCCTCCTGCTTCAAACTCATCAATCTCCTCCTCATTTCCGTATGAACAGCTGACGGAAAGTACTTGCGGTCGAACCGCACCCAGAACTCCTGAATCGTGAGAGTATCCCTCTCCTCCATGGTGGTAATAGACTCCCACCACTGTAGTGCAGATCAAACTAGCTTGAAAGTAGCTAGCACCTGCTTCTGAACATCCGTGCACTCATACATCCGTAAGTGCCTCTGCATATCCTTCCTCCATTGGCTCGAGACTACCACATCTGAGTTACCTGCAAACTCTGGCGGATGCGCTTTCTGAAAATCGTCACGTACACGTTCCCAAGCAGACGGGAATGCATTAGCCTGTACTGGCGCGGCAACCGGCGCCTGAGGTGGTGCCTGCTGAACAACGGCAATGGCGGCGTTCACCGCTTGGGCTACTATAGCTGCAACCTCAGCGGCGTTCATCATGCCCTGAACTGGAGCGGGCTGGAGTTCGGGCGTTGCATCCCTGGGAACTCGTCGTGCATGTCGTGGAGGCATCTGAAATAAGAACAAAGTTTATAAGTTCGCTATTTATAAACTTAAGATATCTGAAGAACGAAGCATACACAAAAAGAGTACAACAGTCCTAAAATATAGGGCTCTATATCAAAGAAACGTAGCGAAAACATAATAAGCCGTCAGATCCTAAAGGACACTAGAACCTGATGCTCTGATACCACCTGTGACACCCCGACTAATTAAATACCGGGTAGCTACTCCTTTATTAAATTAATTCAAAATGCCAAGTTGGTCCAGTTAATAGCATCACTGTCGAAAACATTTTAATGATTACTAACCACCTAGTATTTAAAAAGTAAGTTGCCAAATTTTAATTAAAGTCTGATTAACATGCAACAAGTGTAATAAAGAATAATAACACCATTCACCATAATGAAGTAAATAGAAAGACCATCACATAGCGTAAATAAAGTCTGGAGGAAAACTCCTCACTACAAACCCACAACTGAAACAACTAAACTGAATTCTGAAATAATACATGCCAAAGTCTTAAACAAAACTGAAATGTAAAAGATGTCTCTAAATAGAAATGGGCAACATGCCCTACAACTGATAGATAGTGACTCTGGAATCCAAAAGATAGAAGCGTCTACAAGCAAATCCCTGTAGCTTCCACAAACAGCTACAGTTCGTCACCTGAATGAGTATCCTATGCTTGGTGTCCTTGTGGCTGGGCACCTAAAATGGTTTTACAAGAAAAGATTTGAAAAGCAAACGGGTCAGAGCCCGAATGTGGAGTTATATTTTAAAAACCTGCAAGTGCTTTAAAAACATTTAAAACATTAAATGCAAAGTACATGTTAGGACGTGCACTCACATGATATTCTCACCTCTCGTCTAACTGTGCACTCCTAACGTAAGTACTCATCTATAACGACGCAAACCACTAGCTAAGTGACATCATCTCTAGCTAGACTATCATAGGTCCTACCCATATTACTCGGTTCTATAAACATTATAACGCTCGTAATTAAGTAGGGGTTTATCGTAAACTCAGATGCTCAATATGCAATATATATCACTATCCGTTAACTCGTTATATTCTCGAAACAATACCGTAATTATATTCATAACATTAACATGAAGGTTCTTATTATTTAAGTGTATATTATTCACATCATAAATATACAATACAAGCACCCCGAGAACTAAGCTGTGGTGCACACATACTCTGCTATCCATCCCGGTACATCACGTACATAAGGATCACATATTCCGAATCTCTCAGGAATAGTCCAGATAACACAAATCACAAATAGTGGAGGCGAACACAGTCACATCACATGGGTCACGTACATACCTACGCTCCCACGATCAGCGGACTTATTAACATCCCAATAAGTCTTTCTCTGACCTATGTTCATCGAGATAACCAGTCTAAATCCGAGCAACACAAGGATTAGAGGGCCCTAAGCGAACGCAAACCTCCCGTGATAGCAAGTATGGTAGGTATGTCATACACTCAATTCATATACTAATACTAAGTTAACACACGTCTTAGTAATACCGTAGTTTAATCGTAGTACGTATCGCATTCTCGTACTAACTATAATTATCACAATTTATACTATTCCGGTTTGTAATCATACGCGCCATAATTTTCTCACGTCGTAGTAGACACTCACGTCTCAACCCAAACCATCCATTTAATATAACTCTTGTATATAATTTACTCCTCATAATAACCCAAAAGTCCCAAATCCATCAATACATCATCAAGGAATGTTAACTATACCCTCGAACAAGTTTACGGGACTCCAAAAATCAGAACAGTCCAAAAAGGACCAAACTGTCAACTCGTTAGAAGTCTCGTTCGAATGAGATTGGACTGTCAGCTCGTTATAAGTCTCGTTCGAACGAGACTGTTCGAACGAGATTCCAGTTCATTCGAACGAACTGTACCTTCTAACGATATCTCGTTCGAACGAGATATCGAACGAAACTACCCCTCGTTAGAAGAGACTGGTCAACTCGTTAGAAGCCCGTTCGAACGAGCTCGTTCGAATGACCTGGGTAGGGGCTTCTAACGACCTGCCAGTTTAGTCCCAGATTTTCCAAAAATCGTTTTTCATCCATTTTATCACCTCTAATCTCTTCCAAAGTTCATCCCAACAACGTTTTATGGTCTCTAATTCATCCTAAACATATTCAAGTCATCTCCTAACATGTTTTCAAGGATTAAATCTCTCTAACATCAATCAAAATATAAATCTCTACACTTTTTCCCCAATTATTTCAAGAACATGAACCCTAACTTTTTGAATCAATAATTAACCCAATACAAATCCGTTTTAATCTCTTCAAATCACAAATATCATGAGAATAATTATCTACCTATCATTCTACATGCAGTTCTCCTTAAGATTTTCAAGTTCTATGTTCTAAACTACATGGGTTTTCATTATCTTTCAAGAACAATTGATATTCTTCAATTTCTAACATGGAAAAGACATTCTCTGAAATTAAATGGAATAAAGTCACTTGCCTCGGTTCGATTTCTGATTTTGGTGTAGGTTTGATGAAGTTTTTCTGCAGAATTTCCTCTCTCCAAGCTCCTTCTCCAATGGTGGCTTAGGGTGGCTAGGGTTTTCTTTGGGAGAGTTGTAAACCTAATGATAGCCTCCGTAGCTTAATGGGTTAATATGGGTTGGTTAGTGGGTTTAGTGGGTTAAATCCACATCAGATTAAAACTCCCAATTTTCGTCACTTTTAATTCCTCAAAATGTAAAATTACCAAAATACCCTTTATGATGCCGGTATGGCCTAAAAATACCCCGAGACCCAAACTACACCCCCGGCTAGTGTTTTCTGACTATCTCGACCCTTCCGGACGCGTTGGCGCACTCAAACGACCATACGGATAATAGAAATAAAAATCACTTTTATAATTAAAATAATATACCATGACGCGGCGGTCACACGCGTCTCAACAAAATTCCCAAATTGCCGTATATAAATCTCACGACAAATTTCATAATTCCAAATTCATATATAATCATATATATGTACATATAATCAAATACCAACTCGCATCTCGCTAGTATTTTAATCCGGATTAATTTCCAATTAATACGCATTTAATTAATTAATCCCCAAAAATAAATATAGCCAAAAGTACGGGGTATTACATAATCCTAGAATAAGGCTCTACATAAAAGAACGCTAAGTTGAAACGTAATAAGCCATACAAATCCTAAAAGACTCTAGAACCTCATGATCTGATACCACATGTGACACCACGCCCAATTAAATATCGGGTGATCAGTCCTTTATAAAATTTATAATAGAATGTTCGGTTGGTTCATTCTTAGCATCACTGTCGAAAACTTAAATCCAATTAATTACCTAACATTTAATTAAGCTATAGTGTTAAAAAAATTTCCAATTAAACTTGAATCCAATTAATTCAATAAATTTTTGAACATGTAATTATAAACCATACACAAGAATTGAATGCTGACTGAATCAATTACTGAATAATTAAGACTGGATAAAATCTTCCAGTTCAAAGCCACAAACCAAACCATAATAAATACTCAATCCAAATGAAAAGAACTACAAAGTAAACTGAGTACAACTACGCTAAAGAGAATGGGCGACACATGCCCGAACTGAGATATCTTAACTAGGAACTGAATGAAATGAGAGAAGCGTCTAATCTCGGATGACCCGCAACTTCCACAACAGCTGCAACTCGATAAACCATCCAAGTATCTAGAACTGGTGTCCCTGTGGCTGGGCACCTATACTAATACATATATATATATATATATATATATATAGAAAAAGAGAGAAGAAATGCAAGAGACGGGTCAGAGCCCGATGTTTTAAAAAGATTTATTAGCAAGTATTTAAAATCGCATTAAAGCAAGTATCATATGCATGTTAGTTCGAACTCTCACATGAGATTTTCACCTCTCGACTAGTGTGCACGCCTAACGTACATCTAATCCAACCTATCCATATGACACACTCTTAACTAGGAAAAGGCTTATCCTACTAGTTACCCCTCGTAGTAGTATCCCGTATTTGATCTCGACATTTATCATTTTAAATAAGTGTTATCACACTAAAGTTAAGTATTTACTATTTATGTTATTGAAGATTTCACTATCTTAATAGTCTGCAATTATCTCATTGTAGATATACCATAAGCATACATATATATATCCTTCACTATAATATATATGTGTGTGTGTGTGTGTGTATTAACATAATCTTAATAGCCTACAAATATCACCTTGTAAGTATAACACACGTATACATATATATCCACCACTATTATATATATATATATATATATATATATATATATATATATATACTAACACAACACCCCAAGGATACACCTGTAGTGCATTGCATACTCTGCTATCATGTCCCGGTACATCTCGTACTCAAATAAGGACTATCGGTTCGAAAATCTCCCACGAACCATATAAACAAATCACACATATTGGCGGCGAACATAGTTCACATACCTATGGGTCACGCACATACCTATGCTCCCATAGTCAGCTAACTTATCAACTCATAAATAAGTTTTCACAGTCCTATGTTCTGAGATACAAGTCAAATATCCCCCCGAAGGTCACTCAGGATAAGACCGTCTCTACACAACCCCCCGCGATAGCAAACAGCTAGGTATGCCATACACATAATGTCAAATATAGGTATACACATAACCCATCAATGAAATGGTATACACACATCCAAATGTTATATTTCATACGTAGTAATACTATCAACGTATTTTTAAATTACGATATTCCCTCTCTCGTAATATATATATATATATATATATATATATATATAAGGATAATATTCCACCCGGAAATCCTTAATACAAAGTCATAAGAAGTCCCACAAGTAACCACTAATTTTTATTCTTATAAGTTCCATATCTTCATAACTAATATCGTAAGTATTTATCACGTAATACTTTCAACGTATTTACAATTACGATTATCTCTCTCTCGTAATCTTCAAGGTAAACTCACCGTCCCAAATATTTAAATCATTACACCTAAACAACTCCCAATAATTCTGCACTATTTTGGGTTCATCGAACACTAATTTTTTTCTCACTCAAATTGACTATTTCCCAAATAGGGGCGAAATAGGAAAATCCCTAAAAATTAGAAATCTCGCTCGAACCAGAAAGCCAAGTTGTTTGAATGACTTACACATGTCGCTCGAACCAGTCTTCGCGCGACTTCGTGCGACATCTCTATGTCGCTCGATATACTTCTCGCGAGATACCAATCTCGTTTGAACGACCTACTTCGCGCGACATCGCGCGAGATGGTGATGTTTCATCTTCAACCTTTGACAGCTTCGTTTTTCATCACTTTTACTCCTAAAAAACTCTAAAGATCAAGTCCTAACTTCCAACAATCAATACCAAACATTATTCTGACATATATATGTGATTTCCCATAACCTAACATCATCAAATCATCACCAATCATCCATATAATTCAAAATCCCCAATTTATTATCAAGAACCCTAGTTCTTACATTGATATGCGTGACTTCTAAATTAAACCCAGATTTATTCATAGAAATCATCATAAATTCGTAGGCATCATCCTATCTACATATGGGATTCAAATTCTTATCAAATCAGCCCTAGTTTATAATATAGTTCTCCAATTTCACCCAAATTAACTTTCATAACAAAGGTTTATTAACCTAGACTAACATGAACACAATTATTGCTAAAGAAAGTAAACAATAAAAACTTGACTCGATTTTGAAGGTCTGATCCTTTGGTGTTGTTGGTCTGGATGCGTTCCTCACGTTCCGATCTACACGGTGGTGGTGGTGGTGGTGGTTGTGCAAGGTGGTGTAAATTGCCTCTCCTCCTTTGGAATTTGCTCTCCCTCACCCACTGTGGATCTCTCTTGATTTTGGTGTAACCTAACCCTAATTGTCCTCAATTAGCTGATATAATATTTCTCAAATTTTCTTCCATTTAATTCCTTCAAAAATCCAAATTGCAAAACTACCCCTACCGGGTGCCGGCTTGGCGTAAAAATATCCCGGAGTCCAAATAGAATACCCGGGGAGAGTTTTCTGACTATCTCGACCCCTCCGGACTTAACGGCGCACTCGAAATGATCATACGAGTTACTTAAAATAATTTACCTCTTTGTTTCACTTATTTAGTCCTGACACGACTCACACACGTGTTCCGACTTAATATACCAAACTATCATATTTCTCTCTCATGGCAAGTTATATAAAATCGTCATTCCATATTACTTATTCTCATAGTAATATTACTAATTACTAACTTCTCGTCACGCTATTAAATATTCAATTTTAATCCGGATTAATAATTAATTCTCACGTTTTAATTTAATTAATCCAACAATAATTATCAATCACATAATTATTTAAATCTTAAAAAATACGGGGTTGCACAGATAGCTCATTAGATTTCATATGCAATGAGCTGTGTATTAGGTTTACTAATTTGAGAAGTGGGAGTTTTTCATTGAGATATTCATTTGATGATGAATGTCGGTTCATGTTGGTTTGTGACAACGATGTTTGTTGTATGTTGCGGTCCCAATTGATCGTGAAAGCTGATTTCATTTGGATATATGTCATTACTTCATTAGCATTGCCAAGTAATACATGTCGTGAACGGGTTGAATGTTCTAATTGAATTTTTAAAGGGGTTGACTCCAGTAATATAAGTTCTGAGAGGCTTGACAGTGGTGATACAAATACACAGAGGTTAGAGTCTTTATCATCAGGCACTGCAAATAATTTTAATAGTTGCATTGAAAATGACTTTTATCTTGGAGGTGTGGAGCCAAGTAAGTCAAAAATCTATCTTTTGAATGATTGGAAGACATGTATAAGTCATGAGCAGCAGTGTTTTGAAGGAGGTGTAGTGGAATTTCAAGAAAAAATGCGAAAGTATGCCGTTGAGGTTGGGTTCAGGTATGTGTATTTGAAGAATGATAAAACTCGAGTGACGGTTGAATGCTTTAAAAAGACTAATGAGAATTGCATGTGGATAATGCATTCTTCATTATCTACAATAAATGGATACTTTTACATACGAAGTTTGAATAATGAGCATACATGTAGAGGCGTCTTTCGTAGTCCGTCAGCTAAAATGATATCCTCCAAGTTGGTTTCAACATTGATAGCTGATGATCTTAGAGATAACCCGCTATTGAAACCAATTGATATAGTTAGAGATATGAAGAAGAATTATGGTCTTGATATAGCTTATCAACATGCATAGCGTGCAAGAGAGATGGTTGATGTTGATATACATGGTGATGAAAAGGTTTCTTATGCATTAATGAATAATTTTCGTGACCTTCTATTACAGTATAATTCTGGGTCGCATTGCATCCTTGACGTGGAACATGAGAGTAAAAAATTCAAGAGAATATTTATAATTTTTAGAGGATGTATTTATGGATTTCAATACTGCAGACCTGTTTTATTTCTTGATTGTGCCTTTTTGAAGAGCCGTTACCGTGGAACAATATTGTCAAAAACTGCAAGGAATGGGAACAATGGTAAATTAATTCTAAATATTTTTTTTTGTGTATTGCATTGGCATTTTGTTTGTTCCATTACAGATCATCAAAATACGAGCATAAAAATATAAAGTACCTTTGAATGTCTTTGTTTTATTTCACGTGTACTTTTCATTTTTCTGCGTGTATTTTGATGATATGTCTTATTATGTGTAATACTAACTAAAGTACACGCATAGTACATGCCAAGTACACGTGAATGTTTTTGTTAATTTTACGTGTACTTTTCATTTTTATGCATGTACTTTGATGATGATGTTATGTTGAATACAAACTAAAGTACACGCATAGTACATGTCAAGTACACGTGAATGTTTCTGTTAATTTGACGTGTACTTTTATTTTTTATGCGTGTACTTTGATGATGCTGTTATGTTGAATTCAAACTAAGGTACACGCATAGTACATGTCAAGTATACGGGAATGTTTCTGTTAATTTCATGTGTACTTTTCATTTTTATGCGTGTACTTTGTTGATATGTGTTGTGATTTAGAAATAATAAAGCCAAATACACGTTAAAAATGTAAAGTACCTTTGAATTTCTTTGTTTAGTTCACCTTTACTTTACATTTTTATGCATGTATGTTGATGTTAGTGTTGTTATTCGAAACTAATTCAAAGTACGAGCAAAAGATTGGAAAGTAAATGTGCATGTCTTTTTATCTTTATCACGTGTACTGTACATTTTTATGTTTTGTCTTGTTATTTACAAACAATTTAAATTAAACACATAATATAGTTCCCATGTGTTTTAAGGTCTGAGCCAGCAACATCAATTTATGATGTGTTCTACATGGATATTTATTTATTTTAATTTTGATATATTTTTATATTTCAGGCCTTTTTCCTGTTACATATGCTGTTGTTGATTCTGAAACCGAAGATAACTGGATGTGGTTTCTTGTCGATTTGCATAGTGCAGTAGTTGAGCAATATCAAAACATAACATTTATATCAGATCGAAACAATGGATTACTTGAAGCTGTTTCGAGGGTCTTCCCGTTGTCTGCACATTCCTACTGTATACATCATTTACAAGGGAATATAAAAAAGAAAATTCGTGGGAATTGTGGTGGATTTCGAAAGAAAATTGTTAAAGATTTTTTGTCACACCCCGCAAAATCCGACAGACGGGGTGGCCAGCCACCGCCGCCGAATTATGTCAGGCGTGAACTAAATAAATACCATTCTTACCATGAGACAAATATCAGACATAAATAAATCAGTCCATAAGATAAATAATTGAATCAATCTCAAAATGATCATAAACAACTAAGCGATAAAAGTCCATCACATGCTAACTCCGAATAAATCCAAACTCCAATAATGATTAAATAAAATCTGAATAAACATACCAACTGTAAATGCTCCAACTGAAAATTCTTAAACAACTTTGGAACCTAATGGCCCAATAAATCTCTCAACCGAGTCTCATAATGAAATGCGAATGAAAAGAAAGCCTAAACTTAAAATAACACAGTAAAGTAATTCAGCTCCAAAGTTTAGTCTCCAAAAATCTTATGCAGCGACTCCAAATACTAATCTTGAAAAATGTTAGTCAACGCATGGATCAGAGCCAAAGCCCCGAGTAAGAATACACACTAGTCCCCTCAAATAGGATCCTTGAATCCAGATAGTAGCATTATACGTAATAAATATCACAATAGAATATTTTAAATTAAATGGAATAATTAAACGCGATGAATATAAATCACCAACTACCCGCAGAAATCCCCATTTATAAAGGCACACCAATATGATTTTAAATTCTCAAGTCCCGCGATGTTAATTTAATTAAATTAAACAACTTTTCTTATATCCTCAAATTTATTATGGCGGTCCTCCCGCCTCGGGTGATTTCTCCTCCAAAATACACATCCCCTCGTCAAAACGTCAGCTGGCCCAGTTAAACTGTCGGCCCTCGCTGATTGACGAGGTTCCACACACGATACGACATAAAATGCCGGCTAACTGTCAGTCCTTGCTGATTATGTCGCCAATATATTTTAATACCCGTCTTATTATCTTAGGTATTAATTCTCAATTTTCTCAATTCACAATTTCAATTTAGCCCACCCTTTTTATCGATGTGAGATCCTCAAAATACCCCTTAGTCCCATACCTAAGGGTCCCCAAGTTATCAATTCATCCTACCCTATGTATAGGAGGATTTTCTAACACAAATTTCAACCTAGTCTCATACCTAGGCTAGCGTAAGGACGATAAAGTAATAAAAATCAGCCCACCCCTGACATGATAAAATCGTGATAATTTACCCTCACTAGTTCCATACCTAGAAGGCGTAAATCATAAAAAGTCCTACCTACTAGTCCCATACCTAGAAGGCATCCTAAAATATAGGGAGATCAATAATACCCAACAATTCGTCGTCACAATGATATTTAATAATACCAACAAGTCACACAAATATGTATAGTAAATCAGTGCACCAAACTACGCATGATAGTCCAATCCATTAAATCTTAATTTAATTATCACCTCGTCATAAACACCCAATTAATCTTGTTTAATTATTTTGAATTAAATATACCGCTATTTCATCATTTAAAACATCATAATTCTAATTTCATTATGTTAACACAAAATACATGAGTTATACGCCCTCAAATTCATTTATTTTAAAATTAGGATTTTTCTACAAGCACCCTACACCAATAAAATTCAAATCACTCATGAATCTTACGTACCCAAAGGGTTATGAATATTATTCAGATTAAAATATTTTATAAAAACAGCCTCATAGTTAGTGTTCCCTTTTTCTAATTAAATTACTAATTGTTTTTAAGAAAACGTGTATTTAAGTGTTTAGGGGACACTTAAAACGCATAATACTAAAGGAAAAGAATAGAGTATTCATTCTTGTGAAGATCGTATTAAAAATCTGATTAGAAATCTGGATGCCTCTCGAAAAATTAGCGAAGAAGTGTTCTTGAACAAACTTGATTAAACCCCAATTAAGCTTCCCAAAACTTGTGACAAAAACTTGATTATGTTGGAGGTTGATGATTATGGTTGAGAGGAAAAATATTTGGAAGTGTTCCCTGGTGAAAAACTTGAGAAAAAGTGATTATGAGAAGTCCACCTGCGGATTATTAAGGTTATATAGTGATTAGGAGTCCTAATCCTAAATAAACTCTAATAAAAACAACTTGGAGCGCACGATTTTTGCTGGGGTCGATCGATCGATCGCCCAGAAAATCTGACAGTTTAGCCTAAAAATTACAAGGGACAAATATTTAAAAATTCATATAAAATCCGTTTTTAACTCCAATTTTAATTCCGCTTAAAGTTTTATTCTTCTAAAATCATAACCAACATAATTAACCAATAAAAATTATTAAATCCAAAAATTTATTTTTCTCGAATATTCTAATTAATTAATTAAATTAAATAATAAAAACACGGGGTGTTACATTTTTATCTTGTGCATATGTTGTCTTAGTAGATGAATTTCACAAGAATATTGAAGCATTGAAGAAGGAAGAAGGAGATGCTATTGCTGATTTCATTGATAGTTTGCCTCCCGAGAATTGATCCTGTGCATATTTCCCTGGTAAACGGTATGGTGACATGGCATCTAGTGTTGCTGAGTCATTCAATTCATGGATATTGGAGGAAAGGCATTTACCAGTAATGAATATGCTTGATAAATTGAGAGTGAAGATTATGAATTTCAATGCAAACAAACTTGTTGAGTCTGACACTTGGACAAATGAGCTATGTCCTTTTTTCAAAAGTTACTGAATAAAAGTTGACATTGGACTATTAGTCGCTCAAGTAAAAATGTATTTAAAGTTCATTCAGAAGTGTGAGAAACAGTTGACTTAGGAGAAAGGACTTGTTCTTGTAAGAGTTGGCAGATTAGATATTTTCCATGTTCTCATGTTGTTTGTGTCGTACGGAGGAAAGGGACCAATATTTATGATTATAAGTACTATAAGGTATCTTTCTACAGAAAATCATACTCGATACCTATAGTTCATCTTCCTGATTTGATTTCCTTAAATATTCCTATACCTAAAAATCCATTTGTCCTTCCACCAATGACTAAGAGATCGACAGGCAGGCCAAGAAATAAGAGAATAAATTCTTATGGTGAGATCACAGTAAGGGAAGTTACTTGCTCGAGGTGTAGTAAAACGGGTCATTACAGGTCTACTTGTAAGGAACCCATTTGATTACGTTTAAATTTGTTAAATTCATTCATTTTAACCATTTGATTAAATTAATTAATTAATAAACCATTTGTTTCACATAAATGAATATAATTTTAGTTTTTAGTCTCATTTTTTAATTTATTTTTTGTGTAGCTGTACTTTTATGTTTCATAAAATATACGTAATCATTTTTCCTGATGTTCACGTGTACTTTATATTTGTATACACATGTTATGTATAGTACGCACACATTATGATGACCAAAGCCATTTTATCAATGCGTGTGCCTGATGAAATATGCGTGTACTTTATGAAGCACATGCAGAATATATAAAGTACACGCATTTAAAAATGAATTTGGTCAGTTCAATTTGCGTGTACTATATAAAAGCATGCGTGTAATTTATTTATTACATTTAATTTAGATTTACTTGATGAAAGAAGTGTGTACTTTATGATGTACATGCATAATATAAATATAATATATGTGTACTTGATGAAATATGCGTGTACTTTATGAAGTACGCGCATAATATATAAAGTACACGCATTTAAATATAAGTGTACACGCATGTTTTTATAAAGTACACGCATATTGATATGACCAAAATCTAATTCAATATACGTGTACTTTATGTATTCTGCATGTAATTTATAAAGTAGACGTATATAAATGCATGTATTATTTGGAAAATGATTTTGGACATTATTACAATATGCTTGTACTTTATAAAAGACACTTAGGTCACTCATATTCTTAAATTCCTATGTGTATTATGGTCCGCGCCAGCGGCATTATTATACAAGTATTTCAATAAGCGTGTACTTTATAGATCATGCGTGTACTTTATAAAGTACACGTGTAATATATAAAGTACACACATTTATATAATGGTTTGGGATAATACCTTGTGCGTGTCGTTTATAAAAACTTGCGTGCATTATAATATATAATAGATAGAATCGTATTTTGACATATTTTGACAATACAATCATATTTTGACATACCAATTTTTTTACAATAAATGATATTAATGTTTACATTTTTTACAATACACGTGATCATTTTTATAAAGGTTCACGTATACTTTACTATATTTGGTCTATGATATAAGTGAGAATACATGCATGAAAGAAATAATTTTTTTATTAAAACAGAAAAATAAAGTACAATTTTTTCACATAACAAAAGCTAAAAAAACTAAAGAAGGCTTCTATTAGGGAAATTTGTTAAAGACATCTATGGTGTCAGGAAGAGAGTCAATTAAATTCAACCATACTCGAATTTCTTCTCCTATGACAGCTACAAGGCCTTCACGGTGCGGCTTCTTCTCCTTCAGCTTGGCGATTTTCAATGGAACTTCTTATCTATAGAAAGACACGAGGTCTTCATGTGTTTGAGGAGGGTCCTCATCCACATCAAATAAATCTATGGGATTGGGTGAAAGTCCAGAGTAGCGTTCCCTCATATATGTTTGAAACTGCTCAAAGGCAGTTTCATATGATGAAAGATTTTCCTCAATTTGCCTTATTATTTTTTTATTTCTTTCATCTCTCTCAAGAGTATCTCGCAACTTTTCTGCTGGAATAGTCATTATGTAATCTTTACCCTAGATGTAATGGTTAAGAAATGAACAAATATTACTCTTTTATAGGAAAAGTTAAAGCTATTTATTTTTGTGACCAGAAGTAGTTGGGAAGTGAGTAGTTGAACTTAATAAACTGATTTTGGTTATTGTATCCTACTGAATAAATATATAAAGTAGTTTTCAATTAAAAATAAAAAATTATTACATTAAGCATTGCGTGTACATTGTTTATATTGCGTGTACTTTGAAGAATTCATGTGTGTACTTAGTAATTATCACTTGTAGTTTTGGTTAAAATGCGTGTACATTGTTTCATAACACTCAGGTGCATTGTTTGTCTATACCTTACGTGGATTGTGGTCCGCGGCAGCGAAAATAACCCATTTTGGTGTAATAAATATTGTAAACAATAACCAATATAATACAAAACAAATTACAAATATGGTGTGTATTTGAATCAATTTATAGAAGTTTTTTCTCCTTTCGATGGAAGAAATATTTTGATAGAAGAATTTCCCTTAGTACATATGCTCTGTGTTTTATCATGTCAGGGTCTTGCAATAATTTTTGCATTTCCTTGTTTCTACTAATTTGTTCAATGGAGTAGATGCAGAACACCCCACAGTCAACCCTGAAATTAAAATAAAACAAATATACAAATTAGTATGATGTGAATGAAATTTTTTGAAAATATACAAATTAGTAATTTTTAGAAATGAAGTTTTTGCTTACGCATTATATTGCTTAGGGCATTTATGATCTCTTATTAGGTCAAATTTTGGATCACTGTCCTTTTTTCTTGCTCTTTCAATGGATCGTCATCCAATGCAAACTCATTTGATGTACCTTCATCAAACTTTCTCTGAGTTTTGAAACCATGATTTTTCATTGTTTCTGCTTCAGTCTTCAATAGGTACAGTATTTTTTGGAAGACAGAAAACTGTTAAGAAGATAAATATTTAGTGTATACAAATAAAAGAGTATATGAAGATTAAAGAGTGAAAAGTACACGCATAATATTAAAGTACACCTATATTTTATTTGTCCATTTAACGTGTATTTTAAAATATGATGCATGTACTTTGCCTAAAGAGTGAAAAGTACACGCATAATATTAAAGTACACGTAATTTGTATTGGTTCATTTCACGTGTATTTTAAAATATGATGCGTGTACTTTAATAATCTCGGTGATTATGTGCAACTAATGCAAAGTACACGCACTATATGATAAAGTACACGTGTATAATATAAGTATAGGTAACATTACTAATTAAGTTTAGGCACTAACCATTTTTTTCGCATCATCGAAGTATATTGTGTGATATACCCATATATACCCTCGGCCAGACCGAAGGCGTCCTCCACCTGGACGAGGCCAAGATGATCTCTCAACTAATATTAGACGATCCTTCAAGGGTCCGACCCGTCATCAGGCCCAGATGACCCTTCAAGGGGCCGACCCCTCATCAGGCCCAGACGTCCATTCAAGGGGCCGACCCCTCATCAGGCCAGACGACCCTTCAAGGGGAAGACCCTATGAGGGTACGGCAGTACGAGGCCTAAACTAGGCCAGGTTCGCTTCCAGTAGGAATTTTTCCCTCGGCCTCACATCGCAGGTCGAGGGTGACGTCATCACAGCGCGTGATTTAGGAGACGTGTGAAACAGTGCGCGTGGGACTCATATGGCACGTGGAAGACTGTTATAACAATATCACCCCCTCACGTGAGGGAATATTATGTCATCATTAATCACATGTGGCACCTTCAGGTGTCAGCAGGGGATTGGTTAAATCATAACTCACACGCACCATGCATGCTTGGGGGGTACACTATACCCCCCAAGACCTATATATACTTGTCACCTACAACCCTGCGAAAGGATCGATAATTGTAACCCTAGCTAAAACTCTACTTAAACACACTGTAGAGAGAGAGAGTGTGAGCTTATGTGCATTGTATCCAAGGCCATTAGTGCCCATACTTAGTGGATCACACACACAGTGGATGTAGGCCACATTGGTTGAACCACTATACATCATTGTCTTATTCCTATTATACTCATCCCCTTTTATATATTTACACTCATATATATCTCTATGGCTGCCATTGTTATTACTGTTTGAGCTCATCATCACTTATCTGGTGGTGCTGAATCTTAGCATCATCATTGTGTCTGTTTCCTTGTCGTCCGGTCGAAAGGAATCCATGTGGACGACTTTCTTTTCATTTTTGTATATCGCAAGTAATATGAAATGTCCTATGGTATGTCTTAGTACAATGAACAAATTATTACAAGTGCCTAAGTATTCAAATAAATCTCTGTATTAACTCTCCTTTCTTATTGACTTTATTTTTGCTACAAGTATCTATTTGAATAAAAATTATAGACATTGGGTTAATAAAAAAAACTGATTTTTTTTCACAAAGCTTTTGGTTTAATTGTACTTACCCAACAATAATCAGAAAAAGTGTGTGACTGGGAGAGCCCTTCCTTTGCCAATTTAAACCTCAATATATCACTAAAGGTAAGTATTATCTGTTTCACACAATATAAAATGGTGAGGAAATAATAATGTTGAAATTTAATGAATGTCTAATATTTGGACCACATACTTGGCTTGAAATTTCTTGATTCTTGAGGACTTCAATAAAATCTTTCCATGGGACATACGAAACCAGCCCTTTGAAAATAAATTCCTTGCATTTTATATAAGCAATAAGAATTGTATAATAATAATAAACTTATTCTTTTGCACAAAAAAAATATAAATTAGCGAAGTGATAAATCATAAAACAATACACTTTACCCTGGCTCAGCCTCTTGAAAAAACTCTTCAATTTTTTTCTTCGCAGCTTCATCGAGATATTTGTATGCTGTGACTGCTTCAAGCTTGAAGTGAGTTTCTTTCATTTGTTGAGCTATTGTTAGAGGGCCTTTTCTCAGCTTTGTTTCTTTTTATTTTTTAATTGGTTCATGCTTCTCGATTTCTCTGTTATCTTTTGTTTTCTTCTTTCCTCTAGTAACAAGCCCTTTTATTTTGGGTATTTCGGGGGTGCCCTGAACTGTCTTTAAGGCTAGTTCAATCTTCAAGCTCGAAATTTCGTCCATGAGTTGTTTATTAGTGTTTTCCTGATATATTTAAACAAGGAATGTTGGATTGTAAGCATTTTTGAAATAATGATTTAAGTTATCTTGCGTGTATTTTGATAAAATTTGTGTTTTTCATTCAAATTTGTGTGTATATTATAAAATATGTGTACTTCTAAACTTTATAAAATACAAGTGTACTTTCATCATAATTTGCGTTTACTTTAGAAAGTACACGCGTGTACTTTATATCTATTGGACTTTATAGATACCTGATCAGTTTTTTTCACTACTAATTCATCAAGCATCTTATTCAACTCCGAAATTTCGTCATTAAGGATTTTATTATTGCTTTCCTGTTATATAAAAAGAATGTTAGATTATAAGCAATACTTGAATAAAACTGCATTATTTCTAATCAAATAATGCGTGTACTCTGCATTATTTCTAATATAAAATAAAACTGCATTAAAAATACTATTAAATAAAACTGCGTGTACTTTAGGAAAATTGCGTGTACTTTAGAAAAACTGCGTGTACTCTGTATTATTTATGATCAAAAGTACCTGTTGAGTTCTTTTCAATTCCGACTCCTCAAGATTCGGCCTTAATGTCATCTTTTCTATGTTAGCATCTCTCCATTTTTGCAATGTATCATCATACTCTTTTTTAGATCTTCATTAGTCACAGACATATATCCATTTTTTTGTTCCAAAAGTCGTGATGATTCATCCGATTCTTTAATTCTATCTGAGTCGCTCATTCTGACTTGATCAAGCTTTTCTTTTAAAGAATTGTTTAACTCAACTAGTTGGGCATTTTCCACATCTAACTTATTTAGTAAATCTTTTTCCTTCAAAAGGTTGGAATTCTCCACCTTTAACTTTTGTATTTCCTCTTGGGCTTACAAAAGTGAATCACGATCTACCTGCAACTGTATATTCAAAATGACACTCTCCACCTCCAAAGAGGTCACCTTCTCTCGTGCACCATTAAGGTCTTCAACTGTTTTAGATAGTTGGTTATTTTTTTCCAATAATTCCCTTTTCAAAACAATAATTTATTCCTCCAAATTAATCATTGGTTGATCATTTACCTTCTTTTTCTTTGGAGTCACAATGTTTTTAAGGGGAATATTCCAACCATATAAAAATTGATTGTCATTAATATCTTCAGCAATTTTTCCTGATGATGAATCAGCACTTATAGGATATTCTGTAAAAATGTTCAAAGAGTAACTTGGCCCTTCAAACTGAGATTCCTTTTGTACAGAACTGTCCTTACAAGCTAGTTTATTTGTAGCTTGCTTCAAAGTTACTGTTGCAATTTCATTCTTCACAAACCATTATCTCAAAGAAGATAATTTTCACCTCAGGAATTTTGGCGTCTTATCTTTAAATTCTTCAACAGGAGAAATAATTTCAAATTTCTCACATGCCCAATACCGTGATCATACAAAAAACAAAATGATATTAATAATTGTATTACCTAGGTATTCATAATGGAAAGTACAAGTGATTTGTTCAAAATACACGCAAAATTAAACGTGTACTTTGTAAATTTTACAAGTATATTTTGAAAGTACACGTGATTTTAACAAAGTAAACGTGTACTTTGTCAATATAATTTCACGTGTACTTTGTAAAGTACACTTATAATATTAACGAAAAATATAACAAGTTTATTTTAAAAGTATACTGGTTAAATTTACAAAACACAGGACATGTGTACTTTGTAAAAGTACAAGTGATATAAGACATGTATTTTCAAAATACACGTGTTATATCACGTTTATTTTGAAAGTACACGTGATTTTTACAAAGTACACGTGAGTGTTGGTATGTAAATTTTGAAATATCAGGATATTTTTTTGCTCACCAGTAGGGAAATGACACATCCAGTAACTGTGTTAGGTTTTGAACTTGTTGATTTGTCAAGTGAATGTATGAAAAACTCATGCACAGCAGATGCCCAATCATACATATTCATTTCCTCAATATTGTCGATGTATTTCAATCAAAATTCTGCAAGGGTGAAGTTTGAGTTGGAGAAAAGTAAAGTGTTCAAGAAGTGGAGACACACAATTTTTACAAAATCGACAATACCTTCATTTGTCTCCAGTTCGATTGATTTCTTCAAACCATTCAATATTTCTGACTTTCCTATTCTTTTTGTGAAGTATCGTGCATGTAATCCAAGTTTTTGAGCAGTATTATGTCCCTTTTTCAGTTCTATTGATTTTAAACCCTCAACCAGTGGTATGATAAAAATTTCACTTATATCTATTGGCATTATATCAATCCTACTCTTCATATGGAAACTTTTGATTTTCGTATTGTACAGCTGGATAATTGATAAAATATTTTTATCCATATTCTTGTGGTCCACTTCTACTACTTTCTCACTGTAGTAGGCATTGAAAAGCTCCCAAAATGGAGTCTTCTTAAGAAGTTCAATTTGCTTATTGTTTATTTTCTCTTTAATCTGATGCAAAGCATGAAGAAAGCTAACAATATTTGATCGATATTGGTCATTCTTCTTTGCAGGATGTTTAGATTTCAATGCCACACTAGAACTAGAACTGGAACTGGATGAAGAACTATCATCAGAACTGCTCTTTTTTTGTTTCTTTCCTCTTCTTGCCTTCATCTTCATCCCCATTCTATTGATCTATAAACAAAATTTAAATTAATACCCTATAATGATATGTACAAAAAATAAAATACATGCGAATTGGAATAAAACATAGATTAAAACAATAAAATACAAGCATATTTAACAAAAGTACATGCAATATTCTCACAAATAATTCATACAATTCTCAACAAAATACATGCTAAATAGGGTAATATATATCGTCCGTTTCAAGGTAAAACCTAACAGAGGTTGTTCGACAAGTTAAAAACCAAGATTCTCTATTCCTAGCATATTCAGTAAAGAAGTGATACAATAGTTGCATGCTAAAAGCTCCAACATTATCAAATCCCCTTAAGAAATACTGCTCAATTCGTTTAGCTAAATCATTCGCTTTCGATTCAGTTACTTAAAGCTGTTGCACATCAAAAGTGAAGTAAATGTCTTTATAGTAGTAGTAGAAACCAAGTAACCTTTTAGCTCTATCATTGATGTGAAGGAGAAAATTAATTTCGTCATCATTAGTACTATAGACTGTCAATGTGAAAGGTTTTGTATTGTTAAGATCTTCGAAGGGGCAAGCAACAGTTTTGTAGTTGAACATGCTTGGCCATATGATTCCTAAACAATAACACAACAATATAAAATAGTACACTCGTAATACACATTAGTACACGCATATTGGATTGAACAAATTGAATTTCAATGTGCATGTACTTTATGAATTTGCGCGTACTTTCAATAAAGTATACGCAAAAATGAAAAAGTACACGCAATAATACTGCTTATAAACTAATAAAAAATCATTCAAATGCCGCTGGCGCTGACCAAAATAACTCGTACATATTACCACACTAATAATACTTCTTACAAACTAATGGAATATCATTCAAATGCCGCTGGCGCGAACCAAAATAACATAGGATTGATCAAATATGGATTTGAAATATATATTTTATAGAGTACACATATAAAACATAAAAGTACACGCATATTGGATTGAGAAATTCAATTTCAATGTGCGTGTACTCTGTGTATTTTGCGTGTACTTTTTGAAAATACACGTAAAATACACAGAGTACACGCAATTAAACAGGGCTTATACATGTACATATTCCAATCATGTATATATTCATAGTCCTCAATAAATCCTCGATAAATGATGTATACAGGAAGAAAAGTACAATGATGAAATACATATATCTAACATGCAAAAAGTGTGTTTTGCAATTAAAATGAGGGAAACAAATATATTTTTTCATATCATGAAGAAGTCGAATGTGATTTCATCAGTCCTCGTGTCTACAAATTTATACATATGAGAACACAAAATATACAAGGACAAACAGGTGATAAGAGAATGTATACATACTTGTTAGTGGTGTTTGGAAGAATTTGATTGAGAATGTAAAATGCTCGGTAGAACTTCAACGATTAGGGTTTGATCGAAGAGAGTTAGGGTTTTGATTGAAGAGAGTTATCTTTTTGATCGAAGAGAGTTTTTGGCGCTTCGATCAGGAGTATTTATATGTTGTTGAACAAAATTTGATTGAGAATGAGATTTGTTTTGGGGTTTTGATCGAAGAGATGGTACGATTAAGGTTTTGATTCAAGAGAGAATAAAATGTTTTTGGTTCTTCGATTTTTGAAAAGTGCTTGTTTGTTTTAATTTCGGGGTATTTATATGTTGGACCTAATCGTTTAAAATTTGTTGGGCCTGGTTTTTTTGTCCAAAATTGTTAGTCCAAGGACTAGACCATAAAAGCCCCTAAAACTTATTCTAATATTGTATTTGGAACAATTCGGAATAAAAAGACGTGATGAGATATAATAATACAATCATGTGTTCGAAATGCTCGTGGTAGGATTAATGTCTCCTGTTTTTCAAATATACCCTTATATTGCATTTAATAATAAAAAAATAAAAAAATATATTGTTATCACATGTTTTAACTCAATAACATAGTATTTAATTCCACGTGGAATATTAAAAAATAATATTATGAGATTATAATTGTTGATGTAAAAAATTAGATCACTCTAATAATTCAATCACAGATAAATAAATGAGACAAAGAATTTTAAAGTGGTTCAGCCTTATAAGAATGGCCTACGTCCACTATTGCTTTATTGCTAAGTGTTTGGGAATTCTCGATTATAAGTTCTATCAAGAAATTCCACTATGGATTCAGGTCCCCTTTTACAATGAGGATTGTACAATGTATTTATAGCCCTGAGGCTGTAATGTGAAAGGGTAATACATTCAATGCCCTCTTTGCGTGTGCGTCTGAATGATAAGCATTTAATGAATCAGTTGAACTGTTGGTTATCCAGCTATTAATGTTTTGTTCGAGATGCAGCTCGGACCGCCTGAGTTGCTCGGACCGCCTAAGCTTCTCGGTACTCAAGAGTTCCTCGGAGCGTGTGAGTTCCTCGGGGAACTAGTCTTCCTCGTTGTAGTCTTGTTCCTCGGAGCGCGTGGGTTCCTCGGAAGTGTTGGTTGTTGCCACGTAGATAGCCACGTGTCTTCATATGATTGGTCCATGTCAGCAGATTAAATTTGGTATCAACAATAATAATGAGGTGGCATATGTATTTATAATTTGTACACAGTCAACCATTATCAATCACTCACACACATACAAAAATATTGCGCACATAAACCAGCTGCCGAAAATAATGAGATGGTAAAATCGGTTATTTAGTATCTTCTCTTTCAATTCAAAATAATCCATCCGCCGACAAATTATTTGAAGCCATAATTGGGTAACATCAATTTTACCGAAAATAACCGCCGGAAACATACGAAAACAAATAGTTGTACATAACTTTCAACTTGTCTATTAGGTGGGTTAACAACACATGAAAATTAATATTTTTAAGCGGTGGCAAGGTTCTAAAAAACGCGGGGCGTGACCAAGGCATGTAGGGCAAGTCTTAAGCCTTAAAAGCCTAGGCGGGCTTTAGCGTGAAAAGGCGTTTAGGCATTTTTTAATATTTTTAACCATAATAAGGCTATTAAAAATACTAAAATTGTACATACCTTAAAAAATATGTCTGAATATATGCAAATTAAAATACTATTTAATTGTTTTGGACGAGATATTGGTCCAGTTTATAAAAAAGTCTTTAAAAGGCGATATCGTTTTACTAAAGCATTTTTTTTAAAAGTGCGCCTTAAGGCCGTTACCAGTAATAAGTCGTAAAAGGCTTAAGGCGGGACGTCTCTCTCGAGCCTCAAGCCGCCTAGGCGCACCTTTTATAACAGTGAACGGTGGGTTAAAAAAAACATAATTTTTAACTTCTTTAGCAAGTGAGTTAACATAATATTTGCATTAATTTAAATTAAAATAGTAGTTCATGATAAAGCAACGAATATACAAATAGTAGCGTTCTGTTTGTCACTTCAGTTTGTCCATTTCTTTGAGGATGACCTGGTGCTGAGTGGACCTTCAAAATATTTGATTGATGACAATAGGCGACAAACTCCTCGTTATCAAATTGTGTTCCATGGTCTGTGATGAAGGCATGAGGTAGACCATATCGACAAATGATGTTCTTCCAAACAAATTGGTACACCTTCTCGTACGTCATGTCAATGAGTGGCTCAGCTTCTACCCATTTAGTAAAATAATCCACTGCGACGACGAGGTACTTGAACCTTCCTCGGGTCGTTGGCAGTGGCCCAACCAAGTCAATTCCCCACATGACAAATGGCCAAGGGGAAGTTATGGGTGTCAACAATGCTTGTGGAGTTCTTCGGATGGAGGAAAAGCGCTGGCACTTGTCACACTTCTTGGCGTAGGCTATACAATCAGCCCTCATCGTCGGCCAGTAGTATCCCTGTGTCATCACCCTTTGTAAAAGTGTCTGACCTGCTACATGTGCTCCACAGGACCCTTCGTGGATCTCTTCAATTAATTCTTTCACCTCGGAGGGGTGTACACATCTCTGCAAACCTGCCATAATTCCTCGTTTATATAAAACACCATTAGTTAATACATACCGAGCAACTTTAAACTTCAATTTTTTGGCAGCGAGCTTGTCAATTGGCAATTCTCCCTCCTCGATATACGCCATGATGGAATCCATCAAAGATGGTCCTAAATCAAGGGTGATAAAGTTCATCGTCAGATCTTCATCTATGCTCCGACCAGCTAAAACTTCAATTGGGATTGTTCGTCGTAGCTCGGTACGAGTAGTTGATGCTAGTCGAGCTAGGGCGTCTGCTCTCGCATTCTCCATTCTTGGTATTATAACCAGCTGAATAGCGGCAAATTATGACACCAGCTCCTTTGCCTTTGCATGATATCTGATCATTAATTCTCCTCTAACTGCATATACTCCCATCATTTGGTTTACGATCAATTGAGAGTCACTGAAGATCACAACCTGCTGCGCCTCCATAATTTTTGCCAAATTAAGCCCTGCAATCATGGCCTCATATTCATCCTCATTGTTGGAAGCTTTGAGTTGGAAACTCAAGGCGTATTCCATATCGACCTCATCCGGAGTGCTCAAAACTATCCCCGCGCCGCATCCTGCAGTGCAAGATGAGCCATCTACATATAGTCTCCATATAGGTAACTCGTCTTCAAATTTCTGATCAATTAGAGTTCCTCGGTGAAATATTTGTTGCTTTATTTCCTCCTCGGATTCTTCTTTCTCTTCGTCGATCATTTCTTCTTGCCCTTTTACCAACCGGAGTTGGTCTGAGCCCGAATTCAATGACCTTGTAACATCCACTTGCCCTTTTACCAACCGGAGTTGGTCTGAGCTAGTGTTTATTGATCCTGTAACATCCACAGGTTGATCAGCGAGCAACATTTGTTCCTAGAAGCTATCAGGATTGGTGAACTCCGCTATAAAATCTGCTACAGCCTGCCCTTTAAGCGATGATCTGGGTTCATAGACTATATCATATTCACCGAGCTCTATTGCCCAGTACATCAATCTTCCTGATTTTTCTGGCTTATGCAGGGCTTGCCTCAATGGCATATCAGTATATACTACTATGGTATGAGCCTGGAAATATAACCTCATTCTCCTACTCGCCTCAATCAGCGCCAATGCCAATTTCTCCAGCCTTGGATATCCGATCTCTGCTCCTCGGAAGGCCTTACTTGTGTAGTAAATTAGCTTTTGTACTACATTCTCCACTCTGATCAACGCCGAGCTAACTGCATTCTCGGACACTGCAAGGTACAAATATAATTTTTCTCCCATCACCGGCCTGGACAATAGTGGAGGTGCTCCCAAGTACTGCTTCAAGTCTTGAAAAGCCTTCTCGCATTCATCATTCCACTCAAAAGTCTTTCTAAGTGTCTTAAAGAATGGGAGACATCTATCAGTCGCTCATGACACAAATCTGTTGAGTGCTGCTACTCGTCCTGTGAGACTCTGTACTTCCTTCTTCGTCGTTGGAGATCGCAGCCCTAATAGAGCTTTGATCTTTTCAGGATTTGCTTTTACCTCGTTGATTGACAATGTACTCGAGGAACATGCCTTCTCGTACTCCAAATATGCACTTCGTCGGGTTCAGCTTCATTTGATATTTATCTAGTTGATCAAAAGTCTGACTTAAGTCAACTAGATGATCAGCATCTTTCTTGCTTTTCGTCAGCATATCGTCAACATAGACTTCCATATTGTCACTGATTTGTTCAGCAAAGACTTTGTTCATCAGCCGCTGATATGTCGCACCTGCAATTTTCAAACCAAAAGGCATAACATTATAACAATAAGTTCCCCTAGGGGTAATGAAATAAGTACTCTCCCTATCTTCAGGTTTCATTTTGATCTGATTGTAACCAGAATAAGCATCCATGAAGCTTAGCAACTCGTGTCCCTAGGTAGCATCCACCAGTTGATCAATTCAGGGCAATGAAAAGTGATCCTTTGGGCATGCTTTGTTAAGGTCGGTGAAGTCTACACACATCCTCCACTTGTTGTTCTTCTTCTTTACCATCACCACATTAGCTAACCAATCTGGATTTTTAACATCTTCAATGAAACAAGCTTTCTGGAGCTTCTCGACTTCCTCCTGTATAGCTTAATTCTTCTCGGGACTGAATACTCTTCTTCTCTGCTTCACAGGCTTGATCTCCATATTCACATTGAGCTCGTGACATAAGAAGTTTGGGTCTATCCCAGGCATATCTTCATGACTCCACGTAAAAGTTTATCTTCTGCTTCTAAGGAAAGTTATCAATTCCTGTTTTAATGAGGCTTCCAACGATGAACCTATTTGAGTAGTTCGCTCAGGGTGCTCGTCGTCCAGAATGATGTTTTCAGTAGTTTCCACCACTTGACCCTTCACGAGTTGCGACTCATCTCGAGGATCCAATGTTTCAATTTCTGCACCTTTATCCACTTGATAAGTAGTGGTCTTTTTCTTTGATTCTTACAGTTCTTCTTGCTCGACGAATGAATAATAACATTCCCGAGCTACTTTCTGATCACCTTTCACAACTCCTACTCCAAAGTTTGTTGGAAATTTTAGGCATTGATGCACTGTAGATGGCACAACCTCGAACTTCTTCAATCCTACTCTTCCCATGATGATATTGTACGATGATTGGACATTCTTGTCCATCACGAAGAAACGTATTCTTTCTGTCCAACAAGCAGGCCACGTACCAATGAATACATCTAACTTGATCGTCCCAAGTGGAAATACTTTCTAGCCAGCAAAGCTGATGAGGGGTCTGTGGTAAGTCTCCAGTTGAGATAGCTTTAGATTTAAACTATCGAAACACGAGTAGAACATAATGTCTGCCGAGTACCATTTTCGACCAGTACTCTTGAAATCATGACCTCCTTCATTCTCATTTTGATCACCAGCGGGTCATCATGAGGATATAAAACACTTGCAAGGTCATTTTTTGAAAAACCGATGACCAATTTCTCCTTGTTCACCTTTCTCGGGCGATCTTCCTCAGCTAGATTTATTCGCTGAATGTACGAGCAAGCTTGAGCCTCACCGAGGTAAGCTTTCTTTCTGCAGTAAGGTCTCCTCCTCCTGCATCTCCTCCTGTAATAACATTACAATCAAATGACCCAAAGCGTATTGAAAATACCTCTCGTTCTGGCTGCCTTGGTTTCTTGGGAAGATCGGGGTCGTCCTCTAGATCAACTTCATGGTTTCTCTTCTTATTCTCCTCTGCTCGACGAGGAGATCTAGACCTCTCTCTAGCTCGATCGCTGTTTCTTCTTTCGCCTCCCCGATCAACATACTTTGCTAGCTTTTCTCGTCGGATGAGTGTTTCAATATCATTCTGAAGAGCTATGCAATTTTTGGTCATATGGCCATGATCCTTGTGGAACTCGCAATATTTTTCCCTATTCCTCGTGTCAGGGTCTGCCTTCATTTTCTTTGGCTAGTTTAACTCCTCGCTGTTCTTAATTTCGTCCAGGACGTAGTTGATATTTGCCTTTAAAGGTGTGTAATTATCAAGTTTCCTCAAGACCTCCCATGACGACCTATTTTTGGATTGTTTGTCACCACCATTGTTCTTATGTTCTTTCTTCTTAGCTTTATCACCTTCCACCTTGGTTTCTTTGGCGTCCATATTCTTCTTCGCATACATAGCCTCCTCGGCATTCATAATCTTGGATGCTTTTACCATCAGGTCCGACATGGTTCGAGGTGGATCTTTGGCCAAAGTGTAGTACAACTTGTTTGGCAGTAGTCCACTCATCAAAGCGGTAATCGCTGTCTTCTCCTCATAATCAATGACTTCAAGTTTATCGTTATTAAAACGAGTTATATAATCTCTGGTACTCTCACCAGCTTTTTGTCTAACACTTAACAAATGTGCTACTCATTTAACTGGCTTTGCTCCAAAGCAGAAATTCCCGATGAATATCTCGGCCAGTTGAAGAAAAGTTGAAATCTTACCCCGAGGAAGACTATTATACCATATTTGAGCAGATCCGGTAAGTGTTCTCGAGAATGCTCTGCATCTCATCTCATCTGGGATAGCATAGATATCGGCTGCAGCTTGGTATTGTTCTATATGAAGGACAGGGTCAGTCTTTCCATCATACTTGGGAGTCACAACAGGTGCTTTGAACTTTGATGGTGTTGGAAAATCAACAATGTCCTGGACAAAAGGTGTTCCTCGAACAAAGGTTCGTTGTAGAGGATTCTTGGCCTTAGCCATTTCCCCTAATTTATTCTCCAGCCTCTGAATAGATCCTTTCCATGCATCATTTCCCTCCTCGGGCCTATTGGTTCGAGCAACTGATCGCGTTGAAGTGGCCTCCTGGAATTTATCTTGACGAGCAGCTGGTCGGTCATAGGATCTATCTTGACGAGCAGCTGGTCGCGACTGGGCAGATCCTTCCCTTCAATATGATGGTCGTCTAAAGCTCCTCGACGTTGCATTAAGAGGACTTTTGTTCCTCCTAGGGCCTAATCGGTCGAAAGGAGAAACCCTACTTAATCTTTCCAATGCGCTTGTCCTTTCTGGGGAAAGGGTGACACGTTGTTCAGTATCTGTGGCCCGCACTGACGAAGTTTGTCCAGGTTGATAAGAAAAATCTTCAGACTCCTCATTGCGATATGAATTAGTACGCCTAGTACGCGAAGAAGGCGCACGGGTATTTCTTTGAATACTCCGTGGTCCTGAATGGGCTGACGCACCGCCATGGAGAGTTTGGATGAGTTGTCGCATTATTTCTTGCATGACGGTCTGGCCCTGAGCCAGATTTGCCATTATTCCAGTCAGATCTGGAATAATTGGTGGAGCAGATGGATTTGGAGGGGTTCCAGCGTTTCGATTGCTGGATTCAGGAATATCAGCCATTGGTAATGGATTGTTTTTGATGAAAAACGATATTATCAGTCGTTTCCCACAGACGGCGCCAATCTGTTGATGTAAAAAATTAGATCACTCTAATAATTCAATCACAGATAAATAAATGAGATAAAGAATTTTAAAGTGGTTCAACCTTATAAGAATGGCCTACGTCCACTATTGCTTTATTGCTGAGTGTTTGGGAATTCTCGATTATAAGTTCTATCAAGAAATTCCACTATGGATTCAGGTTCCCTTTTACAATGAGGATTGTACAATGTATTTATATCCCTGAGGCTGTAATGTGAAAGGGTAATACATTCAATGCCCTCTTTGCGTGTGCGTCTGAATGATAAGCATTTAATGAATCAGTTGAACTGTTAATTATCCAGCTATTAATGCTTTGTTCGAGATGCAACTCGGACCGCCTGAGTTGCTCGGACCGCCTAAGCTTCTCGGTACTCAAGAGTTCCTCGGAGCGTGTGAGTTCCTCGGGGAACTAGTCTTCCTCGTTGTAGTTTTGTTCCTCGGAGCGCGTGGGTTCCTCGGAAGTGTTGGTTGTTGCCACGTAGATAGCCACATGTCTTCATATGATTGGTCCATGTCAACAGATTAAATTTGGTATCAACAATAATAATGAGGTGGCATATGTATTTATAATTTGTACACAGTCAACCATTATCACTCACTCACACACATACAAAAATATTGCGCACATAAACCAGCTGCCGAAAATAATGAGATGGTAAAATCGGTTATTTAGTATCTTCTCTTTCAATTCAAAATAATCCATCCGTCGAAAAATTATTTGAAGCCATAATTGGGTAACATCAATTTTACCGAAAATAACCGCCGGAAACATACGAAAACAAATAGTTGTACATAACTTTCAACTTGTCTAGTAGGTGGGTTAACAACACATGAAAATTAATATTTTTAAGCGGTGACAAGGTTCTAAAAAACGCGGGGCGTGACCAAGGCATGTAGGGCAAGTCTTAAGCCTTAAAAGCCTAGGCGGTCCTTAGCATGAAAAGGCGTTTAGGCATTTTTTAATATTTTTAACCATAATAAGGCTATTAAAAATACTAAAATTGTACATACCTTAAAAAATATGTCTGAATATATGCAAATTAAAATACTATTTAATTGTTTTGGACGAGATATTGGTCCAGTTTATAAAAAAGTCTTTAAAAGGCGATATTGTTTTACTAAAGCATTTTTTTTAAAAGTGCGCCTTAAGGCCGTTACCAGTAATAAGTCGTAAAAGTCTTAAGGCGGGACGTCTCTCTCGAGCCTCAAGCCGCCTAGGCGCACCCTTTATAACAGTGAGCGGTGGGTTAAAAAAACATAATTTTAACTTCTCTAGCAAGTGAGTTAACATAATATTTGCATTAATTTAAATTAAAATAGTAGTTCATGATAAAGCAACGAACATACAAATTAAAAAAAGGAAAAAAATGGAGGACGAGGTTACTTAATGTGATGAAAAATGTGAATGGAGAGTTGTGTGAATGAAATGGGTCGACATCTAGTATTTGATAGAGTGCAAGTTGAGTGAGTTTTTTTTTTAATTTAATAAGGACATGATAGTAATTTCTAATCAAATCTTGCCACCGGATAATTTTATAATATATTAGATGTGGGATTTTTTTATCCCACGCCTTGTGGTATAAGGCGCTCACCTGGAATAACTTATCTCATCTCATATTTCATCCTAAGTTACACCAAACACTGGATATGATAATTTTATCCAATACGACCCTTTTATACGGCGTACCAAACGTGGCCTAATGTATACTCCTCAACATAAATACATATTTTGTAAAAAAAATATATCTATTTTAGTTTAACCCATTTAGTATCTCAAATACTCATTTTTTCAACATTTTCTTAGTTTTAAAGCTCCACATTATTCGTTGATTGACCCTTTTTTAACTTAACTAGCCCTCACTTTGACATAATCTCAAATTTTCAGTTTATTTTACTCACCCTTGTATTTTTAACGCCCTCAAAATCCTATGTTTCATACAATTGATTTAAAATTAGACATACTTTTTGTATTGAAATACCCCTAAATTTAACTTACCAAAATATTACGATTTGAAACATAAAAATATATATATATATATTAATTCATATTACCAAACATTCACTATCTTATTTATTGACCATACCCTAGCCCAGAGCTGACTATTTACTCACATTTCAGACCACAACCGTCACTGGAACCAAAAACACCCATCATTTTCATTGTCGACTTCCCCTAAAAGTTCCCACGAAAATGGCGGGTGCATGGGGTTTTAGCGATAGTGGTGGTCTGAGCTAGGAGCATTAGAGAGTGGGATTGAGGGCAGGGTTTGGTCAATAAAGAAGATGATGGGTGTTTGGCAACTGGAATTAATATCTGTATATTTTAAATTGCAACTCTAAAAGAGCCTGCAATGGTGTCTTACATACACTACTCCAGAGGAGAAATTAGTTTTCATCTGCAAATATTTTATTCCAATAACTCCAAATGCGAACCTAGTTTACCTCTTAAAAAGGTCTAGAAGAGAATAAGGTTTAGGCCTTATGTACAAGTTTTATTTTAGAGAGAAAAGATAGGAAATTAAGGAAAAATGTGTTTCCTTTCCTTCGTTTGAAGTTTAAGTAGGAAAGAAAGTGAATTTTTCTCGTTTGAGAGTTTAAAATGAGGCAAAAGAAAGGGAAAATTTTAAAAAAACTTTACCTTCTTTTCTCTTCAAAACTTTCTTTCCAAATCGAAAAGGAATAGAGAGAAAGGAAAGTTTTTTAATGAATTGTACATTTTTCCATTAAAAAATTATTTTCTTCTCAAACTCCCAAACACAATAAATAAAGTTGCTTTCTTTTCTCTCACAAACTCATTTCTCTTATAATCTTTTCTTTTCTCTCTTATGTAACACCCCGTAATTTTGAACCGGTAATAATTTAATTTGTTTCTGAATTCGAAAAAAATGGATTTAATTATTTTTAGCAATTTAAAATGTTGGATTTTATTTATGGAAAATAACATTTTAATTGGAATTGAAATCGGGTTTTTATTTATACATACACATATTTGGGGCGACCTGGGCACCTGTCTAGGACCGAATCGATTTGAGAACAAGGGCAAATTAAGTTTGAGGTACGTTGGCCCTTAAGAAATAGTGAAACGAGTTGGAATCATAACTTATAAATTGGCTTTTCTACAAGAATTGCTTCGGGTACACGATGTTTTTCATGTATTAATGTTACGTTAGTATGTGCCCGCTCCTTCACATGTGTTTATTTCACGACCGATAGAGCTTAAAGATGACTTGACCTACGTGGAGGAACCAATCGCTATTGTAGATCGAAGGAGTAGGTGTTATGTAATAAAACTATTCCGTTAGTGAAGATAATGTGGAAAAGTCAAAATGTGGAGTATGCCACCTGGGAAAGAGAGATTAACATGAAGGTATAATATCCTCATCTGTTTGGTAAGTTCTTATGCGTTAAATTTCGAGGATGAAATTTTTATAAGAGGGGTAGAATGGTAAGGCCCTAAAATGTGATTAGGAATGTTAATTATATTATTAAGTATAAGTTATAAGTTATAAGTTGGTGAGGGGTGTTAAACATGTTAATTATCACATTTGGGGGATCTATGCTCATGTGATATATATGTTGTCTACATTAGATGCTAATTGAGCTTAGGATCAAGGATAACATGTTTAGGGCATATGATTAGTTATGTGGTTAAATACATCATGAAAATATGTTTCTAATGCATCATTATGTTTATAAAAGTAAACTAGGGTGTTACAAAATTGGCGATGTTTAGTCGCCAAATGTGAAAGTTATGAGATTTTTCGGTAAATTTCTACTTTCCTGTTCGAGCCCAAATTAGGTTTACTAATTTTATGAGTTTGGGAAAACACAAAATAGGAAAGTGGTATATATATAGGTTGTCTATATATAGAATCAAATTGGGAGTAAATCGGGTCCCGTAATAGTGACTTATGGTGATTTTACAAAGGTGGGACAAATCCGTCATTAGTGGAATTGTCTTATTGGACCTCTTATCCAACCAATCACATGCCACCACTTATATTGGTCACATTACCATGTTTTATGGTTATAAGAGAAGACCTTATCATCATTTTCATTTCATATTTCAAGCTTGGGAATAAACATGCTTATGGAGAGAGAAATAGAAAGTTAAGGAAGAAATCCTTCGGAAAATTATCATAAATCGAGGAATTCTCGTAAGGTAATTACTTCTTCATTAAAGTTGGTCCCATTGATGAGTTCTACACTTGGTATATTTTCGTTTCTTATTTGAATGAAGATTTAAATGATGCCCATTTTTTCAAATTGAGTTAAACTAAGGATGGCTTAAGATCATACATGAGGACTTGTGCTAGGATCGTAAATGTTAACTTTGAAGTTCCAGTTTTGAATTTCCTTCTCGTGAAGGTTTTTAATGTAGGAAATTCATATATATGATATGTGTATATACTAAAACATGTTTAGTATATGTTTCCATGATGGATACTGTGACACCCCGCTTAATATAATAACGGGTGGCCAGCCCTATACTACAATTAATCAGGAATCTCAGATGGATCATTCTCAGCATCTACCGACGATACTAAAATAAATAAGGCTAACTACCCAGAACTATAAAAGCGAATGCCAAAATTAAAATAAAACATGCAATGGATATCAACCCAACAATATAAAACTACTAGAAAAGGTATAATGCACCCAAGTACCATGATAAAAGAAAGTGCTAGAATTAAAATAAAGTGAGTACACAAAAGGAATATACCCGAATAAGCTGTCGGGTCACAGACAATACAACATCCGTAAAGAAGAAGTATAAGCAGCTACAAATAACTCTTGGGTGTAAACCCGATATACAACGTGGATCCTATCTAGATTTACAAAGGAATAGAAAGCGACTATAAACTAAATCCCGCAACAGTCCGCAACTGTTACGGCTCCCAAGAGTCTGGATAGAAAAGCATCTGGTATCCTTGCGATGGGACACCTGTAGTAAATAGTATATATATATATATGTATATATATATATATATATATATATATATATATATATATATATATAGAGAGAGAGAGAGAGAGAGAGAGAGAGAGATAGAAAGAGAGAAAGAGAGGTATAAATGGGTCAGAGCCCGAGGTCTAAAAATATTTGCAGCAAGTGTATTAACCGTGCATAATAAATATAAATGCTTTATTTCATAATTAAAGTGGAGGAGCACTCTCGTGAAACCCCAACTCACCTCTCATCTGCAGTGCGCACTTAATCGTGTCCTGGAACCTTAATTAAGCTACCCAACACATATAATGACAACCTAGCTAACTATACACATGACTTATACCCGCAGGACCCTCCATCCTAACTTAACCCAAAAATCCTTTTCATTCTAACCCCACATAAATATATATACACATATGCCTTACTAGGCTCAAGTGGTTCCAATTATTAATGTAAACCAATTATAAGTCTTAGAGCGTCACACATTAACATTAGGCTTCAATATAAGAGTTTATTCTCTAAACAACATACATTAGATTACTAAGGACAAAACTTCTCTCCACTCTCAACATTGCACTACGTTTCGTGCGTGGGGCGTCTCGCAAAGAGAAATCCAAACAAGGAACCCCCCGATACACTACTCCTTGACAATGTTGATCGTAGGGATCCATTATGTCTTATACACAATCTTATTACTGCAACAACTTAATTATTGAGTATTATAACTAAGAACATAATTAAAATCATTTTCTAACTCCTTGGGATCGATATAACCGCAATTTTCTTTAAGTACGATCCTTCGACCCCGATAAACTAGTACACCAAAATCACCCAAGATGTACATAGTAGAAAATTCGTATCACCTTCACCTATAGGATATATATATATATATATATATATATATATATATATATATATACATATAAGTAATCATTCATTCCTATAATCACGTATACATAACACATATAATGTACACTTTCCAATACGCATAACATAAACGGTTATAGGATACAAAAATACTGCACCATGCTATCATCTTTCAGGAATTACTCACTTTCTCCCGGGGTCACCACCTATCAGACTATTATCACACCGCTATGGAGACAAAATCAATTATAACGTATGGGAAGCGGTCATAGTTCCTAACCGAAAAGTGAGAACGACTCATACCCAAGACTTCTCACCCCCAAAATAAAATCACACAAATAAAAATGGACGACTAGGACCTGGGGACTATCCTTACCCTATTCCTCAAGCCAGGGCCTCACCCTCATCGCGCAACCTCCCATGATAGCATGTGCCAGGTATGCTCACACAATAAGTATATATATTATTCACACACTATATATATACCTGCATATGATCACATCATATATACAATCCATCACACATGGTATAGATATTCACGCCATATGTATACATATATATATATATATACATATACACATATATACACACACTATCTCTCGTCCGTATGTATGAAAATTTATAAACTCGGCTATAAGTGTACATAATCCTCAATATACTAGCCGTCGTTCCAAGCGTATTAACTTAATTCGTTATATAAATATGATCCCTCACTTGAATTATACTCACCCATTTCCCTATGATATGGATAGTCTTCCAATGTATCCAACATTAAGGTTAATAACCCAAAGTTTATTGTATGTAACAATCACTGTACATCCCATCTATATCCGAATGCACATCGATATATCTAATAATAATCCCGACTATAGGTATACACTTAACTAATATTCTGGAAGCCTCAAGCTTAATCTTAAATTCATTCCACGATCCCATCAAGTATTGTAATCCCCATTGTTAATCACACCTAGATATATAGTAACTATCCCGACGAACATTACATCACAACCTATGCTAGGTGATAGTACAATCCAATCGTTCTCAATTCTGCCTGCGGTTCAATTGCTCCAATCGTTCTCAATTCTGCTGTTCTCAATTCAACTTAAGGAATAAATCGTAAATGCAATAAGTTCCAACTCGAGAAACCAAACCAAAAAGGAGTAAAACTCATTCTAGAAAAATCTAGCAAAATAACCCTATTTTCGAATCGATTCGGTCCTAGTAGCGAATTGATTCGGCCCCAGCGAATCGTTTCAGCATAACTAGACCTGTAAGTCTGATACATACCGAATCGATTCGCAAGGGGCGAATCGATTCGGCCCTAAAGACCTGATGCTTCTGCAACATGGCGAATCGATTCCCAAGGGGCGAATCGATTCGGCCTGTTTAGCAAGCCACGAAATGGGGTAATTTCTCCAAAACCCAAACTTCCCAAAATCCAATTTATACAACTTCCAACCATCAATCTTCATCCTAAACATGTTCCCAACATCAAAACTCATCCTATATCTACTCCCCTCAAGTTATACACCCTTGGAGCCATGCATAAACATCAAATGCAAGGTTTTGATATAAATACCCAAAATCCAATTCTTTTGTCCACAAATTATGAAATAACATACACAAATGAAATATTTAGCAAGATTAAACACTTACCTTAGAATTGTAGAGGTTGAATCATTCCCGAAATCGTGTACGGGTCAGAAATCTCCAAGCTTTCTCCTCTCTCTCTCTCTCTCTCTCTCTCTCTCTCTCTCTCTCTCTCTCTTCCTTTCTTTCTCTTTTTCACAAATGAGATAGGATGATCCGTAAGCCTCTTAAGCCTTTAAAACAGAAATCCCAGTTTTAATTGATAATACACACTTTAAATGACTCTTTTACTCCAATTCGAGTAAAACTAACTTAAAAATATTTTAGAACCGAAATAAATCCCAAGGATAGTCATTTCGACTATCTTGGCCCATCCGAAACTAATAGCACACTCAAAATCGTCATTCGAACTACTTTATAATGTCCTCAATTTTTGGACCTCACTTTCCAAATCTTAAAATTATCCAATTTAAATAAATTTTATCTCTCCTAAAATTTAATTTCTCAGTCACAAAGTCATGGGGTGTTACAGATACCCAAGGTGTAGGTGATATATGCTTAAAAAGGTTAAGTTATGCTTTAATGTTCTGTTCTTACCTATTTGTGATAAAAATGGCATAAATTATGAAATACTTATTGAAATCAAATTATTCTAGTTGGATATTAAAATAGACTCATATGTGTATACTATATTCGAAAATTATAAAATAATACCAACAAATGAATCTTGGATGACAGTTTGAAGTTCAGGTATAAAATCTGTCCCAAAAGTGTAATTGCGCTCACTAGCTGTTCGATGTTTTGTTTGACTTAACAAATGAAGTCTAAAATTTATAAAACTTTTATTTTATATTATTAAATATGTTTAATATATGTTTCCCTGATTTACAACGGAGATGGAGGTTATATATGCTTGAAAAATGTTAAGATATGCTTTGATGGTCTACTTAGACCTAGGTGTGTTAAAAGTGGCATAAATCATTGAATACTTGTTGAAATCAAGAAATTCCAATTGGAAATGTTAGATAACATATATGAGTATGATATATTTTAAGTGGATAATAAAATGCCTTATGGTTTGGCTTGGGGGTTGTGTTGAAGTTGAAGTTTTGTTGTTGTTTTTCTCCAAAAATGATTTGGAAAAGGTTGTAATAAAACGGGCATAAATTTGTCTAGAGAATTCCTAATTTAATTCCGTAAATTGTGTTAGAACCCAAATGAATAAGGTGTTATATAAATTTTAAGTATCATATCCAATTAATTTTTAGTTATGTCAGATTGACGAACTGATGTGATGTGTTACTGAGTTTAATGTGATTTGGTGTATTCAAATACTAATGATGTTGAATTGTTAGGCGGGGAAGCGGCTAACACTACCATACCAAGGAGATAATTTTGGTATTAATCTTAGTACAAAATTAAAGGTGAGTGACTTATCCCATGAAATATAGATGCTTATATGTTCGTATGGAAATGTGTAGTTCAACTCATGTGTTAAGATGCTTATGGGAGTGATGTTGTATTTATGAAACATATGCATATGATTAAGAATGTTATGTGATGTTGTATAATGTTATGGACTATGGAGGGTACTTTATATAATGTTAAGGACTGTGGTGGGTCCTACGGGATGTGGCGGTCCCATTAATCCAACTTAAAGGCTTGTTGTACTCGGGCCGAATTATGGGATGTGGTGGTCCCCATTAACTGTGGTGAGTTAATTGGACTGGAGCGGGTCCAGGGTTGCGAGAGTTACACAATTCCTATTGGGTTATGACATTAGAAATAAAAATTGTTATTCAAATTGGTTATATATATGTGGTGTATGTGTGGAATATGGTCGTTCACTAATCTTGTATTGCTTACACTCCTATAATGTTATGTTTTAGGCATGCCTATCGTTTGGAGTTCACTTCCAAGTTAGGAACTAAAATGGGGGAGCGATGGATATCTAACATGGGTTGAATATCAACAAACTTTTTGGGTAAATGTTAAACTAAAGAATTTTTTTATATGTAAAGTTGTTTAGTACTTGTAAATTATATGTGAATGTAGTTATGTTGTCATCCAAATATGCTTTTGAAAAAGAAAAAGGGAAAAAAATATGGTGCTACTTACTGAGACATTTACAGTAAAGTATTGTTTTAAGACAATTTATTTCTACATTAAAATGATAACCTTAACTTAATTAAGTCGGAGCGCGACATTTACACTTTCTAGGTATGAGACTAATTAGTGTAGATTTTTATTGATGAATATTCCAGGGTGGGTTGATTTTTATATCGGTCCATTGATCTGATAGTCTAGGCGCAAGACGAGGAGGAGATTAATGGTAGATATTCATCATATATAATAGGGTAGGACGTACTTGTGTTTTGGGGACCTTTAGGTAAGGGACTAGGGGTAGGTTTGAGAATTTATTCTCTATAATAGGGTGGGGCTAATATAAAATAGTGGAAAATTGAGAATTAACACCTAAGTCAATAAATGGGTATTAAAAATGAATTTGCGGTGCAAGTATGTGCAGGGTTGATAGAATACGGGCCAATTGGCTATAGAGGCGTGGGTGGTTGTTGGCATCACGAGTATGTGCGTAGCTAACAAAATACGAGCCGACTGACTATAGTGACGTGTCGTACATAGAATCTCACGAGTATGTGCAGAGCTGACAGAAATCGGGTTGAATGACTATAATGAGAGGAATGGGTGTGACATGTAAGAATTTAAGCGTGTCAAGAGTGTGTGCAAGACCGATAAGGGGTCGACTGGCTATAATAGTGTCGTATAAATAAAAATAATTTAATAATTAAATTTAGTATGGACAAGAGATAATTTTTAAATTTTAGTGCTAGTGGAATAATTGGACCTACACCTTAGGGTGGATTAGTTAAATGGGTAAATATTGATAATTTGTTTTATTCGCATCTTTAAATTGTATCTCGTTTAATTAAAATACTCAATTGTTAATTTTAATATGTATAATTTTACTATCTCGTTTCGCGGACCCTAATTAGGGAGAGTAGTTAGTATTCATGAGGTGGGCTCTGACCCATTGCTTTGACTAACATTTCAGGTATAGCGCTGAAGCAGCTGCAGATGAGTGATTGGAGATATTTTTGGAGGTGAAACTATAATTTATTTTGATGCTTTAGTAGTTTAGGATTAATTTCCATTCCGTCATATTTATTATAAGACTTTTATTTAGGGATTTGGTGGGCCAATCGGTTCCACAATTGATTATGAATTAAGTCAGATATTTAGAGTTGGATCATTTTATTTTGATTTATTTATATATTTAATTGGAGTTAGATTTATTTTGGAGATTAGCGTGGTAATAGATTTTAATATTGCATGAATAGTAGTTTGGCGACGGCAGCTGGCTACCTCGCTTGCCAGAATGCGCGAGGTGTTACATCTTATAAACTTTCCCTTCTTTTCTTTTCTCTCCTAATAAAATTTTCATTTCCTTTCTTTTAGAGCCGTCAATGGGTCGTGTTAACGGGTGAAAACACCCTTAACCCGTACACGACCCGTTAAGACTAACGGGTCAAATGATAATACCCAAACACGATCCGTTAATATTAACGGGTACACGACCCGAATCGTTAACACCCGTTAATATTAACGGGTCTAAAGGGGTAACGGGTTGGGTGACCCGTTAATACCCGTTAGTACCCGTTAATACCCATTAGTACCCGTGTAATATTGGTTCGGGTCACACGACCCAATAAAACCCGTTACCACTAACGGGTGATAATGGGTATGAACGGGTTTAATCGTGTAAGAGTACAAACCCAAACATGACCCGTTATGATAATGGATCTACCGTGTTGACCCGTTAATTACCCAAACCCGATAAGACTAAACCCATTAACTTATAATTTCGTGTCGTATCGTGTCGTGTTATCGTGTCGTGCCTCATTTTGACAGGTCTACATTCTTTTCTCTCCAAAACTCCCAAATGAGCCCTTACGCATGAAAGTTCCCTCTCTAATTTTCTATCTCTTTTTATATGGACTGTCGTGGACTATCGGCTCTTAAATTTTCTCAGATTTAAGATTCCATTAGGCTTTAAAGCTTAAGCATGAGATTTAATCTTACAATGCAAGACATCTCCCTCTTTAATATGTGATATAAGATCACACTGGAGACGCTCTAAGTTTATTTTGGTCTGAAAATTACATTAGGGGGTCATGTACAATTTTAAATTAAATTGTAGCCACTCATACCTACTTATTAGGAATATACTCATAAGCACTCTCGCTCTCACCCCGATTATAATATATCATAGACCAATATGGGATCCCATTATAGCACGATACGAATCAAAAACTGAGAATGACTGTAACAAACCAGATAAAACTAAAATAATCTCATTTACACATGGTTACGCTTGTCCTTAAGGAGGTGCGATGTAATTACAAAATCATGCGATATCTACGGCTACAACTCGGGTGCTGGAGGTAACAACACTACAGGTAAGGTCGAGGAGGATGGAACACTACATCAAATCTGGATATTGGTTACGGACTTTGTCCCTGACCAAGACTGTACGTCGCGGCCAAGGTCCGTGAACATCTGGGGCGTGACCATTTTCGTGGGTGACGACCCAAATCCCTGACCAATCAGGGTCGTGGATCTGAGGGTCATGGCTTATAGTCACGGACTTTGTGCCTGACCCGCACAGACCTTTGGTCACAACTTTGGGCCGTGACCCTATCTGAGGCATCTTAAATGATGGTCATGGCTTGGAGTCATGACCCTTTGTTGGCGTGACAAAAAGAATACAAATGGTCACGACTTAAGGCCATGACCCTAGTTATATGCGACAAAAAATGGGTCACGACTTTATGCCATGACCCTCTTAATGCGTGACAAAAAAAATGGCCACAACTTTAGGCTATGACCCTAGTTATACGAGATAAAAAATAATAAATATGGTCACGACTTTAGGTCGTGACCCACTTTATGCGTGAAAAAATGGTCATGGACTTTGTCCATGACCATTTTTAAATATAAAAAAAATTTGGGCATAATTTCCTCTATTTTCTAGACATTCTAAAACCTGTTAATATAAAACTTGCATAGTGTAAATGCCGTGTGGCTATAAAATTTAACAATAAATTACAAAAACCCTGAACGGCCATAAAACTAAACAATAAAATTATAAAAGCCCGCACGACCATAAAATTAAACAATATAATAAAAAAAATTCCATAACACATAATAAAAAAAAATCTAGAGTTTCAACAACATTATATAAAAAAATCTTCCTATTGTAAACCATTGCCTTTTTTGCGTGTTCCATATGGATAATAGCAAACGATATAATGTTATCCTGCAAAAAATAAGATATAAAAAATAGATGATATCAGTAACCAAGTAATTTTAAAAAAATCGTATTTAAGTAGAAAATTGAATATACTAGTTATAATTATGGCCATATTCTCAAATCGAGGGTCTCGTGATCACGCGATCAGTTCCTGCGAGTTATATTGGTCATGTGCGAGGTGTTCGCGCCTCTCACCGGGCCGTTTGGGGGGGGAGGGTGGATTTTTCCCCTTTAATGACATGTTTTTAAGTCTAAGTCTAAATGTTTTTAAATTATCGTCATATTCTCAAAACGGGGGTCCCGTAACCACGCGGTTAGTTCCTGCGAGTTACATTGATATCGTACGAGGTGTTCGCGCCTCTCACAGACCGTTTGGGGGGTCTTTTGGGTTTTCTCCCTCTGACGGCATGTTTTTAAGCCTAAGTCTAGAAAATTTTAAATTATCATCATATTTTGAAATCGGGGGTCTCGTGACCACGCGGTCAGTTCCTACGAGTTATAATGGTTCCGTGCGAGGTGTTCGCGCCTCTTACGGGGCTGTTTTGGGGGTGTTTTGGGTTTTCGCCCTCTAACGACATGTTTTTAAGCCTAAATCCAGATATTTTTAAATTATCGTCGTATTCTCAAATCAGGGGTCCCGTGACCACGCGATCAGTTCATGTAAGTTACATTACTCCCGTGAGAGGTGTTCAGACCTCTCACAGGGCTGTTTGGGTGGTGTTTTAGGTTTTCGCCCTCTAACAACATATTTTTAAGACTAAGTCTAGATATTTTTAAATTACCATCGTATTCTCAAACCAGGATTCCCGTGACCACACAGTCAGTTCCTGGGAGTTACATTGGTCCCGTGCGAGGTGTTCACGCCTCTCACGGGTCCATTTGGGGGGTGTTTGGGTTTTTGCCCTCTAACGGTTAGTTTTTAAGCTTAAGTCTAGATGTCTTCAAATTATCGTCGTATTCTCAAATCGGGGGTCCCGTGACCACGCGGTCAGTTCTTTTCTAGTTACATTGATCCTGTGCGAGGTGTTCACGCCTCTCACGGTGCTGTTTGGGAGTGTTTTGGGTTTTCGCCTTTAACGACATGTTTTTAAGCATATGTCTAGATATTTTCAAATTAACGTCGTATTCTCAAACTGGGGGCCCGTGACCACGCGGTCAGTTTCTGCGAGTTACATTGGTCCGATGTGAGGTGTACGCGCCTCTCACGAGACCGTTTAAAAGCTGAATTTTTAGCCTTCTAACGTCATGTGCCATAGTCTATTTTTTTTTCAAATTATCGTCATTTTCTTAAATCGGAGATCCCGTGACCATGTGGTCAATTCCTATGAGTTAAATTGGTCTCGTGCGAGGTGTTCGCGCCTCTCACGGGGCCGTTTAAGGGGTGTTTTGGGTTTTCTCCCTCTAATGGCATATTTTAATCCTAGATATTTTTAAATTATTGTCATATTCTCAAACCGGGAGTCCCGTTCCATCTTAGGTAACACGTATGATTCCAAATTTCTCCTGCCATCTCTATCCAATTAATGTCCTGTTCGTTAGACTCTTAAGCTCTAAACAGTTGCGCACGAGGTGTTTGTGCCACTCACGGTGCCATTTGGGTGGCGTTGGGGGTGCCCACCCCTCGCGGCACATTTTTAACCCTTTGTGTGCCTGTTTTCAAATTTTGTTGTATATCACACACATACCATGCTACTTTTGACGAGCATTACACTAGATTTGCCAATTTCCCAACTTTCCAATGACATACCTAAGATGGCGAATCACGAATATGAGGTTGAGTACAAATCCATCGTCGATGACGGGTACACCTCTCGACTGATTGTCCTGATCAATATATGACCGTGAAGCTCTTAAATTTCCTTAACTCTTACGATGAGAAATTCAGTGCTCACTATTTCAAAACCTCGCAAGCCATTGACGACTTTTGTCAGAGGTTTAGGCCTATACCCGGGAAAGTAAAACCTATCCAAAATAATTAATGGCATCGATGATAGGAAATAATTTGTCCATATGAGTATCGATGTATGTTGGAATTTGTGACTGATAATCGTATGGACATATGGACGAATTATTTCCTATCAGTGATGGTGGGCACTGTATGTACGAATTGTTTCCTAGACAAACATGGTGGGCACTGATAGGAAATAATTTGTCCATACGAGTATCAGTTAAAAATTCCAACATATACTGATACTCGTATGGATGAATTATTTCTTATCAGTGCTGCCTTTGATTATTTTGGAGTAGTGGTTATCCTATACTTGTCCGAATACAGGCCTGAACCTCTGACAAAAGTCGTCCACGACTTGTTAGGGTTTGAAATGGCGAGCACTGAATTTATCATCGCAAGAGTCGAGGAAGTTTAAGAGCTTCACAGTCAGATATTTATCATAAACAATCAGTCGAGAGGTGTACCAGGCCTCGTCGACGGTGGATTTGTACTCCACATCATATTCGGGATTCGCCATCATAGGTATGGCATTGAAAACTTGGGAAAATGTCAAAGCTAGTGTGGTGTTTGTCTAGAGTAGAATTGTGTGAATGTGAAATACAACAAAATTAAAAAACAGACACATTTAGGCTTGAAAATGTGCCGAGGTGGGTGGGCACCCCCCGCGGCACCGCGAGTGGCACGAACACCTCGTGCGTAACTATTTAAAGCTCAAGAGTTTTGCAACTTTTTAGAGCTCAAGAGTTTTGCAAATAGGACTTTAATTGGAGATAGATGGTAGGAGAAACTGGGAATACTACGTGCAAAGACAACAAATAACTATCCAATAATCGAACATTGGTCCCTTGCGAGGTGTTCGTGGCTCTCACGGGGCCGTTTGTGGGTGTTTTGGGTTTTCGCCGTACAACGGCAAGTTTTTAAGACTAAGCCTAGATATTTTCAAATTATCATAATATTCTCAAACTGGAGGTCCCATGACCAGGCGATCAGTTCCAGTGCGTTACATTGGTCCCGTGCGAGGTGTTCGCGCCTCTCATGGGACTGTTCGGAGGGTGTTTTGGGTTTTAGCCCTCTAACGGCATGTTTTTAAGCCTAAGTCTATATGTTTTCAAATTATCATCATATTCTCAAATCGGGAGTCGAGTGACCACGCAGTAAGTTTCTGCGAGTTACATTGGTCCCGTGCGAGGTGATCGTGCCTCTCACGGGGCCATTTTGGGGTGTTTTGGATTTTCTCCCTCTAACGACATGTTTTTAAGCTTAAGTCTAGATATTTTCAAATTTTCATCATATTCTCAAATCGGGGGTCCTGTGACCATGCGGTCTGTTCCTGTGAGTTACATTGATCCCGTGCGAGGTATTCGTGCCTCTCACGGGACCATTCAGTGAGGTGTTTTGCGTTTTCGCCCTCTAACCGCATGTTTTTAAGACTAATTATTGATATTTTCAAATTATCATCATATTCTCAAATCGGAAGTCCTGTGACCACGCAGTCAGTTCCTGCGAATTACATTGGTCCCGTGCTAGGTGCTCGTGTCTCTCACGGGACCGTTTGAGGGGTGTTTTGGGTTTCCACCTCTAATCGCATGTTTTTGAGCTTAAGTCTAGATTTTTTTAAATTATCGTCATATTTACAAACCGGGGGTCCCGTGACCATGCGATCAGTTCCTGCGAGTTACATTGGTTCCATGCAAGGTGTTCATGCCTCTCACGGAGCTGTTGGGGGGGGGGGGGGTGTTTTGGATTTTCGCTCTCTAACATCATGTTTTTAAGCCTAACTATTTATTTTTTCAAATTATCATCATATTCTAAAATCGGGAGTCCCGAGACCACGCGGTCAGTTCCTGTGAGTTACATTGGTCCCGACACGTGAGGCTGTTTGAGGGGTGTTTTGGGGTTTCACCCTCTAACGGCATGTTTTTAAGCCCATGTTTAGATATTTTCAAATTATCATCATATTCTCAAATCGGGAGTTCCGTGACTATGCGGTCAGTTCCTTTGAGTTACATTGGTTCCGTGTCAGGTGTTCGTGCCTATCACGTGGCCATTTGGGGTAGTTTAGGTTTTCGCCCTATAATGGCAAGTTTTTAAGGCGAAGTCTAGAATTTTCAAATTATCACCATACTTTCAAATCGGGAGTCCCGTGACCATGCGATCAATTATTACGATTTACAATGGTCCGTGCGAGGTGTTTGCACTTTCACGGGGCCGTTTGGGGGATGCTTTGGGTTTTCGCCATCTAATGGCATATTTTTAAGCCTAAGTCTAGATATTTTTAAATTATTGTCATATTCCCAAATCGGGAGTCCCGTGACCATGCGGTCTGTCCCTGCGAGTTATATTGGTCCCGCGCGAGGTGTTCGAACCTCTCACGAGGCCTTTTTGGGGATATTTTGGATTTTCGCCCTCTAACGGCAAGTTTTTAAGCCTAAGTCTAGATATTTTCAAATTATCATCATATTCTCAAACCAAAAGTCTTATGACCACGCTGTTAGTTCTTGCAAGTTACATTGGGCATGTGTAAGGTGTTCGCAGCTCCCACGGGGCCGTTTGGGGTGTGTGTTGGGTTTTTGCCCTTTAACGACATGTTTTTAAGCCTAAGTCTAGATATTTTCACATTATCCTCATATTCTCAAATCGGGGGTCCCGTGACCATGTGATAAATTCCTGCGAGTTACATTGGTACCGTTCGCGGTGTTCGGGCCTCTCACGGGGCCGTTTGGGGTTTTCGCCCTCTAACGGAATGTTTTAAGCTGAACTCTATTTTTAAGATTAAGTGTAGATATTTTCAAATTATCTTCATATTTTCAAATCGGGAGTTCCGTGACCATGCGGTTAGTTCCTGCGAGTTACATTCATTCCGTGCCTTTCACGAGGCCGTTTTGGGTGTGTTTTGGGTGTTTTCTTATAACAGCATGTTTTTAGGCCTAAGTCTATATATATTCAAATTATAATCATATTCTAAAATTGGGATTCCCATGACCATGCGATCATTCCCTTCGAGTTACATTGGTCCGCTGTGATGTGTTTATGCCTCTCACGGGGCCATTTGGGGGTGTTTGGGGCTTTCGCCCTCCAACGACATGTTTTTAAGCCTCAGTCTAGATATTTTCAAATTATCGTCATGTTCTCAAACTAGGAGTCCCGTGATCACGTGATCAGTTCCTGCGAGTTACATTAAATCCGTGTGTGGTGTTCGTGCCTTTCACAGGACCATTTGGAGGGTGTTTTGAGTTTTCACTCTATAACGGTAAGTTTTTAGGCCTAAGTCTAAATATTTTCAAATTATCGTCCTATTCTCAAATCGGGAATCGCGTGACCACGCGGTCAGTTCCTGCGAGTTACATTAGTCCCGTGCGAGGTGTTCGAGCCTCTCAGGGGGCCGTTTAGGGGGTGTTTTTGATTTTCAGCCTCTAACATCACATTTTTAAGCTTAAGTCTAGATATTTTCAAATTATCATCATATTCTCAAATCGAGAATCCCGTAACCATGCGATCGGTTCCTGTGAGTTATATTAGTTTCGTTTCGAGTGCCCGTATCTGTCACATGGCAGTTTGGCTGGTGTTTTGGGTCTTCGCCCTCTAACGACAAGTTTTTAAGCCTATGTCTAGATATTTTTAAATTATCATCATATTCTCAAACTGGGAGTTCCATGACTATGCAATGAGTTCCAGCGAGCTACATTGGTCCCGTACAAGGTGGTTGCACCTTTCACAGGGCCGTTTGGGGGTGTTTTGGGTTTTCGCTTTCTAACAACATGTTTTAAGCCTAAGTCTATATATTTTCAAATTATCGTCATATTCTCAAATTGTGAGTACCACGACCACGCGGTTAGTTCCTGGGAGTTACATTGGTCATGTGCGAGGTGTTCGGGCCTCTCATGGGGCCGTTTGGGGGGTGTTTTGGGTTTTCTCCCTCTAACGACATGTTTTTAAGCCTAAGTCTAGATATTTTCAAATTATCGTCATATTCTCAAACCGAGAGTCCCATGACCACAACAATCAATAATTATCCTACATATTATCCAATAATCAAACCAATAATTATCCCATACTCCTTCTAATTATCCCGCACTCCTTCTAACAAACTATCCAATAACAAGCCAACAACCAATAATTATCCAACAGCCAAACCAAACAAAATCAATAATTGTTTCGTATTCCTTCTATGATCTAAAATATATAAAAGATAATGCATATGTATTATTTATATAACTACTTCGGTTAAAGTAAAGAGCACCTGGTTCCTGCGATCCAAGAAGGCCATTAAATAGAGTCTTCTGAATGTGTGATTAGACCAAATTGATCCTGGAGCCGCGAGCGTATTCTTTTACATATAACTTTTTTTATTACTTTATTTGATACAATCTTCATAAAATGAAATTAATTTATCTTTATTTTATAAAGACTGCATCAATGAAACTTATCAACAAATGTATATGTACAAGAACAAGTGGAAATTGAGTTGGGATCACAAACTCAAATGACTCTATTCTCAAACCTAGCGTCTTGTGAAAGTAACTAAACATTCGACTGAACATAACATATTATTGAAGGTTAACTTACATAAATCATAATAAACATTCGTAAAATTAACTAAACATTCACACATCAAAGTAAAATGCTTATACAATGCCAATATCATAATAGGATACAAATAAGATTGATAGGGATAAAAACTAATATTTTGATACTCAATCATCCTCAAAATTAACTAAAAGATCCCTCAAATTAGGGTTGTTATTAAGAGCTGACTGAAACTCTTTTGGAGCCTTTAATGTGTCTACTTGAATAGTTATACCCTTTGGTGCATGCACAATAATAGACCAATTGCCATCGTTTATGTACTTTGAGTAGAATATCTTCTTTACGTTCTGAAAGTCACAAATAAAAGGCTCGTCGACTATGCGATATTTACTCTTCAGCTTTGATAAATATACCATAATAAGTTTGGAGTTAGGATTAACTTTGCAAGCATTCTTTGTATCATCCACCTTTACCCAATCACAATAGAATACGATTTCTGTGAAATCTAATAATCAAGCTCTAGGATTTGTTGGATTATCCCGTAATAGGTTAACACCGTATTCTTTGGGTTTTTATCGCTTTTTTTAGTGATACAAGTGTTCAAGGCAAAAATTGATATTCCACTATTTCGCGTCTAAAGCTTTTCCTCGTATGGATATGAAATGAAATCAAAACCATTGGTGTGAAATTTCTTAAACTCTTTGGCACGAAAACTAGGACCTTTTGCAAGGTGTGCAAGTCTGGAAGAGACATCACCACTTTTTATAAGCTGCATTTATTAATGAATTTGTATTAGGGTGTGTTTTTACCACACATGAATAAATAACCGCAGACATAAGATGTGAAAATTACCTCTTTTGACACTCATGCCCTAAAATCAGTTGTCGTGCAATTTCTCCCTTGATTTTGGAAAATTTCGTTCTCGTACTTCCTACCGGCAAATTATAGAGTTTAAATCATAAAATATAAAATACATATAATAAAAGAAGAAGAATTCAGTAGATACTCACTCTCTCCAGTCTTCAATTTCATCTTGCGATTCGAAGACATAACGAGTTGCTTGCTCGTATTATAGATTTGTGAGTTTCACCTCTTTAGGTTTCCTAAGCGACAATTCGTCATCAAACTTATTACGCTCCTCAATCACTCTATCTCCATAAGGATTGAACCTCCTTACCTCTTGTTCTGGCATATGTTCCCTAACGTATAGCGATGATTCCACCGTTGCGTATTCTTTAGCAATTAACTCTCCAATATACCGTGTATTATTTACATAATCTTTGAAGGTTTTCATCAAGCGCTCAAAAGGATACATCCAATGATACCTAATGGGACCACATTATAAAGCTTCATCACATAAATGCACAAGTAGGTGGATATTGATATCATAGAACAACGGAGGAAAATATTTCTCTAATACACAAACTGCCTCGGCTAAAGTTGATTTCGCAGCTTTAATGTGCCTTATGTTTATCACTTTTGCACAAAGTAGGGAAAACACAAACTGATTTGCATAATTGCTCGATGAAGATCTTTGTGTTCAGAAAAGCAGTGCTGAAATAACAAAGGGATTAATTGGATAATTGCGTGTTAGTTGTGAGAATTACACTACTCCAAGTCATCTGCTTTGTATCTTACTACCCTGTGTAAATTACCAGAATAACTGGTTGGAGTCTTAAAGTTGAACAACGTCTCAAAGAGGATCTTTTTCTCAGTAGTAGTTAAAGTGAAAGCAACCCCCCGGGGGTAGAAATTCTTCCTGTTGTACGATCATTTTTTAACCACGGGTTCATTTTTATTTTCATATCCTATAGATCTTGGCAGGCCCACTCACTACACCAAATCTACCGAATTGTCACGGTCATTGACCTTGACAAGTTCAACTTATCAAGGTCAATGATCGTGATAATTCTGGGTGAGATAACTTTTTTTGTCACGGTCATGGACCGTGACAAGCTCGTTATAATTGTCACGGTCATGTCACGGTCCATGACCGTGACAAGTTTTGTCACGATTAAAGACCGTGATAAACTAGTGACAATGTTAAAAAAATTGTCACGATCATTGACCGTGATAAGTCCGTGATAACTCTCTTTATCAAGGACTTGTCACGGTCGATGACCGTGATAATTCTGGGCAGAATTGAAAAAAAATCTGCTGGGCAGTATGGCCACTGCCATTGCCCAGCAGTATATTTGTAACTGTTATAGCAACGTTGTACCTGTTCAAACATTATATATCCAAATAAAATAGAGATAGTGCAAATATACATTCAAAATAGAGACAATATGCATCACGATATAATTCAAATATAATTTAAATGTACCAACTTAAAAATAATTCAAATGTACCAACTTAGACATAATACAATTTAATTCAAATAATGTCACTACATGTCTTGGGTAAGGTTAAATTCGAGGAGGTGAGTAGGCCACACGATATACGAATTGACACACCCACTGCATTGCAACCACAACGGGAAGTTCTCCTTCCCGGGTATCACATGCATGATGAGCACCTTGGACTCGATGTCTTGAAGCTCACGTCCATGAACTAGTCCACCCTGATGATATTCGGGTCCCTCAACCCCCGCCCTATCCACTGGCCATCAAATATGTCCAGTATAAACACGCTCGACCAACCAAGCGTCGACATCGATCGGTTGAAGGGAACCAAATAAGGAAGTGGATCATCAAAGTTCGCACATGTCGGCGATGAAGCAGTGAGGTTCACATCCTCGTTATCCCGCACCTCTTCCTCCAGCACCTCCTCCCCCCACCTTCTCCTTCCCTTTCCCCTTGCATTTTTTGCCGCCCAACGAACGCTTCATGAATGTGAACATATCTTGGACCGTTGCCTATAAACGGGACAGCTTCGCGTCACGCGAGTCCACCATTCGAGCCAACCCGGTGTCACTCGTCTCCAATCCGATGATCCTAGATTTGGCTACCCGCGAGCACACCCCCTTGCCCTCCCCTTGCGATCAGAGCCAAGCACTTGGCTGAGTGCATCTGTGGACAAAGATGCCTTGTTGGCATCAGACTGCAACTCATGCACTACCTTAAGCTTTGCCCGAAACGACAAAAATCACATGATTAGTAAAATAAGTAAATAAAAAAATTATAACGTAATTAACAAAAAGTAGACTGTCAGATTACTTACAATCGTGGCCGCGATGCTCGGGGACACCTCCTTGTCCTTCCCCTTCTTCGTCCGAAGAGCCACATAAGTATCGAGCTTATGTGGCCTACCCCTAGGGACACTCCCTGTCCCCTGAAATAAAATAAAGTAAAAATAGTATCGGCCCCGCAAAGTAAAATAATGCAGAATAATATATTTCTGTAGTTATAGAAAAATTAAATCTTACCATCATCCTATGCTCCACCTCGGCGTAAGACGTCCGGCCGGAGTAGTGCACGTCCGTCTTTTTTGCCCGGTTTTCCCTCCCTGATTGTCGAGATGCCAATTATCGCTTTTGTCAACGATCTCATTCGCTTTTGTCAACGAGCTCCCCGATCTCATTGTCAACGAACTTTTGTCACTGTGCCAATGAGATCGGCTCCTTCGGAGGGACGGATTCACGCGTTTGGATAATGGACTCTCGTGTCTTCCCAATGTACCGGGGCCGCATATTTTTCTTCCACGTCTTGTGTTTCTCCCTCAACTACTCCAAGACGGAAACGCATAGCTTTGGATCCAGGCTGAATTGTTCCTGTCCAACAAATACAATGTTAGTTTCAAATAAATATAACTATAAAATGAAATTGAATTTGAAATTGAAATATTCATATGAATATAAATATAAATATAAATATAAATACATTACCCGTAGTGCCACCCAAACAACTAACTTGAGCTCATATGGCACCTCCTTCCAACTAATTTACCCCTGACCGATGATCATCTTTACTAGCTCGAGGGATCTCGCTAATAGCCCCGACTTGTTCTCGATGTCCATCCTCAATTTGCCAAATTCGGGGAGCCTAGGGGCCGAGGAGCCTTCATCGCCTCCGCTACCACCGATCCCAAACGACAGCATCATAACAAGCATCATCATCCTCGCCTTAATACCTGAAGGAGACATTTGCTATAAAAAATGTCATTAGTACATATCAAAATGAATTAAAATAAGACATGAAAATATGTACAATTACTAGAAATAAAAATGAATTGTTACTGTCAAACACCACACACACACACCCGCGCACATTCACACACACATACGCAACCCTCCACCCCTACCCCACCACCCACCCACCCATCCCTGCCCCCTCCTCCCTCCCCAACCCTGCCCCACCCCTTCCCCCACCCTGCCCCACCCCCTCCCCATCCACCACACACTCGTACACACACACACACATACAATGGTCATGCCACTTTTAAAACTAACCAACCCAACATCGATCCACTATAATCCAACAGTAATGTCAACAATAAATGTGTATCCCGTACTCCTTCTAATTCATCTACTCAATTAATTATTTTCATCAATTAAACTATCAATTAAAGTATACAATTATTAAATTACTAATTTACAATGAGGGGCAATCCTACTTTCATAATTAATCATATATTAATTTACTAATTTACAATGAGTGACAATCACATATTAATTTACTAAAAAAATTAATAACCAATCAATTCGTTTACAAGGGACATTACGCACAAACACGCACATACATGCACACTATACACACATATACACACACGCACAAAAAAAGTTGAAAAATCCCACCCCCATATGGACAATAATCCAGTGGTCATGCCATTTATCGATCCACTATAATCCAACAGCAATGTCAACAACAAATGTGTATCCCGTACTCCGTCTAATTCATCTACTCAATTAATTATTTTCATCAATTAAACTAACAATGAGGGGCAATCCCACTTTCATATGAAATGGGCACTAATTATTAATTTACTTTCACATAAAACTATACAATTAAAGTTACAATTAAAGCTATACAATTTATTTTATTAAAGCTATACAATAAAAGTTATTTCGAATCTCAATAATTATCTGTTAATGAGGGGCAATCCTACTTGCATATGAAAGGGGCAATACATATTTTATTAATCAATTTGTCCGTTTCAATTGTTGAGATTGCCCCACCACACACACCCCACCCCACCCCCACCCCCCCACCCCCCCCACTCCCTGCCCCCTCCCCCCACCACACACACGCACACACCAGCACCTGCACATACACACACATACACCCCACCACCCCCTGCCCCCTCACCCCACCACACACACATGCACACACCTGAACACACACACACACCACCACCCCCTTCCCCCACCCAGCCTTCCTATCCCTCCCCCCCACCCTACCACACACGCACACACACACACACGTACACACACCCCACCCCACACCCACCACCCCTACCCCCTCCCCCCACCACACACCACCATACACATATATACACACACATATAGAAATGAAAGAGAAAGAGAGGAAAAAAACATACCTTAGAGAGAGAGAGAGAGCTCGAAATCGCTTAGAGAGAGAAAGAGAGGGAAAAAAGAAAGCGTAGAGTTTTTTTTACTGAAGAAATTATCACGGACATGTCATGGTAAATGACCATGACAAGTAGTTGTCACGGACTTGTCACGATCAATGACCGTGATAAAAAACACGTGTTTTTTTGTCACGGTCAGTGACCGTGACAAGGCTGGCCGGCTAAAGGGTGCCAATTTAGCCTTTTTGGTGTGGTGACTCTCTATGTTTGGAATGAGATCCACTCAGACATGTTCCTATCATATATTCTACAACATTCTTCTCTGTGTGCATCACATCAATTACATGCCTTACACGATGATCTTTCCAATGTGACATATTAAAAAATATTAATCGCATGGACCACGACTTCGCTTTTCTCGATTCATTTGGACCCCCCTAGTTTTACGCTTCAGGTTCACAAACTGGGGGTGTTTGCCTACGTACCTATTCCTCGCAGCCGCCTCCTTCTCCTCGATCTGCTGACTAAAAAGTCGAGCAGGTGGCGTTTCTGCCCTCGTGATTGATAGGAAAAAAGTTAGACTTGTTGTTCCTGAAAGAGTGACTGGTCGACATCTATGATTACCCGTATAACTCATCTTACTACTATGTTGTAGCCAACAGGCTTCAGTTTCCTCCCCCCATATGGGACATCCACAATAACTATAAACATTACAACTGGATAAGGTCCCATAAACATGAAGGTCATGGATTGCCCACATCACCATTGATTTATGTGTGAACTCTTCACCTTTATGAGAATCGAACGTCGTCACACCTTTATCCCACGGCTCTTTAAGTTCTTCGATTAATGGATCTAATAATATATCAATATCATCACTGGGAGACTTCGGCCCGGGTATCAACAAAGATAACAATGTGAACTCCTTTCTCATGCATAGTGTCAGAGGGAGACTTAAAGGTTCCATGAGAGCTCGACAATAACTCTGACTAGTACTTAAATTATCGAAAGGTTTAAACCCATCGATTAAGATTGCAAAACGAGTGTTGAGCGATTCCTTTACAAATTCATGGTGTTGTGCGCTTGAAATTTTCCAGATAGGTGAATTAACTGGACGACGCATCAGATTCCCACCCACCTCGCATCAAGAGTGCCACGTTATGGCCTCCACTATCCACGGTATAATAAAAAACTGTTTTAACCATGGACCAAGGGGAAAATACTTCAAAACCTGTTATGGGACTTGCGAGCACTTGTGATTTTTTGCAGGTTTGTCCTTTCCATTCTCACAAACCACATATTTAGGCTCATTGCATACAGGACATTCATCCTTCTCTTTGTGCTCGTTGCGATACAATATGCAATCATATTTGCATGCATGAATAGATTTGTATTTCAAACCCAAACCCTTCAATCTCTTCTTCATGGTAGGATATCTTTCTGGTAATGTGTTCTCTTTTGGGAGAATTTGTTTAACCGACTTAAGAATTTCGGTTACGCTGTTTGCAGACGAACCAAATTGACTCTTCAAATTATGCAAACCAATCATTGCATATAATATCGAGTGATCTTCATCGCAATCTTTATACAACGGTTTAGTCGCATCGGCCTTCGATCGTATGTATTCCCGATCTCCAAGTAGTTCAGCATCAAATTGTTCATTATTCGTATTCATTGGTTGGTGATTTTGGTGTTTATGGAGTTCTTAAGCATCATCAATTAAGTTGATCAATGGACGATATGTTGGTGAATCATGTACCACTTTCACTCGTTGGGGTTCTGTTACGTGGTTGGGTACCGAAAATTCTTTCGAAACATAAGGTATATTTTTTCACTATGGTATGTACATATTTTATAGTCTTGATAGATTCCCCACTTTATTAAATGAAACTCAACATCTTCCAATGAATTATATTTTTCGTTCATACAACGGGTGCACGAACACGGAATCTTATCACTTTTAAGATTTTTTAAAGCGTATTTAACAAATTCTTGAACACCCTTTACATGATTATTTGTTATTCGGTTAGTCTTTCCCACCCACTCTTTGTATTGTGGGAAGTCCATATATAATAATCTTAAAATTTTAGTCTGTGGTAATAGGTTAAAAAAATATTATTACAACTGAAACAAAAATAATATTCTTACAACTGAAACAAATAAAAAATATTATTACAACTGAAACAATACCAATATTCTTATAACTGAAACAAAAAAAATGTTATTATAACTGAAACGAAAGATAATATTATTAAAACTTGGTTAGCAAATAAACTGGCCAAACATTAAAAGAGTTTGCATAATTAATCAATTCCCTTCCTTATCCATTGTCAACGAGCACAGGTACATCTTCGCAGCTGGTGTATATTTCATCGACCATTATTTGAGCCTCACCCCTATTTTAAGGTCAGCCGTGTAATGGAGTTTCTGTAACCTTGTACATGAGTATACATACCCCAATAATCCTCGTGTTGCTCACGTCCTTGAAATAGTACTGTTTGCCATAGTCACCGTGAGTTGTTGACGATGATCCAAGTCCCATGACAGGTGGAAGCACAGGGAAGGGGAATGTTGGAGGAGTCGACATTTGGGAGGGGAATATTGGAGGAGGCAACATTAGGGGCTTATAACCTTGAAAAAGGCTCACAAGTTCCCCAATTTGACCCGACAAGATTCCCAGGTTATTTTTAATGTCTTGGACATCCCTAATGATCTTGAAATGTTTTTTCTTAGTGGACGATACACGATCCTTGACTGAAGAAAGCTTGTCTACGAGAGGTGTGGTGTGTTGAAATTTTGTTTTTGGCATATGTGATACAACACCTATTGTCCTCCCCCTTTTATTCTTTCCAAAAGTTCGGGTCAGGGGATCATTTTCAGGTCAAGTCATCAGTAGGGCTCGAATCGGACTGACTGCTGATGGCCTATATTGATTCTAACATTTTATCCAAGTACGACGGGAATTTATTATCTTTGTCCGGTCGAGCATGAACGAATAAGTTGGTCCGATTTGGTTATCTACATGCATCTGGACCATCATTTATCCTACTCTCCCATTCATTATTCAAATCCTCATAAGATTTAGATCCCAACTTGTAGATATCAGTTTTTGTGCCCTTTTTTTGTTTTGCTCCCTCTGTACCAACCTTTTCTCCTTCGCCTGATTCTCGAAAAAATTATTCCAGTGCTCCACCGGCATTTCAACATTGGGAGACACTCTCTCTTTCAAAGCCATAATATTATAGCTCGCTACCTCCTTCGAAAATATTTCTTCCGAAGCTTTCTCCTGTAAGTCCTCAATGCTTTACCAACTCAAGATAGAACCTTACTCTTGGCGCGGTCGGGAAATGAGAAATGCTTATTGATAACTAACTTTTTGTGTATGGTCGTGGTCTTTAAAAGCCGAGTCTCAAAATCCCTTGAATACCTACAAAACTTGTTAAATAACTCGTATTGTTGTAAGTACGGATATCAATCCAACTTTCAAGTGGAAAAAAAATAGCGTGAATGATGACAATTTCATTTCTTTTTATTTAAACTTTTTTTATATTTTTAAAACAACTTCAAGGGAGAATGAATTAATTAATGATAAAATCAAATGTGATTAAGTAAACTAAAAATAATACGTAACCAGGTGTGATAAATGTGAGAAGATTCAAGAGATGAGATTTCACCGCGTGTTAAGTTATTTTTAATTTCTTAATTTATTCAATTGAAATATTTTGAGATAATATTAAATTACAATTATAAACTAAATAATATCTTTTTCAAAAAATTAATTGAAAAATGTCACATTATGAAAATCTCAGATTTATACTTTTTTTTTAATAAACTACCCACTAAGGTCAATTTAATAAAAATTGTATGAATCGTTGAATTTCAACACCGAACTAATATTTAATTTTAGGAAAGACCTGTCTCGTTTGATTTCTAAAATCAAATATTAAAATTAAATCAATTTACTATCTCTCGATACGTAAATTAATTTGTGAGAATTCCGAATAAATTTTCCTAGAACTATAATAATCAATTAAATCAATTAATTAAATTAACATCTTACGCGTTTTATTCCACCCCTTGAACGAGGTGTTTACCCTAACATTCTCATATTAGAACATAAACAACAATCAAGAAAAATAGAGACGTAAAATTTAGTTAAGAGATAAAACACAATACGCAAGTCTCCTAGCGGAATCGCGATTTTCCAATGCATCCAAATTCTTCACAACTATCGCACTTGATTACAATGAAACAAAATAAAAATTAAACCTAAAAATTATTCTAAAGCTCAACAATTTTTTTTAATATTTTTTTTCTGATTTTTTATTTATTTTCCTAAACAGTACAAAAATGGTACTGCAAATGCAGTCTAAGTATCTCTCTTATTCCTTCTTTGTCGAAAGTCACCTTTTTAAAAGTGAGTTGCTTCCCTTTTAATATGAGTAATGATAGGACGACCCAGTTTTTGGACCTAATTTTGAAATCCAGTAATGTGTCATTATCAAATTTGGAGATGTGTGTGGGTCACATGGATTCCACTAAAAATATCACCCAATGTGATGATAACACATCACCCAGTTTCAAAATTGGGTCCAAATACTAGGTCTCCTTATCATTACTCTTTTAATATAACCCACGATTCTTGGTTTGATTTTTGGGAGATTTTGTTGGGATTTAAGAACCGAGTAAAAAGACTTGCACGTGGGGTTTTGTTTTGGGATTTGGAGGTCCCATTTTTGTGGGATTGTGGTAGCTAGGTTGAAGAATGGGTGTAGGTAACGGGTTGATCTAGTTTGGGTGAGGATGGAAGGTCCGGAGCAGGTATTTTGGTTCGGACTGTGGTCGGGTTTTGTTGGGTTCGGATCGTTGCCTAGGTTTGGATTTTGTCAGGTGATTTCGTCGGGTATGGAGGTCGCCCGTTTTATTTTTTGTTTTGAAGTTTTTCGGACGCCGATTTGGGGTTGGTCAGTTTCGCTGGTGTGGCCATGGTTTGCAACGGGTTGTGAAGGTGGGAAGGTTTGGGTCTAAGTATGGATCCTAAATGGGTTTTTGGCAGGGGTGGTAAGGGATGTGAGAGGATAGAGGTTAGGGGGAGATTTAGGGTGCGTGAGGTATATGGTAATGGGTGTGGATTTGTGTTTAATTGTCCTAAAAAAATTCAATTAAAGTAAGATTAAAAATAAAATTTAATAAAAATCCTAACTTATAAAAAAATATTTATAGACTTAAAAAGAAATAAAATTAGAAGAAAATATAAAATCTATTAAAATTAAAAAATTAAATCCCTAACCTAAAAACAAAATACTCAAATAAAAATAAAAATAAAAATAAAAATAAAAATAAAAATAAAAATAAAAATAAAAATAAAAATAAAAATAAAAATAAAAATAAAAATAAAAATAAAAATAAAAATAAAATACTAATACTAATACTAATACTAATACTAATACTAATACTAATACTAATACTAATACTAATACTAATACTAATAAAATCAAACTAAACTAAAAACAAATAAATAAATAAATGAAAACCTAATAAAATATATATGCCTATTATTTTTACATAAATATTATAAAAATACTCGGTGGACGATAACAGATCCTAATATACACAACTATACGCATGCAAATAAAATATAAAAATTCTAAAAATTATATATGACTCAAATAAAAATCTAAAATATAATGTAATTACAACTAAACACACACTAGGCTCGAGTAATGGATTGATCTCGGTTTAGGCTTAGGTTTGGTACAGGATTGGGTATAGGCCATCGAAACTCATCGGGGCAAGCTAAAAAAGGGCTTTTAACTTTACGTCTGCTTTGATTTTCTTCATTCCATGCTCTTGACCACTATTTAGTCGAAATTATGTCGAATTAGCACAATTTGATGTTGTGACTCTATATTGACCTCCACTATAGACATATACGAATATAAGGTCATTTTTAATTAAAAACGAGCAATTAAAATGAACATGTTTATGGTATATAATAGACACTTTTGTGTGATTATCACTTACAAAGTTGATCATATAGGTCATTTTTGACGGATTGATCAAGAAGGGTCCAGTTGTCTGGTCCACCAACTCCCACTTTCATTTTTCCCAACGACAAACACAGGGCTTTAAAGTTCAGAATTCAGGTTGTGCACAAGAACCTCATTGCGGTGTCACGTCATGAGTTGGTACCATTGGGTTGTTTCCTCTAAACATTATCTACAAAAATGAAAAACCATAAGTGACTAAATAATTATAATAATATGAAATTATAATTAATTATTCAAGCTTATGACTATATAAAATTAGAATATGTTCAATGAGTCCGATCTCCATCCATTCGGTATTAATTTTTAAGACCCTATGGATTTTTGCATGTGGCCAACTAGGATGAAGGGTATCTACGATTAATGTGTAGATAACCGTGACATGAACTTGGAATCCCATCTTTTTTAACTTATTTGCAAAATTCAATTTTACGTGCATATAGCATGAGACATCACGGTCTATATAAATGCTCTATGTACATAGTTGTATCCATAGCGGGTGGATTTTTTTTTGCCTTCTCCAATAACGTAACCAAGGTCAAGGATGCGCTGGAATTATGTGTGTGAAATATATTTTCTATAAAGTCATCCCAATTTTTTGGTAGGGAAAATAAAATACGATCGAACATGTAATCTTGCTGGAGATTAACTCCACGATTTACAAGGTAGTTAAATTGTTCGATCTTTTTATTTCCATACCTATAAATAGGAGTACCCTCTATATGGATCACACTAATAAAAGAGTTATGTGTGTGGTTCAATTGCAACCTCTCACACTCTTGTTGCCAATGATTATCATCGTGTCACATTTTTCCAGAGAAAAGTATACGAGGGCGTGAATATGAGTCCTACAATTAACCGCTCCAATTGATTAATAACTATGAATTCAAGCATATGAGATATAAGGGTATATTAGTTTGATTAATATTTTGATTCATCACTACCCTTCTCTTAACTCCTTGCATTTTGGATCTCATCAATGTGAAATCCCAAAAACAACACGAGAAGTGGGTTAAATGCCAAATTGACAAGTATGTACATTACGAGTCATTAAAATTTTGGGACATTTACACTTTGGGTCCACTAGTTTTTCATATTTACCTACTGGGGTACCATAATTCCCATATTTAATCATTGGGATCCACTAGTTCTTTTCTTTTAATAATTTTAATAATTAATCTTTTTTACAATTTAGTTAAGATCCGTTTTAATTTCTCCCTCATATGTATACTAGAATTACTAAAATTGAAAAGTCAAAAGCTAAAACCCACGAATGGATAGCCCTTCAATACCATACCCCTACAACCCGAGTATATAACCCACAATATAATATGATGGCACGCATATAACCCACAACACGATAGACGTAATTTTTTTTACTTATTAAAAATCCACTTAATTATTTTTTGTAAAAAAAAAATATAATGTCTTGAATTTTGAACAATATTTTGTCAAAAAAACTACCCCCCAATACAATGTCCATGGTTTATTGATTTATACATCCTTTAAAAAAAAAATAACTATACACACATACCATACCCCTACCCGGGAGTATATAATTCCCAATATAATATGATGGCACGCATATAACCCACAACACGATAAACGAAATTTTTTTTACTTATTAAAAAGTTATTTAATTATTGTATAAAAAAATATAATGTTTAGGGTTTTGAACAATGTTTTGTCAAAAAAATAACCCCCCAATACAATATCTAGGGTTTATTGATTTATGCATCTCCTTTTCTTAAAAAATAACTACACACACATACACACACACACACACATATATATATATATATACACAAAAATACACACACATACATACACATATACACACATAATATAGAAATACACACACGCACACACATATACATAGAAATACACACATATATACAAAGCATTAGGGTTTAACACACATACAGACACTTATACACATAAATACATAGACATACACACATATATACAAAACATTAGGGTTTAATACGAACTATATACAAAACATTAGTGTTACCTTTGATATTGAGAGAGAGTGTGCGAAATTCTCCAAGCTTGAAAGAGAGAGACTGCTGAGATTAAGAGAGAGATAATAGGGTTTGAGGGGAGAAGTGAAATGAGAGAGCTGGTGTTTTTATTATAAGAACACTCGTCAAGGCCTAGGGCCATGAACAACCACCATGATCCTTTAAATTTTTTTGTAAGCAACAAGATGGTCACGATCTTTAGCCGTGACCCATGCATTGAGATGGTCACAACCTAAAGTCGTGACCCATTGGTTGTGTATTCTGGCCTTAGTCACGATCGACCCTACCGTGACCAAACATGGAGGGAATTTGGGCACGACTTTGGTGCCAAGATGGTCATGCCTTGGTCATAGCCCAAATCCATAACCCATAGTGGTCACGAATTTGGTCCGTGACCACTTTCAAGAGCATTTATGACCACACTGGGTCATGGATATAGTGGGCATGACCATTCGCAGGATTTGGTGTAGTGGATGAACCATCAATGACTCATGCCTATATTGTCTTGAGTATACTCTCAAATATATCCTAACTATATGCTCATACATTCCGTATTGATCACCATATCCTCAAAAGCCTAATTAAAAACTCCTTTTATCATGGATCCTTTTTACTATCTCATAGCATTCCTATATAGTTTCTACTATTACCTCTTACGGGAGTTTTCTCAGTTTCCTCTTGCATATATGATCGTCGATTGAATCTTTTCTTCTTTAAAGTTTCTAGAACTCTTTCGTTTCTTGATATTGCAAATGCGTTACATCAACTATGTATATCTAAGGAGTATAAACAGAACCAATCAACAACACTAGCTTACTAATTGAACTCTATTAAGCACCAAAATCTTTATTTTCTTATTTTTGGTATTCACCGGCTCAAGTGATATTACAATCAATTTCACAGATTATTTATCAATTTTCGCAACCGTGTTGTGACCTTGCTTCAAGGTAAAGAACTTTATCGTTTTTTAGATACTCACATCGCACACAGAAATAGTCATTGTCAAGCTTAGGTAAACACTAAGCATGCTCAAAATCATCCTCTCATTATAACTAATCCCACTAATGAACCCTAACATAGCATCTATAAATAACTAAAATGTAGCAGTCAACTTATTTTACACCTTGGTGCACTCAATCACATGAAAAATTCTCTATGTCTCCCTCTTTCCACTATAAAGAAATCATCATATCCATATGACCCAAAACTCTAGTTCCCTTTCAAAAACTTTAGAACCTATTATATTTCGAAGTTAAACCAATATGAGGATCATAAACTACCGATGCTTGCAAAATTCTCTAGAATATGGTTGTAGCTCCAATAACAATAACTTTCTTGGTTACCTCCACAAAGTGTGACTCACATCCTTATTGAATATGTGAATTCTAATTGTTTATTAATTTTATGAAGGATCCTCCTCATCTCGATCTTTCTGCGCTCCATGGCTCCTTTAGTTCACTAATCTCCTCGATCAAAAATAATCAACTTCGATCCACAATTTATCACAATTTAAAGGTAAAAAATCCTATAACAAGCTCTAACGTATAAAAAAAGATTCGGCTAGAAAATGGAATGGACTCACACTTACCCCAAGACTTTGGACCATGCTTTGTAAGGACATATTTTAGGCCACCTTAGGTTTTGTTTGTGTTGTCTTAATTTCAAAACAAACTGATTAGTCACGAAAATTGCATTTAAAACCCCTTATAATGGTAAATTCTATCATTCCCATGCACTTTATTCTCGAGACTTAAGCTCATTTACTGGATAACATCTATTTTCATTGTATATATATTATGCATGGTTTATTTGAGATTTTATAGGTATCGGGAATGCAAGACGTGAAGTTCAGTTGAATTATGGGGAAGTTTTATCGCAATCGCAACTTCGGGGGAATTTTAGTAATTTCAGCCCTCGGGTTTGGCTCTCGAGATCTCATGAAAGTTGGATCTCATTGAGTTATTTTGTGTGGCCGCCGACGGTGCGTGAATCTGACTCTCATCGAAGAAGTTATAAAAGATTCTGCGGAACAATGTCCATGAAAAACCCCATTCAACAAATCCCTAAGAAGTCAAACACGTTCGAATTGATTCCGGCCTTATGGCCGAATCGGTTCATTTTAAGTTAGTACACAAGTTTTATTAGCCGAATCAATTCAGATAAAATGGGGGAATCGATTCGCCCATGTTTTCCCTTTTTTCTTTTTATTTACTAGTTTGCCACTTGGCGTAAGACTTGGTATTTGATTTTGTTTTGGTTCTCATTTGTAGGGCATCAGATATTTTAACAAGAAGTTTTAAGCATTAAATTCTCTCTCTCTCTCCCCTTGGTCAAATAGATAAATCTTGATTTCTCTCTTGTTTTCCATTTAATACACAAACATTGTTTTGTTATATTACACTCTTACGTACTCCATCTTTGGCTGGTTTAATTTCTTTGACTTGCATTTATTAACCTATCTTGTGTTGGTTTGTCTATTAATTAATGGGTTATTTACTTATGAGGTTTACTTGCATGATTTACTTAGTTTCGAACATGAGTGGATAATCTTTTAGGTTGGGGGTCACAATACCACCATGAATGATTGAGTTTCATTATTATGGTTTGATTTATAATTATTATAATACAACTACATGTGTTGGTAATGGAGTATCCTAGTTTATTAACTTCCCTTGTCTTGTAAGGGTAGTGTTTGAAGCTTTACTACAACCTCAACCCATTTAGCACTATAATTAATTAACCCCTAATCCTCCATTGACGAGTTTGGTCTCTACATGGTTGATGTTCGGACTTAATTAGATATGATCGATCAGAATCAATTTCAATCGACTTATCAACTCCAAGGTGGGAGAGTAATCCCTAATCCCTTTTATCTCTTTTCTCTTATATTTTTCCTAGTTTGTTCCATCATATCATTGTCTTTTACTCATTCATTTGTAATTTAATGTATGCTAGGATAGTTGTTAACTGTACTTTACCACCCCCAACTATCATCATCTTTTATATTTTCATTTTTGTGACATATAGAGATCATCCTATAACCCGATTTCGTTATCTTAGGAGAGTTCAGTCCCTGTGGAATACGATCCCGGACTTGCCCGATTACTACTTGTTGAGATCGACTTGCACTTAAATCAAACATAATTTTTTTAGCATCAAGTTTTTGGCGCCATTGCCAGGGATTGGCAATAAAGTTAGTTTATATGTCATCCTTTATACACTTTTCTGTTCCCTGTGGTCACCGTGACAATCTAATTTTCGAAACTAATCCAAAACTGTTATAAATGCAAGACGCAAATGATGACATTTCAAATTTTATAGTGGAATATTCGTCTTCAAGTGGTCATTCGGATTATTGGAGACCATCTCCTACTCCTTCTACTTTCTCACATACCAGATCCTACTCTGATTCCACCACCATGGGTGATAATCAAAGCGAGCATGGTAGTCGTAGAGAGATTGAGTTGCCATATCGTCTAATGAGAGCATACTTACACTTGGAGAGAACCACCCCACTGTCGTGCATTATTTTCCATACAATGACGTGCAATTCCATTTTTGAAGTGGGATGATACAATTACTACCCATATACCATGACATGGAAAGTGAACAATCGCATTTACATGTTCCGGGGTTTGAGGAAGTATGCACTACTTTTAGCAACCCAAATTGCCCACTTGATGTCACACGACTAAAATGCTTTCCATTCTCTCGCAAGGACAAAGCTAAAACTTAACTTTGGTCCTTAGCCCCAAATTCTATTGGGAGTTGGCGTGATATGCAAGCCCAATTCTTGAAAAGGTTCTTCCCTACCCACCGTACCAACACCCTCAAGGGACAAATTCAAGCATTTCCCCAAGGCGAGAATGAGACCTTTGAGAGATACAGGGAGAGATTTAATGATCTATTGAGACTATGACTTCGAAAAATAGAGACTCATCTCCTTTTTACATAATGGGATTACACTCAATGCGTAATAAATAGTGGAGACCATGTGCTCTGGGGATATCTTCGGCTTAGATCTGGATGATGCCGAGGCACACTTCAAATATTGTACCGAAACCACTTAAGCGTGGGACACTTCAGACCCAACCAAGGCTAACCCTCGGTCTTCTAATACGATCTCCTTTAGCCATGGGTTGTATCACCTCACCGATGGGAATGATATATCAATGAGATTCGCTCAACTAGCAAAGAGAGTTCAGGAAATGGACTTAAAAAGTCTAGATCCCATCATTCCAACTTTATCTCTTATTGAGGAGACTTGTGCGATTTGTAACGTCGAATATCACTCTACCAAGGATTGTCCCACAATTCTGGCATATGAGGTGATGCTTCATGGTCAAGCTAATGCAATGGACACTTACAATAAATAATTCCTAACTCCTCTTAGAGAAGGTTACAATCCTTCGTGGAGAAACCACCTTGGTTTCTCTTACGGGCAACCCCAACAAGATCAAAATCTCCCCGGATAACTATCAAGGTCACCCCCACCTCCAAATTATCACGCCGTACTTACAAGCACCTCCTCCTCAATTGAAAATTCAAGGTCCTCCACCGGGCTCCTCCTCCGATTATACCACCTTATTTAACTACACATGGGAATTTTTTTGAAGATATTCTTCAAGCTTTTATGAGTGCTTAACTTATGATGAACAATCAAAAGGCGCAAACATTTGCGAAAATAAAATCCTCACTGTTTAAGTTGACTACCTCATCGAGTGTTGAAAAAAGGGTGAGTTTCCCTCACAACCTCAAGGGCCTATTGGGTAAAATAGTATGAGTACCAACGGATCGGTTCCCCCTCACGATCAAGAGAATGCTATTATCATTATAAGGAGTGGGAAAGTTGTTAACAAGTCAATCCATTCCCCACCCCTAATTGCTAAGGAAGTCTCACCCGATCTAATAGAGGACGAAGATGCTTCCTCGAAAAAGAGTGATGAAGATCCTGGAGTTGAGCCAGAGGTAGTTGTGAAACCTCTAATTTTTGTGCCTTATCCTCAAAGGCTAATAGTTCCGAAGAAGGATGCTAATAATGCCGATGTCTTAGAGATGTTAAAACAAGTTAAAATCAACATCCCCATCCTAGATGTAATACAGAAAGTTCCCGTATATGCCATGTTCCTCAAAGACTTGATTACGGTGAAGAGGAAACTCTTTGTGAGGAAAAAGGCATTTTTGGCTCTAAATGTGAGCTCTATCATCCAATCCGAGTTGCATCCCAAATATAAGGACTCTTAATTTCCCATTATCTCATGTATGATCGAGAAATTTAAAATCGAGAAAGTTTTGCTCGATTTAGGCGCCAATGTTAATTTTCTACCATACTCTGTGTATGAATAACTCGGCCTAGGCGATCCCAAACCCACCCAAATCACTCTTCAATTAGCGTATCGATCCGTTAAGGTTATGAAAGGGGTAATGGAAGGTTCCATCGTTCAAATTGATAAATTCTACTTCCAAGTGGATTTTGTGGTGTTGGATACTCATCCCGTTTCTCCCAATATCAACCATATCCCCATTATTCTTGATCGGCCTTTTGTAGCAACCTTAAATGCCTTAATCAATTCTATAAATGGGAAAATGAGTCTCGTCTTTGGGAACATGACCTTGGATCTTAACATTTTTAATATTTCTATACAAATGGGCAGTGATGATGATGTCCATGATGTATACCTCATTGAGGAGATTGTCCAAGAGCACTTCGATGTTAATTATTATGCGAACTCTCACAAGGAATGTTTGGTAAACTCGTTTGAAAGAGAATAATTATTTCCCATATGATCATGAGGTCAACCTAGTGAGTTCGATGTTGGATGAGGTGGATAGAGTAGGGGAGGTTAGTTGGTGTTCTAATTTTGAGGATTTATCCCCTCGCGATTCTTATGAGGTACCCTCGAATGTGCAATTTCCAAAGATTGATCTTAAGCAATTGCCATTCGACCTTAAGTATGTGTATTTAGTTAAGAATGAGACATATCCTGTAATTATCTCATCCCACCTCGATGAGGGTCAAGAAGGTTAATTGATGAACTTGTTGAAAAGGCACTTTTGTGCCTTTGGGTGGACAGTAACAAACTTAAAGGGAGTGGGTCTTTTGATTTGCACTTACAAAATATGCTTCGAGTAGGAAGTCAAACCTACCCAAGAAATGAAACGTAGGTTGTGCCCCGTGATGAAGGAGGTGGTTAGGGCCTAAGTCATTAGATAACAAGTGGGTGAGTTTGATTCAAGTGGTTCCTAAGAAATCGGGAATCACCCTTGTCAAAAATGCAATGGGTGAATTAATCTCGAAACGCACAACCATCGGATGGCACATGTGCATTAACTACCGAAAGCTCAATGCCATGACCCAAAAGGATTACTTCCCCCTCTATTTATTGACCAAATGCTAGAGCGCGTATCGGTCCACCCATATTATTTCTTTCTCTATGGTTATTATGGATATAACCAAATCGAAATTGATATCCAAGACCAAGACAAAACCATTTTCACATGCCCTTTTGGTACATTTTCCTATAAAAGGATGCCCTTGAGGTTGTACAATACGATGGCCACATTCCAAAGGTACATGTTAAGTATGTTCAGTGATATGGTAGAGAGAGGGTTATAAGTATTCATAAACGATTTTAGCGTCTTTTGTAACTCCTTTGACCATTGCCTCTCTATTATTGAAAGGGTCTTGTCTAGATGCGCTGAGAAAAATCTCGTCTTAAATTGAGAAAAGTGCCATTTTATGGTCACGAAAGGGCTTTTTGTCGGACATATTGTCTTCTTTAAAGGCATAAAGGTGGATAAGGTAAAAATTGAGATGATTGCCGATTTTCTCTCCTTAAAATAACTCAAATACGTGAGAGTATTCCTTGGCCACGCGAGAATTTATATAAGATTTATCAAGGACTTTAGCTCCATCGCTAGACCCTTGTGTAATATCCACTCAAAAGAGACCCCATTTGGATGGAGTGAGGCGTGTCACTTAGCCTTTAAAAAGTTGAAAATCATGTTTACCACCGCCTCTATTATTCAAGCCCACGATTAGACCTTACCCTTTGAACTCTATGCAATGCAAGTGATTTCATGAATGGGTCTGTGTTTTTAACAAAGAAACCCCACGTTATCAATTATACTAGTCAAGCTCTCAACGGTGCATAATTGAACTACTCGACGAACGAAAAAAAGTTATTAGCGTTTGTCTTCGCCTTGGATAAATTTCGAGCGTATTTGGTGGGATATCCCATCATGTGCTTTACGGACCACGCTGTGTAAAAATACCTTATTTCAAAGAAGGATGCAAAGACGCGTTTGATTAGGTGGTTCCTCCTACTGCAAGAGTTCAATCTCACCAAAAAATATAAAAAATGGAGTAAAGAACGTCGTTGTCGACCACTTGTCTCGGTTAACGTTCGAGGTGTCTAAAGATTAACTTCCCATCATTGAGTTCTTTTCTAATGAATAATTATTCTCCACTTCCTCTCTTTCGTGATTCATGGATATCGTGAACTAAATTGTTACAGGATCCACCCCCTCACATTAGACCCTCAGGAGAAGAAGTTCTTGACTTGGGAGTGTATGTTTTTCTTTGATGATACATATTTGTTCAAATATTGCACATACCAAATCATCCAAAAATGTGTCCCGGATGAAGAGATAGTTAGTGTCATCCAATTTTCCCATTCAGAAGCATGTGGAGACCATTTTTGCTCCAAGAAAATCGTCGCAAAAGTCTTGTAATGCAGACTATATTGGCCCATGCTTTTTAAAAATGCACATAAATTTTGCATTTCATGCAATCGTTGTAAAAAGTTGGGCTCCATTAATCAATGAAACATGATGTTGATGTTCCTCATACTAGAAATCGAGATTTTTGATTGTTGAGGCATTGACTTCATGGGATTATTTCCTTGATATTTTGGTAACCTATATATCCTTGTCATAGTTGACTATATTTCCAAGTGGGTGGAAGTGATAGAATTACGAATGAATGATCACAAGGTGGTCTTGAAGTTCCTAAAGGAACACGTACTTTCTCACTTCGGTACTCCGAAGGGGATCATAAGTGATAACGGAACCCATTTTTACAATGGGCCATTTGACAATCTTATGAGAAAGTATGGGGTTGTTCATAAGGTTGCAACGACCTACCACCCTCAAAGTAGCAACCAAGTCGAGCTAGCTAACTGCGAGATCAAACACTTCTTGGAGAAGATGGTCAATCCCGACTGTAAGGATTTGTCTTTATGGATAATCGATGTGCTTTGTGCCTGTCGCACGGTGTACAAATGCCACTTAGCATGTCCCCTTATAGACTTGTGTATGGAAAACCTTTCCTTCTCCCCGTGGAGCTTGAACACAAGGTTTAATGGGAAATAAAGAAGTTAAACTTCGAATTAGATAAGGCCAGGAAGAAACGGATGCTCCAACTTAATGAGTTGGCAAAAATTCGGAACGACGCGTACGAAAGTGCTAGTATCTAAAAAGTGAGGGTGAAAGGCAAACATGACATGAACATATCACGAAAGTCATTTCACCCATCACAAGTAGTTCTCTTGTATAATTCTCGATTGCATCTATTTTTGGGTAAATTAAGGTCGAGGTGGACAGGCCCGTACATTGTAAAGACTTTATTCCCTCATTGTGCGATCGAAATTGAGAATTGCAAGGATGGAAGTGCGTTTAGGGTGAACGGTCAATGCCTTAAACCTTTTCTAAAGTCTTTTAAATCGTATATGGAGTCAATTCCGTTAGCCGACCCCATTTACGGGGCCGAATAGGTTCCTCCGGGCCTAATTTCCGTGTCAAGCAACCCCCGACATGTGCAGGGTTCTATAGTTTTGTTGTGGGACTTAATTTGTGCTTTATATAGAAGCTCATGACCCTAAATTCCATGCCCACCATTTAATTCATATGCAACAACAATTTTTTAGCGTAGCAAGTCCGAGTCGATTCGTGCCCTATGGCCGAATTGATTCGTTTTTAGGCAGTATGGGTCTCAGGGTGTGTGAATCGATTCGCCAAATTTGGCCGAATCGATTCGATTGAGCAATTAAGTGAAAATTTGGCTTTTAGTATACATTTCACCCAATTATTTTATCCCCCTTTCTCAAAAGACTTCAAATCCCGACTCTCTAAGAAAATTGCCCACTCCACTTTGTAGAGGTAAAAATCCCAAGCTAAAAGCTCTAATACCACTTTGTAAACGCAAATAATCCCAAGGGTGGTTCCAAACACAAATAATTTCTATGTTTTTATATTTTTCCAATTTTAATTATTGAGCTTAATTTATCCAGTTACACTTAGCACCGATTAAACCTTTATTGTGAAAGTCGATTTACCAAATTTTATCTTTTAACCCTAAACATGTATTTAGGCAATAACAGATAAAATAAATCAAACACACAAGAACACGCCGATGTACGAGGAAACCACAAAGGAAAAAAAAAACCTCGGACGACCCAGACAAACAATCACTATGATATGGTTTTACAAAGAATAGACAATTGACTTACACAATGACTCGATCCCCCACAAGTCTTGGTGCTCTTCTATCGTTACCCACTACTCCACAGTGCAACGTGGGAGTCCACCTATGCCAGGTCCACAACACACGAGTCCACGCGTGCCTCGGTATCCATCAATACTGCTCGGTAACTGTCTATGATTTAAAAATTGAAGTCCACCACTTCTTCACCACAATCAACACATACCTAGTCCACCACACGAAAACAGGTTCTTCTTATTATGGAAGAATTAAACAAGGTGCCCAAACAAGATCTCAAAGTATATGAGTTATGAATCTTAGATCTTGTAAACAAAAGGGTGAAACTTTTGGAGTTGGAACTTTTGAAACAAGTCCGATCTTCATTTTTGTCAAAAGTTCGTCTCTCAAAATAAAATGAGAGTCTGAAAAAGATTTTATAGAAAAGTTAAGGCGATGCATCATTCAAACGATTTACCGATGTCATTCGAAGGAGATGGTGATCTCATTTGAATGAGATTCAATCTCGCTACTAACGACCTCAGCAAAACCAAAACAGTAAGCTTCATTTGAAGCCTCATTTGAAATAGGGATCGAACGATCTCAACATGTCATTTGAACGACATAAACTAAAAATTAAAGATTTTAAAACTCCGCCTATAGGTATCTCGAAAAACATATTTTCGAAAAAATTAAGTTCCAATCAGTTTTAAAAACAAAACACCCTTATAAAGATTCCAAGGACTCATAAAACAATATACGTTCATACCTGCGAGATCCTTGGCATATGTGAAGATAAACATGGCACTATAAACACTACTTAGAATATGCACTCTTCGAATCTTTTCTGCTACGTCTTCATTACACAACGTCATAGGCTCATGTAATCACAAAGTAAAAGTTTATCGTATGACAAACGTTTTATTTGGAATTAAACCAATTACATATAGATTAACTCGATTAAAAATTCTCCCTTACACACTTTCACTCCTATCTCAGGTGCTTCTTCATCCTAGGTAATTTTATCATCATTCTTTGTGATTTTCACCCATCATTTTTAGGTTTTAGGTGTTCAATTTTGGGGTTAGGGCTATTTTGAATATGTTCATTGTTCTCTCATTAAAATAATCCATATGCTTAATTTTTGCCATGATTTCTAACAATTACAACTTGTATATGATTCTTGTTATTGTTATTGTTATTGTTGATGTATCTTTTTGGGATGTTTTGATGATTGAAAGGTTTCCCCACCCCATTTTGAACACTTTGCCCACAATGTGTTTGATAAAATTACCCAATGGGCTTAAAGTGCACAATTTTTATATGCCTTGCACCATTTTCTCACACATTTGTTGTTTTGTCCCGTTGTGGTTGCGGTGCACGTCAGCTACCTTATTTGTCCCATTTTCTCCACGTTGCACCCTCGTTCACAATTTGATAATTTTTTCATGTCTACTCTAATTTTTGCATCGCACTAGTTGTGTTGTGTAATAAATTATTGTCTTACAGGTTTAAATGGCACGAAAGTTCACATCCAACTAAATAACGAGACGCACTGGGTTTGAATCATTTAGCTCAAAGGAGGAGCGAGATCGGGGTCGAGCTAACTTTAAATCAAGCCGCTTGATAACGGTAGAAAGACAACTTCACTCAAAGGAAATCCTAAACTCCCTTCGGAATTGTTTCGGCAAGTTTTCTTAGGAGTCTCACTCGTCAAAGAGCTGGGAGGTTAAATACGAGGCCTATGTGCATGGGTGGCAGATCCCCATCTCAACTACCATCTTGGCGCTGCACCTAAGCGGGACAAATAACCTCGTGAACTACCATTTTCTCATTTTTAAGAGCGCACCAAAGCTTTCTAATGACACTCTTATTATGCGTCTGGCTCCTGAGAAGAGTTGGACGGGAATGCATTCCTGGCATCCGATTTGCTCGATATTCACCGCATCCCTCACCTCATTCGCGTGAATTGCATCCTTCCCACATAGACTAAGGTCATCCTTCGCTGCAGGCATTCTCATTTCTTAAATAAATGCTAGTGGAGGACACTATTATCAACCTCCCCTCTCTTGTTCTGGACTAAATATTGGTTGCCGCATATGATAGACAGGGATCAACTACTCTCCCCTATGTGCATCTCGTCTTGTGGATATGCTAAAACACGTGGTGTGAGTCCCAAACGAGCGACAAGATTCCCAAGACCCCAAAACTACTAGGTGAGAAGTGATTCGTATCAAATATTGCATATTTCCGGCCGTTATCTTTATACATTCTAGCGCTTTTACGGTCCTTAATGCTTATATTTATGCTCATTAAGTAGAGAACCTTGGATTTGAATATATTATTTTGCAAGGGTTAATTGTGCTTTGTATGCGTAGTTCGTTGAGTTAGCATCGCGTGGCCCCAAACAGTGCGTCGTTTGGAGTTCGGACGAAGAAGATATGGCCATTTTCGTTTGTGAACTTTTCCCCCTCTTCATGAACCAAACAAGGCTGGAAAACATAGTACCGATCGATCGAGGTTTAAGTCCTGGTCGATCGCATTTTGGCATTTTGCCGTGGGAAGGAGACAATAGGCTTTTACAAGAAGGCGCGGTCGACTGCGCCCCTACGACCGATCGATCGCGGTTACGAGATATTTTGCACTTGTTTCCTTTTCTTTTCTTTTTCCTTTATTTCTTTTCCACTTACTATATAAGCCAAATTTTGTGTAAATATCAGATATTCTAGTTTAGGATATATTTTAGCTTAGAATAACTTAGGGTTTGAGGGTTTTGGAGAGTTCTTCTTCAATTGTTCTTGGTTTGACACCCCATTTGGGTTGAATGTTGCACTATTCATCATCCTCTCCATTAATATAGTGTGTATTTACTTTATTCTTTCTTTCTAGATAATTTACATGCTTTCCTAAATAGGTTTACATGCTTTGATTACTCGCTTTCTAGTGTAGATTTACCGCTTTCCTTTGCCGCATTTTTAACATGCTTTCTAGCTAATTTAAATTAGGTTGTGTTTGAATTGAACTCACTCGAGTTGACGTGTTTCTTGGCTTTGGTGATGGTGTTTACGGGTCTATTTCGAGTGCATTGTCCTAGTTATTGCGCCTAGGAGATTTAACGGGGAATATCATGTATGTCCCGGGCTTACGACCTTGCGTGCACAATTTCCGGGATATTTGTTGACGCCAAAATCATATTAGACTTTTTATGCGGATTTAGGGGCGTGACAACCCTTGGTTCAATTAATTATCGAAACAAGACACATTCTAAATAACTCGTCGACCCATGTATCCATTTTATACAAATTAACTCGGGTGAGGGATATTCGACGCAACCTATAGTTTACTCGTTTTTTTAATCTAGTTTCAATACCCTTGCCTAGAATAATCATTTCCTTTTTTTACATCTTTTCCTTTTTAGCTTGTAATCACCTTTTACACTTTTATTTCGGAGCACTAAATCCTATAAATTCTAGCATCTCATCCCTGTGGATTTTTGATACCTGACTTACTGCTGTGCTTGCCTCGCAAGTGTAGCCGTAATTTAGGTTTATTTGTATTGAGAAGGCGAAATGAAAACAATGATCGTGCACCTACACGCGCACGCATTTCGCGCTCGATCAAAATGGCGTCATTGCCGGGGATGAGTTTGTTTTAGACTTTATTTGATTTAGTATTTCATAGTATTTTCTTTCTATTTGTATTATTTGCTAACCTTTTTGCAGGACTTCCACATTTGAGCACTTAGAAACGCTCGAATTTTTTCTGCGCGCACCTACTTTGTGGAACTCGCCACTTGAGCCATTTTTGGGTTAAGCATGTCTTATTCCAATTCTTTCGGTAATCATTGTTATAATTCTCAAAATGTTCGTAATCCTATGACTTTCGATGAATACTTAGAATCCCAAAGTATAACAAATTCAAATATGACTTTGGGCGAGTATAACGAAAGTCAAAACATAGGTTATTGGAATTTTGATGATGATGATAATGATTTGGGCCTTTACCTCCTTATAATAAGAATTTTGAAACGAATTGCAATAGTTTTCAAAATTTCTATAATAATGAGTTTTCGTTTAAGTCCGATGGTAATTTTCAAAGTTCCCATTTTCATGGATCCGCACCTCGACCTATGACATTCGGTGAGGGTTTGCGTATGTATGAGAATGAGAAAATTGAAAATCGTTATCGGGAAGAAAATCGTTGTTGGGAACATGAGTTGGATTTATTATTTGAGTCCGACGACGATTTTGCTTCCGAGACTTTCGAAGTCGAGGAATGTTTTGAACCAAATGAGGTACTTTTACCTACTTTGGAACAAACCATTCTAGACTTTGCCCATTGCATAATAGATATTGAAAGTGAGGATGGAAATGACGTAATATCTATTTGCAATGAAATGATTTCTTTTTTGGCCCCCAAAGAAGAACATTTCATTGAAAATGATATTATTTCCTTCGAAACTCAATCTTCATGCGATGATGATTCATCTCATGAGTCTGAATTTCTTTCATCCCCATTTTCATTCTCTATTATCACACCGTCACAAGTACCCGATGATTCGGTTTCAAACTTTAATATTTTAAACCTTTTCGCTGACGAGGAGTACTTGCTCGAGTCGCCTTCAACGATCGCATTCGTGCCTTCGTGTGCACCGCCTCCTATTCCAATTTCAAAATCATTGGGAGGATATTAGTCTTTTCTCGGTCCCCACATGTTTTTATCACCCGTTCAATCCAAACCCCCCATCGTCCCTCCAAAACTTTTAATTGGCGATGGTTCATTTCTTCCGTCTTACACATGCCTTCCGTTGTTCAAACGAAATCCATATTTTTTGGAAGGCATGCTTGAGAGTGAGGGTACACCATTTATCCTCCAAAGTCAAATCATTTTCACGGTGGACCCTCAATTATTTAGACTTCTAGTATATAGTTAGTGTGAAGCCTAAATATTAGGTTGTATATAGTTAGCTTTTTATTCTTTCTTTCTTTTTATTTTAGTCTAGTGTAATTAGTTAACTTTTTGTTATTTGTTTTTGCTATGCTCGGTACTAACTTGTTTTGTAGATTCTTTGGACTTATTCTTATGGGGATCGCTCCAATTTTAAGTAATATCGCTCTTTTCCTCTCTTTAAGTTGGTTCTTAATTCACATTGAGGACAATGTCAAGTTTTAAGTTAGGGGGTGTGGGATATTCTATCCATTTATTTATTTAGTCCATGTTTTTGCTCACATGTTAGTTACTTAGTATGCTTTTCTTAGAAAAATTAAAAAAATTCAAAAAGTTTTTCTTCCTTTTTTCTCCTTTTTTGGGCTTTTTGCCATTGTTTCCGATGATAAATTGCTCGATCCAATAGACAACCCAGTGATGCATGTTCTCGATTTTAGAAGTTGTTAGTCTTTAGTCCTCATATCATTGATATTGTGAATAACTATTAAACTTTAATCCCATGAGCATATGTACTTTTATTGTTATATTGATTTGGTTTAAAATTTTTATAACTCGGTAATCTTTTGTTGCATTGTATATACTTACACCGAGTAAGCTTTGTACCTTTCGTCGTTTGTGAGTGTATACACTATTCTTTCCTCTTTGAAAACGTTTAATTTGTCGGTAATCTCTCTATTCTTTCATTTGATCGTTCATTAATTGAGTTCATACTTGAAATGTGTTACTTGAGCATGATTTTCATATATTGTTTTGACTTGAGAATTGCGTAAACTTTGTGAAATGATCATAGGCCATCTTTGTTATATAACATATATTAGACTTGACCTCACCCTTATATGTTTACCCTCGTTAACCCCTTTGAGCCTAAATATAGCTTTTCGTTTAATAAACCAAATTCCATAACCAACTCCAAATTGGAGTTTTAAACCATATATACACTTTCCATACCTTTGTCTGGAATGTTACTTGGGATTGAATGTTGTTGTGGTGATGTCGATTGCAATTTAGGCATATGAGAGTTTGATAAGTAAAGAAAAGAAAGTAGTGAAAAAGTGATGAGAAAAAGAGAAAGCAAAAAGCAAAAGAAAACAAAAGAGAAAAAGTGAGAAACAGAAGAAACGAAAAAGAAAGAGAAAGTTGTAAATGTTGTGTATAGTGTTCAATAAGCTTTGATTACTCTCCCGATGATATATCTAATGCCGTTTCGGAACTTGTTTTCCAATTTTTCTATTGCCTACATTTTCCCATTATCTCGAGTTTTCATCCCGAACACTTTGAATCCGTACATACATTTCATCATTTCGTACATTAGCCATACCTACATTACAACCCTAGATGTAATTTAAAAGTCAAAATAGTTTGATAATCTGTGAAAATGCATTTCACCTCCTTTAATGAGCGGTATCCTTTCATTGAGATTACAGATTTTTAGTTTATATATAGCGTTCTTCATTTGTGACATGTGTGCGACCTAGTTTCCGTTTACATTTACTCTTTATGCCCGCATGTTCCGTGTGTTACCTCCCTGTTTCGAGTGAATTCGCTTGATGAGTGTAATGCCCGTGAGGATTGAATGTATGCTTGCTTTAATGTTTTCTGGTTTATATAATTTTTTTCGCCAAATCACACTTTGCATGTGCTCGCTGTAACAACCCTCACTTTTGATATCCTATTTTATATTTATTTACTATGTGTAGTAATTAATTATAAAATGATGGATGTTGAGTAAATATTAATTCAATATGAAAAAGGTTAATATTTACTGAAATGTTTTATTATTACCTGATGAGTAGGTACAAATATCCATGTGGTGATTTATAGTGTCATAAGATTTAAAATGACACTTTGGTTTGATATGAAATCGGAACTTAAAATGAGATATAAAATTTCCAAATGATAATTTGGAGGGTGTAGTTAGTCCCGGTAGGTGCGAGACAGTCAAAATAAGTGCCATATTGCATTTTGGTATTTCGGGCACTTTTGACTGGTTATAGCTTAAATGTGTAGTTGCGATTTATTTTATCGCGTATTAGCCATTATAGTTGGGCATTTTAGACTTAAGGCCCGATTAAGTCTTGCTAGCCTTATTATTTTTTCTCATTTTCTCTTAACACACAAATAAGCCCTAGAGAGAGTAGAGAGAGGAAGAGAACATTGGAGAAAAAGAGAGATTGGAGCTTGGATCATTGCCTACACCAAATCATTCTGATTTTTCTACATCAAGGCAAGTTTTCTACTTGCAATTATATGATTTAAGGTGTATAATTAGTGTTGATAGTTTTGTAATGGTTATGGTTTAATAAAGTTAGGTTTCTTTGTTAGATTTATCGGTTTTGATATCGTTGGAAGAGATTTGAATATTAATTAGTATGGATTAATGTTGTTGGAAGAATTTATGATCATTTGGTATCAATAAATGTGGTTGGTTTGGTTGGAAGTTGGTTTTTGGTTTGGCTTGGAAATAGAGAGTTTTGGTCTAGGTCTGCAATGACCGGTCGACCGCGATTCTCAGACCGGTTGACCGGGCCTTCGGGAGAGGGCACACTGCTTTCTTTCAAAGGCATAAATGTTGAGGCGCGGTTGACCGCGTCCCCCCTTACCGGTCGACCGACCCAGCCGAAGTGAGCTTTCTGCTTTTCTTCTTAGGCAAAAACTTGAGACGCCATCGACTGCAGTCTTGGGACCGGTCCCCTGTTTTCTTCCCAAAATTTTACTTTTGCTTTTAAATCTTTTCTTTTTATAGGGACTTAGGAACCTTCTTGAATGAAGTAAACTTTGGCTTTTAGAGTCCTAGTTGAGTCTAGTTGTCACCCTAGAGTGGAATGGATTTCACTTGGGGTTAAGTCCAAAGGGGGTGGTGTTCCAAAGTGATGTTTAGGCATCACTCTTCTGGTTACTTCTTAATAGGAGGATAGGGGTTGTATGCCCATGTTTGGAGACTTAGGGGTTTATCAGAATCCTATGAACGTTGGGAATTGTAGGATCATAATGTCCATTTGGAGAATTAGTCGGGACTTGTAATTTGAGGAATATTAATGACGATATTCGAGGGGAATTAGGTTCGCATAATATGAACCCAAATGCTTAAAGATGATAGGTTCAACTAAAATGGACCTAAACTGTGTTAATGATGATTGGTTCAAATAAAATGAACCCAGTTGCTTAATGATGATAAGTTCAAATAAAAAGAACCAAACACATGGATATTTGAAATGGAATTTGGTAATGGTAATTGATAATGAAAATGAGATTAAAATGGTAAATGTTAATTTACTGATACACACCTCTCTAAATGACATCATAAGGGAAGTTCGCGCGCTTGGTGATGCCCCCTGGCTAGTGAATGCAGGGTGGATATAGTCCTAGGCCATATGCGGGGTTTTATATGTTTTCTGCGCTGGTGAGGGGATTCCGGGTGTGGTCCTGACTTTCCCGCGGGCATATGGCCGCTTCCCGACGTATCGATAGGTTCCCAGGTTATCTTGTATAGATAGGCCCTGGAAGATGATGGTCATTTAGGGGATCTCCCAGTGGGGAAACTCGGAGGGGCGGTCTTAGAATCATTATATGTATGAGAATATAACTTTTCTGCATCAAGTGGGACTTGATGGGTATATTCCATAAAGAGCATGGATACGTGCCATAAAGAGCACGAGAATGAGATTAATGATATATGTGCCATAAAGTGCACTTGATATTAATGGTATTCCTATTAAGGAATGGAAAGATGAAATGGTAAGATAATTAACTATGGAAGTTAATAAACGGTTTTATTCCTATTAAGGAATACAAAAGATAATGGGAATTGGATAAATGAGAAAAGGTTTTAAATTTAAGTTATTTACTTTTCTTTCTCTTATGTAAATGACATTTAATTTCATCATTTAGTTAAATTGTAATGTAAGTTTATCATCCTTATCATTCATGCATAACTGTTCATTTCTATCATGCTTTTTGTTTCTTCTGGTGATCATATAGAACCCGGCCCTGACCGGTTTACTTTCCTTGTTGTGTATATGATTGTATCCGCTCAGGTGCTCCCCCGCAAGGACGTCAGTTTTGATGTTCCCATTCATTTGCTTTCGACGAGCTGTAAGATTTTGCGGGTTATTACAGGACATTGTATTAGACGCTCTCATCTTTGTATTCTAGATATGATCGGGTCTTTTCATCGGGCGTGTGGCCCAAACTTTTGTACTTGTTTAATGAATGTATTATGTAAAATATTTAAATTGTGGTACTTCGTTGTATGTTGCTGTGGATCAACAGCTTATTCAGTCCATTTGTATACACTCGTTTTAGTTGTATTATACATATTCTTGTGGAATTCCACTTGCTTATCTGATTTGGGTTGTTTAAATTTAATTTTCTTAACTGGTTTTAAATTTTTAAACTTTTTGGCAACCAGTTTTCTGATTTATTGGGTGGTTTTCCCGTATACTCAGTTTATTTTTGTTGATGCTGAGAATGATATCCATCCATGATCCCTGTTACGTTTGAGTATCGGGCTGGCCACCCCTTATCTCGGATCGCGGGTTGTCACACTCACTCCCCCTCCCACATTTTAAGGTTTCAATTCTATGAAGTGCATTCTATAATGTTAATGATTCGGGCTTTTGTTTGAATCCGTTCAATGTGCTAATAATGCGTATAAAATCCTTTTCGCCATTGTTGGGCTTGTTGCATGTTGGGTTGGGCATATTTTGAGGAAACCATGTGATGTTTATGGGTATCATCCCTCAAAACCCTCATGAGACGACACTCGTCCACTAGGATGACCTAGGGGTTTAACGGCTTATTGCATATGCTAAATGCAATCGTGCTCCCTACGAAAGTGGCATTTATATTTTGATGCATATGTACGTCTTGTACTGCTCTCTGTGGACTGGTTTTGTTTGTTTCATTACTAGGGACTAGCAATGTTTAAGTTAGGGGGTGTGATTCGTATTAAATATTGAATATTTCTGCCCGTCATCTTTATGCATTCTAGCGCTTTTACGGTCCTTAATGCCTATATTTATGCTCATTAACCAGAAAACCTTGGATTTGGATATATATATATATATATATATATATGTTTTTCAGGGGTTAATTGTGCTTTTGTAGGTATTGGAACGCTAAAAGTGAGGATCCGTTGCATTTCAGAGAAGTTCCGTCATTAAATGCTACTTCAAGGGCATTTTAGTCAATTCACATTTCTTCTACAGCTCTTGGAAATTCCATGGATACGTAGTTCGTTAAGTTAGCATCGCGTGGCCACAAACGGTGCGTTGTTTGGAGTTCGGACGAAGAAGATATGGCCATTTCCGTTTGTGGACTTTTCCCCCTCTTCATGGACCAAACAAGGCTGGAAAACATAGTACCAGTTGACCGCGGTTTGAGGCCCGGTCGATCGCATTTTGGCATTTTTCCATGGGAAGGAGACAATGGGCTTTTACAAGAAGGCGCGGTCGATCGCGTCCCTGCGATCGGTCGACCGCGTCCCTGCGATCGGTCGACCGCGATTACCAGATATTTTGCACTTGCTTCCTTTTCTTTTTCCTTTATTTCTTTTCCACTTACTATATAAGCCAAATTTTGTGTAACTATCAGATATTCTAGTTTAGGATAGATTTTAGCTTAGAATAACTTAGGGTTTGAGGATTTTGGAGAGTTCTTCTTCAATTGTTCTTGGTTTGACACCCCATTTGGGTTGAATGTTGCTCTATTCATCATCCTCTCCATTAATATAGTGTGTATTTACTTTATTCTTGCTTGCTAGATAATTTACATGCTTTCTTAAATAGGTTTACATGCTTTGATTACTCGCTTTCTAGTGTAGATTTACCGCATTTTTCACATGCTTTCTAGCTAATTTAAATTAGGTTGTGTTTAAATTGAACTCACTCGAGTTGACGCGTTGCTTGTCTTTGGTGATGGTGTTTACGAGTCTATTTCGGGTGCGTTGTCCTAGTTATTGCGCCTAGGAGATTTGATGGGGAATATCATGTATGTCCCGTGCTTACGACCTTGCGTGCGTAATTTACGGAATATTTGTTGACGCCGAAATCATATTAGGTTTTTTATGCTGATTTAGGGGCGTGACAACCCTTGGTTCAATTAACTGTCGAAATGAGATGCATTCTAAATAACTCGTCGACCCATGTATCCATTTAATACAAATTAACTCGGGTGAGGGATATTCGACGCAACCTATAGTTTACTCGCTTTGTTAATCTAGTTTCAATACCCTTGCCTATAATAATCATTTCCATTTTTTGCATCTTTTTCTTTTTAGTTTGTAATCACCTTTTACACTTTTATTTTGGAGCACTAAATCATATAAATTCTAGCATCTTGTCCCTGTGGATTTTTGATACCCGACTTGTCGCTGTGCTTGCTTCGCAAGTGTAGCCGTAATTTAGGTTTATTTGTATTGAGTAGGCGAAATGAAAGCAACGACCGTGCACCTACACACACACGCATTTCGCGCTCGATCAAGAAGGCCATTGCCAAGAGTTTGGGAGAGGAGAACAAAGAGGTGGTTGGAGCATCCGGTCATCCAGGGATCGAGCGACGGGATGACTTGGATGAGGCATAGGAGAGAGAGCATGCCATTGTAAGTGTACCAACCATAGATTCAACTATTAATGACTTGGGGGTGCAGATAGATGCTCTCAAGGCCGACTTTACATTATTCTGGTGTGATTACCAGAGAGATATCAACATGATCACCCGGATGCAGATGAAAATGTACCACGACATACGTGGGGCCAATGCGCCAATTCCTCAATATTTTTTTGATCCCTACACAATGCATGATACTGAGGCGCCTAGGACATCTAGTCGTCATTAGGATTTTCCCCTTTATTCTGTCTTCTATGTTTTTATTTTGTGGGGTTGTATTATGATTGTTAGTTGTGTAACTTTGGGTCGAGAAGATATCTGTGATGTACTCATTTTGTTTTTTGATCACAACTCGTATTATATTAATGACATAACCACATTTTCATTACTTGTTGTCATTTATATATCTCTTATTTGGTTTCTATACTGCTGTTTTGGTACTAACATGTTTTGTAGGAGTGTCGTTGCTCTTATTGGGGATCGCTCTATATGGGGTGATGAATTTCTCACCCTCTTTTTCATTTTTGTCTTTAGAAACATTGAGGACAGTAATTATTTCAAGTTAGAGGGTGTGATTTACTCATTTCATTCTTTTGGCAACTGCATAACATGTTATTATTAATTTGCATTATTTATTTATTAATTAAAAAAAAAAAAAAAAAAAATCAAAAATTCAAAATTAAATAAAAATTTCTTTTTTTTTTCTTTCATAGGCGTCTTGCCTATGTCTTCAATGATACTTGAATGATATCCCTATCCAAATTGGTAACAATGTTGCATGTATAGAGGTTATAATTTATTAGCCTTTAGTCCTTGTATTGTTAATATTATGAAAAACTTCATTAATTAAACTGTGAAACCCATGAGCCCATACACGAACTTGTTTATAATTCAATTTAAGGATATTATAACTCGGTGATCATAAGGTGCGTGGTATACACTTACACAAGCGAGCTTTGAGACCTTCCTTCGATTGTGAGTGTTATACAATTAATCTCTCTTTCTTGAAAGACGTATTTTGTTGATAATCTCATTATTCTTTAACTGATTATTTATTAACTGATTTTATCATGAAAATCGACACTTGAGCATGATTTGTAATATTGTTGAGTCCCGATAATCAGATAAAATCCTAGGAAAGTATCATAAGCCATCTTTGCTATTAAACCCATATAAACCTTATCCTCATCTACATTATTATCCATTTTCAACCCCCTCGAGTCTAAATCAATCCCTTTATTTTACACCTAAATCCCCTAACCAACTCCATATTGGAGTTTTAAACCTTACATACACTTTTCGCGCCTTGATTTGGGATTGAACCTGGGATTTATGATGCTTTTGTGGGGATCGCAATCAAACGATGAGTGGACTCAAAAAGAAAGAAAAGAAAAAAGTCAAAAATAAAAAGAAAAATAGAATAAATTGTTCTGAAATGTGCGAATCCCATGCACGCGTGAATGACTGAAAATAATATCTTACTCCATTGAATATTATGCTTATGGAACTTGAATTCCAATTTTGAAATTGCCCAATCGTACAATTATCCCGCATGTTATTCCCAAATCCCTTTGTACTCGTAAATAGACCTTCGCTTCCAAACCCTAACTTAGCCTAAGTTACGTCCTCGAAAAGTCCTATTTGATCCTAGGGTGAAGTTGATTTGAAAGTCGAACACTTGATATAATTTGTTAAAGCTCGTTCACCTCAGTTAATGTACAATATACTTTCATGAGATTGCATTTTTAACTTTATATATCGTTCTTCATTTATGACATGTGTGCGACCTAGTTTTCATTTACAATTACTTCTTATGTTCGCATGTCCCGTGTGAGTTACACCCATTTTCTAAGTGTTTTGGTTTGTTGAGTGTATCAAATGGAGAGGACTTGAGTCATGCATGCTTTAGCGTTTATTTGGGTTATTAAATCTTTATCAAATCTAAATTATCAAATGTGTTCGCTTATCTCACATTTTAATGGTTTTAATTTTGTTGAAGTTTCACCAATAATGTTAATAATTAAAGACTTTTGTGTGAACCCTTGTTCACTTTGTTAATGAGTTATGTCATCTTTGTTATTGTTGAGCTATCGCAATGGATTTTGGGCAATCATAGTATAATTCGACTTGATGTTTGTGGGTAACATCCCTAACCCTTACGAGATAAAACTCATCCCCTAGGGCCATATAAGGGTTTAACGACTTATTGCATATGCTAAATACAATCGTTTGTCCATGAAAGTATTTTTTTTATCCGATGCTCTTTTCTCATACTAGTGGTTGTACTTGCAATTCGTGTTTCTTCATGGTTCATTGTCCGGGACTAGCAATGTGTAAGTTAGGGGTGTGATTAATCACGAATATTGCATAAAAAACCATTTATATTTGCGCATTCTAGCATTCCCGTGCACCTTATTCCCGGGACTTATGCTCATTTACTGGATAACCTCTATTTTCATCGTATGTATATTTTGTACGATTTATTTGAGCTTTTTTAGGTATTGGAATGCAAGGCGTGAAGTTCGATTGAATTTCGGGAAAGTTCCATCGACAATCACAATTTCAGTGGTATTTTAGTAATTTCAGCACTCGAGTTTGGCTCCCGAGATCTCATAAAAGTTGGATCTCATCGAGTCATCTTCGCGTGGCCGCCAACGGTGCGTGAATCCGTCTCCTATCAAAGAAGTTATATAAGATTCCATGGAATAAGGTCCATGAAAAACCCCATTCAGCACATCCATAGCAAGTTAAACAAGTTCGAATCGATTCAGGCCTTATGGCTGAATCAGTTCATTTTAAGGTAGTACGCAAGTTTTGTTGGACAAATAGATTTAATTCACACTAATAAATCCTTAAATAACTATATTGTCTTAATTTGTTGGGTTGGTTAATTTTGGAAGTGGCACGACCACTTGATTATTGTCCAAATGGGGGGGGGGGGGGGGGGGGAGCTTTCAACTTTTTTCTAAAATTACTATGTGTCACGACCCGTTCGAGAGTTGCACGACCACGGACTTATGATAATTAAATGAAACATACTTGAAATTACATATAGTGCGCATAGATATTAACCTTCTAGTTCTTATGCGTACGCATTCAATAGCCCTTAGACCCGTTCGAGAGTCATTACCCCTGTAATGAGATCTCTCGAATTGTCCCATTTGGACAGTTTGGAACTGCATAGTTTATGTATAATAATATTCGTAGTGGCTTAAACTTGTTACTTTTGGAGGAAGTTTTGCAGTCGTATCTTAACGTTCTCTGGGTACATACAAGATTATGGCATGTTAAGTGTTATTTCAATTGATAAATTGAAATAACACTCATACTTGCGAATCTACGTCGTATACTTGGGGAACTATGGGGATATGCTGCCGAATTTTCCTCAAATTGGAACAATGTGCACAAGCTGTTAAGTATATTACAGAAATATGCGGTCTTGGATGGGATAGAACCACTCACCCTTTAGAGGATATGGAGGAAATAATAGGAATTAATATTATAAATTAAATTTGATTTTGAATTTGAAATTTAAAAATCGAATATAAATAAGACATAGAATTTGAAATTTTGAAATAGGAATTAATATTATAAATGGAATTTTAATTTCAATTTCAAATTAAAATTGAATTTGAATGAACGAATAAATTTACCCATCGAACCTAGCCTTCTTGTTGTTATGAGTACGCATTCAATAGGTGTTTATACTAATGGGAACTAAATATTCACACTTTTGTTTATGATATTTTATCCATAATAGGTGATTGTTTGTAGCAGCTGTGATGTGAGTGCAAAAGATAAAAACGTCGTTGAAGCTGAAATGACTTACTATGGTGTAATTCAAAATATATTTGAATTCGACTATGTAAACTTTAAAAAGGTGTATTTTACTATGATTGGGTAAGATTTGAGGATAAAAATACTTGTAAAGTTGATCCTGGCATCAATTTGATCATGGTTGACTTGTCCAAGTTGAAGAACAACGAAAAAGTGACCGATGAGCCATTTGTTTGTTCTTTTCAAAAGGTTAAGCAAGTGTTTTACTTAGAGTATATCAACAATGAGCCGTGCTCAATCGTCCTACATGCGCCAAAGCGTCTAAACAGTAATGTCGATGACTTGGCTGCACCTACTGAATATCAATATATTTTTTATGATAACCGAGATCTAAAATATTTTTTGATTTGTAATAAATATTCAAATTATTTGTAATGACCAGTGGCTGTATTGTTCTATTGCTCTGTTATTATCGGACGATAATTTAATGTTTTTTTTATTAATTTGTACTTGATCATTTTAATGCTTGTAATAACCAATTGAATATGTTAATTAGAATTTTTATCAATTTAAGCACAAATATCATTTTAATGCTAAGCAAGTATTTGTATAAATTAAAATTGGTATAAATTGGTATTGGTATTGGTATAAATTGAAATTGGTATAAATTGATATTAGTATTGGTATTGGTATAAATTGATATTAGTATTGGTATAAATTGATATTGGTATGTATTGTTGTTATCGAATTTGAGCATTAATTCAAATTTCATAGACATCTTTGTACTACTAATAATAATTTTTGCAGAAAATGACTTCATCAAGACGCGATAACGTAGGCAATGAGGACTCCTCAACCAGTAGGCCCCAAAAATGGGAAAATTAGGGGCCGTCGTCAAGAATAAGACGATATTATTAGCTAGAGCGCTAGAGTTATTGAAGGCGATTGTCGTCCCGGGCTACACTGATTGGAGGGTTGTGCCTATTGACCTCAAGATGAACATTTGGGGATGCAACAAGTTGATGATATAATATTTATATTTATATTTATATTTATAACTGTAATAATTACTTACAAGATGGTTTGTATTTGTTTGACAGGAACAATTCGGCCTGTTCGCATATCTCCGCGTCCCCACGTTGGAGCAATTGAGGGATAAATATAAGACATGGAAGAAGAATTTATGGGCACGGTACTTTGGGAAGACCCGGGGGTCCATTCTGAGACTCTGTGAAACTGTCCCCCCAAGGGGCCAATCTCATTGGCATAGTGGCAGAAATTTATCGACAATGAGACTAATGAGCGGCAATTGGCATCTCGCCAACCGGGGAGGGAGAACCAGGCAAAAAAGTTGGATGTGCACTACTCCGGGCGGACGTCTTATGCCAAGGTGGAGCATGGGATGGTAAGTTTTTAATTTTCTTTAATTTTAGTTATTATAATTCAGCATTAATTTGCATTACTTACTAATTCTATATTATTTTATTTCAGGAGACGGGGCTGGCCCTGGGGGTAGGCCACATAGGCTCGATGCCTATATGGCAATTCGAAAAAGGGGAAGGACAAGGAGGTGGCCCCGAGCGTCGAAGCCACCATTGCAAGTTAAAAATGTTTAATTTTTTCAATCATGTTGTAATTTTTTTATTTACTTAATTGACTAATCGTGTACTTTTTATTTTTTCAGGCAAAGCTTAAGGAAGTGCATGGGTCGCAGTCTGATGCTGACAAAGCATCTTTGGCTATGGACACACTCAACCAAGTGCTCGGCCCGGATCGCAAGGGGAGTACTAGGGGGTGAGCTTACGGGTGGAGAAGTACAGGATCATCGGCATGGAGATAAGCAACAATGGGTTGGCCCATAAGGTGGACTACCACGACGATAAGCTATCAAGGTTAGAGGTGACAGTCCTAGATATGTACGCCTCCATGAAGCGTCGGGTGGGAAAGGGCAAGGGAAAGGGCAAGGGAAAGGAGAAGGTGGTAGAGGAGGAGGAGGAGGACGAGGATGAGGATGCCGACGTTGACGACATTGCTTCATCGCCGATATGCACAAACTTGGTGCCATATGATGATCCATTTCCCATCGTGACCCCCGTCGAGCGACTTATGTCAACACTCAATTGGTCGAGCGTACATCTACTCGACATATATTGTGGCCTGCCGATAGCGAGGAGGTTGAGGGATCCGAACTTCCACCCGGGTATGCCGGTTCATGGACGTCCCCTCCAAGACATTAAGTCAAGAGTGTGCATCACGCATGTGGTGGAGGGAAATGAGAATTCACCTGTGTGGTTGCGCGAACAATGCGGTGTTCAACATATTGGGAGTGTGTGAATTCATATGTTATGTGGACTTCCTTCCTCCTCCGACTGGTTGAATATTGACATTATTTCCATCTCTTTTGATTTTGAAAATTGGATTGTATTTATATTCTTTTGATTTTGGTACAATTTGGTTTGGATATGATGGATATTTTCATTTCTATTTTATTTGGATATGGATTATAAATGCCTTGGTTCGATATATAATTTTTATTTTATTTGGATATATATGTTGTTTAAACAGGTACAATTTTGTTATAACATGTGAAAATATACTATTAGGCAGTGACAGTGGCCATACTGACCAACAGCTTTTTTTAAAATTCTGTCCAGAATTATCACGATAAAAAATCGTGATAAGCCCGTGACAAAGAAACTTGTCACGGTCTTTGATCGTGATAAAAACTTATCAAGGTCAAAGATCGTGATAGGACCGTGACAAGTCTAATGAACTTGTCACAGTCAAAGACTATGACATGACCATGACAAGTCTAATGAACTTGTTACGGTCAAAGACTGTGAAAAGTCCGTGACAAAGAAGTTGTCACCCCGAAACTTGTTACGGCCAATGACCGTGACAAGTCGACACTTTTGGTGTAGTGTTCATTATTACGGTTTGATTTATAATTATTCTAATAGAATTTCATGTGTTGGTATTGGATTATCCTAGTTTCTTAACTTTCCTTGTCTTGCAAGGGTAGCATTTGAAGCTTTACTACAACCTTAACCCATTTAACCCCATCATTAATTAACCTCTAATCCTCCATTAATGAGTTTGGTTTGTACATGGTTGATGTTCTGACATAATTAGTTATAATCGATTAGAATCCATTTCAATCGAATTCCATCACCGACTTAGCAACTCCAAGGTGGGAGAGTGATCCTTGATCCCTTTTCTCTCTTTGAAATCATGCTTTTCCTAGTTTGTTTCGTCATAACATCATCTTTTACTCATTCACTTGTAATTTAATGTATGCTAGGATAGTTGTTAGCTATGCTTCACCACCCCCAACTATCATCATCTTTTACATTTTCATTTTGTGTCGTATAGAGATCATCATATAACCCGATTTTGTTCTCGTAGGAGAGTTCAGTCCGTGTGGAATACGATCCTAGACTTGCCCGGTTACTATTTGTTGCGATCGATTTGTACTTGAATCAAAAACTATATTTAGAGAATCACAAACCTTTGTGGTGCAGTCGTAATTATTTTGTGGAATTAGTTATGATGAAATAAAGAAGGGAAATAGATTACGGTAATTGTAATTGTAATTTCTGAGTATTTATTTGAATATAATTTAATTATTTGTCTTGGGTCCCTAGCGTAGTCCACATACTTAAGTAGTTAAACCCAAACTTTCAAAAAACCCAGTTCGGCCCAAGCCCACCTTTTATACTTCAATATAAAGGTGCGGGGAGGATTTTTAATGACATAACTCATTATTAGGGTTTGAGAAGTGAAAGAAACACTATTCATATTTTTGTAAAGAGGTCTAGATAAAGACTACCGTATCTCACTCATAAGGAAGGGTTTTCATCCTAAAAGTTGTCCCCCACACCTACCTAGCTTTGGGGACGATCGCACACTAGAAGATCTAAGTTCTCTAGAAGGTTAAACAAGGTTTTTGAAGACCTTTGAGGGAAACAACGTTTTAATAATCTTCTTTAAACTTTGCCTCCTCATACTAATCACAACACGAGTCATTAGGATATTATATATTTAAACCCTAGGTTTAATTTTTAAATCTAGTTCTTGATTTCTTTTCATTGCATTATTAATTAAAGATCTTTAGGATTAAAATTTTCTTTGCATTTTAAACATCAATCCCGAGTTGTTTTCTCAACACTTGATATCAGAGCCTCAATTGAGATTAATCATATTTTGGAAAGGGTCCTGATATTTACAAAAAAAAAATTAACTCCAAAACATCACATAAAAATCAAATACAAATTTTACTAACCACACCCAAAAATTTTGTACCTTTTTTTCCTTTCAAAATGTCTAATATACCCCCAAATAAAGAAAAAATTACACACGTACTGACACCACAAACTCAACACCACACGATACAAAATCTCATAACTTGCAACTCCAAAATTAACTAACTATTTCACCAGCTCATTTGTCCCCCAAATCCCAAAAATAGATTGTAATAGTCCTCAAAACACCTCTACAAAGTATATAATGTCTAAAACTATTTATAAAATAAAGATTAGATTAAAAAAACTGGGTTTGCTATACTTACATCTCCCTGTCGTCGTAAGTGATGAGTAGCTTCAGTGAAATGTATCTGTAACCTATTTTTCCATGGTTGGAAGTGGCCGTAAAAATAGTTGTTACGATGGCAAGTGACCGTGGTAAGTGGATTACAGTGGAAAGCAACCGAAACAAATAAACTACGGTGGGATGCAACAAAAATGAACCCATATACGGTGAACTTGGACAAACTTAGACTAGCACCTACGAAGATGTGCAACCGTAGGGTCAGGGTTCGCAGATTGTTTTTAAATCCCTAGTTTGTCCATTTCCTTTTTTATTCAATATATTACCATAGTAGGATTGAAAAGAGTATGCACTTGCGTTCAAATGAGGAAATTATATATTAAACACCTTTTAACCCAAACAAACCCTAAATAAGCAACTAGGTGTGATTGAATTAAGAAGTAGATCATGAAGATTAATCAAACACACACAATTGAGGAAAAATCCCCCAAAGGGGAAAAACCATTTATTTTCATTATAATATTGTAACTGTACAATTTCGGATTACAATGAAAATACAAGTGACTAAGAATTACCCTCAGGTATCGGATTCTGTAGTCGGCGGCTGGAAATATCCCTTTCCATGAGGGCTGCAATGAAGAAGAAGAACGGTCTTCTCCACAAAGGTTGAACAACAACTGGTTGTGTTCTTGGGTTACCAAAAGTGATTCACAAATGTATGAGCAGTTGTGTGAATCAAACCATGAGTTTTGAAACTCATAAAAGTGAAGACTTTTTGGTTTTTGAACTCTGAAAATCGTGTGTATAAGTCTTAGAAACCAACTCCCCGTAGTGGGTTTATAAAAGAAGTCCTCGGCCTTAAAAATCTGAACACGATCTGCTTGTGTTTATCCCAGCCGGACCGGTTCTTTTTATTTTTGGCTTCTTAGGTTCGCTTGCGGTCCGGGGTGTACTGGCTTTTTAGCAGGCGGACCGATCCGATAATGGGGCGGACCGGTCCGTGGTCGGATCGGTTCGTTTTCTCCGGGCGGACCGGTCCGGCCTGTCAGACTTTGATTCCTCTTCTTCTTTTGATATTCGGATCTGTTGATGACTATATGACTGTAACGGCGTACGACATAACAAATTGATAATGGACAAAAATGTCCTTACAAATCTCCCCCTATATCTATGCCGGTACATACATAAAAATAAACATCCGAATTATCAACCAACTAAAAATGCCTATACAAATCTACCCTTTCATGAACCCAAAACTGGAAAGATACAATTGAATAAGACTTCAACGTTTGTTCTTTAACTCTTCAGGAATCTTCAACACTTTTCTCATCAGGGTGTGTATTTCACTGATCATCAATGTAGTACCTACACAAATGAGACAAAGCAAATACCAAGTGACGTATCGAGTTTGAAATGAGATAAAAATATATAACAATTTATGAGAAAACTCAAAAGTTCAAAAACTCTCCCATAATAAGATAATTCATTCTCCCCCTTTTTATGATGTCCCCAAATAGACAAATGAGAGAAATAATACAAACAAGCAATGACGGGGTGTCACAAGGAAATACACAACTATTTTTTGAATTTTTCAAAATTTTTTAAACAAAATCACACTATGAATGAACACAAAGCAACCAAGTCGATGATAGCGTTAATAAATGGGTGTGAACATAATTCGATAGGAAGATCAATGCTTACAAACATGACATATGTGCACGATGAATATTGGATATTCCTAGCGAATGAACTCAAATGCTTCCTTTGGTGTAAAAGAATGACAATATAAGATATTGACTCGATCAAATCAACAAATCAAAGCTCAAAGTGATTTTCACACCAATAACGTCCAAAACGATTTTATGCTTTTTCAATACTTTCAAGGAAGTGCAAACCCGTTTAAAGATTCTCCAACCAAACTCCCTCAGATATATATTTTGAATAGAGGTATACTAAATTCTCAAACTTTGGAGAATTGATGGTGAACCTAATGGCCCATATTTGGCATGAATTGCTTTTTATTGCCTTTAAATTTTTGGGCTCTTTTAACCTCTTTGGACCCTGGATAATAAAATTCCTCCATTTTTAGGTCCTTTTGAACGGTGGCTTTTGCGCAAAGAATAGATAATTACCTTTCGCAGCCCCTCCCCGTTCTTAAACGAACACTCAGTCTCACCAAAACGATTTTTACATGCATTCCAATCTTGTCAAGTTTTATCGCATATTGTAAGTTGTATAGACAGAATTGAGATGGAAACACTCAAGCCAATATGTGATAGATAAGTGTAATAATCAAATATAGCCGTGCATGTGTGCAATAAAGGAGATAGGAGTCAAACATGTAGGAAAATATCACTAATTACATCTCAAAGACTCCATACTATGTAAAGCACATGGATGAAATGATGTAGCGTCTCAAATCTCTATCAAACAGTCACATGGATAAATGGAATGAAGGTGTGACTTGGCTATCTTAAATGTTCATCCATAAAAGGTGCAAAAAACAGAAATCTTTTTGGCCCTTTTTGAAATATTTATAAAAACGAAAATCTTTTTGGATTTTTTCTTTTTAAAACAAACTAATAAATGAACAAAAATAAAACAAACTAATGGTACATGCTAGCAATAGGCAAAAATAACGGCATGAAAATCAACCTATGCTAGCAACCAAGACAAGGTCTCAACCGGGAGTAACGGTGGAGTTTTCCAAAGATGGTGACATCGTTTGAACAAACTCCACTAGATCATGTGTTGTATTGATAAAAAACTTTACTTTCTCGCGAATGTGTGCAAACTCTCTATCATAATGTGCATGCAAAGTGTCATGAGTGGGTGTATATGCATGAGTGTGTGAAGTGGCATGATATGGTACAAAACCCAATTTGGAACAAAACTCCCTAAGGTGTCCTCGCTTCTTGCAGTAGGAGCAAAAATAAATCGGTCTAGGAAGTAATTTGTCAACAATTTTGGGATGAACATTCCTAGACGGGCTCCCATGGGACTCACTCACCAAGGTGGATATAGGCTCGGGTGCACTAAAAGTAGTGAGTGTACCGTCATTACCTTTTCCAACATCATTCAAAACGGGATAGGGAACCATCTTATCAACCTTCTCAGATGCGTTCTCTAATGAGACTTGAACCTCACGTGTTTGTATGAGATCATCGTCAAGATGAAATATGTGTGTCGTCAAACTAGACACCGTGTTGGTCAAGTCACATTTTTCCTTTTTTAGCTCAACATTCGCTTCCTTCAACTCAGAAATCTGAAGACCTAGAATTCTATTAGACCTTTTTGTTTCCATGGTCTCGATACACAACTTTCGAAAAGCTTTTTGGAACACACAATCATCACCCTTCTCATCCTCACTATCACTTAGAGAAGTGGGCATGTCATCTTTCTTACGCTCTCTTCTAAGTTTAGTGGGACACTCAAATTTCTTGTGCCCTAAACCATCGCACTCAAAAAATCTTATCTTCTCAAGTTCTTTTTTTCTTTCTTTTCCACTCTCATCACAACTGTCTCTTTCTCCAAACAATCTTAAATCTCTCTCTAAAGCGGTGATCCTAAAAGCTAACGCTTTACAACGCTTCTTGGTTTTAAAAGACTCAGAATATAACTCGGCGTAAGCGCGTGGGAGATCACACTCGCTCTCACTTGCCTCATCCTCCCCCTCACTCTCATCGCTCTCACTGTCGAGGTGTCCTTGTGACGTAGCATCCTCATCGTCGTGAGAAGCATGGGAGGTACTCACATGACTTGCCATGAGTGCGGTGATGTTATGCTCATGCGGTGACTCATCTCCACAGTCCACCGACTCAACCTCACTGTCGTCACTAAGGGTAGCATTTAGGACAGCTTTCCCTTTCTCTCTATTCAGACGTGTGGCACACTCAAAAGCTCTATGACCCTTACCGTCGCATTCAAAGCATCTCGCACTGTCTGTCTTAGGAGGATCTTTAAAATCTTTTTCATTATTTTTCTCAAAATTACTTTTATCATTGAAATTTCCACTTTTCTTGAATTTGAGAATTCTTTTGATTTTTTTTGCAAACAGGGCCAAGTCATCTAAGTCCAAATCACACTCAGAATCAGACTCAATTTTTTTTTCTTTCTTTTTCTTAAAATGAGTCTTTAAAGCAATGCCATTATCCTTAGCCTTAATGGTTTTGGAAAACATGTCAATCTCATAGGTCTGAAGATCTCCTACAAGTTCTTCCAACTTAAGTGATTTCAAATTTCCCAAAGAGTTCAAAACAGTGATCTTAGGAATAAAGCGTTTTGGGAGAGATCTCAAAATCTTTTTAATGACACGCGTGTTATCAATCACTTCGCCCAAATTAAAACTTGTGTTAACGATGTCTGACAAACGAGCATAAAAATTATCAAAGCATTCAGACTCAGACATGGTAATAGTCTCAAATTGGGTGGCCAAATTTTATAATTTTGATTCTTTAACCGCGTTCATACCCTCATGTGTCAATTTCAAAACATCCCAAGCCTCTTTAGACGTGGTGCACATTATAATTCGACGAAACTCATCAGGAGTTATTGATTCGAAAATAGCACTCAAACCTTTAGAGTTAAAAGAAGACCATCTAAATTCATCTTCAGTCCAAGAGGTGACAGGCTTTAAATTAGTCACGTTTTCCACAGTGACGGAGGGAGGTGTCCACCCTCTTTCAACTAAAATCCAAACCCTTTCATCTATGGCTTTTAAAGCCGACCTCATGCGTGCTTTCCAATAAGCATAATTTGTCCCGTCAAAAACAGGTAATTTATTATATGATTTCTCCATTTGAACACGCACTTTTCAAAAATCAATTTTTTTAGAAAAATGATATCTTAGAAAAGATTTTGCGGAAAATAGGAATACGCGATAGATTAGCGTAACCTGCTCTGATACCAATTTGAAAAGAGTATGCGCTTTCGTTCAAATGAGGAAATTATATATTAAACCCCTTTTAACCCAAACAAACCATAAACAAGAAACTAGGTGTGATTGAAATAAGAAGTAGATCATGAAGATTAATCAAACACACACAATTGAGAAAAAATCCCCCAAAGGGGCAAAACCATTTATTTTCATTATAATATTGTAACTGTACAATTTCGGATTACAATGAAAATACAAGTGACTAAGAATTACCCTCAGGTATCGAATTCTATAGTCGGCGGCTGGAAATATCCCTTTTCAGGAGGGCTGCAATGAAAAAGAAGAACGATCTTCTCCACAAGGGTTGAACAACAACTGGTTGTGTTCTTGGGTTACCAAAAGTGATTCACAAATGTATGAGCAGTTGTGTGAATCAAACCATGAGTTTTGAAACTCATAAAAGTGAAGACTTTTTGGTTTTTGAACTCTGAAAATCGTGTGTATAAGTTTTAGAAATCAACTCCCCGTAGTGGGTTTATAAAAGAAGTCTTGGGCCTTAAAAATCTGAACACGATCTGTTTGTGTTTATCCCAGGCGGACCGGTTCTTTTTATTTTTGGCTTCTTCGGTTCGCTTGCGGTTCGGGGTGTACTGGCTTTTCAGCAGGCGGACCGGTCCGGTAAAGACGCGGACCGGTCCGTGGTCGGATCGGTTCGTTTTCTCTGGGCGGACCGGTCCGGCCTGTCAGACTTTGATTCCTCTTCTTCTTTTGATATTCGGATCCGTTGATGACTGTATGACTGTAACGGCGTGCGACATAACAAATTGATAATGGACAAAAATGTCCTTACAAGAATTTGTTAAATGAGTCTATATTTGGGTTTGTAAGGTTGAGAGAGAGGTTTGGGAGGGAAGTTAGAGAGAGAGAGGGGATAGAAAAAGTGAGGTTTAAAATTTTTTGGGTTTTTATATGGGATAAGTTTAATGTGGTGTTGTGTGTGTTTGGTGTTTTGTATAAATATTTGGTACTTATGTGGTGTTTTGTACAAAAGAGTATTTTGGTGAGGTTTTTTGGATGTAAATATCAGGACCCTTTTGGAAAAGTCCATGTTGTCCACCTAAAACCCCTAGTTTTGGCTTGTTAGATCATTGTATAATATTGTTTATGGAATCATACTAACATGGTTTTCTAGATATTCTAAGTTTATATCTTTTTCGTAATGGTCACATATATTTATTTTGTGTGATTGGATCGTACAGTGGTTTATTCCTAGTTATTTTTTGCTCATAGATTCGATATGGTTATAATAATTAGGTTTTTGTAATTATTTCATTATCAATGTATTTGGAGGCGATTGTGAGGGGATGTAATATCTATTTCTGTTAAAATCATGTATTTATGTGGGTTTCGGTGCTGAAAAATATTTCATGGAGTTTCATAAGATTTGGAAGAGTTTTGACCATTTTTGCATGAATTTATGATGTGGAGAAGAAACTGTCAACATAGGTATTTCGGACCGATCCAAAATTCAGCCCGGATCGATCTCGAAATCGAATCGACCTGATTTACAGGATGGATCGATCGGATCCGGTGCAGGAAGTTTTGTTGCTTAGTTTTCTGGGTGTTTTTCGGTGACTTCTCGCGGTGGTTCTTCCTCACCTCCCTTTCAAAATTAATGCAAAAAACTTTGCCTTAGTTGAATGGATAGAGGTATAAAGTGGACGAGGCTTGATCGACTATGGATTTGGTTTAGGTTCGGGTCCTTTGATTTGAAGCTCCATTGAAGAAGTACGTTAGCCAAACAGTAGTTATTATAAAAGATCTATAGTCGCCTAGAGAAAATGTGTGACCTCTCATATTGATTATACCTCTTTTGTCCGCCATATCAGGTTTTATATGCAAAATATTATGGGATCTTAATACGATACAAGGACACTTTGAGAGGCAATAATTGATATTGAATTAAACTAGTCTCCCCATGCAAAAAAACAAACAAAATTAGACACTAAAAAAATGTTCCAAGTAGTGTGTTCCCTACAATTTTTGAGAACATTTCCCCAATAGTTAATAAAATATTCAAGTGATGAATAGTCACTATATGAAGCCAAACATTTTAATAAAAACAGTTACTTTCCAAATTTATCCTCCAAGTTATAAATACGTTTGAATGCAAGAGTAACACTTGAATCATTGGTCTCTTATAACTATCAATTTATAATTTTTATAGTCTTTATAATCTCATCTTGTTTTACGTACTAGTTAAAGATCAAATTGTTAAGAAAACATGATTATTAATTTGAAACATAGAGGGCAAAAAAAACCATAATTACTACATTTTGTGACGATATTTCAAAAATTCACCATATCTTATATGCGACATGACGAAACTGGCAAGAATACCAGAAATAATGAAAAAGAGAATATTAATTTCAAGCAACAATCGATTTTGAACTTCGAGATAATTTACATTCATAAGGTGTTGCACATTTTGTGTTATGAACATAACTTCTATAATATATGTCCGTCATTCATATGTATGTGCTTATTAGCATAAAATTAACACCTTTTAAAATAAATATTTCTTTTGAAAGTCTTCTGAACGTCGATCATTGAAGCTACACAATGTACATGTGACATTCTCAACGGATGAATTTCAAGGGCCTAATCATTACATTGTCTTCATGATCCAAAATCTGCATATATAAGTTATAACAATGAAAATGTAACTAGATTATTATCAATAAAACACATTAAGGATTAGATCATGCAAATTTACGTCAGGGATAGGAGATCAAGGGTCATAATGGTACAAAACACCCACTAATAATAAGTGCGCACCATCACCAATGCAAGGAACGATTAAATTTTTATAACTAAATGGATTAAATTAAATATGACAAAAATGTGATGAGGGTGTGAAGTTCAATTTAAAAAAAAAGTGGGAAAAATCTCAACTAAAGTGCGAAAATTCCAAAATATTCGATAATTATTAGAACATTTAAAATGTAAATGCCCTTTTATAGTTCAAGTAGATCCACCACTCACTAAGAAGCGCCAAACATAGTCACGTGACTCTCGAAATTGTAAAAAAATACAACCTTTTTTTTATCATGTATAGTGATGATTACATTTTCATATCTAATATAAACGTAACTCAACCCTAAAAAAATATTGTTATATATATATATTTCCAAAAGGGTAATTTTGACATATTTTAGGTGACAAACTGACGTATTATGTTTGGGGTCTACTAATCATGTGATGGACTAGAATTAATCGTTTCTAAAAGTAATGTCGAGTCATGTATACATCCCAAAATTGTCTAATAAATCATATGATAATCTTATGTAAAACATTTATTACACCAACACAACATTAGTAAATGATTTGAAGGAGGCATAATTATGAGTTAGTCATGTATACTTGATCAAAGGTGCATATATACCTATTGCCATTTTTTTATGCACGAAGTCCTTTTTTTTTTACAAAAAAAGCATACATGTTTAGATAATTGTTTTCCTCACGCATAACCATTATAAACTCACTTACTCTCTCTGAAAAAAAACACATACCGCACACACTCTCTCTCTCTAGTAAAGCTCAATACCCATCTCCACCCCTACCCCTTCTGGAGCAGCCTCGTTGGAGTAGTCCCCCCCCCCCCTCTCTCTCTCTCTCTCTCTCTCTCTCTCTCTCTTATATTTATTAGTCTGCGTTGGCACCATCGCGGGAACCGAAGAAAAATGGGGAATGCCCAAAAAATTAAGTTTTTAAACAAACAAATAATTTATCTATTTTATTTTTCATTAAAAAATAGTGAAGATGGGTCTTGTTTGATAGACCTTGATGAGTATATTTCAAATATATAAATTGTGCGAATTTTGAATTTATAGATTTGAAGTTATGAAAGTTTAAAGATTGAATAATTTCTTTTACAAAAAACGAGGTAGTTCGAGAAAATGCATTAGGGCTATTTGAAATATTAAATAATAAGTTTTAGGGTCATTTTGATTTAATCGCCAAATTTTAATGTCTAATTTGACTTACCATTTCATTTTCATAATCCTTTGATAGTCAGATTTGACATTATAAACAAGGGAGAAAGTCAAATAAATCCTTAGAGTTAACAACCTATTTTAATGCAATATTTTGAGATAATCCCTTCGTGTAGGTAGTTGTGTGAAAGAGATTAGGGAGTTATGTGAAAGAGATTAGGAAAATGGGATTAAGTCAAATATCACATAAAAAGTTGGGATTGCGTCAAAATATTCTCAAATTTTAATACGACTTATTTGTTAGAAACACTCAAGTAATTAATTTATCTATTTCAATTTTTTTCTACAAATATAGATTTAGTTTGAAGAGTGGTTTTCAAAAATACAGATTTTACAAAAAATGAATAGGTAAATATGAAGTTATGGATTTTAATGTTTGGAAGTATAAAAAATTGATTTGTATGTACAATATCAAATTTGGAAGGCTAATTAATCATTTTAATATGTTGAGATGGATAAAAAGGACTTGATGGGTTCACATTATTTAAAAGCACTTTGTGGAATAAATAAAATATAATAATGACCTCACATTAACTCTCCTTTCTGAAGTATAATTTGATTATAAGGACCTTTTTGACAGGCATGCGAGTATATACCTTGTGTGGCAAAAATATTCATGATATATTTTGTAATGACAAATCCTATAATTTTTTTGGTGCGGACAGTTTGATAGCATTAATTTTTCAGTTGGAAAATCCTAATTTTCACTAATTTTTTAGGAATTATGATAAGAGAAGAAAAAGTGTTTGTAAGTATTTTATATGGCGAGGAACTTAATGGAAATGTCTGATATAAAAAAATTTAATATAAAAAGAAGATGATGTTAAAAAAATCAAATGTAAAAAAAAATGATTTAAAAAAAATCAAACGAAAAAAAATCTGATATAACAAAAGGTTATGATATTAAAAAAATATGATGTAAAAACGGATTAAAAAAAATTGGATATAAAAAAATATGGTATTAAACAAAGGACAAAAAAATCTGATATAAGGAAAAATCTGATATTAAAAAAACCCGATGTAAAAATAATTAAAATGAAAAAAATGATATAAAAATATGATACAAAAAAATCTGATGTAAAAATAAAAAAATGATTAAAAAAAGGAACGCAAGTATTTACTCCTAATTTTAAATATTCATTTATAGTCACTCCCATATTTTTTTTTTGAATGTTGTAACAAATATAGGACATATGTTATTCTCTCTGGAAAGAAATATGTGTTAGAAGAAAGTTGATGATAATTTTTTATAATTATGGACTTTAAAACAATTTAAAAAATATATGAAGGGAGTCTAACAAAAGTCTGAAAATGAGAGTAAACTCAAAAAACTATTTAAAAAAAACCCTTATTTTAACCAAAACAAAGTGGACAATTCTAGAGTTGAAATTTTTTCTTTAGTATACGCAAAGGAAATTTGTTCTATAAAAAGTGAGAAAAATATGTGAAACGGTACTGTGCATGAAAGAAAAAATTCAAGACAAATTATACCTATCAAATACACCAAGAAAAAATGAACAAAAACTTAATTCCTACACATTTTACAAATTATGCTTATCTAAATGACCAAATATCATTTTTCTTGCCAGAAGAAACTTGTTAAGCGCGAAAGGAAAGATATATAAAAGAGTGTTTCTATTGTGATATAATTTTTGACATAATTTTTTAAAATAAATTGACGTATCAATTTGTTACTAGTTAATTTTTACGCCCCACTGAGGTGGACTCTAAAAATCAACAAATAACAAACTGAATCAAAAATTAAGACACAGTATTATTTTTGTATATAAAAAGGACAGATTAGGCATGCCAGACGACAGATCTGAGAAGCTTTTTGAATCTAGATTGGCGATACTACCCGTGATGTAATTTTGGAGCTAGTCGTGTGAATGCAGACACACTTGCAAATTTTAGCACTAGCGGACATAAGAATTTGTGTTGATGTTATCACCACGTATAGAGTATAAACATATTTTCCGATTGTAGGCTGACGCTGAGAGTATGCCAACTCCGTAGGCGACCATTTCAATCCAGAGGCTTCATGAACGTTTAAAACAATTTATGTTTTTAGTATGAAAATATCTTCACAATTTATCAGCAAAACTTAACATCAAATACTTACACTGAAATGACTTTGACTTTTTGATTAATTATAAGAAAACTAATTCTTTTCATGATGAAAATCATTGTAAACTAATGAGTGTGCCAAGACAAGAAACACTTACGTGGCAGTGGTAGACATAACCTGGCTCCACAGTGGCATCAAACGGATACGATGCATTTGAATGAATGTATGAAAACCTCACCACAATCTTAGTAACATATCCTGGCGCCATCTTGTACACGTTCTTCCATCCTCTCTCATGTACGGGCACCTCCGTCTTATTGCCACGTGCATACTTACTTATTTGGCACTTTACCGCATCGTTGATCTTTAACATGCAATCTCGAAACTCAGCCACGTTCACCAACGCCGTCTGATCTAAAACCCCAAACAAACCCAAATGGATGTGCAAAGGGTGATTATCCTCCGTCAGATTAATCACATTCCAAATCTCAGTGGTCCCCACTTTAGGAGTTTCAGTTGCAGGGTCTTCGAATGATTTCCCATTTATGTACAAATGGGTAGGCTCATCAATGGCGCTAGCGTACTCGTACATAGCAATATACCGTGTGTGCGAAGCACTGGATAATTCAGGTTTTGGGTATGTAATCAACTTTTTAGGAACACGACACGTGTCCATCTCGTGATGGGGCTTGATTGTAAAATTCATAACTTTCCCATTGGCTCCATTCACCGGGTCACCCGACGGGTATGGATACGGTGCGTCATTGGCTAAGATAACCGAGTTGGACTTTGGTTTTGAAAAGTCAACAACTACGTCAGCTATTTCAGATGGGGCCAGAAGAATTTCAGTTAGGATCAAGGGCCGTTGATGGTAGGCAGAATCAGATCCCACGTGGATAAAATTTAGACCGTTGGTGAAGAAGAATTTAAAGAAGCGCGCATTGCTGGCGTTAATGATACGAAATCTGTATTTTCTCCTGCGTACAATCATGTAGGGCCAGGCTTTGCCATTTACAATGATAGCATCCCCAAAATATTCAGGTTGCCATTGTGGGTGTATGGTGGGATTATTTCCAACAGAATTCATGTATATGGAACCATCGGTACGAAAGCTACGATCACATATAACCAAGGGTCGATCAAATTCATCGCCATATGGGAGTCCAAGTGGGCCCTCGATACTGGGTTGGCGAATAATGTAGGCGCCACTTAAGCCAGCGAGAAGGTTGACTCGCGTCAACCCCATTGCGTGATCATGGTACCATAGATTTCCAGGATGTTGTTGGTTGTGGTAACGATATTCTTTTCGGGTCCATTTGGGTCCCTTCACTTTGAATTGTGCGGTGAACCATGCTTCTGCGTGTCCATCGCTCTCGGGTTCGTCGATCCCGCCGTGAAGGTGCACCACGGTAGGGATGCCTCTTTTAGTGGAGGGTATGGCTGTTGGGATTGTTGGGTCCCATGGGAGTATATGTTTGGAAGGGAGGTGATTTTCCCACGTTATGTAAGTGTCAATCCCGTGGAGGGCTTCGATTGTTGGACCAGGGATGGATGCGGTGTCCTTTGATGTGCCATACGCGAACACCGGAGTTGAATGGAGATCCCTGTGGAATTTCTATAAACGAAACACAAGAATATCCCACTTAATTAAGCTGCCCACACAACACACAAAATATGCAGACAAAAATTCACATTTATATGCTTAACATGACTCTAGACACATTAAGCAAAAACATCAACACAATTTCTCACCAGACTCGCATTTAGACAAGATATCTAATATTTCTCTAGACCACGCCACAAGTGCTATGATGTACTACAAAATTTATGGGTTGAAATTTCGTAAAATCATCCACAATTGTCAAATGTTAGGCACACTTGGAATTTGTACACAATTAATAGGATACACACTTAGAATTTGTACATAATTAATAGGATACGGCAATGAGAAATAGAGGTAATGAAAATAAAACATTGCTAGTTGGTAATTTTACTTTATAAGGCAATCTAATACATAAAAACCAAGAAAAATGCTATTTATATTTATATTTTTTATCGGATTGTTTAACATATTTGTACCTTTGATTAAATGTTTATACTTTTGAGTATAAACTTGTTAAAGCAATTCGATAAAAAATGTAGATAAGTATAGCCCCGTTAAAATTAATTCAGAAAGTGTTGAAGTTTTATGTAAGAGTATTTATTTTCCAAAAGATAACTGTTTGGAATACATGAAGGCAAAGTAAATAAATTCTGCAAGTCACTGGGTTCGGGATGCCTGTTAGTGGAACTTTTAATTATCAAACATAAATGACAATGATGAGTGTATGTCCATTAATACAATTTAAATATATAGTAATCGCCGTACCACATGTTGAACTACTATAATGTATATGCTAAGAGCATTCCATTTATAACTCAACTCTGAGCATTGATTAGTGTGAGTCCAGTGTCCACAAAAGAAAGGAAAAAAGTGGAGCAAAAATAATCTTTACATTCTTTTGTGGATAACCACCGCGAATGTAATGAAAAACATGTAGGGTCCATTTGGTTGATTGTTTTTGTTTAAGAAATTGTCAAAAAATCGGTAAATATGTAAATTTATCCATTTTTTGATTGTTTGATTGCATAATTTGCTGTGATATTATTTGTCAGTGTACAATACCCTTTATGCACAAGCTGCTAGCAAACTTTGCTTTACTTATTTGAGTGAGAAATATTTGTCAACAAATTTGCTAACTTCTTAAACGGTTTTGAAATTTTAAAAAATAATTTAAAAACTGTTTTAAATAATTAAAAAACTGTTATGAATATTTAAAAACTATTTTGTTATGTTTTAAAAACTGTTTTTAATATTATAAAAAATTATTAAGAAAATGTTTTATAATTTTTTTTAAAAACCGTGATAAAAATATTGTAAAAACTGTTTTTAAGATTTTTAAAAACTGTTTTGAATACAATATAAAAACAGTTTTAAAGTTTTAAAAAATAATTTTAAAAACAATTTTAAATAGTTAAAAAAAACTGTTATGAATGTTTAAAAATTATTTTGTAATATTTTAAAAACTGTTTTTAATATTGTAAAAGATTGTTAACAAAATGTTTTGTAAATTTTTTAAAAACTGTAATATAAAAATATTGTAAAAACAGTTTTTAACATTTCTAAAAACTGTTTTGAATATAATATAAAAGCAATTTTAAAGTTTTAAGAAATTAGTTTAAAAACTATTCTAAATAGTTAAAAAAAATTATTGTGAATATTTAAAAATTATTTTGTAATATTTTAAAAACTATTTTAATATTATAAAAAATTATTAAGAAAATGTTTTATAATTTTTTAAAAAAAATCGTAATATTACAATATTGTAAAAATTATTTTTATCATTTTTGAATAAAATATAAAAATTATTTTTAAATAAATTAATTGAATTAATTTTAATTTTTCTTAATGATTGTTTGATAGCCTAACTTGAAAAAATTAAATAAAATTTGACCAAATTTTGTGACGCCCAACCTTTTAACAGTTGTCAACGATTGTCAACCAAACTGACTCTTGACTAAAACCAAAGCTAAGCAAAGACGAAAAACTACGTGCTGTATTAATTGCCGCAGAGACATAGTCAATGGTTAGGATCTTTTGAAAAAAGAATAAAAACTTTTGAAAATAGGTATCAAACGTGGTCCTTTTCACATGTCAGGAAATGAAAAGTCGCAAGAAATTTCGTCGTTGAACGGATGATAATCCTAAAATTGCTTGGACTACGGAGAGATAGGTCTACTTCACAGTAGTTTATAAAGACTTGAGATGTAAATAGATGAACCTGCGTGTAAAAATTATTTATACTTTGTATAAATAGGTGTGGTACTGTGTATTAGGAGGTTTTTGTTAGCTCATTTGTTATACTTTTTACATGTTCGCCAATTAATGAATTGGATTCTTTTCAAAACTTTACCGTAATTAATTCATTTCGTATGTTATTAGCTGATGGTGTGAAGTGTAAACAGCTGGCTCACTCCAGAGTGTAGTGAGGAGGGTTTAACATAGCTAGAGTTGGTCATTTCCTATGCAAATTCTTGTAACTATAAAATTGCATATATTAATAGGATAGAGCTTAAGAAAGAAATATAGGGGTTTCTTGTATCTTACAAAAAGGTTTATGTTCTTTAAATAAATCAAACAGCTTAAGAAAGAGACTTAATTTCACAACTAAAGAAATTAAGCTACAAAAAGGAAACTTAAATTGCATCCCTCTGTTATCAAGAACAAGACAATCCCTCAAATTATAAGGCCAGAGTGACTTTGTGAAAGTGTAACATGGTCCTTTGTGTCCAAATTAGTAGCAGAAAACACGTGTAAAGTGAAAGAAGAAGTTTACCCATTTCTTGTGGAACATGCCAATCTTGAGTGACTTAGAAACAGGGACGCCATTAACCACATGAAAACCATGGATTTTGGGCATATCTGGAAGCTCATCAACAAACATTTCCAGCTGGGATGGACTTAGTAGCTTATCTTCTTCCCATGCAGTGATGCAAAATCCTAGTAAAGCAAAACAAATGAGTTGGAACCATTTTTCTTTTTCCATTCTCACCATATTTTGGTTTCTTCAAGCCTTCAACACAAACCCACACAGTCAGTAGCACAGGAGGGAGAGAGAGAGATAAAGGTAGCACAGGAGGGAGAGAGAGAGATAAAGGTGTATTTGCGTGAGATTAGATTTGTGTAATAGAAGAGAATCGTGAGTGTGAAAATGAAAAGATGAGTGACAGGCGTTTCTATTGTGTGGGCTTAGATGTTTCCAAACGAATACGAATATAAATAGGGGTGGGAATTTAGGTTAGTGGTGTTGTTTTCGGATCGTATTGATTTTTATTTGAGTATAAATTTTGGGTGTTTTTAAATCTATACAAGCTAATTTTGTCAAGTTCAAATCATTTTGAATTATTACCATAAATAAATTATCGTGTCAAAAATTATCAACTCTAATATAAAACCATTGTTTTACCTACCAAGAAATGAAACTTTCCATTCAATTTTTTTTGTCACTTTCTGCTAGTTTTTCTCTCCCTTAAAAAGATTTACAATAGGAGCTTAAATCTAGATTTAATAATGGGCGGTATTAATCTCTGCTTTAATAAAGACTCTGGACCATTTTATGCGCTCTTAAACCATCTTCACCTCATTGAGCATTTTTTTTTTAAATTGTCCACTGTTATTTTTGATCCACTAAAAATGCATCAAACTTATAAGTAAAAAACTTATAATTTATAATTAGATATTATTCAACAACATTTTAAAATAAAAATACCCATAGTTAAAACTCAAACCTTATAACCCAACACCCCTCATCTTTTTCACAACAAACCCAAAACCTTATAAGTAAAAAATCATTTTATAACCATCTTTCACAAATTTATAGTCCTGACTTTCCTTTTATTTCGTCCTAAGTTAATAGTTGTGTTACAATAAATAGTATTTAAAACTATGTGACATTACAAAGGTACTCACGTGAATAATATCCCTAAAATAACAATGATTCAAGTTCATGTCTCTCATTCAAAGCTATTAATCATATCGAGGATAATAATTTGTGAAAATAATTTTTTTGGGGATTATTATATATTAGTAATATTTTTTAGTTAGACCTTATATTAGTCCTATTGACTTTTATTTATATTTTTTTAGTCATATTTTTAATATATCTTAAGCTAAAGTGTTTAACATATACCATCTCTCTCTCTCTCTCTCTCTCTCTCTCTCTCTCTCTCTCTCTCTCTCTCTCTCTCTCTCTCTCTCATATATATATATATATATATATATATATATATATATATATTCAATCCTGATCTTCAGATTTGGTGTATTTACATATGTGAGTGTGTTTATATGATATATATGTAACATCATCTATTTTTTTACAAACCGATTGACCATTAGGATACGCCGAAGATATGGTATGTTAAAACAATTTATATCATTCCCACCATCAAGACAATAATAATGAAATGAGTTTAAACCATCCATAACATGCGATAAAAGAAAATAATAAATATTGGAATAACCAACCGTCTCATATCTAACATAAATAAATAACACCGTCTCAACTCCCATCAATAATCTCAACTGAAAAATAAATCAGGACCAACATGGTCCATACAATCTCTGAATAAAAAAAGTCTTAAACTGAAATTATCGAAATGAAATAGCAACCCGATCTAGTAATGAAATAAACTACTGGGAATGATGAAGTGGAAAGTATCAACTGCTTACTCTTGGTACTCATGTCTATAAACACTTGTATAATGTTTTATATACTTTTGGGTAAGAGAATATTAAGTTGCAAGAAATACTTACAATTCAATATAATATTAATCACGTGACTCATTTACGTAATCATGCCAATCCGATGATACTCACATGCAAGAAATACATCATCCCTCAATCATAAATGAAATAACTACTACCTGTGTCCCAACTCAAGGCATAACCAATATTAATAAATCTCGCTACTAGACTATCAAATAGGCTATCATACGATCTTGCAACTACAATGTAATGTAAACTCACTACATATATAAAGAGTACGATGCAACATCGTTCCCATCCATGCCACTTGCAAAGTGAGACATACAAAATCTCATAATACAATAATAACTTGACATACTATCTTGGAATAATATGTCCATCATTGGACCAAGCAATATATGCAAATCTCTTAAACCACACCAAGGCATCAAAAATTGGGGAACCTCTCGTGCCTCTATTGGTAAAACCTAACGAATTTTAAACTTGCACACACACATGAGAATAGGGGTATCACTACACAATCAAACCATCGTCTAGATGTAACACCCCGTATTTTCAAGGATAAACAATTTATTTAATTTGATGAATTAAAATTTAAACTAAATTGATGATTTGGAGAAATTATTTAATTTGGAGAATTCATTTAATTTGGAAGATCCAATTTATTTGGAGAATTAAGATTAAAATTAATTCGGGTTATTTCTTTTAAGAATACATGTGTCATAATTTGAGGTTGAAATGATAATTTTACTTAAGTAACTCGGATGACGATTCTGAGTGCACAGTTGATTCCGGATAGGCGGAGATAGTGGGAAAAGAGTACCCGAGTGTAGTAATTGGTATCGGGTCATTTTTAGGCATAACCGGGTCCATACGGGGGTGCTTGAGCTAGGGCTGGAAATTTTTGACACGATAGCCCGTTTACAGTAATAACCCAAAATGACCCGAACATGACACGATTATCTTGTATAGATTTAAGAGTACCCAAAACTTATACTCAAATCAAAATCAACGCGACCTGAAAATGACACGATTAACCCGAATTGCCACAACTAGTTTAAGCGATTTTAATTTAGCTCACAAGCTTAATTTCGGGATTCACATAATAAAACCTAATTTAGAGAGGGTGTGGCAGTTAGAATCTCAAATAAGAAAAACCTTAGTTGCAGAGGAGAAAAGAGGGATTAAGTGGGAGAGATTTTAGGATCCAAACCAAGAAGAGATTGATGTGTTCTTCGTCAAGTCTTGTCTACAATAAAGGAATCAAACACAATGAAATTATCCAGGCAAGTAGTTAAACTTGATTTCAATTTAATTGCAGTATTTCAATTCATATCATAGTGAGTGTACCTGGAAATCCGTTTTTGGGTGTGTGTTAATATAAAATGGATTTTGGTGAGTTGGGATAAAACGTGAAGATTAATTTCCTCAGTTGAATGAGGGACTATTATATAGGATAATTTGAATGATGTTGAAGTTTGTATGATGTTAGAGATTAATGAAAGGACTGTAACGAATTTTTGATGATAAATCAAGGACGGAATAAAAGGTTAGAATGATATTAAAATTTGTATGATGTTAAAGCTTAATAAAATGACTGCAACAGATTTTTGAAAGTCAATAAATGACGAGATAAATGGTTGTGTCCTGGGTTCCATGAATAAGCTCTTGAAGCTTATTAATGGCTGTTAATGGCGGATATACTCAGTGAAGGAGATGAAGATGGAAGCCAAGGGTCGTTCAAACGACCTTAAATCTTGCTTGAACCATAATGTATCTCGCTCGAATGACTTGAGGCCTCGTTCGAGCGACATTTAGGATTTTTGTTCATCTCTGTTTGCAGACCTGATTTCGCTTAGGATTTACCTGACAGTTTGTTCCTTTGTGTTTTGGTTAGGATTTGTTTGTCAGTTCGTTTCTTTTTATCGTATTGCTTGGGATTTAATTGTGGATTGAGGGGAATTTAATTGGCGAGATATTAATTGGAAGTAAATACCCGGTGAGTTTGGATAAGGGTATTAATGGATATTCAATTTAAAGAAGTATGCCAAATTTTTGTATGGGACTTTATGTTCTAAATTCAAAGGGTTAAATTACGGACTAAGTAAGGGAGTCTGGGCATTTTGGTTGAGTGATGCCATCTAGGTAAAATTTACTTGAGGTGAAATTTATTTAATTAAGAGTCGGGATTGTGACTCAGATATTAGTTTTAAGCTGAGTGCCACTGGGGAATAGGAACGGGGTAGTCAGATATATTTATTATAGGTGTATATAATGAATTGTCGAATATTAAATTTGTCGAGGGTTGTTAAATTTAATAGTGGGATATTACGTAATAATTTCTAAGAGATAAAGTTTCGGATCGAATGAGTGAGTCGGGGTATTATAGTTGGGTGACAAAACTTAAATGACAAATTAATTAATGTAAGATTAATGAAATTTTAAGTCAAGATATGGGGACTTGGGTATATATTTTGGGCTAGTGCCATGGGTGCTAGGCACGGGTTCGCCTGCTCCCTTTAATAAATGTATATGGTTAGGCTTGATAGTGTATATATATATATATATATATATATATATATATATTAGTGTGCTTTATAAATATCGGTGTGAATAATATTTATAGGTTGAGGGTATACCTATATTGATGTTATATGTATGTATGCATAGGTTGCGTGATTATCTATCGGTTGATTAATTATGTGTTAATATACCTAGGCTACTTGCTATCACGTGAGGTTTCACATCGTGGACAGTCTTATTCTGATGAACCCATTTGGGGGGATATTGACCTCTACCTCAGAACATAGAACTTAGGTATTGAGCACCACTTGTGTGAATAACGGTGTGACTGGTCATTTGGGTGCTTTCGGTATGTGTGTAGCCCAAAGGCTTAGACTACGTTCGCCTCCAATATGTGTTATTTGATTTTTGGTTCGAGAGTGGTATCCCAACCGATGTCCTTATTTAGTACATGATGTACCAGGACTTGATAGCAGAGTATGCCCGCATCGCAGGTCTCCACCAAGGGATGCTGTATACATATATATTATGATAGTGATGTGAATATATATATACGTGTAATTTATTCTATTTCGGATGCTTTAGTAGACATTGTAGATAGTGATATCTAAATTCATTTCGGTACGTGAAAACTTTATAATCAGTTGGTGTCAATAAATAAATAATAAAGGATTGAAAATTTGGTATTGTATTATATGGGCAATACGAGTGGACACAATATATATTAGGCGAGGAAAAAACCTTAAGACTGAGAATATTATGGAGGATTAATTAGATCATTAATTAAGTTAATAAGATAAATGACATATGAGTCAACAGTAAGAGTACTCGGGTTGGATTAGTGTAGTAGAAAGAGGAGTGATACGGCTAGTTAGGTGGGGTAACTTAACTGGGAAGGTTAGCAGGCAATTGCTAGGTGTGCACATTAGGAAATGGTGAGTTATACCTCAAGAGAGTGCGAAACTAGTTTACATATGAAGAGTGTGCATGCATATTTAATTACTTCAATTTAACTGCTTGCTAAATATTTTGAAAATGTTTTACTTGGGCTCTCACCCGTGTCAAAATATTTTTCAAAAACTTTTAGGTGTCCAACCACATGGACACCCAGTTTAAGGATTCTATCCAGGGATTCACAGTTGCAGCTCATATGGAAGTTGCAAGACTTTGCTATATACACTTCGTTTATTCATTCCTTGTGTAGGATCTTTACTTCAGTACTAAGTTGGACATGTCGCCCTCAAATTTAGCATTTAGTTATTTATTTCACCTTGTGTATCCAAGTTACTATTTCAGTTTATTGTTGTATTGTTTTGTTGAACCGATAGTTGATTCGGTTACTTTTATTTAGATTATTCATCTGTGTTGGATTTATTTATCAGTTTGTGACTGATGTTTTAATTTTTATTTACCCCCGCATGTTGTCAATTAATGAAAGATAAAATTTTCCACTGGTCTAATTAAATCAGTAGGTTGTTAGTAACTTTAATAAGTTTTTCGACAGTGATGCTAAGAATGAGCCATATGAGACCAACATTTTATTTTGATCACAGGCTGGCCACCTGATATTTTAATAGGCGGGGTGTCACACTAGACACACACCAAATCGTTGGATAGATCAAGTCATCCGTATCTCCATATCATGAGGCGATGTCCAACTGAACGTACAATTAAAACATAAACCTGTACACAATCTGCTTATTAGCTAGGGGTGCAATACTCGGTCCAATAATCCATTGAAATCCATAAACCCCCGTCGATAAATTCTTCATGAGTCAATACGTAAATATTGTATATCGACAAATAATCACACAAAGTATATATATATTGGGGGTTTGTTTTTAAAACCATGTATGACGTTTACCTTTCGGTACAGGGGTGACAATTCATAATGAAATAAGAATAATGATTATGAGAATGCAATATATTATCTTTATATATATTATAGACATGTCGGTCAATTGTACTTAGTAGGGATTGCAGTGAATTGGGTTCAGCTTGATCACGAAAGGTCGAAATTTCGAGTCTAGTATAATTAAACAGTTCACAACCTAGATAGGGAGTTAATATAGTACAAGCATAGTGGTTTATCTCAAACTACAAGAATTGCTTAATAGTTCGAGAACGTATGTGATAGTTCGACGGAGGATTGCGACTGGTACATCCAGGAATGTATTGAACAAGACCACCCATGCGATATTAAGTCAAAGGATTGTCTTAATTAGACTTAGATACTCTCACACCTTTGGTAAAGGGTGCGAGATTCTTAATCCTAAGAATTATGAATTTTAGAATGCTTGCACGATTGTTGCTTTGACTGTTGTGGTGCGTTTCGATCTTAGATTGAATTAAATAATCCCTGCATATTGGGCAATCGTTGTGTAAGTTGGTATAAAATCATAATTCGAAGGAATTAACGGCTTAAAGTTATCTTAAATTATGATACCCCCTTGATAGAATTATAAGTTTGTTTTATCAGTTAAATCTAGTCGATGGATTATTTTTTAATCTTGGTAGAGTAGCAAATAGGTTAAGTCTGAGAATCAATGAATTGATTAGATATTGATTAAAATCGATTAGCAACAAGTAGATATAACCAAAGGGTATTAGAGTATTAACGCGGGGAATCACATTATTTACAATAATAAACTTTATAAATAAGACCTCCTTATTTTGAGTGATTTAGAGATAATTAAATTAGAGCGCAGTCGTGATTATTTAATCGAATGAATCATGATTAAATAAAAAATAAATTAATTATGGTAAAATGTACTTGGGATTTTGGAGTATTTGTTGGGAAGCCAATTTAATTATTAGTCTTAGATCCTTAGTATAGTCCAATACCCAAGTAGTAGGCCTGAAACTCTCTAAAAGCCTAGTATGACTAAAGACCAAGACTTATACCTATTTATATTGGTGTAAGCTATAATTTTAGATTAACAATCTATTATGGAGGGTTTGAAAGGGCGAAAAAAATATTATTCACATTTTTGTAAAGGGAGGATGCGGAGAGAGAAAGTGATTTTTATCATATTTCCCCCTAAGAGTTCCCACACACAAAGCTTGCATTGAGTGGATCATATGCTAGAAGATTCGAGATGTTCCTAGCTTTCTGACAAGGTTTTTGGAGACCTTCAAGGATAATAATATCTATACCATCATCAACATATTTGTCTATATACGAATCACAATATAATTCGCTATAATAATATATTTTAAACCCTAGGTTTAATTTTTCAAATTAGTTCTTGATTTCTTTTCAATACACGACCTTTCGAAGTTCTTTGGGCTGATTTTTTATGCATTTTAAAATATGAATTCCGATTTCACAACAATTAGTATTAAAGCCCTCAGTTGTAGATCGATCTTGTTTTGGAAAGGTCCATATGTCCAACCTTGAAAATCATAATTTTTTCATGTTATATGATTATGCATATTTATATATGGTATTGTACTAACATGATTTTGCAGATATTCTATGTTTATATCCCTTCCATAATGATCATATATATATATTTTGTGTGAATGTATCCTACGATGGTTTATCTGTAGTTATTTTTTACTTCAATATTCAATATGTTGTAATAATCAAGTTTTTATAACTACTGCTTTATTAATGTATTTCGAGGCATTTGTGAGGGCATGTAATAGTTAATTTCATTTATAATTATGCAATTACATGGTTTTAGGTGCTGAACAAATTCTTGTGAAGTTTCATGAAGATCTGAATGACTTACAACCATTTTTCATGAAAATTGAGAAATGGAGATGAAGTTGTTGGGCTACTGGGCCAATTCAATTCGAGGGCCCATCGGATCGATACAATATTTGGTTGGATTGATCCAATGTTGGTACGTTATTTTGATTCGTGTTATTTCGAATCAATTTTCTGAATGGTTTTGTTCGAAATAGGGATTGACATTTGAAATGCGGGAAAAAAATTAATCCCTAAAATCTTTGATTAACCATGAATTAAAAAGATAATGACAACTAGGTTTAACACTTAAACCTAGGGTTTCAAGTGTATAATTCCATAGTGAAACATTTTTTGATTCTTATAAGGAGAAATACGTTGATGATGGTGTAGATATTGTTACCCTTGAGGGTTTTCAAAAACCTTATTCAAATGATCTGAACGCCTCAAATCTTCTCGCTTATGATCCAACCAAAGTAAGCCTTGTGTGTGAGCACTCTTGTAGATAACACTAAGGTAAAATATGAGAGAATTAACCTTCTTTAGCTTCATCTCTTCATAAAAATGTGAATAGTTTTTTCCTATCTCCCCAACCTCCTTAATGGATCATTAACCTAAAACCCCAACTTACACTTGAATAAATATGTATAAGTCATGGTCTTTAGCCACACTGGGCTTCCAGAGAGTTCCGGGCCTACTACTTGGGCATTGGACTATAGTAGGGACCTAAGATAAATAATTAAATTGGTCTCTAAATACATACTCGAAAATCCCAATTATAATTACTGTAGAGATTTCATTTCTTTATTTGATCGCAATTAACTCCACTAAATAATTATGACTGCACTTCAATTTAATTATCTATATAAGTACTCAAATATAAAGAAGTCTTATTTGCAAAGTTGATTATGGTATGTAATATAATTCCCCATGTTAAGTTTTCGATACGTGTTGGTCAAATAAATTTATTGCTAATCGATTTTAACCAACATCTATTTAATTCCTTGATTCTTAGAATTAACTTATTTTATACTCCACCAAAATAATCCGCCTATCAGATTTTACTGGTGGAAACAAAATATATAAGTCGATTAAGGGGGTATTAAAATTCGAGATATCTCCTAGATGCGAATTTCTTTGAACTATGATCTCAGACCTACCTACACAACGATTACCAAACCTGTCAAAATCTATTGATCCAATATAACAAATCTTATCCATAACAGTCAAAGCAATAGTTGTGGAAGCATTTTAATTAGGGCTGGCAATTTTTGACACGATAACCCGTTTATGGTAATAACCCGAACAAGACCCGAACATGACACGATTAGCTTGTATAGATTTAAGATTACCTAAAACTTATAATAAAATCAAAATCATCACGACCTGAAAATGACACGACTAACCCGAATTGCCATCCCTAATTTTAATCCTCATAATTCTCGAGATTAAGAATCTATGCACACTTTACAAATGATGTGAGATATCTTAAGTCTAATTAAGACAACCCTTAGATTTAAAATCTCATAGGTTGTCATGTTCAATACATTCATGGATGTACTGGTCACAATCCTCCTTCGAACTATCAAATAAGTTATCAAATCTTCAATCAAGTTTTCATAGTTTGAGATAAACTACTAGGATTGTACCACAACCGTTATGGTAGGATGTCAACTCCCTATCTAAGTTGTGAATTATTCAATAGTACTAGAAACAAAATTCGATCTCCTATGATCAAGCCGAACCCAACTCACATGAATTCCTACTAAGTACAATTGACTGATATATATATATATATATATATATATATATATATATATATATATATATATATATATATATATATATATATATATATATATATGGTATTATTATAACCATGGTTCTTATTTCAAAATTAAGCGATGCACATTTACTAAAAAGTAAACATCACACATGATTTTAAGAATAAAAACCCAACAATTTATCACCTATTCTTAAAGTCATGTATCTAACTCGCAATCCATCTATTTGATAACTTGTTCCTTTATTTTATACGGATTAACCGGTTTTTATCCGATATAACCTTGGTCATAAACTTATCACCTACCTGTTTGATCTCTTGAACTGCGTGAAACCTACACTCAATGTGCTTAACCCTCTTATGGGCTACGGGTTCTCTTAAACTTGCAGTCATACTGTTATGAACATTAAAAAGGGATGATAGACAATTGCATTTTAGGGAACCTCACCCAAGTAACTTAAGAAGTTCCCGAGTCATATAGCCTCTTTAGTTTCCTTCGAAGTGACAACAACTTCGACCTCCTTGGAGAAATGTAAGATTACTTCACACTCCTCCAAATTATAGTTCAACTGCCTTCAGTAAAAACATATTCTAAGGTAGAAAACTTGGAATCCTTATCTGAATGGAAACCTAGTCTTTGTACATAAGAGGTATAAGACTATTAAACTGAAATTTGTTGACCATGCCAATAGCACAACATATATTCAGTCTAGTACACAACATATTATATATGAGGCTCCTCACTTCCAAATCATTAGGTATATCCCTTATTCCTTCTATCCACTCAAGTGTTTTGATTGATTCCCAAATATATTGATCCTATTATTAAAAATAATCTTTTTCATGAAATCCTGATCTTGTGACTACAATATTGATATGAGCGACTTGGGATAAACCCAACATCCTTTTAATCCAACCTAGAAAAATATTGATTATAAATATATTCTTGACTTGTCCTAAGTTCTTGTAAGGAAAAATTTCCACATCGAGTTAGTTTGTAATATTGGCTTCTTTCTCTGGTCTAAACACGTAGGTTGTTAGGGTGTCATATACTCAACCCTAATATTGAAGATAAGTAAGTGGTCATTGCTTTACAAAACTCGTTCAAAGTTTCATCTTGTCGCTTGCTCATTTCCAAAGGTGTTCATAGCCCATGCTTTAAAATGTGTTAAAATAGTTTCTAAAATGATTTGTGAAAAAGTGGGATTTTTGCAGGTTGTTCTAACAATTTGTTTAAGGTCGTTCGGATGAGGTTTATACCTTCATTCGAATGATATATCCAATGAGGAGAATTTTTTCAAAGTCTATTTCTATTGGAATCTCGCTGGTCGAGATAGGTACCTTTGTTCGAACGAGCTTCAAACGAGGTGAATTCTTACCTCCTTTGGAATCTCGTTCGATCTCTCGTTCAATAAACATTTAAATGAAACAATGCCCATTGCAATGAGATGCCAAGTCGTTCAAACGAGTTGATGCGTTTAAAAAAAAAATCAGTTTTTGACAATTTTCCCCCACTCCCCAATTAACTCAACTTTCTTCTCCTATATAAGGAGGGCGTGGGAGCAGCTTTTAGACATGCCCTTCATGAATTTTAAAGCCCAATTCATTTTGAAACCCCCCTTCATTTGACCTTTGATGATTCATGATCTAGTTTTCATATTTCAAACCCACAAAACCCTTTCTTCATATATCTTAGATTGTGTGGTGAATTTTGCACTGTGGGTGACGATTGAGGTTATCGAAGGATTCCGAGGTATGGAGTTTCTGTGAACAGTGACGAAGCCAGGATTTGTTCTTCTGGGGCGGGGGTGAAATTTTTTAGGACTTTTTTTTATCGGGGATTGCAAAACATATAATTAAATAATTAATAAGGGGGTACGTAACATTGACTTCAACTATATAATTCATCAATTAGAGTTAATTAAAGGCTAACATATTTTTTTTGCAATTTGAATAATAACAGAGTTGATTTAAGGGCCAAAAAATAAATTGAAAACTAAAATAAACCATAAGAAATCTAATTAATGGCTTAATAAAAGATAGTTCAATTGTTGATTAACACAAAATTGCATCATTTATTAAAATTAGAAAAATCAAATTGCTATATTTTCATAAAATAATAAGGGGAAATGGGTGTAGTTACTTACCCAGTTAATGAGTAAATTTTTGTTATGAATTGCCAACTTTGATAGTGTAGACACCCCATTCTGTTACCCCCTAACTCTCCTTAGGTCCCAAGTACCTCCCTCAATCACTACAAACCTAGGTCATGTCCCGAGTACTGACCTAGAAGCCATCGGGCACTCCCCGACTCAGTTTGATCCAAAAGTCGAACTCTTCATCTCAATCGAGACTGAATGAATCCTTGAAGGGCACTAAATACCCTTTCTAACGGTCCATCCCGTGCGCGATTCGACTTACCGTGCGGACGAACGATCCGTTTGCGTTCGAAACTTGCCCAGAGGCCACCGGGTGCTCTCGGGCTCTGTTTGACCTATGTCAACTCTTCATCTCGACCGAGGTTGAATGAATATTCAAAGGGCACTGAATCCCCTTTCTACGGTCCATCCCGTACGCGATTCCGACTTTCCATGCGGACGAACGATCCGTTCGACTTCGAGAGGTCATCGAATGCTTCCCGGGCCCACTTGACCAAAGTCAACTCTCCAAAATGGGTCAAAATATTTGGAATTTCGAAGTACATCTCCTAACCTTTCCAACGGTCTGCCCCGTGCGCGATTCGGACTTACTATGCGGACGAACGATCCGTTTGCGTCCGAATGATTCCCCATCCAATGGATCGACAAACGCTTCCGAGCCATATTTGACCCAAAGTAAACTCCCAAACTTGGGAGCGGTCCAAAGGACTTTCAAAGGCTCTGAATTACCTTTCCAATGGTATGCCCTGTGCACGATTCTGACCAACGGTTTGCCCTCGGCAACTGATTTTCCAAAAAGGCCTGAAACACACTGCCAAATGGCAGGTTCCAGACCCTGCCTATCGTCAGGTGCCGATAGGCAGCAACGGGTCTATGCCGATCGTAACTTACCTGGGCCTATAAAAGGAGGCCTTCACCTCATTTTCAATAGGAGCCCAGCTCTGATAAAAATCTCTCTCAGCAAATCCCAAAAATCTCTCTCGAAGGCAACGCGATTTCAACATCCAAATCCCTTTTTTACTTCCACTTTTCATCATCCTTTTCATCAAACTTGGTGAATTATCCACTCTCCATCATCATCCAAGCACAAGGTCTACTCTTCAATATTCAAGATCAAGCTCAAGATCTTCAAGAAGGTCCAACTTTCTCACCTTTCTCTTCAAATTCTCTTAAATTCACAATAACTTGTTTTCTTACTTAGCACTTTTATTATCTCATTTCACACATCCTAATATAATTTTTATCTAGTATTATTGCACATCTCTTATTTTCATATAAATAAAACACCAAAAACAAGAAAAAAAGGGTTTGCTCATAAATTCCAAATAGGGATTCTCGCACTTTTTCCATACTTTTCTCACAACTAAAACACTTTTTCTACACACACACACATTTACAAATAAGAGATACTCCATTTGGATTTATGGGATAAACCCCACCCCTCGTTTTGTATGCGAACTACGTGGACTTTGATGCCTTTATAGGCTACGTAGGCGTCTCAGGGTAAAACCCGAGACTCGAGTCCTTTTTTCCACCCTTTCTCTTATTTTCTATTGTGACACCCCGACTAATTAAATACCGGGTAGCTACTCCTTTATTAAATTTATTCAAAATGCCAAGTTGGTTCAGTTAACAACATCACTGTCGAAAAACATTTAATGATTACTAACCACCTAGTATTTAAAAAGTAAGATGTCAAATTTAAATTAAATTTGATTAACATGCGATAAATGAAATGTAAAAGAATAACATCACCATACACCATAAAGTCTCAATAGAATAACCAACAAATAATAATAAGTCTGGAGGAAATACTCCTCACAACAATCCCACAACTGAAATAAATAGAACAATGTACCCTCAATTAATTACATGCCAAAATCTGAATAACTAAAATATGAAATGTCTCTAAATAGAAATGGGTGACATGCCCTACAAATGATGGAACTGAATATGGAGTTAAAACCAAAGGAAGCGTCTACTAGCAAGGCCCGGTAACTTCCACAACAGCTACAGCTCGTCACCTGAATGGAAATCCTATGCATGGTGTCCTTGTGGCTGGGAACCTAAAAGGTTTTTACAAAAATAGATTTGAAAGCAAACGGGTCAGAGCCCGAAAGTGGAGAGTATTTTAAAAATAGCAAGTGCTTTAATAACATTAAAACAATGAATGCAAAATACATGTTAGGACGTGCACTCACAAGAAATACTCACCTCTCGACTAATTGTGCACTCCTAACGTACCGTACCCATCTAAGTGACATTCATATCTAACTAAACCGTCATAAGTTCTACCCCTTTCTACTCTATTCCCATTATACATTCCAACGTCGTCAGTTAAATAGAGGCTTTACATAAACTCGGACTCATTTATTAGTAATACAATTCACTACAGGTTATCCCTTTTTATTTTCTCAAAGCGTTACCATAATTATACTCACAATACCAACATGAAAGTTCTCATTATTTAAGCTTATATTATTCACATCATGAATATACAATACAAGCACCCGAGACTAAGCTGCGGTGCACACATACTCTGCTATCCATCCCGGTACATCACGTACATAAGGATTACGCATTCCGAATCTCTCAGGATTCGTTCTCAGATAACAACAATCACAAACAATGGAGGCGAACACAGTCACATCACATGGGTCACGCACATACCTACGCTCCCATGATTAGCAGTCTTATTAACTTCCCAATAAGTCCTTCTCTGACCTATGTTCTCGTGGTACCAATCTAAATCCGGGCACACAAAGATTAGATGGCCCTAAGCGAACATAAACCTCCCGTGATAGCAAGTATGGTAGGTATGTCATACACATAAAATCATATACATATACTACGCATGCACACATCCTAGTAATTATCATAATTTATTAGTGGTATACTTATCATTCTTATACCAACTTATAATGTACGCAATTCACACATCCCCAGTTAATACTAACATTGAAATCGTCAATTATTCTCACATCGTAATTAGTCACTCACATCCCAATCCACAATTTTCATTTGGTTCCAATCACACTTCTATGTTTTACTCCTCAATATATCCCAAATATCCCAACTATATTAATTAGTCATCAAGGGAATGTTATCTCTATAATTAAACCAGGTTACGGGACATTAGAAATCAAATCAGGCCAAAAAGACCAATCTGTGAACTCGTTAGAAGTCTCGTTCGAACGAGAGTTCGTTCGAACGAAAGGGGCATCTAACGAGATCTCATTCGAACGAAAGACATCGAACGAACATCCAACTCGTTAGAAGGCAAACTGTCAGCTCGTTCGAACGAGCTCGTTCGAACGACCTGGGCAGGTCTTCTAACGAGGTGACAGTTTCGAGCCCAGAATTTTCCTATCTCGTTTTTCTCAATTTTCTTCACCTCTATGCTCATCTAAAAGTCTCCCCAACAGTATTTTAAGGTTTCTAATCATCACTAAACATTCATAGGTCATAACAAAACATTTATATAGGGCCAAATCTTCCTATACATCATCTAATTATCAAATCTCCCAAAGTTTTTCCCCAAATCTTATGAGTAAGAACCCTAGAATATAAAATCATAAATTTCCATAAATAAATACGTTTTTGTAACATAAAGAGTAGTAATTCTTTTAGTTCAATCACCCAATAACAATTCTACATGCAAACCTATATCAAACTCTGAATTTATAACTCCAATCTCATGGGTTTTTATAAATCTTCCAATACAATGCGATTATATATAATTTTCTAATCATGGAAGAAATATTCGCTTGAAATTAACGTAATTAAACCACTTGCCTTAGATAGTTCTCTGAATTTGGTGTTGGTGAATGGGTTGATTCTCCCATTTCTCTATGGATTTCCTCCCAAGGTTGAAGATGGTGGTTTTCTCTTGGGGAACCTCTTCTAACTTCTCTCCCACTTCTTCCTATAACTCCCGTAGCCCTCAAATTAGTTAAGTGCTGGTAATGGCCTAGTGGGTTACAAAATAACCTAATATTAAGTCCCAAAATTCGTTGGTTATTATTCCCAAAATTTCAAAATTACCAAAATACCCTTTTAAGTTGCCGGTATGGCCCGAAAATGCCCCGGGACCCAAACTAAACCCCCGGCTAGTGTTTTCTGACTATTTCGACCCTTCCGAACACGTTGGCGCACTCAAAATAACCATACGGTTGATAAAAATAAAATCCACTTTTTAATTAAAATAATTATATTCCTGACGCGACTGTCACACGCGTCCTAACAAAATTTCCAAATTGCCGTATTTCAATTTCACGACAATTTCAATATATTCAATATTCATTATAATCAAATAATACCCATTATAATCAAATACCAACTCACATCTCGTTAGTATTTTATCCGGATTAATTCTCAATTATTACCCATTTAATTCAATTAATCCCATAAATAAATATCACAAAAATACGGGGTATTACATCTATCTTCTATAAATCTAATCTTCTTATATTATATATATTTCCCCTTAGTGACATATTACTCCATATGCATTATCGTTCCATTATAACGATCAACGTAGGGTAATCGCGTAAATCTTATTTTTCTAATATTATTCTTGTACCTTCCTACGGATGACTCGCTTTATCTTTTCCATGATACAAGTAGAGGATTCCTACCTCCATTCTATCGATACACATGCACACATATCACGGGGGGAAATATAAAGGAAAATAGCAAATATTCATGAGAGACCAAAAGGGTGGAATTGGTTCCTAACACCTTCCCATTTCATAACTAAGCCTCCGAATCCTTCTCGAATCATTTTGGTCTCGAATCATTACGGGGTATTACATACTCCCCCCCTAATAATAGAATTTCGTCCAGAAATTCGGAAATAAAAAGTACCTGGGTAAAATAACTCTGGATAACGTTCGCGCATCTCATCCTCGCGCTCCCATGTGGACTCCATGACATTATGATGTCGCCACTGAACATGCACTAACGGAACTATCTTTGACCGCAGTTTCCGCTCACTTCGGTCTAAAATAGCAATCGGCCCCTCCTCGTAGGAGCTATCAGGCTGGAGATCGATGTCCTCCAAAGCAATGTGAGAATGAGCCAAATCGTCTCTAAGATATTTCCTTAGCGAGGAAATACGAAACACATCATGAATGTTGTGCAAATGCTCCGGTAACCCAAGTCTATATGCAACAGACCCAATTCGCTCAATGATAAGAAATGGTCCCACATATCTCGGTGCCAACTTCCCCTTCTTCCCAAATCGCATGATCCCCTTCATAGGAGATACTCTGAGTAAAACTTGGTCCCCCACTTTGAACTCCCTGAAGAATCTCTTCGCATCAGCGTAGCTCTTCTGCCGATCCTGAGCTACCCGAATGCGACTCCGTATCAATTCTATCCTTGCCGAAGTATCCTGAATCACTTCCGGCCCAAGTAGTTTGTTGTCCCCCACCTCCAACCAACATGCTGGGGAACGGCAAGGTCTACCGTACAACGCCTCAAATGGAGCCATGCCAATGGTGAACTGGAAGGAGTTGTTGTAAGCGAACTCCACCAGTGGAAGATACTGCTCCCATCCACCCCCGAAATCAATGATGCACATACGCAACATGTCATCCAACATCTGATTTGTACGCTCGGTTTGACCATCGGTCTGCGGATGATAAGACGTACTCAATCGCAATTCCGTGCCCATGGCCTCCTGAAAACTCTCCCAAAACTGTGAAACGAATATCTTGTCTCTATCAGACACGATATTTAGGGGCACACCGTGAAGTCTCACTATTTCTGCAATAAAGAGCTGGGCATACTGTCCCGTAGTGTAGTCTGTCCTTACGGGTAGAAAATGAGCGACTTTGGTCAACCTGTCCACAATTACCCAAATGGAGTCGTTACCTCTCTGTGACGTAGGCAACCCCGTGATAAAGTCCATGGATATGCTGTCCCACATCCACATCGGGACCTCTAATGGCTGAAGAAGTCCTGCCGGTCTCTGATGATCCACTTTTACCAGCTGACAAGTGGCGCCTTTAGAAACAAACACGGCAATATCCTTCTTCATACCGCTCCACCAATACTGTCATCTCATGTCTTGGTACATTTTGTCCCCACCGGGATGTACCGCGAACCGTGAGCCGTGCGACTCTGCCATTACCTCGTGTCGTAATTCCTCCCCTTCCGAAACTACCAGTCTCCCATTGAAGCGTAATCCCCCGTCTGAACTAACGGTATAGGACTCGACTCCCTCTGCTAGTAATCGAACTATCTTCTCCTGACAGAATGAGTCATTTGCCTGTGCCTTTACCACCTTAGTGACAATCTGCGGTGTAACAGTCATCACAGACATGAACGATCGGGCCACTGCATCCTGGTGTCCCAACTCCTTCCACTTTGCCTTCCACACCCCTGCCACCTCATCTAATGGCCTACGGCTCAACGCGTCTGCCACCACGTTAGCCTTCCCCGGGTGATATTGGATATCAAACTGATAGTCCTTCACAAACTCAAGCCACCTCCTTTGCCGCATATTCCACTCCTTCTGCGTGAATAGGTACTGTAGGGACTTGTGGTCCGTGAACAATCGAAAATTCTCCCCCAAAAGGTAATGTCTCCAAATCCGAAGGGCAAATACAACTGCCGCTAACTCCAAATCATGAGTGGGGTAATTCTTCTCGTGAGGCTTAAGCTTACGGGAAGCATAATCTATGGCCTGACTCTCCTGCTGCAATACACCTCCAAGTCCTTGTAACGATGCATCGGTGTAAACTAGATACTCAACTCCCGGTCTCGGCAATGCTAACACAAGAGCTGAGGTCAACTTGTCCTTCAACTCATCGAATGCCAACTGACAGGCATCACTCCAAATGAACGACACACCTTTACGAGTCAGATGTGTCAAGGGACCCGCTATCTTTGAGAAACCCTGAATAAACCTCCTGTAGTATCCTGCTAGGCCCAAGAAACTACGGATCTCAGTCGGTGTTGTGGGCTGTCCTCACTCCCTCACCGCGGATACCTTCCCCGGATCAACAGATATCCCCCGATCGGAAATAATATGCCCCAAAAACTGAACCTCCTTCATCCAAAACTCGCACTTCTCATACTTAGCATACAGCTCGTTCTGACGTAGCGTCTGCAAAACCTGCCTCAAATGCTCGACGTGCTCCTCCTCTGTCTGGGAGTAAACCAGAATGTCATCAATGAAAATAATGACGAACTGGTCTAGAAACTCTCTGAACACCCTATTCATCAAGTCCATAAACACGGCTGGAGCGTTGGTCAAACCAAAAGGCATAACCCGAAACTCGTAGGAACCATATCTCTTTAAGAAAGCAGTCTTCGAGACGTCCTCCTCCCTGATACGCAACTGATGGTATCCCGATCGCAAATCAATCTTTGAGAAGAAAGAAGCTCCCCTCAGCTGGTCGAATAAGTCATCGATTCGGGGCAACTGATACTTATTCCGTATCGTGGCCTTATTCAACTCCCGGTAATCCACACACAACCTCAACGATCCATCCCTCTTCTTAACGAACAACACAAGGGCACCCCACGGCGAAGTACTCCTCCGAATAAACCCCTGACCCAACAACTGCTCAATCTGATCCCGTAATTCTCTCATCTCAGCTGGAGCCATACGGTAAGGTGCGCGGGCAATAGGCCGAGTGCCCGGCGTCAAGTTGATCACAAAATCTATCTCTCTACTCGGAGGTAATCCAGGTATATCCTGAAATAAATCGGCAAACTCTCGAACAACCGGAATTGAATCAAGTGGTATCACCACTTCCTTAGAGGTCTCCTCCTCTATATAGTATAAGTGGGTGGACGATCCTCCCTCAGGACGAGGCATCGCCCCTAAAAACATCTCTTGCCCGGGAAGGGCAAAGATAATACTCCTACTAAAACAGTCAATCATGCCTCGGTACGCTACTAGCCAATCCATACCAATAATGGCATCATACTCGATCATCTCTAACACTAACATATCCGCGGGTAGAGTAAACCTCCCGATCTCTATACCCACGCCTCTACATATAAGCGAAATCATGGAACCCCTACTCAACGGTGAGTCTACACAAGTAGCGGTGCTCTCTGCGGTGTCTAATAACCCAATAGTGCATGCAAATCTCATGGCAATGAAAGAATGTGTGGCCCCCGTGTCAAACAAAATACGCCCCATAGTCCCCTGAATAGAGAACATACCCTCAATGGCTGGTGGATCCTGTGGGGTTACGGCCTGCTGGAGCTGATATACTCTCCCATACTGCAGCTGTCCCTGCTGAAGTGGAACTGCTGGAATGGGTGGTAATGCTGCCATCTGTGGTGGTGCTGGGAGGGCGACGGGAAACATAGGCCTCTGCGGCTCCTGTCGGGCACCCTGCTGCTGCTGCGGGGCCCTGCCCCTATCAGGACAATCCTGGCGTTTATGGCCAGTCTTACCACAAACATAACACTTCCCCGGGAAGTTTCCCCCCGATGTCCCTGCTGCCCTCGGCCCTGGTGGCCGTGTCCATTTCTCCCCTGGCCCTGCTGATACTGCTGTTGGTTGTTCTGACTCTGCTGGCCCTGATGGCCGTTCGGACCCTGATGGTCCTGCCTAAAACCTCCCTGTCCGTGCCTGAAATTCCCCGATCTGAACCTCTTATGATCCCCCTGCTGGGAACCCTGGTCACCCTGCCTCTGTCCCTGAGCAGATTGTGCCCCACTGGCACCATTTCCACCAGTCCTGCCCTGATGGCTGGACTCTCCTGATCTCTTGCTCTCAGTCATGTGAAAGCGGTGATCCTGGCAGTGTAACAGGCGTTAACCATGTCAGAATAAGTGGCTAATGAGAGATTCCCCAACAAATGCTGACGGATCCTCCATGTCAATCCATCGGTAAACTTCTGAATCTTCTTCTCTTCTGTCGGTATCTCATCCGGGACAATATTCAACAAATTTATGAATTTGGCCTCATACTCGGCCACAGTCTTACCCTCCTGCCTGAGATTCATTAACTTCCTCCTCATTTCCGTGTGAACGGCTGGCGAAAAATACTTGCGGTCGAACCGCACCCAAAGCTCCTGTATCGTGAGAGTATCTCTCTCCTCCACGGTGGTAATAGACTCCCACCACTGCAGTGCAGATCCCACTAGCTTGAAAGTAGCTAGTACCTGCTTCTGAACGTCGGTGCACTCATACATCCTCAAGTGCCTCTGAATGTCTTTCCTCCACTGACTTGAAACCACAATATCGGAGCTACCTGCGAACTTCGGCGGGTGCGCTTTTTGAAAAGCATCACGTACACGTTCCCAAGCAGACAGGAATGCATGTGCCTGAACTGGCGCGGCTACTGGCGCCTGGGGTGGTGCCTGCTGTACAACTGCTAGAGCGGCATTTACCGCTTGGGCTACAATGGCTGCAACCTCAGCGACATTCATGGTGCCCTGTACTGGTGCTGGCTGGGGCACTGGCTGTGCATTCCTAGGAACCCGTGGTGCACGTCATGGAGGCATCTGAAATAAGAGTAAAGTCTATAAGTTCGCATTTATAAACTTAAAATAGCTGAAGAGCGAAGCATACATAAAGGAATACAACAGTCCTAAAATATAGGGCTCTACATCAAAGAAAGCTCAACGGAAACATAATAAGCCGTACAGATCCTAAAGGACACTAGAACCTGATGCTCTGATACCACCTGTGACACCCCGACTAATTAAATACCGGGTAGCTACTCCTTTATTAAATTAATTCAAAATGCCAAGTTGGTTCAGTTAACAGCATCACTGTCGAAAAACATTTAATGATTACTAACCACCTAGTATTTAAAAAGTAATATGTCAAATTTAAATTAAATCTGATTAACATGCGATAAATGAAATGTAAAAGAATGACATCACCATACACCATAAAGTCTCAATAGAATAACCAACAAATAATAATAAGTCTGGAGGAAATACTCCTCACAACAATCCCACAACTGAAATAAATAGAACAGTGTACCCTCAATTAATTACATGCCAAAATCTGAATAACTGAAATATGAAATGTCTCTAAATAGAAATGGGCGACATGCCCTACAAATGATGGAACTGAATATGGAGTCAAAACCAAAGGAAGCGTCTACTAGCAAGGCCCGGTAACTTCGACCACAGCTACAGCTCGTCACCTGAATGGAAATCCTATGCATGGTGTCCTTGTGGCTGGCACCTAAAAGGTTTTTACAAAAATAGATTTGAAAGCAAACGGGTCAGAGCCCGAAAGTGGAGAGTATTTTAAAAATATCAAGTGCTTTAATAACATTAAAACAATGAATGCAAAATACATGTTAGGACGTGCACTCACAAGAAATACTCACCTCTCGACTAATTGTGCACTCCTAACGTACCGTACCCATCTAAGTGACATTCATATCTAACTAAACCGTCATAAGTTCTACCCCTTTCTACTCTATTCCCATTATACATTCCAACGTCGTCAATTAAATAGAGGCTTTACATAAACTCGGACTCATTTATTATTAATATAATTCACTACAGGTTATCCCTTTTTATTTTCTCAAAGCGTTACCATAATTATACTCACAATACCAACATGAAAGTTCTCATTATTTAAGCGTATATTATTCACGTCATGAATATACAATACAAGCACCCGAGACTAAGCTGCGGTGCACACATACTCTGCTATCCATCCCGGTACATCACGTACATAAGGATTACGCATTCCGAATCTCTCAGGAATCGTTCTCAGATAACAATAATCACAAACAATGGAGGCGAACACAGTCACATCACATGGGTCACGCACATACCTACGCTCCCACGATCAACAGTGTTATTAACTTCCCAATAAGTCCTTCTCTGACCTATGTTCTTGAGGTACCAATCTAAATCCGGGCACACAAAGATTAGATGGCCCTAAGCAAACGTAAACCTCCCGTGATGGAAAGTATGGTAGGTATGTCATACACATAAAATCATATACATATACTAAGCATGCACACATCCTAGTAATTTTCATAATTTATTAGTGGTATACTTATCATTCTTATACCAACTTATAATGTACGCAATTCACACATCCCCAGTTAATACTAACATTTAAATCGTCAATTATTCTCACATCGTAATTAGTCACTCACGTCCCAATCCACAATTTTCATTTGGTTCCAATCACACTTCTATGTTTTACTCCTCAATATATCCCAAATATCCCAACTATATTAATTATTCATCACGGGAATGTTATCTCTACAATTAAACCAGGTTACGGGACGTTAGAAATCAAATCAGGCCAAAAAGGCCAATCTGTCAACTCGTTAGAAGTCTCGTTCGAACGAGGTCGTTCGAACGAGAGTTCGTTCGAACGAAAGGGGCATCTAACGAGATCTCGTTCGAACGAAAGGCATCGAACGAACATCCAACTCGTTAGAAGGCAAACTGTCAGCTCGTTAGAAGCTCGTTCGAACGACTTGGGCAGGTCTTCTAACGAGGTGACATTTTCGAGCCTAGAATTTTCCTATCTCGTTTTTCTCAATTTTCTTCACCTCTATTCTCATCTAAAAGTCTCCCAACAGTATTTTAAGGTTTCTATTCATCACTAAACATTCATAGGTCATAACACAACATTTATATAGGGCCAAATCTTCTTATACATCATCTAATTATCAAATCTCCCAAAGTTTTTCCCCAAATTTTATGAGTAAGAACCCTAGAATATAAAATCATAAATTTCCATAAATAAATCCGTTTTTGTAACATAAAGAGTAGTAATTCTTTTAGTTCAATCACCCAATAACAATTCTACATGCAAACCTATATCAAACTCTGAATTTATAACTCCAATCTCATGGGTTTTTATAAATCTTCCAATACAATGCGATTATATATAATTTTCTAATCATGGAAGAAACATTCGCTTGAAATTAACGTAATTAAACCACTTGCCTTAGATAGTTCTCTGAATTTGGTGTTGGTGAATGGGTTGATTCTCCCCTTTCTCTATGGATTTCCTCCCAAGGTTGAAGATGGTGGTTTTCTCTTGGGGAACCTCTTCTAACTTCTCTCCCACTTCTTCCTATAACTCCCGTAGCCCTAAAATTAGTTAAGTGCTGGTAATGGCCTAGTGGGTTACAAAATAACCTAATATTAAGTCCCAAAATTCGTTGGTTATTATTCCCAAAATTTCAAAATTAACAAAATACCCTTTTAAGTTGCCGGTATGGCCCGAAAATGCCCCGGGACCCAAACTAAACCCCCGGCTAGTGTTTTCTGACTATTTCGACCCTTCCGAACACGTTGGCGCACTCAAAATAACCATACGGTTGATAAAAATAAAATCCACTTTTTAATTAAAATAATTATATTCCTGACGCGACTGTCACACGCGTCCTAACAAAATTTCCAAATTGCCGTATTTCAATTTCACGACAATTTCAATATATTCAATATTCATTATAATCAAATAATACCCATTATAATCAAATACCAACTCACATCTCGTTAGTATTTTATCCGGATTAATTCTCAATTAATACCCATTTAATTCAATTAATCCCATAAATAAATATCACAAAAATACGGGGTATTACATCTATCTTCTATAAATCTAATCTTCTTATATTCTATATATTTTCCCTTAGTGACACATTACTCCATATGAGTTATCGTTCCATTATAACGATCAACGTAGGGGTAATCGCGTAAATCTTATTTTTCTAATATTATTCTTGTACCTTCCTACGGATGACTCGCTTTATCTTTTCCATGATACAAGTAGAGGATTCCTACCTCCATTCTATCGATACACCACACATATCACGGGGGAAATATAAGGGAAAATAACAAATATTCATGAGAGACCAAAATGGTGGAATTGGTGCCTAACACCTTCCCATTTCATAACTAAGCCTCCGAACCCTTCTCGAATCATTTTGGTTTCGCACGCACCAGTATGTCTTTGGATGCCATCCTTCGGGGTGGCTTCCCCTTTTTCTTTTGTCTCTTTTGAGTAAAATAGACTGGCGACTCTGAATCTCTCTACATTTTTACACCACATCTCAAACGACGCCGGTCGAAGCGCTCCCTAGAGGGGCGCGCGGGACCCGAAGGATCCTTCCTCCACGTGCCAGCCCACATGGCTAGGATCGGGGATGTCCACAGTGGCAACTCTGCTGGGGACATGTGTATTTTGAGGGCTTGACTCTATTAGCATGGATGCTATATTTGTTTATGTTTTCCCCCATATCTGGATGTTCCCCCTTTTCTATGTGTATCCCATGCCTATGCTTATATTCACACACTTATATAAGTTTCTCCATGTACACTTCACACCACGTGCACCTAGGATCACATATATCCGCATGTTGCACGAATCACCCATCCATACTTGGTGTACCTTGGGTACTTGTACTTTGCTCCCTGTTTGGCATAATCAAGAAAGGCATTCTCATCATAAGATACTAATAAGGGAATCATGCATGATTCACACAACATCACCAAAGAGCATTGCTATTGACCAAATTTTACCCAGTAACTGGAGGGTCACTTCGTGATGGGCACTGGTCCGTCAGGTCGCAGTTAGCCTAAGCGATATGACTCTCACCTTCCATTGGCCAAGTAACTTCGACGTATATCTAACGGTTCCCCCGCATCGTACCGCTTGACCGAAGTCATGACGGGAGGTATATCGCTGGGAATTTGTTCACGTACGTCGAGTATATAGAATTCGCTCTCACACGTACCGTCCCCACGAGGTATATGGTGAGGTAATTCACGTATACTCAGGTATATCAAATGGCTTGTCCACACATACCGATTGATTGCAAGAGCAAGACGTATATCGTGGAAGTCACTCCAAAGGGGGGAACCCATGATGATTCACCCAACCAACTGCATACCCGCATATAGGTGTCAAACCTAGGACACGCACTTTAGATTATCGATTTCAACCCGAAACTCTGCCTAAATTTCGGGTCGATCTGCCGCCCAATTTTCGCGCATTTTTAAAATTGGACTCTGTCCGTAAGCCTGGTTACAAGTCCAAGCCGTAGCTTTGCATATATTAAAAAACCCACTTTTCCAGTCTCGAGTCCCGTCCGACATTGCGTTTAGGAGAATTAAATATAAGTGAGAACACAATAATTGTAATAATCATGCTGAGTTCCGTATCCAAAAACATTTCTCCCTTCTTTATCAAAAATCTAAACACATTTCTCCCTTCTTTATTAAAAATCCAAAAACATTTCTCCCTTCTTTATCAAAAATACAAAAATAATTTCTTCTTTTTTTTCAAAAATAAATCCCATTATACGCCTTCTCAGGTCGATCGCAAGCCCTTGGCCTGGCTCCCTATTGGCTTCGGTCTTCAGTCAAATCACCCCAGAGTTTAATCCGTTCCTCTACTACTTCTTCCGAGTCCTAAATCCATCCATTTTCTATGGAGAATATAGATCAAGCACTAGTCATACAGCCGAATCTAACGACAGTCCTAGCTCAGCTCGTGTCCAAGATTGACAACCTCCAAACTGAGGTTCGAGAGATGCAATAAAACCAGGTTGCAATACCTCAAGATCCCAAGGCCCTATTACCTCATGCTATGGGTCCACCCGAGCCTATCTGGGTTCCGGATGAATATTAGCACGCTCCACGTGCCCCTCCTGCCAATGGGTCACCGCCTGCCCAGCTCCCAATGCTCAACATTTCCCAGCCTATGGCTAACTTACCCATGGTCGCTGATCCAAAGGAGGAAGAGTTGAATAAAGTCAAAGAGGATCTCAAGATGCTCACCAAGAAGTTTGACCAAGTCAGGATCTCTGGGAATTACATGGACTACATCCACATGTCTCCTTATACTAAAGCGAGGTTACCCGAGAAGTTCAAGATGCCAAATATTGAGAAGTTTGGAGGGAGTGGACCCCTAATTGTTCATCTTCGCAGTTATCATCGTTCCATGACTCTACTAGGGGCTTCTGAAGAAGTGATGGCCCAATTATTTCAGCAAACTTTGAAGGATAGTGCCCTCCGATGATTTTTATCTCTTAAGGAATCCAGAATCCGTAGCTGGGAGGATGTAGCCCGAGAATTCATGTCGCAGTATAAATACAACGAAGAGCTTGAGGTCACCCGTCGTGATTTAGAGCTGCTCAAACAGAATCCTGGAGAATCAGTTAGTGACTTCATAACCTGGTGGAGGGAGCAGGCAACTACCATGACCAATTGACCATCCGAGGAAGAACAGGCCAACATAGTGAAGAACTTCTTGCCCCATGTCCGAGCGATGTTGAGAGGACAATACTATCCCAAATTTTGAACTCTCAGAGAGGCTGGAGTAGAAATCGAGGAAAGCCTTGTTAAAACAGAGGTTGAACCTAAGAAGGTGTCCGGACAGTTCACCCCTAGAAAGTATGACAAGCTTGCCAGTGCTACAGTCTCAACCATCAATACAATCTCTCAACCAACCACATCTTGGGCAGCAGAAAGCCGTCCTGCCCCCATCCAAAGGTAATACATTGAGCTCTATGCTCCCCTCTCTAAAGTTTACCAAGACATGTTAAGCCGAAACCTCATCAAACACTTGGATCTCCGTTCGTTGCCAAATCCACTCCCAAGAAACTTCAAGACCGATGCTCATTGTGCCTTTCACCAAACTGCCGGCTATACCACTGACCAATGCTTTCACCTTCGAAACATAATCCAATATCTCATTGACCGGGGTACCATCGCCGCACCAGCCAATCCTAAGCCAAACACTACTCACAATCCACTCCCAAATCATGCCAATGCCATCTTCTTAGAAGAAAACCCAGATTTTGATCCCTCAACTCAAATCTCATCCATGTACTCTCCTAAACCTCTTCAAATTTGCCCATATTTCCTCCTACACCCTACTAGACTCGCTGATCAGGCACTGTCACTCCTTACCAGAGCATGCATCGCTGTCCATACCCGTTCTGAAAATGGAAGTGTGGAATTGTCAGAAGTGTTGAACCAACTCCTAGAGTTCGGGTTAAAATTGCCCTCACAGATGGTCATCGATTGCCAGAAGTTCAGCACACTGTTCTTGGAAGCACGAAAGTGGGCTCGAGATTCAGACAAATGGGTGGTACCAACCGACGAAGTCAGCTTAGATGATTTTGTCCAGACTATGGCAGAATTATTCGAGCAAACCAATAGCATTTGTAGTATCACCGGGTTACTTGACACTTTGAAGCTAAAAGGGCATTTGGTGCCTTCAATCACACATATCCCCACAGAATGGGAGGACCTGTATGAAGAAGCCGTTGAAGTTGAGGAATGCATCGACTTTACATGGAAACACAAAATTATTTCCATCGGATGGCGGGAAGAATTTGAAGATTCGAGTGAAAAATAAGCTTCAGGAAGAACTGGTCCTGTAGTTGACATATGTGGGATGATATCATTTGAAGAACTCCTTACAGAAATAAATAGGGTGGCAGAACAACTTGAGATTGATGAGGAAATGAGATTCATATTCTTTCCTTCTTCAGTAAATCGCGTGACCAGATCAGGGAGACATTACGAGTTTCCAAGCTCACTACCAGCAAATGACAAGGGGAAGGGTGTTGAAAACCTTCCTATGCCCGAGATGACCATTGAGGAGAGCAATATCCTCAATTAACTGAAGAAAACTCAAGCTAACATCACTCTATGGGGACTTTTCATGTCTTCCCAGCTACACAAAATGCTTTAATCAAATTACTCACTGGACCCACAGTTCCTCCCTCTACCTCACCAGGAGAAGCGATAAATCTGGTCGGATCCTTGACCTCTACCCGAATGTTATCATTCTCTGAAGAAGAAATCCCCAGAATTGGGCCAAATCACAATCATGCACTCAAGATCTCCGTCGAAGTTATGGTGAAGGCCGGGCCACTCTCTCTTGTCGATAACGGATCCGCCTTGAATGTTTGGCCTTTGAGAACCTTCAAGTGTTTACGCCTGAAAGAAAGCGACCTCGCTCCAACCTCCGCCGCCGTACGTTCTTACGATAATACCCGTCGAGAGGTGATGGGCTCCATAAAACTTGTAATAGGGGTTGGCCCTATAAACCCCGTCGTTGAATTCCAAGTCATAGACATCCTAGCTTATTTCAACCTGTTGCTCAGACGACCCTGGCTCCACAATATCAAGGGTGTGTCTTCCTCACTCCATCAGAAATTGAAGTTCTTCGCCGACGGGCGAGTCATCGCCATTTTGGGCGACGACGAAAATGCTGAGGGTGCAAGCACCAGCAGTCCAATTCTTGAGATACATCACGGGTCAAATGATATGATCCTATCAGGATTTCGAGTTGAGCCACTCCTACTCCCGACAGGGGACGGTTTCAAAGAAAGGGTTTGTCCAGAATATGACCCTCATGGCAATGTCAATGTGATTCAGATGTTTAGAAACATGTACTTCAGGACCGGATTGGGGCTAGGGCAAAGGCAGTAAGGGATACTTGAGCCCATCGAATTGAAGAAAGCTTTTCCTCCTGGCTTGGGGTATCAACCATCAGAACAAGAGCTCAGAATGATCCTCCAGTCTCGACCAAAGAGAAGATTAGACTGCACCTGAACTATCTCAGGAGACTCCTTAAATGGACGATTTATCAAAGAAGGCGAGGACTTCCCCTTTTGCGATTTTCCAGAACCATGGTATGACCACACAGACAAGAAGATGAGGCCTGGAATGAAGATCCTTTTCCAAGATAGCTACCCATGGGCCGAAATTTTCCCACACCACGTACAACCGCTCACTGAGGAAAGTGATTCCGAATATTCCTTCAACTTGCAGATACTGGGCCTGGCGCTCTGCATGGTTCATTCAGGCACTACATCAATGGATCCATCCCATCTGACTAAAGCTGCTGATACACCTCTCCTCAAGTGGCATGCTGCGCCAGTTCTACCTCTTGAAATCTCCCCTAACCCCAATGTTTACCCTCTTTCTTCTTCTGTTGTCTATCCTTGCTCAAATGTAATCGAGACCTCTTTTGATGAGATTCTCAATGCTGTTTTTCCTATCAATGAAATAAATGAAGATTTTGAGTATCTTGCTGTGCCTTACATTAACTTCTTGAATTCTAATCAAACTTTTGATGATGATGATTTTGCAAATTTACAATTCTTAACTGATCTAAATAAGGTTAATAATAAACAACATTACCGCGTTCAAGTTAATGAAAAAAATACTGTTGTTATTAATCTCGGTTCTAGTAGCCAACTGCGCAAGTTTAGGATAGGGTCCACCCTTGACGAGCATGAGAGCGCACAACTCGAAGAATTTCTAAAAGAGTTCGTAGATGTCTTCGCATGGTCCTATGATGATATGCCCGGCATTGATCCTGAAATAGCTCAGCACGAGATCCCCACTCTCCCAGATTACAAGCCGGTTAAACAAAAATTAAGAAAACTCCGCACCGAATGGTCACTCAAGGTCAAAGAAGAGGTGGTAAAATAGTTAAACGTGGGTTTCATTCGGGTGATCGAATATTTCACATGGCTAGCCAACATTGTACCCGTGTCGAAATCAGGAGGGAAGGTTCGAATGTGTGTAGATTACCGAGATTTAAACAAAGCTTCTCCGAAGGATGATTATCCGCTACCCAATATCGACATGATCGTGGACAACACAACCAGTCATGCTCTCAAGTCATTCATCGACTGGTTTGCCGGATACAACCAAATCAAGATGCACCCCGACCACCAAGAAAAAACCGCATTCATCACCCCATGGGGAACCTTTTGCTACACCGTTATGCCATTCCGTCTCAAGAATTCTGGGGCTACCTACCAAAGGGTTGCCACAACCATCCTGCATGATCTGATTCATAAGGAGGTCGAGGTTTATGTGGATGATATGATTATCAAGTCCAAAACTAGAGAAGGTCATGTTCCCGCTCTCCGGAAGTTCTTCAAACGACTACGATGGTATCAGATGTGACTTAATCCACATAAGTGTGTCTTCGGCATTATAAAGGGAAAACTCTTAGGATTCATGGTCAGCGAAAATGGGATAGAAGCAGATCCTGCAAAGCTGAAGGCCATACTTGAGATGCCACCACCCCGAACAGAGAAAGAAGTCCAAGGTTTTCTTGGGAAATTACAATATATTAGCTGGTTCATCAGCCAGCTAACCTCCATCTGTGAATCGATATTCAAGATCCTCCGAAAGGATTCAACCAAGGTTTGGAACGAGGCCTGCCAAGAAGCTTTTGAATGAATGAAACAATATCTGACCCAACCTCCAGTTCTCATGCCACCACAACCTGGTCTCCCTTTTCTCCTATACCTAACCATAACCGACACTATAGTTGGGGCTTTGCTAGCCCAATACCTTGAAGACTCCCGCAAAGAAAGAGCCATATATTACGCCAGTCATAAATTGACCGGGTACGAGGTCAACTACACTGCTTTGGAAAAGGCGTGTGTCGCACTTGTCTGGGTCACCCAAAAGTAACGACACAATATGCTCGCCTTCCCCATCAAACTTGTATCCCGAATGGATCCCATCAAATACCTACTTGAGAAACCTGCCTTATCTAGTCGAATGGCCCGATGGTTGATGCTCCTAACTGAGTTCGATATCGTGTACGTCACACAAAAATCCATTAAAAGAAGAGCCATCTCTGACTACCTCGCCGATTACCCCATAGACGAAGCAGATATTCGGATCTCCGAATTCCCAGATGAAAATATCCTCTGCACCACTCAAGAATGCCTTCGTTGGAAAATGTTCTTTAACGGTGCTGCCAACAAAAAGGGATATGGCATTGGGATACTTTTGATCGCCCCAGATGACTCCTACACTCCCATCGCCATTAAATTGGATTTCCCTTGCACCACCAACATGACGGAATACGAGGCATGCACAGTGGGCCTCAAAGTTGTTCTCAAGAAAGGTATTCAATACCTTGACATCTACAGGGATTCTGCCCTTATCATCGGTCAAGTGCTCAGAAAGTGGAAAGTCAAGGATGAAAAGCTCCAACCCTTTCATGCCCAATTAGAAAAGTTAACCTCCCGGTTTCGAGATATCACCTTCCATTACCTACCCCGAGCAAAGAATAATCTAGACGATGCTTTCGCCACCTTGGCCTCCATGGTCAACATGCCCGAAGGAATAACAATGACCCCCTTCCTTGTTCTAAAGTAAGACAAACCAACCCACTACTACCATATTGAGCTTGTCTCCATCGAAGATACCGAACTAGTCGATTACTGGTACTATGATATTTGGTGCCTCCTCAAACATAGTAGATATCCCGAGGTTTCCAACAAGAAAATGGAATGACTCTTCGAAGACTGGCCTCCCAGTACACCATCTGTCATAAAGCCCTGCTCAAGAGAAACTTCGATGGAACTTATCTACACTGCATCGCAGGGGCTGAGATTGAGAAGATAATACAAAAAATCCATAGCGGGGAATGTGGTCTCCACATGAATGGCCACATGCTCGCCAAGAAGATCATCCGACAGGGCTACTACTGGACCACCATGATCCAGGATTGCACCGCCTATGTCCGGAGGTGCCTCAAATGCCAACAGTTCTCCAATCTTCAACACTTGCCTCCTCGAGAATTATATAACATGACCCCTCCCTGGCCATTCTCCACCTGGGGTGTCGACATCATAGGGAAGGTTACACCAAAGGCTTCAAAAGGACATGAGTTCATCCTGGTTGCCATCGATTACTTCAACAAATGGGTCGAAGTTGAGTCATACGCAGTATTGAACGCCAAGAAAGTGGCCAAATTCCTCAAGAAAAATATCATCTACCGATATGGGGTCCCGCACGAGCTAGTATCAGATAACGGGCTGCATTTCAAAGCAGAAGTCATAGAAGTAGTCAATGAGTATGGGATTCAGAGACACGAATCTTCTCCCTACCGACCTCAGACCAATGGTGCAGTTGAAGCTGCCAATAAAAACCTCAAATCCATCATCAGTAAGATGACCGAAAGTTGTAGGGATTGGGCCGAACGGATCTCATACGCCCTCTGGAGATATCGAAACTCAATCCGGATCTCTATTGGGGCTACCCCTTACTCCCTGGTCTATGACATGGAAGTAGTCCTACCTGTGGAGCTGGAAATACCGTCGCTACACGTCATGCTCGAAAGCAAGGTTAGTGAAGAAGATTGGTGCCAAAGCTGTCTTGATGAGCTAGCCCTCCTAGATGAAAGAAGATTAAAAGCACTTTACCACATACAGGGGTACCATTACCGAATATCGCGATCATTCAATAAGAGAGTCAAGGACCGTGATGTTCGAGAGGGGGATTTATCCCTCAAGGAGATAATAGAACCCATCTAGGACCCCAAAGGGAAGTTCAAGCCCAATTGGAGAGTCCCTTACATTGTACAAAAATCTTATTCGGCGGTGCTGCCATGCTCAGTGACCTAGATGGGGAGGAGATGACTCGTCCAGTCAATCTGGACCGTCTCAAGAAATTCTACCCCTAGTCCGAAATCTTAGCGTGCTACGACTCTTATAATCCCCCTTCGATTCTAAAAAAAAAATCTTCATTTCCCTCTACCCAGAACTACGTGGGCCTGATCCTCTACAAAAACTATTTAAAAACATTTTCAAAAACCCCAGAGGTACGTAGGCAGCTCATGCACCTCACATGAGTGCGGACCTTTCTTTTTCACAAAATACTATTCTTTTCTTACCTCCGATAACGACGGTTTATTCTTTAAATACTTGAACAAAAGGATTATGTATGCCTTAGCGATCGGTGTAGATAATTCAAAACTACAAAACTCATCAAAAGGCACAGCTGGATGATCAGAAACTTGTTTATTTCATTAATAAGAAATTACAGTACGGATTACATAAGAAAAGGAACGAATAACTCCCCTCCCCCTACTACCATAAAAAGATAAATAAAATCCCCATATCTGTTACACAAATGAACTCCCCAAGAGTCTTACCCACAGCCACCAGAGGAGCCTGCACCCTCATCATCTACATCCGGAGGTCCCCAAGTTTCCTCTGCCTGAATAGAGTGCCGTAAACATTCCATGGATCCATGAGCCTTAAACATCTTCGAAAAGACCACAACACCCCATTCCATGGTGTTAGATAAAACAAACCATCTTTGTCCAGTTTCCACTGCCAACATTTTGCTGACTACTCTCCTCCACAACCACTTCATATAATATTTGGGGACATTCCAAACCTTATCGACAGACTGAGAGGGACGGGTCGACGGACGCCAATTTTCCCACAGAGACCCAAGCAATAGGCGTAGACGCTCAGTCAAATCTTCTACCGAAAAGAAATTTGAGGTTCGAGGGGGCACGACCCGCGCCCAACCGAATTGGCACAAAAGTCGCCAAGGGAAATAAAAAGAGGTCTGTCTGTGACCAACTATCCTCATATCTGAATACTCTCCTAGCTCCAGAACAGGCTGCAGCTGTTCCCACCAAGGCACTAACCAATACAGCCCACGAGCCCCATGCTCCACAAGCCAATTCTCCCAATTCTCAACATATAGGCCAACGCTGATGAAGTAGAGTGAAAAGAAGTTGGGTACGACCGACAAGGGATACTCTGGAGGAGTCGCCAAGCGGAATCTTTCAAATAACCACATGAACAGCATCACAGGGCTACCCCTCAAAAAGTCAGAACGACCTTCTCTCCAGGTATCCAGGACATTCAGGGTCTCCTCCAGTATCACCGTCGCAAGATTGTGACGGTATGACATCCATGAAGGGATGGCTGCAAGTTGCGAGTCCACCAACAGTTCCCCAGTCACCAGCAGCAACTTTGAAACCAGGCCCAGAACAACGGCTCCAACATAGCCAGCATCACCTACTTCTCATAAATGCCCGGACTACAGCATCGACAGGAGGGAGATCATTCCTCCAGCAACCAATGATCTGGCCGCCGAAGGCGAAATTCGAAGAAGCCTGACCAAAAAATACCTGGGAGAGTGGGAAAATTCGGGCAAAGCCGCAACAACACTGGGATTTACACCCAGCATGGCAGAAAATTCCTCGTAGGTAGGACAAACTTCTTCTAACCTAAAGCGGAATACATGGTCTTTGGGGTACCAGAATTGTACCGCCGCCATCAGTATGTTCCACTCAATAGGCCGATTGCACCATAAGGAGACTCGATGCATGTTGAAAGCATCATAGTCGACATTATAAAAGCACATAGCTTCCAAGGCTTCGAGGTAGTTAGGAAACTCAATGCTACCAGGGAGAGCCATCTTGCAAGGCTGAGAGATAATGGGCAAGTAGGTAAGAATGCAAAGGTGTGATGAAAACACTCCACCTTTTTATACTTGAAAACCCTCACAAGGGACATAATCCCTGCAGAAATCGGAGGGAATCCTACCCCACAAAGCACTTAAGGCTGAAGAGGGTACCAATCAAAGATTTGAATTGATAGGACTGGACTGAACTGTCGATAGGCAAGTCAAGGTGCTTACCGATCGGCAACCCCCCATTTTTAGAAATTTCCCTTTTTTCCTCTTTTGTCAAATCAGAAAACTTAATAAAAATAAATTGATATTCTCAACATAATTTTAAAATCCCTTTTCCTCCTTATATAATCTCCCCTTTTAATTAAAAACTTTCCTTCAAAAATTCCAAAAATACTCCTTTTTACGGTCTTAGCAGCAAAGTAAAAAGCGCATGTGCATGCATTCATTCATCATTAATAAAAGATAATAAAAAACTCCATTGCATTGCATCCATTTTTTTTCTGTGTTACATCATTTTTGCAAGAAATAAAAAGAAAAAGAAAAAACAACGGGACTCATCCTGAACCCACATTCTCTCTCTCTCTCTCTCTCTCTCTCTCACCTACCCTTCTCTCTAAGAGCTTCCACCCCTGCAACGTGCTCTCTTTCCCCTACGACGAGATAATGTGCCACCACTACCGGAGCCCGAGTCCTCTCCGGACGAGGTAGATGGAACCAAGAAAGAAGGAACAGGAATCGCGTCCCGAATATGAGCAGTCACCGAAGATATCCAGTCTCTGATGTCCCTTAGCCAAGTGGTCGATACCCGGACTTGCTGTAAGAAAAGGTGAAGTCAGTGTCCAGAGATGACCAAAACTAAAAAGAAAGAAAGAGAGGAACAGAAAAGTATACCGCAGGTCGAAGGACCTCCTCTATCAAACCCAACTCCTCTGGATCCATCGCATGAGGACGGTGCAATATAGGCACCATCCCTCCATCAGCTCGCCGGATGTTGTACGAAGGGGTATGCAACCGCACAAAAGGGACCTCCGAGGTCACCACCACCGCAGATGCCGACAGACCACCACCACTGTGGGAAGATCCCACCGTCCGACTCGAACCCGTAGGAAGGAAAGGCAACGCATCATATATGCTGGACTCCATCAACCAGCTCGTCACAAAATCCATATAGTCATACGGCACTGCCGTATCAGTGTATAGCAAGTAGGACTCGCCGATCATCATCGCGATCCTCTTATCCTCTGACAGTAGTCGCTCCTGCCTCATAGACGTAAGAGGCTACGCGGGTGGCACCACCACCTCCTCCTCAGCAATCTGACGAACCACCCTCTCCTTGAGGTACCAGGAATGGCCAAACTCATGCGCCAGCAAATGCCTCATTCGTACGTTCACCCCGGTCGCCCCGACATCCTGAATGGCTGTCCCCCAGGGATAAAAGGTCACCTGAAGATCTCCAAGCGAGCATAAATCAATACAAGATCAGAAGGTGCAAAAACTAAGACTGAAATGGAAAGAGTCTTACCCTACCACTGGCCAGGTCATTCAAGACCTGACGCACCACCTCCAGGGATAGAGAACCCTTCGACTGCCGATTATCCTTACGCCATCGATACATTAACAGAAGTCCCCAATAGTTTCGTCCTTCAAAGAAATTAGCAGGGTGTTGCACCCAATCACCTCGTAGAACCATGTCTGAATTCACAAACAAAAAAAGATGCATGAAAGGAAAATGCGAATGCATGAAAGGAAAAAGAGATGCATGAAAGGAAAATGCGAATGCATGAAAATAAATGCACAAATTAAAGAATACCTCAAGAAGGTACGTGGCCCCAGTGAAAGTCTGCCGGCAGCACCGGCTGAATGCATTCAGAGAAGAGTAAAGAGTCTCCAAGGTCAGACTCCCCCAATCATAGAAAGGGATGTTCGAAAACATCCTCAAGTACGGTCGAAACCATAAATGGACGACTTCGCCGCTCGACGCCACCATGAAACCTCCCAATACTAGTAGAATGAATAACCGGGCCATCTGCCTCACTTGCAACCCGTCCTCCACATCAATCTCCCTACCTAAAAGAACATCCTTCAGCAGGGACAACCGAATAGAATCCTCAGAAACTTTTTCCTCCCTACATCACCAAGTGCCGCACGCACTGCCTCTGGTCTCACCCATAAAGAGAGATCCACTTCTATTTTCTCTCCATCATAATCCAGCCCCAGCAGCTGCTGCACGTCTATGGGAATCACAGTCATCTCCCCGAAGCCGAAATGAAAGGTGTGGGTAGTGTCCCACCACCTCTCTCCCAAAGCGCATAGGACCACTGTCGTATGAGGCGTCTCATCCGGAGCAGATGCCAACCTCCCAAAAACCGCTGGTGATACCACCCAATGCACCATAGGTGGGAGATGCTCCTAGACATCCTTGAGCCCCGTTGTTCCACGGGCACGCATGTTCTTCAAAGAAATATCAGACTGGCAAAAAGAAAAGTCTCATCAAAAGTCAAGAAAGAAAGAAAAATCACCAAAAAAAGAAAGGAATGCCAAAGGTCGGGTTACTTACATAACCGCCGGGACTCACTCTCGAAGAGCAATGACGTGATGGCTCCCACAGCAAGTTCTGCTCATTCGCAACAGGCTCAAGCGCATCAAAGGAGTTCTCACTCCCCAAAGCAAGAGGCGTCCTAGCCCTCCACTCCACATTCGCCCAGTCATCAACGGTCAACCACTCCCGGTGGACTGTAGTGCTCACAAAAGTGGCCATTTCATGAAGATTGGAATGCTAGAACGATTTGCAGAAGAATCGCAGAGAGAGAGAAGGCAAAAGAAGATGTGAAAAATAAGGGGATTGGCCCCTATATATAAGATGCCAAGCGCCATGCCGATCGGCACCTCCCCCTACCATACCGATCGGCACTGACCTCTTGCCTTCCCGAGATAGCCCAAAAGTCCGTGCCACTACCAAATGGCACCCTTCATACTATGCCGACCGGTACCCCCACTTAATTTCGTACAGAAATTCCCAAAAAATACCAGAAAGCCTAAAAAAATCCTTGAAAAATTCCCAAAAATCCCAGGGTGGATTTAAAGCCTTTTCACCAAGAAAACTTTGCGTTCCCTCGAGCGGACCCCTCTTTCCCAACAAGATCCTTAAAAACCAAGTGAAAACTCCTCCCGACAAAGCTCCGGAGGATCCCTAAGGATCACCTGATCACTTCCCCAACGGAATTCTCTTATAGCACCAAAATAGGTTGTTCCCTCGTGCTAGGTCTCCTAATGAAATAAAAGCTTCCCCAGCTATCAGCTCCCTAGCTCAGATCAAAATCACAAAGCTCTTTCTCCAGCAGAATCAAAATCCAATCTTTATCCACTCTTTAGGTCAGAATTGACCTCGGTCTTGGATCGTCACCTGAGTTGGGTCAGAATTGACCCCAATCCTCGGTCGTCACCACTCTTTGGGTCAGAATTGATCCCGGTCCTCGGTCGTCACCACTCTTTAGGTCAGAATTAACCTCGGTCTTGGATCGTCACCTAAGTTGGGTCAGAATTGACCCTGATCCTTGGTCGTCACCACTCTTTAGGTCAGAATTGACCTCGATCTTGGATCGTCACCTGAGTGGGGTCATAATTGACCCCGGTCCTTGGTCGTCACCACTCTTTAGGTCAGAATTGACTCGGTCTTGGATAGTCACCTGAGTTGGGTCAGAATTGACTCCGGTCCTCGATCGTCACCACTCTCTAGGTCAGAATTGACCTCGGTCTTGGATCGTCACCTGAGTTGGGTCAGAATTGCCCCCGTTTCTCGGTATTAACCACTCTCTAGGTCAGAATTGACCTCGATCTTGGATCATCACCTAAGTTGGGTCAGAACTGACCCCGGTCCTCGATCGTCACCACTTTTTAGGTATAAATTAACATCAGTCCTGGATCGTCACCTAAGTTGGGTCAGAATTAACCTCGGTCTTTGGTCGTCACCACTCTCTAGGTTAGAATTAACCTTGGTCTTGGATCTTCACCTGAGTTGGGTCAGAATTGATCCCGGTCCTCGGTCGTCACCACTCTTTAGGTCAGAATTAACCTCGATCTTGGATCGTCACCTGAGTTGGGTCAGAATTGACCCCGGTCCTCGGTCGTCACCACTCTCTAGGTCAGAATTGACCTCGATCTTGGATCGTCACCTAAGTTGGGTCAGAATTGACCCCTATCCTCGATCGTCACCAATCTTAGGTCAAAATTGACCTCGGTTATTATACCTTTACCCTAATCCCACAGATTTGGCTTTGACCCGCAGAATTGATCATCCTCAGCACACTCTTTAGGTCCTCAGAATCGGCCTCCACCCTCTGAATCGGTCATACTCCCTCAAAAGCATCATGTGGTGTCTATTCGACGGTCATTATTTGTTCCAAACTCACCCGTCGATGGGCTCTGTAAACACCCCATTCTGTTACCCCCTAACTCTTCTTAGGTCCCTAGTACCTCCCGCCATCACTACAAACCTAGGTCATGTTCTGAGTACTGACCTAAAAGCCTTTGGGCACTCCCCGGCTCAGTTTGACCCAAAAGTCAAACTCTTCATCTCGACTGAGACCGAATGAATCCTCGAAGGGCACTGAATACCCTTTCTAAAGGTCCGTCTTGTGCACGATTCCGACTTACCATGCAGACGAACGATCCGTTTGCATCCGAAACTTGACCCAGAGGCCGCCGGGCGCTCCCGGGCTCTATTTGACCTATGTCAACTCTCCAGCTTGACTGAATCTGAATGAATCTTCTAAGGTCACTGAATCCCCTTTCCAATGGTCCGTCCCGTGCGTGATTCTGACTTTCCATGCGGATGAACGATCCGTTCGACTCTGAGAGGTCACCGAATGCTTCTCGGGCCCAGTTGACCAAAGTTAACTCTCCAAAATGGGTCAAACTCTTTGGAATTTTGAAGTACATCTCCTAACCTTTCCAACGGTCCACCCCGTGCGCGATTCGGACTTACTATGCGGACGAACGATCCGTTTGCGTCCGAATGATTCCCCATCCAATGGACCGACAAACGCTTCCGAGCCATGTTTGACCCAAAGTAAACTCCCAAACCTGGGAGCAGTCCAAAGGACTTTCAAAGGCTGTGAATTACCTTTCCAATGGTATGCCCTGTGCACGATTCTGACCAATGGTTTGCCCTCGGCAACTGATTTTCCAAAAAGGCCTGAAACACACTGCCAAATGGCAGGTTCCAGACCCTGCCTATCGTCAGGTGCCGATAGGCAGGAATGGGTCTATGTCGATCGAAACTTACCTGGGCCTATAAAAGGAGGCCTTTACCTCATTTTCAATAGGAGCCCAACTCTGATAAAAATCTCTCTCAGCGCATCCCAAAAACCTCTCTCGAAGGTAGCGCGATTTCAACATCCAAATCCCTTTTTTACTTCCACTTTTCATCATCATTTCCATCAAACTTGGTGAATTAGACACTCTCCATCATCATCCAAGCACAAGGGTTGCTCTCCAACATTCAAGATCAAGCTCAAGATCTTCAAGAAGGTCCAACTTTCTCACATTTCTCTTCAAATTCTCTTAAATTCACAATAACTTGTTTTCTTACTTAACACTTTTATTATCTCATTTCACACATCCTAATATAATTTTTATTTAGTATTATTGCACATATCTTATTTTCATATAAATAAAATCCAAAAAATAAGAAAAAGAGGGTTTGCTCATAAATTCCAAATAGGGATTCTCACATTTTTTCCACACTTTTCTCACAACTAAAACACTTTTTCTACACACACACACACACACACTTACAAATAAGAGATCCCCCATTTGGATTTATGGCATAAACCCGACCCCTCGTTTTGTATGCGAACTACGTGGACTTTGATGCCTATACAGGCTACGTAGGCATCTCGGGGTAAAACCCGAGACTCGAGTCCTTTTTTCTACTTTTTCTCTTATTTTCTATCTTCTCTAAATATATCTTCTTATATTCTATATACTTGCCCTTAATGACGCATTACTCCATATGCGTTATCGTTCCATTATAACGATCAACGTAGGGGTAATCGCGTAAATCTTATTTTTCTAATATTATTCTTATACATTCCTACGGATGACTCGCTTTATCTTTTTCATGATACAAGTAGAGGATTCCTACCTCCATTCTATATATACACATGCACACATATCACGGGGGAAATATAAGGGAAAATAAAAAATATTAATGAGAGATCGAAAAGGTAGAATGGGTGCCTAACACCTTCCCATTTTGTAACTAAGCCTCCGAACCCTTTTCGAATCATTTTGGTTTCCCACGCACCAGTATGTCTTTGGATGCCATCCTTCGGGGTGGCTTCCCCTTTTTCTTTTGTCTGTTTTGAGTAAAATAGACTGACAACTCTAAATCTCTCTACATTTTTACACCATATCTCAAACGACGCTGGCCGAAGCGCTCCCGAGATGGACGCGCAGGACTAGAAGGATGATTCCTCCACGTGCCCGCCCGCATGGCGAGGATCAGGGATGTCCACAGATAGTTCATTAACTCCGATCCTTACTTTTACTGTTAAACTGTAAAATCTGTAATAAGCATTAATTTATTACAAGGGTTGAGATTTATATTCCAGTTTAAGGGTAGAAATATGCATTTTCGATGATTATTAAGGGTAAAAACTTAATTTACAATTAGAACAAATAATAAGGGTCAAAACGTAGCTTTGAAATTAAATTAAGTAACAAGTGAGCAGAGATAAGATGAACTTAGTTTTATTATTGCAACTTTTATTTGTTGTTGGATATGGATACTTCTCACTTCACATGTTGCTTGAGTTAGAGTGGCCGACAAAGACAAGGGAGAAATTAGGACAAATGTCAAATGATATATTTATTAATTCAACTTAATAGGCTAAAGTAGTGGGCTTAGTGATTCGTAAAAAGGTTATGGAATAAATAAGATGGGTTAGAGAATCTAAGCGGGCCTCTTATTTTACTTGGGTTTCGGAACAACAATAAAAAAAAATTGGTACATCATAACACATTTTGAAAAGATTGCGTGTGTGTGTGTGGGGGGGGGGGGCATGGCCCTCTTTAGCCATGCAGTGGCTTCGTCCCTGGCTGTGAAGCTGTTGCTGGATTACACGATTGCTATAAGAGGAGGTGTGAATACATTCATCAACATAGGCTTGAGGAGTCAAGTGTCATAAGTCTTTTGTGTCTTTTGTGCCTGGATGTTCGAGGTTTTTCCCATTTGGGTTTTTCTCGCACATTGTCGTCTTGTGTGATTATGCTTCTTGTTATTATCAAAACCAGTCTTGCATGCAAACTTAGTAATTACGTTAATCAAGATTAAAATTGAAAACTAATTGATAAGAATGTGTAGAATGGATTGGACTGTTTTTGTGCAATCTAGGTAATTATTTATTTACTTGATTCTTAAGTAGAAAATGTGTAATTTCAATTGGTATCAAAGTAGGTACCTATGAGTTATTAAAGCATATTGTCCTCCAGGGAGATTTTTTTTATGGATTCAATAAGTAGGTTACTGATGTTTGACGGGTCAAATTATACATATTGAAAATCCCATATGAAATTGTGCTTAAGTGTGTAGATGAGAGAGTGTGGATGGACGTAGTTAGAGGGTGAACCTCACCCACAACAATCGTAGGAGAGAATAAAGTCCCTAAGCCGGTTGAGAGTTGGTGTGATGATTAACATAAACTTTGTAATTATAATTCCTGTGGTCTCAGCGCATCGAATCATGATGTGTTAAATATCTAAGGAGACGTGGGACATACTTCAACTTACGCATGGAGAAACAAATGTCGTGAAAGCTTCCAAGCTTTAAATCTAGTAACAATTTGAAACCATCCGTATGAATGAGAGTGAAATGTTTGATGAGTTTTATGCTCATTTCTCAGACATCCTAAACTTGTCATTCAATTTGGGAGAAATAATTCTTGAAACTTAGGTTCTGAAGAAAATTATAAGGTCCTTACGTGAAAAGTTTAACCCGAAAGTCACTATCTTGAATTCATTAGGGTACATTGACATAATGAGAATTGAAGAGCTTGTTGGTGATCTTCAAACCTACAAACTTTATATCTTTCCTCAATCTAAGAAGAAGAAAGAAAAGTCATTGCCTTGAAAGCCCGAAAGGAGGAGACATATGAGTGTGATGAGTCGCACCTAGATCGTGACGACATGGTCTTATTCATTAAAAAATAAAAAAAAATTCCCAAGTTTAAGAAACAAAATTCAAAATTTGATAAACTAAAATTTGAGAAAAAGAAGTATAATAAGGAAGGAAAAAATTTTAATGATCCCGATTTTTAGAAAAACAAGAATGATAACTCCGAGAAAAATGATTTTGAGAGATGTTATGAGTGTGAAGGTCGTGATCGTAGAGAGTTTGAATGTCCCAAGAAGATTAAGAGATAGAGAAAAAATAAAGCTATTTACAATGTCACTCTAAGAAATAGTGATGTCGAGTCAGATGATTCAGGTAAATGTTCATCTCATGAGTATAACTTCACTGCGTTCGCAGCTAGTCATATTAGTAACTCTAGTATGTCTTACTATTATGATGAAAATCTTCTACATGACGGCCTCGACTCCAGGTGTATACGTTCCAAAGATAGTGAAAGTGCTGATGATTTCAGTGATGGAGATGTCGATGAAGGTGATCTCTAATCCGCTTATTCTCAACTCTACACCATGTTCTTGAAAATTAAAAAGAAGAATAAAAGGTTAACTATTAAGGTGTTGACTCTTGGAAAGGAGTTGGTTGCTTTGAAGGAGAATGAGACATTGGTGATATAACTCGAGGCGAATACATTTTCTTTATCTAAAAAGCTTATTTTCGCGGTGAAAGAGAAGGACAACTTAATTTCCAAAGTAACAAATCTTTCTTTGGATATTTGTAATTATTTGGAAGCTCACGAGAAGATTGAAACCAAAATTTCCGTAATTAAGAAAGATATTAAGGCTTTTTTGGAGGTGAAAGTCACTCTTGAGGATAATTTCGAGAGAATGGGAAAGTTGTTTCTCTGACCTGTCCTCAAGTTTAAGGAGAAATAATATCAAGAAAGAAAAGGAATAGGATATATTGAGGGTGAAACTTCTAAATCTAAATTTATTACCATTACCAAGTTCGTATTCGAAACCAATACTCCTAAACCACAACCACCAAAGAGGAACCCTCATAAGTAAAACAATTAGAAAAAATCATTCAACCCTATGTTTGGACTTATTGCAAAAGAACGAATCATCTTAAAGATTTTTGCTAAAAGCTTGAGAGGGATTCTCATTCTCGTACTCCGGAACGTCACTATAGCCATTTGAATAGCTTGAAAAAACAAGTTAAATATCTTGTTCATACTTCAATAGGGTTAATGGAAGAGTTCCAAAGGTTGTATACGCTTCATGGAAACTCATTTAAACCAAATGCTAGGAATAACAATAGAAAGAGCAAGAGTAAGGAAATGCCTATGCATTACACTCCTTCTTGGGTTGTGAAAGAAAATGACAAAAAGGCTCTTGTTGTTCATGTTTCTCTAAAAGCTTAAAATACATGGTACTTTATTAGTGGTTATTCAAGGCACATGACAGGTGACATATCTATTTTTTACAAACTTGAGGATCATAAGGAAAGTAAAGTCATTTTAGGTGATGGGAGTCAATCTAGCGTGTTCGGATGGGGAAACATTGAACTTTTTGGGTACCAAAGATAGACAACACACTTTATGTTGATGGGTTAAAATAAGATTTGATTAGCATATGATAATTGGGTTATGAAAATCTTACGGTTAAGTTTATCCAATTCGAATGTCATGTATATAATTATTTGGGTAAGATAGTGCTGCAAGGTGTGAGGATTTTCAATGACTGTTATGGAATCATTCCAAAATATTCATTCGTCTTCAATAGTGTTAGGGTCCCCCTGTCAACCTTTGGCGCCAAAGACTAGGTCATGTGGTCTATAGAGATCTTAATCGTTTTGTGAAGAAAGACTTAGTTCGTGACTCACCGTCTCTAGGAAAACCAATTTCTTTTGTTTGTGGCTTGTGCCAACATGGAAAACAAATCAAGAGTCCACATAAAAAGTTGAATATGAGGGAAATATATTGTGGAATGGTTCCAAAAATTACACAAACCAATTTTTATATAATTTTTTTTTTCAAATTAACTTTTTCATAAACAAAATTAATTCTAATTAATTAAGCAATAAATAAGTAATAAACTAAACAAAGTAACCCAAATTTAAATATTGCATCAGTTAAATGAGTTGTTAAACCTATAGATCTCAGAACTTTCCTATGTGTAGTTTTAAATGGGATCCATAATTTCATCCCAATAAAGAATCTTCTGTCATTCCAGTTTGGATCCATTTACCTCTACTTCCTATCCATCTATTCAATAAGAGTTCTCTCTTTTCCATTGGTCAAGTAGTAGGTAATCCTCTCAATCTTGATAGTGCAACTGATTCTATAGCCAGACCTAGTGTTGCGAGAATTTTTGTGGAAGTTGATCTAAAAAAACCATGCCATCTAGAGTATGGATTGGGAACAAGGACAAGGATACATGTTTTTGGCAACCTATAGTGTATGAAGACTTGCCTCCCTACTATTTTTATTGTGAAAAAAGGTCATGTTCAATATAAATGCCACGTAAAAAGAAAGACAAAATCAAAGAAGAATACTAGTATTTAAGGTGGAGTTCAGAAGATGAAGCATTACCAGAAAGAATCTACTAAAGAGTGGGTTAGCAAAAGTTTTGGGAGAATAGTTGATGAAGTAATCCAAGCACCTGATGAAATACAAGAACTATAAGAGGGGGAAATTCTTGAAAAAATTCAAAACAGCAAAAAAAGAGGCAGTCAACCTCTTATTTCTCATTTCTTCAAGAAACTAAATCAGAATAATAAAATTAATCCCCCTACAGTAGGGCCACCAGTTCAAAAGGAGGTTTTAAATAGTGTGCCCATTCGACTTATCACAGAAGAGGCAACAACACGAATAGTGCAATAGAGAAACAATATAGAAGTGAAACAGAGGACATACTCAGAAGAAGTAGAGCAAGAAGAGCCAGAGCCCAATTGTGCGCAGCATACAAATATTGAAGGGGATTTGATCAGAAGCAAGGCCCCAGTCCATTTCTAATGAATCCCAACCAGGCTCTCCGGTTCAAAATGTAGGGGAATTCACTCCTCTTTCAACAATTGATAAGGATGATGGTTTTATCACAGTTACCCAAAGGAAGAAAACTCCAGTCAAGGGTGTTAAAAAACCAGAACTTAGCAGTAGATCGCAAAGGATTCTAAGGTCAAACTCTAACTCAAAATACTCTCAATGTTCTTAATGATTGAGTCAATAATTTGGAATGTTAGGGGGATTTCGAAAAAAGGAGCAATGAGAAGATTGAAAAGATTAAATAGGATTCACAAAATTCAGGTTCTGGTAGTTTTGGAGCCAAAGCAAGATAAGGCTAAGATAAGAAGTTTTATGATAAAATTAGGTTATGCTTCCTGTATATTTAATAGTAATAGTAAAATATGGTGTTTTTTTAATGAAGGAATAACATGGGAGTTCATTTCAGATATGCCTCAATGCATTACTTTGAAAGTGAAAATTGATGGCAGTAATCATCATCTGCATTGCAGTTTTGTTTATGCAAGTTGTATTAGAAATGACATAAGACTTTTATGGGATTATTTAGCTGAAGTGGCCATGGAATCTGCCTGGGTAGTTGGTGGTGATTTCAACATCATTGCTAATCAATCAGAAAAGGCAGGAGGTAATGCTGTTAACATAGGGGCTATGTATGAATTTATAGAAAGTATAGAATCCAATGGCCTGATTGATATGGGGTTCAAGGGTTCTAAATTCTCGTGGCATAACAAGAGAAGTAATGAAAAAAAGTATTTGGTGTAGACTGGATAGGATTCTCATGAATCAAGGCTGCCTAAAAATAGGCATCCACTGGGAAGTTTATCATCTTAAAAGATGCATGTCTGATCACAATCCAATGTTGTTGACAGGTAAGTCCCATAATCAATTATCTGCTAAATCCTTTTGCTTTCTTATGTTTTGGACAGAGAAGGAAGAGTGTATTAAAATTGTTAAAGAAACTTGGAAGGAAGTGGAGTGACAAAATCCAATAATAGCAATCTTTTTGAAGCTTAAAGCTATCAGGCATAAACTTAGTACATGGAGTAAATTATGCTTTTGGGATATATTTTAAGAAGCTAGGGAAGATGAAGACTAGTTGCTAAAAACTGAATTAGATTATGACCAAGATCCATCAGAAGAGAAAACTTGAATAAGTTTATAGCAGATCATAATTATCATTTCAAGTTAGAAGCTAACTACTGGTCTCAAAAGGCAAATGATAAGTGGGCTGCAGGAGGAGATAAAAATACTGCATATTTTCATAAATATGTTAAAATCAGACATAGAAGAATGTCCATTCACAGGATAAAGAAGAAGGATGTCTCATGGGTAGAAAGTATTGAGGATATAAAGTTTGAAGCAATAGATCATTTTGCAGTAGCTTTTCAATCTGAAGAACACTGCAATCCAATGGGCGAGAATCAGGTGTTAGATAAAATTCCAAGGTCCATTGATGAAAATTAGAACTAGAAGTTGATTGCTTGGCTAGATATGGAATAAGTAGAACAAGAAGTTAAGGGTCTAAATGTATCAAGTGGTCTAGGCGTTGATGGATTCAATGGTTTCTTTTATTCTTTCTTCTGGGAAGATATTAAGCTTGACGTCTATAAGGCTGTGCTGAGCTTTTTTGCAGGTTCTATTCTTCTTAAAATCACCACTGCCATAAAAATTGCTTTGATTCCTAAAACTGAAAACCCTCAATCTTTTAATGATTTCAGACCTATAAGTATGAAAAATTTTATCAACAAAATATTTTCTAGAATTTTGAATGATAGAGTTGCAAAGCTTTTGAATCAAATCATTTCCCCAGTTCAGTCAGGCTTTATTAAAGGAAGGCCCATCACAGAGAATGTTCTTTTGGCTCAAGAATGTATATCGAGAATCAACCATAAAATTTTTGGAGGGAACATCATTATGAAGTTGGATATGGCTAAAGCTTATGATAGGGTCTCCTAGTTATTTTTTCTAAAAGTCATGAGAAGAATGGGATTTTGTGAACAATGGCTTGATTTAATATGGAGGATCATTTCTAACTGCTGGTTTTCTGTCATGATCAATGGAGAAACAACAGGATTCTTTAAATCTTCAAGAGGTTTGAGACAAGGGGATCCCGTATCCCCTAGTCTATTCATTATTATGGCTGATGCTCTATAAAATTTTTAGATAATCTTATGTCTAAATCGAGTTTTGTGGGGTATAAAATGCCTTTGGGTAGCCCCAGATTTAACCTTTATCTTTTGTAGATGATATTATTATCTTCAATTTTGGAGCAAGGAGGGATGTCAAAAACCTTATGTCTGTCTTAAGCCAATATGAAGAAGTATCAGGTCAAAGAATCAACAAATCAAAGAGTAACATCATGGCCTCAAAGCTTATAGGCCTAAGATCTCTTAATTATCTGAAGGAGAGTACTGGCATGCAGCTGAAGACAAATTCTATTAAGTACCTAGGTTGTCCTATCTACAGTGGAAGGAAGAGAATCATTTATTTTGAAGATATGGTGTAGAAAATCAAACAAAGAATCCTAGGGTGGAAGGCAAAGTGCTTAAGTTCCGGAGGGAAGATTATTCTAATCAACTCAGTTCTGTCCTCTATGTCTCTGTATCTTTTATCTGCTAATATCTGCTCTTTTTTCAAAATTCTTCTAGAGTTCAAGTTTTGGGGCTCCTAGACACCAATGGTGCAGATGGGATTATATAGCGAAACCTATCAAAGAAGGTGGTCTAGGTATAAGGCACATAAATGATATTCATTCCTCTCTCAGTATGAAATTATGGTGGAATTTCAGATCTCAAAATTCCTTATGAACTCAATATATGAGGGTTGCTTACTGTAGAAACTCTCACCCTATTTCTGCTCCTAGAAGTGGTTGTGCTCAAACTTGGAATCGAATGTGTTCAGTTAGAGATAAGATAGAAAACCATATGATGTGGATGATTGGAGATGGATCTATCAATATTGCTAAGGTTAATTGGAGTATATCTGAATGTAAGTTATTTCCAGCTTCTGAAGCAGGTCTTATTAAAGGCTTTTGGAGTCAAGACAAAAAGTGGGATAAAGAAAAGCTAGAAAATCTGTATAATCAAAATGTGGTCCAAAAAGTTCTGAAATTCGAAGAGATTATGCCTAATAAACCTGATTTTCTCATCTAGAAGCCAACTAGCACAGGTATTTTTTCTATCTCCTCAGCTTGGAACATAAGCAGAAATCAACTTCCTTCAAGAATGAGCTCAAAATTTATTTGGCATAAGAATCTTTCGTCCAAAATGTAAGTCTTCATGTGGAAAATGATGAATAATCTTCTTCCAATAGATGAAACGTTAAAATCCATTGGTTTTAGGGGCCCATCCAAATGTTGTTGTTGTTCAAAGCCTAGAGAAGAAACTATAGACCACATGTTTGAGGATATGGGATCAAATGACTAAAGAGTTTGGGATTACAAGACATAAAGGATGAGGTGTTACAAATCAACTTTTTCAATGGTGGTTATATGGGGTAAAATTAAACAAACGTATAAGTAGAATTGTTCCAGCTATAATTTGTTGGTGCATTTGGTGTTACAAAAATAAATGCAGATTTGATGATAGTCTTCCTAGTGTAAATTCTGTCCTATATCATATCAAGTCAGAGCTTGATTCCAACAAAGTCTTTTATAGTGCTCAAAAGACTAAATTGTCGATGATGATCAAATGGAATCTTCCTAGAACAGGTGCTTAAAAGTTTAATGTTGATGGCAGTGCCATTGATAATCCAGGTAATGGAGGGGGAGGAGGAATTATAAGGAATCACTCAGGGGACATGATTTGGGCTTTTCATGAGCATTTTAGAGTAGTGTCTAATATGGAAGCAGAGGCGTTGGCTTTACTTAAAGGTTTGGAATTTTCTATGGACTTCATTGGCTATGATCTAACTATAGAGAGTGACTCTAAAGTTTTAGTGGATTTAATTCAAAATAAAGGTTCTTCCCCTTGGAAAATTCAGTGGCATGTGTTCAGAATCAGAAGTTTATTGTCGAGGATAAAGGTCAGAATTGTTAATATTCATAGAGAGGCAAATCAAGTAGCAAATTTCCTTGCAAAACTAGGCAGCTCTCAACATACAAATTGGTTTTCTCTTAGTTCAGATGATTTCCTAAAGCAGTTGAAAGGTCTTATCAGAGTAGATAGATGGGTTTTACCTTCATTCCAAAATGTCTAAGGGTCATTGGTGTTCTGTTTATTCCTCTGGTTGCTTAAAGTTGACTTTAATAAGCTCTTTCCCATATGATTCTGTAAGGGTTCTAATTTATAAAGAACCTCGTTTATGTTTCTTATTTCCTTATTTCTTGCCTTTTCTCAATGATGTAAGCTATTTATAAGAGGCTAGTTCATATATCATTTGAGAATAAAAGGATGTTATTCCAAAAAAAAAAAAAAAAACTAAGAAGCATCTAAGTGAGTATAGTAAGATAAATAAAATAACCACATGGCCCGATGTGCGAGGACAACCACAATGGAAAAAACCTCGAATGGCCCAGCCACATAAAATTCATGATGTACGAAATTAAAAACATGACACGAGAAAAGACTTACAACTCAGGCTTGAGGCCTTCACAATCCTTGACCCTCTTCGTTCGTTTAACCTCTAATTAGTAACACACAGGAGTCCACCCGCATAGCTGCAACAATGTGTGAGTTCACATATGCCTCGAAATCCATTAGTAAGGTTCAACAACCATCACGCATACTGAGTCCACCATATGAAACCAACGAGCACGAAATCCTATGCTATAAATAATTCTCAATACTGTGTAGAGAAAAATAATGGTGCCAAATGCGATCTCAAAGCATATAATGATGAATCTTGGATCTTAAACTAATTGTGTGTGAACAAGGGTATTGTTTTGGAAATTTTTAATCATAATTTATTAAGAAAACTTAAAGGAATTTTTGGAAGAGTTTAAGCACACAAATGAATGGAAAAGGTCACTTTCATAACTTCTTATCCGCACTGCTTCGAAAGGAGAGAAAATTGAGATCATGGGAGGAGTTGAAAGAATCTAGTGTTTTTTTAAAAATGCATCGAACGAAGTACATATTCTTAATTGAAGAGGGATCTTTTGATAATTTACCTAGTTAGAAAGTCATTCGAATGAGGGTTCCAATATCGTTGGAACGGCCTTCGAACGAGTTATCTAACGAGACTCCAAAATGAAGAAAAAAAATGGGTAATTAGAGTTTAACATATCTCATTCGAATGAGGTACCTGTTCTTGTTAGAAGAACTTTTAACGAGATATCCGATAAGAAAACAACAAAGGCTAATTTTGACTCGTTTGAAGTTTTGATAGATCCGGGATCTAACGCCACCCAAAAGGACTTGGTAAAAAAATTCTTAGATCATTTTATTATTAGTTTAAAAATATCCTAACACAAATAATATATCCATGGCTCAACATAAAATATGTATTCATAGCTGAGAGATCATTGGAACGTTGATCACGAAACATGGCACGAAACACAACATGATGATGTGTTATGTCATAGTCTTGAAAGGTTACTGACTCAAGTCATAAGCTATGACTCAAAATATTTTTTTGGAAATTAAGCCAATACATACAAACTGACTCAATTAGAAATTTCTCCTTACAAATCTCTCCCTTTGGCTATTTCGAGACAAAACAAAAAATAAATAAATTATGGGACATCAAGCTTATCTAAAAGACATAATCCCAACACCAAAAGGAAAAAGTACGCATACTTGACGTACACATACTCTGAGTATCTTTGCTTGGATGAAAACTTTGATGCTTGCTGTAAACCTAAACACTTAAACAAACCTTCAAATGGAAAGAGAAAATATAAACAATATAAATTTCTATATGAATAAAAAACACCCTATCCCTTTGTCTAATAATCTATACCTAATATAGGACGTCTCCCCCTAAAGGCATAATCTCCCTCGGACTAGAAAGATAAGATACCATTTCTCCCCATTTTTTTTCAATAATAGACAAAGATTAAGGTGCATAAAATAACAAATTTATCCCCAATTTAAGCCAATTTTCCCCTAAATGAAACAAGGGATAAGCCTAAAGGAAAAACTATTATATCATGCAATGATGTACATAAAAACAAGCAATAACAAATCAAATCTGCAACACAAGCACAACTAATCCAAACAAAGAACAATAAATACCAACTTCGATGCAATAATTAAATGATGCCAACTAAAATGTAGTAAGAGAAACACAGTATACCAATATTAAACAAGCAACAAGATAGATACCAATATGAACAAATAACATACCAAAATAAAATATAACTTTAAGCCAACGGCATACAAGACTTAATGCAATAGCAACTACTCAAAACAAACGATACCATATATATAAATATGTAAAAGATACCAATGAAGCACATGCACATATATATAGGTATAAACACCACACAAGACACCAAATACGATAAGTTTTCCACACTCGTATGGTATAAATGTGCCTAAATAAACATATAAGAAATGGAGTGAAGGGATGCGAACTAGATACAAAAGAATTATTCCAATCACTTTGACATGTTTAAGGAGTTCCATTTGACTACAAAACTTTATCGAACTTAGATTTTGCCTTAATTGACAAGATAAAGTGAACTCTACGAACAAACAAGTACAATTCACATAAGCTTAAAATTTTAACGATTCTACAAGTCCATAGTGTCATGACATGTTAAGTATAACTAGGATTCATTGTACAAACCCACTGATCTTCAACTATAACACCGTAAAAAATTAAACATATATTATTTTTCAACTCAAAACTTTTGAAAATATTAATTTTGTTGATCAATATTAAACACATGGCACTGGCAATTTATTTTTTCCTTTCGCCTCTTAATTTTTTAGGCTCTTGCCAATGGTGACGTTCCTGTAATGGATATTTGCTCCTTTCATAGCCCTTTTCCCTGCAGACTCGTATTTGTTTTTAATAGAAATCAAACTCACGAGCAATGGTTCTTACATGCAAAACCCCCCATAGTCAAAATATATGTAGATGAAAATATTGATGGGATAACAAATCACTTAGTTTAAATATAACATGTGAAGTTAAAGTTCAAAGGAGCTCGTGCATGTGTGTGATGAGACCTATACAAAGTGAGTCCATTAAGAAAATTAAAACAAAACTACTCCATACAAGCATGATTAAGAACAATTTTAGTGTTCAATATCATAGCCAAAAGTTCTAGTTACATTGATATATGGGATGATATTGGATTCAAACACAAAGATATGCCATACAAAATGTGTAAAACAAAACTACACATAAACAAACAAATCTTTTTGAGTTTTTACACTTTTTAAAACAATTTTAAATCAAAGATAACTCAAAAGACAAACAAAATCTTTTTGTATTTTTTAATAAAACTCAAAAAATGAAAAAAAGTAATATACAAAAGACTCTATATACAACTAGCAAAAACATATATCATAAAGTATAAAATCTAGTGTATGTAAACATGCGAACACACTCAACCGTTAGACTTAGGATGGAATATATCATATACAAGCTTTCAAGAATCAATAAGTATATCATGTAAAGCCTCCCAATTGACTTTCTTAACCCACTTAAGTGACGCATGATGCTCTCGAGCTTTGGGAACCTTGCCGACTCTAGACTTAAACTTCCCAGGGCCATTTTTAAGATCAAAGCAAAAGTGTATAAGGTGCATATAAAGACATGTGGTATGTTACCTAAGGGTTGACTTCTTTAAACGTTCCTAGCAACGGTTTACTCTCTCAAAATCATGGTTTTGGCTTTATTAATAGAAAAATTTTGAATATCGAAACCAATACTAAATTTATCATCTTTGATTTGAATATTGCCTAACATCTTATCCAATTTTTTGAACCTAGACTCCAAATCAAATTTTACACGATTTGAGTCTATCAATCTCTTTTTAAGTTCCACTATCCTAGACTCAAGTAAATACCTAAACTCTTCAAACTTAAGAAGCTCCTTCTTCATAGCCTCCATTAAACCCTCAACATATTCTTGCTTCTCTTGAAGAGTCCTCTCACATTTCCTAAGATCTTCAATTATAACACTCTCATTATTTCCTACGACATGTTCTTTCATCCTAGCTTCCAACTTCAAGTTTTTTTTTTAATTTTAATAATTTTGCATACAACACACAGTAGGAAACTTGGAGTTCACTCTCCTCTTGCTCTTTTTCATCCTCACTCTCTCTACCATAACACACTTGGAATTCATAGACTATGGCCTCAGTGTCATGCAAAGAAATATCTTCATGGGAAGATTTCTCATCAAAATTGACATGACTAGCCATGAACGAGATGAAGCTATGCTCATTAGGTGAATAGGATCCATCTTTTAGTTCACTATCACTGATGATGTAGATAATTACCACTCAAATATGTTATCATCTCAAGATCTAGCTTAGTCATAAATGGCAATATAATCACATAAATGTAAGTATGTAAAGAACGAGATGAGAGAGATAGAAAACACAAAATATAAGTGGCTCGATCGGAGCCTACTCCACTGTGTAAGAGGGTATGCATGTTTTATTACTAAACGACATTGACTTACAGTTACTCAAGCTTTATCTCTCTAGGTTTACAAATGGGCAGAGTCTTAGCTATGTAAATAATAATTTGATCCTTAATAAAGAAGATGAAATTGGTATATATAGGTTTGGGGGTGCACAATGTACCCCCAACCATGCACCTGGTGTGCATGAGGTAATCTATTCACTAGGAGAATGCCATATGTCCTCTACACATAAATATTACGATGATTGAATATTCCCTCACGTGGGGAGGATATCTATTGTAACAGTATGTCCACGTGGCCCCATGATGCACAAGTCACGTATCCCTCATAAAATACTGAAGTCGACTTTTTTCATCTCGATCAAGTCGAAACTATGGATATGGGCTTCCATTTAGATGATTTCGAGACTGTAAATATCATCTTGGAAAACTCATGGTGGTCTCAGCCTATTAATGTGGTACGAGGATGACACATAACCAGGGTTGAGACACATAATCAACTTGGACGGTAAAATGAACCTTTGTACATAACTGCAACTGTTATGAGGATGAGTTTTTAGAGGTTGAAACTGGTTAATGTGGGCCCCTTTGCCATGTTCCCATATACAGATGAATACGATGGACAGTGGGTAGAGTTCACGGTGATGGGTTGAGTCTCATATAGGATGAGGTTACACTTATGCATATCAATCACCCCTAGACCTAAATAATCAATTTTAATGGAGAGTTGAGGGGTATAGCTATCCGACCCCCTGTGAAGATAAGACCCTCTAGTGTCAGAGGCTATCTTGGAGACGTGAATGATTTAATAAATGGGTGGCTTGGCGTGATTGCTAACAAGTGGAAGTAGCATGCCTGCTTGGGGACTCGCGCCCTAATGATGTATGCCTCAAGAAACGTGTGCAATCACCACGCCATTTAAATGCACCCAAATCCCAAAATTTCTCCTTCTTATCGAACTTCCATTCTTGCTCTTAAGATTTTCTACAAACCTTGAACGCTTATTTTCTCTCTCTTTCCAAACCACTCCATCCAGGCGAGCTTTGCGTCCCATTTTTTTCATCCCAACGTGTTCCTTTTTGTTTAAGTTTTCCTCCATCCTTATTTTTTCTTCCTTTATTCTATTATTTCCCAGTGTTCTTTTATTTTTTGACGAGTTTTGAACTTTTTACCGACCACTTGTGGTAGTTTTAGGGGTTGTTCCCTAGATTTGTGAGATTTTTAGGGTTATAGAGAGTTGAGAAGAGGTTATTTTGGTGAGAGTGTGAGCTTTATATCACCTATTTAGTTCTTTGGTGGGCCTCCGTTAATCTTCTTAGGCCGTCTCTATTCATGTTCTTGATTGGTTTAATTGAAAATGGTTGGTCTTCTTTCCTTTGATCCTTTAGTCATCTTAGGTCAAACCCTTTTCATGTTCGGAGGCACACATGACTACACGAGCTAGGTGAGAATTTTCGGCACTTGAGAACATTTTTTGAGGGAGATTCATAGGGCTGAGGTCGAGGCTAAGAAAAGAGCCGAGGCTGAGTCAAGATTTCCCATATGCCCAACCTCCTTAACTGTAGTTCGTCTTCCTCCACTTTTCACATATCCATCACTAGTCAAAACTAGTGTTATTGATATCAGCATTGACACTACGTATGATACCTCTTCATAGGGGTCATAGGTTGAGTCCTCATCCTCAAGTTACAGCCCCTTCATAACTAAGGAGTCTGAGAAGGCTGATTCCTTTGATGAGGCTATGAAAGTTATATATTCTTATCTGGATGATACTGCTGCTACTGACTCTAATAATAGAGAGAACCCCCCTAAGAGGCCTCAAATAAAGACAAGCTAAGAGTGGAGGTGTCCTATTCACAACCCCCAATGGCTATTCTCATGTCGGCTATGACTATGGGAGAGTATTCTTAAAGATTCCAAAGCGGCCCCCTTTATATTTAGGATGAGGATAATGATTTTAATGAGAAACTGCTTGACACATCTTATGCTACAACCTTTTGCAAAATTATTATAGATACAAACATTATAATGTGGATGAATTTTTATGAGATTAAATCTTCAATTATGATGAGAGTCCCGGATGATGACGAGAGAGCTTAGAACGACCGAGAGGGTGAAGTGGATTTATATGAAGAAATTTAAGGCTGGCTTCAGGTTACCAGTCCGCCCTAAGATCAAAAGTATCCTTTCTAGTCTAGGGCTTTCCCTAGCTCAACTTTCCTAATATGACTATAGGATCATCATCGACATTATTCAATTATGGATATTTCTCTTCGAGACTGGCCTTCCTATTAGTATCTTTCGAGCATGTTATACGGTGTCCACAATAAAAGCGTGGCCTGGTTATTATCACTTTATAACCGCTAAGTCTACCAAGACGGTCTTGATTGTGAACATGACCTCCAACCATCACTGGAAGCCCCGATACTTTTTTATGTCGGGGGCTTAGGAGTTTGATACCGATGCTCCATGTAATGCCTCTGAGCTAATGGTTCCCCAAAAAATAGGGATATGCATCGATATCAGCTAAACTTGACCCTGACATAAAGATTGACGATCGATAGAAAATCAATTATATTCTATGTCAAGGAAAAGTGGGTGGCGTGGTTGAGTTTGAGTAGTTGATGACTCCTTCTTTTTTAGAAATGACGGGTATGGGGGTTGACCTCCTATCCGAGATGTGTAAGTTAAAAACTTTTATAATTGTAATGCCGTCTCTTATTTATATATTTATACTAACCATCGTCTTTTGTTCACAGGTCGCCCAACGAACACACCAGAGGAAATTTGAAAAATGGTTCCTCTTAACTTAACCAACATGCTAAACAAACTGTCTTGCAAGAAGCCCACTCTCACACCCCCGACTAAGAAGACAATAACTAGTGGGCCCATACAGGTTGAGGGAGGTAAGAAAAGAAAAGAGCAAGATAAGTGTATTAACATTGGTCCCCCTCCCTCGAAGAAGCATAAGAAGGACGACACATCCCAGGACACCATTGATCAAACCATTCCTATCTCTAGTGATACAATCCTCACTGCTAGGTTGGAGCAACTGACTATCTCTATCGACTCCCTGAACAACGAAAATAGCTGGTCCAAGAGAGTTGTCGAGTCTATACTAGTCATATTTGATAGGAGATTTTTCCAATCCATGGACCTTACTCAGATAGGAGACTTTTCTATCCGTAAGGCCACTCAGGTACGAATGTTTTAGATTACAAATGTTTCAAATTTCTCAAGTATTGTATCGTCGTGTGCTAATTTCATCTTCCTTTACTTTGCAGTCTCTGCTCGCCGTTGGTTAAATGTATAAGTGGATCTAGGAGAACCTCCCTATGTTTCAACATGCATCTGAGTCCATTCATGCCAATAAGACTTTGAATAAAGATCTGAAAGACGTCAGTCTGACTATAAGCCAGCAACTAAAAAGTTAGAAAAGAAGCGAGTGGAAGAGCTGGCTGTTCAAAATAAGGGTCACAATGCCCAAATAAAAGATTTATAACTCAAGCATGAGGTCGAGGTTGAAGAGGCTATCATGAAGGCTATCGAAGACTTCAAAGCATGTGAGGATTTTAATGGCTACGGTTTCCAAAACCTAGGAAGGGGCCATGATGGCTTGCCGTTGGGTCCTTCTTAAGTATCCTGATCTCGATAAGGCTAAGCCTAAACTGGTCGAGGACTTGAAGGATTTTGACTTTATTGACTCAATAGCTGGAATGACACAGGATGAAGTCAAGGTTGAGGCTCTTGCTTTAGAGAATATTATGGCCAAGACCACAGTCCAAGATGGCATGTAGGCGACTAATGGTGGCAGTGTGAAGGATGACGTTCAGATAAAATCTAATGTTAATGATGTCGTTCAAGAAGAGATTGTTAAAAAAAAAAGATTGATTTATTATCTTTTATTGGGTGGCAGTCTGTGGCCTTATACCTTTATCCTCTGTAACCATGCTCAAATAATTTATTTCTTCCTCGTCTTTGAACAATTTTTTGCGGACGATGATGTAACTTTTGATGTTAATGATATTTAATAATACATATCATTTTTTTGTGTGTAATCAACATGTTATATTTTTTGATCAAGTTTAATGTCTGCGTCTTCCTATTTTATCACCATTGAATGATATTCGAAATATGATACTCGTGGTTACATCCTGACATTAGTACACTACATTCATCATAATAAACTGATGTTGAAGAAGCCAATCGTGTCATGTTGATTTTTTAACTTATGTTTTTTCACCAACTGAGTGATGTTATACCTTGATCCCCCCTCTCGATGTTGTTGGGAGGTTATGAAGGGGAAGAGACTCTGATACACTCTCACATCATCGAGAGAGTTATGACCTTTAATTCACCATACGAATGATGTAGACGTAACTATATAAAATGATTTTTATTTTATGGTTTTCACCACATGAGTGATGTTATACATTGATCTCCCCTCTTGGCGTTATTGGGAGGGTATGAAGGAGACGGGACTCTTCATACACTCTTGTATCACCGAGAGTGAGTTATAAACTATTTCACCATAAAAATGATGTTGCTTAATTGAATACAATTTAAACCATGCAACAATTGACCATAATAAGAAGGAAAAATATGAGCCAACACTTTGCTTTTTCATTGATTAGTCATATTGTCATACAAATGAAAGCAATATTGAAACACACTAATTTTATAGGCTAAACTATTGATAATATATTTTTAAATATTCGACATTCCAGGGGTTGGAGAAGGGCTTGCCTTTTTAGTTTTCCAACATATAAGTACTCAGCATGACCTCTTCAATCACTCTATACGGACCATGCCAATAAGGATGGAGTTTATTCATCTTTTTCCAAACCCACTTCAAAACCATATCGCCCACGGCTATCGACTTTGCCTTTACCCTCTTATTGTAAAATTTAACAACTCTATACTGGTATGCTGATTGTCAGACTTCTGCGTCCTTTCATCTCTATTTAATTAAATTTAGATCAAGACTGCTCTCTTCAATGTTGGCTTCTGGGTCATAGGTCTGAACTTTATGCTGGGAAGTCCAAGCTCGGTGGGGATAATTGCCTTAAACCCGTATGCTAGCATGAACGGCATTTCACCTGTTGGCATCCTTTTAATCGTCATGTAAGCCCACATGACCTAATGCAACTCTTATATCCACAAATCCTTAAAATATTTCAAATTCTTTTTGATCCCATTAAGTATTATCCTATTGGTGACCTCAGTCTAACCATTGGCTTGGGTTCAGCCCTGCCTTGAGAAAAAATATTTTATGCCTACCCTCTTGCAGAAGGCTTCTAATGTTTGGTTCTTAAATTGTTGACCATTATCTAATATCAAAGTATGGGACAAACCTCATCGATAGATGGTATTCTCCCCTATGAACTTGGATGTTTTAACTTCGGTTATGGAAATCATAACTTCGGATTCTAGTCATTTTGAAAAATAGTCAATAGCCACTATAAAATATTAGTAGTTGCATGATGCCTTAAGAAGAGGACCCACCAGGTGAATCCCCAAAACAACAAACGGCCACGGTACAGTGATGGATGAGAGAGGTTGATGAGGTTGGTGAGGGATACTGGCGATTCTCTGACACTTCTCGCACTTCTTTACATAATTGACTGCATCTTTAGCAACCGTCAACCACCAATAACCCTGGGTAATGATCCTTTTTGTAAGACATCGTCCAACGATATGACTTGTGCATGAACCTTCATGGATGTCTCTTAGGGCATAATCTACCTCACATCTGAGCAGTGGCAGTAAAAACCCTCTCTTATAGAGTACGTAACCAATGCTGGTGAACTTTGCAACCCGATATCTTAGTTTATTCCTCTCGGCCTTGGAATCTGGGAGCTCTCCATCTCGGATGTACTTGATCAACAGATCCATCCATGATTTCGTTAAATTCAGAATTAAGCAAAACACAAGTTCATTGTCATCTTCTCCAATGCTCGACTTGTGTAAGATATCGATATGAATTGATCACCTGATTTCATTTAGCCAATGATAGTCTAGCCAGAGCATCAGTTCATCTATTTTAAACTCTAGGAACCCTCCTAATTTTAACTTTTTTGAAGTTTGCTATCACCTTCTTTACTCTGGACAAGTATTGGGCCATCTTCCCATCATTGGCCTCATAAATTTCCATTATTTGGTTGACGACCAACTGTGAATCACTATAAGCAATCATCTGGCCGACATTGAATGCTTTGGTGAGAGAGTCCTACTGGCATGCCTCGTACTCCGATTTGCTCTTTGATGTCTTAAAGCTGAATCTCATGGCATACTTAATATTTATTTAGTTTGGGGTCGACAATATCATCCCCGCGTCGCTATCATTCTTACAGGACTACCCATATACAAAAAGACTCCAGGTTGGTCCTTCCCCCAAGAAAGAACCTTCACACAAAATTCCATCCCGTAGTAAGAAATCTTTGTTTACAAGATTGGCTTTCACAACATCAACTGGTGTAGGGTTCGTCATAACTTTCTTTGGTGCTGCTATTGATGTCTTTACTTCTTTGATAACTTTGTTATTAGCTTTGGATCATGTAAACTTGGCTACGAAGTCTGCTAAATCCTGATCTTTAATTATGTTCCCGAGATGGTAGACGATGTCAAACTCTCTTATCTCAATTGACCAGGCCATTAACCTACCTAATTTCTCAAGTTTATGGATAACCTGCCTCAAAGGATTATTGGTGAGCACCACCATCGTATGGGTTTGAAAGTATGGCCTAATTTTCTTAGAAGCATGTATCAGTGCGTAGTCTAATTTTGTCATCTTTGGATATTTGAGCTCGACTCCTTATAAGGCCTTGCTATTAAAGTATACCGATTTTTGAACCGCTTCATCATCCCGGATGATTGCTACATTAATAGCCGTATCTAACACCTCTAGGTACAAAAATAGCTTCTCCCCCTAAATAGGCCGAGACCATAACATAGGAGACCCCATATAGGTTTTCAGCTCTTGAAAAGCTCTCTCACATTCTTCATCTCAGACGAAGGCTTTTCTCAGCATTTTAAAAAATTATAGGCACTTGTCTGTTGCTCGAGAGACGAAATGATTTAGGACTATGAACCATCCCATTAGTCTTTGAATATTTTTAATAATTTCTGGGGTCTGCATGTCAATAAGTGCTTTAATTTTCACGAGGTTTGCCTTTATCCCCCTTTTATTCACAATGAAGCCGAGAAACTTTCTAGCATCGACACCGAATACATAATTGACAGGATTCAATTTCATTTTGTACCTATCCATTGTATTAAAAGTGCATTCAAGATCGACTACATGATCCTCGACATTCAGACTCTTGGTTAGCATGTTGTCCATGTAGACTTCCATTGTCTTTTTGATCTGGTCTTCAAACATCTTGTTTACCAACCTCTAGTAGATTGCCCCTGCATTCTTTAGGCTGAATGGCATTATTTTATAATAGTATATTCCTTTATCCGTGATAAAGGAAGTTTTCTTAGCATCGACTTCATGTATAAAAATCTTATTATAACCCGAATATGCATCCATAAAAATCATCAATTCATGTTCGACCGTAGCATCAACCATCTGATTAATGTAGGGTAAGGGAAAACTACCTTTCAGATAAGCTTTATTGAGGTCGTGAAGTTGACACACATCCTCCACTTTCCATTGGCCTTTGGCACTATAATACTGTTAGACAACCAGTCTGGATATTAAACATCTCGATAATATTTAGTTGTCTGGAGCTTCTTGACTTTATCTTGAATTACCTCATATCGGTTCCTCGTAGAATTTCTTTTTATTTGCTTTACAGGCTTCATTTTTTCATCAATATTCAACCAATAATAGATGATATCAGGGTCTATCCTCGACATGTCTTCCTGTATCCTGACGAAAATACTTTACCTGCGTCTCAATAGCCTTATTAACTCCTCCTTAATCTCATCTTTTAGGGATGAACCAATTTGGATGTTTTTTTGGCTCTTCCTCATTGAGGAAGATAGATTCTACCTCCTCGATCGGTTTACCCTTTTTAGCTTTTCTCAGGTCGAGCGTGTTAATATTATATGTAGTGGTTTTTTTTATGGGCCTCCCTTTCCTCGACCGATGCAAAATAGCATTCTTCAGTCTCTACCTGTTCACCCTATACTTCCCCTACCCCATAGGGAGTCGAGAGCTTTACCATCTGGTGAACTGTGGAAGGTACGACCAGAAACTCCTTGAAGGCTACTCTTCCCAGAATTATATTATAGTTTGAGAACACATGCTCATCCATGATAAAAAACCTCATCTTCTTTGTAAGGCATCTCGACTAGGTGCCCATGCACATGTCTATCTCATATACCCCCAGGGGGTGAACTTTCTCTTTGCTAAAGCCGATCAGTGGTTGGCGATAATGGATGAGTCTTTTCTTGCTCAACTTTAATCCTTTGAAGTAATTCCAGAACATCACATCTGCTGAGCTCCCCCCATCAACAAGAATTCAAGAAACATCATACCCATATACTATCGTATTGATAATCAAAGGTTCATGATTCAGATCCATGATTCCCTTAAAGTCAAGTCTGGAGAAGCAAGTAACTAGAGTGTCCATATCTACCTTCTTTAGCTTCCTAGATTTTGGCTTGACCTTAGTTGAATTCGCATCCATCCATTTTTAAGCTATTTTGGGTTCCACAACACGTTCTTTTCGATCGGCCGAGTTTGTGCCACCACCTACTAATCATCCATAAATCATCTTCACATAAAATGATATTATATGCAACCAACCTTTGGGATCAGGGATTTTTGCTAGAAGGTTGGGGTCGGCTTCCCCGCAATCATCAGAGCCATCATCATTAGCTTGGACTTCTCGTCTCAATTTTCCAACCTTCCCCCCATTATGATTTTTTCTAGAATCATCACTGTCACTAACCCTATTTATATATTTTCAGAGCTTACCCTATTTCAATAATTTTTCGATTTCATCCTTCATGGCAAAATATTTGTTGGTCGTATGCCCATGGTCCTGGTAAAACTCGCACCATTTTCTCTTACCACTCTTATAAGGAGGGGACTTGAGATTTTTGGCCATCTAAGTTCTATGTCATCCTTGATCTTATTGAGAATCAGGCCAGGACTAACCATCAGAGGAGTATATTTAGCAAATTTATCTTCGACTTACCTCTTCTTTCCTTCTTTATCCCTTGACTAGTTATACTTGTTTCTGTTGGACTCCTTTGTGTCTCCCATCTTAGTCGCCATGGCCTTTTCCACATTCACGATGCTCCCGACCAAAGCTAGGATTTCAATCATGGTTTTTTGAGGATCTTTAATGAGTTTCTAAAGGAGTTTACCTGGCTGCATCCCACTGATAAGGGCTGTCATGGAAATATTTTCCTCATAATCTTCCACGTTTAATTTTTCTTTATTGAACTGAGAAAAGTTATTCCCCAGAGCCTCGTTCTTTCCTTTCTTCAGATTCAAGATGTGAGTTACCTTCTTAGATGGCTTTATACCGAAGCATAAATTATATATAAACTTCTCGACTAACTTTTTAAAGTTTTCAATTGAGTTTTTGGGCAAGGATATATACCACATATGGCCAGTACATGTGAGAGTACTAGAAAATGCCCTGCACCTCATCTCTTCGGGGGTGAAGTAAGTGTCGTTCACTAACTGGAACATCTCTATGTGGTCCAATAAATTTGAACTCTTATCATACTTAGAACTCACAGTAGGAGGCTTGAATTTCGTAGGTATATGGTAACTTCGATCCTCATGACGAAAGGAGACCCCTCAATGTAACCTCGGTAACTGAAGCCTCAGCTCTTGAGTAGAGTGTGGATCTTGTCTTCCAGCCTCTGAATGGAGCTATTCCGAGGCTTGTCTTCAACAATGAAATTATCACTAACTTCTTACATCGTAACTATATCTGGTGCTGGATCTCATCCGATACTTTTTTATCAAATATTGACTTCTCTTCGCTCCTCCCTATCTCAGCTCTACCTGGGATAGTCATCACAATGTTCGGCATTTCCTCTGGATGTAGCAATACTGCAAAAGTGAGAGTGTTGGTCTCGCTCATCTCATTTAGGCTCGAGACGGTCAAAAGTTGACACCCAATTGAGTCTATCGAAAGATGAAATTCTTGGTTTACCATCAGGGGTTAGCCGAACACTTTTTCCTTGGTAGGTCAGGCCTGGGTGAATCGTGTCACCAAACCTCATATGGTTCCCATTACTCCTATTCATCTCAGCCTTGATCGACTGGACATTACTGGACTTATTTTCCCAAGAGAACATGCCTAGGATCAGCAACATCTCTTTGCCATTGGTGATGTTTCACCTCCTTGTGTGGGGGCCTAGGGTGTTCCTCTTATCGTTGAATCCGTGATCTCTATGGCGGATAAAGTAATGATCTCCACTATCAGATTTCTAGGAACTCTACCCAAAACACTTTGGCTGAATGCTATGAACTTCTCCTACGTCTTCTATTGGTTTACAACCAAGGATCACAATGCTGTTGAAACATCATCCATTTCTGACTGAGGTGATGGTTGACTGGAACCTGGGCCTGCAATGGGGGGCAAGTCATATGCCATCTCCAGTGTGATCCACTCCCCAGCTGAGACAGAATAAAAGTAACAAAGGCTAAAAATGAGTTGCGAGTAAAAGGGATCTTGAAGAACACCCACCTAAGCTCTTTCAATGGCGATTTAGGTCCAATAATGGTGGATATGGATCATCACTAGAGGAAAATAGTGAGATCTAAGCTAAGAAAATGAAGAGAAGGAAGAAAAAATATTTTCCCACAGACGACGACAAAATTATAATGTAGATAATCATCACTCAAATATGTTAGCCGATCAAGCTCTAGCTAAGTCATCAATGGAGATATAATCACATAAATGTAAGTATGTAAAGAAGGAGATGGGAAAGATAGAGAACACATAAATATAAGTGGTTTGGTCGGAGACTACTCCACTGTGCAAGAGGGTATGAGTGTTATATTACCGTGAGGCACTAACGGCCATGAATTACAGTCACTCAAGCTTTCTCTGTCTAGGTTTATAAATAGGAAGCGTTTTAGCTTGGTAAATAATAATTAGATCCTTAGTGAAGAATATGAAGTTTGTATATATTGGATTGGGGGTGCATAGTGTACCCCTAAGCATGCACCTGGTGTGCATGAGATGAGATATCTAATAGGATAATTTGACATGTCCTCTACACAAGCATATCATGATGATGAAATATCCCCTCACGTGGGCAGGAGATCTATTGTAACGGTATGTCCACATAGCCTGATGATACACAAGTCACATGTCCCTCATGAAATACTAAAGTCGTCTTTATTGGTCTCTATCGAGTTGAGACTATGGAGATGGGCTTCCAGGTAGATAACTCTAAGACTATAAAGATCATCATAGGAAACTCATGGTGGCCTCAGACTATTAGTGTGGTACAAGGCCGACACATGTCAAGGATGACATGAAGTTAGTTGAAATATAAAATGAACCTTCATACGTGATTATAACTATTATGAGGATGATTTCTTGGAGGCCGAGACTAGTTGATATGGCACCCTGTGTCACAGTCCCATATGAAGATGAGTACGATGGAAAGTGGATAAAAATCATGGTACCGGGATGAGTTTTATCTAGGAACAGGTTATACTTATGTGTATCAGTCACTAAGGGTGGCACCGCACACCTTCAATTTCTTTCCCTCCTTCTTTAGTTTGGTGGGACACTCAACTAACCTATGGTCATAACCTTCATAATCAAAGCATATTTTTGACTCATCCCTCTTAAAGTTATCATTACGGTTTTTAGGGAAGTGATCGGCCTTGTTATACTTATTTTTCTTAAACTTCTTCACATCTTTTGATAGTTTTTGAAACTTAAACAATTTTTCTAAATTTCTTAGCAAACATGGACACATAATTGGAATCGATGTTAGATTCATCATCCAAAATATGTGTTCCCTCATTTTAGGCTTTCAAAGAAATGCCTTATCTTTCTTCTTTTGAATTTTAAGGGAAAACATGTCAAGCTCTTAAGTTTGTTATTCACCAATAAGATCTTCAAGTTTCATAAAGTCTAAAGTAAGCAAGGAATTTAAAATTGTCACTTTTGAATTAAATATGATTCAGGCAACGACCATATAATTTTCTTGATTACTCAATTTCGAGTATCGTCTCTTCCAAGTTAAAATACGAGTTAACTATGTTAAACAGTCTAGTGTAAAACTCATCAAATGCCTCATTCTCTAACATCTTAATGGTTTTAAACTGAGTGGTGAGGTTTTCGAGTTTGAAAGCCTTAACATCACTAGTTCCTTCATGGAAGGGTTGGAGTATGCCCCATGCCTCTTTTGATGTCTCACAAGTCATAATACGATGGAACTCCTCCGGGGTGATAGAACAAATTAGAGCATTTAAACCTCGAGAGTTATAATTTACTAACCTATGCTCTGCCTCACTCAATGATTCATTAGATTTGAGCATCCTATTCTCTCTAACTAAGGTAGTAGGTAGAGTCCAACCATTAAGTACTGATTCCCATAACCACTCATCTTTAGCCTTTACTGCTGATTTCATATGCATTTTTCAGTATGCGTAGTTTGACCCATCAAGCATTGGGGCTCTAATACCATCAAATCCACTAAGATTCTTGCCTAACAAAGCGGGATCTAAATAGGACAACTTAAAGTTCTAGCCTGTTAAAATAAAATTCACACAATAAATTAGTGTAACCTACTTTGATACCAATCTGAGGGAACTAATATTTAATTGGAGTGTTTTAAAAATTACACAAACCGATTTTTCTATATAATTTTTCAAATTAACTTTTTTATAAACAAAATTAATTTAAATTAATTAAGCAACAAATAAATATTAAACTAAAAAAATTAACCAAAATTTAAACATTGCACCAATTAAACGAGTTATGATTAAACCAATGTTATCTTAGACATGAGTATAACAAGATAGAATAAAACAACCACAACGCCTAATTAATGATGAAACCCAAAATAGATTAAATCTGGGACGACTCGGCCATGCAAAGTTCACTAAGTACAAAATTATAAACATGACACGATAGAAGACTTACAACACAGACTTGACGCCTTTGCAAGCCTTGATGTTCATAGTTCCTTTAACCTTTGCTTAATAACATGCATGAGTCCACCCGCATAACCGCAACAACGTGTGAGTCCACAGACACCTATAAATACACTAACAAGGCTCATCAATCGTCACGCACATGGAGTCCACCGTATGAAAATATAAGAGAACGAAATCCTCTACAAGAAAGAATTCTCAACGGTGTGTAGAAAAAAATAAAGGTGCTAAAATGCGATCCCCAAGCATATAATGATGAATCTTGGATCTTAAACTAATTGGATGTAAGAAAGGGTTTGTGTTTGGAAAAATTTAAATCATGATTGATTAAGAAAGCTTATAAGACTTTTTGGAAGAGTTTAACAACACAAATGAACGAAAAAAGTGCCTTCACAATTGCTTCTCTACACTACCATAAAAGGGAGGGGAAAATGATATCATGGGAGGAGTGGAAAAAAACTATTATTTTGTTCTAAAAATACGTCGGGTTGTTTGAACGACTTGGTAACTCATTAAAATGAAGTACCTATTCTCATTCGAAAATGTATCTAACGAGAGTCCAAACGAGATTCCATATAAGGCAAGGATTTTAAAAATTTACCTTTTTAGAATGTCATTCGAACGAGGGTACCAATATTATTGGAACGACCTTTAAAAGAGTTATCTAACGATATTGTATATAGGAAAAAAATGGATCATTATAAGTTTAACAGATCCCGTTCGAATGAGGTACCCGTTCTCATTAGAACAACTTCTACCGAGATATCCGATAAGAGAATATTTAAGACTCGGTTGAAGTTTTGATTGCTCAGGGGTCTAACGACATATAAAGGACCTATAAAAAATTATAAAATAATTTTATAAATAGTTTAAAAACATCCTAAAAAGCAATAATAAAATATCTAAGGCTCGACATAAAAATATGCTTTCATACCTGAGAGATCCTTAAAATAATAGTGACGAAACATGACACAAAACATGGTGTGATGATGTGTTCTCTTTAACTTGGGCGCTACGTCTTCAACAAACACGTCATAAACTTGAAAGTTCACTAACTCAAGTCCTAATCTATGACTCAAAATGTTTTGTCCAAAATTCAGCCAACACATAGAAATTAACTCAATTGAATATTTGTCCTTACTGAATACAATTACTGCTTCCAGTGTATTAGAGTTGATACACATGGATCTTAAGGTCCCATGCGTATGTAAAGCCTTAGTGGTAAACAATATATTTTAGTGATGGTCGACGATTTTTTGAAGTATTCTATTGTGGGATTCCTTAGGAAAAAATCAGATGCTATTGAATTTCTTACAACCAAATGCCATGTTCTATAAAGTCAACATAATATCACTATAAATCGAAGTGATAATGGCATGAAATTCATTTATGCCGATGTTGGTACATTTTGCACTGAGTTACGCATTAAACATGAGTTATCAGTGGTAGACACACCTTAACAAAATGGCATTACTGGGAGACAGAATATGACCATTCAGGAGATGGTAAGGTCTACGATTCTTGGTCAAAATATGCCTAGGAAGTTTTGGACAGAGGCAGTTAACACCGCATGCCACACGGTGAATAGGGTTTATCTTCATCCACACAGCACTAAAATGCCATATGAATTATGGATGGAGAAAATTCCAAACCATTCTTATTTTCGAGTCTTTGGGAGTCCTTGATACATTATTCACGATAGAGAGCACTTATCATTTAAGGTTTACAACCTTAAATTCTCCAAGATCATGGAATCAGTAATTGTCACTATTAAATATGATGCTATTGAAATATTTGTCGATGATGATCTCATTTGTGAGAATGATGCACCCTCTAGTGATGATCCCATTATCTCTCATAATGATATGGTGGATCTCACTATTGATAAAGAGGATCCTCCATCTTGGGTTTGTAAGAGTCATGACCTCGCGAACATTCTTGGAGATCTCAACTAAGGTGTTAAGACTAGTGCACAATTAAAACATGAGGTTAGCCATTTTTGCTAAAATTCTCAAGTCAAGCCCATGAACATTAAGGAAGCTCTCAAAGAGGAACATTGGATTAATTCCATGCAATAAGAGTTGCTTCAATTTAAAAAGAATGTGGCGGGAAATTAGCTCCCCGACTTAGTGACACTAACGGCATTGGTACCAATAATGGATGAAAATGGTATCATTGTTCATAACAAAGCTAGGTTGGCTGCTCAAGGTTGCACCCAAATTAAGGGTGTTGATTTTGACTAGACATTTGCTCCTGTTGTGAGGTTATAGTTTGTTCCCCTTTTACTAGCCATAACATGTCATCTCAAATTTAATCTTTATCATATGGAAGTCAAGAGTGCCTTTTTAGTGGGATTCTATGAGGATGTCTTTGTGGAATAACTAAAAGGTTTTGAATATCCCAAATTCCCCGATCATGTCTTCTATCTTAAAAAATCCTTATATAGTTTGAAGCAAGCTCCTCGAGCTTGGTATGAGAGGCTTACATGATATGACATTATTCATGCAGAAATAAAAGGAAAATTTTGGTTGCACAAGTCTATGTAGATGACAGAGTCTTTAGTTCCACTTATGGATGACATACTCATTGTTTTGGAGAGGAAATGACTAGTGAGTTCGAGATGAGTATGGTAGGTGATCTTACTTTCTTTTTAGGTCTCCAGGTTCATCAATTAGATGATGGGATTTTCATATCCAAGGCTAAGTTTGCGAGAGATCTAGTTAAGAAGCTTGGGTTACTTGGCATGCACGCACATCGATGAGTTCTATGACTAAGCTTTGCAATAATATGTCCCAAAAGGACGTTAAGAAACCCTATTTAGGAATATGATAGGTAGTCTTCTTTACCTAATATCTAGTCGACCCGATATTGCCTTTAGTGTAGATGTGTGTGCAAAATATAAGGTATCCTCAAAAGAGTTACATTTACATGAAATTACTAGAATCATCAAATATATGAGTGGTACTTTAGATAATGGCATATGTTATTCTTTTGATATCCATGAACATTTATCGTCTTATTCTGATGCCGATTAGGTAGGGGATATAGATGGTTGAAAAATCACATCAGGAGTTTTTTATTTTATTTTGGTAGTGCTTTAGTTCTGTCATTGAGAAAGAAATAAAATTCAATATCTTTGTCCATCGCTGAGGCCGAATACATTGCAACCGAGAGTTGTTGCACACAACTCTTATGGATGAAACAAATGTTGGGCAATTATGGGATCTACTAAGGCACCATGACCATATTTTGTGATGATACTAGTGCCATTCACCTTTCTCGGAATCCGCTCTAATATTTTAGAATAAATCATATTAGGATCCATGAGCATTTTATTCGAGACCTCGTTGAAGAAAAGTCGTATCCTTAAGCTCTGTTTATATCGATCTTCAATTTGATGATCTTTTCACTAAACCACTATATGCCCTTTGGTTTGAAAATATTAGGAAATATATTGGTTTTCTTTCAATCGATTGAATTCGAATGATTAGCTATTTTGGGGTGTGTTTATTATTATCTTTTTCCCCCTAAACTAGATTATACATGTTTGTATATTATTATGAATAATCCAATTTTTTTTTTGTTTCTGTCATTTATAAAATATACTCAATTTTTCTTCTTCTTCTTTTGGATGCATAATTAAGATATTTGGAACTCCATCTTATTTCATATTCACGTGACTTACCATGGAAAGATAGACTAGATTACATCCAACTTGTGCATAGTTATGCGTTGTCATGACTAATGATGCCCTTTTATGACATTTCCTTCTTTGTTTGTCTCATATCCTCACCTTATATACACACACACCTTACATGGTCTCTTTAGATGGTTCTTAACGCTTTGCTTGTGCTAGGTGAAGTAAGGTGTTGCCTTATCAATTTTGTCGTTTAGTTTTATATGCGACAGGAAAAAATCCTGCTTTTAAGAACCATTACCCGTGTACTAATTGTTCTATCTAACTTGAGTGAGGAATGGAAATGGTCTACGAAAGGAGCAGTCTCCTCTATATTAAAATCCACCATTGAAAAGAACCTAAAAGAATATTTGACATATAAAAACATAATTTCCAAGGGCAATTTACTCATTGATGCTTCATAAGCAACATTCGTATTATGATATCTTCAAAAATGTTGTGTGAGATTAAAAAATTGTTATCTTTGATGGTGTTATAAGTTGAAGATCAATAGGTTTACACAATAGGTCCTTATATTACTTATTTAAGTAACTTTATTGGCCAGAGAATCATCTAACTTCTAGGCAATTTCATATAAATGCGATGACTTCTAATGAGTCCAAATTTTTCTACCTAAGGTCAAGTTGATTTCTTTTGTTTAGGAATGTTGATTGGAATTTTGCACTCGCGTGTTATCTTATGTTGATGTTCCCATGTGTTTCGTTTAAAACCTTACTTTCCACTCGCATGTTCCAAGTATTTTATTACAAGTCCTACGTGTTGTTTCTTTGTTTCTTAAAGGTTTAAAATGTTAAAAATTATTACTTTTTTCCTTGGTTTTTTCTTATAATTTTAATATTTTTAATCAAATGCTCGTGTATTCGTTCGAACGATAAGCAAAACCTCGTTCAAATGAGGTTAAAAAATTGCACTTAAGGCCTAATTTTTCCTTGTGCTACTTTTCATTCTCCTCTCTTTTCTCTCTTCTGCGTCTTCTTTTATTCTCTCTCACCGAAAATTCTCTGTTAAACCTCCTAAATCTCAAGTTTTGATTCGTATTTATCCTCCCTAACATCTCCTCTACTTAATCTTTTCGTTTTATGATTTTTTCACACCTTTTGAGGGTTTTTGTCCCTGTGGTTCCTCTTGTGGATTTGAATTTTTCGATTGCACGACTTAATCTGAGCCCCTCATTTGGGTCTCAAGTGTGTTGCAACCGCAATGGGTTTGCGCCTTTGTGTTCAAACTTCTAATTAAGGTATTTTTTTTCTTTATTTTTGTGTGTTTATAGATTGTGTTATATATGGATTTCCTTTTTCATGTAAATACACACTTGAGTTTATTTTTCTCTCTATATTTTTTTTGCGTCCATATATATATATATATATATATTTTTCTTTCAATACTCTGTTTGGGCCAATTTTTATTCATCAAATCAATAAACAAAAACATATTTTTGTGTATTTTCTCCCTCTTTTCACGTGTGTAATATTACCACATTTCACTCCTTTTTTTCTAGTTTCCAAATTTTGTACTTAAAGGGTAATATTTCATTTATGTCTATCATTAGTTTAGTATAATTTTTGGCTATATATATATATATATATACATATATATATTTACTGATTAGGTTAGTTCTATTGTATTGGATGTGATGGGTGGTTCATTTGGATTGTTGATGTTGTAGGGTTCTTAGCTAGTGTTTCACACCCTTAATTTCCATATTCCTTCCCTTTTTGGCCCAGTTTATCCTTTCTTTTGGCGCTATCTTGTCTAGTTGTCATGTTGCCTTCGATAATGATGAACTTACGAAGGGTTCATCCTCCAAGGGCGATGTGGGTGTTCCTTATGTCGGAACGTGATGGGAAACATTCTAGGCATGGTGTTAGTTCATCTCCCTTGGTTTTCACGTAGGGTCCATCATGCGTGAAAAAATAATCGACCTTAAATTGTTGTCAGAGACCAACACTTTCAATTGGCTGGCTCATTGTGGTTGGGATTCTTTATTTTCTCTTCATGATACTGTTTATCACTAACCTAGTCTGGGAATTTTTCTTTAGCGTGGTTGGTTCTAGGAGAGGTCTCGTGTCTACGATTTGAGCCCGAGAGATCGTCATTACCGTTGATTCTATAGCCTCCCTTATCTCTCTTCCCAGGCTTCCGCTGCTAATTTTCCTCGTTCCAATAATCAAAGACCTGATATTGAGGATACTAAGACTACCATGTTAGAGAGGCATAGGCCCGAAACTTCCATCATCTTTCATAAAGACCTTCGAGATGACTTTAGGATATTTAATTGGATCATTTACACATGGCTCATTCCATATGGAAAACCATCCAAAGATCACGTAGGATCACATGTATCATATTTTCTCTATTCTGAGTCTGGTTCCTATCTTATGTATGCAATAATTCAGGGTTCTATCATCGACCATCCAAAGGTCTTCTCTTACTAGGAAGGCCCTTCCTTTTGCGGCTATCATCACTCGTTATTATTTAGATGGTGAGTGTCCCATCCTTCCATTAGATATTCTTTTAACTATATTCCAGATGATTGATCGCCATTCTTTGAGTTGGTCCAGGAGTCATCTTCCAGATGCCAAGACTCATTATCCTGGTGCCCTTCCCTCTCATTTGAAGTCCTCCTAGTTTTTACTTATTTCCTCTCCTGCTGGGGAAATTCCCTCCCATCCTCCCCACCCTTCACCCATTAAGTAAGAGGAGCTTAAGACTTTTCGTGCACAGTTACAACAGATGGCCTTTGAGTGCCAGGAGGACTGCCGGATGTTTCATGAGATGATGGCACAAGTGAAGCAATATAGGTTATGACGGGCTTAGACGGACTCTATAAATATGTAGTATTTTGACGACATGCACCATTAGGAGCAGTGCTAAGGAGTAGGTTCGTCTCATTCATCACCAAGACGTGATGATGGTTCAGATAATATTGATGGTTGAGCTTTTTAGTGATTTTTATGTTTAGATATTATACTTTATAGAGCGATTCTTACTATTATTCATGATGCATTTGCTTCTTTATTGTATTTTATTTGTTCTTGATATAATCAAAATAAATTTTGTACCCATAATTGGATGTGATTATATATATTCCAGTTATACTTCATATTTTGTATCATCTCTTTGCATGCTTCTGTGTGGTGATCTTAGAATTCGTTTTATTATCATTCTCCCACGTTTTTCTATTTCACTACCGACTACCTGTGATGTATCATACTTTCTCTTATACATACTAACCTTATGGGTTTGTGTTTTATCCCCCTGTCTTTTTCAAGAAAAAGGGGTAGAACATATTTAGGGGGAGTTTTGCATTAATTCATTATTTATATTCTCCAATGCATCACAGGTACTTTGTTTCGTGCGTGTAGGTCTTCTACCACATATACATCATATTGAAACATCTTAGAGATCCGTTGCAGCTAGGTTGTTAGGTTATCTCGTGTCTTTTCCTTTTTTGGTTTGGGATGGGAATTAAATTAGCTTGATGGCCCGACTTAGCGAATTGGTCTTATTTATATTGTGTTTTGTCCCGGAATAACCAAAGGGGGAGATTTATAAGGACAAATTTCCACACCGAGTTAATTTCTGGCATTGGATTATTTCGTTAGTCAAAGCACGTAGGTTGTTAGGGTGTCGTGAGCCTAATTTTGAAGATAAGTAAGCGGTCGTTGGTTTATAAACTCATTTAAAGTTTCATCTTGCCTCTTGCTCATTCCCAAAGGTATACATAACACTTTCGATCATTGGAGAATAACCTTTTCAGACTTTAAAATGTGTTAAAATAATTTTTAAAATGATTTGTGAAAAAATGATATTTTTACAGGTTATTCTAACGACTTATCTAAGGACATTCGAACGAGGTCTATACCTCATTCGAAAGAGATTTCCAATGAGGACATATTTTGCACAATCTATTCCTATTGGAATCTCATTGGTTACCTCATTCTAAGGTTGTTCCAATGAGATCAGTATCCTTGTTCGAACAAGCTTCAAGTGAGGTGAATCTTTAACTTATTTCTTCCTGTGGAATCTCATTCGATAGAAGTTTTAATGAGATAGTGCCCTTAGTTCTAACAAGCCAATGCATTTTTTAAAAAATTCAATTTTTTGACAGTTTTTCCTCACTCTCCCACTGCTCCATTAACTCAAATTTCTTCTCCTATTTAAAGAAGGCGTGGGAGCAATTTTTATACATGCCTTTCATGAATTTTAAAGCCTAATATCATTTTGAAAAACCTCTCCATTTTACTTTTGATTATTCATGATATAGTTTTCATATTTCAAACCCATTAAACCATTTCTTCATATATCTTGGAATGTGCGGTGGATTCTGCACTATGGGTGACGGCTAAGGTTATCAGAGGACTCCGAGGCATGGAGTTGCTATTGTGTTGTTGCTGGATTAGACGATTTCTATAAGAAGAGGTGTGAAGACATTCATCAGCATAGGCTTGAGGATTCTAGTGTCATGAGTCTTTTGTGTCTTTTGTAAAACTTTAATTATAGTGAATTTGTCTAGGCTTGGCCGTCCGAGGTTTTTCTCATTTGGGTTTTTCTCGTACATTGTGGTATCATGTGATTTTGCTTCTTGTTATTATCAAAACTAGTCTTACATGAAAACTTAGTAAATGAATTAATCAAGATTAAAATTGGTAAATAATTGACAAGCATGGTTAGGTAGGCTTCATTTTTTTAAAATCTCGGTAGTTATTTAATTAGTTGATTCTTAAGTAGAAAACCTGTAATTTAAATTCTTTATATCAAGCTAGTTGGATAACCACACTCCTATGTAAGACAATACTCCCAGTTAGTTCCCAATTGGGCAAATATTATCTATAAAGTGTACTAGAAATACCCCCATATTTTTGACACGCTTCTTATACTAACGATTCTCATTCAGGATTTGATCTAAATAAAAAGATTGATTGCCTGATCAAACCAAATGACCTAAGACTTTGATGTTAGGCTAAATTCGTAAGTGGATCTCACAAGCTTACATCACTTTACTTTACCAACTTATTACTATGTACATATCAGGAAAACTATTCAAGAACACAGTCTTGACGTTAAAAGAATCCCGATAGGCTTTAGCATGGATACCGTGAGAAGTCTTGTTCATAGTCAATACCTTTCTTTCTAACTGATGTAATACCCCGTATTTTTATGCTATATTAATTTAGGGATTTATTAAATTTAATGTGAATTAATTATTTAATATAGATTCGAAAATTAATTATGTTATAATTATTAACGTGATGAGAGTTAGTAATTATGGGGAATTTGTTGAATATTAATAATGAGCAAAGTAATATATAAAATTGGTTCTATTATATGTCACGAGTGAATAGAATGACAATTTTGGAAATTTAAGTCCGGACGCGCCTGTGTCGCGTCGGGAATAAATGTTGATTAATAAAAGTAAAATATTTTTAAGATATCTGTATGGTCATTTTGAGTGCGCCAACGTGTCCGGAAGGGTCGATATAGTCAGAAAAGTATACCCGGGGGTTTAGTTTGGGTCTCGGGGCATTTTTAGGCCTATTTAACACCCCGGGAGGGCATTTTAGACATTTTACATTTTTGGGCAATTAAACCCATGAAATTTCAAGGGATATATCAGATGTCTAAGGTTGCCTTCTAGGGTTAAAACAACCAAAGACAAGTGACGGCCATAGGAGAGGGAAGGAGAGAGCTTCCAAAGCAATCCAAGGCCCAAAATCCGTCCGTTTGCACCGCCACCACCACCAAGGCGTAGATCGCGCGACGGGGAATGCAACCACACCAAATTCGTTATCAAACCAGAACTTTGAAAATCCCAGGCAAGTGTTTATCTTACTTATTTTTGTTAATGCATCACTCATGTTAGTCAGGGATGATTATGATGAGTTTTATGGAAGAAAACCCAAATTTGAGATGGAAATCGCATGTAGAAATGATTTGAATGTTATTCTGGAAACCCTTCACAAGTAGAGGATTTAAACCACGAAATTTTGATGTTTTAGAAGAAGAAAATTCTGGAAAAGACTGATTAGAACCATGTTAAAGATATTTCTAGGGTTCTTGAGATTTACATGAATTTTGGCCTGTTAATCCATGATTATTAATGGAAATTTGCATGCTTTACGTAAAAGATGTATGGAATGGATTTATACTATTAGTAGTAAGAATTTCTGGATGATTGGGAATGAAAAGTTTGGATTTGCATGGAGTTATGTGAGAAAACCCGTAATTGGTAACTGCAGAATTTGCCATACCTGCTTGATCGATCAATCGAGCCAAGAGCTTCGATCGATCGAGCCCCAAACCTCGATCGATCGACCCCTCCTGGAAGACTCATAATTCCCCTTTTTAAATTAGTCGAATTCACTTTAATGAGAAATAATTCTTGGACACCCTTATAAAAATGTTTTGGGAGATAAAGAAGACCAGTAGGATATATGAATAATTTTGGGACCTTTAATGTAAGACGAGAGTTGTATTTTTGGGATACTTAAATATAAGGGACGGTGAAGCTATGTATTAAAGGGAGAGACGCGTAAGATTGTTACGTTGGAACATAAATGAATACCTACTAAATTTTATACTTGGGAGGATAGAGTCCATGTGTAGTAGGTAGTAAGTTGGAAAAGTCCCTCGAATTAAAGTTAGAGACGAACCGTTATACGTGATAACTAATAATGGAAAAATCAGGATAAATGTCGTGATTATGGGTTATGGGATGAACCTAAATTGATACGATAAAAGTGGTATATTTATATGATTGTGTATGCATATATTATATACATGTGAAAATCATGCCCGCGCTACTTGCTATCCCTGAGGTTACCGCGCTGGGACGATCTTATCTCGATGTGCCTTTATGGGGGATATTAACTCGTACCCTAAAAGATATAAATCCATGGTAAAGGCTATCTGATCGATGGTCGGACGGTCCTAAGAGACGCGAGGGTATGTACTGACCTCTTAGAGACTTGGAATCTATGCTTTGCCTCAATATTGTTTGTGTATGTGTTAATACAATTCGAGAGTGATTCCGAACTTGTATTTTCCTTAGTACGAGTGATACGGGCATTGGATAGCAGAGTATGCCCGCACCATAAATTTCTATGTGGGGTGCTGTTAGACTATATATCTTATACGAGTATTTAATATATATATGAAATTTCGAAATTAGGAACTGCCTACTGTGTTATGGTAAGTAAGGCATGTATAATGACTCCAATTGGAAATACTTGTTTTGAAAAGTATAATATGACACTGGGAAACTTTATTAATAAATAAAGTTAAAATGAGAGCTTTGTTACTAAATGAAATTTTCCTTTTAAACAATTATATTGTTCAGTTTTAAATCTTACGAGTAACCTAAGATAAGTTAAACCATTGGAAAGTTTAGTGCGATATAAGATAAGATAATCCGTTGGGAAGGTTAGTACGATAGACGTGCACATTATAAGAGAGGTGAGAAATTCTCAAGAGAGTGCCGCACTAATATGTTGTTGCATTGGCCTGTAAACATTTTAAATACTTGCTAAACGAATTTTAAATCATTTACCCTATCGGGCTCTGACCCGTTTCTATTTCTCTTTCTCTCTTGTATATATATGTATATATTATAGGTGCCCAGCCACAGGGGCGTCTTGCATAGGATCCTTTGGAAGGAACGCGCTGCAGCTTAGGTGGGAGTTGCAGGCCTCTTACTTAGACGACTTCATTTATTTGACTCCACTCCTAGCATATTCATTTAGTGGGGCATGTGTCGCCCTTTTCATTATTCAGTTGTTTATTTGGGCATTGTGATTCAGTTATTTCTGGTATTGTGACCTTGGGATTTATTACTGTCTGGATGTTTTACTTTAAGTTTTAATGCTGGGATCTAGTTGTTGGATGTTTAATTATTGGATTGTTTGTTCCAGTATATTTATTGTGCGCTTCTTTAATTATAATTTATGTAAAGTTTTAAATATTGGTTTTTATAAATAAAATTTGGAAAGTAATGTCTAAAAATAGTTTTGACACTTAGCTTAATTAATTAGGGTGTTTAAATTGGAAAAGTTATTTTTACGACAGTGATGCTAAGAATGAACCAACTGTTCACCTTGATTTTAATTTAATAAAGGAGTGATCGCCCGGTATTTAATTAAGCGGGGTGTCACAACTGATCCCTTTCGACAACCTTTCCTTGAAGGGTTTCACCTTTCCATCCATATATCTTTTAACTTCTTGTAGGTCCACTTGCACCCAGGGGATTTTACACCATCAACAACTCTATAAGTCTCAAAATTTGTTTCAAATATATCGAATCTCCTTTCGGTATCTATAGTCACAAGTCAAAGCAAACGTCCTTGTCTTAGAATGTCTCGTTATAGTTACCAGGTCCCTGTTCATGTTTTTTTAGGATCTCATTGAGATAAAAACCCAAGATACCAACCATTAAGGATGACTCTTGACGTCACCAATACAATGTGGTACCATTTTCTATCTAGTATAAGTGACACGTGTGTCCTGATCATCAATAATACTCCCATTGCCGTTATGCCATGTGTTATTCTTATCAAGTTGTATTTCATCCTATACAGGTGGTCTAATAACATTGGTAATATGATGTTCCTTTTATATCTTGTAATTCCAACATAGTCTTGGGCATGTGGTTTATGATATAATCCTCTTTCAAGAATTTGGGAATTGATGCAACGAATGACCTTATTGAACTCAAGAATATAATATAAACTACCTTATTACCTTTTAGGATAACCAATAAATAAAAATGCCTCCGTCCTTATTTTAACTTCCTTAGCTTCTTCCACAACACGAGTTCAGAGAATTCTTTAATTCGAACATACCCTAGAATGAGCTTACACCCACTATAATGTTCAATGGGAGTTGAAGAGACCAATTAAGAAGAAACTAAATTTAGAATTTATATTTTCGTCTCTTGGTAAGTTATGGTCTCAGGTTCAAGACATGGGATCAGCCTTTCCATATTCATATATAGGGGTAAGACGAGCCGATATCTACCTCTCTCACACTCTATAGTTAAGATAGATCCTTGTGCAATGGGTACTACCTTTATCGTCGTCTCTTACATAAAATATCAATATAAATGTTGCACTCTTGAATAATGAACCATGGACCTTATCATATTTAAAAGAGTCATATTTATTCCTTTCCCTACACTTTTTCGAAGTGGAATATATGATATATACAATTTGAATATAATCCTAACCTCTGATAAATGAACCTTAAACTATCCAAATATATATACACCACTATGACCATGTCGTCGAGTTTGGATAAGTTTATTTCACTCATGTTCCATTAGTCTTATATACTTTTAACTAATCAAAAGCTTCAAAATTATGGTTCATAGGATAAGAATATCCATACCTTTGAGTAATCATCAATGGAATCAATAAAGAACTCAAAAACACCTCATGATCGAACATTCAAAGGATTACATAAATCGAAATGGACCATTTCTGACTCATCTTTGGCTTCTTTAGCTTTGAAGGGTCCCTTGGTCATTTTAATTTCTAAATGGAATTCAATATGAGAAGTGACTACGCTTTTAATGAACTCAATTGCCCATTTTAAAACTAGTCATCAAATACCATTTAGAATAAAATAACCTAAGTGTAAGTGCCGAGATTGTGTTTGTAAATAGAAGGAAACTTTGTCTTTAATGAATGTTTATTAAAATTATTCATATCAGTATATATCAGTATTGGTGAGTGAGACCTTATAATGTATAAATGATTTCCCAATATACCGTAATAGATAAAAGACATCCCAATTTTAATAAAAACTTTTTTATAAAATTGATCGAATATCTGTTCAAAACCAATTTAAAAATCGAAACAAAATTTTCTAAAACCAGGTATATAAAATAATTTACCTATGTTAACTGTCTACACCATAATATAAAAGATGCCCTACTACTGCTACCACTGCCTTATTCTAATTACGCATTACTAGGAACATCTCCCTTTTAAATATTTGCCTAGTTACCTGGAACCTTTGTAACAAGTTACAATCCTAATTTTTGATTCTCGAGTCTACACACTAGGTTGACCTAGATTGTACGAAAAATCATGCATTTACTTTTAGGAGAAAAAATATTACCGTTTTCTTTTCCTTATAGTTTAAGGAAAACCGAACATCGTTGCTATAAAAGTTCTAACTACTTGTAGTGAAAATACCTGCATTTCTGCTATTTACTACTATCGAGGAATATGAACTTTCTTAGCTCCAAACCGTTGTATCCACGACTTAGCCTTACCTCCTACTTATATTTTGGTAATCAAGTAAATCTTTTCTATACAACTAACAAAATATCTTGGCCATCGATAATCCTCAATCCCAGATTACAAAATGGTCACGGGCCTCCCCACCAATCTAATCCAAAGAGTCTCTCGTTCAATCAATGATTGAGATCATTTCAAGAACTTGATTCTTACTTGAGCATCATCAACCAATATAGGTGTTAGCAAATTCCCATCATTACATTATTTAAAATTAATCATGTACATATAGAACTTTCCCGTTGCGGTGACCAAACACACGTAACACTTCATTTAAAAGAATTACCATATATTTTCAAATACCATGATTTCATGATGAAAAGCATATAAGGGGGGCCAGATTGCTGACGCAAGAAGTTATTACATCACAGCTTTAAAAACATTGATAGGAATTGTGGGCCAAATAAATTTATTATCCCCTCTAGTTAGAACAATGTCCAAATTAGGCTTGTAAACGAATCGAATTCGGATCGGATCAGGTAAATCCAAATCCATATCCGTTTATGTTATATGAATTCGGATCCGATCCGATTATCCAATTATGTTAAACTTGATTTGTAACATTTTTATTTTCAACTCTTATTTCGTAAATTTATTTTTCAAATGTTCCAAAAGAACAGATAATGAAATAAAGAACTATTATAATAAATATTTAAAATATATATTTAAAATATTATTAAATATATATATACATATATATATATATATATCGGATCAGATTATTAACAGATCGGAGTATATGAATCCAAATTCTATCCATTTAATAAACGGGTAATCGGGTAATCAGATAATCGAATTTTATGCATGATCCATATCCGCTTAAATGGATTAGATTCGGATTTGGATTCGGATAAAATCCGATCCATTGACATGCCTAGTCTAAATTACATTTCAATCCTGAAATAATATTCTAGTTAAAACTTTAAGATTAAAATAGTGCGAAAAATTTAATTCATTTTTAAAATCTTAGAATAATCGAATTGAAAAAATTAATTTCCAATTAAAAGCGATAACTAATTAGATTAAATTTTAAAGTGGCAACCCTTTACCACCAATTAAAAAACTAATCCCGTTGAACATCTTAGTTCCCTTATGGAGTAATATTTCTGATTAGGAGCTTAAATGAACCCACCTGAACTAGACATAATTCTATATTTTATTATGTTGCAGGACACTCCAGGAAATTTTTGTCCAACAAAATGAATATCTATCGTCTTTTTGTCCCATAATTAATGACAATCACTGTGTTGGGGAGAAAATTATTAATTTTGTTTAAATGTATACCATTAGTTCATTCCTCGAATCTTAACTCGCTTGTGAATAAGTTTTTCGCAGGGGGGTGGGGGAGGGACCGAACTCACTCACATTCAATTATTGAAACTATCACTTAAGAATCTTGAAAATACCAAATTCCTTGATTAAATTCATCCGATGGGGGGACTAGATCGAAATTGACGCGAGAAAGTAGTCAGATTAAAATTCTCAAAACACCAATGGAGATTGTGGGGTTTATTGAAACCCATCTCACTTACTATTTTAAACTTGAGCAAATTTTTAAAAATTATTCATTCAATTATAAACAACCAAATTAAATCCTTGGTAATTTTGCAATTTACTTCTACAAATTAAGTTACTTGATCTCACTATTTTATTTTTCCAAAAATAAAAACATTTTTAATTATAATAAAATTTGGAGATTAAAATTTAATATATACCTTTAAATTAATTGCTTGATTAAATCCAATTTAGAAAAGAATAATAAAATGAGTTTTCTAAAAAAAACATGATCTAGGTTGGTCTCAATATTAAGTCCATATTCTCCATAAAATGGGTGTTCCTAATTAATCAATTAATTGACACGCGAAATTATAAAAAATAATAAAGAGATAAAATTTAAATATAAATAGTATTAATTTGAAAAAGAAATAAGATAATAAGGACAAAAATATCCCTAGCCATCATGGCTTAAAAACTTTTCTTGAAGTAAAACTCTTCAAGACAAGAATCCTTGTTTGATAAACCTTCTTAATGATGTAGAATCCTGCAAGAATTAGACTTAAATTAAAACATGGGACCTTTATGATCTTTTCTATGAGAAATAATCCATTTTGGTGGGGAAAGAATGATGAAGAAGAACAACCACACAAAACATTTGAAAACCACCATAAAAGGAACAAATTGTAGCTGACTGCCTCCGTCTTGGAATTGGATTGAACATATTCCTCACTAAATCAATTCGACTGGACTCTAGATCTATCCAATAATGTGGCCAAGCAACTTCATCTTCCTTACAAGAATTGCATGAAAAATGCTCATAACTCAACCGAATCTTCATGAAACTTTATAAAATTTTGTATGACACCCAAGCCCATTTGAATATGTGATTCCAATAGTAAATTAACATTACATCCCCTCATAATCATCTCTAAATACATCGCTAAAACAGTAATGACAAAAAATTAATTGTTATAATCGTATCGAATTTGAGAGAGAAAATGTAAACCAATATAGGATCCATTTATACAAAATAAATATATGTGACCATGATGGAAGGGATATAAACATGAAATTTTGAAAAAACATGTTAGTATGATGCCATACATAAAGATATAATCATACAACATACAAAACTAGGGTTTTCAATGGTGGACAACATGGACCTTTTGAAAAACATAATCAATCTACAATCGAGGGCTCAGATATAAATGATTGGGAAATCGAGATTGACATTTAAAATGCAAAAAAAAAAAAAATTCATCCCTAAGATATTTGATTAATCATGCCTAGGAAATAAAATAAGAACTATGTTTAACGATTAAATCTAAGGTTTCAAAAAATACAATACCGTAACGAATCATGTTGTGATTCGTATAAGGAGAAATATGGTGATGATGGTGTAGATCTTGTTGCTCTTGAAGATTTCCAACCACCTTATTAGAATGCTCTGAACTCCTTAAATCATTTAACGTATGATCTAGATAAAGTGAGCATTGTGTGTGTGCACCCTTGAAGTTAACACCATGGTGAGATATGAGAGAATTGACCTTCTCTCCACTCACCCCTTCACAAAAATGTGAAGAGTACTTTTTTCTCCCTATCTAACCCTCTTTAATGAATCATTAATCTAAAACCTTAGCTTACTCTTAAATAAATAGGTATAAGTTTTGGACTTTGGCCAAACTAGGATTTTAGATAGTTACGAGCCTACTAGTTGGGTATTGGGCTATACTTGGGAGCCAAGATAAATAATTAAATTGGTTTCCAAATAAATGCTCAAAAATTAAAATTACAATTACCGTAATTATTTCCTTTCTTTATTTAATCGTGATTAACTCCACTTAATAACAACGAATGCACTATAATTTAATTATCTTTAAAATAACTTGCATATAAAGAGGTCTTATTTACAAAGTCGACTATGGTACATAATATGATTCCCCATGTTAAGTATTCGATACCCGTTGATCAAATCAATTTACTACTTATCGATTATAACAAACCTTTAATCAATTCCTTTGATTCTAAAAGTTAACTTATTTACTACTTAACTAGAATTATAAAATAACCCTCTAATTGGGTTTTACTTACAATACCACACTCAACCACCATCGATATTGTCCTTAATTTAACCATCACTCACAATAATATGAGGTTTTGATTCTAACTCGTATCCACAAACGGGTGCCAAAATGATTTGAACCCCTAATATGTTGTCTTAGAAACCATATGCCTTACTAGTTGATTATAAAAGGCCTCGGTGTTAGAAGAGTGCACATGTACATAAATGAACCATCACTTTATCTCACCCAAACGATGTTAAATATAGCTCTATGGCTACCAAATCAACCATGTCATGAGTCTATTAGAATCCACCCCTTTTAGGGAGACCAACATCCTCGTTAAGATGAAATAAACCATCAGCCAACACATTACACACTTATTTCGATCGGGTACTAGCTCTAATACTATTATGTAATACCCTACTCTACTGCTACTGATATTTTCCCTAATTTAACCACCGCTCATAATGGCATGGTGTTTTATTCTATCTCATACCCACAAATATGTGCCAACTGGATTTGAATTCCTGACATGTGGTGTTATAAAAGACATGCCTTAACAGTGGAGCTGAAAAGTCCTTGGTGTTGAGAGAGTGCAAATTTACATATATGAACCATTACTTTGACTCATCCAAGCGATGTGGGATACAACTCTATGGCTATCAAATCAATCATGGTACAGTCTGTTACATTACTGGTGGAAAAAACATATAACTCTATCAAGAGGGTATCACATTCCAAGATATTTCCTAGAGGTATATTCCTTCGAATTATGATTGCAAACCTACCTATACAATAATTTTCCAATTTACGGGGATCTATTGACCTAATATAGAATTAAATCACACCCATAATATTCAAATAAATAATTATGCATGAATTCCAACCCTAATAATTCTCAAGATTAAGGACATATGTACCTTTTACAAATAGTGTGAGATTACCTAAGTCTAATTAAGACAATTATTTGACTTAAAATCTCGCAGGTGGTCCTATTCAATACATTCCTGGATGTACAGGTCACAATCCTCATTTGAACTATCAAAAAAGTTCTCGAACCTTCAACCAGATTTTCGTAGTTTGAGATAAACCACTAGGATTGTGCCGCAACCGTTCTGACAGTATGCTAATCCCCTATCTAGGTTGTGAACTATTTAATAGTACTAGCACCAAAAATTTGATCTCACGCGATTAAGTCAAGCCCAACTCACCAGAATTTCTACTAAGTATAATTGACAGACATGTCTATAATATATTGAAAGAATAAATATAAGGCATTATCAAGAATATATATAAGGCCTTATCATAACTATCATTCTTATTTCAAAATGAATCAACACACCTTTACTAAAAAAGCAAATGTCACACATGGTTTTAAGAATAAAACCCCAACAAGTTTTTCTTCCTCCATCTTACATAACTCAAGATAATTATTTCTAGAGGAAGAATACGTGCAAAATTCCAGGATAATTTGAAGTGTGCTTCGAGGAGGATTTTTGTTCGAAAATAAGTGTGCTTCGAGTGGGTTTCTTATTCTTGAAGACTTCTACTTCCAGAAGATTTCTAGGCCATGATGCGATGGGAAATTTATTATTTTTTCAATTGTGAGCACATGTTATTGCTTTTGATTACGATTCGTTCGTATCTTGCATGTTGATAATTTTCGTCTACTAATTAATTGACTAATTAGGGTCTAGTTTATTATGCATAACATGGATTATATTGTAACCGACCTAGGTCATTTTTCTAAATAACTATTTTTATTTATTCTTTTCTAAATTAAATTTAATCAGGTAATTAATTTAAAATATAAATTCAATTTTGTTCACCGAGTTTTATTTTAATTTAAAAATGGTTTTATTTTTAAAAAATTATTTGTTTTTAAAAAATTATTTATTTTGTACAAGTGAAATATGAATTTACGAAGGGCTGATATTTCACGGTGATAGGGATTCAAAGATTTTCCCATAAACAATGCTAAATTGTAGGGGATATCAAATCATAATAATTGGAATATTACTAATCGACCACAAAATATGAAGGCAGTATGATGACAATCACAAAGAATTACGTGGTTCGGTGGATCATCTTACCTACTTCCATGAGGAAAATGGGAGATATGTGTATTAACTAAGAACAAAGGAGGAAGACTAGAGTGCTAGGGTTTCGAGCTGAGAGTCTAGGTCTCCATGGTAAGAATACAATTCAACATTCCCCAACTCGCTGTGGTCGCCCTATTTATATGTTCAGGATATCTATAAAATCTAAGTCTCTCCTTTTAGATCTTATATATGCAGAAACATACTTGTGGTTGACTTAATTCAAATGTGTTAGGCTAGGAAACTCCTTGATTCCCCATTGGCTATTCCATGATATTCGACCAGCTACATCACATTGACTTCCAAATGCCACAGTAATCGGCCAAAAGACTCTTGAATTTCCCTAAAAAATAGGGTGATCGGTCTTTAGGACTAGTCGTCCTAATTTTGTTATTAATTACGCATGTGGGTTTCCTCAACTGTCACCCAGCAGACTAACACACATGATAGTAGGAGGGTAATCATTTTTGTTGATGCACGTAATGCCTATGATTACGCAAATTTAAAGTTATCTCCCCAAGGTAATGATTCTACGTGGGGAGAGTTCTTTCCATCCGTTCATGGGCATTTTATTATCAATCCTACCTTTTCCCTTTTGTTAGCAGCTCTTACATCAACCGATCTCAAAGGCAGACCATGTTTTTTAATCCAAAAGGTAACTTTCATGGCTTGAATGGGTCAAGGACCTTTTAAAATAATCGCTTTTGGACTTGATATTTAAGCATAATTTTCCACTATATTTTCCACTATATATATATATATATATATATATATCAAGGAATGGGCATTTGGAGTGGGGATCCCTACCTAAGGCAAGCTACCACTGTTGCTTCATTGAAAACAAAATGTATAAGTTCCTAGAGGGTCCTGATAACTTATTTATTCCATTTCATTCCTAGTATCTTTTATAGTATGAAAACTAGAGCTTTTAAGTTTCTCTTTATTATTATATTACGTTCTCATGACACATGTTGGCATCTGAGAAAGTATGAAGTGACCTCATAGAACAACTTTGAGGCATTTCATACCAAGTACTTTATAAGGGGATACATTCATATTAGAACTTCTCCAGAAGAAGATGACATCTTTGACATTAACGTCAAAGTTTATTTTATGACCATTATAATAATCGAAGGTGGATTTTGTTTCCCACTTCACTCATTATTGGTGGAAGTACCCATTTTTATGGAATACTTTCGATCCAAGAAAAAAAAAGTTTCTTCTATATTGTAATGAATACAATCATAATCAACCTGCTTTATGGGGTGAATTTGGGCTTCAAAGTAATTAGGTACTGTTAAAACGTAAGAAATTGTCCTGGGTCTAACATCTACTATTTCCAATCCAAAGACAAGTCTTCCAGTCTTGTGAATTGGCTGCCTAAATCATAAAAGACATCGACATATAAGTCTTAGTGCTTTTTTGGTTGATATATAGGGAAGAGTACATAAGTCTTTATGTGCTTGCTCAGGTCGGATATACTAGTGGGTCTTCCACTATTTTCATAAATAACTTTACTTGTTTTAACTTCTATAATTAACCGGCCTCTTTCCTTTGTATAAATCCTAACTATAAATGACAACCCTTAGACTTCGAAGTCAATTTGAACAACACGCACATCATTTGGAACATGAAAACTCTGATCACTGTTAGAACCATTGGAAACAACTTATATCCTTCGTGGCTAATAACTTACCATTATCTCAGTCAATAATTTTATTTCCATTTTAGAGATTATAGTCACCAACTATAATGTGGTTGGTGATACTTCTATCCCAACAGTCACCCTAGTCTAGAAGGAAGTAGCGAGTGGTGTTCACCTTGGGGAAACTTCATCCCCCATCTACGTTATATCGAACTACTTCGATGAAGATTATTAGGACAAAGAATAGAGTGAAGAGGAGGAAGAACATGGATAGGATGAAGAATTCCCCTTTGGCGATTTTAACCCCTTATTACTTTTGAATAGGTTGACATCGTAGGCTGGCTTTGATAGGAGGATGAGGAATAAGGGATTTATATCTAGAAGACTTTTTTCTTCCCACATGTTCTATATAATCATGAGAAGATAACAAACCACACCTATAGTCCATTAACATGGCTATCTTTCATGCGAATTAAGTCAGTTCAGTTAGCACCAAATGAATGGTGATCTTACTTAGAGAGAAATAATCCATCGAGCTAGAGAAGCAGATGAAGATAGGGAAGCAGGCAGAGTAGGACAAAAAGAGAAGAACAGAGAAATCTTATCATCATGCTCCAGCTCCTCCACCACCTATGAATGTTAACCGCCTCGTGGCTATTCATTCACGATAATAGAGTCATCAGTCGATGCCTCATTGAGCATGTCAAGGGTCCATCCTAGGTGATCACCTGTATGAAGGGCAATGAGCTATTGTCGAATGAAAACTTAACCTACCATGACTCAAAGATTGGCTATTCAGTCATTCAAGTCACCAAGTTGTCGTTTAATATGGAGGCTTTTAGAACACTTTTCTTAGAGCACCATCACAAGAAAGGGCTCCATCATGTTGTGTTGATAAGCCTTGTTTCCATATAAATTCCATGGTTTTGGGACGTTCATGACATACCTAGTTTTTCTCATTCTTTATTGTTTTTAACAGACAATGCAAGCACTGTAGGAGGTGGCCGCTAGGATTGACCACTTGGTGAGGAGGAACGAAGTTCTTCTAGGTAATAACAAAGTCTTAAAAAATGGCATGATTTACAAGAACAAGGAGGTCAAGCTAAAAGAAATAACTACTTTAAAAGAGAAGGCAGTAGAGGAAGCCGAAAGAACTAAAACATAGTTCAATAGGATTAACACCGAGATATCCTCCCTTAGGCAAGTCTACTGCCAATAGATTTAAAAAAAACTGATCTTGCAAAGGAAAAAAATATTCTTGAGGGAAAGATCTAGGATGACCTGGATAAGGCCCATGGTGAAGGCTTTTGGGCAGTAGTGTAAGAGTTTCTTCGCAACTACACTTCCCTGATTCCTTTACATTCAATTTTGTATGGCTTGCTAGTCTCTAAAGGGGAAATTTAGCTATAGGCGACCCAATATAAATCGAGTATCCTTCCTTTGAGCGGCCTATCGTTAGAGGTAGGGATGGAAATGGGTCGGTTCGGGGTCGGGTTTTAACTCTATATTCCCGTCCCCGGTAGAAATATCATTCCTCATCCCTGCCCCATTCCCCGTTATAATGGGTTTGGGGATATCCGTCCCCGTTTAAAATGGGTATCAGTTTCCCCGCGGGGAACATGTTTCTTTTTTTTTTAATATAAAAAATTCATTTGTTTTTTCTAATAGAAAAAATTCAATTACACAAACCAAATGCTACAAACAAATTTAATCACAAAAAAAAAATCACACAAACAAATCTAACTCACAACTAGAAATAAGGAACAACGAGTTAACAAACCACAGAGCTCTGCGTGAGTGGAAAAAAGTTAACAGCTGGAACAAATAAAGAACTACAAACCACAACTGGAAATAAATCGACTAGAAACAAAAGCAACTGGAAAAAAAGCAACGTGAGTGGAATAAAATTGCAACTGGAAACAAATAAAGAACTCATAACGTAGCAAAGCATAGGAGGCACAACTCACAACTTAGGGAGGGAAAAAATTAGAGTGGTCGCCGGCACAATTCACAGGGTAGGGATGCGGTCTCGGGGAGATGAGGGATTTTGAGTTTGAGATGAGGAAGGAGCTAAGCTAAGGAGAGTTAGGGTCATGGGATGTTATGTCCCGTCCCTTTCTCATTTATTCTTAAGTTATATATTTATTATATCATTAATATATACATACATATTTTATAATATATTAATATTTCGGTGATCCTCATGGAGACCCGAGGCTATACCTAAAATCGACCCAAAATTTTTTGGGGATTTTTTTAACTCCCCGAACCCACCCCGGTCCCCGAATTTTTAGAGGATTTTCGGGGATTTTTCTGGTATCCACGGGTATCCAAATTTTCGAGAAAAATTTCCATCCCTAGTTAGAGGGGGTGATGCCCCATTGTCTCCTTCCTTTGAGGCCGAGTAGACCATTCAAACCCTACTTCTCCAGATGATGTAGTCGTTGATGCTGTCCAAGGGTATGCTCACACAACAAGTTAGGGGGAGGTCACACCTAACTATTTTTGCATTACTTTTTCTATTTTGAATATTTTGTAGATTATTCAAAAATCCTTGTAGGCCTTGAGCCATTTTAAATATTAATGAAAGCATAATTTTTCTTTGATTTATCTATTTTCTTTTTAGTAGCTCATCCTTTACCTTGAAGTACTTTTCAATACAGGTTATGAGATCATCTATGGTTGATGTCAGCTTCTTAGTTAGGGACTGGTAGATATTATATGATCTAATGAGTCTAAACTTAAAAAATGAGATTGCCACCTGCTCATTACAATTATTGATCTCCTTGAACAGTTCCTAATAGCTTTGAGCATACTGTTTAAGGGACTCCCCTTTATTTCTCTTGAGTGCGATCAATGAATCGACCTCCTTGATTTCCTTGCCTCTAGTACTAAATCAAGTTATAAATATCTCAACCAACTCTCAGAATAACGAAATCGATCTTGTTGTCAACTTTGCAAACCACCTGAGGCCTATTGCTCCTAAGGAAAATGGAAAAACACGCTACATAAGGGCATCGTGATGACTCTATAAACACAATGTCTTCCATTACTCTCTAATATGATGATAAGAGTATGTAGGTTTCCGTTACTCGCTAATATGATGAGAAGAGTCTGTATTTTTATCTTATTTTTTAATATTTTGGATGGAAATCTTCTTTAGCGGTTCTGTCGTTGCTATCTATAGTAAACGGTGATGTCGATTTATGATCAATATCCTTCTAGCAAGGTCCTTTATATTTTGTTCCAACTTAGGATTCAACTAACCCTTCAATTGTTACTTGATAAAGTACTTAATATCATTGCTCCCAACCATCTTTGATTGAACCTTAGTCCGACCTATAGATTCAGACGACTAAACGGGAGCGTGGTTACGACTAGTGGAATGATGAGTCAACAACTAATTTGGATTCCAATGATTATATTACACTTCATTAGGTCTCCTTGATCTAGAAGATCTTCCATTTCAATTATATTTATTGTGCCTAGGGGAACGCATATTCCTCCTTGTGCCTCGTTCTAAATTATGATAGTTGGAGTTGGGTTCCTTTAACGACCTAATCAATGGCTTCCTTAGATAATCAATCTCTACATCACAATCGTCTAGTGTCTCTTTATAAAGACGAATTAGTTGTGAAGTTACTTTCCCCATAGTTCTCTCTTTATATAGGGTGTATAATCACCATCTAAGAATAGACGTTTTGGGTGTGCGTCTTTTGAACTTGTTTCACTAGGAGGTGGAGGTGACCTCAAAGGAGTTTGATCCCTCTAAACAATTTGGGACTAGATATTACTTCTAGTATGTGAACAATGAGATATGTGAAATCTCATATTACTGTAGTGATGATATTTTGTAAGGACATGTTTCTCAAGTCTGATATCTTACATTTGTGTATGTCGTACGCCGCTACAAAAGGCACGTCACTTCACGATCTCAGATGACGGCCTCTATCCGAATTCTAGGGATCAAGCATTCAATATCTCCATCAAGTATCCCACATCTGCCTCAATGACTCCACGTTCCACGATTTTAGGGATTTTATGCAAGTGGTATGCAAGAGAAGTCAAAACAATGAAAGAAAGTCAAGATAGGAAAGTGAAAGGGAATTTGGGTAATTTTTCAGCCATAGTCCGAAGGTCCGGTCAACTAGAAAGTTGAAAATCTGGACGTCACGAAGATACTGGAAGAAACTACACCCCAATCTGAGCTGCGGTGAAGGAGTTATGGCTCTTTGAAAATGGAGAAAAATCCTTCTGGAGAATATTGTGTATTTTAAGCCCAAAATCTAGCAAAGTTTCGCGAACCGAGCGGTGAACCGGTTTGGGGGACAAACCGGTTCGAGGTACAAGCCGAACCGGTTCAGGGTTCCTGACACTGGCAAGAGTCCCAATGACTTAAAATTCTTTTTCGTTCCTTATAAAAGACAACTTCGGAAGAGTAATTTCTCAAGACTTAGAGAGATGATTTTGAGAGTTCTATTAGCTCAAGTCTTCATATTTTTGAGTCCCAAAACTCATATTTTGATTCACACATCATTCTCATAATTTTGTGAATCCTTTTGAAACCCAAGAACACTGCTTTGCTTTTGTTCATACTTGTGGAGAAGCCGCTCTCTTCTTCATTGCTGCTCACCTGGAGTTCCTGTCGGAGATTCTAGCCGACGACATCAGAACCGACACTTGCGGGTATTTATATGTCACACTTTTTTTCATTGTACATTACAAATTATAGCGAAAATAGAAAGGTTTCACCCCTTTTGGGGTATTTTTCCTCACATGTGTGTGTTTGAATGTTCTTGCTTGATTTTATCATCTTCAATAACAACTAGATGCTTATTTAGGACTTAATTGATAAAAACTGAGTTTAATTAAATAATTTCTTTATTTGAACAAATGCGCACTTTTCAAATTAGTATCAGAGTGGGTTATGCTAATTTATCGCTTGGTCCTGATTTTTCAAGGGTTTACTTTGTGATACAATTTGTCTACTCACGTTTACAAATTGGTATCAAAGCGAGTTACGCCAATTTATCACGTGATCCTATTTTCCACAAAATTGTGTGATATTGATTTTTTTTGAAAAATTAGTTTTGTGAAAAATCGCAATTTTTCCGATGGAGCACTTATCTAATAGGATGCCCCCTTTGATGACACGAGTCAGAGTTTTGATGATATAAATTGTTTGAATTTGACGTTTGTAAAAAGAATTGCTTTTTTTGGTAAAAGAAAATTCTCTTTTTAAATCCGCGTTAGATCTTTTGCAAACGGTTCAAAATCAAAGAGATTTTTATCGTGAAAACTTTGTTTCCTTGGATCATGACTTTGTTGCTTTAAAATTGTCCAAGAAGGAAAGTGATGATTGGGTCCTATTTTTAGAAAAGTAATTGGAGGACCTTAAAAATTCGATGGCTTGTGTTTATGCCGAAGATGACCAAAATATTTTAATCAATGAGTTTGTGGCATATGAAGAGACTCTTAGGGAAAAGTTTTCCTTAATTGAGGGAGAGAGAGAGATGCCCTTTTAGGAATTGTTGAAAATTTTGAAAAAGGCATCCCTTAAATTGGAGGAGTTTAATTCTTTGCTTGAGTAGAAAATTTTGAAGTTAAAAAATGATTTGACATAATCGAGTAGGTTTGATAGTGATGGTAATGGCTCACCTTGTTCTCATGCCTCTAATGCTAATTCTAAAGCCAAAACCATTATTTCTTTTAAAGGGTCAACTAATTCCAAGGATATTAGAAAAGGTCAACCCATAGGTGTCGTTCCACCCGTTTAAACATGTTCATATTGTGGTAGGAAAGGCCACCTTAGGCGTTTTTGTTTTGATCTAGGAAAATATCCTAGGAAGTTTATGTCTAGTGTTCCCTTGGTCCTAAATCCCCCACATGACGTTTCACATCTATTTGGGTTAGGAAATCACTTTTAGAGGACTAGATTTTAGACAAGTTGATTCCCATTTTCTTGCACATGATTCTTCACTTGCCATATCACATATATGATTGTGTTTGCATGTTTGTCATACACTAGTTATGGTTTCATGATATATATTTGCTAGTGTGATTACATGTACTTTTTGTATAAATTTTTGCTTTTGAAAAATACAAAAAGATTTTACTTTGATAAAATTTTTGAAAAAATCCAAAAAGATTTTTGTGTTTTGTTTGCACCTTTTATTGATGGACACTTAGGATAACCAAGTCACAAAATCATTCCATTCTTTTTCATATGACTATATGATAGTGTTTTGAGACAATAAGTCAATTCAGCCATGTGCTTTATAATGTTTGGAGTCACTAAGATGTAATTATGTGTTACTTCCTACATGTTTGACTCATGATTTCCTTTATTTCACATGTGCACGGATTTATTTGATTATTGTGATTGTCTTATCATATGTTGGTTGGGTGTTTTCACTTCAATCCTTTCCTTAAAACAAACCAAGCGCGATAAAACTTGATAGAAAGTTGTGCATGTAAGAGCCGTTTGTGAGTTTGTGTGCTTTATTTGAAAATGGTGAAGGGCTACAAAAGATTATCATTTATCCCTTGAGATTAAGTCGCTATTTAAATTTGACCTAAAAAATTGAGAAATTTTATTATTCGGTGTGCAAAGAGGTTTAAAAGAGCCCGAAACATTTAAAGACAATAAAAAGAAATTCATGCCAATTATGGGCCAATTAGGTTTTTGTACCAATTCTCCAATGTTTGAGAATTTAGATTACCTTGAAAAGAAAATATATATGAGGGAGTTTGGTTGGAGATTTTAATAACGGGTTTGCACGTCCTTGAAAATCTTGAAAAAGCGCTAAATAGTTTTGGACGTATTGGTATGAAAATCACTTTGACTTTGATTTGTTGATTTGCATAAAACGATGTCATCTAAATTCAACAATTTTTACACCTAAGGATACTTTTTCATTCGTTAGGAGTAAACGTATTCATCATGCACATATGATTTACTGAGTTTATTTACCTATCGAATGTGTTCACACCCATACATTCCATTTTCATGACTTGGTTGTTTGAGTTTAAATCTATGGTGTGATTTTTAGTATCTTATTTTTGAATGAAAAATTTGAAAAATTCAAAAATAGTTTATGAAGATTTTTTTAGTATCTCTTTGCAAGAGCAAGTTTGCCATTGGATTGATACCTTGTTTTGAATACCTGACACCCCGATTTTGCTTGTTTGATTTTATTCTTCACTTTTGTCTATTTGGGGACATAATAAAAATGGGGGAACGAATTATCCTATTACGGGGGAGTTTGAATTATCCTATTATAGTGGAGTTTGAATTATCTATGTTTATCTTATTTAAAACTCGATACGTCACGTGGTATTTGCTTTATCTCATGTGTGTAGGTACTACATTGATGATCATATGCTGCACACCCTGATGAGAAAAGATTTGAGATTTTGATGATTTGAAGAACAAACGATAAAGACTTACTCATTTGTATCTTTCTATTTTTGGGTTCATGGGAGGGTAGATTTGTATATGTCCATTTAATGATAATAATTCGGAAATTTTATTTTGTATCGACATAGACATAGGGAGAGATTTGTAAGGATATTTTTCTCAAGTCCGATATCTTACATTTGTGTATGTCGTCCGTCGCTACAAAAGGCACGTCTCTTCACGATCTCACATGACAGCCACTATCTAAATTCTAGGGCAAGCATTCAACATCTCCATCAAGTGTCCCACATCTGCCTCAACGACTCCACGTTCAACGATTTTATGGATTTTATGCATGTGGTAAGCAAGAGAAGTCAAAACAATGATAGAAAGTCAAGATAGGAAAGTGCAAGGGCCTTTTGGTAATTTTATATCCATAGTCCGAAGGTCCGGTCAACTGTAAAGTTGAAAACCTCGACGCCACGAAGATACTGCAAGAAATGATACCTCAATCCGAGCTACGGTGAAGGAGTTATGGCTCTTTTAAAATGGAGAAAAATCCTTATGGAGAGTATTGTGTATTTTAAGCCCTAAATCCAGCGAAGTTTCGTGAACCGAGCGGTGAACCGGTTCGGGGGGAGAACCGGTTCGAGGTACAAGCCGAACCAGTTCGGGGTTCCTGACGCTGGCAAGAGTCCCAATGACTTAAAATTCTTTTTGGTTTCCTTATAAAAGCCAACTTCGGGGGAGTAATTTTCAAGACTTGGAGATACGATTTTGAGAGTTCTATTAGCTCAAGTCTTCATATTTTTTAGTCCCAAAACTAATGTTTTGATTCACACATCATTCTCATACTTTTGTGAATCCTTTTGAAACCCAAGAACGCTGCTTTGCTTTTGTTCATACTAGTGAAGAATCCGGTCTCTTCTTCATTGCTGCTCACCTGGAGTTCCTGTGGGAGATTTTCGCTGACGACATCAGAACCGACACCTGCGGGTATTTCTGTGTCACACTTATTTTCATTGTAATCCGTGTAACCGTATATTACAAATTATAGTGAAAATAAAAAGGGTTTGCCCCTTTTGGGGGATTTTTCCTCACATGTGTGTGTTTGAATGTTCTTGCTTGATTTTATCATCTTCAATCACACCTAGATGCATGTTTAGGACTTAATTGATAAAAACTGAGTTTAATTAAATAGTTTATTTATTTGAACAAACGCGCACTTTACGAATTTGTATCAGAGCGGGTTACACTAATTTATTGTGTGGTCCTAATTTTTTCAAGGGTTTACTTTCTGATACAATTGGTCTACTCACGTTTACAAATTGGTATCAGAGCGGGTTACTCCAATTTATCGCGTGATCCTATTTTTCGCAAAATTGCATGATATTGATTTTTTTTGAAAAATAAGTTTTATGAAAATCGCAATTTTTCCGATGGAGCACTTATCTAATCAGATGCCCTCTTTGATGACACGAGTCAGAGTTTTGATGATATAAATCGTTTGAATTTGACGTTTGCTAAAAGAATTGAATTTTTGGAAAAAGAAAATTCTCATTTTAAATCCGCGTTGGATCTTTTGCAAACGGTTCAAAATGAAAGAGATTTTTATCATGAAAACTTTGTTTCCTTGGACCATGACTTTATTTCTTTAAAATTGTCCAAGAAGGAAAGTGATGATAGGGTCCTATTTTTAAAAAAGGAATTGGAGGACCTTAAAAATTCATTGGTTTGTGTTTATGCCAAAGATGACAAAAATATTTTAATCAATGAGTTTGTGGCATATGAAGAGACTCTTAGGGAAAAGTTTGCCTTAATTGAGGGAGAGAGAGATACCCTTTTAGGAATTGTTGGAAATTTGAAAAAGGCGTCCTTTAAATTGGAAGAGTCTAATTCTTTGCTTGAGTAAAAAAATTTGAACTTAAAAAATGATTTGACAGACTCGACTAGGTTTGATAGTGATGGTAATGGCTCATCTTGTTCTCATGCCTCTAATTCTAAAGGCAAAACCATTATTTGTTTTAGAGGGTCAACTAATTCTAAGGATATTAGAAAAGGTCAACCCATAGGTGTCGTTCCACCCATTTACACATGTTCATATTGTGGTAGGAAAGGTCACCTTAGGCGTTTTTTTCTTTTATCTTGGAAAATGTCCTAGGAAGTTTATGTCTGGTGTTCCCTTGCTTCCTAAATCCCCCACACGACGTTTCACATCTATTTGGGTTAGGAAATCACTTTTAGAGGCACTAGATTTTAGACAAGTTGATTCTTATTTGCTTGCACATGATTCTTCTCTTGCCGTATCATATAGATGATTATGTTTGCATGTTTGTCATACACTAGTTGTGGTTTCATGATATATATTTGCTAGTCTGATGACATGTACTTTTTTTATAAATTTTTTCTTTTGAAATTTTTTGAAAAATACAAAAAGATTTCATTTTGATAAAAATTTTGAAAAAATCCAAAAAGATTTTTGTATTTTGTTTGCACCTTTTATGGATAGACACTTAGGATGACCGAGTCACAACATCATTCCATTCTTTTTCATGTGACTATATAATAGTGTTTTGAGACAATAGGTCAATTCATCCACGTGCTTTATAATGTTTGGAGTCATTAAGATGTAATTAAGTGTTACTTATTACATGTTTGACTCCTGATTTTCTTTAATGCGCACGTGCACGAATTTGTTTGATTATTGAGCTTGTCTTATCACATGTTAGTTGGGTGTTTTCACTTCAATCCTGTCCTTAAAACGAAAGAAGCGTGATAAAACTTGATAGAAAGTTTTGCATGTAAGAGCCATTTGTGAGTTTGTGTGCTTTATTTGAAAACGGTGAAGCGCTACGAAAGATTATCATTTATCCTTTGAGATTAAGCCGACGTTTAAATTGGACCTAAAAAATTGAGGAATTTAATTATCCGGGGTCCAAAGAGGTTTAAAAGAGCCCAAAAAATTTAAAGGCAATAAAAAGAAATTCATGCCAATTATGGGCCATTTAGGTTTTTGCACCAATTCTCCAATATTTGAGAATTTAGATTACCATAAAGAGAAAATATATATGAGGGAGTTTGGTTGGAGATTTTAATAACGGGTTTGCACGTCCTTAAAAATCTTGAAAAAATGCTAAATGGTTTTGGACGTTATTGGTGTGGAAATCATTTTGACTTTGATTTGTTGATTTGCATAAGGCGATGTCATCAAGATTTAACAATTTTTACACCTAAGGATACTCTTTCATTCGTTAGGAGTACACGTATTCATCATTCACAGATGATTGATTGAGTTTATTCACCTATCGAATGTGTTCACACCCATACATTCCATTTTCAGGACTTGGTTGTTTGAGTTTAAATCCATGGTGTGATTTTTAGTATCTTATTTTTGTATGAAAAATTTGAAAAATTCAAAAATAGTTTGTGAAGAGTTTTTTTAGTATCTCTTTGCAAGAGCACATTTACCTTTGGATTGATGCCTTGTTTTGAATACCTGACACCCCGATTTTGCTTGTTTGATTTTATTCTTCTCTTTTGTCTATTTGTGGACATAATAAAAAGGGGGAGGGGGAACGAATTATCGTATTATGGGGGAGTTTGAATTATCCTATTATGGGGGAGTTTGAATTATCTATGTTTATTTCATTTCAAACTCGATACGTCACGTGGTATTTGCTTTATCTTATGTGTGTAGGTACTACATTGATGATCATATGCTACACACACCGATGAGAAAAGATTTGAGATTTTGTAGATTTGAAGAACAAACGATGAAAACTTACTCATTTGTATCTTTCGAATTTTGGGTTCATGGGTGGGTAGATTTGTATAGGTCAATTGAATGATAATAATTCGGATTTTTTTTACCATCATATACATAGGGGGAGATTTGTAAGGATATTTTTCTCAAGTTCGTTATCTTACATTTGTGTTTGTCATACGTCGCTACAAAAGGCACGTCACTTCACGATCTCACATGACTGCCTCTATCCGAATTCTAGGGATCAAGGATTCAATATCTCCATCAAGTGTCCCACATTTGCCTCAAAGACTCCACGTTCCACGATTTTAGGGATTTTATGCAAGTGGTACGCAAGAGAAGTCAAAATAATGAAAGAAAGTCAAGATAGGAAAGTGCAAGGGAAGTTTGGTAATTTTATAACCATAGTCCAGAGGTCTGGTCCACTGGAAAGTTGAAAAGATCGACGCCACGAAGATACTGGAAGAAACAGTACCTCAATTCGAGCTACGGTGAAGGAGTTATGGCTTTTTGAAAATGGAGTAAAATCCTTATGGAGAATGCTGTGAATTTTAAGCCCCGAATCCAGCGAAGTTCCGCGAACCAAGCGGTGAACCAGTTCGGGGGGCAAACCGGTTCGAGGTACAAGCCGAACCGATTCGGGGTTCCTGACGCTGGCAAGAGTCCCAATGACTTAAAATTCTTTTTGGTTTCCTTATAAAAGCCAACTTCAGGGGAGTTATTTTTCAAGACTTAGAGAGACGATTTTGAGAGTTCTATTAGCTCAAGTCTTCATATTTTTGAGTCCCAAAACTCATGTTTTTATTCACACATCATTCTCAAACTTTTGTGATTCCTTTTAAAACCCAAGAACACTGCTTTGCTTTTGTTCATACTTGTGGAGAAGCCGCTCTCTTCTTCATTACTGCTCACCGGGAGTTCCTGTAAGAGATTCCAGCCGACGACATCAGAACCGACACCTGAGGGTATTTCTGTGTCACACTTATTTTCATTGTAATCTGTGTAACCATATATTACAAATTATAGTGAAAATAAAAAGGTTTTACCCCTTTTTGGGGATTTTTCCTCACATGTGTGTGTTTGAATGTTCTTGCTTGATTTTATCATCTTCAATCACACCTAGATGCATGTTTAGGACTTAATTGATAAAAACTGAGTTTAATTAAATAATTTCTTTATTTGAACAAACGCGCACTTTACATATTTCACAGTGGGCGAGATTCAAAGCTTGTACCATAGATGGCGCTAAATTGTAGGGGATATCGAACCCACAATAATTGTACTATTACTAATTGGCCCCAAAATATGAATATATTACAAAAGCAGGCACAAATAATTACATGGTTCGTCGGATCATCCTCCCTATGTCCACGGGAAATGGGGGAGAGTTTTATATTAGCTAAGAATAAAGGAGGATGACTAGAGTGCTTGGATTTCTAGTGTAGAGTCTAGGTCGCCACGATCAGGATACAATTGAACTTGCCCCAACTAGTTGTGGTCACCCCTATTTATAAGTACAAGGTCCCAACATATCTAAATTTCTTCTCTTTAATTTTAACTCTAGAGTAATAGAGTTGTGGTTGACTTAATTCAGATGCATTAGGTAGTTTCCTTCTTGATTATCCTTTAGCTATTCCATGATATTCGACTGAGTACACCCCATTGACTTCCAAATGCCACATGTCACGCCACATGGTGTAATCATCCTAAAGCCTATTTAGTGTTCATAAAGATTTTGGATTTTTATCAATAATGCTCTCTCAAATCATTAAAGTCTATTTAAAACATACGGTTCATCAATACTACTCGGATTTGATATGAATCAAAACAAGTGCTAAGCCTAAACGTGATTTTAACTAATGTACAGCCCTTTAATGTATCAAATTTGGGTTTTTAATATAAAAATCCCATAATAAATAAGGTATAACCCATAACGTACTGGATTTAAAGCTAGCTTGTGTCTAAATCCAAATACATTAAATATGACAATCAAAACATAAATAATTTATATATTAAACTATGATAAAGCAAGATATTTCTTGCCTGTTAATGGTGGTTGAAGCTTCTAGCTTGATTCCTCCTTTTTAGATCTCTAAGTTCCTCTCCACAGGTCGTCCTTAGGTCTCCCAAGACTCTTAGGCTATTAGGGTCTGTGTTTTATGGGTAAAGTGAATAATTAATGAGTATTTACACCCCTTGAATACCCTTAATCATGTGAGTCCATAAAGGCCTAATTTTTTGCCTCCATATATGCCCCAAACGCTACTCAAACTAATTCATAAATTATTCTAAATGTGTACCTACTCCCTGGGTCCAATCCAAAGCATTAAAAATACATCTACGAGTCTTCGTACAACTCTAGAGTTTAGTCCAAACAGTAATACCTCATAACCCACAGTAATACCTCACAGCGTAAAATATAATACACAACTTAATCATTTTACATGTAATCACACATAGTCAATTATCATATAATTAATATCACCGATTGATATTTTAGAACGTGCGATACAAAATCACCTAAAATGCAAAATTTAGTTATCACATAAATCATGCATTTATTATTACCATTTCACACAAGCAATAATTACTCTAATTTATTAATTTACATTTCACAGTTAATAAATAATAAATAGTTACCCAAAAATATGGGGTATTATAATATATGAGTGCAATTTGTATGAATGTGTGTATATGTATATGTGTATGTGAGTGTGTGTGTATATTTTTGTGCGAGTGTGTCTATAAGTGTTTATTTATGTGTGTGTGTGAAATATGGGTGAGTGTGTGCATCAATATATATATGTGTACGAGTGTGTGTGCATGTGTATATTTATATGTGTTTGTGTATATATGTAAGTGTGTGTACGTGTGATGGTGTATATGCATGTGTGTGGTAGAATAAGAGAAAGAAAAAATCACAGAAAGCTATTGGTGATTTTTTGTTGTATGGGATTAATATGCACCCTAAGTAAATATTTACTTAGAATGTGAATATTTACATTTGAACTCAAAGAGTAAGATATTACTAAGAAAATAATAAGATGAAGAACAGAGTGGAGAACAAAGACCGTTCCAGGTATGTTTTAGTGTTCGTTTGTTGTGATAAAAATTATTTACACTAGCAGTAAATAGTTACTTTCTATTAATTTTTCTGATAATAGTAAATATTTATAGTTACAAATTATATTTACAGTGAGTTTCTTGTTCTATTGTTCATTTAAGTCCCACTATTTTTTAACTGAATATTTTTATTGTAAGTATACATATATATATTTTAAGGGTAAGTTACACCCCCCCTCAACTATCTCAGGTTTCTGAGTCACTCCCATAATTAAAATACCCAACAAACTGACTGCTTAAACTATCAACCCATTATAAATATGTCTAAAAATTGAGTTCCCTCTATTTTTTTTTATCTAAATGGGAAAATGACCCCTTAACCCAATTAAATAAACCCAAAACCAAAAATTAAAATAAAACCTACCCCCCCCCTCTCTCTCTCTCCACACCCCCATTTTAAAACCCTAAAACCTCCCCATCCTCTCACTTTTGCATGCCTCTCTACTCGCCAAACCCACCACCTCCTGACCAACTTCTTGATCAGAATATCGAGGAGAAGATCTTAACTGAAAATATGTCCTGGAGATTTGGGTCTCTGTGAGTGTAAACTACTCATTGTGGGGATTTTGTGGTAGGGATTGAATATTTGGGAGTGATGTGAGTGAGTACTAACTACTGACAATGGTTTAGGTTATTAAGTGTTTTAAATTTTTAGGTAAACATTTGAGTGGTATGGTAGTGGAAGACTTAAGGATTAGGAAGGACCTTACCAATTATGAAAGAAAAATGGAAGCTTTTTGGAAAGAAAAATGTGATATGTGAGAGGAGAGGGACACATGGTTTAGGATTTTAATCATTTGATCATGTAGGAGGAATTCAAGGACCATTCGATTTGTCTATCAAATTAGAACATAATGTAATATGGGTCAAAAGGCTATAAGACATTGTTGATTAACTAATGAGGTAAAAAACATATAAGGAACCTTTTGATAATGGGATGTAGCACATTGGGAACATAGGATGATGGTAGTTTAAGTTTTAAAATTAGAAGATGTTTTAAAACATGTGGATTCTTGAATTTTCATTTTGTTTTTATTAAGGGTCATCTTAGATCCACCCATAAACTTTATAAGTATATCTATATGAAGATATTATTAAGTTAATCAACCCAAATGGTACATGTATTTGTAAGCATCCACTTTGTGAATGTCCCGTTTTAGTGGATTAACTTAATAATTATTTTTAAGTGGATGTACTTAAAAAATTTGTGTATGGATTCAAGATTACCCTTTTATTAATCGGTTTGGTTTAGTTTTTTTTCAAGGATAAATGTACAAATTGAAATCTAAATGTATGACATGGTGGTTAGGTGGTGGGTTTGGGTGGGGGTGGGAGGCAGGGGAAAGAGAGAGGGTGGAAAGGTGGTAACTCACGTCCTACTTCTCCTCATAACTTAATATTGATTGAAGATATATCTTATCAAGATTAATGCGATGGTATCCTAAGTCGTCTCTTAGTAATCTCTGCAGCATAGAGACAAGAAATACATCATGCACCTATTATAAATGATCCAATAAGGCTAAGTGATACGCAATTGGTTTATTATGATCAATAATGGTTAATGGTCCCATATATCAAGAAGCTAACTTGCATTTCTTCCCAAATTACATCACCGCTTTTATGGGAGACACATTAAGTAATAACTAATCCTCAAATGAAAACTCTAGGTTACTCCTCCTAAATATGTGTGACTTTTCTGCCTACTCCAGCCAACACTTATCCTATCTACGATGATCTCCACCTTTTTAGAGGTGTCATGGATGAATTCAGGTCCAATAATTTTATTCTCCCCTACCTTTATCCAACAAATGGGAGAACAATAAAGCCTTCATCTGTCAAGTGAGAAGTACTGTTGAAAATAAACTCCACCAACAGTAAGTACTGCTCCTAACTACCCTTAAAATCTAGAATGAAATCCAATTCCATACCTATATACATCCCATTCTGTTACCCCCTAAAGTCTCCTTAGTTCCCTAGCACCTCCCTTCATCACTACAAACCCAGGTCATACCCCGAGTACTGACCTAGAAGCCATCGAGCACTCCCAGGCTCCGTTTGACCAAAATTCAAAGTATTCATCTCGATCTAGAATCTAAAAGTCACTAAAACCCCTTTCCAACGGTCCGTCCCGTGCGCAATTCCGACTTACCATGTGGACTAACGACCCGTTTTTCCTCGAAACTCAATCAGGAGACCACCGGTTGCTCCTGGGCTCCATTTGACCAAAGTAATATCTTTAACTCTACCGAGACTGAATGAATCTTCTAAGGTCACTAAAATTACTTTCCAACGGTCCATCATGTGCGCAATTCTGACTTACCATGCGAACGAACGATCCGTTTTACTCCGAGAGATCATCGAATGCTTCCAGGGCCCGGTTGACCAAGTCAACTCCCTGAACCAGATCAAACTTTTTGGAATGTCGAAGTACATCTCCTAACCTTTCTAATAATCCTCAACTCAATTCACACCCATATACTCTCCTAAACCTCCCCAAATTTGCCCATATTTTCTCCTACATCTTACCAGTCTCACAGATCAGGTATTGTCACTTCTTACTAGAGCATGCATTGCTATCCGTACCCATTCTGAAAATGGAAGCATGGAATTGGCAGAAGTGTTTAACCAACTCCTAGATTTCGGGAAGAAATTGTCCTCATAGATGATCATTGATTGCCCGAGGTTCAGTACACTGTTCTTGGAAGCAGGGAAATGGGCCCAAGATTCAGATAGATGGGTGGTACCGACCGATGAAGTCAGCGTAGATAATGTCGCCCAGATCATGGAAAAATTATTCAGGCAAACCAATAACATTTGCAGTATGATCTAGTTATTCAATTCTTTGAAGCTACAGGGGCGCTTGTTCCCTTTACCCTTACACATCCCCACCAATTGGGAAGACATGTATGAAAAAGTTGTTGAAATTGTGGAATGCATCGACTTTAAATGGAAAGAAAGAAAATTTGCCACCGAATTGGGGGGGGGGGGGGGGAAGAATTAAAAGATTCAAAGGAAGAACAAGATTTTGAGAAAACTGGCCCGGTAGCTAACATGTGTGGGATGATATCATTTGAGGAACTCCTCGGAGAAATAAATAAGGTGGCAGAACAACCCGAGATCGACGAGGAAACGCGGTTTATATTCTTCCCTTTTTCAGTAAATCACATGACAAGATCAGGGAGGCATTACCAAATTCCAAGCTCACTACCAGCCAGTGACAAGGGGAAGGGCGTGGAAAACCTTCCTATGCCCGAGATGACCCTCGAGGAGAGCAAGATCCTTGATCAACTAAAGAAAACTCAAGCTAACATCACTCTATGGGGGATTTTCATGTCTTCTCAGCTACACAGAAATGATTTTATTAAGTTTCTCCTTGGACCCATAGTTCCTCCTTCTACCACACCGGAATAAGCGGTAAATTTGGTCGGATCCTTGACCTCTACCCGAATTCTATCCTTTTCTAAAGAAGAAATCTCCAAGATTGTGCCTAACCACAATCATGCACTCAACATCTCCGTCGAAGTTGTGGGGAAGGTCGTGCCACACTCTGTTCTCGACAACATATCCACCTTGAATGTCTGCCCACTGAGAACCTTCAAATGTTTAGGCCTGAAGGAAAGATATCTCACTCCAACCTCCACTGCTGTGCGTGCCTACGATAATACCCGTCGGGAGGTGATGGGATCCATGAAGTTTGTAATAGGGGATGGCCCTATAAACCCTGTCATCAAATTCCAAGTTATTGACATACCATCCTGTTTCAACCTATTACTAGGACGACCTTGGCTCCCTAGTGTCAAGGGAATGTCTTCCTCACTCCATTAGAAATTAAAGTTCTTTACTGATGGACGGGTTATTACCATCTTGGGTGATGACGACAATGTCGATGGTGCAAGTACCAGCAGTCCAATTCTTGAGATACAACACGGGCCAAATGATATGATCCTATAAGGATTATGAATTGAGCCACTTCTGCTCCCGGTAGGGGATAACTTCAAAGAAAGGGTTTGTCTAGAATACGACCCTCATGGCAATGCCAATATGATTCAAATGTTCAGAAACATGGACTTTACGCCCGGACTGGGGCTAGGGCAAAGACAACAAGGGATACTTGAGCCGATTGAACTAAAGAAGACTTTCCCTCCCTGTGGTTTGGGGTATCAACCGTCAGAATAAGAGATCAGAATGATCTACCTGTCTCGACCAAAGAGAAGAATAGACCGCATCCAGACCATCCCAGTTGACTCCTTGAATGGATGATTCATCAAAGAGGGTGAAGACTTACCCTTTTACGGTTTTCCAGGACCATGGTATGACCATACCGATAAGAAGATGAAGCCCGGAATAGATATATTTTTCCAAGACAGCTACCCGTGGGCCGAGAGTCCCCAACACCAAGTACAATCGCTCATCAAAGATATCAAAGAGACTAAGGAAAGTGACTCCGAAGATTCCTTCAACTTACAGACACTGGGGCTAACACTCTGTATGGTTCACTCAGGCACTACATCACCAGATCCGTTCCAATTGATTAAAGCTGTTGATATACCTCTCGTCAACTGGCATGCTGTGCCAGTTCTACCTACTAAAATCTCCCCTAATCCTAATGTTTACCCCATTTCTTCTTCTGTTGTCTATCCTTATTCAAATGTAATTGAGTCCTCTTTTGATGAGGTTCTTAATGTTGTTTTTCCTATCAATGAAATAAATGAAGATTTTGAGTATTGTGTTGTGCCTTACATTAACTATTTGGATTCTAATCAAACTTTTGATGATGATGATGATGATTTTGCAAATAAAAAATTCTTAATTGATCTAAATAAGGTTAATAATAAAAAACATAACCGCATTCAAGTTAATGAAGAAGAGACTGTTGTTACTAACCTCAGTTCTAGTAGCCAACTGCGCGAGATTAGGATAGGGGCTACCCTCGACGAGAATGAGTGTGCACAACTCGAAGAATCACTGAAAGAATTTATGGATGTCTTCGCATGGTCCTATGACGATATGTACGGCATTGATCCTGAAATAGCTCAGCATGACATTCCCATTCTCCCAGATTACAAGTCGGTCAAACAAAAGTTGAGAAAACTTTGCACCGAATGGTCGCTCAAAGTCAAAAAAGAGGTGGTCAAACAGTTGAACGTAGGCTTCGTTCGTGTGATCTAATATCCCACATGGCTAGCCAATATAGTGACCGTGCCGAAATCAGGAGGAAAGGTTCAGATGTGTGTAGACTATCAGGATTTGGACAAAGCCTCTCCAAAGGATGATTATCCGTTACCCAATATCGACATGATCGTGGACAATACAATCAGTCATGCTCTCAAGTCATTCATTGACGGATTTACCAGATACAACCAAATCAAAATGCACCCAGACCACCAAGAAAAAACCGCATTCATCACCCCATGGGAAACCTTTTGCTAGACCGTTATGCCATTTGGTCTAAAAAATGCTGGGCTACCTACCAGAGGTCTGCCACAACCATCCTACACGATATGATTCACAAAAAAGTAGGGGCCTCTGTGGATGATATAATTATCAAATCCAAGATTAGAGAGGGTCATGTTCCCGCTCTTTGAAAGTTCTTCGAATGACTGCGGCAGTATCAGATGAGACTCAATCTGCAGAAATTCATCTTCGACATAACAAAGGGAAAGCTCTTGGGATTCATGGTTAGTGAGAAGGGGATAGAAGCAGATCCCGCCAAGTTGAAAGCCATACTGGAGATTCCACCTCCTCGAACAGAAAGAAGTTCTAGGTTTCCTTTGGAAATTGTAATACATCAGCCGGTTCATCACCCAGTTAACCTCCATCTGCTAGCCAATTTTTAAACTCCTCCGAAAGGATTCAACCAAGATTTGGAACGAGGCCTGCTAAGAAGCTTTTGACTGAATAAAATAATATCAGACCCAACCCTCGGTACTCATGCCACCACAGCCTGGTCTCCCCTTGCTCCTATACCTAACCATAATTGGCTCTGTAGCTGGGGCTTTCCTAGCCTAATACCTTGAAGATTCCTGCAAAGAAAGAGCCATCTATTACGCCAATCACAAATTGGCTTGGTATGAGGTTAACTACATTGCTTTGGAAAAGGCGTGTGTCGCACTTGTCTGGGTCACCCAAAAGCTGCGGCATTACGTGCTCACCTTCCCCATCAAACTTGTATCCCGAATGAACCCCATCAAATACCTGCTCGAGAAACCCGCCTTGTCCAGCCGAATGGCCTGATGGTTGATGCTCCTAGCCGAGTTCTATATTGTGTACGTCACGCAGAAAGCCATAAAAGGAAGATCCATCTCTGAATAGCTCGCTGATTACCCTATGGATGAAGCCGATGCCTGGGTCTCTGAATTCCCAGATGAAAACATTCTCCGTGCTTCTCAAGACTGCTTTCGATGGAAAATGTTCTTTGATGGCGCTGCCAACAAAAAAGGACATGGAATTGGGATACTTATGATCACCCCAGATGACTCCCACACTCCCATCACCATTAAACTGGATTTCCCTTGCACCAACAACATGACTGAATATGAGTCATGCATGGTAGGCCTTAAAATTTCTCTTAAGAAAGGTATTCAATGCCTAACGTCTATGGGGATTCCACCCTCATCATCGGTCAAGTGATCAAAAAGTGGAAGGTCAAGGACGAGAAGCTCCGACCCTTCCATGCCCACCCAGAAGAACTAGCCTCCCAATTCCAAGATATCACCTTCCATTACCTACCTCGAGCAAGGAATAACCTAGTTGATTCCCTTATTACCTTGGCCTCCATTATCGACATGCTCGAAGGAATCACAATGACCCCCTTCCTTCTTCAAAAGCAAGACAAACCAACCCACTTCTACCACATTAAGCTCATCACCACAGAAGATCCTGAGCTAGCCAATTGTTGGTACTATGATATCTGGCGCCTCCTCAAGCATGGTAGGTATCCTGAGGGTTCCAATAAGAAGGCTAGCCGCCTAGTACATCATCTGTCACAAATCACTGCTCAAAAGAAACTTCGATGGAACTCATCTGCACTGCATCGCGGGGGATGACATTGAAAAGATAATGTATAGAATCCACAGCGGGGAATGCGGGCCCCACATGAACGGTCACATGCTTGCCAAAAAGATCATTAGACAAAGTTACTATTGGAACACCATGATCCAAGATTGCACCGCCTATGTCCGGAGATGCCTCAAATGCCAATAATTCTCCAACCTTCAGCATCTGCCTCCACGTGAATTATATAATTTGATCTCTCCCTGGCCGTTCTCCACCTGGGGCATCGACATTATAGGGAAGGTTACACCGAAAGCTTCCAATGGGCACGAGTTCATCCTAGTTGTCAATAATTACTTCACCACATGGGTCGAAGTGAGTCATACGCATTATTGAACGCTAATAAAGTGGCTAAATTCATCAAGAAAAATATCATCTACCGATATGGGGTCCCGCACGAGCTAGTATCAGATAACGAGTTGCATTCCGAGGCATAAGTCATAGAGGTGGTCAACGAATACGAGATTCAAAGACATAAATCTTCTCCCTACCGACCTCAGACCAACGGTGCAGTCGAAGCCACTAATAAGAACCTCAAAGTCATCATCAGCAAGATGATCGAAAGCTGTCGGGATTGGACCGATCGGATTCCGTACGCCCTCTGGGGCTACCGAACCTCAATTAGAAACCTCTACTGGGGCTACCCATTACTCTCTAGTCTATGGTATGGAAGTAGTCCTACCCATGGAGTTGGAAATACCCTCGCTACGTGTCATTCTTGAAAGCGAGGTCAGCGAAGAAGACTGGTGCCAAAGACGTCTTGACGAGCTGACCCTCCTAGACGAAAGGAGATTAAAAGCAGTATACCACATACAAGGGTACCATCGCCGAATAGCGCGTTCATTCAATAAGAGAGTCAAGGACCGTAGTGTTCGAGAAGGGGACGTATCCCTCAAGAAGTCATAGAACCCATTTGGGACCCCAAAGGGAAATTCAAGCCCAATTGGAGCGGCCCCTACATTGTCAAGAAGATCTTATCCGACGGTGCCGCCATGCTCACTGATTTAGATGGGGAGGAGATGGCTCGTCCCGTCAACCTGGATCGTCTCAAGAATTTCTACCCCTAGTCCGCAATATCGGCGTGCTACGACTCTTCTCATCTCCCTTCTATTCCAAAAAAAAATCTCTTCATTTCCCCTTGCCCGGAACTACGTGGGACTGATCCTCTACAAAAATTATTTTCAAACAAAGTATAAAATGTTCAAAACCCCAGAGGTATGTAGGCATCTCATACACCTTACATGAGCACGACCCTTTCTTTTTCACAAAATACTATTCTTTTCTTACCTCCGAGAACGACAGTCCATTCTAACATATACTTGAACAAAAGGATTATGTATGCCTTATAGATCGGTATAGATAATTCAAATAGCACAAAACTCATCAAAAGGCACAACTGGATGATCAGAAACTTATTTATTTCACTAATAAGAAAGTACGATACCGATCACATAAGAAAAGGAACGGATAACTCCCTTTTCCCCTACCTTCCTAAAAAAGCCAAAATAAAATCCCCACATCTATCCCCCATTACATAATAAACTCTCCAAGAGTCCTACCCAGAGCTACAAGAGGAGCCTGCTCCATCATCATCATCTACATCCTGGGGTCCTCAAGTTTCCCCTGCTTGAACAAAGTATCGTAGACACTCCATAGACCGATAAGCTCAAACCAGCTTAAAAAAGACCACAATACATCCTTCCATGGTGTAAAAAAAAACAAGCCACTTTTGTCCACTCTCCACTGCCAACATTTTGCTAACTACTCTCCTCTACAACAACTTCATATAATCCCCAAGGATATGCCAAACTATCCCAATAGACTGAGAGTGACGGGTCAACGAACGCCGACTCACCCATAGAGAGCCAAGCCGCAGGCGCAGATGCTCGGTCAAATCCTCTACCGAAAAGAAATTTAGTGTCCGAGGTGGCATGACCTATGCCCACTCAAGTTGGCACAGAAGCCGCCAAGGGAAAAAAAAGAGGTCTGCCTGAAACCAACCAGCCGCATATACGGGTATTCTCCTGTAATACCCCGTATTTTTGGCGATATTTATTTTGGGATTAATTAATTAAATGAGAATTAATTGGGAATTAATCCGGGTAAAATACTAGCGAGATGTGAGTTGGTATTTGACTATATTGAGTATATATGATGTTATATAAATATTGAATTATGAAATTTGTCGTGAGATTGATATACGACAATTTGGTCATTTTATTGGGACGCGTGAGACAGTCGCGTCAGGTTATAATTATTTTAATTGTAAAAGTGAATTTAAATTCTATTAACCGTATGGTCATTTTGAGTGCGCCAACGCGTCCGGAAGGGTCGAGAGAGTCAGAAAACACTAGTCGGGGGTTTGGTTTGGGTCCCAGGGTATTTTTAGGTCATACCGGCATCTTATAAGGGTAGTTTGGTAATATTGTATTTTTGGGAATTAATAATGACGAAAATTAGGAGTCTTTATCTGATTGGGAATAGACCCACTAAACCCACTAACCAACCCTTAATGACCCAATAAGCTACGGGGGGTTATCAGATTAGGTTTCCAAGACTTTCCCAAAGAAAACCCTAGCCACCTTTGGAGAAGAAGGCTTGTAGAGAGAGAGAGAAGGAATTCTGCAGAAAAGCTTCATCAAACCAACACCAAATTCAGAGACACTAGAGGCAAGTGATTTAAATTGATTTAATTCAGAGAATGTTTCTTCCATGTTAGATAAATTGACAGATTTACATTTATTCTTGAAAGTTAAATAGAAACCCATTTGAATTGGACTTAGGACTTAAACTTTGAGGACAAATTGCATGTAGAATAGTATGGAGATGATTATTCTGATATTAATATATGTTGGATGTAACAAAAACGGATCTAGAATGGACTTATTGAGGATTTAAAATTCTAGGGTTTATGTTCTTGAAAATTTGGGGAAAATGGTAGAGATTTGATGAATTAATGATGTTTAGGATGTGTAAATTCCTTAAAAGATGTTAGTATATGATCTTAGTATGTTTTAGGATGATTGGAGACCTTAAAACATTGTTGGGACGAATTTTGGTTGAGATTAGAAGTGTAGAAATTGGTGAGAAACGAATATAGAAATTCTGGGCTTGAATCTGGTCACTCGTTAGAAGACCTACCCAGGTCGTTCGAACGAACTCGTTCGAACGGGCTTCTAACGAGTTGACAGTTTGGGGTTCTAATGAGAGGGATGTTCGTTCAATAATCTCGTTCGAACGAGATCTCGTTAGACAGCCAGGTCGTTCGAACGAAATCTCGTTCGAACAGCCTCGTTCGAACGAGACTTCTAACGAGCTGGCAGTTTAGGCCTTTTTGGCCTGTTTTGATTTTGGGAGTCCCGTAATCTTGTTCGAGGATAGAGATAACATTCCTTTGATAGTATATTAGTATACCTGGGACATTTGGGTTATAATGAGGAGTAAATTATATAAGTGTGTATGAAATCAAATAGACATTTGAGTCGAGACGTGAGTGTCTACTACGACGTGAGAATAAATTACGGCGGGTATAAATATGGACCGGGATTATATAAGTTGTATATATATTAAGTTGGTAAGAGAATGCGATAAGTACTACAATTAAACTACATGATTACTAAGATGTGTGCTTACTTAGTATTGGTATATGAATTGTGTGTATGACATACCTACCATACTTGCTATCACGGGAGGTTTGCGTTCTCTTAGGGCCCTCTAATCCTTGTGTTGCCCGGATTTAGACTAGTTACCTCGATGAACATAGGTCAGAGAAGGACTTATTGGGATGTTAATAAGTCTGCTGATCGTGGGAGCGCAGGTATGTGCGTGACCCATGTGATGTGACTGTGTTCGCCTCCATTATTTGTGATGTTGTTATCTGTGAACTATTCCTAAGAGATTCGAAATATGTGATCCTTATGTACGTGATGTACCGGGATGGATAGCAGAGTATGTGTGCACCGCAGCTTAGTCTCGGGGTGCTTATATTGTATATTTATGTGGTGGAAAAATATACGCTTAATAAACTGGGAACTTTCATATGGTATTGTGTGTATAACTATGGAATAACATAGAGGGATAATCTATAACGAGTTGTATTACTTTTGTATGAGAACCTGAATTTACGTTAAACCCCTATTTAATTAAGATCGTTATAATGTTAATGGGAACCGAGTAATAAGGGTAGAACCTATGGCAGTCTAGCTAGATATGATGTCACTTAGCTAGTGGTTTGTGTCATTTTAGATGGTTACTTACGTTAGGAGTGCACAGTTAGACGAGAGGTGAGAATTTCATGTGAGTGCACGTCCTAACATGTACTTTGGATTTAATGTTTTAAAGGTTTTTAAAGCACGTGCAGGTTTTTAAAATATCTCCACATTCGGGCTCTGACCCGTTTGCTTTCAAATCTATTTTTTGTGTAAAACCATTTTAGGTGCCCAGCCGCAAGGACACCATGCATAGGATACTCATTCAGATGACGAGCTGTAGCTGTTTGTGGAAGTTACAGGGATTTGCTTTTAGACGCTTCTATCATTTGGATTCCATATTCAGTATTCCTCAGTTTTAGGGCATGTTGCCCAGTTCCATTAGAGTTACATTTCCATTTCTGTTTTTCAAACTTTGGCATGTATTGATTCAGTATTCAGTTTAATTATTTCAGTTTGTGGATTTGTAGTGAGGAGTTTTCCTCCAGACTTTATTTACATTATGTGATGGTTATTCTATTTACTTCGGTATGGTGAATGGTGTTATTATTCTTCATTACACTTGTTGCATGTTAATCAGACTTTAATTAAAATTTGGCAATTTACTTTTTAAATACTAGGTGGTTAGTAATAATAAAAATGTTTTCGACAGTGATGCTATTAGCTGAGCCAACTTGGCATTTTGAATTAATTTAATAAAGGAGTAGCTACCCGGTATTTAATTAGTCGGGGTGTCACATCTCCTAGCTACAGAGCAGGCAGCAACTATCCCCACCAAGGCACTGACTAGTACAGATTCCGAGTCATATTCTTGACAAGCCAATTCTCACAGCTCTCAATATCCAGGCCAACGCTGAAGAAGTTGGGTACAACTGACAAAGGATATTTTGGAAGAGACACCAGGCGGAATCTTTCAGATAACCACATGAATAGCATCATGGGGCTACCCCGCAGGAAGTCCGAACGACCTTCTCGCCAGGCATCCAGACCGTTTAGGATCTCCGCCAGTATTACCGTCGTAGGATTGCGACGGTATGACATCCATGAAGTAATTTCTTCAAGTTGCGAATCCATAAGCAATTCCCCAGTCACCAGCAGTAATTTTGAAACCAAGCCTAGAGCAACGGCTCTAGTAAAGCCAACATCACCTACTTCCTGCAAATACACGAATTGCAACACTACTGGGAGGGAGATCATTCCTCCAATAACAAGTGATCCAGTCGTCAAAGGTAAAATACGAAGAAGCCCATCCAGTAAATCCCTAGGAGAACGGGAAATTTTTTGTAAAGGCGCAGAAACACTGGGATTTATCCCCATCATGACGAAAAATTCCTTGTAGGTAGGACAAACTTTATCCAACCCAAGTGGAATACATGGTCTTCGAGGTACCAAAATTGTACCACCGCCACCAGCATGTTCCACTCAATGGGCCGATTGCGCTACAAAGAGACTCGATGTAGGTTGAAAGCGTCGTAGTCGATGTTATAAGAGCACATTGCTTTGAATTCGAGGTAGTTAGAAAACTTAATGCTACCAGGGAGAGCCATCTTGTAAAACTAAGAAATAATAGAAGGTGTGATGAAAACACTCCACCCTTACCCCTTTTTACACTTAAGAACCCTTATAAAAGACATAACCCCTACAAAAATCGGAGGGAATCCTACCCCACAAGGTAGAAAAGGCTGAAGAGGGAACTAATCAAAGCTTTGAATTGATGGGACTCGACTTGACTGCCGATAGGCAGGACAAGGGTCTTGCCAATCGACAACCCCCCATTTTTGGAAATTCTACTTTTTCCTTTTTTTATCAAAATCAGAAAAGATCAATAAAAATAAATTAATATTCTCAAAAATCATCTTCCACCCCTATATAATTTCTCATTTTCAAAATCCAAAAAATATCTCTTTTACGGTCTCAGCAGCAAAGTAAAAAGAAAATGTGCATGCAGTCACCATTAACAAAGATAATAAAAAAAAAACCATTGCATTGCATATATATATTCTTCCGTGTTACATCAAATTTTGTAGAAAATATAAGAAAAACAAAAAATAATGGGACTCAGCCCGAACCCACATTCCCATTCTCTCTCTCTCACCTACCTTTCACCCATCTCTCTAAGAGCTTCCACCCATGCGACGCACTCTGTTTCCCCTATGGCGAGACGACGCACCACCGCTACCCGAGCCAGAGACCTCCTCGGACGAAGAAGACGACACCAAGCAAGAAGGAACCGGGATCGCATCCCGAATATGGGTAATCGCCGAAGATATCCAGTCTCTTACGTCCCTTAGCCAAGCGATCGACACACGGACTTGCTGTAAGAAAAAGCAAAAATCAGTATAAAAAAAAGATCAAAATAGAAAAGGAACCAAAAAGAGGAAGAAGGTATACCGCAGGATGAAGGACCTCCGCTGTCAAACCCAGATCCTTCGGATCCATCGCATGAGGACGGTGCAGCATAGGCATCATCCCTCCATCAGCCCACCGAATGTTGTATGAAGGGGTATGCAACTGCACGAAGGGAATCTCTAAAGTCACAGCCGCCGCAGAAGCTGATGGACCACCGCCGCTGTGGGAAGAACCCATCGCTTGACTTAAACCCGCAGGAGGTAAAGGCAAGGCATCATATATGATGGGCTCCATTAACCAGCTCGTTATAAAGTCCATATACTCATACGGTGCAGTCGTATCAGTGTACAATAAGTAGGACTCACCAATTATTTCCGCGATCCTCGTATCCTCCGGCAATAGCCGCTCCCACCTCATAGACGTAGGAGGCTGCGCAGGTGGCACCACCACCTCCTCCTCAGTAATCTGACGAACCACTCACTCCCCCAGATACCAAGAATGACTGAACTCATGCGCCAGCAAGCGCCTCATCTGCGCGTTCACCCCGGTCGCCCCCGTATCTTGAATGGCTGTCCCCCAAGGATAAAAAGTCACCTAAAAATTCCCAGCAAACATAAGTCAATACAGAATCAGAAACTGCCAAAAACCAAGACTGAAAAGGAAAGAGTCTTACCCTACCACTAGTCAGGCCATTCAAGACCTAACACACTACCTCCAGAGAGAGAGATCCCTTCGACTGCTGATTGGCCCTCCGCCATCGATACAATTGGCACAAGTCCCCAACAGTATCATCCTTCAAAGCGATCAGTGGGGTATTGCACCCAATCACCTCATAGAACCACATCTGCCAAAGACAGGAATTCACAATAAAAAAGAGACGCATAAGGAAAACGTGAATGCATGAAAGGAAAATGTGAAAAATTAAAGAATACCTCAAGGAGATAAATGGCTCAAGTAAAATTTTATCGGCAGCACCGGTTGCGTGCATCCAAAGAAAAATAGAGGGTCGCCAAAGTCAGGCTTCCCTAATCATAGAAAGGGATGTTGGAAAACATCCTCAAGTATGGCAACAACCGCAAATGGATGACGTCGCCACTCGATGCCACTATGAAACCTCCCAGCACTAGCAATATGAACAACCGGGCCATCTGCCTCACCTATAGCTCATCCTCCAAATCAACCTCCCTACTCAGTAAGACATCCTTCAGCAAGGACAGCCGGATGGAATCCTTAGAGACTATCCTCCTTACGTCACCAAGTGTCGTACGCACCGCCTACGACCTCACCCACGAAGAGTGATCCACGTCTATCTTCTCTCCATCACAGTCCAGCCCCACCAGCTGCTGCACATCCATAGGAGTCACCGTCATCTCCTCGAAGCCGAAATGGAAAGTGTGGATAGTATCCCACCATCTCTCCCCCAAAGTGCATAAGACAGCTGTCGACCGAGGCATCTCATCCAGTGCAGAAGACAACCTCCCAAAACCCGCTGATGATATAACCCAACGTACCACAGGTGGAAGATGCTCCCAGACATCCTTAAGCCCCGTCGTCCCATGGGCACGCATGTTCTTCAAAGATATATCAGACTGTCAAAAGAAAAAAAACTTGTTAAAATTCAAGAGGATAAGGAAAAAAATCATTAAAAAAGAGAAGAATGTCAAAAGTCAGGTTACTTACATAATCGCCAGGCCTCACCACCTTAGTAGACTGATGAAGCGACGGCTCCCGTAGCAAAGTCTGCTCATCCACAACCGACTCGAATGCATCAAAGCAGTTATCACTCTCCAAAGAAAGAGGCGCCCTGGCCCTCCACTCCACATTTGCCCAGTCATCAACAGTCAACCATTCCCTATGCGCTGTAGTGCCCACAAAGGCGGCCATTTCTTAGAGATCAAAATGCTAGACCGATTTGCAGAGGAAAATCGCAGAAAGAGAGAAAGCCAGAAGCTGTAGAAAATGAAGGGAATTCGCCCCCTTTATATAGGATGCTAAGCATCATGACGACCGCCCCGTTCCCGCGATAGTCCAAAAGTTCGTGCCACTGCCAAATGGCACCCTCTAAACCATGCCGACCGGCACCACCCTCAAAATTTCGTACAAAAATTCCCAAAAAATACCAGAAAATCCTAAAAATTCCTCAGAAAATTCCTAAAAATTCCAGGAAGGATTTATAACATTTTCACTAAGAAAATTTCGCACTCCCTCAAGCGGAACCACTATTTCCCCAGCGAAACATCCAAAAACTAAGTAAAACTCCTCTCGGCAACGTCGCCGAAAGATCTCTAAAGATCACCCCCTATACCCCAAAGGTCTCAATTTTCCCCAATCAATATATCCAAACCCTGGGCCACCTAACCATTTCCCTAGTGGAACTTTAGCTATTCCTTCAGAGGATACAAAAATCTCCCCAGTAATGATCTCCCCAGCTCAGATCAAAATCACAAGGCCCTTTTTCCCCAGCGGAATCAAAATCTAGTCTTTATTTACTCTTAAGTAAGAATTGACCTCGGCCTCGATCGTCACCCTCTATTTAAGCCCTCAGAATTGCCTTCAACTTGCAGAATTGGTCATCCCTACTTAAGCCCTCAGAATTAGCTTCGACCCGCAGAATCAGTCATCTCAACTTAAGCCCTCAGAATTGGCTTTGACCCGCAGAATTGGTCATCTCAACTTAAGCCCGCAGAATTGGTCATCCCTACTTAAGCCCGCATAATTGGCTTCGACTCACAGAATTGGTCATCCCTACTTAAGCCCTTAGAATTGGATTTGACTCGTAAAATTGGTCATCTCAACTTAAGCCCTCAGAATTGGCTTCGACCCGCATAATAGGTAATCCCTACTTAAGCTCACAGAATTGGCTTCGACCCACATAATTGGACATCTCAAGTTCATCTCGTAAGAATTGGCTTTAACCCATAGAATTAGTCATCTCAACTCAAGCCTGCAGAATTGGCTTCGAACCGCAAAATTGGTCACCCTCATCTTTAAGCCCTCAGAATTGGCTTCAACCCACATAATTGGTCATCCCCAGCACACTTTGTAGGTCCTCAGAATTGGCCTCGACCTTCTGAATCGGTCATCTTCCCTCCTTAGGTTCTCAGAATTGGCCTCGACCCACTGATTCGGTCATCCTCTCTCCTTAGGTCCTCAGAATTGACCTCGACCCTCTGAATTCGTCATCCTCCCTCAAAAGCATCATGTGGTGTCTATTCGATGGCTATCCTTTGTTCCAAACTCACCCATCGAGGGGTTTATAGACACCCCATTCTATTACCCCCTAAACTCTCCTTAGGTCCCTAGCACCTCCCTTTATCACTACAAACCCAGGTCATACCCCGAGTACTGACCTAAAAGCCATCGGGCACTCCCAGGCTCCGTTTGACTAAAAGTCAAAGTCTTTATCTTGACAAAGACTGAATGAATCTTCAAAGGGCACTGAAACCCCTTTCCAACGGTCCATCCCGTGCACGATTTCGACTTACTATGCGGACGAACGACCCATTTTCCCCCAAAACTCAATCAGGAGACCACCGGGCGATCCGGGCTCCATTTGACTAAATTCAACTCTTCATCTCGACTGAGATTGAATGAATATTTAAATGGAACTAAAATACCTTTCTAACGGTCCATCCCATGCGTAATTCTGACTTACCATGCGGACAAATGATCCGTTTTACTCCGAGAGGTCACCGAATGATTCCAGGGCTCGGTTGACCAAAGTTAACTCCCCAAACCAGATCAAACTCTTTGGAATGTCGAAGTATATCTCCTAACCATTCTAACGATCCACCCCGAGCGTAATTCATACTTACCATGCGAATGAACGATCCGTTTGCGTTCGACGATTCCCCGTCCAATGGACTGACGAATGATTTCGAGCTATATTTGACCCAAATTCAACTCCCAAACCCGGGATCAGTCCAAAAGACTTTCAAAGGTCTATGAATTAACTTTCCAACGGTCTTCCCTATGAACGGTTCTGATCAACGGTTTGCGTTCTGCGGCCGATTTTCCAAAAAGGACTGAAAGATAATGCCAAACGGCAGGTCCCAGACCCTGCCTATCGGCAGTGTGCCTAAACGCACCTGCCAATTGGTAGGAACAGGGCTATGCCGATAAAAAATTCCATGGTCCTATAAAAAGGAGGCCAGACCTCACTTGCAAAGAAGAGCCCAAATCAGAAACTTATCACTCTCAGCAGATCCAGAAAACCTCTCTCGAAGTCAGCGTGATTTCCACACCCAAATCCCTTTCCAGACTTCACTTTTCATCATCCTTTTCATCAAACTTGGTGAATTCACAATCTTCCATCATCATCCAAGTCTAAGGGTTGCTCGCCAACATTCAAGATCAAGTTCAAGATCTTCAAGAAGGTCCAATTTTCTCAACTCTCTCCTTAAATTCTCATAAATTCCCAATAACTTGTTGTATTACTTAGCACTTTTATTATCTCATCTCACACATCCTAATATACTTTTTACTTTGTATTATTGCACATCTCTTACTTTTATATAAAAAAACCCAAAAAATTAGAAAAAGAGGGTTTGCTCATAAATTCCAAACGGGAATTCTCATACTTTTCTCACACTTTTCTCATAACTAAAGCACTTTTTCAACACACACACACACACACACACACACACACACACACAAATAAGAGAATCCCCCGATTGGATTTATGGGATAAACCCCACCCCTCATTTTTCATGCCAACTACGTGGACTTTGATGCCTCTAGAGGCTACGTAGGCGTCTCGGGGTAAAACCCGAGACTCGAGTCCTATTTTTACCTTTTCTCTCATTTTCTATTTTCTGTAAAACTGTATTCTCTTATGTTATATATATACATATATTTGTTCCTAGTGGCATATTATTCCGCATGCGTTATCGTTCCATTATAACGATCAACGTAAGGAAAATCAAGTAAATCCTATTTTCTAATAATATTTTTATACCTTCCTACGGATGACTCGCTTTACCTCTTCCATAGTACAAGTCGATGATTCCTATCTCCACTATATATACACATGCGCACACATCACGGGGAAAATAAAAGGGAAATAATAAAAATCCATGAGAGATCGAAAGGGCGGAATGGGTGCCCAACACCTTCCCATTTCGTAACTTAGCCTCCGAACCCGTTTCGGATCATTTTGGTTTCATATGCATCAGTATGTCTTTGTATGCTGCCTTTAGGGATGGCTCCCTTTCTTTTGTCTGTTTTGAGTAAAATAGACCGGCGACTCTAATCTCTCTACATTTTTACACGTCAGCTAAATGACGCCGGCCGAAGCGTTCCCGAGAAGGATGTGCGGGACCTAAGGATCCACCCATCGCGCGCCCGCCCGCCACGAGGATCAGGGAGGGATGTCCACAATACCCTCCCGTACCTAGTTTGCCCACTCCTTATATCTTTCATTCTAATGGTGATGCAAGGTACTTAACCATAAATCAGTCCCCATGGCCTGCTGGAAAATTCACCAAAAAATGCGACACAAACCTGTTATCCCTAACGAACACATATCCAGTGGTACACCATGAAATCTCACAATATTCGATGTAAAAAGCCTAGCGTACTACTAAAAAGTGAAGTGTGCCCAAACAATAAGAAAATGTTATACCTAAGTGAAATGGTCTATGATCACCCATATGGAATCATGTCCCCTTTGTGACGTGTATGCAACATAGTAATGAAATCCATGGAAATGCTCTCCCATTTCCACACTAGAATCTCATGAGACTGTTAAACACCCGATGGTCGCTGGTGATCCTACTTCATCATTCATAAAGTAGTAAATTTAAACATAAATAATTAAATGTATTTCTTCAAGACTTTCCCACCAATACTGGTACCTTATATACTGGCATATCTTATCTCTACTGGGATGTACTGTAAATTGTAACCCAGGTGCCTAAGCCATCATAACTCAATATAATTCCTCATCCTCGTGTACCATTAATATATTATAGAACCATAAACCCCCATCCGATCCAATCGAATAAGACTTTGCTCCCTTGGTCAATAAATCCCTAACCTTTTCCTGACAAGAAGGGAATTATGCTTAGAACTTCATAACCCGAATAATGATCTCAGATGTGATGGTAAGAACTTCTATGAAGGTATGAACCAACTTAGTTGTTGTGCAAAGAGAACCCAACTTTCACTTTCAAATGTTCAATAACGTAACTGTTGGCCTAAGGCTTAAGGTGTTTGCCACTATGTTCACCTTGGTCAAGTTATACAAAATATCAAACTGATAATCCTTCACAACATCATGTTGTGGCCATCCCAGGGGGCTTCCCCATTTTCTCTTCCCGGGGTTACCTTCGATGCGTGCGTAGGATTATGCCCTTTCTCATAGCGCTCGGCCGCCGTTAATATAGGGTAATGTGTAAAGATAGAGTCACCAACTTATTTTGCACAAAACAGACAAACAAATGTTGCCATCTCGGGAGAAAGGTATTAAGGAGACAATAATGATGCTTGTGAAATCAAGTGATTCAAAGATCTAGGGACTAAGTTACGGAATGTGAAGGTGTTTGGAACCCATCCCGCCCTTTCGATCTCTCATAGGCATGTGTTAATCTTTTCCTATTAGACTCCATGAAGTGTGTGTTTATCTGCATATTATAGATGAAGGATGGAATCATTCAACTCACATCATGGAAAAGGACGAAGTGAATTCATTATTAGGAGTGTTCCCTAAAATAATAATCCAAAATATAATATGAGTGTTTGTCAAACCACAAGTCGCTATGGAAGAGAGAATGTGCATATCATATGAAACCAAAGCATGCACGAATATGGAATTCATTATATATATGTTATGAAAACAATATTATAAACATGCATAAAGGAGGACTCAATTCTCGAGATTTACCTAAGAATCCTACATAGCCCAAGGGGCATCAAAGTCCATGTAGTTCACATATAAGATGGGCTGGGGTTTAATCCATAAATCTAAACAAGAGATTTCTCTTATGTGTGTGTGTAGAGAAATGTGCTTTTAAGAGCAAGAGTGTGATATGGAAATCCCTCTTTTGGAATTAATAGATAAACCCTCTTTTTCTAATTTAAAAAAAACAATAAAGTAGGTGCAAATTCTACTAATAAAGGTTGGAGATTAATGTATGTGATGTATTGAAATAAAGTGCTAAAGTAGAAATAAAGCAAATAATACTAAAATTAGAGAAAAGGATGGAGAATTGAACCTCCTTATAAATACTTGATGTTCATCTTGAGTGTAAATATTCTGATCTTACAATGGGATAAAAGTAGTATGAAGAGATGTGTGTGTGGGGTGGGGGGGGGGGGGGATGTTACAAAATGAAGTAAGAAAATTATGGAATGGAGTGTGGGAAATGGGCTTTTTAGGATGTGAACAACGGCTCTAAATTGCTGAGAGGGATGTTTAGGGGTGCTTTTCAAAGTGAGGTCAAGGCCTATATTTATAAGGCCAAGAGGGTGCCTTCCTATCCTCATATAACCTCAGGCACACGACCGATAGGCAGGGTCCTGAGGGTGCCAATCGGCAGTCTGGGACAGGTTTTTTTAAAAAATGGTTATAAAACACAATCCGTAAGTCAGAATCGTGCACATGTTGGGCCGTTGGAATGGGTATTCAAAATCTCCCGAAAGTGCCCGTTGGTTAGTAGACAAGAAGTTTTCGAAGGAAAATGGATCGTTCATCCGTACTGTACTGCCTATTTGTGCACAGGATGAACTGTTGGAAAGGTTATTTAGAGCCGTTAAAAATTTTATTCAGCTTCATTCGGTTCGGAGAGTTGGCCAAGGTTAAATAGGGATCAAAAGTGCCCGATGACCCTTCAGAGTAAAATGGGTCGATCACTCGTACTGCAAGGCTGATTCGCACATAGGGTGTATTATTGAAAAGGGTATTCAAAGCCCTTTAAATATTCTTTGAGGTTCGCTCAAGCGAGAATGTTTACCAGAGTCAAACGGGTCTTGGGAGAGCGCGATAAACTCTAGAATAATATTCAGAATAAGATGGATCATTTGTTCGAATCATAAGGTTGATTCGTGCAAGGGATAAACCATTGGACAGGGGATTTAGAGCCTTTCGAAGACTCATTGAGATTCCACTCAGGCCAGAAGGTTGACCGGAGTCAAACAACACTTAGGAGCACCCGACAACCTCGGTATCAGATTTTTATAGTGAAACGGACCAGTCGTCCAAATTGTAAGGCCGATTCACTCACAGAGAGTACCGTTGGAAAGGGAATTTAGAGCCCTTAGAAGATTCATTGAGCTTATGCTTAGGCGAGAATGTTAACTAGAGTCAAACAAGGACGATTCACACACATGAAAGACCGTTAAAAAGGTGATTCAAAGCCTTTTCATAATTCATTGAACTTTCACTCAAGAGAAAGAGTTTATTAAAGTAAAATAAGGCTCGACAGCGCATGGTGGCCTCTAAATCGGTACTCGAAGTATGACATAGGGTTTGTGGTGAACGAGTGAGTGCTAGGGACCTAAGGAGGTGCTTAGTTTTTTTAGGATAGGGTGTCTATAGAAAGCCCCTCGAATGGTGACAAATGAAGGCCCTCAAATGATAGACACCATATTAACATTGGAGAATAGAACTTTAAGTCAATTATATGGACCAAGAGGATGAGGGTGACCGATTCAAAAGGTGGAGGTCAGTTCTGAGGATATAAGGAGACGTGGATGACCAATTTAGCGGGGCGAGGTGGTGTTAAGGTTAATTCAAATGGGCCAGGGTGACCTATTCAGCGGGTTGAGATTAATTCTAAGGATCGAAGGAAATGAATATGATAATTTCAACGGGACAAGATCAACTACAAGAACTCAAAGAGACGACGATGACCGATTTAGTGGGTCGAGGTTAATTTTAAGGACCTAAGGAGACGATGATGACCGATTCAGCGAGTCGAGGTCAATTTTGAGGACCTAAAATTATGTTGGGGATGACCGATTATGTAGATCGAGGTTGTAACGACCAATTTTGAGGGCCGAGATCAATTCTAAGGACCTTGAGTTGTGATGACCAAATATGCGGGTATATGTTAATTTTGAGGATCTTAAGTTATGACGACCAATTCTGGGGGTTGAGGTCTTGGTCCGAGGTCAATTCTGAGGACCTAAAGTTATGATGACCAATTTTGATGACCGAGGTTAATTTTGAGAACGTAAAGTTATGACAACCAATTCTGGGGACCAAGGTCAATTATGAGGACCTATAGTTGTGATGAAAAATTCTAGGGTCGAGGTCAATTCTGAGGACTAAAAGTCCCGAGGATTAATTTTATGGGCGGGGTCAGTTTTGAGGACCTAAAGTTATGATGGCCAATTATGAAGGTCGAGGTCAATTCTAAGGACGTAAAGTTGTGATGCATGGAATAACTCTACTGGGGAAATTATCTTAGAGGTGCAGGTGCACTTGTGGTTCCGTTAGGGATTGTGTTATTTTGAAACTCTGCTGTAGGTATGAAGTTTCGATTAGGAAATTATAGTAGACTTGGATACGAGCGCATCATTAGTTTCACAGTGGAGTACGCTAGGGATAAGAGTATAAGATTAATGCAAACGGGGTCTTTGAGAGTTTGTAAGGGGTTTAGTATTTCAGAAAATTATTTTGTTGAGAGGAAATAGTGTTCTGGTGTTTTTACAAATTTTTTGAGCAATTTCTAGATTTTTTTTATAATTTTATGGAATTTTCTTGCGTAAAATCTTATGGAACTATCGATAGGTAGTCTTAAGGGGGTGCCAATCGGCAATGGTACAGACTCTTGGGCTTTCTTGGGAAGAGGAAAAGGTAACTGTCGATCGGTATGGGATGGGGGCTGCCAATTGGTAGGCCATTTAGCCTTCTATAAAAAGGGGGAGACCCTTCTCCATTTCCACACCTTCAAGTGTTTGAATATTTTACTTCTTCTCTATAAGTTTTGTTTTTAAGTCCTTTCTTACAATCTTGAATTGGATGGCTCTTTAAGTGAGGCATACAACAACGAGTGGCTGGTGACTAATGACTAGGATGGCCTAAAGTTATGGTCTAGAGTGCCCCTTGTATTGGGCAATGAGAATGCTTTCGATTTGATTGAGCCTATAGACGATGATCATATCTTGCTATGCGATCCCTCATATCATCCTTCGTCTAGGTTGAAGAACCCTAGTGGCTATGTAAGTATGGCGACTCTTGGTTTTTTAATTTATTTTTCTCTTTGTTTTTTATGCTAATGGATGATTTTTCATTATTTTCTTACAAACTGGCATAGCTCCTTTGAGCCTTCGATCTTGATGGATGAATGGGTTGAAGGAGGTTCGGGAGAAGCACCTTGCTTCTATGCATTGAATGTTATCGTATGCTTGGTTTGGCCCATTGGCTAGTGTGAAGGATCAGACACCGTGTTCCACTGCAATGTTATGTGCTCTCGATGAGAGGTGGTGGGACACCACCCACATATTCCATCTTGGATTAGAGGAGATGATTTTTACTCCCATTAACATCTGGAAGTTGTTAGGCCTGGGTTAGAAGGGCCTCTAGATAGTGGTGGACCACACTGTATGGGTGACACCGAAGACGGAGCATGTGGCTCTAGGGGATTTGGGTATAATCGTGTCCGGGGATTCTATCCAAATTTTTGCTTTGAAGGAGACGCTTTTGAGGAGGAGGATGGATGTGAATAACAGGCGACAAGTGAGACAGACATCCCGTCAGTTTATTTTGCTTTTGCTTGGTGGTTTTTTATTGGTGACGAGGGGTGATGTCAACCATATTCGAGGATGATTTCTAAAGTTCAGCTGTACGATTTGGGAGCCAGACTTTGGCGTTCCTTTATTCTTATTTGGATGCTTTCATCCAGTGTTGTCGAGAAACCTTTATGGAAGCCACATATCCTCTGGAGGTAACTGTGTATTTATTTTCCTTTTTATATATTTCCTTAAAATCTTCTTTTATTCTCTTTGCCGATTTCTATCATTTACAGACGTGGTCCTACAAGGTGATTGGGAAAAATGCGGGGTTTATGGCCCTCAAGGATGAGGATTTAAAAGACTTTTATCGGATGTTTCGTTGATGGAAGTCCAACCGGAGGTCGAACAAATCCTTATCTTTGGGGGATATGCGGTGAGTTCTAAATACCATGGTGAGAAACCATGTTATTTTTCTTCTTTTCTGAGTTCTTCTTGGCATCTTTATTTCTTGAGTAGATACTGATTTTTTGTTGGGGATTGCAGGTGACCTTCTACCCCTGGAGGGTGTCTTCGTGGGATACGGGGGTAATGGGAATGGATGCATAGATGCGACGGTTAATTGCGCATGAGTTAGGATATGTTTGGGACCTGGGAGAGAGGGTTGTAAGACTGATAGTGGAAGAAAAGGTGGCAGTCCCACCATCGGTGTCCCCTGTGTATATGAGGCGGGTGAGGGAGATGTCAAACGATGCCAGGGCGATAGCGATGATAGAAGAATCCTATACGCACTACATGGATACAGTGGCGAGCTATGATTATTTAGATTTCGGGATGAGTTGGTTGATGCCCTCCTATATCTATAACATGGATAATATTCCTCCACCCGCCATGGCTTCAGGTAGGGGTACCATTGTACCAGTGGGGTGAGTTCACAGCATGGTCAATGATACATCGGTGGTAACGGTGGCGGCAGAGGAGGATCCGATTATTCAAGTGACTCCCCCTTCTTATAATTTCTTGTTGGACAACGGGGAATCACCGAGTGTTCCGTACCGTCCTCATGCTCTGGTGTCTAGGTTAACACGGCTTACGTATGAGGCCCTCCGGCTAGAGGTATATTCATCTTTTTCTCTTTTCTTTTTCCATTTATTCTTTCACTACTTCTTTAGTGACAATTTTTTTTTATTACTCTTCACTTGCAATATGTTTGGGTGTTGACCAAGTGGATACAGAGTATCAAGGGTTGGATGTCCTCTATGTCTGAGTATATCAAGAAGTCGACTCCTTCCTTCTTTTTGCCTCCTGCCACATCATATAAGAGTTCCGCTGCTCGTCGCCGAGGAAAGTGTGTACGCCGTAGGGGTTGAGGATTTGAGTGGAAGGTTGATAGTTCGGGCAAACTATCATTTTGTATTTCTTATTATGTTTCTTTTTCCTGCAAAAATGTAGTCATGCAAATATATATATGAAAAGAAAACTGCAATTTTTTTTGGTATTTTTCTTGATTTAGTGGCCTATCATATATGCAGTTTTAATTTTTTGTTGAGATTGTTTATTTTATGCAAAGATAGAGATAAATATGAAAATGATAAAATAGGAGAGTAAAAATTATTAACTTGGGGGTTAATATTTCTTTTCAAAGCAAGAATTTTTTAGTTTTGAAAAAAGGAAAACTTTTTTGAGAAATAAATTATTTGGATATTGAAAATGGTTTTGAGGAAAATATTTAGAAAAAATAAAAAGGAATGAACTGGCGGGGAACTTTTCAAAATAAGGATTTTTGGAGATTGATTTTGGGGAAAAGAGGAAAATTGGAATTTTCCAAAGTGGGGGTGTACCCATTGAACCGCCTATCGGTATGGGAAGTTAAATTACTCCTAGGATTTCATTGAACTCTCCTGCATACTTGTGTACTTTTGTAGGGCTCGGAGTTAATTGGGTTTCCAAAAATTTAGTTTTTTTTTCCTAAAAGACTTTAGGTACAAAAAGAGGGATATGGGTTGTGTTTTCTTCGCCATCACCCACATTTCTTTTCTTTCTTCTCATTTCTTATTCCCAAAATGGCTATTCCCTTGTATGAAGAATTATCCTCTTACATTAAAGGCTTAAAGTCCATGTGTAGCACTGTCGCTCGTCGACTTTTTCATCACAATCTGTAGGAGGGGCCTGACATGTTTTTGATGAGTACTTAAAGTGGTTGTGGAAGTGGGTAGTGGAGAAGATTATAGAGGAAGGGACTAGTCAAAGGTGGTTTATTTCCTTCAACACCATGGAAGAGGGTGTCGTGGTTTCATCCAAAATTGTCAGGGCGTATCACTCCATGGAGCATATATAGAGTGTCAACAAGGAGTAGGAGACTTGGGGACCTCGGGGGTAGGGAATGATGATGAAGTGGGGCCGTTTGTTTGTTGTGGACAATGTCGTGTGAAGTTGGGGTAATCTTTTATGAAGCTAGTTCAATTTGTGTTTTGGGTTTTGCATTTTTCTTTGGGGTTAGGGATAATTTTTGTGGAGCTGGTAAGGATTAGGTAGGTTTGTTTAAGATAGTTTGGTCAGTGGAAGGGGGTGGTCTATGTGAATCCCTTCTCTAATACTTTATGTAATAGTGGTGTATTCCTTTATTAGAAACTAAAAATGATTTTGATAATATTTTGTTGTGCCTCTTGATAATTTTTGCATTTTGAACTATCTATACCATCGTTAAGGCATACATAATCCTTTTGTTCTTGTGAATGATGAGATGGACCGTCGTTATCGGAGGTTAGACAAGAATAATATTTTTTGAAAAAGAAGGACCGTGCCCATGTATGTCATATGGGCTACTGATGAGTACATTGTTTTGTATGAATTATGCCCAAATCTAGACCTTGTTAGGCCTTTTGTATCATAAATAATGAGCTTTTAGAGTCATTTTCGTAAAACAAAAGAAAAATGCAAGTTTGAATAAAATTCGAGTTAAAAATACAATTTTAGTAACTTGAAGGGGGTGAAATCATAATTTTCAAACTTTATGAGCCTGAAAATAATTTTTAAATATTTATCTAGGCAAAAAAATATTCTCTCTGAAATTTGATTGAATTCTTAATTAAAACGAGCAATTTTTGAATTTCGGGGGCTAAAATGCAAAGAGGGGAAATTCTACAATTTTTTAAATATTTGAGACCCTAAATTTGAATTAATTATTTTTATTTTATATTTTTACAGGTACCCTTAAAATTTGGACAACAAAGGAGTCGATGTGCAAACATTTCTAGGATATGTCGCAACGCGATACGACACGACACGTAACAGTTGACACAATGGTACTAAATATTTTTTATAAAATCGTTCGAGTGTCTGTTGAGGCCGTGGCATAGCTTTACGGAATGTTCTTGACGAGACTCACAACTTTGAAGTTTGGACGAAAATGAGTTTTTGAAGTTTTGAGGGCCAAAAATTCAGTTGAAGCTAGTGCTGTGAATAGTGCCAAAATTGGGGATAATTACTTTAAAAAAAAAGACTTTTCAATTATTTCCAATCCTTCCCAAGACTCCATGAGATAATTATCATCTCAAATACAACCAATCAAAGAAAACTTTCACCAAAACCCTAATGCGTCACCCTAAGCCTATAAATAGGACCCTTGGGCGCATTATTTGGGGAAAAAAAATTAGAGAGCCACTTTAGAACAATTGTTGGTAGTGTTATTTTGAGTGTTTTATTTATATTTAAGGGCCAAGAATTGTATCTTTGGGGAGGAATTTGGTCAAGAATCTTTGTGAGACACACCATTTGTAAGTTGTTTTATTAATGAAAATTAGTATTCATTTTTGCAATTTTATGATGTCTTCCATTTGCTAACTTAATTTCTTTACTAGGACTAAATGAAATTTATCATGTCTAGTTAATATCGTGCGTGATTTAAATTCATTTTTGTTCCCGATATGTGCTAAAGGTTTTAAAATTTCGGTATTCAATTAAAATGACACGAAAGTGTGTTTTAAACCTTCGGTATTGTTAGAAAAAAAAATCATTTTTTTAAATTTTATGTATGAGTACTTTTTGATGGATTATAATTTTATTAAATTAATTGATAATCCATTCTTAAAGACTATACTTTAAAATTTAAAAGTGAACTTTTAAGGGAATAGGGATTTTAGACTCCTAAATTTAGAGACGTTAAATTTTAGTTTGGACTTAGAACGTGTTATTTTTCTGAATTAAATACGACGAGAGTCGATTTAATTTGAGTTATAAATCGAGAATGACGTGTTTAAATTATTGCATAGTGTTAGTTAAACGTGATAAATGGATCCAACGTCCTAGTTTTCACGCTCATTTGGTTACATCCATCATAGTTATATTTTTTGTGTGTGTTTGCTTAATTTAATCCTAAATCTCGTCTCCAAACCAATTTAGTTTAGTTGGAAAGTTATAATTATTTTGAAGATTTTTTTTTGATAAATCCTCATGGCTTCAACTCGTACTTACACTCGCTATTCTATAATGGCGCGTGCAATTGCGATATTTGATAAAATTGACAGCAGTTTCCTACATACCTTTAGAGGTTTTGAAAATTGTAATGAGTTTCATTTTAAAAGAGACTGTTTTGAGAGGATCAGGTCCCACGTAGTTCTGGGTAGGGGAAATAAAGAGTTTTTTTTAGAATAGAAGGTGGATAAGAAGAGTCGTAGCATGTCGAGATTTCTAAAATCTCTTGAGACAGTCCAAGTTGACTAGACGCGACATCTCTTCTCCATTGAGGTCTGTAATCATAGCAACGTCGCTTGATAGAATTTTCGTTACAATGTATGGGCCGATCTAGTTCAGTTTGAATTTCCCTCTAGGGTCCCAAATGGGTTCTATGATCTCCTTAAGAGTAAAGTCTCCTTTTTGGAAATTGCAGTCCTTGAATCTTCAGTTGAATAATCTATCTATCAAGCGATGATACCCCTATATAGAGCTTTAAGCGTCTTTTTATCCATGAGTGATAGTTTGGCTATCTATTCTCTCGAGCATGGCATATAGGGAAGATATTTCCAGCTTAACAGGTAGGACTGCTTGTATGATGCAAATCATAGAATAAGGAGCAGTCCCAGTAGGTGTTCTGATTGAAGTACGGTAGCCCTATTGGGCATAAGGGATTCGATTGGCCTAATCTCTACAACTCTTGGTCATATTGCTGATGATGACTTTAAGGCTTTTATTGGCAGCTTGGGTCAGTAGGGACAAGATATGTGTCTCTTAATCCCGTCCTCGTTGACTAGTTCAGTGACTCCGGCTTTAAAGTTGAGTTCATTATCTGATACTAACTCGTGGGGAACCCAGTATTGACAGATAATGTTTTTTCTGATGAACTTGACTATTTATTAGCATTCAACACTATGTATGATTCGACTTCGACCCATTTTGTGAAAGAATCAATGACGACCCGTATGAATTCAAAACCATTGGAAGCTTTAGGAGTGAACTTCCCTATGATGTCAATGCCCCAAGTGGACAAGGGTCAGTGAAAGGTCATGTTGTATAATTTTCGAGGACTTAAGTGTTGGAGATTGGAAAACTTCTGGCATATAAGGCATCTTTGAATAGTTTTGAACCATGGTGGTCTTTTCGCATATAAGGCATCTTCGAATAGTTTTGAACCATGGTGGTGTAGTAGTACCCTTGATGAATTATCTTCTTAGAAAGAATGTGACCGTTCATATGGGTCGCACACTCTCCATTGTGGATTTTCGGCATCATTTCTTCAATGTCAGCCCTTACTATGCAGCGAAAATGGGTTCTATTGAAGTTTCTCTTTAAAAATGGTCTGTCAAAGATGATATACTGGTAGCCAATTTACGAAGGGTCGCACGGTATTTATTATCTGTGTTTTATGGATACCTACCATATTTGAGGAGGTGCCAAATATTGTAGTACCATAACCCATCCATATCAAAATCTTCCTCGGTGATGCAATATGGTAGAAGTGAGTGGACATGGCTTATATCTCAATCAGGAGAGGGCCACTATTATTCCTTCAGGCATATCGACCATAAAGGCCAGGGTAGCAAGGGAATCGGCTAGGTCGCTCTTTATACAAGGCAAGTAATTGAAAGGTGACATATTTAAACTGGGAGGCCAACTCTTCTAGGTCGGTGTGAAATGGTAGGAGCTTCTCATCTTTGACTTTCCATTATTTAAGGATTTGGCCAACGATGAGGGCAGAGTCCCCGTAAATGTCTAAGTGTTTGATTCCTTTCTTGAGGGCAATCTTTAGACCTACAGTGCCTGCCTCATACTCCATCATATTGTTAGTGCAAGGGAAGTCTAATTTGATGGAAATGAGGGAGTGAGGGTCGTCAGGAGTATCCCAATGTCGTATCCTTTTTTGTTGGCAGCTTCGTAATAGAACATTTTCCATCGACGGTCTTCCTGAGAGGTACAGAGAATATCTTTATTATCGAATTTAGAAACCCAAGCATTAGTTCCTTCCATGGGGTAATCAGCAAGGTAATCAGAGATGTCTCTCCCTTTCATAGCTTTCTACGTGATGTACAAAATATTAAATTTGGCTAACAACATCAACCAGCGTGCCATTTGGCTTGATAAAGCGGGTTTCTTGAGAAGGTATATAATGCTATCCCTTTGGGATACTATCCCAATAGGGAAGCGAAGCATGTAGTGTCGTAACTTCTTCATGACCCAGACCAGGGTGACACATGCTTTTCCAAATCAGTGTAGTTGACTTTGTACTCGACCAATTTCTAATTAGCGTAGTAGATGGGTCTTTATTTTCAATATTTTTTAATGTATTAGGATATCAAATACCTTGTTGTGGTGTCTATGATGGTCAAGTATAAGAGGAGATGGAGACCTATATGTAGAGGCATGAGTACTGAAGATCGGGTGAGGTATCACTTGATTTGGTTAAAGTCTTCTTAGCAGGCCTCATTTTAGACTTTAGTTGAATTCTTTAGGAGAAGTTTGAAAATGGCTTCACAGATAGAAATCAGTTGGTTGATGAATTAACTGATGCATTATAGTTTCCCAAGAATCCTAGAACATCCTTCTCCGTCCATGGTGGCGGCATCTCGAGTACGACTTTTAGTTGGCAAGGTCTGATTTGATTCCCTTATCACTGCCTATGAATCTCAAGAGTTTTCCTGTCGTGACACCAAGAACACACTTCTATGGATTTAACCTCATTTGGTACTACCTCAGTCGCTCGAAGAACTTTCGAAGGGCGAGAAGATGACCTTTTTAAGTCTTAGACTTGATGATTATGTGTTTATCATAGACTTAGACCTCCTTATGAATGAGGTCATGCAGGATAGTTGTGGCAGCCCTTTGGTAGGTAGTCCCGACGTTCTTGAGTTCGAATGGAAGGACAGTGTAATAGAAAGATCCCCTTGGGGTTATGAAAGGGGCATTCTCCTAATGGTTAGGTTGCATCTTGATCTCGTTATAACCAGCTAATCCATCGATAAATGATTTAAGGGCATGGATAGTCATGTTGTCTATGATCATGCCATTGTTGGGTAATGGGTAATCGTCCTTTGTGGAGACTTTATTCAAATATTGGTAGTCGATGTACATGCGTACTTTTTTTTACGACTTTAACACAGGGACGATGTTGATCTATGTTGGGTATTCAAATATGCAAATGAAACCCACGTTTAATTGTTTGACCACTTCCTCTTTGACTTTGAGCGACCTTTCAGTACGGAGTTTCCTTAGCTTCCTTTTGATTGGATTATATTCTAGGAATGTTGGTATCTAATGATGAGCTATTCTTGGGTCAATGCCAAAGCATGTCATTGTAGGACCATGATAAGACATCCACGAACTCTTTCAGTAGTTCTTCAAATTACGCACTCTTGTGCTCATTAAGGGTGGACCTCATCCTAATTTCGCGCTAGTGGATACTAGAATGAGATTCATAACAACAATATCATCATCATTAATTTGGATGCGATTATGTTATTTATTATTCACCTTATTAAGATCAGATAAGAATTGTTCATTTGTAAAATCATCATCGTCTAGAATTTAATTAGAATCAAGATAATTAATGTAAGATACAACAAGATACTCATAATCCTCATTTATTTCATTTTCAGGAGTAAAATTACTACCAATAACAGGAAAACAACAACATGTGAAGGGATTTGGATAAGGTGAATAATAGGATTGGGTTGAATGGGAGTATGTTGGACTGGTACGATATTCCAGTTGAGGATAGGCATGTCAATAACTTTGATTTAAGTGGACGGGTCTGATGGTGCAACATCCTAGAGGATCATGTAGAGATTTACCCCAAGTGTCTGCAAGTCAAATTATTCTTCAAAGTCACTTTCATCTTCTTATCAGCATGGTTTTCTTGGAGAGAGGTGTCATTTCATATTAGCAGTCTTCGGCCCAAGAGTTACTGTCGTGAAAGAATATTTTTAGCTCCGGTTTCATCTTCTTTACAACATAGTTACACCACGATGAAGGGAAACCACAGAAGGGGAAGTCTTCACTGTCGTTAAAAAAATTATTCCATTCAAAGAGTCTTTTGAAAAAAATATTTTTATCTTCCAATCTTCTTTTCAATTTATGTCGACGGAGTGCTTTGAGTTCATCTAGTGAAGGTTGGAAACCTAGGCCACATAGAGGAAAGACTTCCTTCAAGACTATGGGATCAAGAATCCTTGTTATCATCGTTGTAGCCCCGTTACTGGCATGAGGTGCATGTTCTTGAACATCTAAAAAAGGGATGTGTTATTGAAAATACTTGGTCTTTAAAGCTGTCCCCTTTTGGGATGAGGAGCGGATCAATTTTGAAATCAGAGAGGAGCATGTATTTGGTCCCGTGCTGGATTTCTAATAATGGGTTTCTGGTACTTGCATTATCTGTACTGGAGTCATCTCCTGAAATGGTGATAACTTGACCTTTGGGGAAGAACTTATGTTTTTGATGAAGAGAAAAGGATACTTCTCAGATGTGGTGGAGTCAAGGGCATCTAAAGAGAAGGTTGAAGTAGGTAGGTATGTCGATGACCTGGCATCTATGACAGGATTGATTGGGTCAGCCCCTAGTGTTAGATTTATAGAACCGTTTACTTCTTGGCGATTATTATGATAAACACGTATGGAGACAGAGGTGGGAATGAGATCACCGACTTCCAGTCCCAAATAATTAAAGGTTTTAAGCAGACAGACATTGAGAGCATATCCATTGTCAATAAGTGATAGTGGGATTGTCCTTCCCAAGACTTTAACAGATATGTTGAGAGCATAATTATGATTAGGGCCGAACTTTAATATCTCTTCTTCAGAAAAGGAGAGGAGTTCGGAAGAGGTCAGGTACCCAACCATATTTATGGCTTCTTCGAGAGTAGTGAAAGAAGTGACTGTGGGTCCTGTGAGCATTTTTATCAAGGAATTTTTGTGAAATTGAGAGGACATGAAGAGTCCCTAGAGGGTGATATTGTCTTGAGTATTCTTGAGTTGATAAAGGACTTTGCTCTCTTCGATGGTAATTTTTAGCATGGGAAGTTTTTCTACAAATCCCTTTCCTTTATCTACCCCTGGTGATTGAGAATTCGATCTTTGTAATTCCACCCTGACCTGGACATGTGGTTCACTGAGGTAGGGAATAATACGAACCCCGTAGATTCATTTATCTTGGGTTGAATGAACAATTTTTTGAATTCCCCTACAAACCCTCAAAGGAGATCATTACACCCAAGCTGGCAACTTGACTAACTTCTTCTTGACTTAGTTTATCATCTGAGATGTCAAAGTCACTCCTCATCCGGTGGAGACTATGTTATCTTACCAAGAGTAATCAATGCATTCGATCACCTCAACGGATTCCTCATATGAGTCTTCCCACTCAATGGGGAAATGAAGGACTGATGGGACCAACCGTCTCTAAAACTTTAAAGTGGTGTTCAACTCAGAGATGTTGTAAATTTCACTTATCTGTCGAAACATATCGGCCTTGGTCTATACCGTATCATCTAAAATGACTTCTTCAATAGGTACTACCCATCCGTCCGATTCCTAAGCCCATTTCAGGGCTTTCATAAACAAGTCGCTAAATTTATGATAATATACGAACATCTTGCTAGGAAATTTTAGCCCAAAATCTAAGAGTTGGTTCAACACAACAAGTAACTACATGCCTCCCCCCTCATATGGGTGAGAATAGTGATACAAGTCCTTATAAGGAGTGGCAAATCTTGATCAGGGGTGCAAGCGTAAGGATGAGAAAACTTTGAGAGGCTTAGATGAGACCATGGGGAGAATGGGTGCTTTGTTGAGCACGATTTGAGTAGATGGGTCAATTTTTAGAAATATGTCATTTGAATGTACTGGGAGTGGGTTGTTAGTGGTATTGGTTTTTGGATTAGTTGGTGGGGTGATGATACCTCGGTTAATTAGGCCTTGGACCACATTTTAAGGTGGAGTCATTGGTCAGTGGTATAACCTGTGCATTGGTGGAAATTACAATGGGCATCGAGTTTGATGTTCTTAGTGAGTGGATTTTGTAATGGACGGGGGTTTGATGGTTTGAGGAGATTTCGACTTAATAGGGCTTGGTAGACTTTGGAGAGGGGAGAATGGAACTCAATGTATTCTTTCTTAGTAGGATTGGGGCGACTTTCGGGTGCCCAAAAAGTAGCGAGTTGTGAAATATAGTTGATGGTTGAGGCTGTAGCACTGGTAAGCTTTTTATACTTTTGGGGATTGAACTTTTAGGTCACTTTACTTCTTTTAGACTCCATTTTGGTGACACCTTCCTCAATTTCCACACCAGCCTCTCGAAGGGCTCAAATGTGTGGATAATACTGTGTGAGGCTAAAAGTTCTTCTTCACAATACTGACTTGTTGCTCCTCGGAGGGCCTATTGGTCATGGTGGCGGCTTTCTTTATCCACCTTCCTATGAAACTAATGACATTTCATGAGGTTTTTTCTTAAAAAGTTTAAGATCTCGGTGAATAACTTCTAGCTCTTCGTTATACTACTGAGATATGAATTTCAGGGTGAGATCCTCCTAACTACAGATCATGGATTCTTCAAGGGGAGAAACCATCAGAGGGCACTTTATTTCAAGGTCTGCTGAAATATCTAGTCCATTATATCTTCGGAAGGACCAAAGAGGTTTATTTCTCGGTGATAGATTTAAAGGTGAACAATTGGGGGTTCTTTCCCCTGAACTTCTTGGTGTCTCGCATTTTGAACTTCTCTAGTAGTCAAGCTTTGGGATAAGGAGACATATTGGTATAATCCATGTAGTTATCGGATATATTAATTTGGTTAAACTTATTCGATAGCAATATAATTTCTTCCTTGACCTTGTTCATCTTCTCCTCTTTGGGATTCACGGGTACTGGCAAATTAGCCCCTGGTTGGGCAAGGTTTAAAATTAGGGGTTCAACTTGTAACAACACATTGGCAGGTGGGGCACACAGAACATGATGGTATTATTTTGGGACCCATATAGGCTCTGTATTTGGACCCAATGTCTCCACAATTTGTGGACCTCATTTTGAAGGTTGTTAATCGTGGTGTTAAGTTAGGCTAGGATGACCATCAGATCGGGTTGCACATTCGGTGCTTGGTCAGCATTGTCCATGTAAATATCGTGGAGGTAGATCCTAAATTCAAACGAAGTAGAATAAAAAGTGTTGGAGCTTTGAGGTTGTTTCACGGAAGACCAAAGACGATAGGGAGCCAGGCCAAAATCGGGTTTGTGATCGACTTGAATGGGAAAACGATTCGAATTTATTTTTTAGGGAAAGAGGGAGAAAGTTTTTTAGTATTTTGGAAAGAGGAGAAAAATATTTTGGTATTTTTGGTTTTTAAAAAAGGAGAGAAAAAGGAGAGGAATCTTATTATGGTTATTATTACTAGTATTATTAGATTTTAACTTGTATTTGGTTTACCTAAAGGCAAGAAAAATGCCAAACGGGACCCGAGCTTGGGGAAAATAGGGTTTGAGAATATGTAAGACTTGATTTTCCTTGTTTCCAAGCTCACAGACAACGTCCTATTTTTAAAAAAGATGAAATAGCGTCAAAATTTGAGAGGTATATCGGCCAGGAATTTTGGCAGAGTTTCGCATGATAACCGACAAAGTAAATATGAGTACCATATGTTTGACGCCTATATGAGGTTTATGCATTTTTTTGGGTTAGTGGAAGGGTTCCGTCCTTTGACATGACTTCCATGATAAACCTCTTGCTTATAAAGGCAATCATTCATCCGTATGTGCGGATAAGCGATTTGATATACCTGAGTGTATGTGAATTTCCTCACGATATATCTCGTGAGGACGGTACGTATCAGAGAAAACTTGATATACTCAACGTATGTGAATGAGTTCCCTCCTACATACCTCCTGTCATGAGTTCGATCAAGCGGTATGATGCGAGGAGAACCGTTTTATATACATTAAAGGTACGAGGTCATTGGAAGGTGAGAGTCATATTGCTTTGGCTAATTGCGCCCTGCAATACCAGTACTCATCACAAAGTGACCCCCCAGTATGGGATACATTTTGGTCAATATTTCCATGCTCTTTGTGATGTAGTGTGCAAAAATTCACGAGTCTTAATTAGCATCTTATGGAGAGATAGTATTTTTTTTATTGGCATGATGAGTAAAGGGAGTGCTACACTAATAAGGGAGAATATACAACTATCATGAAAAATAAATCTAGCATAGAGCAATAAGACTATACTAAGCAAGATGATAGGAAAACATGGGGATATATACATTTGAGTGAGTGAGTGGCATGTGAATATATACAAGTGCGTGTATATGGTAGTGAACCCATACATGAATCAACTACAAGTGGTGTGTGATATGTGTAAGTGGGCATGGATATATACAAGAATAATAAGTGTGAGTACGTGCTAGTGATGTCTAAACATGGATAGTCTAAGTGGTGTATGGAACATGTGAGTAGAAGGGAAGCTAAGTGTAAGTGTGTGAAGTGAACATGGAGAGTATATACAAGTGTGTAAAGTGTATAAGTGAAAAGTGATATATACATGGAGAGGGAGAAATATAGATATAAGCATGAGTTAGATATACACAAAAAGTAAAGAGAGGAGTAAACGGAACATACAGGTAGGTGCATATGCACACACGCAAAAAAGAATAACACCCATGTCGAAATAGAGTCTAATCCTCTTAAAATGCAAATGTCCTCAGGAGAGTAGCCACAATGGCCTGTAATACCCCGTATTTTCAAGGCTTTTAAATTTAGGGATTTATTAAATTTAATTGAGATAAATTAATTTAATTTTAATCCGGAATGTTGTTTTTAATATTTACTAGCGTGACGAGAGTTAGTAAATATTAGAAATTTGTTATTTGTTTAATGTTACTGGATGAGTATAGTAACATATGAGATTTATTTTTATAATATTGTCACGTGTGAATAAAATGTCAATTATGGAAATTTAAATCGGGACGCGCCTGTGTCGTGTCGGGACTAAATGTTGATTAATAAAAGTGAATAAATTATAAGTTGCTCGTATGGTCATTTTGAGTGCACCAAAGCGTCCGGAAGGGTCGAGATAGTCAGAAAAGTGTACCCGGGGGTTTAGTTTGGGTCTCGGGGTGTTTTTAGGCTTAATTAGCACCCCGGGAGGGCGTTTTGGACATTTCGTAATTATGGGTAATTAAACCCACGAATTTGCAAGGGTTATATCAGATGTTAAGTGTCATCTTTTAGGGTTAACACGGCCTAGAACTAATGACGGCCATTGGAGAGGAAGAGGAGAAGCTCTCCAAGGTGTTCTAGGCCAAGAACACCTCCGATTGCACCGCCGTCACCGCCAAATCGTAGATCGCGCGAAGGGGATCACAACCACACTTTTTTCTTCCACAAATCAGAGACAAAATTTCCAGGCAAGTATCTATCTTGCTTTTATCAAGTTAATGCATCCTTTTATATTAGTCTTAGGTTGAATAGAATTAGTGTTCTTGAAGAAAAATGTTAATTGGAGATACAAATTGCATGTTATAGTGATAGAGATCATATTTCTGGAAATCCATTTCACATGTAGAGGTTGATCCACGAATTCCATGGTATTAGTGATAGAAAATATGGAAAAAGAATTAAAGAAACGAAGTTAAAGAACAATTAGGGTTCTTGAGAGTTATAAAGATTTTGACCCTTTTTCCTTGTCATAGATGATGAAAATTCGCATGTGTTACGTGGGATATTGTTTAAATGGGTATACAATACTTGTAGTATGAATTATGGGACTTTGGGACTGTAATACGATGGTTTGGAGGAGTTTGGGGTAACAATTCCGTAGCTGGGTTTTCTGCAGTTTCGCCATAACTGCTTGATCGATCGATCGAGCCCAGAGCATCGATCGATCGAAGGTTCGATCGATCGATCCCCTTCCATCGATCGATCGACCCTCCTGGGAAACTGCATTTTTGCTTGTGTTAGCTTAATCCGATTTTATGCATAGTAAACCTTGATTAGGGTTGCCAGAATATAATGGAACATAAAGAGGACCAGTAGGGTCAAGAGAAATCCCACAAAGTGGAACTTTAATGTGAAGGGAAATAAAGGGTAAACGGGGAGACTTTCATACTTAAGAAATCATACGTGAGTTGATTAAATAATCGAAACATCTAATAAGTTGGATTAGAAGGCGAGAGAGGGCCTACTGAAATTGTACTTAGATAAAGAGAATACTTCGAGTGACGAGAAGTGAGTTTAGAATAAATTATTACGAGAATAAAAGGAATGAGTCCGTTATACGATATAATTGAGTAAAATGTGTAATAACGGATAATTATAATTATGGGTCGTGAGCGCACCAAAATTTAATAATGTGGATGTGAATACATGTATATATATGACTGTGTGATTATGAATATATTATATCTGTGTGAAAATCGTGCCTGCGCTACTTGCTATCCCTGAGGTTACCGCGCTGGGACAGTCTTATCTCGATGGGACCTTTATGGGGGATATTGACTCGTACCCTAGAAGATATATATCCTTGGTATAGGCTATCGAATAGATATTTCAGATTGTCCTAAGAGACGTGGGGGCATGTGCTATCCTCTTAGAGACTTAGAATCTATGCTTCGCCTCAATTTTGTTTGTGTTTGTGTTAATACAGTTCGAGAGTGATTCCGAACTAGTATTTCCCTTAGTTTGTGTGATACGGGGACTTGATAGAAGAGTATGCCAGCACCATAGATTTTATGTGGGGTGTTGTTAGTATATATATAATTTATGAGTGATTGGTATATATATACTTATATATGGAAGTCTAGCACCATAGATTTGATGTGGGGTGTTGTTTGTATATATATTATACGAGTAATTAATATATATACGTGTAACTATATGAGAACTTTCTGCTGAGTAAAATATTAGTTAAGTAAAGTATGAAATTCATCAACTTCACTGTAAGTATTCGAAAACGTTATAACAATACAGAATGTTTATAAATAACGTAAGAAATCTTGAAGAGTTAGATTTTCTAAAAATGAATATCATAACCTTAATTTCACGTGTTAAAACTTATGGAGAATAAGTTAGAGAGATATATGGGGTTCATTAGTACGATAGACGTGCACACTAGATGAGAGGTGAGAATTCTCAAGAGAGTGTCGCATACTAATATGACTGTTGCATTAGCCGGTAAACATTTTAAATACTTGCTAAACTATTTTAAAACTGTTTTACATTCGGGCTCTGACCCGTTTGTTGTTATCTCTTCTTCCATGTGTGTATATATATATATATATATATATATATATATATATATATATATATATGTATTACAGGTGCCCAGCCACAGGGGCGTCTGGCTTAGGATTCTTTGGATGGAACGTGCTGTAGCTTTTGTGGGAGTTGCAGGCCATTGCTTAGACGACCTCATTGTTGACTCTACTTTTAGTTCAGCTTTATCCAGTGGGGGCATGTGTCGCCCTTTTTCCATTATTTAGTTGGTATTGTCAGAGATTGTAATTCTTTTAATTTCAGTATCTTTATTTTGGGATTTGTTACTGTCAGGACGTTTTCCTTTAGTGTTTTAATGTTGGGATTTATTATTGATGGGTAAACTCTTGAATGTTCATTTTATTCTTATACTTATTGTGTGACTCTTAATATGTAAATGGTTAAAGGTTTTATAATTAGATTTAAATAAAATGGAAATAAAGTTTTAAATGGTTTTGACACTTAACTTAATTATTTAGGGTGTTTAATTGGAAAAGATTTTCATTTGCGACAGTGATGCTAAGAATGAACCAACCGTTCACCTTGATTTTAATTTAATAAAGGAGTGATCGCCCAGTATTTAATTAGGCGGGGTGTCACATGGCCATCCTTGGGGGCTTCCCCATTTTTCTCTGTTCGGGTTTCCCTTCGATGCGGGCTCGGGATTGAGACCTTTTTCAGAGTGATCGATCATCATCAATGTGGGATAATGTTGAGATAGAGTTGCCATCTTATTTTACACAAAACATGCAAAAGTAATGCCGTCGTCTCGAGAGGACGACACCAAGGACAATACTGATGCTTTCAAAACCATGCAATTCAAAGGTTTGGGGACTAAGTTATGGAATGGGAAGGTGTTAGGAGCCCATCCCACCCTTTCGATCTCACATGGGCATGTGTTAATCTTCTCCTGTTAGACTCTATTAAGTGTGTGCTTATGTGCATAATATAGATGAATAATGTAATCATTCAACTCGTGTCATGGAAAAGGACAGAGTGAATTTATCCTTAGGAGTGTTATCGAAAATAATAATCCAAAATGTAATATGAGTGTTTTTCAAACCATAAGTCACCATGGAAGGGAAAATGTGTATATCGGACGAAACACAAGCTTGTTAGAATATGACATTCATTAAAAATATACATACGATGTGAAAATTATATAATAAATGACAATAAAGGAGGATTCGAGTCTCGAGATTTACTCAGGATGCTAACGTAGCACAGAGGTTATCAAAGTCCATGTAGTTCGCATATAACATGGGGTTTAATCCATAAATTCAAATGGGGGATTTATCTTATATGTGTTTGTGTGTGTGTGTGTGTAGAGAAATGTGTTTTTAAGACCAAGAGTGTGAGATGAGAATCCCTATTTTGGAATTTATAAATAAATCCTTTTTTTCTTGTTTTTGGCTTTCTTTTTATATGAAAATAAAGTATGTGCAAATACTACTAATAAAGGTATAAGATTAATGTATGTGATGTAATGAAATAAAGTGCTAAAGTAGAAACAAAGCGACAAATACTAAAATTAGAGAAAAGGATGGAGGATTGGACTTACTTATGAATGCTTGGTGTTGATCAAATGTGTAGATATGTTGATATTACAATGGGATGAAAGTAATATGAATAGATGGGAGGGAATCTACAAAACGAAGTAAGAAAGTGATGGAATCAAATGTGGGAAATGGCCTTTTTAGGAAGGGAACAACTATGAATTCGAGAGAATGTTCTCTGAATTGTTGAGTAGGATGTTCATGGGTGTTTTTTAAAGTTAGGTCATGACCTTTATTGTTAGGTCCAAGAGGGGGTGCCGATCGGTATGGTCCTGGACCTCCCTATCAGCATAGAGCCTCAAGCACACTACCGATAGGCAAGGTCCTAAGGGTGCCATTCGGCAGTCTGGGATGGACCATTGAAAAAATATAATCTTTAAGTAAGAATTTTGCACGACATGGACATTAAAAAGGGTATTCAGAGACATTCAAGAATCCATTGAGCCACTCCCAGGGTTCAAGTGACCGAGGTCAAACGGGGCTCGAAAGCGCCTGTTATTTACTGGACAGTAACTTTTCAGAGGAAAATGAATCATTCGTATGTACAATAAATCTAATTCATGCATGGGACATATATTTGGAAAGGATATTAAGAGCCCTATGAGATTTCATTCAGCTTCGTTCGATTTGGAGAGTTGATCGAGCTCAAACGGGGCAAAAAGCGCCTGTTGACCATTTGAAGTAAAATAGATCGTTCGATTGTACCGTAAGCCTGATTCATGCATGGGGTGGACCATTGGAAAGGATATTTAGATCCCCTCAAATATTCAATGAGCTTCTGCTCGGGTGAGAAAGTTGACTGGAGTCAGACAAGGCTCGGGAGTTCCTGATGTCCTCCATATTAGCTTTTGATAGTGAGACGGACCGTTCGTCTGAACCATAAGGACGATTCATGCATGGAGTGGACCGTTAAAAAGTGGATTTAGAGCTCTTCAAATATTCATTGAACTTCTACTCATGCTAGAGAGTTGACCGGAGTCAAATGGGTTCAAAGAGCACCAGACGACCTTTAAATCAGTTTCTATAGTGAAACGGATCGTGCGTTTGAACCGTAAGACCGATTTATGCATAGGGTATATAGTTATAAAGTGGATTTAGATTCCTTTGAAGATTCATTTATCTTCCACTCAAGTGGGACAGTTGGTCGGCATCAAATGGGACTCGGGAGCACCCGATTGGCTCTAGATCGGTACTCAGACTAGGGTTTACGGTGAACAGTGAGTGTTACGGACCTAAGGCAGTGCTTAAGGGCCTTAGGATGGGGTGTTTACACTAGTCATCACCATCATATCATTTTTAAATCCTTTCGCATGAATAATTACTTCAAGCTCTTATAGTCCATGAATCAATGAAACGTCTCTCCTTTGAAGTGATACCCTCAGACTCGAAGAGTAAAAACTATCCCTGCTAATTCCAAGTCACTGGTGGGATAATTCACTTCATGAGGCTTAAGATTTTAGGACATATAAGCTATTGGACGCTCCTACTACATAAAAACACCCCAAGTCCCTATAGAGAAGCAATGATATCAACCATATCGTCCACCCCACTATTAGTTAAGGCAAGCACTAGAGATGAAGTCAACTTAACCTTCAACCCATCAAAAGCATGCTCACAGAACTCTTCCTAAACAAAAGGTACCACCTTCTTGATAAATTTAGTCAAAGGCCTGGATATATTCGAGAAGCCCTATATGAACCGATAATAATATCTTGCCAAATCCGGAAAACTACACACCTCCATAGGTGTCGTGGGTTATCCCCACTTCAAAACTACCAAAACCTTACTAGGGTCCACTAATATACCTCTCTCCATTAAAATATGACCCCAAGAACTGAACCTCTTATAATCAAAATTCACACTTCTCTAATTTACCATAGAGTTAGTGGTCTCTTAGTGTCTGTAGGACTACCTACCAGTGTTGATCATACTCGTCTGCAATCCAAGAACAATTCAGGATATCATCAATGAATGTGTTGAAAAACTAATCCAAATACTATATGAACACTTAGTTTATCAAGTCTATGAACACATCTACTTCATTGTTCAACCCTAATGGTATAACCATAAACTTACAAGAACCATATATGTCCAAAATGATGTATTTGAGATATTTTGCTCCCGAATCCTCTAATTATGGCACCCTAATCTCAAATAAATCCTTGAGAAGTATGAATCACCCCTCAAATGGTCAAACAAGTCATCAATGTGGGGTTACATATACTTTTTTTGCATACTAACCTTGTTCAACTCTCAATAATCTATATAAATTCGCTATAACCAATACTTCTATTTTTTTACGAAGAGGACTAGATCTCCTAATTGTGAATTACTCCTTCTAATGAACCCCTGACCAAGAAACTATTGAATATTCTCTCTCTGATCCTTTATCTCCAATGGGGCTATACAATAAGGTGCTCGGGCTATCATCCTAGTGACCAGATCCAAATCAAACACATACTCGGTCTCTTTTCTCATCGGTGACCCCCAAATCTTTTAAAAGATGCCACACTACACGCTAACTACCCGAAAAGAGTTCAAAGACATGATGACTCCCTCAAAAGTGTCCTCCTGAATATAATACAAATGTATGATTGACCCTCTCTCGTGATGAAACATTATAACCAAGTACATCTCCTTCCCCATAATGGAAAAGACGATGGACTTACCAAAATAGTCCACACATGCATGATAAATAGATAACCAATTACAGAAACCCCAATTTAAAATCGGTGGGTTGGTCATTCTATCTCGTCCGAAAAAATTACCCTAAACCCGAGCCCACTAAAATCCTTAAGGTAAGCTACCCCAAAAGTAAGCTAAGATGATCAAATACCAAAAAAGAAAACCCTCAAGCACCAAGTTACAAAATAGCAAATTCTAAAAAATCCCCAAAAAACTCTCCCGTTGACCTTTAACCTATTAGTTAAAGGCCCCAAGGACCTTATGGCATCCGTTAGAAGTGACCTTCAACTGTTTAATTAAATGCCCCTCTGATAATTATTACAAAATACAACGAGTCTTCCCAGCCATCCACGTGTCACCCCACCTTGGATCAACCATCCAAAACCTTTTAAGTGTTCAGTGAAAGTCAGGTCAGACACTATAAATGAAGGTCCCCACCAACCTTCAAAAGAATCCTAAACCCAATGTTGATTCGATTTTCTAACATTCTCAATCTTGAGCACTAGAGATACTCGAGATTTTTCTCAAATGTCTTAAAAGAGCCATACTTTAGAAAAGTGATGTCAGTCCTAAAAGAGCGTCGTATTTCTGAAAAGTCACCTTTGAAAGAAATAGAGTCAAACCTTTGCGTATTTTGCAAAAGTCGACACTTTGAAACGAAGCTTTGCTTGACTAAACATAGATCTTCTCACCTTAGGCATCTCAAATGAGGGCACTCCTCGATAAAAAATATGATTCATGCTACAAGGGTAAGGAAACTCTGCTCAAATATCAGGTCAAACACTCCTTATATATATATATATATATATATATATATATATTGTGATAAACTATCAATTTTATTTATCTCTTTTAGCCCGACAACCCCTATTTAGGGTATTGGGTATGCACTACATAGCATTTATATTTTAAAGCTAGGTACACTTCTGTTAATTGACTTGACATGCTCATATGTTAAAAAATGCTGATAAAATGCCACAACGACTAAATACACCCACAAAAATGTACTTTTCAAAACCGTTCCTTGGAAAGTCTCTGTGAGATGAGTTAGTCCAAAAATTTTGACAAGCCAAAGTCTAAAATTCGATTAGTCCCACCGCTTCTCCAAACGAATTAAGCATGTCCCTGCATAGGCACCTCGAATATGTGTTTTCATATAAAATACTAGTCAAACGTCGGCCTTTGATTAGACATGCTTTTAATATATAATTATATCAATCCAACAAAACAAAAATTTTATATTAAGTACTTGGCTTCTTAAATTCCATAATATTGTATATAGTACACCTAGTATCCCTTTGTCGACACCCATAAATTTGTCCCATTTGTTGAAATTACGTTGTCTTTGATCCCAAGTCTCCTTGGGTACCTAGCATTATACCAAACTAAACTCGCGAATCCTATGCCTTATATTACATACCTCGGCATATTTTCTCTTAGGTATGAATCCATCCCCAGTCCAACCTCTCCCAAATTATACCTCTATATCTAAGGATGTCTAAAACATGACATCCTTAATGCTACACCTCCAAACTAGACCTAAGTTCAATAACACTTTCGAGTTAGTATCACCCCACGGGTGATGGATGTCTTTGTTGGTAACTTCAAGCCGACTCCCATTATGAACCTCAACCGAAGCTACCCTCTATCCCACAGATATCTTCTCCGCCCCCCGACACAAGTCCTACACTTGCACACACATCATGTTGGAACACGTGAACACCTGAACTACATAGGCTTTGATCGCATGGCTACACGAGTATGTAGGTGCAATACCGAGTCCTTCTTGTGATCACAATCCTCAATAATATGTCTCTTGATATAATGTCCCCATAGAGATTCAATTATCTCTTACCTCTCTTACACCCTCCGCTATATATACTACAAATGAGATATTAAACTATCTCAAAGCCACAATATCCCGTGCACCCCCTTATAAACGTGCAAACATGTATACATACTACACATCACCAAACTACGTAGGATTTTATTCCAAGTCTTCTTTAGTACATAGGTGCAATACATAGTATTTCTCGTGAGCACGAGCCTTGATAATATATCTCCCGATATGTAGTCTCACTGGAGATGTACCCATCTTTCACATTACTTTTCTATCTCTCCTCAACCCTCAAATCAGTTATCAAACTATATCAAGATACAACTTCTCAGACACATATTTACATACACATTGACGATCGCTTGTTAACCAAGTTGAGCTTCCTCTCAAACTTACATACATACTAAAGGCCACCTGTTACACTGGCAGGAGTCTTGCACAGGTTGAAGTGACATTTCTATACCTCTCATTGATACCATTTCATACCTAAGCACCTATCTATGTTTAAGTTATTATCAACCTAAGGTCTCTAAACCAGTTATAAAAATAACTAAAAAGTAATCAATTAATGTTAAGAGAGATAATAAGCATATAACTAAGGAATTATAAAGAATAAGTGGGGTGCCTAATACCTTTCCCACTCATAACCCGGTTCCTAAACCCATAAAACAAGAATTTCTGGACCAACTGCAAACTCAAACCTGCCTAAGGATTATTATGAAATGGCTAACTTGAATCTTTTATTTGTTTTGGTACACAAAAATTGGCAACTCTGAAAAAACCAATAAAACTCCTTACTACAAGGAGCATACTTAGGCCTAAGCCTAAAATCAGGATGTGTGACTCAAACTGGACATGGCATCAAACATCTTCTAGGGTATAATTCATCGACCCACATCGAACCTATAGCTCAATCTTACAGGGGACATGACGGATCGAGAAACAAGCACTCTCGGGCTTCCGTTGTCAATGCACAAGTTCCTCCTGGGCACATTATTGCCCGGGGCTTACAACGCCACACCAGTCCATCCCCAAAATAACATTATCCTCGGACATGTATAATATTGGCAAATAAACTACAAAACATAGCCTCCCAATATCCACACCCATCCATCTACACAAAGGAAAAATATTTGAACAACGACCTAATGATGAATCAATATGCAATAATGTGTCTAATGTTAACTCTAACAGCCCAGATGATTGAGCAAAGTCTCCACTAATAGATGAATTTGATTCAATGGTATAAAATCACATTCAATATGTCCATAGATAGGAAAAGTTCCTTCTATTTCCTAGGTTGGTGTCTGAGTTGCTCTAGGTGGGATATGATACACACTCCCATACTGTAACTATTTCTACATGTATGTCTAAGTTAGTGGTTCTAGTACCTATGGCCACTATAGAGGGGATTTTATCTATTGGATATATCCCTATGGTTCCTGGTACCTCAACTTTACTCTCTATCCTTGAATGCTCTGATTTCCCTTACCAACTCTTGGATATATGGACCACCTCGCCAGAGGAAATATAAGTATTAAGAAATATTTCGTGTTGACACTTTCCCTACTATTGTTGGCCTTACGGGCCTCGACCCTATTGGCCTCGTCCTTGATGGATCTAATAGGACTAATAAACTTATCCTTGATGGATTTGGTGCTTAAGAGAATCATACCCTTTGTGTCTCTTGTGAGTATGATCTCCAGTCTGAGGCCACTTAGATTGATGGACCCCTTGAGTGTGGGAAAAATATCTCGTGCATCATCCACCTATCTTGACCGATGGGCTAGACGAATATCCGTTGAATCTCTTCTCTCCATTCCCTTTCTCAAACTTTTGGTGATCCTTGAATTGTAATAACTCAGTGTTTACCACCTATGTATAAGTGGTGTAAGTTGGGTTTCCCTAAAGTATCTTCTTAATCCACCAAGTTTATTTTTCTCCTTGATATCGACCTCCTCTGGTGAAAATAAAGAGAAGTTGGTGAACTACTGCTCGTAATCCCCAATAGGTATTAGGGTGGCCTCATTAAAGGGATGGTTACAATCAGCAACTATGGCCAAGGGTCACGGTCCATAATCGTGATTCACCCATGACCCATTATGGTGCCAAGTTTCCTGCCATTTTGAACACAAAGGTAGTCATGATCCAAAATCTTGACCCACACGTGATAATATCAGTGAACACTAGTCACATTTTTGAATTGTGACCCCCAAATCTATTTTTAAATGGCCACATTCCATAGCCACAATCTTGTAAAAATAAAATTTATTTAGTAACGGGACAAAACCGTGACTAATAGTGTGATAAGTAAAAATTAAATTTATTTGGCCACAGTCTAGAACTGTGACCATTATGTACTTAGTTAGGGGTTTGGATTGTGACCAAGATTGTGATAAATTAAAAATAACACACCGAGGGTCACGATTTTGGATCTTAACTCCAAGTTTATCATTTTAATTGGTCATGATTTAGACCATGACCCCTTGTGATATGGTGGTCAAGGATTTGGACCTCCTCCCCTATGGGTCATAAGTATGGACTATGACCCATAAGGGTGGTCACGGGTTAAAATCGTGACCATCAACGATGTATGGTGTAGTGTGAACTAGTAGTACCACCGACGACTGTGGATGTAGGGGATGTTGAAGGTGTTGAAGTGAAATGGCCCCTCCAATGGTGACTCCCTAAGTAATAATGGCAACCATGCCCACTACGGGTGTTGCCTGTAGTAGCTACTACTACTGTGGTTGATTATCTGAGTTGGAAACCTTGTTGGCAGCTATTTATTCTCTATTTACTAGTGTATTTGCCATATGAAAGAAAAAACATATAAGAATGGGTACCTTCTCGTATACCACATGAAGGCATCAACCTTTGAGGGCCCTCTCATGCCTCTATCGGTAAATTCGTAGGAGTCTAGTACCTAATGGATTTTAAACTTTCACACACATACACACACATAAGAATGGGGGGATCGCTATACCATAACACCATCGTATAGTTACATACCAAATTTTTTAATGGATCAACTCATTCGTATCTCCACATAATGAGTAAGTGACTAACTAATTGTATGATCAACACATCGACCTCGAAATAGCTCATTCATCAGCTAGGGGTGCGATACTCGATCCTACAATCCATTGAAATCCATAAACCTCTGTCAATAAATTCTTCACGAGCCAATACATAAATAAGGTATGCCCACAAACAATCACATAAAGTGTATATATATACACACTAAGACGTCCTTTTCCTCTTAACAGCGTGAAAATCGTACGCTACACTTCCCAAATGTACCTATGGATTTATGCATCCCGAGATAAGTCATTTTTATCTCGACTTAAATGCTCATAATAGGTTAATAATATTAAACCCCAAGTGTCAGAATCAAAACCTCTAGTGGAATCCTAAAGTAAATATAATGCCTTAAACCAATACCACACCTTAACTTTTTGTCGACATCCGTATGCAAGGGTCTAATAAGCATCCATGAAGAAGGTGATAGTGTCCTTAAACATATGCTTAAATCTGTGTGAATGATGATATTTTACATCCCTGTACATAGCCCCTATTTGCATCCCATACGGATAATGTCGGGGCTTGGAACACAAAATTCACCCAAGACCTACCCAACACGATATTTTTCGAAAGAAATCATCCCCAAACATTATTATAACCTTAAAATAATGATAAAAACACCAAAAATCATTAGTAATTGATTCTAATCATGATTCTAATAAACTATGATAATTATAAGGTTAAACCATTAAAGTAGGATTTAAATCGTCAATTTTAACATGAAAGTGATTAGGATTCATAATGATTTCGAGTTTTGATCAATAAAGTTCTCTAAAATTATCAAAGTCTATTTAAAACATACATTTCATCAATATTACTTACATTTTACATGAATCAAAACAAGTTATAAGCATAAAAACATGATTTTGACTAAGGTATAACCCATTGGTTCATCGGATTTAGTTTTTTGACATAAAACTCCCATAATAAATAAGGTACTACCCCCTAATGCATTGGATTCAAACCTAGAATGTATATAAATCTAAATAGATTTAATATGACAATCAAAACATAAACATGTTACATATTAAATCGTGATAAGCAAAATATTTATTTTTTATTAATGGTAGTTTAAGCTTCTAGCTTCATTCGTCCTCTTTAGACCTCTAAGTTCCTCTCCATAGATCTTTCTTAGCTCTCCTAAAACCCTTAGAATGATAAAGTTTGTATTTAGTGTGTAAAGTAATTGATTAATAAGGGTTGACACTCCTTTGTGTGTGTATGTGTGTGTGTGTATGTATGTCAGTACAAAATCACATAATATGCAAAATTTAGTTATCACATAAATCGAACATTTATTATGACAATTTCACACAAGAACTATTTATTCTCATTCATTTATTTATTTCCAATAATTAATAAATAATAAATAAATAACCAAAATTATGGGGTATTACAATGTGTGAGTGTGATTTGTGTGAATATACGTGTACGACTATGTGTATATATAAACATGTATGTATGTAAGTGCATTTGTGTTTGTGTGTGTATATATGTGCCAATTCTCGCATCTAACTACAATTGTGTATGTGTGTGTGTGTGTATGTATATTTGTATATGTGTGTGTGTATGCACGCTAGTAGAATAAAAGAAATAACTAAAGAGGGCTATTGATATTTTTTGTTGTGGGATTAATATGCACTCTAAGTGAATATTTTATTAGAGTGTGAATATTTACCATTGAACTAAAAGAATATTTATTAACATGCCTAGTAGATATTACTAAGATGACAAGACGGCGAAGAACTAAGTGGAGAACAAGACCCTTTCTTAGTATGTAGTTAATGTTAGTTTGATATGAAAATAAATATTTACACTAGTAGTAAATATTTACTTTCAATTAGTTTTCTTATATTAGTAAACATTTATAGTGATTTGATTGTTCTATTGTTCTTTTCAATGAAATTATCTCTTTTAAAAATACATGTTATAAATAACTATAATTTCTCAACACATGTGTCCATTTCGTTATTGAAATTATTTCTTTTTTGTTTTTTAGAAAAAATACAAACTCTCAAATACAGATGTCCATTTTATTTTATGAACAATAAATTATATGTTATCTTATCTTGGAAATATATTTTTTTATCCATTTAAGATCAACAGTAAAACAATTTGAAGGTATTAGTGGATATCATAATTTTTTAGGTGAAAAATAGGAAAGTCACAATTCACATCAATCATTCATATTTATAACAACATGAAAATTAATTTTCTTTAGAGAAAAATTATAAATCAATTTATATTACGATTTATTTTTCCAATAAATTAAAAGTTTTTGTACTTTTTAACAATGCATTTTATACTATATAGTTGTATACTTTGTTTCACATATGATTGAGCGAAGACAATCTATAATCTTTGAGGAGATTAGTAAACTTTGACCTTTATAGATCGTACAAAGTGGTGATTTTAACTTCTTGTATTTTATTAAAAGACCCTAAGTTAACCATCACCATTTCACGGATGGGTTTATCATGATTAGTTAGTTTTTTATTAAGTTCTTTTTAAATGATCTCTACTTATTCATTACATATATTTTTGTGAAAGTATGTGTGGCACAAAACCAATTTTTCTTCGAAAAAGATCCAACTTTTAATTATGCACCAAACCAAGTTGTGAAATCCCAATTCTCACTTTAAACCAATTTTATCTTGATTAATCCTAAACATGCATCTAGTGATTAAAGCAAGTTAAGTAAAGTAAATAATACTCACAACGCCGGATGTACGAGGAAAAAACCCAAAACGGGAAAACAACCTCGGACGGCCCAAGCCAGGCAATCACTATGAATAATGGTTTTACAAAGACAGATTAGCCTTGCACTAAGACTCGATCTCCACGGGTCTTGACACTCCTTCTGATCTTCAACCGTTCTTCAATAGTGCCCACGCAGAAATTTCGTTTTCCACGATCTCTGTCCACAACACACGCCTCCACGTATGTCTCGGTGTCCACCGATATGGCTTTGATTCGTCTATGATGTCGAACACGATGTCCGTCGCTTCTTCACCGTAAAACCTTTTGTGTTCAATGTGTAGAACAAACAACTTTGTTGAAGGAAGATCACTTAAACATATAAGAATGATAACTCGGATCTTCGCAAACTCTAAGGATGTATTTAAGACTTTTAAACCTTAGAAAACATGTGCAAACAAGGTTCTGGTTTGCAAAATTATTTTTCAGAAAACACACTTACGAAATTATGATGCAAACACTGTTTAAATAGGATTTAAACGCCGCCTCAAAAAACGTGTCCTTCGAATGACTTAAGAATGTCGTTCGCGCGACATTGTATCTCGTTCGAACGAGATCCAATGTCGTTCGAGCGACCTCTTGAAAGTTTGACTTTCTTTGACTTTCGGATAAAAACGTCTCTTAACAAAGAGATTCAAATTAGTCAAACTCTATTTCGAGCTTATCATCATAAAACGAAGTTTAACCCATAAAAACACTTTTAAAACATTTAAAAACATTTTTCTTTATAAAAATTACATCCTTATCTTTTATAAAATAATTGCGAGCACCATTAATTATACACACTCATACCTGAGTGATTTCGGAATGAAATTAACTTTGAAGATGAGTAAACTTGCACCAAATAACCATCGGCATGATTATTTCTTTGAAGCTTTGCCGCAACGTCTTCAATTTCTTCAATACGTCATAGACCAAGTGGGATCGTGACAAAATAAAATTCTCCCTATGACATATTACAAACACAGTTTTGTTCACGGAATTAAGTCAAAATAATATAGGGACTCAATTGGAAATTTATGTCCTTACAAATCTCCACCTTTGACTATTCCCGGACAAAACTAAACCAGTGAAATGCCTAACCGGGTCGTCAAGCCGTATGACGCATAAATCCCATCCCATAAACCCAAAATCAAAAAGTACAGGACACGGACTTGTATATGTAGCACCGGTAAGCATGAACTGTCTGAAATTGATGTAGTCTTGAAATCTCGAATCGCTGAAGCATACCTACACACATGAAACAGACAAACAATTACCAAGTGAAGTATGGAGGAACAAATGAAACCAATTTATATAGTCAATAAGAATATATCATTTGAAACATGTGAGCAATTATTTGATACCAATCTGTTACCAATTTGAAACATAAAGTAGCGCTCAACAAATCTCCCCCTACATCACATACCAAATCTCCCTCCCCCCCCCCCCCCCCCCCCTTTTTGTCTCGAATAGACAATCCGGTGAAAAGATAAACCAATATCAAATATCCAGCATGAGAATATGATACCAAATAGAAATAGGTTGATACCAATTGTAAAAAATGAAAGCCGCTAGATAAACACGAGACAACCAGCTAAATAAGATCATGTAATGACAAAACAGTAGCTAGTAAACCAAGGAATCACACAAAGAGTATACCAATCAAATCAAGTGTGATAAATGGTTATATATGCTAAAATACCAAATTGGAACATAGAAGGACCTGCATATAAACCAATTAATCCAAAAAATGCTTCTCGCAGTACCAAAAATGTATCAAATTAAGCCAGAGGACTGCAAACCAATCAGAAGCAATTTTTTACCCTGTCGTTCGAACGAGCCAGGGACTTCGCTCAAACGAGATGAGGAAGTTGCTTGAACGAAGTACAAAAGTCGTTCGCGCGAGATGCAATGTCGTTAGAACGACTTCGCGCGACCTGCCAAAATTTCCCAGTTTCCCAGAAATATTATAAAGTATTGCCCAGTGAAAGAATTTCCACAAAAAAATTCCAGGAAGGACCTGACAAATGCAAAACAGTGCTAAAGCAGTAAGCTTTTAACACAAAACGCAAAAACTCATAAAAACTTAAAATGCGAGTTACATGCAAACATAGTACCGATGTGCTCAAACATGGACATGGAATGAATGGGCGTGAAACTACAACAAATGAGTCACAATTCCAACATATCGAAATGATCAAGAAGCTCTAATTGATAACGATAAATCATCGAACTTTATCTTAGCCAAATGACAATTAAAGTGTGAGCTTAATGAACTAAACATACTACATGCACACAAATCTAGAATTTTGACGATTCTATAAACAATAGCGTCAAATTGCAATGTTTCAACATTAGGATTAGTTGTGCAAACACGTTTAAATTCTCTCCAACCAAACACCCTCATATAAGCATACTATTTCAAGTTCTTTTGAGGTTTCTAGCATTCTCAACTTAGAGAAAATCTTATTGGCCCTTATCTTAGCATATTTCATTTTATTTTTGGGCTCTTTTAAATGGTGGCTTTCACGACGAGTTAATTTTGAACTCTCGCAGCCCTTTCCCATGAATCACTCATCATTTTTTCAATTCAAATCCTCACGATAAATGGTTATTACATGAACACTTCTCCTTAAGTTTACTTACACATAGATGACAAGATTGAGATAAGAACGCCTCACCAAATTCAAATATGCAAGAGAAGTCAAGCATCCATATAAACTCGTGCATGTGTGCAATGTTGGCATATATACAAAGTCAAATCAAGATGCATATCAACTTCGAAACAACCCTATACAAACAGTGGTTAAGATCATTCTAAGCATCGATAATAATGACCAAATGTCCTAGCCACATGGATAATGAAATGATGTGGGTGGTCCAAGAACACCAATATGCCACATCAAACATATAAACTCAAAAACAAAAAACTGAAAATCTTTTTGGCTTTTCAAACATATTTTGACTCAAAGAAAAGCAAAATCTTTTTGGATTTTCAAAAGTTTTCTCAAAAACAAAATCTTTTTGTATTTTTCAAATAAGACTCAAACAAATGAAAACTATAATACAAAATGATAAACATGTCATAATACTAGCAATGAATATATCATGAAGCAAACTAGAATATGACAAACAAGGCAACACTATCATCCTTTAGATTTAGCATGGGAAGAATCAAGTGCACCCAAATGAGAATCATGAAGTTTAATTCCTAAAGCCACTAAATCTGATTTCCTAACCCAAGTAGGTGTAAAACGGCGCATGGGGGTTTTGGGAACCGGGGAAACTTTATTCTTAAACTTCCAAGGAGCTTGTCTAAGGTCGTAACAACAACGCCTAAGGTGACCTTTCCTACCACAAAATGTGTAAGTGTAGCGGTGGTGGGAATGATTACCTTTATGTGGACCTTTTCTAACCATCCTAGTGTTTCTCACACGTGCGGATGGGATGGGAACAACTCTCTCACCAAAACCTATACCTCCCTTATCTCCCTTAATTTGGACGGTGCCTAGGATTTTATCTAACTTTTCCGACCTAGCCTCCAAATCAAACTTGACTCTAGATGAGTCTTTTAATCTCTCCTCCAACTCGTGAATCATAGACTCGAGTAAACGCCTAGTCTCCTCAAACTCTAAAATCTTCTTTTTCAAAGACTCCATCAAACCACATAGATTATCTCTCTCTTTCTCCACAAACTCTAATTTCTCCCTAAACTTCTTCTCTCGTACCCTAAGATCCTCAATCAAACTATCATTATTTTCTATGGCACGCTGATTCAACTTAGATTGCAATTTTGAGTTAGCTTTTTTCACCTTCACCGTTTCGGAATACAACTCATTAAATGCATTTTGTAACTCTTTCACATCAACCTCCTCCTTGTCACTCTCTTCACCCTCACTGACATGGGATACACTCAAAACCTCCTCGGAAGTGTCATTCACATGAGTATTGTCCTCGTCGCTCATATGACATGCCATAAACGCAACAAAGTTACGCTCAATGGGGGGAACTCTCTCCCTCTTTCGGTTCACTATCACTTAAGGTGGCACTATAGACAATGGGTTGCTTGCCCTCTTTCTTAAGTCTAGTGGGACACTCCTTAACCTTGTGACCGTACCCCTCACACCCAAAACACTTATCCGACTCATCTCTCATAGGCTTCTCAAACTTATCCTTAGAGGTGGGATCCACTTTGTTGTTCTTGAATTTTTCAAATTTCTTGGCATCTTTCGATTTCTTTTGAAACTTAATAAATTTTTTAAATTTCTTTGCAAACAAAGCAACATCCTCAAAATCGGAATCGGAATCGGAATCGAAATCCGAAACTTTAATTTCCTCCTTCCGGGTTTTCAAAGCAATACCCTTTTCTTTCTTAGGCACTTGCTTGGAGCTAATCATGTCGATTTCATAGGTTTGTAAGTCACCTACAATCTCTTCTAGTTTCGTTGATTCTAACCTACCCAAGGAGTTTAAAATGGTCACTTTCGTATCAAACCTACTAGGCAACGACCTAAGGATTTTCTTAATGACACGGTTGTCGGTAATTTTCTCACCTTGGTTAAATGATGAGTTGACAATATTGGACAACCTAGCATAAAACTCATCAAAGGTCTCACTCTCTAACATCCTAATGGTCTCCAACTGTGTAGTGAGATTTTGAAATTTTGACGCCCTAACCATGCTAGTGCCCTCGTGAGTGAGTGCCAAAATGTCCCAAGCCTCGTTTTATGTTTCACAAGTCATAATTCTATTATATTCTTCCTGTGTGACATGTGAAGAAATAACGTGCAGACCTTTAGAATTATATTGTGCAAGTCTTTGTTCAGTTTCGGTACATGAGTCAACAGGCTTTAAACTAGTGACCTCACCTACAATAGTGACAGGGGGTGTCCAACCTTTCTCAACTACATGCCAAGCACGCTCATCAATAGATTTTAAAGAACATCTCATTATCATCTTCCAATAAGTGTAATTAGTGCCATAAAAAACAGGAGTTCGAGAAAATTCATTATAACCAGAATTCATCTTTGAAAACACACGGGATCACAAAATAAATAAAAATATTTTCTAGCTCTGATACCAATTTGTGAAAGTGTGAGTGGCCCGATATGTGTGTTTTAAACAAAACCATTTTTTCTTCGAAAAGATCCAACTTTTAATTATGCACCAAACCAAGTTGTGAAATCCCAATTCTCACTTTAACCAATTTTATCTTGATTAATCCTAAACATGCATCTAGTGATTAAAGCAAGTAAGTAAAGTAAAGAATACTCACAACAGCGGATGTACGAGGAAAAACCCGAAAAAAATCTCGGACGGCCCAAGCCATACAATCACAATGAACAATGGTTTTACAAAGATAGATTAGCCTTACACTAAGACTCAATCCCCACGGGTCTTGACGCTCCTTCTGATCTTCAACCGTTCTTCAATAGTGCCCATGCAGAAATTGCATCTTCCACAATCTCTGTCCACAACACACGCCTCCACGTATGTCTCGGTGTCCACCGATATGGCTTTGATTCGTCTACGATGTCGAACACGATTTCCGTCGCTTCTTCACCGCAAAACCCTTTGTGTTCAATGTGTAGAACAAACAACTTTGGTGCAGGAAGATCACTTAAACATATAAGAATGATAACTCGAATCTTTGCAAACTCTAAGGATGTGTTTAAGACTTTTAAGCCTTAGAAAACATGTGCAAACAAGGTTTTGATTTGTAAAATTATTTTCCAGAAAGCACACTTACGAAATTATGATGCAAACACTGTTTAAATAGGATTAAAATTCTGCCTCGGAAAATGTGTCGTTCGCGCGACATTGTATCTCGTTCGAACGAGATCCAATGACATTCGAGCGACCTCGTGAAAGTTTGACTTTCTTTGACTTTCAGATAAAAACGTCTCTTAACAAAGAGATTCAAATTAGTTAAACTCTATTTCGAGCTTATCATCATAAAACGAAGTTTAACCCATAAAAACACTTTTAAAACATTTAAAAACATTTTTCTTTATAAAAATTACATCTTTATCTTTTATAAAATAATTGCGAGCACCATTAATTATACGCATTCATACCTGAGTGATATCGGAATGAAATTAACTTTGAAGATGAGTAAACTTACACCAAATAAACATCGGCATGATTATTTCTTTGAAGCTTTGTCGCAACGTCTTTAATTTCTTCAATACGTCATAGACCAAGTGGGATCGTGACAAAATAAAATTCTCCCTATGACATATTACAAACACAGTTTTGTTCACGAAATTAAGTCAAAACAATACAGGGGATCAATTGGAAATTTATGTCCTTACAATTTTCATACCGTAATTCATTATCATATTTATCATTACCTTTATTGAAAACACTTTAATTCTCAAAGCTAAATGTATTCCCCAACAATTTATTATTAGATTTATCACTATTTTTAGTATTTGTCCCCAGTTGTTTGTTCCACTCTCGCTTTAAATGACAAACCTAAAGGTGATGATTTGAATTTTGTTCTCGAAGAGGATGCATCTGATTAGGATAGACTTAGTTGTGTTTTAAAATGATCTTTGAGAGTCAAAACATGTGTGGGAGGTGTCACACTTGTATGAATTTCTCGTCTTTTATCTAAGGGATCGTCTTATTGATATTACTTCATGACATGATGAATATGACTTTCCACGAGGTTACCTTAGTTGGTTATGACCCATCAAAATATTCTTTAATTATATGTGAGAGGGACATTTTGATATACCCTCATATATACTTGAATTCAATCTCTCTCTCTCTCTCTCTATATATATATATATATATATATATATATATATATACACACCACATTTCAGGACTCCCTAAGTCTCTCCTTAGACCCCTAACACTCTCCCTTTCCACCGCAAACCTAGGTCGAACTCTGAGTACTGATCTAGAGGCCATCGGGTTTCCCCGAGCCCCATTTGCCTCCGGTCAACTCTATAGTAAGAGTGAAAGCTCTTTGAATCTATGAAGGGATCTAAATACCCTTTCCAATGGTTCGCCGCATACGTGAATCGACATAACAGTTCAGATGAACGGACCATTTCGCTATCGAAAACTAATTCAGAGACCATTGGGCGCCCCCAGGACCCGAGTTGACCAAAATCAACTTCACCATTAGAGTGAAAGATCTTTGAATATTTGAAGGGAATTGAAACCCATTTTCAATGGTCCGCCCTGTGAGCAAAACAACATAACCATTCAGACGAACGATTAATTTTCCCCTGAAAATAGATCCGGAGGTCAACGAGAGCTCCCAAACTCTATTTGACCAAAGCCAGCTCTTCAGCTCGAATGAGACTGAATGAATCCATGAAGGGAACTGAATACCCTTTTTAATGATCCACCCCATGCACCAACAGTACGGAAGAACGATCTGTTCTACTTCGAGATGTCACCGGGCAATTTTGGGCCCCGTTTGACCAAGGTCAACTTTTTGAACCAAGTGAAACTCTTTAGAATATCGAAGTACATATCCTAAACTTTCCAACGGTCTGCTCCGTGTGTGATTCTAACTTACCATATGGATAGACGATCTATTTGCGTCCGACGATCTCCCGCCCAAAGGAGCGACGTGCACTTTCGATCCAAATTTGACCCAAAGTTAACTCCCGGACCCTGGAGCGGTCTAAAGGACTCTCGAAGGCGTCTGAAATAACTCACAGTGTACCCCATGCACGATTCAAATCAACGATTTGTGCTGAAAAATGTTACTAATGCCGTTTAATACAATGATTAAACTGTATAAGCAACTCCGAGTTGTTTGTTGAAGAAACCCTTTTCTTTTGAAAATAAAAATGATAAACAACAAGATGTGTTTACTAAAACTTATGTACGAGAATAACCAAGACTTTTTAATCAGTTTTAAAACTAAGATAGTTTCAAAATATCAGCACACTATAGAATGAGATGAGGAGATGAAGATAATCAGAACACACTATTTTTAACGTGGTAAAACCTCTACCAATAGAGGAAACATCCACGGTGACTTCTAAGTCACGAAAGTAAAAAATCCACTAAAAACAAATAACAGTTACAAACAATACAACATTCATGCACACAACTCAGCCTATTCTAAGTTTAGGGATATACACCACTTGGTGTCCTTCTAACTTCTTGTAGATCTGATTGTGGATGATGTTTTTCCAGTTTGATAACTTCCACTTTGCTTTAGCTTTCTTTTCGTCGACTCAATAATCTTTGATCTTATACCCAACACTTTCAGTGTGGTAGTGTGTCAAGTGTTTGTGATGTGATTTCTATCCACATGCATGAACTCACACACACTTAGTTTGTACAGACAGTCCTAGAAAATTACATATAAAGACTATATGCTATGATTTTCTTTTCTTTCTTTCTTACAAAACTTGAAACCTTTTAACCTTTTAATCTATCCCAGATTCCACGGATATCTTGCTTCAAAATCAGTCAAGATCTTAATCAAGCTCAGTTTTGAAAAGATTTTCGAGATTGAAAACCTCCAAGTGAGAATCTAACTAGGTCAAGGTTAAGTTTCACAAGAACAGAAAACATAAAACATTTACAGATCTAAATCAACAAATATTTTCTTAAAACGAGAAACAAATATGCAGATCTAGTGATATATAACATGCAATAGTGTAGATCTAAGATTTCTATGAAAAAGAAATAGAGATCTCACCAAAATGTCTAAGTTGGTAACAAGATCACAGATCAAGAGGTTATAACTACAAACGATCAAACTAGTAACACCGATCTCTCTCAAACACTCAAGGTTGTGTTTGGGGTTTTGAATATACGAAGGTTTGAAGATGGTTTGAAGTTGTTTTAGGGTTAGGGTTAGGGTTTCTAACTCAGTTTCCCTTTCTCTCTTCTCTCTTTTCTTTTCTCTCTTCTCTCTCACTTCTCTCTTCTCTCTTTTTTTCTCTCAATTTGGACGACTGCCAAAAGTCTTAAAATGCTGAGAATGAGAGGGTTTATATAGGAGCCAAGGAAGGTTCTGAATCGCTGATAGCAATCAACGGTTGAGATTCAGTCTTCCTTATATTGACTTTGATCCAAGGGTGGTAAAATAGTGATGGTTAAAACGAAGGTGATTGGTCCACAGTGATAACACATGGATAGGCTTTAAACACATGCAGGCCATAGATAACGTTTGATCTAACGATCCACAATACACCAGGCAGTTATCTCACAAAACAAACACAAATGAGATAACAAGAGCATGACAAGTGTTGGCATTTCATTGGCTGGCAAACGCGCGTCCAAAGTAATTACATGCAACACCTTAAAGTCTCTGGCGCATTGATATTCTACCCAATCAAACATTCTAATGAAAAACTAATTTTTCATAATAGCATTTTAACCCCCACAAAGTTTATAAACACACTTTTATTAAAGAAAATATTATTTTAAAAATGTTTAAAAATTCCCAAAAAATTATTAAAACAACATTTTAAGGGGAATTTAACACACAATCAATATGAGCAATATATACACATGTATGCACTTCTAATGTGTGTAGTGTGATTCAAATTATACCTTGTTTGGATCATTGAAGAGGATTAGAGAGTGAACAAGTCTGAGGATCTTTGGATTCTAGGTTAGACAACAAATTTTGTCACTATTTCCAAATTAGATGAACACTTATACAATATAGACTTAAGTAAGTCAAAGGTATAAGGTGCTTCAATCTCCCCCTTTGGAAATATGAGAAAAAATCTCCTTTGAGTTAGCTTAAACTCTTAGGGAACCAAAAAAAATAAAACCTAGTCCGATACAAAAGATACTATCTACCCATTTCCTAGAAAGTCAAAAATTACATAACTCAACTATTTACAAATTTGTACATTAGAGAGAAATGGTAGATAAACCATAGAAGAGGTTCCTGCAAATATGCACTAAGATCAAGCAGTTTAGATGTAATGTGAACAAAACATTGAACCCGTAAGACTCAAATTTCTCCCACATTTTGTCTCAAATGGACAAAGGGTAAAAAATTACGGTCTTAAGAGATTAATCAGCACATACCATACCTATAGAATTACGCAAATACAGAAATCTGTTATAGTCTAGAGGTTTATTGAACATGTCTGCAAGTTGCAGATCAGTAGGTAGGTAATGAATTTCTAACTCCTTAGTCTCAACAAGTTCGCGTATAAAGTGATGTCTTATTTTAATACGCTTAGTTCGCGAGTGTTGAACCGGGTTTTTAGATATGTTAATGGCGCTTTGATTGTCACAATACAATTGTAACTGATCTTCTTTAATCCCATAGTCGCTTAACATTTGTTTTATCCATAACAATTGAGCACAGCAACTTCATGCTGCTATATATTCGGACTCAGCAGTAGATAAAGATGTGCAATTCTATTTTTTGCTACTCCAACCTACTAAATTATTGCCGACTAATAACAGGCACCTGAGGTACTCTTACTGTCATCAGTACAACCGGCCCAATCAGCATCAGTATACCCTATGATGGTGCTACCGGTATCATTAGTGTACCTAAGTCCAAGATTAAGAGTGCCTTTTATGTACTTTATTATACGTTTTACACAAGATAAATGGCTCTCTTTAGGGTTATTCTGGTAATGAGCACACAGACATACAGCAAACATTATATCTGGTAATGAGGCAGTTAGATAGAGTAGACTACCAATCATACTACGATAAAGTGTGGAATCAACTGACTTTCCGTTTTCATCTTTACATAATTTAACAGTAGTACTCATAGGCGTTTTGGTAACTTTAGCATTATCTAAACCAAACTTCTTAACAAGATCTAAGGCATACTTAGTTTGAGAGACAAATAATCCATCAGAATTCTGTTTTACTTGAAATCCTAAGAAAAGTTGTAGCTCCCCCATAAGGGACATGTGAAACTCCTTATGCATAAGAGCAGAAAAGGATTTAAAGTAGACCCAAAGATGATGTCGTCTACATAGTGTGACACCCCGACTAATTAAATACCGGGTAGCTACTCCTTTATTAAATTAATTCAAAATGCCAAGTTGGCTCAGTTAATAGCATCACTGTCGAAAACATTTTATTGATTACTAACCACCTAGTATTTAAAAAGTAAGTGCCAAATTTTATTTAAAGTCCGATTAACATGCAACAAGTGTAATGAAGAAATAAATAACACCATTCACCATACTGAAGTAAAACGAATAATCATCACAATAGAGTAATTAAAGTCTGGAGGAAAAACTCCTCACTACAATCCCATAACTGAAATAAATAAACTAAAACAATACATGCTAAAGTCTGAAGACTGAAATGTAAAAGATGTCTCTAATAGAAACGGGCAACATGCCCTACACTGATAGATAGTGACTCTGGAATCCAAAAGATCGAAGCGTCTATAAGCAAAGTCCCTGTAGCTTCCACAAGCAGCTACAGCTCGTCACCTGAATGAGTATCCTATGCTTGGTGTCCTTGTGGCTGGGCACCTAAAATGGTTTTACAAGAAAAAGATTTGAAAAGCAAACGGGTCAGAGCCCGAATGTGGAGTTATATTTTAAAAACCTGCAAGTGCTTTAAAAACATTTAAAACATTTAATGCAAAGTACATGTTAGGACGTGCACTCACATTATATTCTCACCTCTCGTCTAACTGTGCACTCCTAACGCAAGTACCCATCTATAACTACCCATACCACTAGCTAAGTGACAACATATCTAGCTAGACTGCCGAAGGTCCTACCCATAATACTCGGTTCCATTAACATAATAACGCTCGTAATTAAATAGGGGTTTAACGTAAACTCAGATACACAATATGCAATATATATAACTATCAGTTAACTCGTTATATTTCTCGAAACAACACCGTAATATATTTACAACATTAACATGAGGATTCCCATTAATTAAGTGTATATTATTCACATCATAAATATACAATATAAGCACCCCGAGAACTAAGCTGCGGTGCACACATACTCTGCTATCCATCCCGGTACATCACGTACATAAGAATTACATATTCCGAATCTCTCAGGAATAGTTTACCGATAACAACATCACAAATAATGGAGGCGAACACAGTCACCATCACATGGGTCACGCACATACCTACGCTCCCATGATCAGCGGACTTATTAATATCCCAATAAGTCTTTCTATGACCTATGTTCATCGAGGTACCAGTATATATCCCCCCCGTAGGCACACAAGGATTAGAGGGTCCTAAGCGAACGCAACCTCCCGTGATAGCAAGTATGGTAGGTATGTCATACACACAATCCATATACTAATACTAAGTAAACACACATCTTAGTAATACCGTATTTTAATCGTAGTACGTATCGCATTCTCGCACTAACTATAATTATCACAATTTATACTAATCCGATTTATAATCATACGCGCTATAGTTTCTCACGTCGTAGTAAACACTCACGTCTCAACCCAAACCGTCCATGTAATACAGCTCTCGTATATAATTTACTCCTCATAATAATCCAAAAGTCCCAAATTTATCCTTACATCATCAAAGAATGTTAACTCTACCCTCGAACCAGTTTTCGGGACTCCAAAAATCAAAACAGTCCAAAAAGGACCAAACTGTCAACTCGTTCGAACGAGGCTGTTCGAACGAGATTCCTCTGCCAACTCGTTAGAAGTCTCGTTCGAACGAGGCTGTTCGAACGAGATCCCAGTTCGTTCGAACGAACTGTTCCTTCTAACGATATCTCGTTCGAACGAGATATCGAACGAAATCCATTCTCGTTAGCAGCGACTGGTCAACTCGTTAGAAGCTTGTTCGAACGAGTTCGTTCGAACGACCTGGGTAGGGGCTTCTAACGAGATGCCAGATTCGTCCCAGATTTTTCCCTTCCTCGTTTTTAACCATTTTAACACTTCTAATCTCATCCAAAGTTCATCCCAACAACGTTTTATGGTCTCTACGAGATCCTAAACATATTCAAGCCAACTACTAACATGTTTTCAAGGGTTAAATCACTTCAACATCAATTAACATATGGATTTCTACACTTATCCCCAATTATCTCAAGAACATGAACCCTAACATTTTGAATCATGAATTAACACAACAAAATCCGTTTTAATTTCTATTCAATCATGTATATCATCAATAAAGACATCTACCTATCATTCTACATGCAATCCTTCTCAAATTTCTCAAGCTCTATGATCTAAACTACATGGGTTTTCATATTTTATCAAGAACAAACCATAAATCCGAATTTTCTAACATGGAGGGAACATTCTCTGAAATTAAATGGAATAAAGTCACTTGCTTTGGTTTGATTTCCGATTTTGGTGTAGGTTTGATGAAGTTTTCTGCAGAAATTCCTTTCTCCAAGCTCCTTCTCCAATGGTGGCTTAAGGTGGCTAGGGTTTGATTTGGGGAAACTTGTAAACCTAAAGATAACCTCCGTAGCTTAATGGTTTAATATGGGATGGTTAGTGGGCTTTGTGGGTTTAATCCACATCAGATTTACATCTCTAATTTTCGTCACTTTTAATTCCTAAAAATGTAAAATTACTAAAATACCCTTTAAGTTGCCGGTGTGGCCTAAAAATACCCCGGGACCCAAACTATACCCCTGGCTAGTGTTTTCTGACTATCTCGACCCTTCCGGACGCGTTGGCGCACTCAAAACGACCATACGGATTATAGATTTTAAATTCTCTTTTATTATCAAAATATTACACCGTGACGCGGCGGTCCCACGCGTCTCAACAAAATTTCTAAAATGCCGTCTATCAATCTCACGACAAATTTTAGAATACCAAGTTCATATATAATCATATATGCACATAATCAAATACCAACTCACATCTTGTAAGTATTTATAACCCGGATTAATTTCAAATTAATACGCATTTAATTAATTAATCCCAAAAATAAATATAGTCAAAAGTACGGGGTATTACACATAGACTTGGGCTATAATAATGTTTTTGTCAAAATGTTTGACAAAGAGGGTCTAATCATTTCCTCCTCTCTTAAAACCCTTATCCAACAAAAAGTTGGATAGTCATTCATACCAAGCTCTAGGAGCTTGTTTTAAGCCATACAAAGCCTTTTTTAGACGAAAGACATGGTCTGGATATTTTGGGTCAATGAACCCTTTGGGTTATTCTACATACGTTTCTTCGGATTGAATTCCATTGAGGAAGGCAGACTTGACATCCATTTGATAAAGTGTAAATTTTAAGTGACACGCTATGGCGAAAAGGAGTCGAACAGATTCAAGACGAGTGACAGGGGCAAATGTCTCGCTAAAATCTATCCATTCTATTTGTGAGTAACCTTGAGCAACTAGTCTAGCTTTATTTCTAAGGATTACCCCATTTTCGTCAGATTTGTTCTTAAAGATCCAACGTGTGCCAATAACATTTTTTATTGAGGCCGCGGTACAAGATACCAGACATCGTGAATGACAAATTGAAAAAGTTCTTCCTGCATTGCAGAAATCCAGTGTGCGTCATTCAATGCTTCATTAACATTTTTCGGTTCCACAAGGGAGACGAAACATGCGTAATTAGCATAATTTCTTAACTGGGATCTAGTACGGACAGGCTCATTAGGATTACCGACCACGTTGTCAATGGGATGATCTTTAGAGACCCAGCCAGGTACTTCTGGACTCTCAATAGGTAACGAGTCATCTATTTCTGGTGAATCATTTTTGAAATCATTTTCAGATTCAACCACAATAGGTGATTCAGATATCTTATTTTCAACAATAGTGTCGCTTACAATTACATTTATCGAATCCATAAGGGTCTTAGTACGCAGATTGTATATACAATATGCACGAATGTTTGGAGAGTAACCTAAAAAGGTGGCTTTATCTCCACGCGTCTCGAATTTGGACAAATGTTCTCTGTCTTTACATACGTAAGACTGACTTTCGAAAGTTCTTAGATATTTCAAATTAGGCTTCTTACCGTACCACAACTCATAAGAGGTTTGTTTAGTGTTTTTCCTAAGGTAAACCCGATTAATGATGTGACATGCAGTTCTAATAGATTCTACCCAGAAGTACTTAGGTAGAGATTTGGCATGCAACATGACACGTGCCATCTTTTGAAGAGTTCGATTTTTCCTTTCGGCAACACCGTTCTGCTGAGGAGTCTTAGGGGCACTGAATTTGTGTTTGTAACCGTTGTAGTCACAATATTCAACTATTCCCGTGTCTATGAACTCTCCCCCTCTATCGCTACGAATGCGATTGACTTGTGTGTCCTTCTCATTTTCAATTCTTAGTAAAATTTTCAAAAATGTCTGAAACGTGTCGAATTTATGTTTCAAGAAGGCAACCCAAGTGAATCGTGTAAAATCATCAACCATGACTAGGATATAACTTTGTCCACAAAGACTAACAGTTATAGAGGGACCAATAAGGTCCATATGGATGAGATCTAGAGGTCTAGAGGTGAGAATGTCTTTAACTTTTTTATGCGAAGTCTTAACTATTTTTCCTTCCTGGCAATGACCACAAACAACGTTGGAAATAGGTTTAATTTTAGGAATTCCTCTAACTATCTCTTGACTAGACAATCTACAAAGGATATCATAACTTAGGTGTCCCATACGATTATGCCATATTTCATTGTCATCCATTCTGACAATGTTACAGGTTTCAGAACTAGTCTTGACAGTACAGCAGTTGTCAGGTGTTCTAAATCCGGTAATGATGCATTCACCTTTATCATTTAGAATTTTTCAACTGTTCTTTGAAAAGGTAACAGTATGGTCTGAGTCACAAAATTGTGATATACTTAGGAGGTTGGCTTTAAGGCCTTTAACTAAAAGTACATTTTCCAAAACAGGCATTCCCTCTTCTTTTAGGATTCCTTTACCTATGATCTGGAATGAAACTCCGTCGCCAAAAACTACTTTACCTCCAGAAAATCTGGTTTTGTTTAAGAGTTTGGTTTCATCTCCTGTCATATGTTTGGAGCATCCTGAATCTAAATACCAACCAGATGAAGTGTGTTCAGCCTTTAAGGCAGTGATAACAATGTTACACTTCATTTGGGGTAAAAGATCATCTTTTCTAACCCAAATAGCTCTAGTTTTAATTTTGCGCAAGTTTGCTCTCATTTGATAAAATTTTTGAGAAGCAGATTTTTGTCAAAAAACATTTGGCGCAACAAACTGATTTTTGTGGAAAGGTTGAGCTTTTGGTTTAGGAAAGTTTCTGGGAGCCTTTCTCTTAAATGAACTCTTAGTTTTGGTCTTTCTATTCCTGTAGTTATTATCAGGTTGTCTTGGAAGGACATAATGGTTATGATTTTGCCTAGAGTAGTTAAAGTTCTTGTAAAAAGAAGTGTTGTACACAGGGGTGTTTAGACGCCTAGCATAACAACCTTTAAAAGAATGACCATAAACGTCACAGTAGGAGCAATATTGATTGCTTGAGGGATGTACTTCCTTAGGGAAACTTCTAATGATGGGTTTGACTTGATTCTGTTGAGAAGTCTTATTCCTAAGAGGTATGGTTTTAAAGGTAGATTCAGCCTTTCTGATCAAAGGACAGACGTATTTAGTCTCAAGTGTACTGTCAGCCTAAGAGTTACTAGACTCTCCAATGTCTTTCTGTTGTTGCTTTTGATCATATTCCTTTTTAATAAAATGAAAATATGGACATGTTTCGATTGGTTTTTTGCCCCCAGACACAAACTTAATAGGTTCAAGATTTTTAGTTTGTGGTTTATTCTTAGGGCAGAATCCAATACCGGTTCTATCATCAGAATTGGTCTTGGAGTCAACAACAAAGTCAGTGAAACAATTTGAATTGTTTTCAAACATAGAAATTTTGTTGAAAACAGTTGCTGTCTTTATTTTTGCTTATTCCAGTTCTAATAATGTTCCCTTGTATTTCATTTCCAGGGTTTCATTAGTTTTAGTCAACTCTGTTAATTTTTGATCAAAAGTTTCAATTTCAGATTGATGTGTCAGACACTGGTTAGTGTACTCTTCGGCATTCAGCTTCACAATAAGACTTAGATCATCTAATTTCTTAGTCAGGTCTCTAACAGTCTTCTCCAGTCTAGTGCCTTTTTTAAGGGTTTTAGCATACAAAGTATGAATATCTGGGAGGTCATCTGTGTCTGAGTCGCTAAGTGAAGTGTGTGCAGTGACCCCTAACGATTCAATTTTAGTACTCACACACCCATTTACATCGTCGTTATCGAGATCACTTTGACTCACACACACGGAACTAGAGCTAGCAACATTTTCAGATAACAAGGCATCTAGGCCAGTCAAAGCAGTATTCACAAAAGCAGGAGTAGAGGTATCATTATCACACAAAGGCATATCATCATTGTAAATGATCTTATCAAAAAAAGACATGCAAGGGTCAAATACATTAGATGACTCAAGTTCCTCTTCATCAGAGTCACTTGAATCGTCCCAAGTTTTACAGACATTGGCTCTATTGTGTGTTTTGGTTTTATTCAGATTAACTCTGCAATCGTGAGCAATGTGACCTAGTTTCCCACATCTAAAACATTCAATCTTTTTAAGGTCTCTGTTAGATTTGAAGTTGTTGTCCTTAGGATGTTTGTCAAGACCTCTCTCATGAGGTTTAGGATTAGACACAGTTGGATAATTAGGCTTGCCTTGTTTAGATGCCTCTTTATTTCTAAATTTAATAATTTTCTTAAATTGTTTGGACATTAAGGCAATCTGATTATCTAGTTTGTCTATATCACACTCCTCATCAGAGTCACAGTTGGTCAAATTAGTCTCATGTTTAGATATCCTCGAGGAAAAACTCAAGTTAGAGTTGGGCAATTTTCTTTGAGACTGATTTAATTGTTTCTTAAAGTCTAATTCCATTTCCACAGTCCTAAGTTTGCTACTGAGTAACTCAGGGGTGAGGTTTTGATCACTCATCTCCTCAATAGCATACCTCTTGTTGTCAAACTTTTGTGGTAATGATCTTAGGATTTTAGAAACAATCTCATTCCTATCATATGTTATACCATTAGCATGAAACTTAGTAACTATATCAGTTAGGTTCATATAAAAGTCATCAAAAGACTCAGAGTCAGACATAATCAAAGAGTTGTACTGCTGGGTAAGCATTTGAGTTTTAGCAACTTTAACTCTTGAGTCTCCTTCATGGGCAGTGATTAATGTGTCCCAAGCTTCCTTGGATGTGGCACAAGACGAGATTCTCTTGAACTCATACTCATTAATAGACATAAAGATGGCATTCTTGCCTTTATTGTTATTACGAGAAATTATTTTCTCTTCTTGGGTAAACTCACTTAAGATTTTCTTTACCCTCTCATCACTTCCTTCAGTGGCTCATTTAGTAGGATAAGTATATCCATTTTCAATAATGTCCCAGACATCATCTCCTAAAGTCCCTTGGATGAAGGCAACCATTCTTACTTTCCAGTAAGCAAAGTTTTTTCCATCAAAGAGTGGAGGTCTGGACAGATTACCAAACCTTTCATTCTTCTCGTCCATAGTTAGGATTTTCAGAAAACGATTTCAGAAACACAAGATCCTTTTGGAAATAAAAGTTAGCAGGGCTCTGATACCAATTGAAAAACGTTACTAATGCCGTTTAATACAATGATTAAACTGTATAAGCAACTCCGAGTTGTTTGTTGAAGAAACCCTTTTCTTTTGAAAATAAAAATGAAAAACAACAAGATGTGTTTACTAAAACTTATGTACGAGAATAACCAAGACTTTGTAATCAGTTTTAAAACTAAGATAGTTTCAAAATATCAGCACACTATAGAATGAGATGAGGAGATGAAGATAATCAGAACACACTATTTTTAACGTGGTAAAACCTCTACCAATAGAGGAAACATCCACGGTGACTTATAAGTCACGAAAGTAAAAAATCCACTAAAAACAAATAACAGTTACAAACAATACAACATTCATGCACACAACTCAGCCTATTCTAAGTTTAGGAATATACCCCACTTGGTGTCCTTCTAACTTCTTGTAGATCTGATTGTGGATGATGTTCTTCCAGTTTGATAACTTCCACTTTGCTTTAGCTTTCTTTTCGTCGACTCAATAATCTTTGATCTTATACCCAACACTTTCAGTGTGGTAGTGTGTCAAGTGTTTGTGATGTGATTTCTATCCACATGCATGAACTCACACACACTTAGTTTGTACAGACAGTCCTAGAAAATTACATATAAAGACTATATGCTATGATTTTCTTTTCTTTCTTTCTTACAAAACTTGAAACCTTTTGACCTTTTAATCTATCCCAGATTCCACGGATATCTTGCTTCAAAATCAGTTAAGATCTTAATCAATCTCAGTTTTGAAAAGATTTTCGAGATTGAAAACCTCCAAGTGAGAATCTAACTAGGTAAAGGTTAAGTTTCACAAGAACAGAAAACATAAAACATTTACAGATCTAAATTAACAAATATTTTCTTAAAACGAGAAACAAATATGCAGATCTAGTGATATATAACATGCAATAGTGTAGATCTAAGACTTCTATGAAAAAGAAATACAGATCTCACCAAAATGTCTAAGTTGGTAACAAGATCACAGATCAAGAGGTTATAGCTACAAACGATCAAACCGGTAACACCAATCTCTCTCAAACACTCAAGGTTGTGTTTAGGGTTTTGAATATACAAAGGTTTGAAGATGGTTTGAAGTTGTTTTAGGGTTAGGGTTAGGGTTTCTAACTCAGTTTCCCTTTCTCTCTTCTCTCTTTTCTTTTCTCTCTTCTCTCTCACTTCTCTCTTCTCTTTTTTTTTCTCTCAATTTGGACGACTTCCAAAAGTCTTAAAATGCTGAGAATGAAAGGGTTTATATAGGAGCCAAGGAAGGTTTTGGATCGCTGATAGCAATCAACGGTTGAGATTCAGTCTTCCTTATATTGACTTCGATCCAAGGGTGGTAAAATAGCGTTGGTTAAAACGAAGGTGATTGGTCCACAGTGATAACACATGGATAGGCTTTAAACACATGCAAGCCATAGATAACGTTTGATCTAACGATCCACAATACACCAGGCAGTTCTCTCACAAAACAAACACAAATGAGATAACAAGAGCATGACAAGTGTTGGCATTTCATTGGCTGGCAAACGCGCGTCCAAAGTAATTACATCCAACACCCTAAAGTCTCTGGCGCATTGATATTCTACCCAATCAAACATTCTAATGAAAAACTAATTTTTCATAATAGCATTTTAACCCCACAAAATTTATAAACACACTTTTATTAAAGAAAACATTATTTTAAAAATGTTTAAGAATTCCCAAAAAATTATTAAAACAACATTTTAAGGGGAATTTAACACACAATCAATATGAGCAATATATACACATGTATGCACTTCTAATGTGTGTAGTGTGATTCAAATTATACCTTGTTTGGATCATTGAAGAGGATTAGAGAGTGAACAAGTCTGAGGATCTTTGGATTCTAGGTTAGACAACAAATTTTGTCACTATTTCCAAATTAGATGAACACTTATACAATATAGACTTAAGTAAGTCAAAGGTAGGTATAAGGTGCTTCATGTGCGCTATGATTATTTTTCCAAAAAATTCTGCACGAGACTACCAATTGGCAGGCCTTGAGCCCTGCCTATCGGCACAATGTCAAGGGTGACCTGCAAATAGGCACACCCTGGGGTTGGCCGATCGACACCCCATTTTTTCCCTATAAATAGGGGACATGACCTCACTCCTAACATACAGAAAATCCATCATCATCAGTGATGTCAGCAACATTATCTAGAAATCAGTGAAGTATTATATGAGAAGTTCCATTCAATCCTATATACCCATCCTTTTCACACCCAATTTGGAAAATATCCTTCTCTCTCATCAACATTCAAAATATTTCATCCAAGATCCAAGCTCAAGCCCCAAGGAAGGTCCAATTCCTTCTCCCTCTCTTTTAATATCTTGTTTTTACATAAGTTACATTAGATTCATAATCTAGTTTCACTTTAGTTCACATATTAACATCCACACTTTTATTAGTATATTGAACATACTTTATTTTTTATAAAAATAACCAAAAAACAAATAAAAGAGGGTTACACTCGTAAATTTCGAATGAAATTATCCATCACACTTTTTTCAAAAACCAAAAATACATTTTTTACACGTACACTCATAATGAAATTCCGTTCGAAACTATGGGATAAACCCCACCCCTATTCTACATTCGAACTACGTGGACTTTGATGCCTTTATAGGCTATGTAGGCGTCTCGAGTTAAAATTCGAGACTCGAGTCCAATTTTCGAATTTTCCAACTTCTCTTATTTTCCAAATTTCTCAAAATCCCTCACTTTCATAATTATCATATATATAATATGCTTGTTCGCGTCTCGTCCCACATATATTACCGTTTCCCAATAACGATCAATATCACAATGAACGCTCATATTCTATCTTCTACATTTATCCTTATTTTGGGAATATTCCAGTGGATGATCTCACCCCATCTTGTCTATGGTATGGACCGAACGATTCCAATCCCCATTATATAAACACATACACACACTTCATGGGGATAAAGAAAAATATTAACATTTTCCCATGAGATATAGAAAGGGAGGGATGGGTACCTAACACCTTCCCATCCCGTAACTTAGCCCTCGGACCTCCGATATATTGGTTTCGTATGCATCATTTTGTCTTTGATGCTGCTGTCTCGAAGTGGCAACATGTTTTTTTCGTGTTTTGTGCGAAATAGGCTGGCGACTCCATCTCTTTACATTCACCCCACACCGATTACTACCGAAGAACCTATTCGAAGATAAGGGGGCGAGATCGTGATGCAGTTCTTCCTTGGATCCTCCTACCCCCCGAAACAAATGCCGCGCAGCTCGGGATGGCCACAACGACGACTTTGCTGGCGATGGCCACATGGGTGTTTTATTTTCTTGTATCTCCCCCTATATGCATGTTCCACTTTTTATTATTGATATGTACCTCATGATTTTGCTACTATTTACACACTTGTATAAGATTCTCCATGTACACTTCACACCACGTGCACCTAGGATCATATGTTGCACACATCACTTAGAAATCCATGTTTAGGTGTCACTAGCACACACCTCCACTTGTATATATCCATGCTCCCTTATCACGCACTCACTTGTACATAGTTACACACCACTCACACATCACCTATACATGCTTAGTATAGCTTTACTATACTTGTACCTAGCTCCCTGTTTGGCATAATCAAGAAAAATGATACTTTCTCCATAAGATACTAATAAATGAGTCATGCATGATTCACACGACATCACCAAAAAGAATTGTTATTGACTAAATTTTGTCCTGTAACTGGGGATTCACTTTTTGATGGGCGCTAGTCCGGCAGGTCGCAGTTAGCCTAAGCGATATGACTCTCACCTTCCATTGTCTAAGTACCTTCGACATATATCCAATGATTTCCCCGCATTGTACCATTTGACCGAAGTCATGACGGGAGGTATATCACAGGGAACTCGTTCACGTACGTCGAGTATGTCGAATTCCCTCTCACATGTACCGTCCCCAAGAGGTATATAGTGAGGCAAGTCACGTACACTCAGGTATATCAAATGGCTTGTCCATATGTACCGATTGCCCTCAAAAGCAAGACGTATTTCATGGAAGTCACGCCAAAGGGGGGAACCCTTTCCAATTCACCCAACCAACTGCATACCCGCATATAGGTGTCAAACCTAGGACACACATGTTAGATTTCCGATTTTGACCCGAAACTCTGGTGAAATTTTGAGTCGGACAGCTGCCCAAATTTTTGCGCAATTTTTAAAATGGGACCCTACTCGTGAGCTGGTGACAAGTCAACCTTAGCTTTGCATATGTTTCAAAACCAATTTTTTCAGGCTCGGGTCCCGTCCGCCATTTCATTTTGCATTTAGGTAAACTTAATACAAGTGAGAACCTAATAAACATAATAATCATGCTGAGACCCGTCTCTAGTCTTTTCCTTTCTCTTTTTCCCAAAAAGTGTCCAAAAAGATTTCTTCCTCTTTTATCAAAAATACCAAAAATATTTTTCCTCCTTTTCCCTAAAAAAAAGGAAATATTTTCGTCCTCATCTTTTCCAAAAATGTCAATGTTAATACCAAATTTAGTCTGCTGACATGGATCAATAAAGTGAAGACATGTAGCAGTCTACGTGGCAACAATAAACACTTCTGAGGAACTCAAACGCTCTGAGGAACCGTACTACAATGAGGAACACTGATTCCCCGAGGAACTCATACGCTCCGAGGAACAAGAACTCTCCGAGAAACTCTTTAAGTATAGAGAAGCTTAGGCGATCTGAGCAACTCAGGCGGTCCGAGCTGCACCTCGAACAAAGCATTAATGGCAGGATAACCAACAGTTTGACTGTTCATTAAATGCTTATCATTCAGACGCATACCCTTAAGGATCATTGAATGTATCACCCTTTCATATGTACATCATTTAATGTATTACCCTTTCACATTACAGCCTCAGGGCTATAAATACATTGTACAATCCTCATTTTAAAGGGGGGAATTTCTTGAGATAACTTGTAATCGAGAATTCCCATACAATCAGCAATACCATAACAGTGATTGAGATGTTATCTGTGACTGAATAATTAGATATGATCTAATTTTTTACATCAACAGATTGGCGCCGTCTGTGGGAACGACTGGTAATATCGTTTTCCATCAAAAATAATCCATCACAAATGGCTGATATTCCAGAATCAAGCAATCGAAACGCTGCAAGCCCTCTAAATCCATCTGCTCCGCCAAATATTCCAGATCTGGTTGGAATAATTACAAATCTGGCTCAGGGCCAGACCGTCATGCAAGAAACTATGCGTCAACTCATACAAACCCTCCATGGCGGTGCACCAACCCATTCAAGACCACGTAGTATTCAAAGAAATACCCGTGCATCTTCTTCACGTACTAGGCGTACCAATTCATATCACAATGAGGAGTCTGAATATTTTTCTTATCAACCTAGACGAACTTCGTCAGTGCGAGCCACAGATACTGAACAACGTATCACTCTCTCCCCAGAAAGGACCAGTACGCTAGAAAGATTAAGCAGAGTATCTCCTTTCGATAGATTAGGTCCTAGGAGGAGCAAAAGTCCTCCTAGATCCCCATCGAGGAGTTTTTAACGACCATCAGATTTAAGGGAAGGATCTGCCCAGTCGCGGCCAGCTGCTTGTCAAGATAGATCTCAGGAAGCCACCTCAACGCGATCAGCTGCTCGAACCAACAGGCCCGAGGAAGGAAATGATGCATAGAAAGGCTCTATTCAAAGACTGGAGGATAGAATGGGGGAAATGGTTAAAGCTAAGAACCCTCTGCAACGAACCTTTGTTCGAGGAACACCTTTTGTCCAGGCTATTGTAGATTTTCCAACACCATCAAAGTTCAAAGCACCTGTTGTGACCCCAAAATATGATGGAAAGATAGACCCTGTCCTTCATATAGAACAATATCAAGCTGCAGCCGACATATATGCTATTCCAGATGAGATGAGATGTAGGGCATTCTCGGGAACTCTTACCGGATCTGCTCAAATATGGTATAATAATCTTCCTCGGGGTAAGATCTCAACTTTTCTTCAACTGGACGAGTTATTCATTGGGAATTTTTGTTTTGGGGTAAAGCTAGTTAAACGAGTAGCACATCTGTTAAGTGTTAGACAAAAGGCTGGTGAGAGTACCAGAGATTATATAACTCGTTTTAATAATGAGAAACTTGAAGTCATTGATTACGAGGAGAAGACAACGATTACCGCCTTGATGAGTGGACTACTGCCTAACAAGTTGTACTATACTTTGGCCAAAGATCCACTTAGAACCATGTCGGTTCTGATGGGAAAAGCGTCTAAGATTATGAATGCCGAGGAAGCTATGGCTGCGAAGAAGAACATGGATGCCAAATAAACCAAGGTGGAAGGTGATAAAGCTAAGAAGAAAGAGCATAAGAACAATGGTAATGACAAACATTCAAGAACAAGGTCGGTATGGGATGCAATGAAGAAATTTGATAATTATACTCCTTTGAAGAAGGATATCAAAAATGTTCTAGAAGAAATCAAGAGCAACGAGGAATTAAACTGGCCAGAGAAAATGAAGGCAGACCCTGACAAGAGGAATAAGGCAAAGTATTACGAGTTTCATAAAGATCATGGCCATATGACCAAAAATTGCATAGCTCTTCAGAATGAGATTGAAACACTCATCAGACCAGGAAAGCTGAAAAAGTACGTTGATTGTGGAAGCGAAAGAAGAAACAACGACCAAACTGGAGAGAGGTCTAGATCTCCTCGTCGAGCAGAGGAAAATAAGAAAAGAAACCATGAAGTTGATCCTGAAGAAGATCCCGATCTTCCCAAGAGACCAAGGCATCCAGAACGAGAGGTATTTTTAATACGCTTTGGGTCATTTGACTGTAATGTTATTATAGGTGGAGATGCAGGAGGAGGAGACCTTACTGCAGAGAGAAAAGCTTACCTCAGTGAGGCTCAAGCTTGCTCGTACATTTAACGAATAAATCTCACTGAGGAGGATCGCCCGAGAAAGGTGAACAAAGAGAAGTTGGTCATTGGGTTCTCAAAGAATGACCTTGAAGGTGTTATATATCCTCATGATGACCCACTGGTGATCAAGATGAGAATGAAGGAGGTTATAATTTCAAGAGTACTGGTTGACAACGGTAGCTCGGCAGACATTATGTTCTACTCGTGCTTCGATAGTTTAAAATTAAAGCTATCTCAACTGGAGCCTTATCATAGACCCCTCCTCGGTTTTGCTGGCGAGAAAGTATTTCCACTTGGGACGATCAAGTTGGATATGTTCATTGGTACGTGGCCTGCTTGTCAGATAGAAAGAATACGCTTTTTCATGATGGATAAGAATGTTCAATCATCATACAATATCATCATGGGAAGAGTAGGATTGAAGAAGTTGAGGTTGTACCATCTACGGTGCATCAGTGCCTAAAATTTCCAACAAATTTTGGAGTAGGAATTGTTAAAGGTGACTAGAAAGTAGCTCGAGAATGCTATTATTCATCCGCCGAGCAAGAGGAACTGGAGGAATCAAGGAAAAAGACTGCTACTTATCAAGTGGAAGAAGGGGCAGAAATTGAAACATTGGATCCCAGAGATGAGTCACAACTCGTGAAGGGTCAAGTGGTGGAAGCTACTGAAAACATCATTCTGGACAACGAGCACCCTGAGCGAACTACTCAAGTAGGTTCGTCGTTGGAAACCTCACTAAAACAGGAATTGATAACTTTCCTTAGAAGTAGAAAGCAAACTTTTGTGTGGAGTCATGAGTATATGCCAGGAATAGATCCAAATTTCTTATGTTACGAACTCAATGTGAATAATGAGATCAAGCCAGTAAATCAGAGAAGAAGAGTGTTCATCCCCGAGAAGAATCAAGCTATACAAGAGGAAGTCGAGAAGCTCCAGAAAGCTTGCTTCATTGAAGATGTTAAATATCCGAACTGGTTAGCCAATGTGGTGATGGTAAAGAAGAAGAACAAAAAATGGAGGATGTGTGTAGACTTCACCGACCTCAACAAAGCATGCCCAAAGGATCACCTTCCACTACCCCGAATTGATCAACTAGTCGATGCTACCTCAGGACACGAGCTGCTGAGCTTCATGGATGCTTATTCTGGCTACAATCAGATTAAAATGAAACCTGAAGACAGGGAGAGTACTTCTTTTATTACCCCTAGGGGAACTTATTGTTATAATGTTATGCCTTTTGGTTTAAAAAATACAGGTGCGACATATCAGCGGCTGATGAACAAGGTGTTTGCTGAACAAATCAGTTGTAATATGGAAGTCTATGTTGACGATAAGCTGACGAAGAGCAAAAAAGCTGCTGATCATCTAGTTGACTTAAGTAAGACTTTTGATCAACTAGATAAATACCAAATGAAGCTGAACCTGATGAAGTGCATAATTGGAGTACGAGAAGGCATGTTTCTCGGATACATTGTCAACCAACGAGGCATTGAAGCAAATCCTGAAAAGATCAAAGCTCTATTAGGGCTGCGATCTCCGACGACGAAGAAAGAGGTGCAAAGTCTTATAGGACGAGTAGCAGCACTCAAAAAATTTGTATCACCAGCAACTGATCGATGTCTCCCATTCTTCAAGACACTCCGAAAGACTTTTGAGTGGAATGATGAATGTGAGAATGCTTTTCAAGACTTGAAGAAATACTTGGGAGCACCTCCACTGTTGTCCAGGCCAATGATGGGAGAAAAATTGTACTTGTACCTAGCAGTATCGGAGAATGAAGTTAGCTCGGCGTTGATAAGAGTGGAGAATGGAGTATAAAAAACAATCTATTATACAAGTAAGGCCTTCCGAGGAGCAGAGATCAGATATCCAAGGTTGGAAAAGTTAGCACTGGCACTGATTGAGGCTAGTAGGAGAATGAGGCCATACTTCCAGGCTCATACTATAGTCGTATATACTGATATGCCGTTGAGACAAGCCCTTCATAAACCAGAAAAATCAGGGAGATTGATGTACTGGGCAATAGAGCTCGGAGAATACGATATAGTCTATGAACCCAGATCATCGCTTAAAGGTGAAGCTGTAGCAGATTTTATAGCAAAGTTCACTTATCCTGATACCCCCGAGGAGCCAAAGTTGCTCGCTGATCAACCTGTGGATGTTACAGGATCAACAAACACAAGCTCAGAACAACTCTGGTTGGTAAAAGGGCAAGTGGATGTTACAAGATCATCAAGTTCGAGCTCAGACCAACTCCGGTTGGTAAAAGGGCAAGAAAAGATGATCGACGAAGAGCGAGAATTATCATGGGAAGAAGAAAGAAAGCAATAAATATTTCACCGAGGAACTCTTTCAGATCAGAAGTTTGAAGACGAGTTACCTATATGGAGGCTATATGTAGATGGCTCATCTTGCACAACAGGCAGTGGGGCAGGGATAGTTATGAGCACTCCGGACGAGGTCGACATGGAATACGCCCTACGTTTCCAATTCAAAGCTTCCAATAATGAGGCTGAGTATGAAGCTATGATTGCAGGTCTTAATTTGGCAAAAATTATGGAGGCGCAGCAGATTATTGTCTTCAGCGATTCTCAATTAATCGTAAATCAAATGTTGGGAATATATGCAGCCAAAGGAGAATTAATGATCAAATACCATGCAAAGGTGATGGAGTTGATATCAGAATTTGCTGCAATTCAGCTGGTCAGAATACCAAGAATGAAGAATGCAAGAGCAGATGACCTAGCTCGATTAGCATCAGCTACTCGTACCGAGCTACGAAGAACAATCCCAATTGAAGTTTTAGCTGGTCGGAGTATAGATAAAGATTTGGCGATGAATTTTATCACCCTTGATTTAGGACCATCTTAGATGGATCTCATCAGGGCATATATTGAGGAAGGATAATTACCAATTGGCAAGCTCGCAGCCAAGAATTGAAGTTTAAAGCTTCTCGGTATGTATTAACTAACGGTATTTTATATAGACGAGGAATTATGGTAGGTTTGCAAAGATTTGTACATCCCTCCGAGGTGAAAGACTTGATTGAAGAGATCCATGAAGGGTCCTGTGGAGCACATGTAGCAGGTCGGACGCTTTTACAAAGGATGATGATGCAGGGATATTACTGGCCGACGATGAGGGCTGATTGTGTAGCCTATGCCAAGAAATGTGACAAGTGCCAGCTCTTTTCCTCCATCTGAAGAACTCCACAAGAATTTTTGACACCCATCACTTCCCCTAGGCCATTTGCCATGTGGGGAATAGATTTGGTTGGACCACTGCCAACGACTAGAGGAAGGTTCAAATACCTCGTCGTTACAGTGGATTATTTTACTAAGTGGGTAGAAGCTGAGCCTCTCATTAATATGACGTACGAGAAGGTGCAACAATTTATTTGGAAGAACATCATTTGTCGATATGGTCTTCCTCATGCTTTCATCATAGACCATGGAACACAATTTGATAACGAGGAGTTCGCTGCATATTGTCATCAATCAAACGTGTTGAAGATCCACTCAGCACCAGGCCATCCTCAAAGCAATGGACAAACCGAAGTTACAAACATAACACTGCTGAATGGTTTGAAGAAAAGACGGGACAATGTGAAAGAAAATTGGATCCACGAGTTACAGTCAGTACTGTGGGCTTACCGAACTACTCCCCGAGTAGCAACGGAGAATCTCCATATATGCTAGCGTTTGGAAGTGAAGCTGTTATACCTGCCGAGTTGGGCCTCCCAACACACAGGGTACTGAATTTAAATTCCCCTGTCAGCGACTTAATGAGAAGATTGGATTTAGACATGCTCGAGGAAGTTAGAGAAGAAGAAGACATCAGAAATGCTGCATACCAACAACGAACAGCCTATTCTACAATAAGAGGGTGAAGAAGTGCGATCTGAAAGAAGGAGACTATGTGCTGAAGAAAGTAATTCAAAAGCACAACAAACTGGAGGCAAACTGGCATGGACCATACCGAGTTACAGAAGTTGTTCGACCAGGAACTTACCGAATAGCAACTTTAGAAGGGGAGGAGTTTAAGAATGCATGGAACGTAGAGCACCTGCGCAAGTATTATCAGTGATATGTATTTTCTCCTTTTATTGAAAATTTTTCGGGGAATACTAGTGCTACACACTACTCGGCAAAATTCGGGCTACTCAAAATTTTTCTCGAAAATGCCAGCTAAGGTTGGTCGAGAAACAAATGTATTCCTCCGGGAAGTAAAAATGTATTCCTCCGGGAAGTAAAACTTATATTCCTCCGGGAAGTAAAGCTATCTATATTCCTCCGGGAAGTAAAGCTACTTGTATTCCTCCGGGAAGTAAAGCTACCTGTATTCCTCCGGGAAGTAAAGCTACCTGTATTCCTCCGGGAAGTAAAGCTACTTGTATTCCTCCGGGAAGTAAAGCTACCTATATTCCTCCGGGAAGTAAAGCTACTTGTATTCCTCCGGGAAGTAAAACTTGTATTCCAACGGGAAATAAAACTATATGTTTCTCGGGAAATAAAAATATTCCTAAAAATGACAACTTATGTCGGTTAGGAAGTAAATATATTCTCGAAAAGGCCAACTTGAGTTGGTCGGGAGGTAAAATTATCCCAAAAAGTGCTAAAAGCTCCTCGCAAAGGAAAAATCCACTAACTATGGCTGGTCGGGGATAAAAACCCACTGACTGTAGTTGGTCGAGAAGGAAATTTACCGACCTTGGTTGGTCAGAAGCATTTTATGAATACTAGAAAATGATCAATCAAAATTATTGATACTCATGACTTTTTAATTATTAGTAAGTTGGTCGAGAAACAACTTAGTGAGTTGGTCGAGGAATAACTTAGTAAGTTTTATGACTACCACAAATTCAAGCTAGTCGACAATAAGTTGATCGACAAACAAAACAACACAATATTGTTATCTTTTTAACAGACATACATGCACAAATGTAAAGTATTTTACAAGACAATAGCAATTAAGATTGCGAACAAAATGAAAGTCTTTCATTAAATCAAAAATAAATTACATTGATAATGAAATGTATACAAATTTATTACATCGATATTCCTATTATACTGGTTTTTTCCCCTCTTCTTTTGAAACAGGTTCCTCGCCAGCAGGCGGATCATTTAAAGCAAGAGGAGAGTTTATGAAGTTCAAATCTTTTAACATCCTGATATTCATCAAGGATGGTCGATCTAGAAGGTGCTCGGGACGAGATATCTCAACACTTGAATGGAGATTGTAGTCGCCGAGATACTTGGAAATTAAGCATCGAGGAATGGCCCGAGTAGGGATCCAACTCATATCAAGTTTGAATGGTGGCACGGGTAGGTCGAGCAGCCCAGGATCATGATAGTCCCACAGGTAGTGACCCTGTTCGAGTTGGAGCACACCTAAGGCATTCAACCAGCCTTGCTTATAGCCCTCATTATTAGCATTCTGGATACGATCGTCCAAGTGGTAAAGAGCCTCGTTGTACCCAGCCATCCAAAACTCCCTGGGCTGTTTGTGGAATTGATATATCAGTCTCTCCAGCTGCTCGTGGAGATTTTTGATGAAGAGTTCCTTATTCTCCAAGACTAACTGCTGCACAAAAAGCTTCTCTTCCAGGTCCCTGATCTTCTTTGACATTTCAGCCAAAGCCTGGTTCTTTGCCATTAATTGGAAGGCTTGGTTCTCTAAGGCAGATTGAGTCCTCTGTTTCTCGATAGGAATTCGAGCTGCTCTTGCTCGTCTCCGAGGAGCTCTTGCTCGTCCACGAGAAGATGTAGAGGGGCCAGCTCTCTTCAAGGTCTCCAATTCGTCCCTCAAGTTGGCGTTCTCGACCTCCAAGAATGAGAATCCCTCATCAGTCACTGGGATCAAGGCTTTTGAAGTGGAAGCTGTAGACTTCAACTCTGATAATTCTCTTTGCAGGTTGTTATTCTCTTGCTCTAATAGTTCAGCTATTTGTCTGCACTCCTCGACCTCACCCCTCAGAGTTCTCTCCCTTACCTCGTAGCCAGCAAAATGCTTCTCGTACCCCTTGTCAGCATTGAGTTGCTGGTACTTCTTCTCATACCCCTCGTGCAAAAGGGCAGTGGATTCTTTGTATTGCTACTGAAGGTCTTTAAGAATGCCTTGGAGATCCTCGATCATGTCATAATAAGCCACATTATTGGCCACTGCACGATAAAAAAACTCTTCTTTTCCCCCTACTGAGAACTACATGGGTCTGATCCTCTAAAAACATTCTCAAAAATGAATTTCAAAATTTTTCAAAACCCTCAGAGGTACGTAGGCATCTCATTCACTTCACATGAGCGCGGCCCCCTTCTTTTTCATAAAATGCTATTGTTTTCTAATCCCTAAGAACGACAATTCATTTTAACATATACATGAAAAAAAGGATTATGTATGCCTTAGCGATTCTTATGGATAATACAAAATGCAAAAAGTCATCAAAATACACAACTAGATGATCAAAAACTTATTTACTTCATTATCTAAATTTTTCGTATGATTACATCGACGTGAGGAGTCAAACGACTTCCCTTACCAACACTACACCTATAAAAAAACCAAGATAATAACAAGCCCCACTAATCCTGAAAATCACCCCCAATTATTATTCCTACAAAGCACAAAACCGTACCTATTACTAAAGCTTCCCAAAGCGCTACCCGTAGCTGTCAGAGGAACCAACACCATCATCACCTGTATCCCGGGCTCTCAAAACCTCCTCTACCTGAATGGAGTGTTGCAGACGCTCCATAGATCGATAAGCCTGGACTAGCTTGGGGTAGACCACAATGCCTCCCTCCATGGTGTCAGATATGGAAAACCACTTTTGACCAGTCTCCACAGCCAGCATCCTGGACACTACCTTCTTTCACAACCACTTCATGTAGTCCCCGAAAACATTCCAGACTCATCCAGTAGACTGAGAAGGACGGGTCAATGGATGATGATTCTCCCATAGAGAACCAAGCCCCTTGTACATACGTTCAGTCAGATCCTCTACAGGAAAAAAGTTTGGTGTCAGCGGTGGCACGATTTTCTCCCAACCAAATTTGTGAAGCGGCCACCAGGGAAAGTAGAAAGATGTCCACCTGAGGCCTACTAACCGGATATATTGATACTCATCGAGTTTCAAAATGGGTAGTAGCTCCCCCCAATAAGGCACAGACCAGCATAAGCCTCGAGTCCCGTGCTCTACAAACTAGTTCCCCCAACTCTTAATGTCTAGGCCCACGCTATTGAAATAGAGCGAGAAAAAGTTTGGCACCGCCGATAAAGGATACTTAGGTGGGACCTCCATATGAAACCTCTCTGACATCAACATAAACAACATTACAGTTCTACCGCTCAAAAAGTCAGAACGACCCTCCCGCGAGGCATCCTAGCCATTCAAGGTCTCTGCAAGATTGCTATGGTATGATATCCTAAGAAATAATAACATCCAGTTGGGGGTCCACCAGCATCTCCCCAGTCACTAACAGAATTTTTGAAACAAGGCCTAGGATATAGTCCCCGGCATATCCAACATCAACCACGTCCTGCGAACGCACGGATTGCAACACCGCCAAATGGTAAATCATTCCCCCATAACCAATGGCCTGGATGCCGAAGGCGAAATATGATGACGTCCATCTAGCAATTCCCTAGGAGAATGGGAAAACTCAGGCAGAGCCTCAACAACGCTGGGATTTATCCTCCAGCATGGAAGAAAAATCCTTATAGGTAGGATAAATCTCATCCAACCCAAAGCGAAAGACATGATCCTCGGGATACCAAAACTCGACAACCTCCATCAGCATGTTCCACTCAATGGGCCAGTTGCGCCACAAAGAGACTCGTCGCATGTGAAAGGCATCATAATCAACATTGTAGGAACACATTGATTCCAAGGCCTCAAGGTAGTTGGCGAACTCAATGCTACCAGGGAGAGCCATCTTGCAAAGAGATAATAAGCAAGTAAGAATGTGAGAAAATGAAAGTGCGAGGAGAAAAGCCCTATTCACAACCCCTTTTATACTTGGAAGCTCTCAAGCAAGGACTGGGAACCCTGCAGAAATTGGAGCAAAACTTGCCCCACTAAGTACCAAGTAATTGAAGAAAGTGCAATCAAAGCATTGGATTGATTGGACTGGACTGATATGTCGATAGGCAGGACAGGGGTCATGCCGATTGGCAACCCCATATTCTGGGAAAATTTCCTTTTTCCTCTTTTGTCAAAATCAAAGAACCAACAAAAATAATTTTTATCTTAAGGAAATTCTAGATTTTCTTTATTCTCATGCTTTTACCTATTTTGTTTTGAATAAAATCCTTCTTAAATCAATTTTGGAAATTATTTTTATGGTCTCAGCAGCAGAGTAAAAAAGAGTGTGTGCATTAATCATTAAATCAAAGAAAATCGACAAAAAACTTCATTTGCATATATTTTGTTTTATTACATTAACATTTTGGAGGGAAAGAACGAACCAAATTCTCTCTCTCTCTCTCTCTCTCTCTCTCTCTCTCTCTCTCTCTCTCTCTCTCTCTTTTTCTTCTCTCTCTCTAAGATCCCCCATCCCTACGGCGTGCCCTCTTCCCCCTGTGGTGAGACGATGTGCCCCCAATTCCAAAGACAGACCCTTCTACGGATGAGGCCGATGACACTAAGCAAGAAGGCACGGGAACCGCATCACGAATATGAGAAGTCACCGAAGATATCCAGTCCTTGATGTCCTTCAGCCAGGTGGTCGAAACACTGATATGTTGTTAGGAAGAATGCAAAAGATCAAATAAGTCAAGCATGAGGAAAAAGAAAGAAATCAAGGAAATTAAAAAAGACATACCGCAGTCCCTAGAACCTCACCCATCAGGCCTAACTCCTCTGGGTCCAATGCATAAGGGTGATGCTGTAGACGCACCGATCCCCCATCAGCTCGTCGAAGGTTGTAACTAGGAGAATGTAGCCGCACAAAAGAAGGCCCTGATGTCATCGCTATCACCGCTAACATAGCCACACCACCTGCGCTATGAGAGGACCCCACCTATTGACTCGATCCCCCATAGGGAGAGGCATCACATCATATATACTAGGGGCATCAGCCAACTCGAGATGAAGTCTGATAGTTGTACATCACCGCTGTGTCAGTGTACAGGGAGTATGGTTTTCCCATCATCACAGCCACCCGGGCATCATTAGACATCTCCCGCACGCGCTTTATGAATATAGGGGCCTCGCCGGCAGCACCATAACCTCATCCTCCATGATCTAATGGAATACCCTCTCCCCAAGATACTAGGAGTAGTCTAACTCATGCGCCAACAAGCGCAACATTTACGCATGTCCCCAGTCACCCTGGTGTGTTAAATAGCCATCCCATGGGGATAAAAGGTCACCTATAAATCCCCAGCAAAAGTGAAGGATCAGTGTCAATGAAAGATCATAAAAGGAAAAGAACAGTCTCAAAGATAAAAGAATGCTTACCTGCTCGCTCGTCAGGCCATTCAAGACCTGACGCACGGTCTCTAGAAAAAGGTTCTTCTTCGACTGCCGGTTGGATATCTGCCACTGAAACATCCGACAGAAGTCCCCCATAGAGTTATGCTTCAAATAAATCAGTTGGGCGTTTAACCCATTCACCTCATAGATACACATCTGCAAAGGACAAGGATCGACATTCAAGAAATAAAAAAGAAGTGCATGAATGGAAAATGCGAATGCATAAAGGAAAATGCGCAAAATAAAGAATACCTCCAAAAGATACGTGGCCCCAGTAAATGTCAGACGGCAGCACCAGCTGAATGTATCTAAAGAATAATAAAGGGTCGCCAAAGTCTAGCTCCCCCATCATAGAAGCGAATGTTTGAAAACACCCTCAGAAAAGGAAAAAACTACAAGTGGAGGACGTCGCCACCAGAAAACCTCCCAACACCAGCAAGCTAAATAAGCGATAAATCTGACGCACCTACTACCCCTCATTCTCATCAAACCTCCTCCCTAACAAAATCTCTCTCAAAGAAGACAAGCGCAGAGAGTCTCCGAAAATTACCCTCTCCACGTCACCTAAATCCATCGTCACCGCCTTCAACATCACCCTCACAGTCTAGCCCCAGTAACCGTTGGACATCAATGGGAGTCACCATCATCTCTCCGAAGCCAAAATGAAAGGTGTGGTTAGTGTCCCACCACCTCTCTCCCAAAGTACATAGAACCACAGTGGAGTGGGGCGTCTCATCTAAAACCGACGCTAGCCACCCAAAACCCGTAGAGGACACCATCCAGTGCACCACAGCAAGAAGGTTCTCCTAAACATCCTTAAGCCCTGTCGTACCGCGGGCACGAATAGTCGACATGGAGATGTCAATCTGTGAAGAAATGAAGAAAATCCTTGCTAGATTCAAGAAAGACCGATCGACATTGGTCCTTTTACCTCCTCGAGGTACCCCAAAAGACCATGCCAATGCCAATTGTCACACCTCCATCTACGCCGGTCGGCACATCCTTTAAAATTTTGTATAAAAAGTTCAAAAAAAGTACCAAAAAACCCGAACAATTGCATAAAAATTCCTAAAATTGCCAAATCCATCCAAGAACCTTGTTCACCAAGGAAAACATCTTTTACACCCCTAGAGAAATTCCAGAGAATCATTCTCCCCAATAATGTCTCCAAAGGACACTCCAAATTTTCCCTAACTACAAATCCTCGGATCATCCACTATTCCCCAGCGAAACCTAAAACTCAATCCTCATCCCCAGTGGAGTACCTAAATTTCCCGAAGGAAATGAACACCTCTATTAGGTCAGAATTAACCTCAGTCTTGGATCGTCACCTCAGTTTGGTCAGAATTGACCACATTCCTCGATTGTCACCTCTTTTAGGTTAGAATTGACCTCAGTCTTAGATCCTCACCTCAGTTAGGTCAGAATTGACCTCGATCCTCGGTCGTTACCTCTTTTAGGTCTGAATTGACCTCGATCTTGGATCGTCACCTTAGTTAGGTCAAAATTGAACTCGATCCTTGGTCGTCACCTCTTTTAGGTCAAAATTGATCTCGATCTTGGATCGTCACCTCAGTAAGGTCAGAATTGACCTCAGTCCTCGGTCGTCACCTCTCTTAGGTTAGAATTGACCTCAGTCTTGGATCGTCACCTCATTTAGGTCATAGTTGACCTTGGTTCTTGGTCGTTACCTCTTTAGGTCAAAATTGACCTCGATCTTGGATCGTCACCTTAGTTAGGTCAGAATTGACCTCGGTCTTGAATCGTCACCTTAGTTAAGTCAAAATTGATCTCAGTCCTTGATCGTCACCTCTTTTAGGTCAAAATTGACCATGACCCTCTGAATCGATCATCCACACCCCTTAGGTCCACAAAATTGATCTCCCTCCATCATGTGGTGTCTATTCGACGGCGATCACTTGTTCCAAGCTCACCCGTCGAGGGTCTCTATAGACACCACATTCTAGGACCCCCTAAATATCTCTTTAGACCCCTAGCACCCCCTTTTCCACCGTAAACCTAGGTCGCACTCTGAGTACCGATCTAGAGGAAATCAAGTGCTCCTGAGCCCCATTTGACTCTAGTTAACTCTATAGTCTGAGTGAAAGATCTTTGAATCTTTGAATGACTCCAAATACCCTTTCCAACGGTTTTCCCCGTGCTCGAATTGGCATAACGATTCAGACGAACGAACCATTTCACTATCAAAACCTGAATCAGAGGCCATTGGGCGCCCCGGGCCTCGAGTTGACCCAAATCAATTTCACCATAATATCTTTGAATATTTGAAGGTAATTAAAAACCTTTTTCGACGGTTCACCCTGTGCATGAAACAGCATAACCATTCGGACGAACAATCAGTTTTCCCTTGAAAATCGATTTGAAGGCCACCGGGCGTTGTCGGACTTTATTTGACCAAAGTCAACTCTTCAACTCGATTGATAATGAATCTCCTAAGGGCAGTGAATAACCTTTCTAACGATCTTCCCCATACGCGATTCTGACCTACGGTATGGACGAACGATCCGTTCAATTTCGAGATGTAACCGAGCGCTTCTTGGCCCCGTTTAACCAAGGTCAACTTTACGAACCAAGCAAAACTAATTGGAATATAGAAGTACATCTCCTAACCTTTCCAACGGTCTAGCCCGTGCATGATTCTAACTTACCATACGGACGGACAATCTGTTTGCATCTGACGATCTCCCGCTCAAAGGACCGACGTGCGCTTTCGAGCCACATTTGACCCAAAGTTAACTCCTGGACCTGGGAGTGGTCCGAAGGACTCTTAAAATCCTCTGAAATACCTTTCTATCGGTATTCCTCGTGCGCTATTCGGATCAACAGTTTGTGCGCTATGATCATTTTTCTAAAAAAGTCCGAACAAAACTGCTAATTGGCAGGCCCTGCACTGTGCCTATTGGCACAGTGTCAAGGGTGACCTGTTAATAGGCACACCCTGGGGTAGGCCTATTGACACCTCCTTTTTTCCCTATAAATAAGGGCCATGACCTCACTCCCAATAGACAAAAAATCCACCAGCATCAGTGATCTCAGCAACATTCTCTCGATATCAGTGAAGTTCCATTCAAGCCTAAATACCCATCCTTTTCACACCCATTTTGGAAAATATACTTCTCCCTCATCAACATTCATCAACATTCAAAGTATTTCATCCAAGATCCAAGATCAAGCTCCAAGGAAGGTCCAATTCCTTCTCTCGCTCTTTTAATCTCTTGTTTTTGCATAAGTTACATTAGATTCATAAGCTAGTTTCATTTTAGTTCACACATATTAACATCCACACTTTTATTAGTACATTGCACATACTTTATTTTTTATAAAAAAACCCAAAAACAAATAAAAGAGGGTTACACTCATAAATTCCGAACGGAATTATCCATCACACTTTTTCCAAAAACCAAAAACAGATTTTCTACATGTACACTCATAATAAAATTCCTTTCTAATCTATGGGATAAATCCACCCCTATTCAACATTCGAACTACGTGGACTTTGATACCTTTATAGGCTACGTAGGCGTCTCGGGTTAAAATCCGAGACTCAAGTCCAATTTTCTAATTTTCCAACTTCTCTTATTTTCCAAATTTCTCAAAATCCCTCACTTTCATAATTATCATACATATATATATAATATGCTTGTTCGCATCTCATCTCACATATAGTATCGTTTCCCAATAACGATCAATATCGCGATGAACGCTCATATTCTATCTTCTACATTTACACACACACACACACACACACACACTCTAATGAGGACCGTACGGTTGAGAGATGTTTATGTACTCGAGGTGTGTAAATGATATTCGCTATGAACATACCAATCCATATATGTAAAGGGTAATAGGCCAAGAATAATGAACATTTTCGAAAGGAACCCGCATTGATTTGGACCAAATCCAGTCATCTGAGTGATATTCACATCACATACATTGAAGTAATGTTAGTTTTATGCCTAGATTTATTTATTGATTTTGGAAACAACCCCTTTATTGATTACTTAAGTATTCTTGCATACAAAATTTCCATTATGGAAGAATAATAAACCATTGGTTTTATTCTTAACCTTACGAGAGCATGTAACTCAAATGTCATAGTACCTAGTTAGGTATATGTGGATGTACATATCAAAATAAGTTTCTTCATCAATCTATGCAGAGGATATACAAGAATTTATAGAAAAATGTCATGCTTGACACATGTAAGACCATTATTTATTGAGTCTAGTGTATATGCTCTACCCTGGTGCATCTGTAGTGAAAGACATGCTAGGGTTTATATAGAAAACGTCCAAAATCACACAAATTATTTTTTAAAAATTTCAAACTTGAATTAAACATAAAGAGATTGCCCAATTATTACTTAGCACCAATCAAACGGAAGTTGTGTTAAATGATGAAGCAATTTTATCTTAATATAAAGCATGCATAAAGGTGAGAAGAAGATAAAATAGATTAATCATACAAAGCCTAATGTACGAGAAAAATCCAAATGGGAAAATCCTCGGACAACCTAACCAACACAATCCACTGTGTCAAAAATTACAAAAGAAAACTTACACAACCGACTCGACTCCTTCAACCCTTGATGCATTGCCACAATGCATGAGTCCACACACATCTCGCTATCCACCGGTCCAGATTTAGCAACCGTAAAAAAATATAGAGCCCACTGCATTTAAACCATAATGAGCACGGAGTCCACTGTACGAAACAATACTCAGCAATATGTTGATGATCAAACAAACTTGGTGCACATACATGGAAATATGAAAGCATAAAAGAATTGAATCTTGGATCTCAAATTAGTTGGGTGAAAACTAGGGTTTTAAGGCTCTTAGATATGTAATTTGAAAATAATTTCAAAATCCTTGAACAAATAAAACTGATGTCAATACTCCTATTTATAGAAAATATATTTTTTGAGGTGACACAAATTTCAAGGCAGATCGTTCGAATGAGAAGCATAAGGTCATTCAAACGAAGTCACTAATATCGTTCGAACAACCTTCAAACTATATTTTTTTGTCAGCTAGGAAAATCTCAATTGAAGTTTGTTTAAAACTCGTTTGAACGAGATTATATAACTCGTTAGATCAAACTTAGGATCTCGTTTGAACGAACACAATAAACTCATTTAAACAAGTTGTTTGAACGACTTTTCAAAGAAATCAATTTTTTCTTTAAAAATATTTTTATGAAAAATTGCCTCAAATAAATTTTATAAAAACTGACGCCCAAATTAATATACAAGGATGAAAATAATATGCATTCATACCTCACGGGATCCTTGAAAGTTGAGGATGAAACGTGGCACAAAACATGACACGATGACGTAGACGCTCTAACTTGGACTCCACGATATTCAATAAAAAAAATATACATCACATGCTTTGAAGGATAACCAACTTAAGACCTAACCTATGGCTCAAATAGTTTTTTCCAAATGGAATGAAGAAAATGCATACAAATTAACTCAATTTGGAATTTTTTTCCTTACACGTAGAGACGTAGAGAAGGGGTATTTTATGGCGCACATATTTTCTTATGTTCTTTAATGAAAATGTGGATTTTATAAAATATTTTACTCAAAATAGATAATATAGAGGGTGCCTCCATAGAGTACTAACATGGCAAGTGATTTACATGATTTAACTATATAGTCGGAGTTCAGGGACTAAATTATGAAGACGGGATGTGTTGGGCACCTGTTTCACTCTTTTGAACTCAAGGGTAGGTGCATGCATTCATACTCTCATATTATTATATAAGAGAATTAAAAAAACCAAATTAACAATTCAATATAAATAGACTGTGTATCGCGATGAAGGTAGTGCATATTGATAATATAAACAAATTATAAGTATATACAAAGGTTGGACTTATTCAATCCGATAAAAGTTCGGGTGAGCCCATGTACTCACACACAATAATATAAATTCCACGTAGTTCTTAAGAAATATATAGTGTAATTAAAGTTTAATGATCTTACCAATGATACTATGCGAATTTCATTTTCCCTTAATAGGGCTCCGTTCGAAAGTTCTGCTTAGGCAAGAGTTTTGTTGCTCGGAGAGGTTTGACTTGTTTACTAGGATAAGATTTATAGGCATTATATTTGAGGACTAGACTTGAGGGTTAAGTTTTAAAGGACTTTAAGAGTTTAAAGAAGAAAGAGAAGGAGTATAATAACATTCACTCTTGGAGTTATTTTTCGATGAAATAGTAGGTGGGAGAATTCTATTTATAGGGAGAGCAAATCACAAAGTTTGCTTAAGGGACAAAGTGATCAAGGTCTTAGTGATTGATCGACATTATAAATTAGGATCGATCGACCCTAAGGCTCTGATCAATTGGCGCTAAATGACTTACCTGACTATTTGACTCAGCCCTTTGAGTCAACATAGTTACATTTCTTCCATAATAAGGGAATAAGTTCTCGTTACCACCTCTCCTTTGGTTGTTAGTCCCTATCACTCAATGACTCTTGTTCTAGTCCTATATTGAGACCATACTCTAACTTTGAAAGGTAACCATAGGGTGATTTTATTTAGTATCCTCCATTGGGAGCAACTCAAGGAGAGGGTGGAAATGGTTCGATAGAGAAAGAGTAGAGGTTGGCATGGGTGTGGCACACAAATGGTAGTGGTTATGGATGAAGTGTCTTAGGCTTATTTTAGATGTCTCTATTTTTTCTTATTATTTTCTTTTATTTGACTTTTAATTTTTTTATTTGACTTATTTTCTAATTATTTATTCATATATTAATTTTCAGAGTTTACACAGTCAAGTGTAATATCAGTTTGACGGAAGATACACCAAAATTTATTAAAAACAATTAGTAAGGTACCTAAGTGTGAAAATCGGAATAATAAGATACTTGACTAAAATACCTAAATATTTATTTAATTTTATGTTGGTTGAATTGCCATTAAAATCTATGGACTTACCATTTTTCTTTTTAACATTTAACTGAAACCATTTATCGAAAGATTTCTTACATTTATTATGATGGGTGTGGCTTCTTATTTGAATTATGTGCATTACAAATGAAGTAAGATGAGTAATTTTTCATGTGACCGAACATGTGGCGAACAAGATCTTTGAATATTCGGTCAACATTAGGGATAATAACAAATCCAACAAAATTAGGGAAGATAGAGATAAGCTTTAAGTAGCTTACGAACATAGGACTCTAGGAAAATAAATAAGGCAATCCGGCCAACGTAAATAGGGTTGTATTGTAACTTGCATGTAACAGTCGGGGCTATCAACTAGAAACACTAGCACTTCGACTTTTAACATTCCCCCTCTTTAATAAAAAGATCACCCACCTTTGACCCCGTGAACATAGACCAACTTCACGGCCGAACCACGTAAACTATTCTCTCTCTTTTATTTCTGCATTCAGGCAATTATTTTGGGCTTTATTGCTGTTTCTTTAAATATAGTTGGTAATATCTCCTATAATTTGGCACAGTCTGTGGAAAATGAAGTTCTCACTACCCTCGAAAGTCAAGAAAAGGTCACAACTTCGACATAAGTGCAGAACTGTCGCACCCCACCCAAGCTAGGAGTTGCGTAAAGTTTAAAATTTGCATTGTGGGGAGGGAACAAACTCTTGTGAAAATTCTCCCTCCCTAGAAAACATCCAGGTCCAGAGGAGGCTCACTTGGCCGATATGGACCTAGTTGACGACATCAAACATCGCCGACTAGTCGAGCTAAGGAAAAATTTATCTCCCGATTGGCCAACATCTATGAAGAAAAACTCAATATTCGTGATTAAGAAATCATCCGTCTGAATTAACATCTCACCCGATAATCAGAAGGTGACACCTCAGACTCACGAATTTAGCCCCTCCACAGAAGAGAACTTCGCCATCCCTCGCAGTATTCTATGGGTGAGACCTCAGATTCTCATAATCCCAGCCATTGTAGGAAGGGACCTCTTTTCCCCCAAAGACCGACCTGTTAGGGATTCTCATTCGAGGAGTCCCCATATGATCCATCATCATCAATATGATCATTCTACCGAAAGAACTCCATTAACCGCATGCATCGTCAAGCACACGCCCCTCGGAGTTAACCCAAAATAGTTGACCATCTCGCTTAGAGAAACAACCAAATCAAATAAGGACGGACAAGTTAAGGGGTCTCATTCGCAGGGAATTAGAGGGAAGGAAAAATAAAAACCTTGCCAAGACTACCAATAATCTAACTAGGAAAGCATTAGGGTATGACACAACCTCACCGTTCACTGCGCAGATAGAATTTTTTGAACCTCCGACAAAATTCTTTATGCCAAAAGTTACAACGTACAAAAGAAAGGCACAATCGGCTCACCATATCATACACTACAGACAACCCATGTTTATTTGGAGCCATCACAACGCCTTGATATGCAAGGTGTTCCCATCAACTTTGGAGAGATTTGTCTAAAGTAGTTTAAAAAACTCACTCAGAGAGCTCGTTGAATAATTCACAGTTCAGATCATCACAAGAAGTTGAGTGGTCAAGGAGGTGGATTCACTAATCCCCCTCAAGAAGAAGAAGAGGGAAACTCTTAGGAAGTAAGCTAAGAGGTATTGGAAGCCATATAACAAAATCGATGATTGTAATGACCAGCTGGTAATAGCCTCATTCAAGGTTAGCCTAGAGTGATCAGACAACTTCTACCAGTCCCTAACTAAGAGGCCGACGTCTTCAGTGGACGATCTCATGTGATGTATTGAGAAATATGCCAATGTGGAGGACGAACTTACCAGTGTTCCCTCTGAACGGTCGAAAAGAGAAATGATCCGAAGAAAGCACCTAAATGTGGGAACCAGTCGTTATCGAACACAATGGTAACTAAGAATGAGGCATCCAAATGCCACTCTAAAGTTTGCCCCAAGCCTCATATATAGCATTCAAAGAACAAATCTTTAGGCCCCTCTACGAAATTAAGGATGAGCCTTTTTTCAAAAGGACTCCTAAAATGGTCAGTGAACCAAATGCCACGGATAACAGCCTCAGGTGCAACTATCAACAAAACCACAGACATTTCACTGAAAACTGTAAGATGTACAAGAAGCATTTAGAGGAACTCATCTAAGTAGGGAATCTTAAAGAATACATCAACACATCAAATACAAAGGAGATAACTAAAATCAATGCAGTTAAGAAAATAGATGATGAACTCCCACCAACGAGATTGGTTGTTGTTATCCATGGATATACCGACCCGACCAAGCACACTAGCAAGAAACTGAGGGAAAAGGTTAGAGTGGAAGCCAACGTTCAACGTGCCTTGTAGGTGGATTCCACCAAGCAAACCCTAGTGAAGAGGGAAATAAAGGAACTTGATATCAATCGGTCCATCATAAGTACTGACAATTACCTGGTCGACGTTAACTTGCCTCACGAAGATGCTTTGGTGCTCACTCTTCTAATATTAAACTTTGATGTGAGTAGGGTGTTGATCGATGAGATAATTTACTCAAAAATTATGTACCTCACAGTTTTATACAAGCTTGCCTATCGCATCAAGAATTTGGATACTAACATCGACCCTCTCATCGGATTTAACGCGGATGTTGAATCACTACTAGGAAAAATTAAGCTACCTTTAAAGCTTTGTTCGGTAATGCCTTTCGGACAGAAGAACGCTGGGGAAACATATCAGAGGCTGGTAACCAAAATATTTAGAAAGTTGATTGGCACCACCATAGAAGTTTATATAGATGTCATGTTGTTCAAGATAAAATATTAAGCCAATCACTTGAAATACCTCACAAAAACCTTTAACAATTTCAGGGAGTACAAGATGAAGCTCAACGCCTCCAAATGCATGTTCGGTGTAAGTCCTGGCAAATTCTTGGGATGCTTGGTTACTCAGAGGGGAATTGAGGCAAATTCAGACCAAATTAAATCCCTTTAAGACGTAAGGAGGCCAACTATTATTAGAGATATTCAAGTAATCACCAGAATATTAGCGATCCTTAATTAATTTATCTCAAGGTCATCAGATAAATGTTGACCCTTTTTTCAATCCTTAAAGAAGACAAACTCTACACTCTGGACGGAGGAATGCGATAAAGCCTTAAAAGGAATTTGGCAGTACTTGGGATCTCATCCTTTATTGCCAACTCCCTACGATGGTAAGGATATGTACCTCCACCTGTTAATTTCAGATCAAGCAACCAATACAACGTTAGTCAGTCGACATAACGGAGAATAAAAGACGATTTGTTACGCGCGCGACACTCTTCTTGAGATATACAATAGAAACCTATAGAAAATATGGTGCCGACACTAATAATAGTTACAAGGAAATTAAGGGATCTTATTGATGCCCACCCCATAGTCGTCCTGATGACCTAACCTTTAAAAAAACCTCTCAAAAAAAGATGACCTTTAAAATAGATCCCTCAAGCATGCCCAATTCGATGTCAAATATGAGCCCGAATCAGGGATCAAAGACTAGGTTTTGACAGACTTCGTAGCAAAGTTCTGAGCATCTCCTAAGGCCGAAAAACCGCCACCCACCTTAGAAGCATTACAAGTCACCACGAATGACCAGTGTTGAGAACTCTTCGTGGATAGATCATCGAATGAGAAAGGCACCCGAGTGGGAACCGTCTTATTAACCCCACAAGGTGTCCTGATGGAGCAAGACATTAGGTTGGGGTCCAAATGGTAATATAATAAATTTGAATATGAAGCCATAGTGCACAGTTTGCAGAGGGAGATCAACATTGGATCTCAACACATCACTGTGTTTTGTGATTCTAGGCTGATCACAAATCAACTCAATGGGGAATATGAGACAAGAGACCCCAAGATGCTAGCGTACAGAGACAAAGCAAGAGGGATGATTTTGATGGTTTAAGTTTACCTAAGTAAAATAACTCCTCAGAAATGCAAACACCCACGTAGGTGCATTGGCCATACTGTCCACTGCCATTAGAGCCGACCTAAAGAGGATGGTTGATGTGGAATGTGTAGATTGACTGAGCATTGAGGAAGTAGCAGGCGACTCCAATGTCCTTCAAGTATAACTCTCCCCATCTTAGATTGACCCCATCATCTCTTTTAAAAAAATTAGCGAACTTCCCCCAGACGATAAAGAGTCCCACAAACTGAAGATTAAATGGCCAAATTTTGTCTCAACTCGAAAAGAAGATTTATCAAAGATCATTCGGAGGCCCAATACTGAAGTGCATCCACCCAAGTCAAAGGAATTGTAAAGGAGATGTACGAATAAAGATGCAAAGCGCACACATATTGGAGATCTCTCTCTTATAGGGCCATTTTTCGGGGTGGTGGCCATACATACACAAGGATTCATCCCCGTTCACCAAAAAGTTCCCAAAATGCCAGATGTTCTCGCCAATGATCAAATATCCTGCAAAATTCCTCAGCCCCAATAGAAGCCCATAGCCTTTCACTTAATTGGGCATGGATATCATAGGTCCACTCGCTATTGCACCTGAAAAGCGAAAATACTTAATAATGACCATTGACTATTTCATGAAGTGGGTCGAGGCCAAACCGCTCGCCCATATTAGAGAACCAGAGACTAGAAAGTTCTTCTAGAGAACCTCATCACAAGGCTAGGCATTACAAGGGCTCTATTAATCGACAATGGAACCTAATTTAATAACGATCAGTTTTAGCGATTTAAGCATCAAATACGGAGTCAATGTTCATTATGTATCAGTTGTCTTCCCCCAATGCAATGGGAAAGAAAAAATAACCAATAAGACTCTCTTTTAAGGTATAAAGTGGTGATTGGAAAATGCAAAATTACAATGGGTGGATGAGTTACTGTCTGTCCTGTGGGTGTACAGGACAACTCCAAGGAAGTTGACGAAGGAAACCCCATATTCCCTTGCCTATGGAATGGAAGCAGTAATACCCCTATAAATCGGCCTACCAACCCTCTGATAAGAAATCTTCGAAGATCGCTAAAATGAGGAACGAATAGAACATGAGTTAAATTTGGACTAATAGATAAATAGTAAGTCCTAATACACTTGTCTACATAGTAGCAATAACTAGTAGAGCAACATTACAAGAAAGTTAAGATTAAGGAGTTTCAGGTCAACGATTTGGTCCTCCGGAAGCTGCTACCCATTGCAAAGAACCATTGGATGTAAAGGTGGCACCAAACTAGTATGGACCCTACTACACAATCTCAAAAGGGGGAGGGGCTCATATCACTTTGAGGAATTCCATGAACCTTATGAAATTTTATAATTAAGTTGCACTTTAGTTGAACTTTCTTTTATTCTACGCACGATAAAATGATTGATAGTTATTGATCTTAATTTATTTATGATATCTTGTATGATGTATATCACAAAAAATAAAAAACCTACTTCTGCAAGTGGTACAACCTGAGAAAGGTAGGTTCAAAAACCATTCTGATGAATCATATGGTCCAAATCGAATCGGCCTAGAAGAGGTAAAAAAACCACTTCTGCAAGTGATACAATGTAAAAAGGTCGGTTCAAAACCCATTATAATGAATGGTATGATCTAAATCACATCAGCCTAAAAGAGGCAAAAAAGTCACTTTTGCAAGTGGCACGGATTAAGAAAGATCGGTTCAAAATCCATTTCATGAATGGTATGATATAAGTCATATCCACCTAGAACAGGCAAAAACCCACTTTTGCTAGTGGTATGACCTGAGAAAGGTCGGTTCAAAACTCATTCTCATGAATGGTATGATCTAAAACAGATCGGTATAGGAGAGGCCAAAAAACCCACTTTTGCAAATGGTATAACATAAGAAAGGTCGATTCAAAACCTATTTTCATGAATGGTACGATCTAAATCAGATCGTCTTGGAAGATTGAAAAAACCCACCTTTGCAAGTGACATGACATGAGAAAGATCGGTTCAAAACCCATTCTCATGAATGGTATAATCTAAATTAGATTGTCCTAGAAGAGGAAAAAACTCACTTTTGCAAGTGGTATGACCCGAGAAAGGTCGGTTAAAACCTCATTCTCATGAATGGTAAGATCTAAATGAGATCGTCCTAAAAGAGGCAAAAAAACCACTTCTACAAGTATGACCTAAGAAAGGTCGGTTCAAAACCCACCCTTATAAGTGGTATAATGTGAATTACTTCAGCCCCCCAAAAGGTTTGAACCCTTCAAATCTTTTTTGGGGAAATCATAACAATCACTTAATTAGTTAAAACAAGGAAAATTAGCCAATCGTGTTACTACGAAAAATAATTCAAACCCAAAATAAGATATTTGAATGGGGCTTGGCCAACTGTATCAGTTAAAAATGAAGAAACAAAGATATAAGAGAGAGCAATGCATACTTTTTCATTAAATAAAGCACCACTAAGGGTCAGCAAAATATGAAAGCATAGTAATGAAAGTACAAATAATCGAAAAAAAGCTTAGTCCTGGCTAGTCTTCTCGACAATCACTTTGCCTGAAAATTCTACAGGAGCTAGGAGGTAGGTGGGAGCCGGCGGGTCAATGGAAGGGGCGCCTATGACTTATCAGGAGGAGCTGTCAAGGGTAACCAGATGAGGGTGCTCAGCATAATCGGTGTTTCCCTCGTTAATATTACCCCTTTTGAGTCCAGCTACCCAGCCTCTATTAGAGGATACAAACTCGTGGTAGTCCAGCTAGGCAGCTACCTCCTGGATGGATGCAGCATACTCCTCGTCAAAGACCCGTCCAGATCGATACTCTGATCCTCTCCCTTTGGGATCTTAACTATGAGAGAATGGGTTTCTCTAAAAGGGTTCGCTGGTGGAAGACCACGAGTTGAGACAATTGACTGTCAACCCGACTAAACTCATTTTGGACCCACTCGGCCTCTTTTACCACCTTATTGTGTGCATTAGTGTGGTCCTTCGAATGCTTATTTAGGTCATCACTTATTGGTCGCGAGTCTCTACTTAACCTTTGAGATTAGTGTTCTCCTTTTTAGAAGCGTCATGAGACTTTCAATAAGATAAAGCTCGATTGGCAAGCTCATATTAAACTTGCATGCTCTGCACAAATAAAATAAGATATTAAGAACTTATTAAACCAAAATATATGCATAAAATAAAAAGGGAGTCCAATTACTAACACATTGTGGTGAAGGCTCTCCTTGTGGAGCCTTTCCAAAGTAAAACCCCTTAGGCTTGTCATGTCGGACGGTCGCATGATGGGCTGGAAAATAGAGAAGGCCACCTCCAAATCCTTATAAGACGAATCAGTGGCCATCACACGCTCCTTCCCCTTAAAGAAATCAGGTTCCCATGGATGATTTTGGTTTACAGGTAGAGGAGGGGTCCTTAAATGAGGCTTTTGGTTGACCTCAGTGATAATCACCAGATGACTCGGTGATGTGGGTGTCTTGGAGTTACCATTGACTCGAGTTTTATCGATTTTCTTCTTTTTGGCCTATTTAGCCTCCATTCTCTGGCGCTCCAATTGGTGGTATTTCATCTCCTCCCGGGTGACCAACTTCCTATTCCTCTGGTCATCACCAGAGGAAGTTTGACCCCTTATGATTGGTGATCGACTACTTTTTTATATTATCTTTGGTAGGTGTCAGGTGGATCGACGTCATGCTTCGACTGCTCATGTCGTTAGGAGAGTTGGGGATAGAGGAAAAGCTGAAATCTCCAAAGGAAAAATCTTCTTGGTCCTCAACCTCGTCCTAGGTCCGACCCGATACGCTTGACTTGTAATAGAAAAGGGGATCAAGATCGTCTAGAAATGAACCCAAATCCTCCTTTTCCTTATCCTCTTCTTCTTTTTCCTCCTATCCATCTTCGTCCTCTTCTTCCTTCTCCTCACTGGAGTCAGTAGAAATTACGTGGGGAGTGGTAAGGGATAGGTCTTCACGGGTAATCCGTTCGACAATATGAATGATTGGGATGTCGATCAGGATATCAATGAAGTTAGAAAGGGATCGGTAGATAACTAGGTAGTGTAGGAGAACGTGGGCTGCTATCCAATGTGGATGAATTACTGTAGGGGTCTTTCCTTTCCAAACTTTCTCTAAGCCTCTGAGATTCATTTGATAGTCTAAGGGCTTGGTATTCAGGAGTCGATATATACATAAAAAAACCAGATCAGTTAATAACAAATGAACAAAAGATAATGCGATAAAATAAAAGTAAACCACTGGCGGGCGACCTACCAGGGGCCCCCTTATGGCAGGTATGCCAAGATCATTGTAGCCCTCACCATAAATCTCCCCAGATATCACAATGGTATTTTTTTTATGTCCTTATGGGATCTGGATAAGTAGGTGACCAAGTTTTGGGCCTTATCCCTGGATTAGAAGTGGTAAAGTCCAGTGCCTGAAGAAGAGCTCGAGTTGTAACAATACCTGATCTCTCATTTTCTTGGGGGGGGGGGGGGAGTATTGCATAATAATAGTGTAATCTCACCAATAATGGGTGAAGGGAAAAACGAACTCCTCCTTCTAGTATTGCCACCGTTAGGAATGCTATTTCTCCATGAGGAGATTAAAAATGTCCTCTTCCTTAGGGGAAACCCTCAATTAAACGTTATTAGGAATCCTCTATTGACTGCGAAATTCCTGAGAGTTATTAGCAGAGCAAACCTCATACTTTCTAAAGTGCCTAGACATGGCGGGAAAGTGAAGAGGATATAAAAAAAATGGAGAAGATGAAGAAAATGAATAGTGGGAGCTAGGGAGAAGTTATAGCAAAATCTACTTTCAAAAAATCGATGAAAATGACAAAGTATAAGGGGGAAAACCCTCATAGTTTTTCCGAAGAGACGTTTCTCATCAGCAGTCACTAACTCTCAAAAAATGCATCACGCGCCCACGTGCCATCATTACTTCTAACGATGAGGCTGGATGCAGCAAGAGAAGCAACAGACACATGCACCAGTTTTGAAAGAAATGATTGCTTTGTGGGCCTCCAAAATGAACGCAAATAAAAAAAGACACGAAAATTAACGGGACATGTGCTGGACAAAGAATTTGGAATGTTAGACCGATTAGTCCGGAATGGTCAAATATTAATCTACAAATCAAGGTGAGGTTGATCAGAGTTTTTAAACCGATCTCCCTCACCTTAGGGGAAAATAAAGGAATAGGGGTAATTTTTCACTCGTCCGAACACGTGATTAACAAGATCTTTAAAAATTCTGTCCACAACAAGGGATAAGAACAAATCCAATGTAATCAACGTAAAGAGGTTTGTATTATAACTTGCATGTAATAATTCAGACTCCTAGCTAGCAACACTAGTTCTTCAACTTTTATCATTCCCCATATTTAATAAAAATATCACCCACCTTTGCCCCTGTGGACCTAGGTTGACCTCACGGCCGAACCACATAAACTGTCTCTTTTCTGTTTCTATATTCATATAATTATTTGGGGATTTTATGCAATTTCTTTAAACATTGTGGGAATGATCTCCTATAACAAATTAGACACGCTTATTTTGAATTATTTAATTTCAAACCAATTGATAAACAAATAACCTAAGTTCAATTGACCCACATAGTATGCCCTTGATACGTGGAATAATTATGTTTTATACAGGGTAGTCATGACATTTTAGTGGCCTTAAGCGAACAACCAAAGAGAGGCCCTTATACATATAAAAGAATCATCTAAATTAAAGAAAATTTGTTCTTCTCGTATTTTCAATGCAAAACTATCAGTTTCGTCATCAAATTTTATTTTTTAGACAAATTATTTTCAATTGATAAAATAGCTAATGCATTTAATCTTTCTTGTTACATGATAGGATGAATGTAAAATTTTATTATTTTTAATTTTGATTTTTTTCGGTTTAGGTAACTATAACAGGTATACTTAAAATTATTCTATAAGCAAGTCAAGAATTTGGAAAACAACATTTCATTATTTTAATACAATCTAACACCTGGATTGATTTTTAGAAAAATCTTGTAGCTCAATACAATAACTCTTTAAATTATGATCATTTAAAAATTTTAACTTGTTCAAATCAAACAAAAATTCAAAAGTATCCTCATATTTTTTAAATTGTTCAAATCTAATTTTAAGTGACATAAGAGCTAAATTTATTACATGTAAGAAGTAATTAAATCTAAATGATTTTTTCAGTGATTGTCTAATATATCGATCAAATTTTGGTCAATCTTGTTCCAATTAGGCGTGTCACAAATATCTAGAGGGAAATTTTCTTCATTATGAATCTCCTTATCAAGTTCTACATTTTGATTTTGATTTTCATTTTCTGAATATTGATGCTTTGCATATTAATTTTCTTAATTTTCTAAATTTTGATGTTCTACACGTCCATTTTTTAGCATGATATTAAATGAACTTTTTTTTAGCTTGAAATTTCAAAAAAAAAATGAGGGTGAGTATACATATATAAGGCCGACTTGTGCACACTAAGTTTGCACACATGCTGGCGCACACTAATTTTTTTAAAATATTCAAAAAAAATTAAGCTGAAATTTTTTATGTGATATTTAAACATTTCAACGGATCCACGTAAAAAAATCATCTTAAAAAAACTTTTTTTGCTATTTTTAAAAAATAGCAAATTTTTTTAGCTTAATTTTTTTTACTATTTAAAAAAATGATGTGCAAACTTAGTGTGCACGGGAGCCTGACTCTATTATATATATATATAATGCAGACGATATAGTTTTAATAGACAGTTCAAAGGAAAGCTTAGCGATGAGAGCAGATAGTTGGAGAACACCCTTAGAGTCTAAGAGGTTATAAATCAGTAGTAATAAAACGGAATTTATGGAATGTAAATTTAATAATGAGGCGTTGAGTAACATAATGTTAAAGATTTAAGAAAAAAGTGATAATTCAAATTAATAAATTTCGTTATCTAGGTTCAATGTTACAAAGTAATGGGGATATTGATGAGGATGGTACGAGTAGAATATCAACTCGTTGGATGATATAGAGATAAGCGAGTGGAGTGTTATGCGATAAGAGGGTAATTAATAAATTAAAAAGAAAATTTCATAGAATAGTTGTTACGCCAACGACTTTGTATGGAGCGGAGTGTTGGATGTTAGAGAAGAAACATGAACAAAATCTCCATTATAGTGAGATGAGGATGCGTCTGTGGATGATAGGAATTATTAGAAATGACAAAATTAAAAATCAATACGTGAGAGAAAAGTTAGGAATAGCTTTCATTAACGATAAATTAAGAGAAAGTACGCTTTGGTGGTACGGACATGTACTGCACAGAGCAGTAGATACCCTTATAACAAGCAGAAGATTGTTAGAAATAGAGGGTAAAAGAATAAGAGGTCTCCCTAAGCTATCGCGAGAAGAAATTATTAAGAGAACTCTTGAGTAATTAAACTTGAATGATAATAATGTATATAATAAATTAGAATGAAAAAAATGAGAATTCATGTGGCGGCTCCCATATGATGAAATATATATATATATATATATATATATATATATATATATATATATATATATAGAGAGAGAGAGAGAGAGAGAGAGAGAGTTTGGGGGGATTTGTTACAAGCGAACAAAGTTTTATTTATGGATCAAATACCAAAAAGTCCCTCAAACATTTTTTAATGCACATTTAATCCAAGCCTTTTATTTTGTACCAAAAAGTTCCTTATTCTCTTATTTTAAAGGTCTGCGCCAACGTCATGGTAAAACATTTTTGGCATGGTGAATGACTTTTTGGTGCAAAATAAAAAGAGTTAGACTAAACGTATATTAAAAAAAGTTCTAGTGACTATTTAGTATATAACCCTTTATTTATTTGGGGAGCCTATTTTAAATGGTAAAATCTTTTGTTTTTGCTAATAAATTTTTTTAACCTAATTTATTTTTATACCTATTTTTTCAAAAAAAATATTTTGAAATTTAGAGTTCCCCCTCCCCCCAATCATTAGATAGCCATAGGCAACGGACTAATTCACGTTTAACAGAGCCGGCCATGGTTTTAAATGTTCAATCTATCCACAACCTGAATCAAGCATACATCATTATTGTGGTGCATACAGTTCCAATTATCAAATGAAAAATTCTATTTGTACCGGGAGGTTTTTACCGAGATTTGTACATAATGACATGGCATGACTAAAAGACCAAAGAAAAGGGAGAGTTGATGAATATTTTCACTGAGATTTTGTTCAAAAATTTTTTAATAATAATTAAAATTTTGTATTTTCAATAAAAAAAAATTTAACTATTTTTTTTAAACTCTTTTAAACAAAAATATTTTAAACTTTTTATAATTGTTTTAAAAAACAAACAAAAAAACATTTCACTATTTTTTTTTAAATGACGTGCATCCGCGCACTAACCAAACGCGATGATGATGTAGGTCCGTGCCAACGGTACTAAATGATGGCATGAATCCGCGCCAGCGGCACTAACCAAACACGATGATGTTGTGGGTCTGCGCCAGCGGCATGAACCAATCGCGATGATGATGTGGGTTCACGCCAACGGTACTAACCAAACGCGATGATGCTGTGGGTCGGCACTAACCAAAAGTCAATTTTTTATTTTAAGAAAATAGTTTTTATTTATGAAAAAAACTTCTTAAAAAGATTATAAAACATTTTTATAAAAAAAAAGTCAAATATCAAGGGTGTAAAATTAAAAAGTCAAATATAAAAGGTTAAAACAGTGTTTTTATAAATAATTTTGTTTTAAACTATAAACTGTTTTAGAAAACGTTAATTCTTTTTAGATAAGTAAACATTTTTAAAAATATAAATGTTAAAAAACCTTTTACAAAAAAACTATTTTTTCCATGTTTTTTTTATATAAACATTGATTTTTTGATTAAAAAATATGATTGATTATTTGAAGACCGCTTTGAAACCGCATGGCTACACGGCGTGTCGAGATTGATATCATGTCAATAAAAATAGTTTTTTTTTTATTTATGAAAAAAAAAATTTAATTTTAATTTTAATAAACAAAACTGTTTAATTTTAATACAAAAAAAACTGTTTAATTTGATGTCTTAGATTCGCGATTGATTAGTGTCACTGACGCGGATCCACATTCAACAAATGATGTGGGTCCGAAAATGGGGTCCGCGTTAGTGATATTAATCAATCGCGATATCATGTCAATAAATATAATTTTTTTATTTATGAAAAAAACATTTTTTTAAATTTTAATTTTAATAAAAAACTGTTTATTTTTAATTAAAAAAATGTTTATTTTTAATTAAAAAAATGTTTTTTTATATTAATAGAAAAACTGTTTTTTATATAAAAAAATAAAAGAATAAGAAACATACAAAAAAAAAATAGAAAGATGCTATTACAAAAGAAGAGAGAATGAACTTCCATGACACCTCACTATGTATATCCTTTGTACAAGTATTCTCGGTGCAAATAGAAAGGCTCCAAATGAAAAATTCTATTTGTACCGGGAGGTTTTTACCGAGATTTGTACATAATGACATGGCATGACTAAAAGACCAAAGAAAAGGGAGAGTTGATGAATATTTTCACTGAGATTTTGTTCAAAAATTTTTTAATAATAATTAAAATTTTGTATTTTCAATAAAAAAAAATTTAACTATTTTTTTTAAACTCTTTTAAACAAAAATATTTTAAACTTTTTATAATTGTTTTAAAAAACAAACAAAAAAACATTTCACTATTTTTTTTTAAATGACGTGCATCCGCGCACTAACCAAACGCGATGATGATGTAGGTCCGTGCCAACGGTACTAAATGATGGCATGAATCCGCGCCAGCGGCACTAACCAAACACGATGATGTTGTGGGTCTGCGCCAGCGGCATGAACCAATCGCGATGATGATGTGGGTTCACGCCAACGGTACTAACCAAACGCGATGATGCTGTGGGTCGGCACTAACCAAAAGTCAATTTTTTATTTTAAGAAAATAGTTTTTATTTATGAAAAAAACTTCTTAAAAAGATTATAAAACATTTTTATAAAAAAAAAGTCAAATATCAAGGGTGTAAAATTAAAAAGTCAAATATAAAAGGTTAAAACAGTGTTTTTATAAATAATTTTGTTTTAAACTATAAACTGTTTTAGAAAACGTTAATTCTTTTTAGATAAGTAAACATTTTTAAAAATATAAATGTTAAAAAACCTTTTACAAAAAAACTATTTTTTCCATGTTTTTTTTATATAAACATTGATTTTTTGATTAAAAAATATGATTGATTATTTGAAGACCGCTTTGAAACCGCATGGCTACACGGCGTGTCGAGATTGATATCATGTCAATAAAAATAGTTTTTTTTTTATTTATGAAAAAAAAAATTTAATTTTAATTTTAATAAACAAAACTGTTTAATTTTAATACAAAAAAAACTGTTTAATTTGATGTCTTAGATTCGCGATTGATTAGTGTCACTGACGCGGATCCACATTCAACAAATGATGTGGGTCCGAAAATGGGGTCCGCGTTAGTGATATTAATCAATCGCGATATCATGTCAATAAATATAATTTTTTTATTTATGAAAAAAACATTTTTTTAAATTTTAATTTTAATAAAAAACTGTTTATTTTTAATTAAAAAAATGTTTATTTTTAATTAAAAAAATGTTTTTTTATATTAATAGAAAAACTGTTTTTTATATAAAAAAATAAAAGAATAAGAAACATACAAAAAAAAAATAGAAAGATGCTATTACAAAAGAAGAGAGAATGAACTTCCATGACACCTCACTATGTATATCCTTTGTACAAGTATTCTCGGTGCAAATAGAAAGGCTCTTATCAAATAGGTGTAAACCATTAGAGTTTATCAATTCTGCCTACAAAGTCCGTCAATAGATTGACTGGGACTCCCACTAATAAACGTGTTGGGTATTGATAGCAAGACTCGTACAGAATTCCAAGTCAACCAATTAATCTGCTGGGATGTGGTTGAAATGGATTTTGGCTCCCTCACCTTATTCTTCATCTTCCATTATTGTTTTTATTATTGTTACTAGAAATGTATAAAATGGCGGCTACTAAGTGCATAGCATAATATATATATAATTACCCGTTCGAACATATTTTTTAACAATATACTTATAAATATATTTAATTTTTAAAATAATAAAAAAATAATTTTATGATGATATTTTTTATATGACTTCATGATATTTTAGTGTGTCTCTATAAAAAAAATCAACTGAAAATAATATTATTTTATTATTTTAAAAAAATAGGTCAAAAAACGGATAGTTTTTACCCTTTAAAACTGTCAGTTTTTTTTTTACCTATTTTTCAAAATAACAAAACATATTATTTTGAGTTGAATATTTTTATATGGGTACACTGAAATATCATGAAATCATATAAAAAATATCAACTCAAAATTATTTTTTTTACTATTTAAAAAAAATAGGTATATTCATAGGTATGCTTAATAAGGTTTGTTGGAGAGTTTGACTTTATATATATATTCCAAACATATTTTTCAAAATATCTTCAAAATGCATTAAATCATTATATATTGGAATATGACCTGTAGAAAATACAAATATTTGATATACTTTGAAAGATACTTTTTAAATTTGTAACATTACTATTACATAAATTACTATTCATTAATATAATGTCTTTAAAATTAAGGTGTTTGTAAAAGCAACACAAAGAATTATTTATAATGTTATAAGCATTATGTGTAAAGATGATAAATGTGGTGTTAGATGAAAACAATTATAATGCATTTAGCCATTATCAAAATTATTTTTGTAATATTATTAAGCTATCTCTAATGAGCAAGTTAAACGTGTAGTTTTGCATTGTTTCCTCACATTGAATAGAAAAGGATAATGTTAGGATTATCCCTTTTGTTATCTTCAACTTCAAAGTATTATATCTTGTTTTGTCTTTACTTGTATGAATCTCGTCTATAACAGGGATAACAAAAAAGTATACCCAAAAAAAGTAAGCCTAGAGTTACCCAATAAAAAACACTTCACATTTTACCGTATAAAAATGTATCAGACCATGTAAATATATACTGCTTCACATTGTTACACAATGCGTGTAACAATGTCCCACCAAACTTATATATATATATATATATATATATTCCTTCACTCCCTCCAATGGACATAAACGGCCACATTCTAACGCTCAGGGTGGGTCCCAAGGTTTGGACGGAACAATGTTCCATGCTCAGACTTCGGGCACAACATTGTTCCACTCCCAACCTTCGATACCCATTGTTTTACTATATTTTATACATTCTCAATATATACAAAAATATCTAAATGTCTTTTTTTTTTATATTTACATTGTGCCACCGAAAATGGCCTTAAAGTAATGTACTTACGTTGATATTGAGGAGTAACTATTTTGGTGGCTTACCAATCACCTTTAAAATATTGAAAAGGATGAAAATGGAAAATTAATATATATACCATGTGAAAATTTATATACTGTGAATAAGATATTGGAATCATTGTGTCTTTGAAGGATGTGGATACTTTTAGTCTGTTCCTGAAGCAATGATATGTATGTATGTATGTAAGAGCATCCACAATGGTGGAAGGTATGGACAAAAAAAATGGTAAAGTTACCAATTTGTAGGGTTGCAGTGGGGATGGGTAAGTAACAAAAGAGGAGAGAGGAATGGTAGGGGGTTTGTAAATTTACCGGATGGCTACTGAATCAGTAAGAACTTCTTGCGAACTTCTGAAGTTCGTAGTAACTTCCTACGAACTTCTTTTCTTCGTAGGAAGTTCCTACGAACTTCAGAAGTTCGTAAGAATTCCTACGAAGAAAAGAAGTTCGTAGGAAACCCTTTTTACCACAGTAAAACCTAACGCCGTTTGGGAGGAATTTCTTTATAAATAGCACACTTCCTTCTTCCATTTCTTTATCAGACCCTATATCCTTCTTCCATTTTCTTATTTTCATTATAAATATTTTATATTTTTATAAAAAATATGTCTTCTTCTCAACCAATTGGTACATCTCGACAACCTAATATGACTCCTTTTGAGGATGAAATATTATGTACTGTTTATGCAAAATATACAGCTCGAAGTATTGAAGGAAACTCAATATCATCGGGCACATTTTGGGACACTGTGAAAGATGAGTATAACGTCACGCATGGAATTACAATTACTCGTACGAGATCCATGCTATCAACACGTTATAATCATATATCGCATCAAATAATGCTATATATTGCAAAGCTTTCTCACCAAAAGAATAATATAGGAAGCGGGATGAACGAATTCCAAGCGGTTACTAAAGCACGCGACGCGTACCGCGCCGAAACCAACAAACATTTTACGTTCGATAACTGCTATCAAATTTTAAAAGATTTGCCAAAATTTGACTTGGAAAATGCAGCGGGGAACAACGACAACCCTACACCTGTTGGCGAAGATGATACTCCGGGGGTACGAGACGTACCGGATAGACCCCCAGGTAGAAAGGGTGAGAAACAACGTGCACGTCAACGAGCGCGTTCTGACAGCTTGGATTGCAACACGACAGTACTCAAACATTGCGAAGACTTCAATGCAATGTTTAAAAGCAAGCAAGAGTGGAAGAATGATCGTGCCCTTAAATTTGACTCTCAAATGGATGCGTTCATTCAGATGAAGCGAGCTGATCAACTCACCAAAAAGCAGGATCAACTCGTGCGCCTAGGTCGAGAGCAATCGTACATCATGGAGCTGGATATGACCCATATGAATGAAATACAAAAGCAGTTTCATTTTAAAAGGTTCAATGACCTAACAACGATGGTTGTTGCGACCGAAGCTGCGATATCTGAGTTGCAATCGAACTCCGCCGGGTCGTCTGGTCCAAGCGGTTCAATTAATGATTAGTAGTGTTTTTAAATGATGTATTGAACCCTCATGATCGTAATTTGTTTTTTTTTCGGTATATGGAGAGTGATTCACTATCCATCTTAATAAATGAAATGCCACCCTTAAATAGATGAAATGTGATTATTGTTTAATAATTGTCCGCTTATATAATATTGTCGATTAAACCATTATTTTATATAAAATAACAGGTATATGATCACTACGACAATCCTACAAATACAAATTGAAAATGGAACAAACATAACATTTAACCACGGTTAAAATAAAAATTACAATAAATTCATCATCCGACCATTTCATCACCGTGGGTGTTCCAAATGTGCTCTACCAAATCATTCCGTAACTGTTGATGTTTAGTTACATCTCTTATCTTCGCATCCCGAATGAGGTAGTCGTAGAAATTAGTTTGGCCTCTCATAATTACAGGTGTTTCATCATTCTGTTCGTACTCATTTTGCCATGGACAATCTCTGCGTTCATCGTCAATAATCATATTATGCATTATAATGCACGATTTCATAATGGTTGATAGTGACGCCCTATTCCATAATTTACAAGGTTCCCGAACAAAAGCGAATCGAGCTTGTAATACACCAAACGCACGTTCTACATCTTTTCTGCACGCTTCTTGGTACTTGCAAAAAAATTTCTGTTTTTGTGTAATACCATTTTGGTTCCTAAATGTTTTTACTATTGAAGCGTACGGAGGGTAAATGCCATCTCCAAGGTAGTAGCCCATGTCGTAAGAATTTCCGTTAACATTGTAATTAACGGGAGCTGCCGTCCCATTACGTAATTCTTGAAAGACATTAGATCGGTGCAAGACATTCAAATCATTGCAAGAACCAGGCACCCCAAAGAATGATTTCCAAATCCAAAGATCGTAGGAGGCAACCGCTTCAAGGATTATAGTTGGTGACTCTTTACGACCACTATATTGAGCGTGCCATGCTGTTGGACAATTTTTCCAACGCCAATGCATGCAATCTATGCTCCCTAGCATTCCTGGGAAACCTCTATTTGCATTTTGTTCGAGTAACCTTGTAACGTCGCCTTGTGTCGGATTTCTGCCGTACTGGGGACCGAAAATTCGTACAATTGCCTCTGTAAATCTAATAACAGTTTCTAATAGAGTGGTTTCACTCATAGCGTACTGCTCAGACCACACGTCATGGGAACCCCCATTAGCTAACAGTCGAATTGCCCCCAACACTTTCTGATGAGAGCTCAAACCTTGACGACCGCAAGCATCATTCTTCTGAACAAAGTAGTTATCATAATGGCAAACAGATTCAAGGATGCGATTGAAAACACTATACCGCATCCTGAATCTCCTTCGGAAAAAATACTCATTGTATACCTTATCTTCCCCAAAATAATCTTCCCATAGTGTTGCATGTCCCCTTTCTCTCCTACGATTCACTCGACGCCTCGTTTCGAGTTCTTTCCCATCGCGAATTATATTTTTTTCAGCACACCACCTGGTAATCTCCATCATAATAATCATTTCCTCGTCTGAATCATCGGATGATCCACCGTCATTAAATTGTGCATATTGTAGCATAAGATTTCGGCCCTCATCGCTAGAACTGGAGGAGTCCATGATATAATATGCTTACAAATTAATTTAGGTGTAGATGAAAAATTATACTCTACCTGTATAGTTTTACGATACACACGTATTTATAAGTTTAGATGTAGACGAGTAAATTATACTCTACCTGTATGATATGTGTCCCTTAACAATTATTATATATATTTTTTATCATTGTAAAATAAATATCTCTGTCCTTTCGTAAAAATTATATTGTATGATATTGGTAAGTGTGCTACTGATTGATATTGGTATGTGTGTTAATTTAGAAAGTTACCTTGTACAGGTTCTTCAGGCAATCAAATAAGTGACAATTGAAAAAGTTACCTTATACAGCTTTATGTGTGGCTTGGTATGTGTGCCTTGATATAGTTTTACTTCTACATTGGATATGTCTGCCTTAACAATTATTGTAAAAAAAAATTATCATTGTAAAATAAATATCTCTGTCCTTTCGTAAAAATTATATTGTATGATATTGGTAAGTGTGCTACTGATTGATATTGGTATGTGTGTTAATTTAGAAAGTTACCTTGTACAGGTTCTTCAGGCAATCAAATAAGTGACAATTGAAAAAGTTACCTTATACAGCTTTATGTGTGGCTTGGTATGTGTGCCTTGATATAGTTTTACTTCTACATTGGATATGTCTGCCTTAACAATTATTGTAAAAAAAAATTATCATTGTAAAATAAATATCTCTGTCCTTTCGTAAAAATTATATTGTATGATATTGGTAAGTGTGCTACTGATTGATATTGGTATGTGTGTTAATTTAGAAAGTTACCTTGTACAGGTTCTTCAGGCAATCAAATAAGTGACAATTGAAAAAGTTACCTTATACAGCTTTATGTGTGGCTTGGTATGTGTGCCTTGATATAGTTTTACTTCTACATTGGATATGTCTCCCTTAACAATTATTGTAAATATTTTTTATCTCTGACCTTCCGTAAAAATAAATATCTCTAACCTTCCGTATTATAAATATCTCTGACCTTCCGTAAAAATTATCATCACAACATATTGGTATGTGTGCCTGTAAAATTATTGGTATGTGTGCCTTTACAATTACCTATAAATATTTTAGCAGGATTGCAACAATTATTTATCTACCATTATCTTATAATTCACAAATGGCTTCATCTCCCTACTATTCATCCATTTACAATGGCTCTTACACAGATATTGTTGGTAACGATTGGTATGGGAAAAAAATAATTTTCCAAACATATCCAATTGATACTTCTCGACGTTTTCTCAATGACTTTGGTCATATATTCATAATCTCTCCCAATTCGGAACCTGAAGACGGAGTTGTGTATCCGTGGGAACACCTCACATGGCCAGATAAATATAATGAAAGGTGTGACCTGGAGGTGCTTTGCCATTACCATCACATATCCGTGCCAAAAAATCGGGCTGCCGCACTTTGGCCAATATCGTATCCCGAAGAAGCGGATATGTTTTGTCTTGATTTATTGGAGGAAGAGATATGGCAGATGGAGAGGCGCCTACAACGTTATCACAAAGCACAACGCACGATGCTATCAGGTCGTCACATTCAAGAACAATTAATTAACATATATAACGACTCTACGTTGGCATCAGATAACGATATTTCAGATTACACGAATTCCGGTTATGATTACTTTTCGGAATGCATATATGAAAATGATGGGGCAGAGTACGAACCAAATATATCAAACTACAACAAAGAATATGTTGATTCAGATACGCAACGATCTTACTTACCTAAATGTTTAGTGCGCAATGGGAAACCATATTGTTGTACTTCTACTAGGTTCGACCTAAGCGTTTGAACACATACTCCTTTTAATCATTTTGATCGTGTATTATTGTTTTTACTACTTAAGTCAATAATAAAAAATGATATCAGAGCAATCGCAATAAATAGGAGACATCAAAACATTTATCATCACAATTACATTAAGACAACAATAAGAAAATTTATTCTTAATATTTTTCAATTGTACATTATACATCACTGGCGCCCCGGGCCAAACTCAAAATCAGCACCTAAATCTGCATGTGAACCCGTGTAAGGGTCAGACCCAAATAAATTACCCCAACCTTGTTGGGCCTCATATGACGGTACCGGGTCAGAGGGTGGGGCTGGTCTGTAAACGCTCGGACGACTAGAACTAGTACCACCTTCCTCAAACCCTCGACTAGGCATAGTAAAACGTGCTAGTCTACGCTCCAACTCATCAATGCGATCATCGCGTGCTTTGAGTTGATCCTCTCGCTGACGTGTCTCGTGTAATATTAAATGGCGTAGACCTCGAATGTTATCTGCTGCCTCGACGTAGGATTGACGCCATTCTAACTGCGTCAAAGATTGAGCTGGAGGTGCGTTGGTTGAAAACTCAGGTCTCGGCACATCTATAGTATATGAAGCCCCCTCCGGTAGGCCTACGTCAACCTTCCAATTCTGCCTCGGTGGTTGGATGTGCGTAGAACCACCCACAGAGAACTGTGTCTCATACACATGCGGATCATTTGTCGGTGCTGGTGCTTGCGGGATTCGCAACGTCGAAGGTGCCACTGAACCAACTCCAATCAAATCTACATTAACATATCTGGCAATCGGCGGTAGTATTGGCCCGAGTGCTACTGCCTTCCAATATGCATTATACTCTTCTTGTGACACATCTCTTACGTATTGATTTGCGATAGGCCAATTTTGGGCGGCAGCTGCTTGGAAATCATTTTCTGAGGCAGAACACAAACTTGATGGTGGGTTGTCTGCGATACATATCCTCCCAGTCAATTGTCGGATGGCCCGATCACCCAAGTACCAAAAACCCTTAAATAGGGGATCCCAAAAAATAATCCGTAACCCCGATATCTCTCGAGCATATAAGATGACATCAGAGTCACGGTAGGCAGAAGTCTCGTATGGCTGCCATATAATGGACTCGGGTGACCGCATCTCAAGCTGATGTTGACTGCTTGAGATGTTAAATCGCTGTGCTCCCTTTACTTTCTTTCTATTCACCCTCGACCAACGAAAAATGCGGGGCCACACATCAATAGACGGATCAACGAGAATAGGACATGCCGTGGCCATGTACTCGTGATGTAGATACTGCAAAATTTGTCAATAAATTTAATTCATTAGAATAAGTTGACATATATTGTAATGAAACATAGATTTCATTAAATAAGATGAAACAAAAATATACCTCGAGTATTTGCCACATGCATTCAACGCTAGTCAACGATCGTCGACTGGCTTTGTCCAAAGACCATAAAATACGGGCATAAATAGCCGAACCCCAGTCGTATGTGCCGATGGCAGGAATATCCTTCAGATAATGTAAATAGCCGAGGTCGGAAGTGGAGTGAGCATTTGGAAAAAATACACTCCCCAATACATAAAACCAAAATGCCCGAGCTATGATTGGGGACATATAATCCGGTAAAGGGTCAACCTTGACAAAATTTTCTATGTATTTTTTAAGGTCAGAAACTGGAATTCCCGCACCAGTAAATCTCTGTATATGAATTTCTGGGAAAAATTCATTTACGGTATTAACAAAATTTGTATATTGTTCAAATCGTAGATTTTCAATCCGTCGTCCTTGTCCAATTGGAATGCCTGCACGAAGGTTAAAATTTAGTCATATATTTAAATAACTATGAATATGAAAACCATAATAAATATTTCAAACAATCATTTATGAATTTAAGTACAACTATTTATTTTCACATATTGAAACATTAAGTGAATATGAATAATTATTTTCATATATTGACATAATCGGAATGCGGGTACATTTTTCAATTTATTTGTCGTATATTGAAATAATTATGAATATAATTACCTAAAAATATTTTTCAAACATTTAATTATGAATTTAATTACAACATATTATTTTCACATTTTTATACAATTCTGATGCCGGTACACGAAGGTTAAAATTTTGTCATATATTTAAATAACTATGAATATGAAAACCATAATAAATATTTCAAACAATCATTTATGAATTTAACTACAACTATTTATTTTCACATATTGAAACATTAAGTGAATATGAATAATTATTTTCATATATTGACATAATCGGAATGCGGGTACATTTTTCAATTTATTTGTCGTATATTGAAATAATTATGAATATAATTACCTAAAAATATATTTCAAACATTTAATTATGAATTTAATTACAACATATTATTTTCACATTTTTATACAATTCTGATGCCGGTACACGAAGGTTAAAATTTTGTCATATATTTAAATAACTATGAATATGAAAACCATAATAAATATTTCAAACAATCATTTATGAATTTAACTACAACTATTTATTTTGCACATATTGAAACATTAAGTGAATATGAATAATTATTTTCATATATTGACATAATCGGAATGCGGGTACATTTTTCAATTTATTTGTCGTATATTGACATAATTATGAATATAATTACCTAAAAATTTTTTTCAAACATTTAATTATGAATTTAAGTACAACATATTATTTTCACATTTTTATACAATTATGAATATAAGTAGAAATCGAAATAACCCATAAGTTATTACCGGAAAGCATTGTGAAGTCCAGCGGAGTGAACGCAAGCTCGACATATGGTAGCTGGAAGGTATGCGTCGTGTCCCACCAACGTTCGATCATCGCCGTCACAATACATTGATCGGAATTGGGCATCACAACAGAAAAGAAATTCGACATAAACCCGACACTGTCGATAATTGTTTTGATATCGGGCTTTCTCTCTTGAATCAATTTGTACAATTTCATTGGCCCCGCCCAATTCCCCCGAAATTCGAATTTGTTTCCGTTTATTATCGGAGTTTCGCCGTCCGACGCGTGTGATACTCCGTCGTAAATACGAGTATAGTTGTCAATTGCGGGATTCGACGGTTGAGTCGGCGCGAAAGAATCGGGAATTGTCGTTGAAGTCGACCCGTGTTTTTTCGATTTCCCGATATTAATATATTTCTTCCATTTTCTACCTATTTCCATCTTGTTGACAAGATATGATTTGGAGGATTTTTTAGATTGGGCCTGATTTGAAATTATATTTGGGAATAAATGAAATGATTTTTGAGAGTATATGAAAAATTAGGACCGAATTATATGAGATTGGTACAAATAAATATTGAGTAAATGAAGAAAATAAAATGGAGAGAAAGCAGAAGATAAATGGGAGAAGAAAGGAGAAGCTGGAATAAATAAGCAGTATAGGAATAATGGAGAATAATGAAGAAGGAAGAAGAAGTCTGGTGAGAAGTATAGGAATAATGGAGAATAATGAAGAAGGAAGAAGAAGTCTGTTGAATATAAGAAGGGCTGAATGTTACCGTTTGTTACCGTTTGTATTCGACCGTTAAGTTCTTACGAACTTCTATAGTTCGTAACAACTTCCTACGAACTTCATTTGTTCGTAAGAAGTTGTTACGAACTATAGAAGTTCGTAAGAACTCCACCACTATTTGCTGCCCATTTGGGCGATAGGTAGCACTCACACACGCGCTTCAAACGCTCTTAAATTTACCATTCGCTCACTTCCACCACTACGGATGCTCTAAGTAGATTGAAAAGTTTGTACATACACATAATATCTAGCTAAAGTAAATAAACTGTCAAGTGTCGCGTCTTGTCTGCTGTTGTTACTCAAGTTTAATAGCCTTTTCATCCACAACTTTTCCAAACACTGCCAAAACTGTGTAGGGCAACAAACATCAACATGATCAAAAAAGTCTTCTCGGTGCTCCATAAATCGCTCACTGACCTTAATTTTTCATCTTACCCGAAGAAATGTAGGGTCACCGATATATTCATGATGTTGCCCGACTTGAACTTAATGTTCTAGTAATTCAGTTGCTCCAAAATTTTTAAAATATATGAATTACAACCTCATATTGTGGCCTAATTACCAAATACTAGTCAAACCATTAAAAAAAGATTTAACTGCTAATTTTAATCGTCTTGTTTAACTACTTGGTTTGTAATTTTTGTTCATTTTATCCCTCTAATATCTATTATATACCTCTAATACATTAGATTAGAGGTATAAATAATATTTAATATATTCATAATCTATATGTATAGAAATATTATAAAATCTATATTATAACTTTCTGTTGACAGAATGTATTTTAATACACAATTGGGAGATATTATGCACCCACTATACCCACTTAAACAAGTGGGAGACCAACAATACCCACTACTTTCGATTTTTTTTGCCCAAAAAATTCAACCACTTTTATACCCACTAAGCCACTTGTGTACCCACTAGCCACTTCCCATTAAAAAGAGGCTCATCCGGCCAAAATGACATAGAGAGTTTTTGAGAAAGTTTGAGAGCTCAAGTTTCTTAAGAGCAAGAAAAGAACAAAAAAAATTATTAGCTCAAGCCTTGATATTGAGCAAAATATTTGGTTGAGATAAAAGAGAAACTCATAAATGTTCTTTCATAAAAATTTTAGAACAGTTTGTCCCCCCAAACTGAAATTGGAGAATTGAGCAATTAATTTGGAATGGGTGTTAGAAGACATATAACCACGGTGCATGGTTATATGATACAGAAGTGATTCTGGGCTTGTTTTATCCTGGGGACGGCGTGACTGTAGACTACCTGCACAAAGAGGGTAGAGCCGCGAAACGTCTTAAAGAGAGCGACATAGTCCGCGACTCAACCCAAGAATCGTCTACGACGAATTTATAAACGATTGAGGTAATATTGTTTATTTTTATTGTGCAATATATACTTGGAATTCACGCATGAGGTTCATATTTGCGATAATCATACGAGGTAATAATTTAATTTTGAGCAGTAGACTTAAATTAATTTATGATTTTATTTTTCGAGTTCTCCATAAAACTCTTTGGTGTGATTTTTTAATCACAATAGATAAAGTGTACCAACAATTTTAAGACGTTTTTTGTCTACCATGGAGACCGAAAAATAAATCTTATGGGCATATATGATTATTTTTATGATGTCGAAATGAAAAAAGGCCAACTAAGTTTCTATGTTTAGAAATTATAATTTTGACCTTTTACCTCTAGAAATGACCGTTTAGCCCCTGAACTTCCTAAATGTTATATTTTGTGAAGTAGATATATAAATTTCAGTATTTTTGGTCAATTCGGAATCGATCAATAATTTCGTGAGAAATTAGAATTTGAACAAAAATGAACCCCTTCATGGAAAACTTTTAAATAGGTCGATCCTATTTTTTAGTTATGAATGTGAAATATTATTTCACATAAGATGTTATTGTTGGAAATGGAATTGTACACTATTTTTGGACAATTCATTTTGAGTCACTCGTGGTTAAGAAAACAAATTAAAAAATTTGTTATATGGAATCAAATTAAAAATTTGATATTTGGAAACAAATGAATATTTGTTATATGAAAACAAATGAACATTTGTTATATGGATTTGAAGGGTAAGTTATAAACATTTGTGCCTTGCGCTATGTTTAGTACAAAAGAAATTTGTTCAAATATATTTGAAGTGTTTATGTGAAAGTGTAGTTGATATTTTTCAACCACACTAAAGTGATCGATGATGAAAAAAAAAAACTGAAATTTTTGTTATGAATTCTGTTGGAATATCATCTCAGTTTTTTGATGATATATAGACTAAAATTTCGTGAATTTTGGCATGCATGTAGTATGTTAAGATTATAAATATTGGGCTTTGGAATTTCTGAAAAAGAGTTGTATATCTTTTATTATGATTTTTACAAATGGGATGCGCAATGCTGAATTTTTTGGACAGCTTGTAGTAAAACAAGTTTATCTTCGCTTGTACTTAATATTTTTGAGTGATTCTAATTTTGGATAAGACTAGACTCATAAAGTATGAATTCTGGAAAATTTCATAAATTTTCAATAAGCGGTTTGGTCGTGGTGAAATTTCAAACTTGAAGTTTTTCTGTTTGAACAAATATTTTGAACAACATTTTCTTAGAAAAAATGTATTATGTCGTGTTCCCAACAGATTCAAAATATTTTGAAGCCTTTATAAATTTCTTATTTAAGAATTTATGAAGTACTTAGAAAAATTTGGACTCAAATTTATAGAAGATGAATTTCATAGAAATTGTATAATGGCTTATACAATATTTGAGTTTGGAGTGCAATCGTTAGAATTTTATATGAATAATTCTTTATATTGTTCATTTATATGAGTTGGAAAATGTATAGAATAAAAATGTATTCTGCAATGTTGGAATCAATTTGGTGTGCGTCATACGCATGTAGAAATAATTTAGTTGGATAAAATTATTTTGACCGTATGCTTTGATTTGGAATAGAGGTTTAAACTCTAATACGAATATTATTGTATACATTGTGAAAAATTATATATTGTATTTTTTTATGAAATAGATAGTATAATCTATATGTGACTTTCAGACCTTTGAAAATCTGAATTTATGACTAAAACAAATGAACATGTATTTTTTGATTCGACTATGCATGATGACATTAAGCACGTATTTATTTAAGAAATGAGATTAATTCTTATTTACTGTTGAAACTCTATAAGTTTAGATTCCATTTTATCAATTGAAGATATAGTGGGGGCACATTACATGTTGCTTCTCAATGCTATACCTTGAGAATAGTGGGGGCACTCAAACGAGTACCTCTCAACTATAATTAAAGAACATTTAATAGAATCTGAAATTTTGGTGTTCAAGAGAACTCTTATTTTTTGAGTTATGAGTTAAAAATAAAAGCTTGCTTATGTTATTGAAAAGGATTCGAAAAATCCTTAGAGATGTCATGTCATAAATGATTGATTGAATTCCTTGGAATAAACTAGAAATTAGTTATAATTGACTTATCTTATAACTTTAAGATAAAGAGGTGTATACACACTATTTGAAGGAATATTGAGACAATTATCATTTATGAATATAAGCTTTGTTTAATAGTCGAAATTCATCAATATAACTTAGTTATACATGATGCACGTTAAAATATTCTCATGAAAATGAAGAAGCTTCATTTAATTTGAATGCCATTAATATTATATATGATGTTGAGTTAAAAACTAAACATATATAATAGTGTTTTTGGAATGGTGACCTATGTAAGGCAACTTACATGGACCAACTTGAAGTTGGAAAATTAATATGGAAGGCACCAATAAATGGCATGATATTTTGATAAATTATCAAATGAGAATGAATTGAGAATATTATGAATTGTGTTTATCACTAAGCATATTGAAATATGAATGCACTCTTATTTATTATGAAAGAATGATTAGCTAATATTTAGTTATAATATTTTTTTACGTAGAAAACCAAATTCATGCTAAGTCAAAGTGTTAGCATAAAGAGTTTCAATGAAACAAGAATAGTACTTGTTAATATTACAAGGCTATATAGATCAATTAATTGATCGAGTACATTGAAATACAAGAATATTTATTTATTAGATATATGCTTATTATGAACGATCTTATACTCCACATGCTCCAAGTATAAGAACACTATATATAGTGATAAGAAAAGATGATTATGCGAACATCTTAAGTAGTCTCAATTGAGCTACTAAATACAGTTGACTTGGAATATATTTTTTTTGTGGGAGTACTACGAAGGTTTATAATTAAAAAAAAAAAAAAGAGGTGCATTCTTATGCTATTGAGAAAGGTTATGTGTTTTGATAAAATCACGAACCTAGAATTGATTCTGAATTAATAATGGCTATGTGTTTAACACATATTATGATGCTATTTTTTGGAACTCCTAGATATATTAATTATTGACTTAATTAATGATGGAGTATATGGTGATACCATTGGCTATGGCTGGTGAGTAAATGAAAGGTTAAAAAAAATCTATTATAAGATACCATTTATGGTAGAGATTGACACAGTCATTTTATTCACAACAATAGAACCATGGCTATTGTAAAATATTAGAACCGTTATCATAACGGCAAGAACGATAAATATGTCGTAATCACAACATAGTTTTAGAATTTAAAACTAATGAGTTGTGTGTGTGGATTATGATTGGACTGATGAGAATAGAACCTGACTTGTCCTTTGATGAAAGAACTAGTGCAGGAGAAGGTGTTTTAACATCTAGAAAGGGATCGGACTAAAGCCCGTTGATATTGAATCATTTGTGGTGGTAACCCAACCTATAGACTGGAGATCCCAAGAAATAGGTTCAAAGGGTAATAACAAGTCACAATGATATGGGTTGAATCATGCTAATTATTAGTTACGGGGTTTTACTCCGAGTCCATCTCTATGGAGCATGATATCCTGAAGCGAGTTAAGGTTGAGTTAATTATAACTCTTAATGATGATCTATAGCTCTATTTTGAGTGGGGTACCTAGCTACAGGAATATCCTTGATAGACTCACCTATGTGGATGTGGAAGTATGGCCGCTTCCTATGGTAATTTTGGGCAAATTCCCTAGAGCGTTCACATACTGGGATAAAAGCACATGGCCATAACGTGCTGGCTTGAGGACTACACCCAAGTAGGGTTGTGTGTGGGATGTTGTCAGAGATAGAGTTCAAAACTACAAGTTACTCTAGTATAATCTGAATCATCTTTACTCCGTAAAGGTTCAAGTCGAAAGACACCTTTGCTTATGCACAATTCTATTAATTATTATTGCTCAATAAATTTTCAAAATTTACTAGTGGGGGATTGTTTCTGATGAGAGTGTTTTAAAATCCAAGTGGTGGATTGTTGACAGAATGTATTTTAATACACAATTGGGAGATATTATGCACCCACTATACCCACTTAAACAAGTGGGAGACCAACAATACCCACTACTTCCGATTTTTTTTGCCCAAAAAATTCAACCACTTTTATACCCACTAAGCCACTTGTGTACCCACTAGCCACTTCCCATTGAAAAGAGGCTCATCCGGCCAAAATGACATAGAGAGTTTTTGAGAAAGTTTGAGAGCTCAAGTTTCTTAAGAGCAAGAAAAGAACAAAAAAAATTATTAGCTCAAGCCTTGATATTGAGCAAAATATTTGGTTGAGATAAAAGAGAAACTCATAAATGTTCTTTCATAAAAATTTTAGAACAGTTTGTCCCCCCAAACTGAAATTGGAGAATTGAGCAATTAATTTGGAATGGGTGTTAGAAGACATATAACCACGGTGCATGGTTATATGATACAGAAGTGATTCTGGGCTTGTTTTATCCTGGGGACGGCGTGACTGTAGACTACCTGCACAAAGAGAGTAGAGCCGCGAAACGTCTTAAAGAGAGCGACATAGTCCGCGACTCAACCCAAGAATCGTCTACGACGAATTTATAAACGATTGAGGTAATATTGTTTATTTTTATTGTGCAGTATATACTTGGAATTCACGCATGAGGTTCATATTTGCGATAATCATACGAGGTAATAATTTAATTTTGAGCAGTAGACTTAAATTAATTTATGATTTTATTTTTCGAGTTCTCCATAAAACTCTTTGGTGTGATTTTTTAATCACAATAGATAAAGTGTACCAACACTTTCATTTTTAGTTTTTAATCTCTTCGTATCTCCAACTCTTCGTTCTTGGAAATCCGACTATTGTGCTTCCAAATTGACCATTGATACTTCTACTTCCAAAACGATTCCATCTTACTCATATCAGTCCAAAATCTCATTCGTCCTTTTAAACCCATCAACAATCAAGTCATATTGGAACCACTAAGAAATGACGTTTCATGGAAAGAATATGGAATTCTTATATGGGTATTTAATTTTTTTTCATTTATATTTATCCTTTTTTGCATCTATGTTTTATAGTCTTATATTTTGTGAATTGTTTTTTAATTTAAGATATCATGGGGTATTATGTGCTTTTGATTGCGAATGATGCTCTTTGAAAATGCCGGTACATGTTGAGAGGGTGGAGGAGGCTATCAGAAGACCTTATTGGAAGGGAAGGGTCATTTCTTAAGGCAGAGGAGGCTATTAGAAGACCTTATTGGAAGGAACAGGCCATTTCTTAAGACAGAATGTGTCCCATTTGCTAGTCTTGCAATTCTTTTATGGCCTTTAGTTGATGTGGGAGCTTTGATTGATTCTTTCTTCTCCAGCTTCTTCCTTGGGCTCTACAGTGGGGCTATCGTCCACCAGGTCACCAAAATTCTTCCGACACAAATTATGGGAAACAAAACTTTAACTTGCTTTCTCTATGTAAGTTAATCTCTAATGGGTCTTTTTTAAGGTGATTGAAAATGTATTCTTTCCCGTTATTTTTACTGATTCAACTATATATATATATATATATGATCCCTCTATTTTCACTCCACCAAACACTTTCCCCACTCCATTTTCATGTTCAAAGATCAAAACATCCTTAAATTCATTTACGTTTTTTCATTCATTCAAAATTCATATTTATACCCAAAACTTATATCCACTTTCTTATCCCACCTAAAACAAAAATTTTATTTATTTATTAACAAAGATTTATTTATATTAAAAATTATGTTGATTATAAAAAAATTGTTTATGATAAAATACAGTTTTTGTTTTAAATTATATAAAAAAAATGTTTTAACTTTTTATAACTGTTTTAAAAAATAAAAAAATTATTTCTATTGTCTTAAAAACACTATCTGCTGTTTTAAAAAAAAATGTTCTAGTTATTAAAAAACTTTCTTTTATATATAATGATGAAACTTTGGTCCACCACAAACATGTATTATTTATGCACCATCTAAATATTACGGATCCATCTATTCCCACTCCACCCTTAACTTCCACCACGATACTTTTATTTAATAAATGTTTTCTAAAAAATAGTTAAAACGGTTTAAATAAAAAAAATATCTTTTTATTGACAATTTTAAATAAAACACTTTTTTTTATATAATCAATAAAAGATGTTTTTTATAACAAAAAACAGTTTTTAATAAAACATTATTGTTGTATAAATTATTTAAAAGATTTTAAAATATACGTAAATAAATATTAATATTATGAAAACATTTTTTTATTCATTAAAGAAGTTTTCTATATATTAAAAACTATTTGGATTATTTAAAAATAATTTTTTACAAAAATAAACTCTTTTAGCTGTTAAAAATAGGTCTTTTATATAAAAAAAACTAAACATTTTTGTTAAAATTGTTAAATAAAAAATTAAAATTGTTACCTAATAGATATAAAGAAAGATTTTTAATAGCTAAAATATTTTTTTTTGTAAAAGAAATGTTTTTAAGATAGTGGAAATGATTTTTTTTAGAACATCAGTTAATGTTTTTAAGACAGTATAAATGATTTTTTTTTATTTTTTAAAACAGTCATAAAAAGTGAAAAACATTTTTTTTTATAATTTAAAACAAAATTAGTGTTTTATAATAGATAATTTTTATGATTAAAATAATTTTTAATAATAATAAAACTTTGTTAATAAATAAATAAAATGCTTGTTTTAGGTGAGATAAGAAAGTGGATTGTGAATTTTGGGTGAATGAAAAAGAATTAATGGGTTTAAGGGTATTTTGGTCTTTAAACATAAAAGTGGAGTGAGGGAAGTGTTTGGTGGAGTGGGAATAGAGGGATCCCATATATATATACTAGCGAAATGCCCGTGTCTGATGGCACGATGAACATTTCGAAAGTATGTAATCGCGAAATGGCGAAAATTTCCAAAATACGTAATTGCAAAACGGCAAAAATATTGTTCCCCTACAAAACAAAGTGTAATTTTAAAAAAAAATTCATAACCTCCTTTGTTTATAGGACTATCCACCATGTTTAACCTATAATAAATTGTCCAACAACATTCAAATAGTCTAAATTCACATATAACATGAAATACAAAATAGTCATCAACTAAATTCACATTGAGACTCAAATAAACAAAGTATCCATTTTAAAAAAAATTAGACATAATCTCCTTTGTTTATTTGACTATCTACCCTTTTAAGGGATAACCAATTCAACAATATTCAATGACCTCAAAAGTAAAATCTAACAAATATTATAACGAAACAAACTTCATAAAAAAATCACATATATATCAACTGAAGTCGTCCCGCTTCTTCCAGTTTAATAATTGTCCGTAGTTTTCAAAATATGACCTGATACAAAACGAAAAATATAGTTAGTCAATGAAAATTTTATCGAACACCAACAAATGACCTAAAAAAATTGACATGACACAAATCATTTTTTTAACCAAACACGATACATGACATGAAATCTTTTTTTTTTCACCCCAACAAAAGCACCACGACACATTCTTTTTTACGGTAAGAATATTTGAAACATTTTAAAAACTGTTTTGATATCTTTTTTAAAAAATAACAGGTTTTACTTTTTTTTAACAGTTTTTATATCAACAGTATTTATACATTAATTGTTTATTTATATTAATAGTTTTTTATAATAACTCAGTAAAATAAAAGTTTTTTAAAATTAACAGTTATTTACATCAACATTTTTTAATTGTTTTGTTATATATTAAAAGTTTCTAGTTTTTTATACTAACTACTAATAAAAAACAAAATAGTTAATATAAAAACAAAATAATAGTTTTTTATACCAACTATTAATATATAACAAAGTAGTTAATAGTTTCTATTTTTTTATACTAACTATTAATATAAAACAAAATAGTTAATATAAAAACTAAATGATATTTTTTATACCAACTATTAATATATAACAAAGTAGTTAATATAAAAACTGAGTTGTGTTATAAAAAAACTGTTAATAATAAAAAACAGTTAATAAAAAAAAACTCACCTGAATATAGTGATTATGCTCTAACACAAATATGTTGCAATCTCTGGATTATCCAAGTGAAGGTGAGGAGAATGGAAAATAAATTATCTGCAAGAATCACATTCATACCCAAAATCAAACCTCAAATTGATTTCGTATTAACCAAAAACATTAAATCTGCAAAAAAAAAACGCTAGATCTAAAAAAAATATTAGATCTATAAAGACATTATATCTGAAAAAAAACATTAGATTCATACAACAAATTGATTTCGTATTATCCAAAAACATTAAATTTGTAAAAAAAAACATTAGATCTAAAAAAAAATATTAGATTTGTAAAGAAAGATGTTAGATCTCCAAGAAAAATAATAGATCTAAAAAAAATCAAACCTCAAATTGATTTCGTATTACCCAAAAACATTAAATCTGCAAAAAAAAAATCATTAGTATTATCCAAAAATATTATATCTGCAAAAAACAACATTAGATCTGTAAAGAATGATGTTAGATCTCCAAAAAAAATAATAGATCTAAAAAAAACATTAGATCTGCCTACAGTTCGTATTACCCAAAAACATTGAGTGTGTGCGTTATTGAGTGTGTACGTGTGAGGCAAAGGGGGCGGGGAAGCGGAGTGAGGAAGAGGGGGCAGGGAGGGGGAAAGGCAGAGTGCATGTGTGCGTGTGTACCTGTGTGTGTGAGGGAGCGGGGAGGGGGAAGGCGGAGTGAGGCAGAGGGGGCGCGGCAGGCGCGGCGGACTGCCTGTGTGCGTGTGCCTAGGATTTGTGTCCATGTGTGCGAGAGTTAGAGGGTGAGAGAGAATACCTGAAGGAGGTAGAGGCCGGCGGCGGGTGGTAGAGGCCGGTGGCGGGGTCTAGGGTTAGTGTGGAGGCAGTTTGTGTCAAAGAGAGAGAGAGAGGAAATGTGTTGGGCTGTGAAATGAGGGAGACGGGAATTGGTTTGGGGGTAAAGAGCTTTTCTCCCATGTGCCATGTCACAATGGGTATATGTGACACCCCGCCTAATTAAACATCGGGTGATCAGGCCTTTATTAAATTAAAACAGGTTTCTCAAATAGTTCATTCTTAGCATCACTGTCGAAAACTTTTTAATTACTAATCCCATAAGTAAAATTAGACCGGTGCCAAATTTTATCTTTCTTAAAACAGATAAATCAACCATGTGGAACAAAGTACAAACAATCATGTACTATAATTCAAACAACAAAGTGAAACTACAACAGAACAAAAGTATTACCGAATAAACCATCGGCTAAAAATCCCAAACAACAATAGAATAACCACTAGTCTGAAACTAACATCTGAGACTAATACCGGACCACAAGTCCATGCATAGAAGAGTGTGAGATCCTGTACTAGATCTGAATGAGAGATATTGTCTAGTCAAAATCCTGTAAGCTTCCACTGTGCTACAACTCCGAGTCTCTGGAATGGAATCATCATACATGGCATCCTTGTGGCTGGACACCTAAAAGGTTTTGAAAATATTTTATAGCAAGAGTTAGTACTCAAAACATTTTGAAAATATTTAGCAAGCGTTTATCATAATATAAAATGCGGTTATTGATTACACATGTTAGGTTCTCTTACACTCTCTTGAGTTACTCACCCCTCATCTTTTGTGCACACCTAACGTTCTACACTTAGTTTATCTAGTCATACCTCCCAAGCTAACTAAAACCAAAGTAGTCGACTGAACTTATCTGTACCCAAGTTCCAGTACCGCCCATACAGTACAACCGTTTCACTAACATCTCGCATATGTTAATTAATTCTCAAGTAACATTTCAGCTATGTTATTTTTCAAGACTTCCCATTTAGTGTCACTACTAAAATTACTACAATTCTCACAATTGTTGACTTCCCACTTATGTAATTAAGTTTCACTACTTGAATTACTAAATAGATTTTCTCTATCTAAAGGTGCATTTCGTAATTAAGTTTCACTACTTAACTTACCAATTCAGTATGTATCTTTAAATACATAATATGTATCAATCTACTAACACACGGAAGTAGGATATCATCAAGTATATATATTTCACACACAATATATACTAAATATCAGTCATTACTATTTTGCCCTTTTTATACACGTAAAGGACTCTTGGTTAGGAACGATTCATCGACCCCAAGTAAGAATTGGTTCGGAATGATACATCGACTCCAATTATTTATATACACAAATAAAGATCTCTTGGTTCAGAATGATTCATCGACCCCAAGTGAGAGTTGGTTCGGAATTATCCATCGACCCCAACTATTTTTAAAAATATATATATATACACATATTCTGGTTTGGGACTCTCTCATCACGACACCAGTTCAAAGTTTGGTTCGGCATTTCTCATCGACCCCGAACATATAATAATTTTATCTTAGTTCGGAATGTCTCATCGACCCTAACATAATTAATTTAGGTATAATCTCTCTACCTAAAAGATCACATAATTCAGTAGGTACACGTCCGACCTATTAATCATATACGTACGTAATATTTTAATCTCATATATCTACCGTACAATATTCGCTTTACGATTTATCTCATTAATCGTATTTATTTGAGTATTCACACAACTCTAAGGGTCCTAGTTACCCCTTACATATAATTTCAGTAGTTATTTCTTACCCTACTGGTCTATTACTTAAATTGAATTTACTTCGCCCCGTAACTCAATTTCCGAAATCCCCGATACTCTACTAAATCGGATTATTCTCCTCGGTCCGTAATCCAAGCCCTACACCCAATGGCCTTATCGGACCTCAACAATATACCTACTGGTCTTATTCTCACTCCCATATAAGTATAATGTAAATCCTAGAATACTCATTCATTCCCGAACTCAACGAAGAATTAAACACAAAATTTTCGGGAAACAGCTTGCGTCAATCGATCGACGGCTGGGTTCGATCGATCGACATAGTCGATCGATCGATAGTTCTAGATCGATCGATCGATCGATCGAACAGGGACAGACGCAGTTGTCTTCTTCGTTAAGATTTTTCCTCCATTAATAAACCTTCAAACTCCATTATAGTCCACCAAACTTTGACCCAATGATCCTAACGTATTTCCACATATACTAGGACAGTTTCTAACGTGCCAAATGCATCAAAACTCCAATTACTGTAAAGAAATAATGAATTAAAATCCAGAATTTCTTTATGGTGTTCTTCCCATATTATCATTCAAAATCCAGATTTTAATCCGAAAAATCATCAAGTCTAATCTGAATCTTAAACCTCTACATAAGGTAAATCATTCTACATGCGATTCCTATCCCAACATGTATAAATATCATCTTTCTCCAATCAAAATAATGATTTGAACAACACTATTCAAAAACCCTACACATGGGTATTATAACTTTATAATTTTTGCAATAAACAACTTGCCTTATGATCAGTAGGGTCTGATTTCGTGGTTGTTGTTGATGATTGATGATCTTCATCTTTCAATCCTTCTTCCCCAACAAGTTGATGGTAAAAATCCCTTTGAATCCTTCCCAATTCTTCCTTTTGCCTTAGAAAGTTGTGCCTCTCTTCTCTTTAATGGTATTGGTGTTGTCATGGGTGTTCTAACCCTAATTCCTCTATCATACGGCTGATATAAAACTCTTAATTTCGTAGGTCTCCATACCCTCTTATGTTAAAAGACCAAAATGCCCCCGAGCGGTCTCGATTTAGTCCAAAATTACCTCGGGACTCAACTAGTACCCCCGGGTATACTATTTTGACTAATTTAACCCTTCCGGACTCATCGGTGACCTCTAAATTATCATTTGAGTCACTTAAAAAATATTACTCGTTCTCACCCCAACACGATCTACACGCGTTAAGTAACTATTTACCACTCGCACTAAGTAAATAAAATGAGGCAATATAAACCGGTATCTATCTCTCGATTAATATTCCATAATTACAAATTTTAAATAAAACTCTTTAAATTACTACTCTTACGTAATTTAAATTAAGTCGTAATTTTCTCATTTAATTCTACTACTCTTACGTAATTTAAATTAAGCCGTAATTTTCTCATTTAATTCTCCAATTAATTAAATAGAATTATTTGGAATATTCTGACATGGCACAATCCCAAACCATTAGATCGCCCAAAAAAATTCGATCCCAACCGTAGATTTTTTGGAATAGTAAAATACCCCCTCTCATATATATATATATATATATATAATAAAGCAGGAGGGGGTTTTGCCACATCATACAACTTTTGCCACATCATATAACCACATCATATAGAAGAGGTTGTAGTTTTGCCACATCATCTAACTTTGAAGATAAAACCTATATAAACAGGTTTGTGTATCTAATCCACCCACGCATGGGTCCCACCCATGCTGGCTTGATCTGTAACCCGCCGTTTAAGAATCTGACATTGCACACTTTAATTTGAATATCAAAGCAACATCTTGAGAAAACGACATCTTGAAAAAACCCACCCGCCGTTTAACAATCTGACATTGCACACTTTAATTTGAATATCAAAGCAACATCTTGAGAAAACAACATCTTGAAAAAACCCAAATCCACATTCAGTTTACTCCTCTACCACAAACAACATCTCTCTCTCTCTCTCTAGAATCCGAAACTTCCCAGGTGAGTATTTGCTCTATACATATCACGTCATGCACACAGTTATAATTCTTGGTATCAATCTTTGATTTATATCTTTGTTTTTAAATCGGATTTGTAGATCAGGGTTTCAACCTCGATCATTCTATCACCTTTATCTCGGCTCACTCTAATTTTCAGGTATGATCTATGGTTTTAGTTCCACCGTCATTCTAATTTTAAGGTATGCTATATTTTAAGGAAAAACAGAGTTCAAACAAAACCCATTTAAAACTCGGTGGCTTCCTCTTTGTACACAGCTTCAACAGATGACTGGAAACGTAGTGTATGGCGGTGTTAGCAACGCGAGGGCCATTTTTTTTTTTAAGTTTTGATGGTTTTCTCTTCCCCTGACCCCGGCGGAGATGCGGTAGCAGTTTGGGTTGTCTGGCTGTGTTATCAACTCGAGGGTCGTTTTTTTTTTCGAAGTTTTGATGATTTTTCTTTGTTTGTAATATAGATTTGGTGTTAATACCCACACAGAGAAATATTACACAAGATGTATGCCCTTCAATGTTAAACCCCAAGGTTTCGGGATTTGAAGAACCCACACAGATGAACCCCGGTGGTATTTCCTCTGCCCCTGATCCCGGTGGTTCAAAGCACCCTCTAGACGGTGAAGATGGGGTAGCAGACAACGATTCATAAACATGTTTGAATATGAAGATGGAGTAGCAAATGAAGATGTGGCTCATACGGATCTGGACTGATTCGGTTCGTATCTACATGTTTCTATATATTTTGTTTGACATTTGTTGGTCAATTACTGAAACGTTTACAGTGTTTTAGATTTGGGTATTCATTTTGTTTACAATGTTTTAGATTTGAGGCTTCATCCAAGCCTTTTGAGTTCATACAAGCCTGTTTTTGATTTTTTTTTTGTAAAAGTAAGTTATTTTAGAACGCTTGCTCTTTCCCTTTTTAATTTATTTGGGGATTTTAAATGAGAGAGGGGTTTGAGCTCCTGATTTCACAACCCGCTCATTATCTCATTTTCTCTTTCTGTGTTGATATTGGATTTGGTGTTTTTGGATTTAGTTTTCTGATTGGTTTTCACACGAAAATACACACTTCACTATTTTTATTATCCTTTATTATATTAAGAAACATTGGTTTAATATTCATGAAATGTTATATATTTTATTCTTGATTTTTTTCAGGTGTATATATCAGTTGATGGTAGAGACGAAATGGAAGCTTTAGAAATGGATGTACATACTCTCTCAAGTTTGTTGTCGTCATGTTTGTGTATGGTATGTAAAAGGATTCTTTTAGTTGGTGTGAATCTTCCTATTATTGATGCAAATAGACATATGTTTGTGTACCGTAAAAGGATTTTGTCATTTTCTCAAAATACCATTATGTTGTTGCGCTATATTATATATTTAGGGAGGTTTAGAGCAGAGATGATATATGACAAAATCAGAAGTGAAAAATGGTTCATATTATTTGGTGACCCAAATGCCCTCCCTCCCTTTGTGTGTTTGTCTTCTTTAATGCTGCCTATTATAATGTGTGGTGTGATGTGTGCCTGATGTGTGGGTGGGAAATGTGTTTTATGAATAATTTTAAAAACAAATTTTCGTGTACTTGCCAAAGTAAACATTGTTTCTTTGTATGCTTTGTTAGTTTATAAATACAATTTTTTTGTACATGTGTTATCAACTATAATTTCCCTTTATATCTTTATTTATAAATTTATTTGACAGTATACGAACGGAAAATGTGTGTAATGTTATATAAGATTTGATCTAACTTTTCAACTTAGCTGCATAATATCACCCCAAAACTTTACTTTATTCCCTTCACTTGGTTTATAATTTTATTCTAGGTTGAAATTATATTTTGTGGGTAAACATATTTCAATATTTGTGTTTAATAATTAAATATATTTTTTCTTTTTTGTTAAAGAATATTGTGATAAATTTCAATATACTTTGTGTAAGGGTTCATTTATTACTTAATTACATAATATTTAAAGGAGTTTGAAAAATAATTTTGAAATTAAGAACTTGAGAAAATAAATTGTGGGTTTGAAGGCATGGTGGAGAAAGGAGGAGATGGATGTTGGGATTAGTTAATATTGGTGTTAAAATAAGTTTTGGTATGTGCAAATAAAAGGGCAGGAAGACAAAAAAAATATATCTAACCAGGGAGCAACTTCAATTATAAACTTGACCATTTTTTAAAATATTCACACACATTTTAAGAAATATTACAATATGAGAATTGGATTTGCATGATGGTTGCTAAAATGGAAATAACTTTGTTTCCTTTTTTCTTTTTTGAGCGTTACAATTACTTTGACGGAAATTGTTTTGGAAAAAGTACAATGCTAGTACATGGCTCAATGTATTTTGATGGAAATTGTTTTAGTAAAAGTACAAAGCTAGCACATGGCTCAATGTACTTTGACGAAAATTGTTTGGGTAAAAGTACTATGATGGAGATTATTTTGGTACAAAGTAACTTTATTAACCAAAAATAAGTATAAAGTAACTTTTACATAGCTCAATATACTTTAATGGAAATTAATGAAAATTATTTGGTAAAGAAGTAACATTGATTTGAATATACGAATTCATTTATATGATCCAAAATTTGAGTTTGGTAAAAGAAAGATTGATTAAAAATTATATTTAGTGTTTGCCTATTTAATTTATTAATTAAAAACGTTATAAATTTTAATTTTCATAATTTATGTTATGTTTAACAAATTTTCAATTTTCTCATTTGTTTCAATAAAGTTGTACTTTATTGAGTATTAATTTGTGTATAGTTCCAAATCTACACTTTCTCAAGTATTATTTTGTTAGAGTTGCTAATGTTACTCTGGTGTCATGCCATTTCTATCTAGATGTATTTAAAAGTAGCTATGAAGAGACAACCTTCCTGTTTTGAACTTGACAATTCAGAAATGTGACTAAGGATGACTATGAGTGGGTGGCTCAAGGTAATCTAAAAAGATAATTAGTTGGATAGGTAGGTGTGATTTACCATGTGAGAATGGACAAAAAAATATTATCTTTCTAATAATAATAATAATAACAATAGTAATGATGATGGAACCAAAATTTAAGTGGCTATGAAATTGTACCAAATTGGTTAAAGACCATGAGTGGTGGGTCTTTGTGAAAATGACAAAATAACATCATTCAAACAATTAATATATAATAGACTCTATAGTTAAGCGGGTAATAGACGCTAAATGAGAAAGTTCTTAATTTTTATAAGAAGATGACACGACTTCAAATAAAACATTGGGACATCACCACAACATAATATATTAATTTTGTTGTTTATTTTATTGTCATATCGTGTCTTTACCATTCAATCACTAACAAAATTTAAAATAATTTATATATATTAAAAATTAATATCCAAATTTATACTTCTCCATTTAACTTTTGTTACTATTTATTTGAGTGCAGATTGATATGAGTGCGGATTGAGAAGTATCAATTAAAATTGGTTTAATAACATAATCTTGGGTACTTATCAGACCACGGATGCAGTGAAAATTTTATTAGCACTATACACGCGCATTGGTTCCCAAAAGAAAATTATGCGAAAGAAATTTATCACGGGAACAAATTTATCACGAGAATAAATTTATTCGTGCCAATCGGCAAGGGTAAAAATAATTCACGGGAATTAATTTATCGCCGTGCCATCGGCACGGGTACACCCTAGTATATATATATATATACACACACACACACACACATAAACTAATTTTGTATGAATATATATAAAACTCTTAAAAACAGCAAAAACTATTATTTTTTAAAATATATAAAAAATAATTTGTTAACTGTTTTTACAAATATATATAAAAATAGTTATTTTTTAAATGTTTTTTATAAATATATATACAAATTGTTTTTAATACAAAAAATAGGTAAAATAACAGTTAAACATTATTATAAATATATGCAAAATCAGTTATTTTTTAAATGTTTTGTAGATATATATAAAGCCTGTTTTGAATTATTTTTAATAAAAAAAAGGCAAAATAACAGCTAATATATATATGTCCAGTTTGTACGCTGTCATATAGGATTCAAATTGTAAGGTCTTGATCTTTTATGGGATTTGATCCTATTAGTTTCTTTGGTAATCTTTTGGATCACATGTCAGATATTGAGATAGTGGATGTATTTTAAAGTTGGACATTTTCTTTTGTACTCTTTGGGGATGAAAAAAATTATCTTATATTTTTTTAAACAAATGATAATGATTGTAGATAGTTTATCATTTAGCACCGTACTATCAAGACTTCTTTCGAATTTTGTGTAGTCAACTCAACAAAGTTTTTTCGTAATTATTTAGTCTTTTTTTTTGTAGCATACCATGAGGTGTCCGCGCCAGCTTATGCGCACCTCGACTAATTCTCATTCGCGGTTCGTGGGTTCCACTTGCCAAACATTATTTTGACAATGTCAGGGAACGAACTGGGGACCGAACCTAATTCACCCCCAAGACTGTCCCAGTGGGCGCCTTATATAACTGGGCCAAGAGCCCTAGTTTAATTATTTAGAGTCGACTACATGAATGTTAAAGGGTTTTAGTAAGTGATGTAAAGTTGCCTTTTACATACAATATTTTTACAGCATTGATAACTTTTCATTAGTTTGAATCTCTTTAACTATTTTTGTATGTTAAATACATAGTAAAAATAGATTAGTTTGAGATTGTCATTGATAGAAATTCTTTAAAAATTTCTAAGTTATAATTTTGACACAGTTTTATGCCTAAAACCTTAGTCCGTACACGACACAAAATGACATTATGTAAAATTTGGACCAAATTCGAATCGTATTACTCCATCGTACCAAAATTGTCACTCATAATTTTGAATAATTGTCCCTATTCATACCATAAAATATAAACCATAATATATTTACAAATTCTATCAACTATTATCAATTTATATTCTTAGGATTGTTTTAAATAAATCTTAAGTATTTTTTCTATAAAACCCTCGCGCATCGCGCGGGTTACATGCTAGTATTTTTGAATACTAATATCTCTCTTACTTAATGTATATCTGGTGTTTAGTAACATATGTAATAAATTTTATAAAAGTACACATGAATTCTTCTTAAAAAAAAAAGGTTATTTATTGTTTGGAGTATATTTGTTTATAATAATTGGGGCTTGGAGTACATTTGTTTCCATTGTAATTGGTTGAGTTGAGTGTTGTTTTAACGAAAGTTGTTAGACCTCCGTTTGTCAGCTTTCACTCAAATGCCAAATGACTTATTTGATCCTCTCTCCTTTCATCTCAATCAATAATTTGGACAAAATTGCATATATAAAATTATTTTCCAATCGTGTAAGTGTGTGTTTATATATATATACAATACTGTTCTTTTGCGCACCAATCTGCATTTTAAGAGTGCAGCGTTGGACATGCGTCACCTAAAGGTGAACCCAGATAAGAGAGAGTGTGTCCCTATAATTCAACGGATAATTTCTAGGGTCACCGCCAGGTGACACATGTCTGGTCCGCACTCTTAAAATACGGACCACATATGTGTCACCTGACGGTGAGCCCAAAAAAGAGAGAGAGTGTGCTAATCTGCACAAGCGCATTAATATATATATATATATATATATATATATATATATATATATATATATAGTCCTACTCTTGTACGGACTAGTCTGCATTTTAAGAATGCGGACCGGACATGTGTCACCTGGCGGTGACCCAGAAAAGAGAGAGAGTGCCTATAATTTGGGCGATAATTTCTAAGCGCACCGTTAAGTGACATATGTCTGGTCCGCATTCTTAAAATGCGGAGTAGTCCGCACAGGAGCATTATTATATATATATATATATATATATATATATATATATATATATATATTTGTTAAGAAATAAAAGTTTTTTTTAAAGTTTTTTTCTTTTTGTAAAAAGTAGTCAATTTTTTTTATTCAAAACAGTCAACAATATGTCAAAACTGTATTTTAAAAAAATAGTTAAAAAGGTTCTTAAAAAACATTAAACCATCTTTTTTTTTTAAAAAAAATAATATATAAATACGATATTGAACGAGCTTAATATAACTGTTTTAAAATATTAAAAAAGAGTAAGATATTAAATTGTAAAAAAATAATTTACAGCTATTTTAAAAATAACTTTTGAAATGATTTTCCAAAAAATAAACTGATTTTCAGTATAAAAAATTATTTCCACCAAATAAAAAATGTTTTTCACAATAAAAAAATTCCACCAAAAAAATGATTTGCATAAACAAAAAATAAATAAATTCCAACATAAAAATAAAAAAATAAAACTGATTTCTGTCAAAAAAATATATTTCCCCCAAAAAATAATTTTCAGGTAAAAAAATATTAAAATAAAAATGATTTCAATGAAAAAATGACTCCCAGCAATATATTCCCAAGAAAAATAATATTCATCAATATTAAACGAGCATAAAAATAATTTCCAGCAACACGTTTTCCAGCAAAAAATTATGAAAATAAATTTGGGTGTTCTCCCTCGTAATTATTTAAAAAACTGGACATTATAGAAAATTAAAAACTGAAAATTACAGAAAATTTCTTAATGAAAAAATGAAAGTCAAAGAAAATAATGAACAAGTCCACCAAATCGAACATCAAATCTAGTAAATCGAACAAATCGGAGCTTCACCGAACAAATCGAACACCAAATCCACCAAATCGAACAAATCGGAGCTTCACCGAACAAATCGAACACCAAATCCACCAAATCGAACACCATCCAAATCGAACCTAGAGGTAAACGAGGAGATCCAGAGCTTGAACAATCTGAAAATTGAACACCAAATCGAACAACAGAACAAACACACCTTGCACGAAAAAAGAAGAACAGGTCTTCCATTAGGGGTTGTCATCTTCCATTACATCGACGATGGCCGATTGGGATTGTCGGCAAGGATTTGGGGAATTGGGTGTTATTCTTTTATTAAACCAGTTGGGGAAGTGGGTGTACTGATTTGCTGTCGGAAAGTTGATGTTGTTGGCAAGGATAAGGGTTATCGGCAAGGATTTGAGGAGTGGAAGAAATAGACCATTTGGATTAAAACCCACAAATTATTCTGGGATTTAGATCGAGAATTGAGATCGAGAATTGAGAGGAAAGAGAGAAAACAACGGTGTTAGCTTATTTGAGAGGAAAAAGAGAGAGATAGGCGGCCTCAATATGCGTGAGAGGGTACTTATGGTATTTGAATGTAAATGTTACTCCTGTTAAACGACCGTTTGTTTAAATCGTTAAAATAACATCTACTCAATTATAATGAAAGTTACTGTACTGCAAGCGTCAATTATTATAAATAAATGTATCACAAATAAGAAATGACCCAAAAAATATAATATGTATGTTAAATTTTGTAATGTATACATAATTTCTTGCAATATACATGTGTTAAGTTTTTGTATATTATAACACTTATAACGTATATTAAGGGGTGATGAACCTAATGCTAAAAAAATATATAAGTGAAGATAAAAAAAAATTATAATGGACTAAAATGGTAAACTTCCTATATATTACTCTAAAAAAATATAAATCAACTAACCAATATAAAATTGAAAAAGAAAACTTCAAAAACCTTGATGCACCCAAATTTCATTTTTTAAATGTACGACTACTAAACATTTAACTATAAAATAAAATTATTTCTCATAATAATATTCACATTTCATCAATTGTCTAACTCATTATATCAGTTGTAACACGCAATTCATCATAATTATATGTTGTACTAGATTTGAACCTCGTGCGGTGCGCAGGCTCTTTGTGTGACTTTTTTTACCACCTCTATATAATAAAATAATCAGAACTTTACTTGGGCGAGTTTGTTGACAACATAATGACCAAAATGTCAGCATATAAAATGATTTGTGCATTTTAGATTTGTGTTGTAACACTTCTTGGCAACATTTAAAAAATTAGAGTTTAAGAAGAATTGCTTATAAATAAAACGCATTGATTTGTGGCATTTTAAAAATTCATAGAGTGATCTTAAATTATATATAGTAATGTGATAATTCAATAAGCTGTAAGTTGTTGAGTAGGACAAGTATGATGTAACAATGAGATAAATTAGTAATACATGTGTGGAGGATGTAATAAGCTGACCAATGAACCAACTTGCAAAAAAAAAAGAGAAAAGTTTAGGGTATAATAAAATCATATGAGATTCTCAACCATAAACATAAGAATACATGAGAGTGGAAATGCCAATAGTTTATTACCATAAAAATTATGAAATTTTATACAATTGTAATTAACATTAAAAATGGGTATTGAAGACATGATAATGGTTTAGTCCATGTTTTAAGAAAAGTAAAATAACATTATCCACATTTATGTCACAATAGTTAGTTTAATATAATTCTACTCATGAATTTATCAAATTATGAACAACAAAATTCAATTAAAAAACCATGTGCAAACTGAACTCATGAACAATGCCAATCAATAACCACAACAAACAACCACTTAAGACATAAAGGGGTTGCATGAAATTAATATATGTCAATTGTTAATAGTGTTCAAAGTATCATTGTTTTTTAATGGTCGTTTCTTCATTTTAAATGTAGAAATTGAAATGGCTAAAAAGTAAACAACCAACAAATGATTACCCCTAGCAGAGGTTTCATATATATATATATATATATATATATATATATATATATATATATATATATAGAGAGAGAGAGAGAGAGAGAGAGAGTCAAGCTCCTCTACATACTAACGCTACATACTGCTGGCGCAAATCCATTTTATAAATGATTTTGAGTTGAGTTTTTTTTATGTGGTATTTAAGCATTTCGGGGGGAGCCATGTAAAAAAAATCAACGCAAAATAATATTTTTTGCTATTTGAAAAATATCGGTCAAACTTTTACAGCATTTAAAGTAGTTTAAAAGCTGCAAAAGTTTGATCGATTTTTTTAAAATAGTAAAAAATGTTATTTTGGGTTGATTTTTTTATATGGGTCTATTGAAATGTTTAAACATCATATAAAAACATTCAGTTGAAAAATAATTTTTTTAGTATTTTAAAAAATTGGTATGCACCATTGGTATGTATAGGAGACTCTCACTATATATATAAATTAATTAATTAAAAAAAATAAACATTTAAGAGTTGTGCACACATAAAATATGTACACATATATTTCACACAAAACAAGAGTTATTGATTTTATGTCATAATTGAAAAGTATACATGAGTGCATTTAATTTATTGGTGACTTTTATCACAATTTCTTAAAAACTAGAATATTTTTTAAATCCAAATGATTTTTCTTTATTTTAATTTTCGTGCTTTCAAACTTTGTTAAAATAAAAACGCTCTGATACCACTTCAAAAGGGGCGACGGTCCCCGAAATATCCTAAATTTTAAATTTTAAACAAATTTTTAATTTCTTTCAAACTTAAAGTGAAATTAAATTAAACTAAACAAATAATTAAATTTTCACTTAAACAAAGTTAATCCAATTCAAGTTAAAATTATGCCAAACAAACTTAAGCATGCATTTTGCCAAATTAATTATGCCAACTTGAATTAAATTAAATTAAAAGAACTCAAACATAATTAGTACCACAATTACATTAAAGTTGTGATTTGACCGAAAATTATCTTTTTAGTCCTAAGAATGCATCTAGATGTTTTTGCAAGATAAAATAAACAATCACAACACAAGACCACGACGTATGAGAAAAAACAACGGGAAAAATCTCGGACGACCCAACCAACAAATCCACTAGGTATAGTTTTACATAAACAAGACAAAAGACTTAATTCTTCTACTCGACTCCCTCTTAAGCCTTGATGCTTCTTCTTGCTTCTACCTACGCCTAGTTGATAACTCCGGAATCCACCGCAGTCTCGGAATCCACCGATTAGGCTCAGCTACCGTTAACTACACACGAACCTTTCTTTGTATGCACACCGCAAAATAACGAACGAACTCCTCTGTAGGAAACTTTTCTCCTTTTGGGTAGATATGAAACCCGGTGCCAATAATATGATCTCAGACAATATAATATATGTAGGAACTTGGATCAAACGAAAACATGGGTGCAAACTTTGTGTTTTGGCAGAAATTAAACCACGAAAAATCAACACACAAAATGAGACTTTTTGGATAAGAATATTTTCTATTTAATCCTCTCTAAAGTTTGAAAAAGTCACTTGAAAAAGTTGTTCCTGAAGTCTTAAAAACAAGTACAAGAGTAGTGGGAAAGTGGGAAGTTTTTAAGCAAAACTGTCAAAAATTGACACCGGTCGTTCGAACGATTTTTTAATGTCGTTCGAACGACATGGTTCAAACGAGTTTACTAACGAGATTACTAGCGAAAATGCAGAGACAAAAGTCATTAGATATGTCGTTCGAACGAAACTTCTAACGAGAAAACAGAGAAAATATCATTACATATGATGTTCGAACGAGAAAAAATTGTCTTTCTAACGACATTATCGAAAAACCAAAAATACTTTTTAAGTCCAGTAATTTTTATGCAAGGTATAATTGATTTTCTGAGAAAAATAGAAAGTTGTTATGATAAAAGTTTTATGAAAAGACACCCATAAAAAATTTACCAAGTCCCTCTCTCTCTCTCTCTCTCTCTATATATATATATATATATATATATATATATATATATATATATATATATATATATATATATATATATATATATATATATAAAATGCATTCATACCTTTAGAGACCTTGGAATCCAAATGTTGATGACGTAAAAGCTTGGCACATAACCCGACAATGATGTAATCTTTAAACTCTTGGCCGCTACGTCTTCAACTCAAACTTCATAGGCTTGAAAGGATATGACAAAGTACTATCCTATGATAAATTAGTTTTGTCTGGAATTAAGCCAACACTACAAATAGACTCGATTGGAAATTTTTCCTTACAAATCTCTCCCCCTTTGGCTATTCCCGGACAAAACTCAAAATAAAAATCCCATGGGACAGTAAGCTCTTCTGAAAGGACACAACCCTCCTAAAATAAAAAATACAGACGCTTGACTAGACACATGGTATACAATGTTTTGCTGCTTCATAATGCTGCCAATAAAGATGAAAACTTGCACACTCGAACACACTATCAAATGCATAGGGAATATAACACGATAAATAACACAGTTAAATGATCCCCCTTTGTATAACATTACCTACTTAAGAAAGCGAAGTCTCCCCCTGAGATAAATCTCCCAAATTTAAAAGTTTATATACCATTTCTCCTCCTTTTTGTTCGGAATAAACAAAGATTAAATTGTATTAAATAACTTATTTCTCCCCAATTAAATCAGATACTCCCCCTAAAAGAAACAAGGGATAGGAATAATAAAAAAAAAACTATTATATCATGTAATGGTGAGTAAGGTGACAAGAATAATACATCACATGGCATGAAAAACAACAAATCGAGCACAAAGATTAAGAAATATCTAGGAAAACGATACCAAATAGAATAATCTAATATGAACATGATATATCAATCGCAACAAGAAGAATATCTATTTCAACACGAATCATACATGGACTACATAGCAAGGTAAAGGCTCAAAAAATTAAAAGAAATACCGTATATATATACACACAAAGATACCAATAACGCACACGCACATATACATAGGTATAAACACCACACACGACACTAAATACATTAAGCTTTCGACACTCATATGGAAAACATGTATCTAAATAGCATGTGGTAAACGACAGTGAAGGGGTGTGAACTAGCAACAAAAGAATTAAGACCCAATCACTTAAACATGTTCACGGAGTTCTTATTTGATTGCAAACGTTTATCAAACTTAAATATAGTATCATGTGACAATATAAAGTGAACTCACGAAACAAACATACACAATGCATAAAAGCCTACAATTTTGATGATTCTACAAACCAATAGAGTCATGACACAAATAGCATAACTAAGACACATAGTCATTGTGACAACTCGAATAAAATTACAATTAATTATGTTTGAATCATTTTTAGATTATGCAATATGGGTAATGTGTTATTAATATATATTATATTAAGCTATTATGTTTAGTCTAATCCTACCTTCATAAAGCATGAAATGTTAAATTAGTTACAAACACAAGATTCACTACACCAAATATGCCATATTATCACGGTTATTGACCTTGATAAGTTGGACTTATCAAGGTCAATGACCGTGACAATACTGGGCGAGATAACTTTTTTTGTCACGAACGTGTCACGGTCATTGACCTTGACAAGTTCATTAGAATTGTCACGGTCGTGTCACGGGCCATGACACGTTTAATCACGGTTAAAAACCGTGACAAAGCCTTGTCCCCTTTTAAAAAAATTGTCACGGTCAATGACCGTGACAATTCTGGGCAGAATTTTAAAAAAATTTATTGGGTAGTATGGCCACTGCTACTGCCCAGCAGTATATTTGTACCTGTTATAGCAACGTTGTACCTGTTCAAACATCATATATCCAAAAAAACTAAAGATAATGGAAATATATATTCAAAATAGAAACTATTTAAGAAGAAACAACATCACCGTCAATTATCTCAAATCTACAAACTATTTAGCTGGAAAAGATATTTTGTACCGCGACGCTCGGGGACACCTCCTTATCCTTCCCTTCTCGTCCGAATAGCCACATAAGTATCGAGCATATGTGGCCTACCTCAGGGCCACTCCCTGTCCCCTGAATTGAAATAAAGTAAAATTAGTATCCGCCCCGCAAATATAGATAAATATAAATCAAAATTGAAATCAAAATTGACATATAAATATAAATACATTACCTTTAGTGTCACCCAAACAGCTAACTTGAGCTCATATGACACCTCCTTCCAACTAATGTACCCCGGGCAATCGTGTCAAATATAATTCTCTTCATATCTAAACACTAAGAAATGCCATAATCCTATGGAGTTATGCGCTGCAAATTCCTTCCAACCGTTGTGTAGCCAAAAATCAGCAGTTGAAGTTGTCAATTCCACCTTTCAATGGTCTCCCATGTTTTGCTAGAGGTTCCAAGTAGTGGGGTATGGAAAGTGGAATTGACAACTTCAACTGGTGATGTTTGGCTACATAATGGTTGGGAGGAATTTGCAGAGCATAACTCCATAGGATTATGGCATTTCTTAGTGTTCGGATAGACGAAGAGATTCAGTCTCCTCTCCACAAATAGGGCACCCCAAATAACTATGTACTAATCACCTATTAAAGGTAAGAAGCATATATTCATGGATTAGTATAAACAAAACTTAGATGTAGTTGGAATATTTATGTATTAATCTCCTCTCCACACACGCACAACACACGAGAGTGAAAATGATAAAGTGAAAATCAATTAAAAGCATTAAAAATGGATGTTTCAGTAAAATTGAAATATTTATTACAAATTGAAAAATTGTTCCAAATTTGGGTTATCATAAAAAATGGATTGATATTCGGTAGGAGCAGCCAAGTCATCCACACTACTATTTAGATGCCTTGGAGCGTGTTGGATAATTGACCACGGCTCGTTGTTGATATACTCCGAATAAAACACTTGCTTAACCTTTTGAAATGCACAAACAAATGGCTCAACGCTCACGTGGTCGTTTCTCTTCAACTTGGACAAGTCAACCATGATCAAATTGGTGACAAGATCAACTTTACAAGCATTTTTATCCTCAACTCTTACCCAGTCACAGTAAAATACAATCTCTTTGAAGCTTATATAATCCAATTCAAATATATTTTAGATTACACCATAATAAGTGATTTCATCTTCAACGAGGTTTTTATCTTTTGCGCTCGCTCAAAAGATAGTAAGAGCTTTGTATAAAATTCCCGAGTTCTATACATTTGTACTTTCCTCGTATACTTTAGCGCCGAAAATGTAACCGTTCAATCGATACTTTTTATACTCTTATACCACGAACAAGGGTTCAGTGGCTAGACGAACAAGTCTAGATGTTGCATCACCCGTCTTTAAGAGCTGAGAATATGGATAAATTAATTATATTAGTGGTAAAATTTGAGTGTAATGTAACGTTATATAACGACTATTTTCATTATAATTACCTCTTGTGTCAACCACAACCTAAATTCGCTATCTGATTGTACCAATGTTTTTCGTCTTTTATTGTTCTCACAGGCTTTATATTTTCTGCATATTACAAAATTAATCATGTATAAAATAATCTAAAATAATGTTAAACATTATAATAATCGAAACTTACTTTTTCCATTCTTCGACATCTTCATGTGTGTCAAATAGATAACGAGCTACTTGTTCATGTTGCAAACTCGTTAATTTCACTCGTTTTCCCATCACATGACTACCATCATCGACAAATTAATCAGTGTCATCAACGCTGGTCGATGACTAAATTAACCCAAAAAGATGTTAAGTTTGAATGGAATTCTGATTGTCAAAATAGTTTTGAAGAATTGAAAAAGAGGTTGGTAACTGCACCTGTTCTTACTATTCCACATGGTGGAGATGGTTTTGTTATTTATACCGATGCTTCACATTAGGGTTTGGGTTGTGTTTTAATGAAACATGGTAAGGTTATTGTTTATGCTTGTAGGAAGTTGCGTACACATGAACGTAATTATCCTACACATAATTTGGAACTTGCGGCTATTGTGTTTGCTTTGAAACTGTGGTGTCATTATTTATATGGAAAGTGTGGCCATCCCCGATCCTCGCGGCGAGAGAGGATCCTCGTCCTGCGCGTCTCTCTCTGGAGCGCTTTGGTCGTCGTCATTGATGAGGTGAAAAATGTAGAGAGATGGAGTCGCCAGTATATTTTACTCAAAACAGACAAAAGAAAAGGGAGCTATCCCGAAGGACAACATCCAAAGACATACTGATACATACGAAACCAAAATGATTCGAAAAGGGTCCGGAGGCTAAGTTACGAAATGGGAAGGTCTTTGGCACCCATTCCGCACTTACGGTCTCTCATGGGTTTTTACTATTTTCCTTTATTTTCTCATGATATGTGTGCATGTGTATACATAGTGGAGATAGGAATCACCGACTTGTATCATGGAAGAGATAAAGCGAGTCATCCATAGGAATGTTCCTAAAAATAATATTAGAAAATAGGATTTACGCGATTATCCTCGCGTTGATCGTTATAACAGAATGATAACGCACATGGAATAATACGCCACTAAGAACAAATATATGTATATGTAAATATATAAAATTTAATAGAATTGAATTTAAAGAATATAGAGAAAATAAAAAATGAGAGAAAAGTAGGAATAGGACTCGAGTCATGGGTTTTATCCCGAGATGCCTACGTAGTCCATAGAGGCATCAAAGTCCACGTAGTTCTCATGCAAAATGAGGGGTGAGGTTTATCCCATAAATCCAACCGGGGACTTCTCTTATGTGTGTGTATAAAAGTGTTTTAGTTATGAGAAAAGTGTGAGAATTCCATTTGGAATTTATGAGCAAACCCTCTTTTTCTTATTTTTTTGAGTTTTATTTATATGAATATAAGAGGTGTGCAATAATACTAAATAAAAAGTATATTAGGGTATGTGAGATGAGAAAATAAAGTGCTAAGTAATAAAACAAGTTAATGCAAATTTAGGGGAATTTAAAGAGAGAGTTGAGAAAGTTAGACCTTCTTGAAGATCGTGAGCTTGATCTTGGATGTTGGAGAACATTTGCACTTGGGTGATGATGGAGGATACTTAATTCACCAAGTTTGATGAAGACGGTGATGAAAGGTGAAGGTTGGAAAGGGATTTGGATATGGAAATCACGCTGACTTCGAGAGGGGTTTTATGAGCTTGCTCAGAGTGATGGATCTCTGATCTTCCTCATCTTGGAATGAGGTTAGGCCTCCATTTTTATAAGACCAGGTCATTTTCAATTGGCATAACCCTGGTCCTACCAATAGACAGGTGTGTTTAGGCACACTGCCGATAGGCAGGTTCTAGAACCTGCCGTTTGGTAGTCTCTTTTAGGTTTCTTCGAAAAATTGGTCGCAGAGCGCAAATCGTTGATATAAATCATGCATGGGGCAAATCGTTGGAAAGGTAAGGAGAATTAATTCGAAAGTCCTTTGGATTTTTCCCAGGTTCGGGAGTTGACTTTGGGTCAAATATGGCTCGGAAACGCTTGACGGTCCTTCGGACGGGGAAACTTCGGACGCAAACGGATCGTTTGTCCTCATGGTAAGTAAGAATCGCGCACGGGGTGGACCGTTAGAAATGTTATAGATTTATTTCAATATTCCCAAGAGTTTGACCTAGTTCGGGGAGTTAACTTTGGTCAACTAGGGCCTGGAAGCGTTCGGTGACCTTTCAGAGTAAAATGAATCGTTCGTCCGTACCGTAAGTCAGAATTGCGCACACGGCAGACCGTTGGAAAGGGGTTTCAGTGAACTTCAAAGATTCATTCAGTCTCGATTTAGTTGAAGAGTTTACTTTGGTTAAACGGAGCCTGGGAGCATCCGGTGACCTCCTGATCGAGTTTCGGGGGAAAATGGGTCATTCGATCGCACCGTAAGTCATAATTGCACACGGGATGGACCGTTGGAAAGGGGACACTACAAAAAAACGTTGCTTTTAAAACCCTATTTTTTAAGACAGACAAAATGTAGTCTTTAAAACATATTTTTTTATACGGATATAATTAACCGTCTCAAAAACTATTATATTTTGAGACTACTAATTATATCCGTCTCAAAAAAGGTCACTTTTTGATACAATTAATTATATCCGTCTTATAAAGTAAACCAAATAAGACGGTAAATATTTAGTGTATAAAAAAATATAGCAAATAAGACGCTAAAAAAATTGGTTCCCACCACTAATTCTTTTAATCTCCCGCTCACACTTTAACCTCCCACCTAAAAAAACAAAAAAACAAAACCCTATCACATTTACAATACCCAAACTGGCAACCCCTTCCCCCCCCTCCCCCCGGGCGCACCCCCGGCCTCATCTTCGCCCCTACCCCAGGCTGTCTCCTCCTCCTCTGCCCCCTTAGGCGTTATTCTCCTCCGCCCCTAGGAGTTTTTCTCCTCCTCCGCCCCCAGCTGTTTTCTCTCTCCGGTTATTTTTCATTTCATGGTAACTTTTCATCTTTGTTTTTTTGTTGAAGAAAATAGCATATTGTTATTTATTTTAATTTTTCTTCTTCAAATTGTGTTACTGTATATAGTTAGTTGGACAATGGTGACAATGGATGATCAAAAATCATTCTTTAGACATAATTAATTAACCATATGCATAATACTTATATAAAATGTAAATAAAGAGTGGATGCTTATTTGTTGATTTTAATTTTTTTTTGTAGCTTTCAATGTGACCTAAATAAGCAGATTTATAATAGGCTATTTTTTTTTTTATGTTATATAACATTATGGTTCATGTTGGCTCAATGATTCTAATTAGGTTTGTTTATTGGTTTAATTGCTTTCATTCTATATTTCAAGGTTGTTTTAAAAAATATTTTAGGGCTTTAAGTTAATTAGACATTATTCATAATGATTGACTATTTTTTTTGGGACTTGAAATTAATGGGTATTATTAGTTATGTCTCGAATTAAATAGGTATTGTTAATATTTATTTGGTATACTCCTTCATTCCATATTAAGAGTCCATGTCTTTATTTTGTATAAATCAAAGATACACTAAATCAACGGGCAATTATCAACTCATGTTCACCATCATGTAATTTGTGTACATAAAAAAGGGGCATATACCAAATAGTCCATCGAACATTTTTTTAATACACATTTAGTTCAAGCCTTTTTATTTGTTCTAAAAAGTCCCTCAATATGACGCTAGCGCGGACTTTAAAAATTAGAGAATATTGTTTAAATGAGTGTTTGAGAGAATTTTTGGAACAACATAAAACACTTGGACTAAATGTGTATTAAATAGTGTTTTAGGGACTTTTTGGTATTTGATCCTGTAAAAAATAACAAATTATCCCACAAATATCAGCTCGGGGGTGCCCACACCAAATTTCTCGACACTTATAAATTTTGCTCCCCCTCAACTAAAATCCTTGATCCGCCATTGGTGATTGGTAGATATTCTCTTTTTTTTAAATGTATTTCTAAGAGTGAAGTTAAATGATATTGAGTATTATTACTACAAAGCTAAATAAAAGGATAAAAAATCTTTAAAGTTCTACAACTACTTTGAGAGCAAGTATAGAAATGAAATTAACAAGTTAAAGAAGTAGTATGATCTCATTCCTTCTTTAATTACATATCTTTTCCCAAAAAAAGTTTGTGACAATGAAGGAGTACGAGAAAGAAAAGAGGAAGAGAACAGAGCAAAATTGAAGGAATTGGGAATACATGAATTGTATTCGGCAATTCAAAATAAAGATAAAAATAAAAAAAGTGGTTCAAAGAGTAAAAAAAAATCACTGGTGATGATGACGAGTTTGTGCCATGTGAAGAAGAAAACGAGCATACGGAGTCAAACGATGATGAAAATGGGTACGCGCCTTGTGAGTTTTTTAATGTGTAAATGTTTAGTGATGTAGATGTTAATTAGTTGATTGTGTGAACTCTTGTTTGATACTTTCCATTATCATGCGTACATTAGTATTTCAATATTTTAAATTTGAATTGTTCGATTTAGTTAGCCATAATAATACTTAAATTAATGTGATGAACTATATTCTTATTTTTATGCTTGTTCCCCCTTTATGTGCTAATCACTTTAGGAATTCATGTTTGCCATTATTAATCGTTTTAGCTTTTCATCATCTTGCGAAGACATTATTAATATCTTTATCTTTATATTATGAAATATAAATTTATTGACATTTTTTTAGATTCATAGATGGGAACTATGGATAAGAGTTGGATTGATTTTCGCAACCGGTGTTCAAGAGAATACATTAATGGGATTGAAGGGTTTCTTAACTATGCATATGCAAATAAAAACATCGAGACAACAAAAATCTATTTCCCCTGTAAGAGATGTGCAAATCGAGTGTACCACGCCCGACAAACTGTGAGAGATCACCTTGAGATGCATGGTTTCGACAAGACATATAAGGTTTGGATTTTTCACGGAGAAACTCTTGATGGTGTAAGTAGCGATAGAAATACTCCGCGGGATGATATGTTAGTTGATGATATACCTATACCTGTTGAACTGAGTGCCCGAGATAACATGGTTACAATGGTTCAAGAGGGAATAGGTATTTCCCACGCGTATGACAATATGCGCGAGGAGGAATGTAACACCGAAGATGTCTTTGAATCCGACGAAGATGTTCCAGAGTACTATAAACTTATGAAAAAGGCTCAATGCGACTTCTATGAAAATTGTTCGTCGGGGGTTACCGAATTGTCATTTGTTGTTGAACTCTTGCAAATGAAGCAACTTTACGGTTGGACAAATTGTTCTCTCATGGCTTTATTGAAATTTTTGGGGAGGATGTTTCCACATGCTAGAATTCCCAAGTCTTACTACCAAGCCAACAAGCAAAAAAAAGACCTGGGATTCAAGTACGAGACATGGTATGCATGCCCAAATAACTGTATGCTATTTCGTAATGAAACCGAGGGTCTTGAAAAGTGTGGCATATGCAGATCTTCTCGATATAAAGATGAGGACTCAAGTATTGATGGTGTCCATGGTCCGAAGGTAGCCGTAAAGAAAATGAGATACTTCCCTTTGAAACTGAGATTGCAGAAATTATTTTGGTCATCCTATTCAGCTCCTCTAATGAAATGGCATGCTGAGGAAAGGATCGACGATGGTGTGATGAGACATCCCGATAATTCTCCTACTTGGAAAACTTTTAATGAGAAAAACCCTTCTTTTGCGAGGGAGATTCGCAATGTTAGACTTGGGTTAGCTGCTGATGGATTTAATCCATTTGGTAATATGAGCATTAAGCACAACACATGTCCAGTTATCCTCATTATTTACAACTTACCTCCGTGGTTGTGCATGAAGCAACCTAACTTGATTTTGTCTATTCTTATAGATGGACCAAAAGGACCCGGAGATAAGATTGATGTATTTTTACAATGATTGATTGATGAGTTGATTGAGCTATGGGTTGATGGTGTACGCACTTACGATGCGTCAAGTAAGGAGTTCTTTCAGTTGCATGCATCGTTGTTGTGGACCAATGATGATTTTGAAATGAACATGATCATTTTAATGTATTGATTGATCATTTTATATTTTTTTTAATGTTTGATTAGTTTTATAACGATGTTGAAATGTGATATATAACTGAAATGTAACTTCTTTCTATGATAAATGCAAATATACAGATCCATGACATTGAGGCGTCGTCGTCATCGTCGTCGGTTGACTATGTCCGACCTCATAGGCGAGGAAAGACTACTCGAGAAGCAACCACTCACAACTCCAGTGAGAAATGATTTAGAGAGGACATCTCAAATTACTTCCGTGCAACACAACATAAGGGACCATGGGAATAGAGAGATGCAACCACAACTTTCCCCAAATATTGAATTAACATACCATAATACACACCGCAACTCAAGAGCTCAAGTTTCTTTATTTCAAACACCTACAAGTCAAATTTCCCCAAATATTGAGCAGATTGATAATTCAGTTGGGAATGCCAATCCTCCATCCGCTTTAGATGGTGAGGATCTCACAAGTATGCTGTGTAACACAGTGCACTGTTTGTATATCTCCATTCGTATTACATTTTATGTTTATATTCATATTGAAGAAGATGTATAAACATTATTTACAATTTTTTTGTTCAGGTACAATGACTACCCTTACTAGTAAAAAAAGGGTTAGAAAGGGGGCAAGGCCTTATATTCAAATGGAATGATAATAAAAAGAAGATATTGTAATGGAATGAAATTTGTCAGCCAGTTTGTAAGCTTGAAAGTAAATTGATGTCACATTTAGGTTATTATGCAAGGTGTGGAAATTTATTTCCATTGACAATGTTGTATTGGAGCTAGGCGGACGAGGAAGCACTTGACAATATTTGGAAGGAAGTGAAGGTAACTTATTAGTTTGATTTATTTATTTGTGCCGTTGTACATTAACTTGTCAAGTTTTAACTAATTTATTCTTTTTGTTCTTAGAATAATACAAATGCACCAGAAGGTTTTAAACAAATTTGCTTTGCAAGGATGGGACTTGCGTGGAAGCAATGGAAGCATCGAGTGAAGGTGAATCACTATATAAAGTTTCAAATAAATGAAGAGCGGTTGAGTTATACACCTGAACGAGTCGAAAAAGATCAGTGGCCTGAATTGGTGAATACTAGGGTCTAAAGAAGATTAAGGTATAAATATCACCTCTTATTAAGAATTTTATACATACATTCTTCGTCACTAGTAACATAATTTTTATTTTTATTTCTTTGAATATTTAGGATGTTGCGGATCAAAACGCTAAGAACCGTGAAGTTGAATGTGCTTATTCAAGGACAGGACGAAAGCCACATGCTAAAATAGCCAAGGAGGTTGGAATTTTTATTATTATAAATATTTCTGATTTTAACCTAATAGTATTAATATATAGACATTGTTTTTTCAGAGGATAGAACAGGGGGAGCCCGTTGACAATATTAGCATGTGGAAAGCCACTCGAGCTCCAAATAATAAACCTTTCAGTGTTGAAGATGGATCATTTGATAGAGCGGTATGTATAAATATTAATTCATAAGTGATGCTTGGAAGATTTATTTAATATTTGTTATAAATTGTGTTCTTGAAAATAATTTTTATGTTCATTAACTATAATATTAATTCTATTGGTAGAAAATGCTTGAAAGACGATTAAATGAGCTACCAGAAGAGTAACAAAATGACCCAGAAGTGCGGAACAAGATTTTTACTGATGTAGTAGGATATGGAGGGCATGGGTATGCTTTACTAAAGGGAGCAGGTATTAGGCCAACATCGACAAAAGCATGTTCATCTCAATTATTATTGGAAGAAATTAACCAGTTAAAGAAAGAAGCTGAAGACCGAGAGACTCGACATCGACGGGAGCTCGAAGAGTTAGAGATTCACAACCAACAAGCTTTATTACAGATGAAGAATGGTATGCGAAGTGAAATGCAAAGTTTGTTCCAAAGTATTACCCCTCATCATCCTTCCACTACCTCGACGATTCAGTCCGACTAGGTAATACAATATAATTCATACATATAGTTATTTATATATAATGGAAAATTCTCTCGTTTAAAGTTAAATTTTCAATGGTGGTGGTGAAAGTTTGTTATGGTGTTGATAATTTATTATGTTGGTGTTTAAAAATATTTGTTGGTTGGTGTATATCATTCTTCGAATAAATTTTAACGTTTAAAACAGGTTGACTACCTGTGGTTTTCATGAATAAACAAAGGATACTCTGCCGAATTTTTTTAAAAATAGTAGTAGTTCGATATTTATATTGTTTTATCATGAGAATATACTATATTGATTCATTTTTCACATTGTATTGTTGAAGAGTGGTATTAATTCTGACATAATTGACACTATTTTTTTTTGTGCACCTGATAATTTTTGTAGAACATGCAAATATTAATCAATGGTTTTGGAGGTCGTACGCTTCAGTGTTGCTGAATTACTTTGATAAAGACATTTCGTGTTTGGAGTATTAATACATTAATGTATTTTTGTTGCCAAGTCAAATATTTGAACTTAGTGTTATAGTTCTTATTTTGATGAATATTTAGAGATGGTTGTAAGAACTCTATTTATGGTTGAATGACAATAATTCGTTGTGTTGGTTGAAAATCATCTTATGTATTACATTTTGTGATTATTCGTTGTTTGTGTTGTTTCAAATGTAACTCAGTTTTATATTAAACTGTAGCGGTATATTTTATTCTCCACAAAATATTGGTGCAAAAATTTTTAGATCCCTTCACCTCTTTTGGGATGGTTAAAATTGTCTAAAAAATATATTAAAGACGACTATGTTGCCGTCTCAAAAAGATCTTCTAAAATAGTAACCTTTTGAGACAGATTAATTCTCGTCTCAAAAACAATCTTTTGTGACAACTTTTGTTCCGTCTCAAAAGGGTCATATAAAATGAGGACCTTTTGAGACGGATCCATTCCTGTCTTAAAAAACTCTTTTGAGACGGCTATGGGGTCACAAAAAGTATTTATAACCCCCTATCAAAAAGACCCCCCTAGCCGTCCCAAATAGCGTCACAAAATGTATTTGAGATGGACAAATGATCTTTTGGTACTATTACACCACCGTCTCAAAAGCTACTTTTTTTGTAGTGGGATTCAGTGCCTTTCGAAGATTCATTCAGTCTCCTTTGAGTTGAAGAGTTTGACTTTTGGTCAAACGGAGCCTAAGAGTGCCCGATGGCCTTTAGGTCAGTACCCGGGGTATGACTCGGGTTTGCAATGATGAAGGGAGGTGCTAGGGACCTAAGGAGAGGTTGGGGGAGGGTATTATAATGGGGTGTCTACAGATCCCCTCGATGAGTGAGTTTGGAACAAACGATAGCCGTTGAATAAACACCACATGATGCCTTTTAAAGAGGATGACCAGTGGGTCGAGGTCGATTCTGAGGACCTAAGGATGAGGATGACCGCTTCTGCGGGTCGAAGACAATTCTGAGGGCTTGAAGATGAGGGTGACCGATTCTATGGGTTGAAGCCAATTCTGCGAGCTTGAAGATGAGGGTGATCAATTTTGCGGGTCGAAGCCAATTCTGAGGGCTTGAAGGTGAGGGTGACCAATTTTGCGAGTCGAAGCCAATACTGCTGGCTTGAAGATGAGGGTGATCGATTCTATGGGTCAAAGCCAATTCTGAGGGCTTGAAGATGAGGGTGACCGATTTTGTGGGTCGAAGCCAATTCTGAGGGCTTGAAGATGAGAGTGACCGATTCTGCAGGTCGAAACCAATTCTGCGAGCTTAAGGAGCATGCTGGGGATGGTATTAGAGGAAGTGATGACCAAAGTAATGATGGGGGTGACCATTTCTGCGGGTCAAAGCCAATTCTGAGGGCTTTAGTTGAGATGACCAATTCTGCGGGTCGAAGCCAATTATGCGGGCTTAAGGTGTGACGACCAATTCTGCGGGTCGAAGCCATTTCTGTGGGATTAGGTTGTGATGACCAATTCTATGAGTCGAAGCCAGTTCTACAGGCTTAAGGTGAGATGACCAATTTTTCAGATCGAAGACAATTCTGCGGGCTTAAGGTGAGATAACTAATTCTGTGGGTCGAAGCCACAGAAATGGGGGTGACCATTTCTGCGGGTCAAAGCCAATTCTGAGGGCTTTAGTTGAGATGACCAATTCTGCGGGTCGAAGCCAATTATGCGGGCTTAAGGTGTGACGACCAATTCTGCGGGTCGAAGCCATTTCTGTGGGATTAGGTTGTGATGACCAATTCTATGAGTCGAAGCCAGTTCTACAGGCTTAAGGTGAGATGACCAATTTTTCAGATCGAAGACAATTCTGCGGGCTTAAGGTGAGATGACCAATTCTGTGGGTCGAAGCCAATTCTGCGGGCTTAAGGTGAGATGACCAATTCTGTGGGTCGAAGCCAATTCTGCGGGCTTTAGTTGAGATAACGAATTCTGCAGGTCAAAGCCAATTCTACAGGCTTAGGTTGTGATGACCAATTCTGTGGGTCGAAGCCAATTCTGCGGGATTAAGGTGAGATGACCAATTGTGCGGGTCGAAGTCGATTCTGCAGGCTTAGGTTGTGATGACTAGTTTTGCGGGTGGAAGCCGATTCTGTGGGCTTAAGTTGAGATGACCAATTTCGCGGGATGAAGCCAATTCTGCGGGCTTAAGGTTGAGATGACCAATTCTGCGGGTCGAATCCAATTCTGCAGGCTTAAGGTGAGATGACGAATTCTGCGGGTCGAAGCCAATTCTGTGGGCTTAAGGTTAAGATGAACAATTCTACGGGTCGAAGACAATTCTACGGGCTTAAGGTAAGATGACCAATTCTGTGGGCTTAAGTTGGAGATGACCAATTCTGCGGGTCGAAGTCAATTCTGTGGGCTTAAAGTGAGACGACCAATTATGCGGGTCGAAGCCAATTCTGCGGGCTTAAGGTAAGATGACCAATTCTACGGGTCGAAGCCAATTTTGTGAGCTTTAGTTGAGATAACCTCGGGGAACTCTGCCGGGGAAATTACCTTGTGATTTTGATTTGAGCTGGGGAGATGATTGCTGGGGAAATGATTAGGTGGTCCAGAGTTTGGACATATTTCTCAGGGAAAATTGAGACCTTTGGGGAATAGGAGATGATCCTGAAGTTTTGGATATTTTGGAGGTCCTCTTGGGACATTGCCGAGGAGTGTTTCGCTTGGTTTTTAAGAGTCCCACTGGGGAAATAGGGGTTCTGCTTGAGGAAGTGCGAAATTTTCTTAGTGAACATGTTCTAAATCCTTTTCGGGATTTTAAGATTTTTTGAGGATTTTTCAGGGTTTTCTGGTATTTTCTGGAAATTTCTGTACGAAAATTTAAGGGAGGTGCTGGTCGACATGGTGTAGAGGGTGCCATTCGGCAGTGGTAAGGAATTTTAGGCCGCCTCGAGAAGGTAAAGGGTCAGTGATGATCGGTAGGTGGGGGTGCAGTGCCGATCGATATGACCCTTGGTATCCTATATAAAGGGGCAGATTCCCCTCATTTTTCACAGCTTCTTGTCTTCTCTCTTTTTACGATTTTCTTTTGCAAATCGTTCTAGCCTTCCGATCTCTAAAAAATGGTCGCTTTTGTGAGTACTGTAGGACACAGGGAGTGGTTGGCTGTTGACGACTGGGCGAACGTGGAGTGGAGGGATAGGGCGCCTCTTGCTTTGGGGAGCGAGAACTTTTTTTATGCATTCGAGCCAGTTACGAATGAGCGAACCTTGATGCGGGAGCCGTCGTGTCACCACTCTTCGAGGGTGGTGAACCCCGGCGGTTATGTAAGTAAAATGACCTTTGGCATTCTTTTTTGGTGATTTTTCCTTTTTTCTTGGATTTTGATAAGGTTTTTCTCTTTTGGCAGTCTGATGTTTCTTTGTCGAATATGCGTGCCCACGGGACGACGGGGCTTAAGGATGTCTGGGAGCATCTTCCACCTGTGGTGCGTTGGGTGGTATCCTCAGCAGGTTTTGGGAGGTTGGTGTCTGTGTTGGATGAGACACCTTGCTCGACGACGGTCTTATGTGCCCTGGGGAAGAGGTGGTGGGACACTACCCACACCTTTTATTTTGGTTTTGGGGAGATGACTGTGACTCCCATAGATATATAGCAGCTGCTGGGGCTGGATTATGATGAGGAGCAGATAGAGGTGGATCTCTCCTTGTGGGTGAGGCCGGAGGCGGTGCGCGCGACACTTGGTGATGTAGGGAGGATAGTGTCTAGTAGGGGTGGCAATTTGCGACACGACCCGTTAACCCGACACGAAATCGACACGCTTTAAGCGGGTTTGGGTATAGCCTTAACGGGTTCGGGTCATAAACGGGTGGACCCGCCAGACCCGTTAAGAAAACGAATCGGGTTCGTGTATATTCGCGAAACCCGTTAGTGACCCGTCACCCGTTTAGAATCCGTGTGACCCGCTACCCGTTTACAACCCGTCACCCGTTTATAACCCTTCACTCGTTTAGAACCCGTCACCCGTTTAGAACCCGCGACCCGTTTGCAACCCGCGACCCGTTTGTGACCCGTTAACTCGTTTACAACCCGTTAACCCGTTAACAACCCGTAATCTAAGCATCCCACATCGATTTGTTATGAAAATTCTCCATTCTTGACTAAGTATAAGTAAGTTGTTACCTCTTTAGATTTTTAAAGTAATCGGGTTACCGGGTTAAACGGGTGAATCGTGTTAAACGAGTGAACCGGGTTAAACGGGTGAACCGAATTAAACGAATTAATCGGGTTAAACGGGTGAACCGGGTTAAACGGGTGAACCGGGTCAAAACCATTCGTTTACTTAACGGGTGTAAATGGGTCGTGTCGTGTCATTCGTTAAGTAAACGAATCGTGTATGAATTTCATTTTTCCACCCGTTTAGTAAACGAATCGTGTTTGAGTGGATGAATTTTTGACACGATTCGTTTATCACCCGACGCGAACCCGGCTCGACACGACCCGTTGCCACCCCTAGTGTCTAGGGACTCCATCCGTCCTTCGCTACTGAAGGATGTTTTATTGGGCAGGGTGATCGATGTGGAGGATGGGTTACAGGTGAGGCAGATGGCCCGATTGTTCATTTTCCTGGTGTTGGGGGGATTTCTGGTGGCGTCGAGCGGCGACGTTGTCCACTTATGGCTTTTACCATATCTGAGGATGTTTTCGAACATCCTTCTATATGATTGGGGGAGCCTGACTTTGGCGACCCTCTATTTTTCCTTGGTTGCATTCAGTCAGTGCTGCCTGCAGTCTTTCACTGGAGCCATGTATCTTCTTGAGGTATTTTTTAATTTTTGCATTTTTCTTTCACGCATTCGTATTTTCTTTATGCAACTCTTTTGATTGCAAATTCTTATCTTTGGCAGACGTGGTTCTATGAGGTGATTGGGTGTAATACCAAGCTGATTGCTTTGAAGGACGAGATCATTAGGTACTTTTGTCGGTTGCATCGATGGCACAAGGCCAATCGATAGTCGAGGAGGTCTCTCTCTCTAGAGGCGGTGCGTCAGGTCTTGAATGGCTTGACCAGTGATATGGTAAGACTTTTTCTTCTTCAGTCTAAGACCTTTGGGTGATCTGATTCCATATTTCCTTATATTTTACTGGGGATTTTTCAGGTGACCTTTTACCCTTGGGGGACGACCATTCAGGACACGGGGTTGACTGGATAAATGCATAGATTTGGCATTTGCTGGCGCACGAGTTTGTCCACTCTTAGTATCTCAGGGAGAGGGTGGTCTGACAAATGGCTGAGGGGGAGGTGGTGGTGCCACCTGTAAGGCCCCATATGTCTATGAGGTGGGAGCGGCTTCTGCCAGAGGATGCGATGATCGCAACGATGATTGGCGAGTCCTACCTGTACACCAATACGATTGTGCCATATGATTATATGGACTTTGTGACGAGCTGGCTGATGGCGCCCAACATATATGATGCACTGCCCTTTCCTCGTGCATGTTCGAGTTGGCCAGTGGGGTCCTCCCACAACGGTGGTGGTCTATCGACATCTACGGCGGTGGCGACCTCGGAGGTCCCCTTTATACGGTTGCATACTCCTTCATACAATATTCAGCGGGCTGATGGAGGGATGGTGCCTATGATGCATCGTCCTCATGCGATGGACCCGTAGGAGTTGGGCCTGACATATGAAGTTCTTCATCCTGAGGTATATCTTTTCTGTTATTCTCCTTTGGTTTCTTCTGATCTTTTCTGCTTGATACCGATTCTTCCTTTTCTTGTAGCACGTTCGGGTGTCCATCACTTGGCTGGGCGATATTACGAACTGGATATCTTCGACGACTGCCCATATTCGGGATGTGGTTCCTGTTCCTTCTTTCTTAGTTCCGTCTACCTTATTCGGGGAGGAGTCTGGTTCAGGTAGCGGTGGTGCGTCATCTCACCACAGGGGAAAGAGAGTGCGTCACAGGGGTGGAAGCTCTTAGGAGAGAGAGGGGAAAGGGCAAGTGATAGAGAGAGAATGAATGTGGGTTCGAGCTGAGTCCCGTTTTTTTTTCTTTTCTTTATTTTCCTACAAAATTGATGTAGCACAGAAAACTATCGATGCAATGCGATGGCGTTTATTGTTGTTTTCTATTAACGATGAATGAATGCATGCATGCATATGCGCTTTTTACTTTGCTACTGAGACCGTAAAAAGATATATTTTTGGGATTTGAAGGAAAGTATTATTTAAAATGAGAATTTATATAAAGTTGGAAGGGGGAATTTTTAAAATTCTGTTGAGAATATCAATTTATTTTGAGTTTTTTGAATTTTGACAAAAGAGGAAAATGGAAAATTTCCAAAAGTAGGGGTTATCGATCGACAAACACCTTGTTCTGCCTATCGGCATGTCAGTCCAGTCCCATCAATTCAAAGATTTAATTAGTACCCTCTTCAGCCTTTGGTACCTTGTGGGGCAGGATTTCTTCCGATTTCTGCAGAGGTTATGTCTTCTGTGGGAGTATTCAAGTATAAAAGAGGGGTAAGAGTGGAGTATTTTCCTTATACATTCACATTCCTACTTTCTTGTTCTGTGAGATGGATCTCCCTGGTAGTGTTGAGTTTGCCAACTATCTTGAGACTTTGGAGGCGATGTGCTCCTATAACGCTGACTATGATGCCTACAACATGCATCGAGTTTCTTTATGGCATAATCGACCCATAGAGTGGAACATGCTGATGGCGGCGGTAGAATTATGGTACCCCGAAGACCATGTATTTCTCTTTGGCTTGAAAGAAGTCTATCAGCGTTATATGATGCACTGCCCTTTCCTTGTGCATGTTCGAGTTGGCCAGTGGGGTCCTCCCACAACGGTGGTGGTCTGTCGACATCTGCGGTGGTGGCGACCTCGGAGGTCCCCTTTATACGGTTTCAAACTCCTTTATACAATATTCAGCGGGTTGATGGAGGGATGGTGCCTATGATGCATCGTCCTCATGCGATGGACCCGTAGGAGTTGGGCTTGACATATGAAGTTCTTCGTCCTAAGGTATATCTTTTATGTTCTTCTCCTTTGGTTTCTTTTGATCTTTTCTTCTTGATACCGATTCTTCCTTTTCTTGCAGCACGTTCGGGTGTCCATCACTTGGCTGGGCGATATTACGGACTGGATATCTTCGGCGACTGCCCATATTCGGGATGTGGTTCCTGTTCCTTCTTTCTTAGTGCCGTCTACCTCATTCGGGGAGGACTCTGATTCAGGTAGCGGTGGTGCATCATCTCATCGCAGGGGAAAGAGAGTGCGTCACAGGGGTGGAAGCTCTTAGGAGAGAGAGGGGAAAGGGCAAGTGATAGAGAGAGAATGAATGTGGGTTCGAGCTGAGTCCCGTTTTTTTTTCTTTTCTTTATTTTCCTACAAAATTGATGTAGCACAGAAAACTATCGATGCAATGCGATGGCGTTTATTGTTGTTTTCTGTTAACGATGAATGAATGAATGCATGCATATGCGCTTTTTACTTTGCTACTAAGACCGTAAAAAGATATATTTTTGGGAATTGAAGGAAAGTTTTATTTAAAATGAGAATTTATATAAAGTTGGAAGGGGGAATTTTTAAAATTCTATTGAGAATATCAATTTATTTTGAGTTTTCTAAATTTTGACAAAAGAGGAAAATGGAAAATTTCCAAAAGTAGGGGTTGCCGATCGACAAGCACCTTGTTCTGCCTATCGGCATGTCAATCCAGTCCCATTAATTCAAAGCTTTAATTAGTACCCTCTTCAGCCTTTGGTACCTTGTGGGGTAGGATTTCTTCCGATTTCTGCAGAGGTTATGTCTTTTGTGGGAGTTTTCAAGTATAAAAGAGGGGTCAGAGTGGAGTATTTTCCTTATACCTTCACATTCCTACTTTCTTGTTATGTGAGATGGATCTCCCTGGTAGTGTTGAGTTTGCCAACTATCTTGAGACTTTGGAGGCGATGTGCTCCTATAACGCTGACTATGATGCCTACAACATGCGTCGAGTTTCTTTATGGCATAATCGACCCATAGAGTGGAACATGCTGATGGCGGGGGTACAATTATGGTACCCCGAAGACCATGTATTTCTCTTTGGCTTGGAAGAAGTATGTCAGCGTTATATGATGCACTGCCCTTTCCTCGTGCATGTTCGAGTTGGCCAGGGGGGTCCTCCCACAACGGTGGTGGTTTGTCGACATCTGCGGTGGTGGCGACCTCGGAGGTCCCCTTTATACGGTTGCATACTCCTTCATACAATATTCAGCGGGCTGATGGAGGGATGGTTCCTATGATGCATCGTCCTCATGCGATGGACCCGTAGGAGTTGGGCTTGACATATGAAGTTATTCGTCCTGAGGTATATCTTTTCTGTTCTTCTCCTTTGGTTTCTTTTGATCTTTTCTGCTTGATACCGATTCTTCCTTTTCTTGCAACACGTTCGGGTGTCCGTCACTTGGCTGGGCGATATTATGGACTGGATATCTTCGGTGACTGCCCATATTCGGGATGTGGTTCCTATTCTTTCTTTCTTAGTGCCGTCTACCTCATTCGGGGAGGAGTCTGGTTCAGGTAGCGGTGGTGCGTCATCTCACCGCAGGGGAAAGAGAGTGCGTCACAGGGTGGAAACTCTTAGGAGAGAGAGGGGAAAGGGCAAGTGATAGAGAGAGAATGAATGTGGGTTCGAGCTGAGTCCCGTTTTTTTTCTTTTCTTTATTTTCCTACAAAATTGATGTAGCACATAAAACTATCGATGCAATGCGATGGCGTTTATTGTTGTTTTCTGTTAACGATGAATGAATGAATGCATGCATATGCGCTTTTTTACTTTGCTAATAAGACCGTAAAAAGATATATTTTTGGGATTTGAAGGAAAGTTTTATTTAAAATGAGAATTTATATAAAGTTGGAAGGGGGAATTTTTAAAATTCTGTTGAGAATATCAATTTATTTTGAGTTTTCTGAATTTTGACAAAAGAGGAAAATGGAAAATTTCCAAAAGTAGGGGTTGTCGATCGACAAGCACCTTGTTCTGCCTATCGGCGTGTCAGTCCAGTCCCATCAATTCAAAGTTTTAATTAGTACCCCCTTCAGCCTTTGGTACCTTGTGGGGCAGGATTTCTTCCGATTTCTGCAGAGGTTATGTGTTTTGTGGGAGTTTTCAAGTATAAAAGAGGGGTAAGAGTGGAGTATTTTCCTTATACCTTCACATTCCTACTTTCTTGTTATGTGAGATGGATCTCCCTGGTAGTGTTGAGTTTGCCAACTATCTTGAGACTTTGGAGGCGATGTGCTCCTATAACGCTGACTATGATGCCTACAATATGCGTCGAGTTTCTTTATGGCATAATCGACCCATAGAGTGGAACATGCTGATGGCGGCGGTATAATTATGGCATAATCGACCCATAGAGTGGAACATGCTGATTTCGAACTAGGGGTAAAATTTCTTGAGACGGTCCAGGTTGAGTCGATGAGCCATCTCTTCTCCGTCTAAGTCGGTGAGCATGGAGGCACCACCGGACAAGATCTTCTTGACAGTGGATAGGCCGCTCCAATTGGGCTTGAATTTCCCTCTCGGGTCCCAGATGGGCTCTACTAAATCTTTGAGGGATAAATCCCCTTCTTGGACACCGCGGTCCTTGACTCTCTTATTAAATGAACGTGCTATGCTGCGATGGTACCCTTGTATGTGATACAACGCCTTCAGTCTCCTTTCGTCCAAGAGTGATAGCTTGTCGAGGTGGCTTTGATGCCAGTCCTCCTCACTGACCTTCCTTTCAAGCATGACGCATAACGAGGGTATTTCTAGCTCCACGATTAGGACTGATTCCATGCCGTAGACTAGAGAGTAAGGGGTAGCCCCTGTAGAGGTTCGAATTGAGGTTCGGTAGCCCCAAAGGGCGTATGGGATTCGATCGGCCCAATCTTGACAGCTTTCGGTCATCTTATTGATGATGGCTTTGAGGTTCTTATTGGCAGCTTCGACTGCACCATTGGTCTGAGGTCGATAGGGAGAAGATTTGTGTCTTTGAATCCCATACTCGTTGACCACTTCTGTGACTTCTGCCTCGAAATGCAACCCGTTATCTGACACTAGCTCGTGCAGGAACCCATATCAGTAGATAATGTTTTTCTTAATGAATTGGGACACTTTCTTGGCATTCAGGATAGCGTATGACTCAGCCTCGACCCATTTGGTGAAGTAATCAATGGAAAACAGGATGAACTCATGCATTTAGAGTCCTTGGGTGTAACCTTCCTTATGATGTGGATTCCCCAGGTGGAGAACGACCAGGGATAAGTCATGTTGTATACTTCTCACGGAGGTAGGTTTTGAAGGTTGGAGAACTGTTGGCATTTGAGGCATCTCCGGACATAGGTGGTGCAATACTGGATCATGGTGGTCCAGTAGTAGCCTTGTCGGATGATCTTCTTGGAAAGTATGTGACCGATTATGTGGGGTCCATATTCCCCACTATGGATTCTCTGTATTACCTCTTCAATGTTAGCCCCTGCGATGCAGTGTAGATGGGTTCCATCGAAGTTTCTCTTGAACAGGGCTTTGTGATAGATTATGTATTGGGTGACCAGTCTTCGGAGCATTGCCCAGTTTTTCTTATTGGAACCCTCGGGATAGTTACCATGATTGAGGAGGTGCCAGATATCATAATACCAGTAATTGACTAGCTCGGGATCTTATTTGGTGAGGAGTTTAATGTGGTAGCAGTGGGTTGGTTTGTCTTGCTTTGGTACTAGGAAGGGGGCCATTGTTATTCCTTCCAGCATATCGACTATGGAGGCCAAGGTAGCAAGGGCATCAGCTAGGTTATTTTTTACTCGAGGTAGGTAATGTTAGGTGAGGTTTTGGAATTGGGAGGCTAGTTCTTCTAAGTGGGCATGGAAGGGTTGAAGTTTCTCATCCTTGACTTTCCATTTTCTGAGCACTTGACGAATGATGAGGGCATAATCCCCATAGACATCTAGGCATTGGATACCTTTCTTGAGAGAAACTTTGAGGCCTACCGTACATGCCTCATATTCAGTCATGTTATTAGTGCAGGGGAAATCTAATTTGATGGAAATGGGTGTGTGGGAGTCATTTGGGGTGATCAAAAGTATCCCAATGCCATATCCCTTTTTATTGGCCGCGCCATCAAAGAACATTTTCCATCAAAGGTCATCTTAAGCAGTAGAAGATGTTTTCATCTGGGAATTCGGAGATCCAGTCATCAGCCTCTTCCATGGGGTAGTCAGCGAGGTATTCAGAGATGGCTCTTCCTTTCATGGCCTTCTGTGTGACATATACGATATCAAACTCGACTAAGATCATCAACCATCGAGCCATTCGGCTAGATAAGGCGGGTTTCTTAAGCAGGTATTTGATGGGGTCCATTCTGGATACAAGTTTAATGGGGAAGGAGAGCATGTAGTGTCGCAACTTTTAGGTGACCCAGACAAGGGTAACGTATGTTTTTTCCAAAGCAATGTAGTTGACTTCGTACCCGACCAATTTATGACTGGTGTAATAGATGGATCTTTCTTTGCGGGAATTTTCAAGGTATTGGGATAGCAAAGCCCCAACTACAGTGTCAGTTATGGTTAGGTATAGGAGCAAGGGGAGACCAGACTGTGGTATCATGAGTACCGAAGGTTGAGTCAGGTATTATTTGATTCGGTCGAAGGCTTTTTGGCAGGCGTCATTCCAAACTTTGGTTGAATCCTTTCGGAGGAGTTTGAAAATAGGTTCACAAATGGAGGTGAGCTGGCTGATGAACCGACTGATGTATTATAATTTCCCAAGGAAACCTCGAACCTCTTTCTCCGGTCGGGGAGGTGGCATCTCAAGTATGTATTTTAGCTTGGCAGGATCTGCTTCTATCCCTTTTTTACTAACCATGAATCCCAAGAGTTTTCCCTTTGTAACGCCGAAGACACATTTCTGTGGATTGAGTCTTATATAATACCGTCGCAATCGTTCGAAGAACTTTCAGAGAGAGGGAACATGACCTTCTCTAGTTTTGGATTTGATAATCATATCATCCATATAGACCTCAATTTCTTTGTGAATCAAATCATGCAGGATGGTTGTGGCATCCCTCTGGTAGGTAGCCCCAGCATTCTTGAGACCAAATGACATAACAATCTAGCAAAAGGTTCCCCATAGAGTGATGAACGCGGTTTTTTCTTGATGATCTAGGTGCATTTTGATTTGATTGTGTCCGGCAAACCCGTCGATGAATGACTTGAGAGCATGGCAGTCTATGTTGTACACGATCATGTCTATATTGAGTAATGGGTAATCATCCTTTGGAGAGGCTTTGTTCAAGTACCGGTAGTATACACACATTTGAACTTTCCCTCCTAATTTTGGCACATGCACTATGTTGGCTAGCCATGTGGGATATTGGATCCCACGAATGAAACCCACGTTCAGTTGTTTGACCACCTCTTCTTTGATTTTGAGCGACCATTTAGTGCAGAGATTTCTCAGCTTTTGTTTAACAGACTTGTAATCTGGAAGAATGGGGATCTCATGTTGAGTTATTTCGGGATCAATGCCGAGCATATCATCATAGGACCATGTGAAGACATCCAAGAATTCCTTTAATAATTCTTCGAGTTGTGCGCGCTCATGCTTGTCAAGGGTAGACCCTATCCCAATCTCACGCAGTTGGCTACTAGAACCGAGGTTAATAATAACAGTCTCTTCTTCATTAACTTGAATGCGGTTATGTTGTTTGTTATTAACCTTATTTAGATCAGTTAAGAAATGTTCATTTGCAAAATCATCATCATCAAAAGTTTGATTAGAATCTAAATAATTAATGTAAGGCACATCAAGATAGTCAAGATCTTCGTTTATTTCATTGATAGGAAAAACAACATTGAGAACCTCATCAAAGGAGGTCTCGATTACATTTGAGTAAGGATAGACAACATAATAAGAAATGGGGGTAAATATTGGGGTTAGGTGGGATTTCAATAGGTAGAACCGGCGTAGCATACCAGTTGAGGAGAGGTGTATCAGCAGCTTTAATCAAGTGGGATGGATCCAGTGATGTAGTGCTTGAATGAACCATGCAGAGTTCTAGCCCCAATGATGTAGTTCTTGAATGAACCATGCAATTTGAACGAGCCCTCAGAGTCACTTTCCTCAGAATCTTCGGTATCTTTGATGAGTAGTTGTATATGATTTTGGGAACTTTCGACCCATGGGTAGCTATCTTGGAAAAAGATCTCCATTCCAGACTTCATCTTCTTATCTGTATGGCCATACCATGGTTTCGAAAAGCCGCAAAAGGGGAAGTCCTCACCCTCTTTGATGAATCGTCCATTCAAGGAGTCACCTGCAATGGTCTGGATGCAGTCTAGTCTTCTCTTTGTTCGAGACTGGCGGATCATTCTGAGCTATTGTTCTGAGGTTGATACCCCAAACCACAAGGAAGGAGAGCTTTCTTTAGTTCAATGGGATCAAGTATCCCTAGTTGTCTTTGCCCTAGCCCCAGCCCGAGCATGAAGTGCATGTTTCTGAACATCTGAATCACATTGACGTTGCCATAAGGGTCATGTTCTGGACAAACCCTTTCTTTGAAATTGTCCCCTGCCGGGAGTAGAATTGATTAAACTCAGAATCTCAATAGAAGCATATCATTTGACCCGTGCTGTATCTAAAAGATTCGATTACTGGTACTTGCACCCTCGGTATTATCATCTTCGCCCAAGATGGTGATGGCTCGTCCATCGGTGAATAAATTCAATTTCTAATGGAGTGAGGAAGACACACCCTTGATGTTGTGGAGCCAAGGTCGTCCGATTAACAGGTTAAAACAAGATGGGATGTCAATAACTTGGAATTCAACGACATGGTTTATAAGTCCAACCCCTATTACAAGTTTTATGGATCCCATTGTCTCCCAACGGGTATTATCGTAGGCACGTACAACATCAGAAGTTGGAGCGAGATCACTTTCCTTCAGTCCTAAGCATTTGAAGGTTCTTAATGGGCAGAAATTCAAGGCTGATCCATTATCGACAAGAGAGAGTGGTACGACCTTCCCCATAACTTTGATGGAGATGTTGAGTGCATGATTGTGGTTTGGCCCAATTCTGGGGATTTCTTCTTCGAAAAAGGATAGCATTCGGCCAGAGGTCGAGGATCCGACTAAATTTATTAATTTTTCAGGTGTGGTAGAAGGAGGAACTGTGGGTCCAGTGAGCAACTTGATCAAAGAATTTCTGTACAGCTGGGAAGACATGAAAAGCCTCCATATAGTGATGTTAGCTTGAGTTTTCTTCAGTTGGTCGAGGATATTGCTTTCTTTGAGGGTCATTTCTGGCATAAGAAGGTTTTCAATGCCCTTCCCCATGTCATTGGCTAGTAGCGAGATTAGGATCGGGTAATGCCTCCCTGATCTGGTCATGTGATTTACTGAAGAAGGGAAGAACATGAACCCTATTTCTTCGTCAATCTCGGGTCGTTCTGCCACTTTATTTATTTCTCCGAGTAGCTCCTCAAATGATATCATCCCACACATATAGGCTAGTGGGCCCATTTTCTCGAAGGCATTTTCTTCATTCGAATCTTCGAATTCTTCCCCCCATCTGGTGGTAATAATTTTGTCTTTCCCTGTAAAGTCAATGCATTCCACAATTTTAATGTATTATTCATACAGGTCTTCCCATTCTGTGGGGATATGTAAGGGTGAGGGGACCAGAAGCCCTTGCAATTTCAGAGTATCAAGTAACTCGGTCATACTACACATGTCATTGGTTTTCCTTAATAATTCTGCCATGATCTGGACGACGTCATCTAGACTGACTTCATCAGTGGGTACTACCCAATTGTCTGACTCTCGGGCCCATTTTCGTGCTTCCAAGAATAGCATGCTGAACCTCTGGCAATCAATGATCGTCTGTGAGGGCAATTTCAGCCCAAACTCTAGGAGTTGGTTTAACACTTTTGATAATTCCATACCTCCATTTTCAGAACAGGTACGGACAACGATGCATGCTCTGGTAAGGAGTGACCGTGCCTGATCAGTGAGGCTAACAGGGTATAAGAGGAAATATGGGAAAGTTTAGACAGGTTTGGGAGAGTTTATGGGTGTGATTTGAGTTAAAGGATCAAATTTTGGGTTCATTTCTAGGAAGATAACATTGGTATGATTTGGGAGTGGGTTGTGAGTAGTGTTTGGCTTAGGATTGGCTAGGGGGGCAATGGTACCCCGATTAATTAGACCTTGGATTAAGTTTCTAAGGTGAAAACATTGGTCGGTGGAATGACTAGGAGTTTGGTGAAAGGAAAAATGGGCATCTGCCTTGAAGTTCCTTGAGAGTGGATTTGGTAATGGACAGGGATCCAAGGGCGTGATGAGGTTTTGGCTTAACAGGGCTTGATAAATTTTGGAGAGGGGATCATGGAGTTTATTACTTTCAGACTGGGACAGGGCGACTTTATGGTGCCCACGAAGTGGTCGGTTGAGATATGTTATTGATGGTTGAGACTGCAACACTAACAGGTTTGTCATATTTTCTGGGGGTGAACTGTTCGGACACTTTCTTTGGTTCAACCTCTATTTTAGCAAGACCTTCCTCGATTTCTACTCCTGCTTCTCTGAGAGCTCAAAAGTGGGTATAGTATTGTCCATCCATGGTTGCTCGGACATGGAGCAAGAAGTTCTTCTTCACTATGTTGACTTATTCTTCCTCAGATGGCTGATTGGTCATAGTGGTTGCCTTTCTCCTCCATCGGGCTATGAAGTTACTAACTGATTCCCCAGAGTTCTACTTGAGCATCTCTAAATCACGACGGATGACCTCAAGCTCTTCGTTATCTTTGTACTGTAACATGAATTCACGGGCTACATCCTCCCAGCTACGAATTCTGGACTCCTCGAGAGACAAAAACCAATCGGAGAGCGCTATCCTTCAAAGTTTGGTGAAATAATTGGGCCATTAATTCTTCCCAAGCCCCTAGGAGAGTCATGGAATAGTGATAACTGGGAAGATGAACAATCGGTGGTCTACTTCCTTCGAATATCTCGATATTCAGCATCTTGAACTTCTCGGGTAACCTCGCCTTAGGATAAGGAGACATGTGGGTGTAGTTCATGTAATTCGCAGAGATTTGTACTTGGTCAAACTTCTTAGTTAGTATATTGAGATCTTCTTTGACCTTGTTCAACTCTTCCTATTTTGGATCAATGATTACAGGTAAGTTAGCCCCATACTGGGCAAGGTTTGGCATAGGAAGTTGGGCAGGCGACGACCCATTAGTAGGAGGGGCATGTGGAGCGTGCTGATACTCTTTCGAAACCAAGATAAGCTCGGGTGGACCTATATCATGAGGAAATAGGGCCTCAGGCTCTTGAGGAATAAGAACCTAGTTTCGTTGCATCTCTCGGACCTCAGTCTGAAGGTTGTCAATCTTGGACACGAGCAGAGCTAAAACTGCCGTCAGATCTGGCTGTGCAACTGGTACTTGATCTGTGTTCTCCATGAAAAGTGGATCGATACCAGACTCGAAAGAGGTAGCAGGGGAAAGGACGGAACTCTGGGGTGACTTGACTGAAGACCGAAGCTAATAAGGAGCCAGGCCAAGGGTGTGCGATCGACCTGAGAAGGCGTAACATGGGATTTATTTTTGACAAAAAAGGATGAAAATATTTTTTTTTTTGAGATTGAAAGACAAAATATTTTTGGATTTTTGATAAAGAAAGGATAAATATTTTTGGATTGTTGATAGAGAAAAGAGAAATGTTTTTGGATTTTTTGATGAAGAAGGGAGAAATACTTTGGAGACGGGTCTCAGCATGATTATTATTATTATGTTGTAACTTGTATTAAATTATCCTAAATGTAAAAAATGAAATGTCGGACGGGACCCGAGCTTGGAAAAGTTGGGTTTGTAACATATGCAAAGCTATGGCTGTACTTGTAACCAGGCTCACAAGCAGGGTCCCATTTTAAAAATGAGCAAAAATTTGGGCGGCAGACCGACCCAAAATTTTGACAGAGTTTTGGGTTAAAATTGGTAATCTAACATGTGTGTCCTAGGCTTGACACCTATATGCGGGTATGCAGCTTGGTTGGGTGAATCTAAAAGGGTTCCCCCCTTTGGCGTGGCTTCCATGATATACGTCTTGCTTTTGAGGGCAATCGGTAGGTGTGGACAAGCCATTTGATATACCTGATTGTATGTGAATTGACTCACTATATACCTCGTGGGTATGGTACGTGTGAGAGCAAATTCGATATACTCGGCGTACGCGAACGAGTTCCCTGCGATATACCTCCTGTCATGACTTCGGTCAAGCGCTACGATGAGAGGGAACCGTTCAATATATGTCAAAGGTACTTGGCCAACGAAAGATGAGAGTCATATCACTTAGGCTAACTGCGCCCTGCCGGACCGGCTCCCATCACGAAGTGACCCTCCAGTTACTGGACAAAATTTGGTCAGTCATAATGCTATTTGGTGATATCGTGAATCATGCATAATTCTCTTTATAATATCTTATGAGAGTATCTTTATTGATTATGCCCAATAGGGAGCAATGTACAAGCACCAATGGTATACCAAGTATGGGTGATGCATGCAACATGGGGATACATGTGATCCTAGGTGCACGTGGTGTGAAATGTACATGGAGAATTTTCTAAAAGTGTGTAAATAGAAGCATAAGCATGAGGTACACATGAATAGTAAAGGGGAACATAAAAATTGGGGTATATTTAAGAAAATAAAACACCCATGTAAATAGAGTCTAGCCCTCAAAATGAAGTAGTCCCTAGCGAAGTCACCACTATGGCCATCCCGATGCTTCACATCAGGGTTTGGGTTGTGTTTTTATGCAACATGGTAAGGTTATTGCTTATGCTTCTAGGCAGTTGCGTACACATGAACGTAGTTATCCTACACATGATTTGGAACTTGCGGTTGTTGTGTTTGCTTTGAAACTGTGGCGTCATTATTTATATGGCTAGTGTGGCCATCCCCGATCCTCGTGGCGAGAGAGGATCCTGGTCCTGCGTGTCCCTCTTGGGAGCGCTTCGGTCGGTGTCGTTGATGAGGTGAAAAATATAGAGAGATGGAGTCGCCAGTCTATTTTACTCAAAACAAATAAAATAAAAGGGAACCATCTCGAAGGACATCACCCAAAGACATACTGATGCATACGAAACCAAAATGATTTGAAAAGGGTTCGGAGGCTAGGTTACGAAATGGGAAGGTGTAAGGCACCCATTCCGCCCTTACGGTCTCTCATGGGTTGCTGATATTTTCCTTTATTTCCCCATGATATGTGTGCATGTGTATACGTAGTGGAGATAGGAATCATCGACTTGTATCATGGAAGAGATAAAGCGAGTTATCCATAAGAATGTTCCTAAAAATAATATTAGAAAATAGGATTTATGCGATTATCCTCGCGTTGATCGTTATAATGGAACGATAACGCACATGGAATAATACGCCGCTAAGAACAAATATATGCATATTTAAATATATAGAATGTAAGAGAATTGAGTTTAAAGAATATAGAGAAAATAAAAAATGAGAGAAAAGTAGGAATAGGACTCGAGTCATGGGTTTTATCCCGAGATGCCTACGTAGTCCATAGAGGCATCAAAGTCCACGTAGTTCTCATGCAAAATGAGGGGTGAGGTTTATCCCATAAATCCAACTGGGGACTTCTCTTATGTGTGTGTATACATAACCCATAGAGCCATCAAAGTCCACGTAGTTCGCATGCAAAATGAGGGGTGGGGTTTATCCCATAAATCCAACCGGGGACTTCTCTTATATGTGTGTGTGTGTATAAAAGTGTTTTAGTTGTGAGAAAAGTGTAAGAAAAGTGTGAGAATTCCCGTTTAGAATTTATTAGCAAACCCTCTTTATCTTTTTTTAGGGGGTTTTATTTATATGAAAATTAGAGGTGTGAAATAATACTAAATAAAAAGTATATTACGGTATGTGAGATGAGAAAATAAAAGTGCTAAGTAATAAAACAAGTTAATGCGAATTTAGGGGAATTTAAAGAGAGAGTTGAGAAAGTTGGACCTTCTTGAAGATCTTAAGCTTGATCTTGGATGTTGGAGAACAGCCCTTGCACTTGGGTGATGAAGGAGGATACTTAATTCACAAAATTTGATGAAGAAGGTGATGAAAGGTGAAGGTTGGAAAGGGATTTGGATGTGAAAATCATGCTGACTTCGAGAGGGGTTTTCTGAGCTTGTTGAGAGTGATGGATCTCTGATCTTCCTCCTCTTGGAATGAGGTTAGCTCCCCCTTTTTATAGGACCAGTGCATTTTTGATAGACATAGCCCTGGTCTTGACAATCGACAGGTGTGTTTAGGCACAGTACCGATAGGCAAGGTCTGGAACCTGCCGTTTGGAAGTCTCATTCAGGTTCCTTCGAAAAATTGATTGTAGAGCGCAAACCGTTAATCCAAATCGAGCACGAGGAAAACCATTAGAAAGGTAAGGAAATATACTTAGAAATTCCTTTGCACTTCTCCCAGGTTCGGGAGTTGACTTTGGGTCAAAGGTGGCTCGAAAGCGCTCATCGGTCATTTGGACGGGGAATCTTTGGATGCAAACGGATCGTTCGTCTGCATGGTAAGTCAGAATCGTGCACGGGGTGGACCGTTGGAAAGGTTAGGAGATTTACTTCAACATTCAAAAGAGTTTGACCTGGTTCGGGGAGTTGACTTTGGTCAACCGGGGCCTGAAAACATTTGCGGTTTCAGTGGCCTTTGAAGATTCATTCAGTCTCGGTTGAGATGAAGAGTTGACTTTGGTCAAACGGATCCTGAGAGCGTCCGGTGACCTCCTGATCGAGTTTCAGGAGAAAACAGGCCGTTCGTCCGCACCGTAAGTCAAAATTATGCAAGAGATGGACCATTGGAAAGGGGATTCAGTTCCCTTCGAAGACTCACTCAGTGTCGTTCGAGCTGAAGAGTTTGAATTTTGGTCAAATGGAGCCTGGGAGTGCTCGATGGCCTTTAGGTTAGTACCCGGGGGTATGACTTGGGTTTGCAATGATTAAGGGAGGTTCTAGGGACCTAAGGAGAGGTTAGGGGGTATTTGAATGGGGTGTCTACAGCGAGGTATGTGAAATGTTTACTTACCATCAAAGCCTTAAGTATTTATTTACTCAGAAGGAATTGAATGTGAGGTAGAGGCGGTGGATGGAGTCAATTAAAGATTATGATTCTACCATTCACTACCATCCAGGGAAGGCAAATGTAGTTGTGGATGCTCTGAGTAGAAAGGCTTCGGGTAGGTTATCTTGTATTTTGTGTTCTAGAGTAGCCCACGTTATGGAATTGAGATTGATGGGAATAGAATTGTAGCTAGTAGACGGAGACATATTCTTTGCTCATATGTGTGTGAGGCCTTTATTAGCTACCCGTATTAGTGAATTGCAAAGTCAGGATCCATTTATGGACAAGAAACAAAAAGATGTCCGAGATGATAAGTTTGAATACTTTTGTATTGTTAATGATGGCACTTTATTGTACAAGCAACATTTATGTGTGCCTAATGTGGATGAATTGAAATTGGAAATTTTAGATGAGACTCATAATTCCATTTATACTATGCATCCTGGTAGTACTAAAATGTACAGGGATTTAAAGGAGCATTATTGGCAGAATAATATGAAGAAATAAATAGCAAATTTTATTGTTAGATGCCTCATATGTCAGCAAGTGAAAGTGGAGCATAAGAAACCTACTGGTTTGATTCAGCCATTGCCAATACCGGAATGGAAATGGGATCATGTAACGATGGATTTTGTGGTTGGGTTACCTCGATCTTATAAGGGGGAAGATTCGATTTGGGTAGTGGTGGGAGGATTGACCAAGTCAGCTCATTTGCTAGAACTCAAGACTACGTATACAGTTGATAGGTATAAAAGATTATTTTTTAACAAGAATATTCCATTGCATTGAGCACCTGTATATATTGTTTCAAATAGGGATTGTACTTTTACATCAAGATTTTGGGATAGTTTACAGTATGCTATGTGTACTAACTTAAAGTTTAATATATCTTTTCATCCTCAAAAGGATGGGTAGTCTAAAAGAACCATACAGATTTTGGAGGATATGCTTAGAGCTTGTGTGCTTGATTTCAAAGGTAATTGAGATGAATATTTGTCTATGATAGAATTTGCATATAATAATAGTTTTCAAAATACTATTGGTATGGCGCCATATGAAGCATTGTATGGTAGAAGGTGTCGTACACCAATATATTGGAGTGAAGTTGGTGAAAGGAAGATAGAGGGTCTAGAGTTGATTGAAGTCACCATTGAAAAAGTGAAGATTATCTAAGATAGAATGAGAAGAGCTCAAAGTAGACAAAGAAATTATGCAGATAAAATGTGGAAAGATTTGGAATTCCAAAAAGGGGATTATGCGTTTCTTTGGATATCGCCATGGAAAGGAGTTATGAGATTTGGAAAGGTAGGGAAATTGAGTCCACACTACATTGAACCTTATAAAATTCTCGAGAAAGTGGGGATAGTTGCCCATAAGTTAGCATTACCATTGGAGTTATCCCAATTACATGATGTTTTCTATGTTGAGAAAGTATGTAGCATACCTTTCACATGTATTGGTGGAACAACCTATTGAGTTGAAGGAAAACTTGAGCTACGTGAAAGAACCACTTGCTATCGTGGATAGGAAGGAACAAATATTGAGATCCAAAGTGATCTCACTTGTGAAAGTTGTGTGGAGAAGGCATTCCATGGAACAAGATACATGGGAGAGTGACGATAGCATGAAAATTCATTATCCGTATTTAGGTGATTTGAATAACCAAGGTATGTCAATTTCGGGGACGAAATTTCCTAACGGGGGGAGAATTGTGACAACCCGAATATAATTATGATTAATTATGTTTGAATCGTGTTTAGATTATGATATATGGGTAATGTGTTTTTAATATACATTATATTAATTTATTATGTTTAGTCTAATCCTATCTTCACAAAGCATGAAATATTGAATTAGTTACAAACACAAGATTTTTACTTTTTTGGTAGTATGGTTCATGTTGAAGATTAATTTTGGCCCTTATGATATAACAACTGACTAAATAGTTGTAGATATATTTATTAGGTTAGTAACAAAACAAATTTTGCATCAAACGGACATCCGAGTGAGAAGATATCGTCTTTTTAGAAACATGGTTTAAGGTAGTCATTTAGCCATAAATGACATGTTGTCTTATATGGCGCCGCATGTTATATTTTGATTGGACCAAGGGGGTGCCCTTATGACAACTTAGAACCCTTGAAATAATATCCTCCTTTAGCATATTTCAGCCATGGAATATTTTTAGCCTAAGGAGAGAGAATTAGGAAGTTTAGGAAGAAAAGGCGAGGAGAAGTTGGATAAACATTCATAGGAAATTACATAAAAGCCCTTAAGGTAATTTTATCCATAAATCTTGTTATATTTGTGGTATTTCTGATTAAAATGATATAAATCATAATTTTTTACTAAACTTCCATGTCTTTATGTGTACGTATGGATAGATGCAAGTTTAAGCGAAGTTGAATGTGTAAACCCTTGAAATTGCTTCATTTAGAAACCTTGTGTATTCAAACTTCTATATCTTTTTGTACACTTAATGAAATTAAGTAATTCCAGTTGGAGATTAAAAAAGACTCATATATGTATAACATATCCAGAAATTATATAATAATACCAATAAATGAATCTTCAGTGATAGTTTGAATTTCAGATATAAAATCTGCTCCAAAAGTGTAAGTATGCACACCATGTGTTCGATGTTTTACTTGACATAGCAAATGAACCTTAAAAATGATAAAACTTTAATTTTGTGTTATTAAATATGTTGATTAATATTTTATAGAATATCATAGGAAGTTAGAATGTAAAAAATTATGAAAATTCTTGGAAGTTGATTGAATGATAGAGAAGCCTATAAGGCGGATTTGCTTTGTAGTAAAGAAATGGGCATATCTTGCTCTAGGAAACTTGAAATGATGTGTCATATTTTGTGTAGGAAACCTAATATGTTAAGGATTGTATTACCAGTAAGAAACTAAATGATGGTTGGGCTGTGATTTAGATATGTTAAACATCTTAACATAAGTTTAGATGGAATTTCATTTATGATAAATGATTTTTGTGGAATCATATGATGCTTATGAATTCAGTTATGTTGAAGATATTCCTTGGATTGTTAATATTCTTATGATGATACTAATATTGTAATAATTATAGGAAGGGAAGAAGAACCGACTGAGCAAGTGCCAGATAAAGGAAAAGGAAAAGCCTGCTAAATTTTCAAGGTGAGTGTACTTATGATTGTTTCATACATAGATATGAAAATGATATGTTGGATATGAATATAGCTCTAAGAGAGGATTGGTGTGAATAATTCGGTATTAAAGATTTGTTTGGATCTTATGATCCTGGATTTGTTTGGATCTTATGATCCAGGATTTATTTTGAACGCCTGCTCATGGATTTGTTTGAACGCCTGCTCATGGATTTGTTATTGCCAACGGACAGGATTTTTTGGATTTTACATCCACAGATTTGATATATAACTGTCATTTCATTGTAGGAAAGAAGCACCTCACTAAGCTTAATTCTTACGGTTTATATTTTAACATTTTCAGGTTTGTATGCTATCAGCTACGATACTATATGATCGGTGATTTTGAGAGTTGCACCGTTAGAAAGAGATGGGGTTTTTTGTCATCGACACACTAAGGATTTTACTACACTCACATGTTGAATATATTGAGGTAGAATGGTTTAGCTTGATAACTGAAATATCTAATCATTGTATTGTACGTTCGTTTAGTTATGACTCTGATGTTGATTATGTTATGGAACAAAGAATTATATTATGTTCATCATGTACGTTACACACCAAAATATTAATAAATGAATTATATTTCAATTGGCCTAAATATTATGATTTAATTATTTTAAAAATAAATTATTAAAATGGATTTGGGTTTGGGGTGTGACAGTCATTTTGCAAACCCATTGATATATCCCTCCAAACTTCCTCATACATAATATTCTTTTTCTTTTCTTTTTGAATGTTCATATCGAACTCAACTACTTAGGCCTTTGCTAATTTTAATAATGCCACATTTTTAGGCCATATTTCAATGGTGGTTTTCACGTAAAGTAATTTTTTTCTTTCGCAACCCGATTCCATTGATAAATAACTACACCAGATAAAACATTTTTTTTAATCCGGGAAACGATTCTTACGTGCCCACATCCTCCATAGTCATAGAAACATGCAGATGACTAAATTGATAGGAGAACATCTCACTTAGCTTAAATATACATGTGAAGTTAAAGTTCAAAAGATCTCGTGCATGTGTGAATCGAGGCATATAAAAAAGAATCCATTAAGCAAGTTAAAGCCAAACTACTCCATGGAGGCATGATAAAGAACACTTTAAGGATTGAAAATCTTAACCAAAGTTCTTGCCACATGTAAGCAGGGATGATATTGAGTTCAAACACAAGTATATGCCACATAAAATGTGTAAAATTAAAATGCACAAAAATAGAAAATATTTTTTAGATTTTCAAGTTTTTATACAAACACAAAGACAACCAAAAAGACAGATAAAAATCTCTTTGTATTTTGTAATAAGACAAAAGTGAATGAAAAAGATAAAATACAAAAGATACATAAGTCATAATTCTAGAAACACATATTTGATGAAGAAAAGACTGAAAAATGACAAACAAATATACAACTAGTAATAATATATCACGAGGCACAAAAGCTATGCAAGCAAAACTCACACAATCAACCTTTAGATTTAGAAAGTGAGGAATCATGTGAAAGTAAATGAGAATCATAAACTCTATCACGTAAAGTCTCCAAACCGTATCTCCTAACCCACATAAGTGAAATACGATGCTCTCGAGATTTGATGACCTTGGAGACTCTAACCTTTGACTTTCTAGGACCATTTTTAAGATTAAAACAAAATTTCCTAAGGTTCCCCTTTCAACCACAACGTGTGCAAGTGAAAACACGACGTGAAGTATGACCTAAGGATTGATCTTTTAAAGTGTTCCTAGACGATTCTTGCAAAACTATGGTTTTGGCTATATTAGCGAAAGTATCTTCAGTATCGAAGCCAATCCCACACTTGTCGTCTTTGATTTGGATGGTCCCTAAGATTTTAATAAATTTCTCCTACCTACACTCCAAATCAAATTTGACCCGGCTTGAATCTTTCAATTTTTCTTCAAGTTCTACTATTCGAGACTCAAGTAAACACCTTCTCTCTTCAAACTCGAGAAGCTCTTTCTTCATAGCCTCCATTAAACCTCTAAGGCTATCTATTTAAACTTCTACGTATTCTAGATTCTCACGAAGAATTCTCTCGCTTTCCTTAAGATCTTAAACTAAAATTTTCTCATCATTAGCCACGACAGGTTCGCTCATTTTAGCTTCTAACTTCAAGTTAACCATTTTTAATTTCAATAATTTCACATACAACTCACATAAGGCCACTTGAACTTCATTCTCATCTTCCTCCTCTTTATTCTCACTTTCTTATCCACTCTCTTTAACATCAAATTCTTGGTATTCACAAACAATGGCCTCAGAAGTGTCATGTAAAGGAATATCTTCATGGGAAGATTCATTGTCAATGCTCACATGACTTGCCAAGAACGCCGTGAAGTTGCGCTCAATGGGGGAATTGGGTCCCTCTTTCGATTCACTATCACTAAGTGTGGCATTATATGAAATCGATTGCTTTCCCTCCTTATTTAGTTTAGTGGGAGACTCAAATGCCCTATGGCCATAGCCCTCACAACCATAACACCTATTTAACTCATCCCTATTAAGATCCTCATTTTGATTTTTAGGGAATCTCTCGGTTTTACTATGCTTAGACTTCTCATACTTCTTAAAATAAATTTTATGTTTCTCTTTATTAGTCTTGAGTAATTTTCTAAACTTCCTAGCAAATAAATCCATATCTTCCAAGTCAATCTCAAACTTATCATCCGAAACCAATGTTTCTTCTTTTTGAGTTTTCAAAGATGTGACCTTATCTTTCTTCTTCTCATCCTTGGAGGGAAACATGTCAAGTTCATAGGTTTCTAAGTCACCTACAAGATCTTCAAGTTTCTTAAAGTCTAAAGTGCCTAAAGAATTTAAAATGGTCACCTTTAGAATAAATCTATTGGGTAATGACTTCAAAATTTTCTTTACGACACAGTTGTCGGGGTATCTTTTCTCCCAAATGAAAACATGAATTCACAATATCTGGAAATCTCACATAGAACTCATCAAATGTCTCAATTTTTAACATCTTAATGATTTGAAATTGAGTGGTGAGGTTTTGGAGTTTCGAATCTTTCATGAGTCATGGGTGAGTTGGAGTATATCTTATGCCTCCTTAGAACGTTTCACACGTCATAATCAGGTGAAATTCCTCCGGTGTGACCTCACTAAAAAGGGTATTTAAACCACGGGAATTAAAATTACCTAACTTAAGTTCAGTCTCACTCTATTTTTCTATGGGTTTAGGTACACGAACATCTCCTTCTAGGCATGTTGGTGGGGTTCACCCTTTAACTACCTATAGCCAAACCCACTCATTTAAGAGTTTAAGTTCTGAACTCATACACGCTTTCAAATACGCGTAGTTCAAACAGTAAAAAGCAAGAAATTTTGCAACAGGTAAATTTTCCATTTTTAAAGAAAAAAATCCGATAAAGGATCTTGACACAGTAATTTAGCTTTCCCCCTCCGATACCACTTGTTCAAATTAAAACGCTCTGGTACCACTTGAAAAAGGGAGATGGTCTCTGAAATATTACAAATTTTAAATTCTAAACAAAATTTTAATTTCTTTCAAACTTAAAGTGAAATTAAATTAAACTAAACAAATAATTAAATTTTCACTTAAACAAAGGTTATCCAACTCAGGTTAAAATTATGCCAAATAAAGTTAAGCATGCATTTTGCCAAATTAATTATGCCAACTTTAATTAAATTAAACTAAAACTACCCAAACATAATTAGCACCACAATTACACTAAAGTTATGATTTAACCAAAATTTATCTTTTTAGTTCTAAGAATGCATCTAGGTATTTTTGCAAGATAAAAAAAACAATCACAACTGAAGACTGCAATGTACAAGGAAAACCCACGACCGAAAAAACTTCGAACGAACCAACCAACAAATCCACTAGGTATGGTTTTACATAAACAAGACAAATAACTTTCTTCCTCGACTCGACTCCCTCTTAATCCTTGGTGCTTCTTCTTACTTCTACCTCCGCCTAGTTGATAACTCCGGAATCCACCGCAGTCTCAGAATCCATCGATGGGGCACAACTATCGTCATCTACACACGAACCTTTCTTCGCATGGACACCGAAAAATAACGAACGGACTCCTCCATAGGAAACTTCTCTCCTTTTAGGTAGAGATGAAACCTGGTGCCAACAATATGATCTTAGACAATATAATATATGTAGGACCTTGGATCAAACTAAAACATGGGTGCAAACTTTATGTTTTGGCAGAAATTAAATCATGAAAAATCAACACAAAAATGAGACTTTTTGCATAAGAATATTTTCTCTCTAATCCTCTCTAAAGTCTGAAAAGGTCACTTCAAAAAAGTTTCTCCCGAATTTTTAAAAATAGGTACAAAAGTAGTGGGAAAGTGGGATGTTTTTAAGCAAAACTGTCAAAAATTGACACCGGCCTTTCGAATGACTTTTGAATGTCGTTCAAACGACATGGTTCGAACGAGTTTACTAACGAGATTACTAATGAAAATGCAGAGACAAAAGTCGTTAGATATGTCGTTTGAACGAAACTTCTAACGAGAAAACAGAGTAAATCTCGTTACATATGTTGTTCGAACGAGAAAAAATCTTCTTTCTAACAACATTATCGAAAAACCAAAAATACTTTTTAAGCCCAGTAACTTTTATGCTAAGTATTAAAATGATTTTCTGAGAAAAATAAAAAGTCGTTATGACAATAGTTATAAAAAGACACCAATATAAATTAAACAAGTCTCTCTCTCTATATATATTAATGCATTCATACCTTTAGAGACCTTGGAATCCAAATGTTGATGACATAAAAGCTTGGCACATTAACTAATAAGAATGTAATCTTCAAACTCTTGGTCATTACATCTTCAACTCAAACGTCATAGGCTTGAAAGTATATAACAAAATACTATCCTATGACTCAATTCGTTTTGTCCGAAATTAAGCATATACTAAAAATTGACTCAATTGGAAATTTGTCCTTGCACACTTTTCTGAATCAAGTTAATGAACAGTCAATTAATGTTTCAGGCTTAAAAATGATTAAGTTATTAATGCCTTTTGTCAATACCAATGAGTGGAAAATGCCTTCTAGCACATTTGAGAAAGCTCTTGATATCAAATCATAGTAATGTAAATTATGTTTCTTTTAACTTATTCTTATTATATTTTTTGACAAAATATTTTGTTCACTTAATGACGAAAACTTCTCGTTTACAGTTACACGTTAATTTTTTTTATCATACTTGATATTATTTCATTGATTCACTTAAATTTTGTAAGAATAATAAAATACAAAAATGACTACGAGAATACATTTTCTTATATCAAGGCTTTATCTTTAAGCCATATACATTCATAAGGATGTCACTCTGAGTAAGATAAATAGAGTCCTAGAAATTTGCAGACCACATTAATTAAATAAAAATGTAAACTGAGGAACTAACTAATAACTTAACATTTAAACGCAATTCCACCAAATAGGCTGGGTGAAAGTAATCAATTTCATTTACAACTTATAGTTGGTGTATGTCAATAAAGCAAAATTTAAAAATAAATTTAACACCATTATAAATAAACTAGATTTTAGTCCCCGTATGATTAGTGGGCATTTTAAAAATCTTTATATATGTAACATGTTGTATGACTTTGTTTTTATAAAATCTCATGTGAATTTAAATATATACAAATACTGTCTTTTCAACTAAACTTATTTTTAAGAATATATAATTAAATTTTTCAAAAAATATTGCATGAGAAATCTGACCTCTATTATTTACAACCTATAAAAATTTCATCATTAAAAATTTATGATAAATTTTAATGTTAAAAATATGATATGAATTTAAAAACTCCTAGATATTGCAAAAGAAAAATATACATAGAAATGAAAATTGTATTTATCATCTAGAATGTATTGAAATTTTAAGTCTGAAAAAATAATTGTTGATGAAAACCAAAATATACGTTTGTAAAATATAAAATAGTTAAAATGTAATGAATCTAGTGTCAATCCTCATTGGAGAATTGGAAGAGAAAGAGAGATTAAACGGGTGTAGTGTGTGTGTGTGTGAGAGAGAGAGAGAGAGAGAGAGAGAGTTGATGATTAGGGGAATTTGCAGAGAGAGAGAGAGAGAGAGTGTGTGTGTTGAAGATGAAGGGAATTTTTCTTAATTGCATATTAATATTGAATTCACTTGGAAAATCTAAAATTGGAGACACCATATTTATATATACTAGGTTTTATCCCCGCGTGATGCGTGGGCTATTTATAAATTATTTAAAAAAATATTAACGGATAAGGGAATAATAAAAATTGAGTAATGGAAAGTGAATCTTTATTTATAATTATATTTTCGAACCGCACTCCTTAACATCTTTGAAAATGAAGTGGATGTTTTGGAAGCGAGGGACCCGAACCCTAGAAAAAGGTTAAACAAACATAATAAGAGCATGAGGAGTGGTGAAGTGGAACGAAAGGCAATATACCAAATGAAAAGTTAAAACTACCTTTCATTCAGCATAAGTTGCACAGTGGGGGAAGAAGGTAATTTGCCTTTTAACTTCCTACAAACTAATGTTGTTCGTAGGAAATATAAACTATGTTTCTTACAAACAACATTTGTTCGTAGGAACTCTTACGAACTTTTGTTGTTCGTAAGAACTAAAAAATAGGATAAAAATAATTATTTATATTTTCTACGAACTTTATTTCTTCGTAGGAACCCTTTACAAATTTTGCACCCTTTTGTATCTTTGCAAATCCACTGCAAATCGACTTACAGGATTTGTTCGCTAATGCCCACCACTACAGACATCCCATTTTGTAAACTTACAAATTTTTTTGGCATCTTCCACCCCCATTGTGGATGCTCTAACAATGATGTAAAAGGTAAACAAAAAGTGAATGAGTTCCTAATATTATGTAATCCATCCCTAGTAATGTAACAATTGAATAAAATAAAAAATTAAATAACACTTTGGTGTATCCAAGCATTCCACCTTGAGATCCTAAATTTCCATTAATCACATATCGTGCCTGCATTTTATTTTTCACGTATTGTTATATGCTAATTCTGGCCTAAACTTATAAAGAACAGTGATTCATTGGCATACTGTTTATTTTCAAAACATAAAAAGTATGACTGTGAATTAGTTTGTATTAATATAATAAAAAAATGAATTAGGTTAAATTGTAACAATTAGAAGCAATAAAAGTTACCCCATATAATGTCACAACAATACTTATGACAAAGTTACCCATAAAATATCAATACAAATATATTTCTTCTTATTCCTAAAGATATAAATAAAAATAAGACTCAATTAATTCGGGGAAAAATTTGTGTGGGACTTTTTATTCTAAGCACAAACTAAAGTTTACTCACTGTTAACTTTTTCATTTGCAAAATGTAAGAAATATAAGTGTCCATTAATTTGTATTAGTTTAGCAACAAAAAGAATTACGTTTAATGGTGATAATAAGAAATTGTAAAAGTTACCCAACACTTGAGAAAACAATTAGCCCATATAATGTAAAGAACATGATCAAATCACAAGGGAAAAATATATTTGTTCTTATTACTAGACAAATAAATGAAATAAGACGTAATTAAATGGGAGGGAAAATTAGCGTGGGTTATTTTTTTTTCTAACCACAAAATAAAGTTTTAAAATACATTTTAAGTCATTCTAGTTGTCTACATCACAAAGATTGATGTCGACAATTATTGACCACACTTCACATGCAAACAAATATTGGAGTATAATTACTTATATATAAAATGTTAAATTTGACCTTGGATGCAGATTTTCGATAGAAGAAGGTGAGAACCTCCTCTAAAATGTTTTAACTACTTACGATTAATATTGTCCTTATTTCATATTTTGTCATCTAACTCAATGAAATCTTTCCCCTAAATTTATTAAAACTCTATTAAAGAAAAAGAAAATTCAAAGAGAAAACGTATTAAAATTCCTTTTAGTTTTTTTGCAGAATGTCTTTTATCTTTTCTTCTTTTAGATTATTTTTCCTACCAATATACCTGACCGCTTTCTGTAATAATCTTAATGAAAATGTTATATGAACCTAAACTAAGATTGACGAAGAAAACTCATATCTACAAATTTATCTTGAAAACTCGAAACCGAAACCAAATCGCAACTTCACATATATCTACAACAAATGAATCAATTGGATATTTCAGATCGATAAACAAAACCCATATCTATAAATTTATCTTAAAAACCAAAACCGAAACAAAAACAGAAACCAAGATCGACGAACAAAGCCAACATTTACATATTTATCTTGAAAAATGGAAATCGAAATGAAATAATGACTACACATATATCTACACCAAATTAATCAATTGGACATTTCGAAGAATGTGTTGCTGGCCTTGGTAGCTCCGGAACATAGGTGGATGAAATCCTCATAGTGACTGGGAGTTAAATAGCGTAGCTGTATTTATTAGATCATTTGTAAATAATTGGTTTGATATGATCTGAAAGGGTTGGGTGTATAACATTCAATGGGAGGATAAGAGCATGTAGTAGATAATGGGTCGTAGATAAGTAAATGAGGAGTTTGGAGATGATAAATGAAAGGTCCTTCTGTGAAAGGCTATCATTGTTGAGTTGAGATGAGCAGGACTGCGTAATAAAGAAAATACACAACGATTTAAACTAGAGGCGGGAAAAGGTATAAAATGGGAACTGTAATTCATCCAAAGAAAGAGTGTTGAATTCAGATGCTATTAACAAATGTTAAGTGCTACTGTGCCACATGGCATAATTCCTGATGATTACACTATTTTTAATATTATATATTAAATATAAAATTTTCTAGTTATTATTTCTTTTGGTCATTTCAACTTTTGAATCTTGTGTTCATTTAAACTTTTGAATTTAGTATTTGTGTTTGTAAACTTTTTATTGCAGTAGCGGATGGTGATTTTATAATAGTTGGGTGTTTTTTCTCTCAAGAAGAAACTCACCCACTGAGTTGGGGTGTATCTTATTTACTAAAGTCTATATCATCGCATAATATCATATAAGTTTAGAGCACAACAAATCATTTTGGACTACACTCTTTTCCCAATAAAAAGATCATAATATAACAGTTTAATTTTTCACTTGGATGGGGATATTGGAGTACAATAGAAAAGAAGTAAATCCACATAAGAAGGTCAACCGAGGTGGGTGAAATAATTGAAAAATAAAAGAAAAAATAATTAAAAATAGAATAAAAGAACAGGTCATTAGATGAGAGAGGGATTCGGGGAGAAAATGGAGTTTGATGTTAGATCGAGACCACATGTGGAGCTCGCAACCACCAGTGTAGTTATTTTTAATGATGAGAGAGAGAGAGAGAGAGAGAGAGAGAGATTTGCAGTAAATGGTGATTTTTGGGTTTTTTTTATATATAGATCTATAAATCGGATAGAGGAGATGAAAAAAAATGGTCTTTGGATTTCTTTAAGAGGGATAAAAGGAGGCACATAAAATATATAATAAATGAATATGAAGATGAAAATGAGTAGCTTGGCAAAGAATGAAAACATCAGAAGCTAAAAAGAGTGTGTACTACAAATGATGGACTTCTTGTAAGGACATTTTTGTCATGTCCGATATCTTACATTTATGTATGTCGTACGCCGCTACATTTGGCACGTCTCTACACGGTCTCATACGACGACCTCTATCTAGATTCCGGGAATCAAGCACTCAACATCTCCATCATGTGTCCCACATCTGCCTCAACGACTTCACGTTCCATAATTTTAGGGACTTAATGCAAGTGGTACGCAAGAGAAGTCAAATTAGTGAAAGAAGGCAAGATATGAAAGTTTAAGGGCATTTTGGTAATTTTACAGCCACCGTCCAGAGGTCTGGTCAATTGGAAAGTTTAAGATCTCTCCGCAACGAAGATACTAGAAGTAACGACACCTCAATCTAAGCTACGGTGAAGAAGCTATGGCCCTTTGAAAATGGAAAAAATCCAGAGAAAAGACTTGGAAGAATGTTCTGATTTTTAAGCCCCAAACCAGTGAATTTTTGCGAACCAAAGGACAAACCAGTTCAGGGGAGAACCGGTTCACGGTATACCCGAACCGATTCGGGGTACCTGACGCTGGCAAGTGTTTTTAAATCATGAAACTCTTTTTGGTTTCCTTATAAAAGCCAACTTCGGGGGAGTTATTTCATAAGACTTGGAGAGACGATTTTGAGAGTCCAAATACATCCAGTCTTCAAATTTTTGAGTCCCAAGACTCATGTTTTGATTCACACATCCTTGCCAAACCTTTGGGAATCCTTTTGTAACCCAATAACACAACCTTGTGTTTTTTCAACCCTTGTGGAGAAGTCGTCCTTCTTCTTCATTGCTACCCTCCTGGAAAGGGAAAGTTCCAGCCGATGACATCAGAACCAACGCCTCTGAGTATTTCTCTGTCACTGTATTTTCATTGTAATCCGTGTAATCGTGTCTTACAACATTATAGTGAAAATTAAAGGTTTTTGCCCCATTGGGGGATTTTTCCTCACATGTGTGTGTTTGAATGTTCTTGCATGATTTCATTATCTTTACTCACACCTAGATGCATGTTTAGGATTTAATTGGGAAAACTGACTTTAATTAAATAATATCTCTATTTAAGCAAATGCGCATCCTTTCAAATTGGTATCAGAGCCAATTACACAACTTTACCGTGTAATTTTTTGCAAATTTTTCTAAGATATCAATTTTCTGAAAAATTGATTTTTGAAAACAAGTGTGTTCATAATGGAGAAATTATATAATATCATGCCAGTTTTTGACGGGACAAACTATGTATACTAGAAAGCCAGCATGAGATTTGCATTAAAAGCCATTGATGAACGTGTCTGTATTTTGGTTGAAAGAGGGTGGACACCTACCTCCGTCACTGTTAAAAATGTGACCAATTTAAAACATGTCACTACTTGGACTGAAGAAGAATTTAAATGGTCATCTTTTAATTCTAAGGGTTTAAGTGCTATTTCTGGATTCGTCACACCCGATGGGTTCAAATGGATAATGACGTGCACCACGTCAAAAGAGGCATGGGATGTTTTGTAACTTACCCATGAAGGAACTAATGCTGTGAAAGAGTTTAAACTACCAAATTTAACAACTCAATTTGAAACAATCACCATGCTTGAGTTTGAATGTTTTGATGAATTTTATGCTAGACTGTCTGATATTGTTAACACTAACTTTAATCTTGGTGAACATATTCCTAATGCTAGAGTTGTTAAAAAGATTCTTAGATCACTGTCTAAGAGTTTTATCCCTAAAGTCACTGTGTTAAATTCTATGGGTAACTTAAATACGCTTAAATTGGAGGAACTTGTAGGAGACTTACAAACATATGAAATTGATATGTTTCCTAAATTTGTCAAGTCTAAAGATAAGGGAATTGCACTTAATGCCCAGGAGAGAAAAAGTGAAGGGTCGACAAGAAAGAGGGAGTCATCTAGAAAAGGAGAGATATATACGTCAGATTGTGAATGTGACTTTTATTTAGATGATTTGGCCCTATTTGCTAAAAATTTCAAGAAAATTCTCAAATTCAAGAATAATGGTAATTTCAAAGATAAAAAGAAATTTGAGAAAAATAAGTTTGAAAAGAAAAATCAAAAAGATTGTAAAGATCCTCCTAAGAAAGAGAGTGATAGATGCTTTGAGTGTGACGGTAGGGGTCATATAGCTTTTGAGTGTGCTACTAGGCTGAACAGAGAAAAGGGAAAAGCTGTCCTTAATGCTACCCTTAGTGACGACAGTGAGGTCGAGTCGGTGAACTCTGGAGATAATTCACTTCATGAATGTAACTTCACAGCATTCATGGCTAGTTATGTGAGAACTTCTAGTACTCCTCATGACGATGGGGATTCTACTTCACAGGGACACCTCGACAGTGAGAGCGATGTGAGTGAGGGGGAGGATGATGCAAGTGAGAGAGAGAGTGGCCTTCAACGCGCGTACGCTGAGTTATATTCTGAGTCTTTTAAAACTAAAAAGCGTAACAAAGTGTTAGTTCTTAGGATCACTGCTTTAGAGGGATATTTAAGAAAATCAAGAGAGAGAGAGTCCTCCACTTGCACTACCTTCAGAGAGAGAGAGTCTGTCTATGTTGAGAAAGAAAGTTTGTTTAAAAAGAGAGAGAGACTCTTTGAAGAGAGAGAGAGAGTGCTTTTGAGAAAGAGAAAGGGGACTTGACTAAACAAGTGGCAAGTCTTACGAGTGAGATCCATTCCTCCCTGGAGACTCGTAAAAAACTTGAATCCCTTGTTTCCCAGCTTACTTATGATCTTGAGAGAGCACGGGAAGTCAAAGTTCAAATCGGGGACAGATTAGGAAATATGGGAAAGATGCTCCTCGGCCCCGCTTTAGGTTTTTGTGATCGGTAGGGAATAGGTTATGATGGTGCCTCCATGTCCTAAATTTCACTTGAACCCGTTCCTGAGTTTACTATGACTCCATATGGTCATCTTCAAAAACCACAAAGGCGAGTCTGACCAAGAAAAGCAAACCCAGGTCCGCCTAAGACTGCATTTTACTGTACGTACTACAAAAGAAAAGGCCACCTCAGGAAGTTTTGCTATAGTTTTGGTCGAACACGACGTACTACTACTCCACCACATCATACTGATGATTTTGTTAGTCTAAGAGAGCGTGTTGAGTTTTTAGCCATCACATCACAGAGTTTGATGGAGGAATTCTGACTGATGTCATTGCCGTTAGTGAATGCTTCTCGCATCCCGGCTAAAACCAACAACAACAAGGGTAGACAAAAGGTTACCACTTCTTGGGTACCTAAGAAAGATAAAAGGCCCTTATTGTTCGTGTCGCTCTCAAAGCACATAATACCTCACAATGGTATTTTGATAGTGCGTGCTCCAGACATATGATCGGTGATGTCTCATTTTTTACCTACCTTGAGGATTATAAGGATGGTAGAGTCACCTTTGGAGATGGGAGAAAGTCTAGCATTGTAGGACGAGGTGCAGTAGAGTTACCAGGATTTCCTAAGCTAGAGAATATTTTGTACATCAAAAGTTTAAAAGCAAACCTTCTCAGCATTAACTAGCTGTGCGACGTTGACTTTGTCGTAAAGTTTGACCGCGACGGGTGTAATGTCTATAATCAATCCGGTAAACTTTTAGTGCGAGAGGTGAGGATAGAGGATAATTTTTATGGGACTGAGCCCACTTACTCATTTGTCTGCAACAGCGCCACGATCACTCCTTTGGATCTGTGGCATCAACGTCTAGGTCATGTGAATGTTAGGGATTTGAATCGCTTAGCTAAAAAGGACCTAGTACGTGGCTTACCATCACTTGGAAAGTCAACTTTCACAGTTTGTAGACCCTGTCAGTTGGGAAAGCAAATACGTAGCCCACATAGGCAGTTGCATTCCATTACTACCTCCCGTGTACTTGAGTTGATTCACATGGATCTTATAGGTGTTACTCGTACTGAGAGTCTGGGTGGTAAGAGGTGTAAACTTGTGATGGTAGACGATTTCTCCAGATATTCGATTGTAGGTTTTCTAAGAGAGAAATCCGATGCTGTAGAGTTTTTAACAACCAAGTACCGTGTCCTACAAAACCAGCATGGAGTCACTATTAACAGGATACGTAGTGACAACGACACATAATTTAAGGAAGAAAAGGTAGATCATAACTGTGATAGCCTTTGGATCAAACATGAGTTTTCTGCTGTGAAGACTCCTCTGCAAAATTGGATTATTGAGAGAAAGAATAGAACGATCCAGGAAATGGCTAGATCTATGCTACTAAGTCATAGAGTTTCTAGGAAATTTTAGGCAGAGGCAGTGTCTACTACATGCCACACGGTGAATAGGGTTTACCTGCGTCCACACACACTTAAGACGCCTTATGAATTGTGGACTAGAAAGAAACCCAACCTTGCCTATTTTTGTGTCTTTGGGAGTAAATTCTACATCCTAGAGGATAGAAAGAAATTAGGAAAGTTTGACTCCCAGATCAACGAGGTAATATTGCTAGGATATTCACCAAGTATTAAAGCGTATCGAGTTTTTAACCTAAAGAGATCTAAGGTTATGGAGTCAATAAACATCAGAGTGCAAGATGATGAACCTCCGACGGTTATTGATCCTAACCTTCAGTGTGAGGATAAGGACTTTTCTGTAAGTGATTTACTTGTCCCTCACACACACTCCGTGGACCCTACTCCTGTGTTAGGGGACACACCTTCTTGGGTTCGCAAGAGTCATGATCCCTCTGCCATTATTGGCGATCCTAATTTAGGGGTCAAGACTCATGCTCAGCTAGAGAACGTCATTAGTCACTTTGCTACACATCCAAAGTCGAGCCTAAGAATCATAAATAAGCACTCAAGGATGAACATTGGATATATGCTATGCAGGATGAGTTGCTTGAGTTTAAAAAGAATAATGTCAGGGAACTTGTCCCCCGACCTAGTGAGATAAATGTGATAGGTACCAGGTGGATTTTCAAAAATAAAACGCATGAAAATGGTACCATAATCAGAAATAAGGCTAGGTTGGTCGCTCAAGGCTACACACATATAAAGGGCGTAGACTTTGGGGAGACATTTGCTCCTTTTGTGAGGCCTAAGTTCGTCCGCTTACTACTCGCCATCGCATGTTATTTTCGCTTCAAGTTATATCAGATGGATGTCAAGAGTGCCTTTCTAAATGGCATTCTACTGGAGGAGGTTTATGTGGAACAACAAAAAGGGTTTGAAAACCCTAAATACCCGGAGTACGTTTACTATCTGAGGAAAGCCTTGTATGGTTTGAAGCAAGCACCCCGTGCTTGGTACGAGAGGCTTACTTCCTATCTCTTAGCTTGTGGCTTCAAGAGAGGGGGAGTTAATATGACGTTGTTCGTCAAGAGAGATGATGGTGCTATTTTGGTTGCCCAGGTCTATGTGGATGACATAGTCTTTGGATCCACATGCTCCCAGCATGCTCACCACTTTGAGGAGGAGATGAAAAATGAGTTTGAGATGAGCATGGTAGGTGAGCTTACTTTCTTTCTTGGTCTCCAAGTTCATCAGGTAGAGGATGGGATGTTCATATCCCAATCCAAGTATGCTAGAGATCTCGTGAAGAAATTTGGTTTAGACTCCACTAAGCATGCACGTACACCTATGAGTACTTCTATCAAGCTTAATAAGGACACTTCAGGAATGGACGTAGAGCAAACTTTATATCGGAGTATGATAGGTAGCCTTCTCTACTTGATTGCCTGTCGTCCCGATATAAACTTTAGTGTTGGAGTCTGTGCATGATACCAGGCATCCCCAAAAGAGCCACACTTACTCACTCTAAAACGTATTATCAAATACGTGAGTGGGACTCTCTCATATGGTATTTGATATCCCTTTGATACCAATGACTGTCTGTCTGCCTATTCGGATGCCGATTGGGCCGGGGATGTAGATGGTTGTAGGAGCACTTCTGGTGGGTGTTTCTATTTTGGTTCTGCTCTTGTCTCCTGGTTGAGCAAGAAGAAAAACTCCATCTCTTTGTCCACTGCGGAGGCTGAGTACATCGTCGTCGGGAGTTATTGCACGCAACTCTTGTGGATGAAGCAAATGCTGGAGGATTATAGGATTTTACAGGACACCATGACCACTTCCAGTGATAACACGAGCACGATACACATATCCTGCAATCCAGTCCAACATTCGTGCATAAAGCACATCAGGATACGTGAGCACTTTATACGTCAGTTAGTTGAGGAGAAAGTTATAATTATGAGTTTTGGTCCCACTGATCATCAGTTAGCCGATATTTTCACAAAACCTTTAGATGCCCTTAGATTCGAGAGTCTTAGGAAGTCTTTGGGGATTTGCACAGTTGACTGAGGGGTTGGTTCGTTTCTAGCGTAGGGTGCATTGTCTTTTTCATATCATCTGATGCTTATTGCTAGATTAAATCATATGCTTTGTTATTTTTTATATTTTTTTTGAAAAATCCAAAAAGATTTTCTTTTTTACAATTTTTTTTGAAAATCTCAAAAAGATTTTTGTATTGCACCTTGTATAGATGAGCATTTAAGATAGTCGAGTCACAAAATTCATTCCATTTATCCATGTGACTGTTTGATAGTGATTTGAGACGCTACATCATTGCATCCATGTCTTTACACTGATTGGAGTCTTTGAGATGTGATTAGTGATACCTTTCTACATGTTTGGCTCATTATCTCCTTTATTGCACACATGCACGACTATATTTGATTATTGTACTTGTGTATCACATATTGGCTTGAGTGTTTCCATCTCAATTCTATCTATACAACGTACAATATGCGATAAAACTTGACAAGATTGGAATGCATGTAAAAACCGTTTGGTGAGACTGTGTGTTTATTTGAAAATGGGGAAGGGTTGCGAAAGGTTCATTTAACCTTTGCGAATACTAAGCCACCGTTAAAAAGGACCTAAAAATGGAGGAATTTTATTATCCGGGGTCCAAAGGGTTAAAAGATGTCGAAAAAATTTAAAGACAATAAAAAGGAATACATGCCAAATATGGGCCATTAGGTTTCACCATCAATTCTCCAAAGTTTGAGAATTTAGATTACCTCTATTCAAAATATAAATCTGAGGGAGTTTGGTTGGAGAATTTAAATAGGTTTGCACTTCCTTGAAAGTCCTGAAAAAGCATGAAATCATTTTGGACGTTATTGGTGTGGAAATCACTTTGATCTTTGCATTGTTGATTTGATTGAGTCAATGTCTCTGTAGAGGGGGCTTGAAGCTCAGCGTGGCAACTCAAGCGTGACACCTTGGTTAGGCAGCTCAGCGTGGCAACTCAAGCGTGACATCTTGGTTAGGCAGCTCAGCATGGCAACTCAAGCGTGACATCTTGGTGAGGCAGCTCAGCGTGGCAACTCAAGCGTGACATCTTGGTTAGGCAGCTCAACGTGGCAACTCAAGCGTGACACCTTGGTTAGGCAGCTCAACGTGGCAACTCAAGCATGACATCTTGGTTAGGCAGCTCAGCGTGGCAACTCAAGCGTGACATCTTGGTGAGGCAGCTCAGCGTGGCAACTCAAGCGTGATATCTTGGTTAGGCAGCTCAGCGTGGCAACTCAAGCGTGACATCTTGGTGAGGCAGCTCAGCGTGGCAACTCAAGCGTGACATCTTGGTGAGGCAGCTCAGCGTGGCAGCTCAAGCGTGACATCTTGGTGAGGCAGCTCAGCGTGGCAACTCAAGCGTGACACCTTGGTTAGGCAGCTCAGCGTGGTAACTCAAGCGTGACATCTTGGTGAGGCAGCTCAGCATGGCAGCTCAAGCGTGACATCTTGGTGAGGCAGCTCAGCGTGGCAGCTTGGGGAGGCAGCTCAGCGTGGAAACTCATATTTTAGCTTGTGGTTTTAATCACATCGTACTTTCATTATTGATTTCTGTAAGCTTTAACGATTGTAATGACGTAACGATAATAACTAAAGGGTTTGTATGAGGTCAAACGGTACTCGCGAGAGACCAGGCTTGGCAGGGCCTGGGAGAGCTTTCATGCTCTATCGAATGACCTCACTGTGGGAACTTTAGAGGGACCTGGTTTGGAGGATTGAGAAGTAAGGCACCGTTGGGGATTATCCTGACCATCTTAGATACACCTGGTAAAACACCGAAGGACCCCGACCGTGGAACCTCAAGCGGAGCAGCTTGGAGTTCCATCGGGCATTAAGTTATGGACCAAACAACCCTCTACTTAATGTCACATCTACTGTGGGTGATGTCACTAGCCATCTAAACGTTGTCAGACATGCACTTGAGTAAACCACTGTGGTATTTGGGACTGTCAGGCAGTTGGTGAGCCACTTCTGCGACAACAACCGCTTGACACACAGTGGATAGGCAAAAGGCATGTCTTGGCATTTAATGTTTAATGACGTGGAGACAACTAGTGCATCAGGCATTTAATGTTGTGACATAAAGTATGAGGGATGTCTTTCATAGTATTTAATGACTGAGTTGCCTTGGGGGTGGTATGGGGGGCTATTTAAGGACCCCAACCACCTTTGAGGAGGGCATCCTATTTTTTGGAGAATTAAAAAAAGAGTTATTGCAAACTAGAGAGCTCATTGACTCACCATTGTCATTTATTACGAAGCTTTTAATATTTGACAGAGATTCTTGAGAGTGTTTGGTGTTTTTCTACCTGCCTATCAGGGTGTATCTAGGGTGCTTACTTCTCCCTCCCTCTAGCTAAGCCACTTCTAAAGGTCTATTAGCATGACCTGAGTTATACACGAGAGATTTGAGAGTTTAAACTGAGCTCATCTTCATTGAGTTTGTGTGTGCAGTTCCTATAATTAGTCTAGGGTTTTGGCTAATTTAACTTGTGATTACCATACTCAATAGGGGTTACGCCTCCATATATATAATCTAAAGTACCCTCTTACATTTGGCGACTCCGCTGGGGAGGCATCCTTCTAGAGAAGGAGTATGGCGCAGGATAACGCTACTAGGAGACTCAATTTCGATGACATACAGCATAATGAAGAACAGGCTGCGAGGGAGCAGGAGGCCCTAAGAGATGGGGCTCCTCGAGTAGAGGTACCGCTGGCTCCAACAACGATAGGCGTCCCAGGGGTGGCACAACCTTCCACGAGCGCGGGGCTGGGACCGACCCAGATGGTGCTCCTCATGAGCAAATTTTACGAGTTTTTGCAAACCCCAGTAGCTTCAACTATACTCGAAGGGCTGGAGACTAATGCCTTCGTAACACCGGGAGTGGCCCCAGGGGCCCCACCAGGGGCAGGCATTACGGGAGCGGTCCCAGCAAGTGTACCCTCTGTTGTGAATCCCACTGTGGGCGGCTCAGGAGTTTCAACGGCGCAACCGATAACGTTCGCTCCGTTTGCAACGAGCGCTCAACCGTCTGCTCCGTTGCAGGTGGCCCCAGTAGCCTCGCCCCTGGAAGAGATGAGAAAAGAGATGCAGAAGGAGATGCTGAAGTTCATGCAGTCTTCCTCGCAGGCTGTGGGCAAGGTGGCAGCAGTCTACGACGACTTCCGGACACCCTACCCCCAGGAGTACAACGACGAACCCTACCCGAAGGACTATATTCCCCCTACCTTTGAAAAATACTCAGGGAAGGGTGGGAACCCAAAGGAACACATTAAGCGTTTCGTTGAACACTTGGGGGCGCATTGCAATGACAAAAAGCTTAGGCTGAGGGAGTTTTCCAAATCCCTGACTGATAAAGCCTACACTTGGTACTCTCACCTGCCTCCCAATAGTGTCTCCACGTGGGAGGAGATGCACGTGTTGTTCGTCCGAAAGTTCTTCTTGGCAGAAGATGAGTTCACCCTAACCCGACTGGGGAGGGAGAGGCAAAGGCCAGGGGAGGAGGTAGTGGCCTATATCCGAAGGTTTAGGGAAAGGTCCCTCGACGTGAGGGAAGAAGCTAAGGAGGCCAGGTTACTACAAATTTGCGCTGAGGGATTACTTCCTGAGTATATCTGTCACCTGATCAATGAGACACGCGAGGGAACTTTTTCAGCTTTCTTAAAATCTACAAGAAACATATTGTTGGTGGTGCGACCTAGCCCGGTAGTAGCCCCCATGATGTTCAGACAGACGATACAACCCATCGGGGGAAGGTCTCAGGCCCCACGGGTAGGATATGTCGAGAGAGAAGATGGGGGCAAGGCTCAGAGGAAGGACAACAAAAGAAAGTTCGGAAGGGATAGAGAAGACCCGCCACCGTTGCCTTGTACGGTGGAGGAGGCTATGAGTTGCTATAACGCAATGGTCCAAGGCGGAACGGTTTACGAGCCAAAAGGCGCCCCGGTGGAGGAGCTCGACGCGGCAACTAGGGCCAATCCCAAATATTGTCAGGTTCATCGAAAGGTCCAGCATCCAACAGAAAGCTGCTTCACGCTGCAAAGAATCATAGACAAGTACGTGAAGGCGGGAACGCTGTAAATCCCCCCACAAAACGTTAACAATAACCCGCTCCCGGCGCATGGGGCCAATGTTGTGACGGCCTACGATAAGGAGGCAGAGCGAGAGGGGAGAGGGGCAACGATGGAGTTCGATAAAGCACTGAAGTATTGCACTAGGGGAATGGCTAACGTAGTTCTGGCGTATGATGAAGCAAGTGCTAGGGACGTAGAAGACGCCTATAGCGTTGAGGGCGAGGAAACGGATCCAGTCATAGAATATAGCGCAGTTTCAAAATCCCCAAAGTTCGCTTGGTTCTTCGATCAAGTGGGGATACCAAAGGAGAGCAGACTGGAAATAACTCGGGCGATCCTTGACATCGCGAAGAAGGACGCGGTTCCCTCGCTGAAATGGAGGGGACCCATGGCGAGGCTGGTGAAAAAGTTCCTATCAGAGGTGACCTTCAGCGATGCAGATAGAGCTATAAGGTTCCCTCATAACAGGCCCTTGTATGTGACGGCCAGTATCAACGGGGTTAGTTTTGCAAGAACGCTTATGGATGGGGGTGCTTCCATCAACATTATGCCGATCAACTCCTTCCACGCAGCTGATATCCCAGAAGAAAGGTTGGTCCCCATGCCTCTGGTAATCTCAGGGTATGACAACCAATATTCCAAATCCATTGGGTATGTGAATGTGGGAATTGTAATGGGAAATCTGAGTTCCCACATCAAGTTCCATGTAATAGAAAGTGCAACTTCCTATCATTTACTAATAGGAAGAGTATGGATGCACAATCAAGGTTTAGTTCCTTCAACGTATCATCAATGCGCCAAGGCGAATGTCAAAGGAACATAAGTGACCATTAGGGCTACAAAAAGGCCTTTTGCTATCGAGGAAGCTCACTTTGTAGATGCGGCCTTTTATACGGAGTTGGAGGAGGATGCTCGAGTCCTAACGAGAAGAATGGAGGGGGCATGGGTTCCCTCGATCAGAGATAGAATGGGGACTCTGAACGAGCAAGGCAAAGAAGCCGCGAGTAACGAAGGGGTGAGGGCCGAAGAAACCCATCAGGTGATCCCTCGACCCCAAGGTACCACGAAGCAGCTCAAAAACAAAGTAAGGCTTAGAATGGATCCTGTGGAGCATGAGGTCCAACGGCAAAGCGTGCTGAGTCGCTTTTCAGGTGGAAGAATCGATGAGGCTTCGAGAGAAAGAAAGAGGAAGGCCGTGGCAACAGTTACCAACAGGCAATGCAAGAAGGTGGTCACTGAAGAGGGGAAGGTGGTATACCGTTTATAACGATGTGAGCGGGCGGCCGAAGAAATCGAGGATGGGGCTGACCCGTTATATGAGTGTTTCTTGGTATATCAACAGGGACAGTGTATGGTGATAGACAACTCCAACATACAGGAGTTCGTGGAGGAGGTCGCCGAAGAACCAGAATATATGGCAAATCAACCGAAGCCCCAGGCACAAGAGTTGGAGCAGTTGAACCTGGCAGAAGAAGGGGAAGACCCAAGGCCCATCTTCATCGCGAAGGATCTCGGTAAGGAGAAATGAGAAGCCTTGGTTGGGCTAATGGAGTTCATAGATGTCTTCGCATGGAAGTATATCAAAATGGAAGGGCTGGATGAGGAAGTCAGCTGCCACAAGCTAAACGTGATGCCTTCATCCATCCCGGTGAAGCAGGCAACAAGGACTTATAAACCTGAGTTGGACTTGAAGATTAAGGAAGAGGTTCAGTGTTTGTTGGCAGCAGGATTCATCAAACCAATACAGCATCCCCTTTGGCTATCTAGCATTGTGCCAGTAGGAAAAAAGGACAAGAATCAAATAAGGATCTGTGTGGATTTTAGAGATTTGAACAGGGCTTGCCCCAAAGATGAGTTCCCTCTACCTTCCATTGATAGCTTGATAGATGCCACGGCTGGGCATGAGATGTATAGCTTCATGGATGGGTACGTAGGGTACAACCAGATCAAAATGGACCCCGTGGACGCAGAGAAAACGGCATTCAGAACCCCGTTGGGCAATTTCATGTACAAAGTAATGCCATTTGGACTTAAGAACGCGGGAGCTACTTATCAGAGAACAATGATGGCCATTTTTCACGATTTCTTCCACAAATTTGTAGAATTCTATGTGGATGATTTGGTCATCAAATCGAAGAAGGAGGAGTCCCACCTGAACGACTTAAAGAAGGTGTTTACTCGATGTAGGAAGTATAAATTAAGGATGAACCCATTGAAGTGTGTCTTCGGAGTAACATGTGGGAAGTTTCTAGGCTTTGTGGTTGATCGACAAGGGGTGCAGATGGACCAGGATAAACAACGCGCGATCTTAGAAATGCCGTGCCCAAGAACGGCGAAAGAGCTGAAAAGTTTCCTCGGTAAAGTCTCCTACCTTAGAAGATTTGTACCAGGATTGGCCGAGGTAACACACCCGTTGATGCAGCTGCTGCGAAAGAACACAAAGTTCAGGTGGGAAAAGGATCACCAGGAGTCTCTCGATGAGTTGAAGAAGCTGCTCGTTTCACCACAAATCATGGTTCCTCCACAGGCAGGAGTACCGTTGCAGCTGTACCTCACCTCCACTGCAAGGTCCGTTGGAGCTTTGCTGGCGCAAGAGATTGACGGGCAAGAACGGCCAGTATATTACCTCAGCAGGATCATACATGGGACAGAGATTAGATATAGCAGCCTAGAAAGGCATTGTTTGGCCTTAGTCTTTGTAGCACAAAAACTTAGACATTATATGCTGTCTTTTACAATTCACATTGTAACTAGATATGATCCTATTAAGTATTTGTTGGCTAGAACTATCTTGATTGGCAGGGCAGCTAGGTGGTTCCTTATTCTCTCCGAATATGATTTAAAGTGTGTGGTTCCTCGTGCTATCAAGAGCCAGGCATATGCTGATCTATTGGCAATCTTTCCATCGGGAACGTTTGAACCACCTAAAGAAGACGTTCTGGGAGACGACTTACAAGCCAACTATCTGGATACAACCGATGAGGAATGGACGATGCAGTTCGATGGGTCTTCGGCTGAAAAAAAAGGAGGGGCAGGGGTCATCCTTTCAAAAGGAATGGAGGAAATTTGCCTTTCCTACAAATTAGATTTCCCTTGCTCCAATAACGAAGCAGAATACGAAGCGTTGGTACTAGGGTTGCTGGAGGCTCTTCGAAGGGGAATTCGTTCACTCTGCATCAAGTGTGACTCGAACTTAGTAATTCAACAAGTTAATGGAGAATATGCGTTGAAGCACATGAGTTTGGCACCGTACAGAACGATCATTCAAAGGCTCCTCAGCCAGTTCCATCGGACCAAAATCAGAAGACATCCCAGAACGATGAACCGACATCCAGACGCTTATGCCACTATTGCTCAAAAGATGGTCATGAGGAGCGATACGACTATCGTTACGATCCAACGAAGAACAGCTCCTTCGGTGGTGCAGTCAATACTACCGATGGAGGGAGACGCGGATTGGAGAAGAGACATTAAGAAGCAACTGGAGTCTGGCGAGGGGGCGATGCGGCTAGGAGAGTTGGCCCAATATTTTACATGCCAGGGAAATCTCTATTTCAGAAATACAGGAGGATGGTTGTCAAGATGCGTCAGCCCCGAGGAGGCTGAGCAAATATTGAGAAAAACGCATGAGGAGCATTGCGAGACGACTGAGATACCTCTATATAGGAGAATTCAAAGGGAGGGGTATTTCTGGCCTAAAATGAAGCAGGATGCGGCAGAGCTACAACGGAAATGCAACAAGTGTGAACTATTCTTTGAAGCAGCTGAGTGCCATTTTATTGAAGCCCAAACGGACTGGAGGCAGCCCTACATCGACTTCATTCTGGAGGGGGTTGTCCCAACGGAGAAAATAGATGCAATGGGTCTAAGGCGAAGGGCTCCAAGGTTCTACGTCCAGGAGGGGCAGCTTTATCGAAAGGGGTACTTTAACAGGCCCTTGCGATGTGTCACAAAGGAAGAAGCAGCGGAGGTCCTCAAACAAGCGCACGATCCAGCACACATAGGAGGGGCTAAGTTGTATGATCAGTTGATGACGTTGGGGTATTATTGGCCAACGATGGAGAAAGACTCTGCTGAGTTCGTTCGAAAATGCAAAGCTTGCCAACTTCATGGAAATATGATCCATGCCCCATCGGTGGACTTACACTCTCTGTCAACACCCTATCCATTTCATACTTGGGCGTTTGACCTAGTGGGGGCAATACACCCTTCTTCGAGAGGCAAGATATGGATACTGGTAGCAACGGAGTGTTTTACAAAATGGGCCGAGGCAATACCACTCAAACGGGCAACGGCTGGGGTGGTGAGCAACTTCATCAAAGAATACATCATTTGCCATTTTGGGATCCCAAAAGTAATCCTCTCAGATAATGGGACCCCCTTCGTCAATTCTGAAGTAACAATGCTCACGGACAAATACTCCATTGTTCATCACACTTCAACGGTGGCATACCCAAAGGGAAATGGTCAGGCCGAAGCAACTAACAAAACCCTGATTAATATTTTGGCCAAAATGATGGAAGACTTTCCAGGGGCGTGGGATGACAAGATACCAGCTGTCTTGTGGGCCTATCGAACAACCAAGCGAAAACCCACAGGATACACGCCGTTCTCTCTTGTCTATGGGGCTGAGGTAATACTCCCAGTAGAATTAGAAGTCCCCTCTGCCCGTTATGCCTTGAGAAGTAGCATGCTCCCTCATAGTAGACATATACAGCTGGAAGCGTTGGATGAGCACAGAGATAACTCGATGCAACACTTTCAAATATATACAAAACAACTCTCCAGAGCATATGACAACTTGGTGAGACCAAGGAAGTTCGTGGAAGGAGACCTCGTATTGAAAGCGGCAGTAAAACACATCAGGGGACTTCCTCTACCAAAATTCGCAGCCAACTGGGAGGGACCTTACGTTGTGAAGGAAGCGCATGACTCAGGTTATTGCTTAATTTCGAAGATAGAAGAAGACAGGCCATTTAAGATTAACAATAAGTGGCTGAAGATTTATCATGTGTAAAATAACCAAGTTTGAGCTGATGTTATATCGTTATAAATATACAAGTTTTGGGTGACATTTTTCTTAGAATAAAGAATTACAGAAACACAAAACTCTATAGCACACAACAACAGTCACAACACATGAAGGGATTGAAAAGTATGCGTTCTTCATTCATAAACAATAGAGTATTACAAAATTTCCTTTGGAAGCTATTGCCCAAGAATTACATAGAGAAAAAGAAATAAAAGATCTGTACACAAGAGGTAACTACCCTAAAAGAAAAGATAAATCCGAGGAAGAGAAAAAATCTCCAGGCAGGCCCGAAGAAGCTGCTGTGAAGGAACGTTGGGCGTTAATGGAAACCTCCAGCCTCGTTTGCACTTGCGTACGTTCGATCAGGAGTCTCTCATGCTTCAGTTTGGCCAGGCACAAAGCTTCTTCGGCATCCTTCACCTCTTGTTCCACCGCTTCCAAAAGAGGGGCTAATACGACCAATCTAGCCTCCTCAGCTTGCTGGTCCTCTTGGTGCTTGCGCAATACCTCCCTCTGGCTGATCAGTTGCTGGTTTTTCAAGGTCTTCAGATACATAGCAAGCCAGTCAAAACAGAAACCATCACGTCCCAACTCCTTCAGGAAACCTAGAAATTGGTTGAGAAGGGATCTGGTAACACTGGCAGTGGGGGTACTCACAATTTCAGCAACAACGATCGCCATGCCTTGCAGTCTGAGACTCATCACATGAATATTTGAACGCAGGAAATCCGGTGTGAAGGTCTCAGGATGGCGATCCACCAGTTGTTCAATCACCAGGCGATGGTTGACGGGCATTTGAGGAGACTGCCAAAGCACCATGAGGCAGAACGAGTGAGGAGCTAGGTTGGGAAGAGGCAATTCACAATCAGATTCGCTCTCGGCTGCAGCACCAGTCGTAGAACCTTGATCATCATGAATAGAATTTGCCGAAGCATCAGGTTCTCGAAAGGGCGAGCCTACAGGTGAGAGGACTGGGGGCGAATCTTCCCGAGCAACCTGAAAAGAAAAGGCCAAATTTAACAAGTGTTTTCGTTGTTAAGTCACCGTTATAAGGTGGAGTTTGTGGAAAAAAAACTTAACAAGTGTTTTCGTTGTTAAGTCACCGTTATAAGGTGGAGTTTGTGAAAAAACTTAACAAGTGTTTTCGTTGTTAAGTCACCGTTATAAGGTGGAGTTTGTGAAAAAACTTAACAAGTGTTTTCGTTGTTAAGTCACCGTTATAAGGTGGAGTTTGTGATAATAAAACTTAACAAGTGTTTTCGTTGTTAAGTCACCGTTATAAGGTGGAGTTTGTGGAAAAAAAACTTAACAAGTGTTTTCGTTGTTAAGTCACCGTTATAAGGTGGAGTTTGTGAAAAAACTTAACAAGTGTTTTCGTTGTTAAGTCACCGTTATAAGGTGCAGTTTGTGAAAAAAAAAACTTAACAAGTGTTTGCGTTGTTAAGTCACCGTTATAAGGTGGAGTTTGTGAAAAAACTTAACAAGTGTTTTCGTTGTTAAGTCACCGTTATAAGGTGGAGTTTGTGAAAAAAAACAAAACTTAACAAGTGTTTTCATTGTTAAAGTCACCGTTACAAGGAGGAGCTTAAGAACAATCTTACATAAAATCATAAGATGGAGATAATGGAAAACCTTAACGAAAGACAGCAAGGAAAATATACCTCAGTCACAACGGGAGCAGTTGAGGCAGCCACAGGGACAGGAACCGTTGGGGGAGCGATTATTGCCTTAGATGGCATAACGGGGTCCCTTGGCGCAGAAGCCTCCACGCTTGTCCAAACATGATCACCCGTATAGGGCACAAGGGCCAGCATATTGGGATCATCATGAGAAGACACGGGGCCCTCAAACAAAGCCACGCCAGGAGGAGGTGTAAACACACCAACCCGGGCCCTCAATATGGGAGTTGGTGCAAGATCAGGGGACAACTGTGCACAAAGCCAAGTGTTAGAAAAAAAGAATGGGCACAGAAATTATGAAGAAATATCTTGACGTGTTACTTACCTCGGTTAGGGTGTTAAACAAAGGAATGACAGGCGGGGGCCTTAGCAGCACCGTTGGAAGAAGAATGCTCGCCAACAACGAGGACACTTCCACCTGGGATACCCAATACATATCACAATTCAGTAAGCCAAATACGAAAAGAGTATAACCGAAAGGACTACAACAAACAAATTATAGATCACATCATACCTCGGGCTCATTCTCTACCACAAGTACAATGGGCAGAGGAACCTCAGGTGAGGCCTGTGACTCAGAAGGGACAAAGGAGGTTATCTCGGGATGTGCCACTTCGGGCAAGATTACCACTTCCGGCGAGGAATCACTCGCACGATCAACGTCATCACATCCCATAAAAGCTTCCCTCGCACGTTGGCTGGCTCCACGGCGAGAATACGTGAGCCCCGTCATGGGGGAACGGGGAGGAGTTACATCGGTATGAGGTGCACTGAAGCGCCCCCCCACAAAACGGCTCACGGGAGGACTGGAAGGGTCTGGGTTTTCTATTTCAACCCCCTGAAAAACAGTTGTCAAAGAAAGGGGGGAGGGATAAGTATACACACAAGCAAAGACAGTCATCCTCAAGCAAAAAGGAGATAATAATTAAGTCAGCCATACATACCTCCGATTCAGAAGGAGAACGAGAGGGCACAACCACGGGCGAAGTGGGAGGAGTGGCAGCAATTGAGGGGGCAGGGGTGGATTGCACCTCAGGGGTCAGGTGTACTTCAGGAGTCCGTTTCTTCTGGGACTTGGTGCCCAGAGTCTTCTTCCTCGAGCTAGCTGCACCAATGCTGACCCCTTGAGGAACCCTGTAACTTTTCCTCTTTTTGGACGTTGGCTCTGAAGGACCCACCACCACCGTGGGGAAAGCAACGGAGGAAGGGACAACGACTGCATGCCGTTGATACTCAGCATTTATTCGGTCCAGTTCTGCCTGGGCCTCCCTCCTCAAACGCTCAGCCATCTCAACGGGCATGGGAGGAGGAACGGAGGCTATGGGAAGAGCTGCCACGGGAGTTTGGGGCCTCGACTTCGATTTTGATGTCCCACTCTTGGCCGTCCTTGCTTTCTTAGCAAGAGGTTGAGAAGCCCCCTCATCGGTAGTAGCTGCAGCAGAGGGGGCAGCCTTCTTTGCAGCAGCAGTTTTTGACTTAGGCGTGGCAACTGGGACCATGGCACAAAGTGGGGGAAGCTCGTTGGGAGGTGCTTTGTGGGTTGAACTTAGAGGGAACTCTATCCCAAGCACAGAGTTGCCCTTTAGCCCCAACTCTAGGGCAGAAAATGAGCAAACAGGAGGGTACACCGGCTCTTGCTCGATGAACTTAGCAATTTCAGCTAGTTGTCTTGGCCAATATTTGGTGGCAAAAAGAGGGGTCACATCCCCACGCCTAGTAATACTAGGAACGGTGACACGCCCAGCCATTGCTGAGGATATCCCCCATGCAGCAGTTGAACAAAACAACGAACATGCCTCGCCAAAGGAGACTTTGGGGTTTGATGATTGGAAAACTGGACGTGGCACCCCCTGGTCAAACCCAAACTGACGGCTGCATCGGTTGGGGTTGTAATGCTCGCTCGAGTATCCCCACTCGGTGTAGGAGGGCAGATATCCAGGAGAAAGAAGAAGAACTACGGCCAGCGAGGGGTCCTCGATGTCAGGAGAGGGATCCCGTATCATTCTGGCATCAAGATGAAAAAACTTACAAGTGTGGAAAAAGGCCTCTTCTTGATAAGGCCTCATAACGAAGCTCTCAAAATGGTCAATCACTGAAATCAACTCCTTTCGGCTTTGCCTCTTATGGTAAATAAAGGACCGAGGAGGCAGAATCGATTCAGCCGAAGGAGGTCTGTTGGACTTGGCCGCTACGGCAGGAAAGCGGAAGTAAAGAAAGCTAGTCAGAAGCACACTATTGGCAAAATTGGCCAAGTTATAACGACCAATGGAGAGTTCCATGTCGAATAAAGTCCTGTCCAACCAGGTGTACAAGGATCCCAAGGCAATTGCAGCCAGGGGAAGCTTTATGCCTCGAGCTAGGCGAAGGGACAGGTTGATGAGGTCTCTTCGGGGCTGATCGTTAGGCTTGCCCGTCAAAAGGAAACGGGACAAAATCACAAGAATGTAAGCAGGAAGCTCCAACGATGTACCTTGACCAGGGGCAGTTGATGAAGAGCTGCCTTCGCTGGAACTCTGGAAGAAATAGTTGATCAGGGGAGAAAAAGTAGCGTTGTTGGAAGAGCCGATGCAGCTTCGACATATGCGATCCAACTCCGAACGATCCGCAGTCTCTTGAGCATCAAGAGCTTCATCGGTGTAAGGCTCATGGCCTGTTGCATCGAGGCCCAAGAGCTCACACACATCCTCCAGAGTTATGGTAAACTCACCCCAGGCAGCAATGAACGTATGAGTATCCACGTTCCATCGAGAGATCAAGATAGGAAGGGCAGCATTGTTCTTTGAGATGGTGAACTCACCAAACCATTTAGCCCGTTGCAGTCCAATCTTGGTAAGAATATCAGCATAGGAACTCTGCATGTGAGAGTTCCAGGCAGCAAAGTGGGCGGGGGATCCCCCGGGTGCTTCGAAATCAATGTGGGACCATGGAAAGTCCCCTCGCTCTAAGAGAAATCTCAGAGTTCCTTCTGGGGGTAAAAATCCCCACTTAGACACCTCTTCGTCTTCACCACCCAGCAAGAGGGCGTCAAACTTGGAGGAAAAGCAAACAGCCTTACAGGCAACAGCAAAGCCATCACCCTCCCCAAAAATGGGAGAGCGACGGTAAAATCTCAGCTGTTCTTGGCGAGCAGCACCCTGGGCGGAGGCAGCAGTGGTGGTGGCAGACGGAACACTGGTGGCAGAAATGGTGGGGTTGCTTGAAGACGCCATGGCAGAAATGGTGCTTGAAGCCGTAACAAAGAAAGCTTTGAGAGAAAAGGGATTGAAGGCAACAATGGAGACGGACGATCACAAGTAGTGTTATAGCTCTCTGCAACAATGGCGTATCTCTCTCTCTCTTTATAAGAACATAAGCGATAGTCTGAGGAAAGAAGATAACAATGAAGTAAAGAAATAAGTGAAGAAGAAAGAAGAAGTATAAACAGACCCTTTAGGCCCACGTGGTTAAGGTTCAAAGTATTTTGAAAAATGGCTGTTGAGACTTTCAAGTTTGGCGTTTAGATTTTCCCACCCTCGCACGTGCACGGCCGCCTGTAATCATTTCACAAGAACACGTGGCACTTCGGGAAGTGCTGTGACAGTTGAAAAGACAGCGCACGTCACTAATGAAATGATGCATAGAGAACAGGAAGCGTTGCCTTCCTCAGCAAGTTTGAGTTTTGGCGCCAATCTCCTTGTCAGACTTATCCAACGGAGCCACAACGAAGAAGATGTTCCAACGGTTACACAAAGAAAAATCCATCAAGATGAGTCATTTCGTGCAGACATTTCTTGTCCCAATAAATCTCTCCACGAGGGGCAAATGTAGAGGGGGCTTGAAGCTCAGCGTGGCAACTCAAGCGTGACACCTTGGTTAGGCAGCTCAGCGTGGAAACTCAAGCGTGACATCTTGGTTAGGCAGCTCAACGTGGCAACTCAAGCGTGACATCTTGGTGAGGCAGCTCAGCGTGGCAACTCAAGCGTGACATCTTGGTTAGGCAGCTCAGCGTGGCAACTCAAGCGTGACACCTTGGTTAGGCAGCTCAGCGTGGCAACTCAAGCGTGACATCTTGGTGAGGCAGCTCAGCGTGGCAACTCAAGCGTGACATCTTGGTGAGGCAGCTCAGCGTGGCAACTCAAGCGTGACATCTTGGTTAGGCAGCTCAGCGTGGCAACTCAAGCGTGACATCTTGGTGAGGCAGCTCAGCGTGGCAGCTCAAGCGTGACATCTTGGTGAGGCAGCTCAGCGTGGCAGCTCAAACGTGACGTCTTGGTGAGGCAGCTCAGCGTGGCAACTCAAGCGTGACACCTTGGTTAGGCAGCTCAGCGTGGCAACTCAAGCGTGACATCTTGGTGAGGCAGCTCAGCGTGGCAAGCGTGGCAGCTCAAGCGTGACATCTTGGTGAGGCAGCTCAGCGTGGCAGCTTGGGGAGGCAGCTCAGCGTGGCAACTCAAGCGTGACATCTTGGTGAGGCAGCTCAGCGTGGCAACTCAAGCGTGACATCTTGGTGAGGCAGCTCAGCGTGGCAGCTCAAGCGTGACATCTTGGTGAGGCAGCTCAGCGTGGCAGCTTGGGGAGGCAGCTCAGCGTGGCAACTCATATTTTAGCTTGTGGTTTTAATCACATCGTACTTTCATTATTGATTTCTGTAAGCTTTAACGATTGTAATGACGTAACGATAATAACTAAAGGGTTTGTATGAGGTCAAACGGTACTCGCGAGAGACCAGGCTTGGCAGGGCCTGGGAGAGCTTTCATGCTCTATCGAATGACCTCACTATGGGAACTTTAGAGGGACCTGGTTGGAGGATTGAGAAGTAAGGCACCGTTGGGGCTTATCCTGACCATCTTAGATACACCTGGTAAAACACCGAAGGACCCCGACCGTGGAACCTCAAGCGGAGCAGCTTGGGGTTCCATCGGGCATTAAGTTATGGACCAAACAACCCTCTACTTAATGTCACATCTACTGTGGGTGATGTCACTAGCCATCTAAACGTTGTCAGACATGCACTTGAGTAAACCACTGTGGTATTTGGGGCTGTCAGGCAGTTGGTGAGCCACTTCTGCGACAACAACCCCCTGACACACAGTGGATAGGCAAAAGGCATGTCTTGGCATTTAATGTTTAATGACGTGGAGACAACTAGTGCATCAGGCATTTAATGTTGTGACATAAAGTATGAGGGATGTCTTTCATAGTATTTAATGACTGAGTTGCCTTGGGGGTGGTATGGGGGGCTATTTAAGGACCCCAACCACCTTTGAGGAGGGCATCCTGTTTTTTGGAGAATTAAAAAAAGAGTTATTGCAAACTAGAGAGCTCATTGACTCACCATTGTCATTTATTACGAAGCTTTTAATATTTGACAGAGATTCTTGAGGGTGTTTGGTGTTTTTCTACCTGCCTATCAGGGTGTATCTAGGGTGCTTACTTCTCCCTCCCTCTAGCTAAGCCACTTCTAAAGGTCCATTAGCATGACCTGAGTTATACACGAGAGATTTGAGAGTTTAAACTGAGCTCATCTTCATTGAGTTTGTGTGTGCAGTTCCTATAATTAGTCTAGGGTTTTGGCTAATTTAACTTGTGATTACCATACTCAATAGGGGTTACGCCTCCATATATATAATCTAAAGTACCCTCTTACAGTCTCATATTTCCATTTTTACACCAAAGGAAGATTTTGAGTTCATTCGTTAGGAGTATCCGATATTCATCGTGCACATATGTCCTGATTGTATGCAGTGATTTTCCTATCGAATTTGATCACACCCATACATTTATGCTATCATCGGCTTGGTTGTTTTGTGTTTGTTCATGGTGTGTTTCTTTGTTTGCATATTTTGTGTGAAAATTTAAAAAAAAATTAAGAATAGAAGTTTCTTTCCTCGTGACATTCTCCATGTGCATTTATTTCTGCTTCTCATATTTGTCTATTTGGGGACATAATAAAAAGGGGGAGAAAGAATTATCATTTTATGGGGGAGTTGTAATTTTGGGGGAGTTTTGATATTTGACTTAAGCTTTCATCATAAATTGGTATCTATATTTATCTCATTTCAAACTCGATACGTCACTTGGTATTTACTTTATCTCATGTGTGTAGGTACTACATTGATGATCACTGAATTGCACACCCTGATGAGAAAAGTTTTTGAAGATTTGAAGAACAAACGATGAAGACTTATTCATTTGTACCTTTCCAGTTTTGGGTTCATGGGAGGGTAGATTTGTATGGGAAATTTTGTTATTTGATAATTCGGATTTTTTATGTATGTACCGTCATAGACATAGGGGGAGATTTGTAAGGATATTTTTGTCATGTCCGATATCTTACATTTATGTATGTCGTACGCCGCTACATTTGGCACGTCTCTACACGATCTCATACGACGACCTCTATCCAGATTCCAGGAATCAAGCATTCAACATCTCCATCATGTGTCCCACATCTGCCACAACGACTTCACGTTCCATGATTTTAGGGACTTAATGCAAGTGGTACGCAAGAGAAGTCAAATCAGTGAAAGAATGAAATATATGAATGTTTAAGGGAATTTTGGTAATTTTACATCCACTGTCCGGAGGTCTGGTTAACTGGAAAGTTTAAGATCTCACTGTAACAAAGATACTGGAAGAAACAGAACCTCAATCCGAGCTACGGTGAAGAAGCTATGGCCTTTTGAAAATGGAGAAAATTCAGAGAAAAGACTTGTAAGAATGTTGTGATTTTTAAGCCCTAAACCAGCGAACTTTTGCGAACCGAAGGCCAAACCGGTTCGGGGAGCAAATCTTTTCACGGTACACCAGAACCTATTGGGGGTACCTGACACTGGAAAGTGTTTTTAAATCGTGAAACTCTTTTTGGTTTCCTTATAAAATCTAACTTCGGGGGAGTTATTTCATAAGACTTGGAGAGACGATTTTGAGAGTCCAAATACATCTAGTCTTCAAATTTTTGAGTCCTAAGACTCATGTTTTGATTCACACATCCTTGCCAAACCTTTGTTAATCATTTTGTAACCCAAGAACACAACCTTGTTGAAGAGTGCGACTGTGTGATAATTGATTAAATTTATTCTCAAGTTTCTAATTCGGCACACTTATTTAATTAGAGTCTATTTTTTAAACCAAATTAATCCAGCCCCTAAACATGCATCTAAAAGTGCGTGTGTCAACCCATAAATAAATAAAGCATGTGACACAAATATTCAGGAAAAATCCCCCAAAGGGATAAAACCTTTTATTTCACTATAATTTGTAAGAAAATGGCTTACACGGATTACAATGAAATAAGGTGACATACGAAATACCCGTTGGTGTCGGTTCCGATGTCTTGACTGGAACTTTTCCTTTCCAGGAGGGCTGTAATGAAGATGAGAAACAGCTTCTCCACAAGATGTGAACTTTATAAGGACTCCCTCCACAATAGCACACAGTCGTTGGTTGGAGAGCTCTCCCCACATAGTATGAACAAAATAAAAATATGTTCTTGGGTTCCACAAAACAACTCACATAAAAGTAATTGGGATTTGTTGTGAATTGTAAACAAAACAGAAATTATTTGAACCCTTAAATGAGAGAAGAAAACAATCTGCCAAAAGATGTTATCAAATAGATTCTGGGCGGATAAACAAAACCAAAACTCTAAAGTGTTTGGAAAACTATTCTCTGCGAAAACCAAAGCACTGACAATCCTTTTATAAGAAAATTATGGCGTTCAAAGAGATAAGCAGGAAAGCAGCGTGTCAGGCTAAAAGTAATCTCCCTCTAACGAGAATGACATCTCGCGCGAATGAGATTGCGTGTCGTTCGAACGACTATGCGCGACTTCCCATTTTCGTTCGAACGAGATTGATATCTCTCTTGAACGACCTTGGCGTCGAAATCGAGGCACGTTTACTGCTAAAGCAGTTTTTCACAAACACTTTTAAAACCTCTTTAAAAACATTTTTATATAAAAGATTTTTAAAATCTTTTTAAAAATATCCCAACACTCTTAATATGAAATGTAAATGAAACTTTAAAACAATATCTTACCAAAGTTCATATTGTTGGGCTTGAATGTTGAAGACAACTGGTAATTCGGATCCGTCTTTTGTAGATGCAATCTTCACAATTCTTCGACGACTGGTAGCCGTATACGACATAGTTAATTGTGAGAGACTTATTAAAAATATGTCCTTACAAATCTCCCCCTATGTCTATGCCGGTACATACATAAAAACATTCAAATTATCAAAAACTAAAATGCCTATACAAATCTGCCCTCCCATAAATCCCAAAACTGAAAAGGTAAAATTTGCAAGTTCCCAAATTTTTCTTCAACATCAAAACTCTCAAAGCTTTTCTCATCAGGGTGTGTAACATCATGATCTTCAATCTTCGTACCTACACACATGAGATAAAGCAAAAACCTTCGTGACACATCGAGTTTGAAATGATATAAGAATAAAGCATTAATAATCAAATCTCCCCCATAATGCAAAAACTCCCCCATAACATGATAATTCTTTCTCCCCCTTTTTATGATGTCCCCAAATAGACAGATAAGAAGAAAAAAAATAAAATCATGGAGTGTCACGAAAAAATGCATAGTAAACATGGATCAAACTACGTGCATGCAAAGGTATGTCCCAAAAAATTTCACCAGCTATTTTTGGATTTTTCAATTTTTTTTCCATACAAAAACAGGATATAAAAAAAATCACACCATGGATTTAAACAACCAAGTCATGGAAATCGAATGAATGGGTGTGAACACATTCGATAGGTAAATCAACTCAATCAAGCATATGTGCACGATGCATATGTGTACCCCTGACGAATGAACATCAAAAGTATCCTTAGGTTAAAAGATTATTGAATTTAGATGACATCGTCTTATACAAATCAACAAATCAAAGTCAAAATAATTTCCACCCCAATAACGTCCAAAAATATTTAGCGCATTTTCAAGAATTTCAAGGACTTGCAAACCCGTTTTAATTTCTCCATCCAAACTCCCTCATATATATTTTCTTTTTAGAGGTAATCTAAATTCTCAAACTTTGGAGACTTGGCGCAAAAACCTAAATTGCCCATAATTGGCATGAATTTCTTTTCATTGCCTTTAAATTTTTTCGGGCTCTTTTAGACCTCTTTGGACCCCGAATAATAAAATTCCTCCATTTTTTAGGTCCAATTTAACCATGGCTTAGTATTCGCAAACGCAAATTGAACCTTTCGCAGCCCTTTCCCGTTTTCAAACAAAGCACACAAACTCACAAAACGGTTTTTATATGCAGAATTTCCTTATCAAAATTAATCGGGCTTGGTTCGTTTTAAAGGAAAGGATTGAAGTGGAAACACCCAACCAACATGTGATAAGACAAGCACAATAATCAAACAAATCCGTGCATGTGTGCAATAAAGGAAACATGAGTCAAACATGTAGGAAGTAACACTTAATTACATCTTAATGACTCTAAACATTATAAAGCACAAGGATGAATTGACCTATTGTCTCAAAACAATATCAAATAGTCACATGAAAATAATGAAATGATGTTGTGACTCGGTCATCCTAAGTGATCATCCATAAATGGTGTAAACAAAATACAAATTTTTTTTTGGATTTTTCAAAACATTTTATCAAAATAAAATCTTTTTGTATTTTTCAAAATATTTCAAAAATAAAAATCTATACAAAAAGTACATGTCATTACACTAGCAAATATATATCATGAAACCACAACTAGTGTATGACAAACATGCGAACACAATCATCTATATGATATGGCAAGAGAAGAATCATGTGCAAGCAAATGGGAATCAACCATTCTAAAATCTAGCGTATCCAAAAGTGATTTCCTAACCCAAGTGGATGTAACACGTCGACATGGGGTTTTGGGAACCAACAAAACACTAGACTTCGAATTCCTAGGACCTCTTCCAAGATCAAAACAAAATCTCCTAAGGTGACCTTTCCTACCACAATATGAACATGTGTAAACGGGTGGAACGACACCTAAAGTGTGATATTTTCTAACATCCTTGGAATTAGTTGACCCTCTAAAACAAATAATGGTTTTGGCTTTAGCATTAGAATCATGAGAACACGATGAACCATTACCATCACTATCAAACCTACTTGAGTCTGTCAAATCATTTTTTAACTTCAAAATTTTTGACTCAAGCAAAGAATTAGACTCTTCCAAAGACATGGATTTCTTTTTCAAATTTTCAATTAAACTAAAGAGTTTATTGCGCTCACCCTCAATTAAAACAAACTTATCCCTAAGAGTCTTTTCACGTGCCGTAAAATCATCGATTAATTTTTTATCCTCTTTGGCACAAACACGAACCATCGAATTTTTAAGGTCCTCCAATAATTTCTCTAAAAATAGGATCCTATCAACACTCTCCTTCTTGGACAATTTTAAAGCAATAAAGTCATGGTCCAAGGAAATAAATTTTCCACGATAAAAATCAAGTTGATTTTGAACCGTTTGCAAAAGATCCATCGCGGATTTAAAACTAGAATTTTATTTTTCCAAAACTTTAATTCTTTTTGCAAACGTCAAATTCAAACGATTTATATCATCAAAACTTTGACTCGGGTCATCAAAGGAGGGCATCCGATTAGATAAGTGCTCCATCGAAAAAATTGCGATTTTTCAAAAAACTGATTTTTCAAAAAAAATCAATATCACATAATTTTTGCGAAAAATAGGAATACACAATAAATTAGCGCAACCTGCTCTGATACCAATTTGACGACGTGAGAAGTCAAATTTTATCAGGAAAAAAACAAATAAATGCTTGAAAAATCAGGATCACGCGATAAATTAGCGTAACCCGCTCTGATACCAGTTTGAAGAGTGCGACTGTGTGATAATTGATTAAATTTATTCGCAAGAATCCAATTCGGCACACTTATTTAATTATAGTATATTATTTAAATCAAATTAATCCAACCCCTAAACATGCATCTAAAAGTGCGTGTGTCAACCCATAAATAAATAAAGCATATGACACAAATATTCAGGAAAAATCCTCCGAAGGGGAAAAACCTTTTATTTCACTATAATTTGTAAGAAAACGGCTTACACGGATTACAGTGAAATAAGGTGACATACAAAATACTCGCAGGTGTCGGTTCCGATGTCTCGGCTGGAACTTTCCCTTTTCAGGAGGGCAGCAGTGAAGAAGAGAAACGGCTTTTGCACAAGATGTGAACTTTATAAGGACTCCCTCCACAATAGCACGCAGCTGTCGGTTGTAGAGCTCTCCGCACAAAGTATGAACAAAAGCAAAATATGTTCTTGGGTTCCACAAAACAACTCACATAAAAGTAATTGGGATTTGTTGTGAATTGTAAACAAAACAGAAATTATTTGAACCCTTAAGTGAGAGAAGAAAACAATCTGCCAAAAGATGTTATCAAATATATTCTGGGCAGATAAACAAAACCAAAACTCTAAAGTGTTTGAAAAACTCTTCTTTGCGAAAACCAAAGCACAGACAATCCTTTTATAAGAAAATTGTGGCGTTCAAAGAGATAAGAAGGAAAGAAGCGTGTCAGGCTAAAAGTAATCGCGCGAACGACTACGTGTGACTTCCCATTGTCATTCGAACGAGATTGATATCTCACTTGAACAACCTTGGCGTCGAAACCGAGGTACGTTTACTGCTGAAGCAGTTTTTCACAAACACTTATAAAACCTCTTTAAAAACATTTTTATATAAAAGCTTTTTAAAACCTTTTTAAAAATATCTCAACACTTTTAATATGAAATGTAAATGAAACTTTAAAACAATATCTTACCAAAGTTCATATTGTTGGGCTTGAATGTTGAAGACAACTGGTAATTCGGATCCATCTTTTGTAGATTCAATCTTCACAATTCTTCGACGACTTGTAGTGGTATACGACATAATTAATTATGACGGACTTATTAAAAATATGTCCTTACACTTGTTTTTGTTCAATCCTTATGGATAAGCCGTCCTTCTTCTTCATTGCTACCCTCCTGAAAAGGGAAAGTTCCAGCTGACAATATCAGAACCGACGCCTACGGGTATTTTTGTGTCACTGTATTTTTATTATAATCCGTGTAACCGTATCTTACAAAATTATAGTGAAAATAAAAGGTTTTACCCCTTTGGGGGATTTTTCCTCACATGTGTGTTTTTGAATTTTCTTGCACGATTTCATCATCTTCAATCACACCTAGATGCATGCTTGGGATTTAATTGGGAAAACTGAGTTTAATTAAATAATATCTCTATTTGAACGCACTCGCACTCTTTCGCTTCTTGATAGAAAAGATAAACCATCCAAAACCATCCAAGGGAATAAAGAAGTGATATTTAATTAAAAAAGGGGTTTAACCAAATTAAATGGTTTGCAAGGTACGTGGTTTATGAGAGAAGCCAGGTGACAAAGTTACAACTATGGACACCATTTTAAATATATTTATTAGATTAAGAAAAAATATCAACCCAATATGTATTTAATCACCTGTATCATTTACTCATACATAGAAGCTTATATACCAAGAAACAACTAGTTCTTAAAGTTAAAATTTGTGTCACAACAAATGATGCTTCACTGTTGCGAATATATGGTTTGTTATAGCAAAGAAATCGCAAATGTAACAACAAACAGGCATTAAGTGTACCGAAAATGAATTTTATGTGTGGTATTTTGAGTATTCTTACATACAACACTTTGCTTAATAAATAGAAGCGATTAATAGTTATACTACCATTATAATAGGGACAAATGGAGGAAGGGATGAGTGGGGGCTCAAGCCCCCAAAACTCTTTTGTATTTAAAATATACTTATATATGCCAAAGAAAGAGTTTAGGGATAAGATCATTTTTTCTAAATATTTGGGTTAAAATACGTAAATACTCAAACCAATTACTAAACCAAAGAACTAAAAAGGCTAAAGTAGTGGGCTATCTCCAAAACTTTGGACATTCAGTAACAAATATATTTTGGGCCTCTCTCTTCTTCTTCACTCCACGCCTTAACCGCATAAGCCATCCACCTCCATACTTCCACATCTCTATCACCTCAAGTAAAAACTATCATCTCCTCTGTCATGCTCTCTCTCTTTCTATTAATATTTACATTTGTATGGTTTCATTTAACCATTCTTTTTTTCTTTTCATTTGAGTTTCCTCCTCTAAATTTCATAAGCATGTCTTCTCTCTCTCCCTTCGCATTTCTCTTGATTTTATTTTTAGGGTTAATTTAAGGGGATTGAATCAAATTTCAATTCTTAGCGCTGATGTTACGGTTAACGTTGGTTCTATTTCAAGGTTAATTTTAAATGGAAATGTTAAAATGTTAAATTTAGGGTTATTGCTGATTGAAATGTTAATATATATATATAACATGTAGTACATATCTGATAACTCTCGGAAACTCCATCCCTAATTTTTTAGAATTTAGAATTTCTTATATAAAATAATAACCACATGTTACTTTCCCGAACTAACTAAACTCCTAACCCATCCCACGATCTTGGGACGGTTTAGCATGATCCTACCTATATCACTTGTAGCGTCTGGGTAGCAGTTCACAACCATGCCTTTGCACTACAGGGAGGACACGAAGAGCACATCAACATTACTTGGAAGAAACCAAGTTCGTTGCAGGTGATGTGTCGATTATTTTAAAGGCTATGAGAAGGGAAGTATAATAGGAAGGGTCTATGATTAGCAGGGTGGTGGAGAACCATGAGACAAGTTTGGTCATACCTGCATATCGGGAGAAATATTAGCACCTACTTTATCACTAACTGAGAGTTTTTTTCTAAAATTCATTAAGCCAGGGCTTAGTTGTTTCATCCAACATGGTGCCCAATTTCATCTTTTTTTAAGACTCCCAATTTGGATTTTTTTTTGTTCATAATATGAAACAAGATAAATATTATTTATAGAAAGGATATAATAACAATACAAGTTACAATGGACCAGCAGTGATGACGATCAAAGTGGACAAAACGAAAAACTGAACAACAGAGAAAGCAACCCTAAACACTACTACTTCGATCTCAGAGACCCTACTCGCTTATCATCTCCAAAATCCCAATTCATCTACCCAATGTATTCAACCGGTTAATACCGTAAAGTGTAAATCATGTACAAGTTAGATTCCGATTTAGATTGACCAGAATTGTTTCGGAGTAAGTGAAGTGGAGGTAAAGATTTACATTGAGAGTAGCCTTGCCCCTCATCATGAGATGTCGAGATTGAATGTGTCTCTATGCTTGGATGTCCGGACTTCTAAGTGATTTTTCTTCCCCTTTTGGTTTTACTGTTTTTTATAAGAATCAATTAAAAAAAATAACCATTCTTATATATATTTAAAAAAATAGCAAAGATAGTTAAAAAGCTGTGTTGATACATAGTTTTAAAAAATAAGATTTTTTTTCTCTTTTTAACAGTTTTTATATATTGTTATAAAAAAACAGCTTTTATATACATTACAAAACTTTGTGACTATTATTTTACCTATTTTTTTTAAAAAAACCAGTTTTATGATATATTTATAAAAAAACATTTTAAAAAATAACTATTTATATATATATTTAAAAAAAATGCAAAAACAATTTAAAAACTGTTTAGATATATATTTACAAAATAACTATTTTTTGGGTTTTAATATTTTTTATGTGTATTTATAAAAATAGTTTTTGTATATATTTATAAAACTTTTTAATTATTATTTTACCTATTTTTTTAACTTTTATATATATATTTATAAAAATAATTTTACAAAATAAACTCTTTTTATAAATATTTATGAAAACAACAAAGATACTTAAAAAATAGTTTTCATATATATTAAAAAAATAATTTATTATTTTTTTAATAAAACAATTGAAAAAATAATTATATGTAACAAGAGCAAAAATAGTTAAAAAACTGTTGTGATATATACTTACAAAAATAACTGCTTTTACTCTTTTTTTTTAACAGTTTTTATATATGTTTATAAAAAAAACAGTTTTTATATACATGGACAAAGCTTTATAGCTATTATTTTACCTATATTTTTTAAATAAAAACATATATATATATATATATATATATAAAGAATTTGAAAATAACTCTTTTATATATATATTTATAAAAAGAGTAACAACAATTTAAAATGTGTTTTGATATATACTTAAAAAATAAAATTTTTTTTTACTGTTTTTAAAAGTTTTTTTTTTGTTTATTTATAAAAAAATGTTTATATATATATTTATAAAACTTTTTTAATGTTATTTTACCTTTTTTTACAAAAAAGAATTAATAAACACTTTATATATATATATATATATATATATATATATATATATATATAAATGTTTGAATTTTTTTTATATATATTTTTGAAAAGAGCAAATATTGTTAAAAAAAATTGTTTTGATATAAGAGGATGAGTTTGTACAAAAAAAGAATAATAATTAAATTACATTAATTTACATGCTCATGGTTATGGCTACAATTTTTTTTAAGTATTGATGACAATTATATTTTAATATATATATTTGAGTAAAATATTTCAAGACGTGTTACACTCGACCGTGCATCGCACGGGTCACCACATTTTTTAAAGTTTGTGAATAACATAAGTAAAGTACCATATTTATTTATAGTAAAACAAATTTTTTTAATGAAATAATTTACGTACAGAAATATTAAAAAAATATCAAATTAAATAACAATAGCAATTCTTATAACCAAAAAATAATAATAAGAATACTTATATACATAAAGTTTGAATCGTACGATATGTAAACGTGAGATTGAAAAACTTGACACATGCCCGTATTCATTCTAGTTGTATTCTTTAGTCACACTTTAAGTATTAATAAAAGATTCATATTTATATGAAAATATTAAATCAATTAAACATTTATACCAATTAGAATTTTATTAATCATAACTAAAATACAGGTTTAGTTACATTTAATAGAATATTTAATTAAGATTGAGATTTAAACTAAGTATTTTTTTTATTGATCATGTTTAATTTATATGTTACTTAAAATTATGTATTATTTAACTAGTGTAATGATAAATGAAATATATTATATAAATATAAAAATGGTGTCTCTTAAAGTAGTTTTGCCACGTGGCTCATCTAATTAACTCCCTTTTTATATTATTTAAAATTAAAGAGAGGAGATGAATGTGACAACCCGCCTACTAAAATAATAGGTGGCCAGCCCAATACTCTAATAATCACAAGAATCATAGATGGTCCATTCTCAGCATCACTGTCGATTAAAATAATAGTACGAGATAACCATCAATCATTTTAAAAAACGGGCTGTCAAATTTAAAATTTTGAAAGTAAAAGAAAACACTTAGACAATCCCATTTGTAAAAACGGTGGATATCAAAATTCAACGAATAAAGAATGACAATATAATAAATAATCACCGAATAAGTTGTCAGTGAATAGACCAATACAATCAGTTACACCGAGTATTACAATTCAATTATTACAATATAATAAATGAATGCAGTGCTTGGGCAACACGCCCGAAAAATAAACTAAACATAGCTAGAGCACAATGGAAAGAAGCGTCTAATACAAATAACCTACAGCATCCGCAAAATGCTGTAGTTCCATGACAACCGTAATGGAAATGTAAATACGGGTGTCCATGCGGTGGAGCACCTGTACGGCAAGGAGTATGTGCAAAAATAAATAAATATAGACGGGTCAGGGCCCGATTTGATATGATTCCCATGTGACTAAAATGCATGACAGTTAAGTGCGTAATTCTCTCGCAATTAACATAATATTTCTCACCTCTCATTCTAAAAGCACAACCTAGCGCAATATCAATGAAATGCTCTAGTTAACCCAAGTACTAAGGGCTAACTTCTCCCCAGTCTCAACACTATGCCCTATTCGTGCGTGGGGTGTGTCGCAAAGCGAAATCCAAACAAGGAACCCCCCGATACACTACTACTTAGGCAAGGTTGATCGTTGAGATCCATTAGATCCTTAGTACGAAATTAATATGTATATGTATGTATATGCATGGGAGGTCACATCTACAGCTACTCAAGGAGATATAAAATAAATCCATCTATAACCTAGGGGCGCAATTCCTATTTCTTTCTTTAGGAATATATATATATGGTAATTCATTTTATCAAATGCTTACCAATTAAATCTCATTTCAAAACCTTCTTTACCAAATTTTATTTCCTTTCTTCCATGCAGGAAAAATACATTTTTAAAGCAAGTTTTATTATCATAAAAATGTTTTATCCTTTTTCATAAAATCCCACTTCCCTTCTTCCATCCAGGAAGTTTAATCAAAAGTCATTTTTATTATCATAAAAATACTTTTGCATGCCATATGCTTCCATCTCCCTTCTTCCATCCGGGAAATGTATCCGAAGCCAAACCATATATCCCATTTCCCTTCATACATCCGAGAAATGTATTTAAAGCCAATTCATTATCATGGATTGCTTTAACATATCTAAGACTGTCCCTCCGGGTTTCCCCACTGGACGCGCCCCTAAATGGCTATCATCTTCCAGGGCCTATAAAACAAGACAACCTAGGAACCTACTAAACGTCGGGAAGCGGCCGTATGCCTGCTGGATAGTCATAACCACACCCAGAATCACCTAACCAGCGCAGTACAATAAACGCCCATATGGCCTAGGGACTATGTCCACCCTGCATTCATTAACCAGGGGGCTTCACCACACGCGCGCAACTTCCCTTATGATAGCGATTTAGAGAGGTGTGTAATCATAAATTAACATTTATGAAAAACATTACTTTTTCATTTTGAAAACATCCAATTTTACGTTCTCAAAATCATTTGTTTGTACATAATCATTTAGTACCACATATTAGCATATGTCTTTCTTATTCTTAGTGTCATATTTTATTAATGACCTTAGACCCGAAGCACTATTATCCTCAAACTAGCCTCCAAGAGTTCATATAATTTTATGAACCATCAAAGTGAGTCTCCCTCGATAAAAGACTCCCAAAAGTCCCAACATTCACATTTTATCTCCAATTTATCTTTAGGTTAACTTCCAATATCATACGAACATTAACCTACACAAACTAGCCCTCGGGGTAAGCCCAATCAACCCGTTTTATCCTAGGACAAGGTCTACCCACAATAACCCTCTAGGAACTCTCATTACTTCCCAAAGGAAGGGTCCAAAACCTCGGACCTAAAAGAAAAAGGGCTAAAAATAAACTAGGAAAAATCTCACAAAAACAGGGCAACCGAATCGATTCGCCCTAGGGACGAATCGATTCGCCCCTGGATGCGAATCGATTCGCCCAAAAATCGAATCTATTCGGTGAGAAAAACCAACTTTTTGTAATTGTCCGAATCGATTCGGCCTTAGCCGAATCGATTCGGTCTCCTAGGCATGTAGCCTACCCCTCATCCGAATCGATTCGCCCCCCCAGGGCCGAATTGATTTGGTCCTGCAGTTTTGCCCAATTTGGGCTACGGGTTGTATAAACCTTAAAATCCCTAAACCTCAAATCTTTGATTTTTAACCAACCTCAACAACAACTAATTCTCCCAAATTGTTTCTACACCATTAATAACCAATATATAATCCTCAAATCAAGTTAAAACTAGGATTTAAGGGATTAAACACCAAAAACCAACAAAAACCCATTTATGGGTTAAATCTCCAAAAACCTAACTATACATGGCAAATTATCACATTAAATCAACATCTAGCAAGTAAGAAACTTGCCTCGAGGTTGTAGTCTCGGATCCTCCTCCGGTAGCAACGAAATCCAGGCTCAAATCTCCATTTCTCTCTCTTTTCTCCCATTTCTCCCAACTCTCTCTTCTCTCTCTCTCTCTCTTGGCTTCTAACACAAGATAAGGGAAATAAAAGGGGTGGGGAGACTTAACCAGGTCTTAAAACACAATTTCCCTATTTTAATTGTTAATACACCTTTAAAATGACTCGTATCCACGTAATTGAGTCATAACACCCCAAAAATGCCCGAAACTCAAAAATACAACTTGACACTTATTTTGACTATCTCGACTATTCTAAAAACAACCGCATCCCCTATTTTGGCATTCAGAGTAACGTGAACAAATTTTATGTTCCAATTTTATTTTATTTCATTAATTTTACCCAACTTTAAATATAGATCATAACCCTCGTTTTACATATAACGACGCAATATATCACAATATAATGCTATTTACCTTCTCATAACGGTAAATAGACAAAACATGGTAAATATTATCCCTAAATCTCATGGGAAATAATATTTACTTCAACTTCTCCTATTTTATAAAATTAGCCCATCAGGCAAAATAATATAAAATAGTCGCTCAAAAGCCTAGGTTGTTACAATGAAGAGTTATTTTTTTCTTTTAAAGGCCTTGTTAATCATTTAAGTATTAGACATCAAATATATATATATATATATATATATATATATATATATATATATATTTTTTAAATAGTAAAAAAAATATTTTTTAATTCATTTTTTTGTGTGGTATTTTAATATTTGAGGAAACATCACAAAACAAATCAACTCAAAACAATTACCTTTACTATTTAAAAAATCAATCAAATTATGTCAGTTTTTAACAAATTAAAAAATAGCTTAAAAACTCACATAGTTTGACCGATTTTTTTAACCTAACAAAAATATTATTTTGAAATGATTTTTTTATGGATTCCTTTGAAATATTTAAACACCTTAAAAAAATCAACTCAATTTTTTTTTACTATTTAAAGAAAATGGTTTGTATTGGTGGACCTCATATGTGGTATGAATGCGAGATTATTTACACACACACACACACACACACACACACACACAAAGGGGGCTCCTATATGGCCATCACTTCAAATACAAGGTTTTTTTTAATAAACAAATTGTGTTTTTTTTTGTTCCAAACATTTCAGGGTACTCATAAAAAAATTATACCAATGTAATTTATTTTGGTATTTTGAAAAAATGGATCAATATTTGACAATTTTTAAGGAGTTTCAAATGTTTAAAAACTCTCAAATATTGATCCATTTTTTTAAAATACCAAAATAAATTATTTTGGCCTAATTTTGTAGGGCTATCCTAAAATGTTTAAAACCCATTTTTTATGGAAAAAAAATCATGTAAATTGCCCTTATTTGAGGATCCCTTATGAGAGCCTATATATATATATATATATATATATATATATATATATATATATATATATATATATATATATATATATATATGTTTCTTTGAGAAGTGAACTATATTTGTGTGCTTGTTTGACTATAAGATTTGATCACTTTGTAATAAAAAATGTATTCGTATTTTTTGCTTAAATAAAAGAAATAGTGTTGCTCAACTAAAATGATGATTTGACTATTTTATTTTGCAATAGGAATAAAAGTATCTAACGATAAAAAATTACTTTATGCTATATCTCATTTCGTTACCATTAAGAATTAGGTTGGTTGAGACCATAGCCAAATTACAAAATATAAATCATTACATAGCTTCCAACATTAAATTGTAGCATTATGCACGAAACTATTTGATTAGAATTTTATCAAATTTGTTTTTAGCACAATTCCTATGAAAAGAGTAGTGTACCATAAAGGGTTGGATACTATTTACTTGATATATGTGGATTTCATGTCAATTAGGTTTTTATGCAAATTTAACTCAAATTTTTATGTACTTGTCAACTAATAGAAGAATATGCCGATTAAAAATATGTGGATACATATTTCTATAATATTTGAGTAACATGTTTCTTTTAGAGTTTTATACGAGATTTGTAAAATGCCCGCGTATCACGCGGGTTAAAATATAATTTTCTACAATTTACACATCTCATTTAAGGCGTTTGGACATTCTATAAGAAAGCTATTGGTTTGATTGAGTCAATGGACAAAATGTGTCAAAAATGAAAATCAAATTCTAAAAATGAGAACTAGTGAACTCTAACCTATGATAGTCAAGATCACTAGACTCCAAAATATAAATAACCCAAAAGTTTTTTTTAGTTTTTGGAAAAAATGTTGGGATTTAATGACACAACTAAATGGTATGTAAGAATATTAGAAGAAAGAAAGATAATTATAAGAAAGAAAATAAATTTTTGTGATAATTATTTTGATTCAGCATAGAAATTCATGGTGAATGTGTCAAAAAATTCTTAAATTATGAAATATTTTCTAAAATATCATTAATTTCAAAACTACTATATTTGTAAAGAGAAAACCTAAAATCATGAAATGTCTTGATATTGGGGATAATTGCAAAACATATGTAATTTATGAGGACTATTTTTTTTGGGTACAAAAAAGTTCAAGAAAATCTTTTGAAAAACATATATGAATAAAGAAAGGGTATGAAAAAATGTACTCGAAATGAGTAATTTAGCACTCTAAAATAATACATTATGACACTTTTTAATGATTTTTTGTGATACTTTTGAAAATTTAATCATACTTGTTGAAATGCAATGGAATACATTTACTCTATTTTTTTTTACTTATTCTGATGCTTTGTTGAATTTTAGGTTTACTAATGGGCCCAAATAATACGACATGCAACATTTCCCCTCTTGATTACTTTTGCTCAACTCAGATTATGGGGGTTCTATTCTATTCTTGGATTTTGTTTCCTTTGACAAGAAATCTCGAAAGAAGTTACATGTAACCTCATTTGATATCGTCAAACCATACCCTGTTTAGTTGTTAAAAATATAGTCATTAAACTGTATGTTCCATATGAGGTCTATCCGTTGGAGTGGTTGCATTAATGGAATGGTTGGTGGATTGAGTGGTTGGTGGGATGCATTCATGGAGTGGTTGGTGGGATGAAATCTCTACCATCCATCTCATTGTCGATCCAACGGATATGGTGAAAGCCGAGAAGCTATAAATAGGACCCTCTTGAGAAGGATTAAACACACCAAAACATCAAACACTTAGAAGAGTTAGAGAGTGAGAAAGAGTTCATTTAGAGTTTTGAGTGTACACATTTGTTTAGAAAAATACACATTGTATTTTTTATTTGGAGTATGTTTGTGTGAGTCTCTTTTGAAACTTATTTGCAATAGTGAATTGATCTGAGTGTTAGTGGATGTAGCCAAATTAGTGAACCACTTAAATATTTTGTCTTCCCTTGTGTTTTTTTTATACTCATTATACTTTTATTGTGAGTGTGCCATATTATTATTTGGGGTTACAGTCAGTATCATTTGTTGACACGCTTCCGCACAACAAATTGGTATCAGAGTCAAGGTCCTCCAATCTAGGAATTTTGGATATTTTTTTTGGAGAAATAACCATACATATAATACTATTTATACGATTACTATTCACAGTCGAAAAAATTTCTAACCTTGGAATTTTTGTTTTGCATTTTTTTTGTGACTGTGATCGTTTGAAAAATGACAGTCGCAAAATTTGACGTAGAAAAATTTGATGGGCAAAGAAATTTCAGCATATAGCAGTGTGAAGTTATGGATGTCTTAGTCCAATAGGAGATGGAAATTTCTCTTGGAGATATGCCAGAAGACGTGAAGGTGTAATACCCCGTAATTTTATTGATTTTTATTTAAGGGATTAATTGAATTAAATGAAAATTAATTGGGAATTAATCCGGATTTAAATACTAGCGAGATGTGAGTTAGTATTTGATTATGATGTTAAATTTGAATATTTCATGAGTATTGAAAATATTAAAGTTGTCGCGAGGCTGAAATACGATAATTTGGAAAATTAAGTTGGGACGCGCGTGTCGGGAATGAATTTAATTAGATTAAAAAGTGAATTATATTTTTATCAACCGAATGGTCATTTTAAGTGCGCCAACGGATCTGGAAGGGTCGAAATAGTCAGAAAACACTAGCCGGAGGTTAAGTTTGGGTTCCAGGACATTTTTAGGCCAAACCGGCGTCCTAGTAGGGTATTTTGGTAATTTTAAAAATAAGGAAATTAAAACCCACGAATTTTTGAAGTAAATTAAAGATTATTAAAAGAGACACTAAGGCCATTATCAGCCAAAAGTGAGAGAGTGGGCTACGGAGGTTTTGAGAGAAGTTAGAAGAGAGGCTAGAGGGTCTTTACCAAACCATCTCCCCATCACCAGAAATTGAAAAGGATTTGTGACCGAAAAGAGGAGAGAATCAACCTAGAATCAACGACAGCAAATCTGAAAAATGAATCTAAGGCAATTGATTTGATATTTTTAAGTGCATTGAATATTTCTTCCATGTGTAGTGTAGAAAACTGTTTATGTTTTTGAGAATTTTGATGAAGAACACCCAATGTAATTATTGTGAAACTTGTGGTTTTGGGTAGGAATTTGCATGTAGAATGATTATGGACGAATTCAATATACAAAACATAACTTTTGATGATCTGAAAATGGATTAATAAGGAGTCTTTTTTGGAATTAAATTCTGGGTTCACGTTCATAGGGTTTGGGACAAGAATTGGGGATTTATGACTTTGGCATGTTAATTTGTAAGATTTGACCCCAAAAGTATGCAAATGAATGATCTAGGGTGACTAAAAATAGTTTACAAACATTAAAACGTAACTTGGATAATCTTAGGGTGAATTTAGAGAAGAGAAGAATGAAGAAAAATGAATTTGGAGATTTCTAGGCGAAGTCTGCCAACTCGTTATAAGACCTGCCCAGGTCGTTCGAACGACCTCGTTCGAATGAGACTTCTAACGAGATGACAGTACCCCTTCTAACGAGTTGGTAGTTCGTTCGAAGCCATTCGTTCGAACGACCTCGCTCGAATGAGATTTCTAACGAGTTGACAGAATGGAAATTTTAATCCTGATTTTATTTCGAACCTCCAGAAGACTTATATAATTGAGTGTAATCCTTCCCTTATTGATTTGTGGATAGTGTTGTGTGACTGGAAGTACGTCGAGGATTAAAACTTAGAGTTTTGTAGTAAACCGGATGATGTTTATGGATTAGGATATAATTATCTAAAACTTCGACATGAGGAGAGTTGATAACTTTAATGTATATAAATCGGGGACTTATAAACGTGAAACATGAAATGACGGTATAGGAATGAGAAATATACCTCTATTAATATTATGGAATACCGAAGATGTGTGAATTCTTGGTATATGTAGTTATTTGTGTATAACATACCTACCATACTTGCTATCACGGGAGGTCGGTGTTCGATCAGGGCTATCTTATCTTTGTGTGCCTACGGGGGGATTTAGATTGGTACCTCGAGGACATAGGTCAGAGAAGGACTTATTGAGAAGTTAATAAGTCTGCTGATCATGGGAGTGTAGGTATGTGCGTGACCCATGTGATGTGAACTATGTTCGCCTCAATTATGTGTGATTGTTGTTTATTGAAAACGATTCCTGAGATATTCGAAATACGTGGTCCTTATGTACGTGATGTACCGGGATTGAATAACAGAGTATGTGTGCACCGCAGCTTATTCTCGGGGTGCCAGTATTGTATATTTATGACGAGAATAATATACTGCTAATTGAAATGAACTGTCATGAATAAATGTAAGTGTGAATAATAGCAACATTTTAGTAGAGTTAAAAATGGAAAATCTCTAGTGATTAGCATGACTAATATGGGAACTAAGAAGGAAAGTAAAACTCTTTGTTTAAATTAAGATGTTGGGACTTAAATCGTGAATCGTATAGAAATGTTAGATTGCGTATTGGGCTAGTTAGATATGGGAATAACTAGAATGGGTACGGGTACGATAGGAGTGCACAATTAGTTGAGAGGTGAGGAATTCATGTGAGTGCACGCACTATCATGTACTTTATATTCACTGTTTAATTATATTAAACACTTGCTATTTTTTAAACTGTTTTTCACAATCGGGCTCTGACCCGTTTGCTTGTAAATCTATTTTTTGTAAAAACCTTTTTAGGTGCCCAACCACAAGGACACCAAGCATAGGAGTTCTATTCCCACAACGTGCTGTAGCTACTGTGGAAGTTATAGGACCTCGATAGTAGACGCCTCCACTTTATATCTTGACTCTACTCCAGATTCATCCATCTGTAGGGCATGTCGCCCCTTTCCTATAAGAGACATCTTATTTACTCGGTTTTTAATTTATATTTTGGGGTTGTAACTAAATTAATGATTCATGCTTATATTTGTTTCTTTCAGTATTCGGATTGTGGTTAGGTGTATTCCTCCAGATTCAGTTTATTACATCGTTATTTATTGTGACTGTGATGTGGTTGTGGTATCAGTAATTCATAATTTAATTTGGTTGTATGTAAATCGAATTCAATTAAAATTGACAACACACTTTTTAAATATTAGGTGGCTAGTAATTGTTAAAACGTTTTCGACAGTGATGCTACGAACTGAACCAACTTGACATTTTGAATTAATTTGAATAAAGGAGTAGCTACTCGGTATTTATTTAGTCGGGGTGTCACAGGTGGTATCAGAGCATCAGGTTCTAGTGTCCTTAGGATCTGTACGGCTTGTTATGTTTCCGCTGAGCTTTCTTTGATGTAGAGCCCTATATTTTAGGATTGATGTATTCGTTTGTGTATGTTTCGCTCTTCAGCTATTTTGGGATAATAACTGTGAACTCATAAGACTTTACTCTCATTTCAGATGCCTCCACGATGTGCACATCGAGTTCCTAGGGATCCTCAGCCCGAGCCACAGCCTGCACCAGTCCAGGGCACCATGAATGCCGCAGAGGTTGTCGCTATTGTAGCCCAAGCGGTAAATGCCGCCCTCGCAGTTGTGCAGCAGGCACCACCCTAGGAGTCGGCAGCAGTGCCAGTTCAGGCTCATGCATTCTCTTCTACTTGGAAACGTGTTCGTAATGATTTTCAGAAAGCACACCCTCCAGAGTTTGCAGGTAGCTCCGATATTGTTGTGTCCAGCCAGTGTAAGAAGGACATTCAAAGACATTTGAGGATGTATGAGTGCAGGGAGGTACAGTAACAAATGCTGGCTAATTTTAAGCTAGTAGGATCAGCGTTGCAGTGGTGGGAGTCCATTACCATCCCGGAGGAGAGAGATGCCCTTTCTATAGAGGAGTTTTGGGTGCGATTCGACAACAAGTATTTTCCATCAGCCGTTCACACTGAAATGAGGAGGAAGTTAATGAACCTCAGGCAGGAGGGGAGGACCGTGGCCGAGTATGAGGCTGAGTTCACTAATCTCTTGAACATCGTTCCTGATGATATTCCAACTGAGGAGAAGAAGATTCAGAAGTTCATGGATGGGTTGACTTGGAGGATCCGTCAGCACTTGTTGGGAAATCTCTCGTTGGCTACTTATTCTGATGTGGTTAACGCAGCACTGCTTCACTGCCAGGACCACCACTTTCACATGTCAGAGAGTAAGCGGTCAGGAGAGTCCAGCATCAGGGCAGGACAGGGGGAAATGGTGCCAGCGGGGCACAATCTACTCAGGGTCAGCATAGGCAGGGAGATCAGGGTTCTCAGCAGGGAGATTTTAAGAGGTTCAGGTCTGGGGGTTTAAGAAATGGTCAGGGAGGTTTTCGTCAGGTCCAACATGGCCAGGGGAGGAATGGCAATGGCCACCAGGGCCGTGGGCAGCAGGGTCAGAGAGGGGGGAACTTTCCGGGGAAATGCTTCATTTGTGGCAAGATTGGCCACAAGCGCCAGGAGTGTACTGATAGGGGCCGGGCCCCACAGCAGCAGCAGCAGGGTGCTCGACAGGAGCCCCAGAGACTTATGTTTCCCTCCGGCCTCCCAGAACCACCGCAGATACCAACTTTGCCACCCATCCCAGTAGTCCCAGTCCAGTAAGGACAACTTCAGTAGGGGCGAGTTTATCAACTCCAGCATGTCGCAGTCCCACATGATCCACTTGCTATTGAGGGTATGTTCTATATTCAGGGGACTATGGGGCGTATTTTATTTAATATGGGGGCCACACATTATTTCATTGCCACGAGATTTACACGCACTTTGGGGTTGTTAGACACTGCAGAGAGCACGGTTACTTGCGTAGATTAACTGTTGAGTAGGGGTTCCATGATTTCCCTTATTTGTAGAGGTGTGGGTATAGAGATAGGGAGATTTACTTTACCCGTTGATATGCTAGTATTAGAGATGACTGAGTACGATACGATTGTTGGTATGGATTGGCTGGTTGCGTACCGAGCCATGATTGATTGTTTCAGTAGGAGTATTATTTTTGCCATTCCCGGGCAGGAGATGTTTTTAGTGGCGATGCCTCACCCCGAGGGATGATCGTCCACACACTTGTATTACATAAAGGAGGAGACCTCTAAGGAAGTGGTGATACCACTTGATTCGATTCCCGTTGTTAGTGAGTTCACAGATACCTGGATTACCTCCTAGTAGAGAGATAGATTTTGTTATCGATTTGACACCGGGCACTCGGCCAATTGCCCGCGCACCTTACCGTATGGGTCCAGCGGAGATGAGAGAGCTAAGGGATCAGATAGAGTAGTTGTTGGGTCAGGGGTTTATCCGAAGGATTACTTCGCCGTGGGGTGCCCCTGTATTGTTCGTAATGAAGAGGGATGGATCGTTGAGATTATGTGTAGATTACCGGGAGTTGAATAAAGTCACGATACGGAATAAGTATCCATCGGCCTGAATCGATGACTTATTTGACCAGTTGAGAGGATATTGCTTCTTCTCAAAGATTGATTTGCGATCAGGATACCATCAGTTGCTTATCAGGGAACAAGACATCTCTAAGACTGCTTTCTTGACGAGATATGGTTCCTACGAATTTTGGGTTATGCCTTTTGGCTTGACCAACGCTCCAGTCGTGTTTATGGACTTGATGAATAGGGTGTTCAGAGAGTTCCTAGACCAGTTCGTCATCGTCTTTATTGATGACATTCTGGTTTACTCCCAAACAGAAGAGGAGCACACCGAGCATTTGAGGAAGCTTTTACAGACGCTACGTCAGAACGAGCTATATGCAAAGTACGAGAAATATGGATTTTGGCTGAAGGAGGTTCAGTTTTTGGGACATATCATTTCAGACCGGGGGATATCTGTTGATCCGGGGAAGGTATCCTCGGTGAGGGAGTGGGGACAGCCCACGACACCGACTGAAATCCGTAGTTTCTTGGGCCTAGCAGGATACTACAGAAGGTTTATTGTGGGTTTCTCAAAGATAGCGGGTCCTTTGACACATCTGACTCGCAAAGGTGTGCCATTCATCTGGAGCGATGCCTGTCAGTTGGCATTTGATGAGTTAAAGGACAAGTTGACCTCAGCGCCTATGTTAGCATTGACAGGCCGGGAGTTGAGTATCTAGTCTACACCGATGCATCCTTACAAGGACTTGGAGGTGTGCTACAACAGGAGAGTCAGTCCATAGCTTATGCTTGCTGTAAGCTTAAGCCTTACGAGAAGAATTACCCCACCCATGACTTGGAGTTAGCGGCAGTCATTTTTTCTCTTCGGATTTGGAGACACTATCTCCTGGGGAGAAATTTTGGTTGTTCACAGACCACAAGTCTCTACAATACCTCTTCACGTAGAAGGAACTGAATATGCATCAACATCGGTGGCTTGAGTTTGTGAAGGATTATCAGTTCGATATCCAATATCACCCAGGGAAGGCTAACGTGGTAGCAGACGCGTTGAGCCGTAGGCCAGTAGATGAGGTGGCCGGGGTGTGGAAAGCTAAGTGGAAGGAGTTGGGACACCAGGATGCAGTGGCCCGATCATTCATGTCTGTGATGACTATTACACCTCAGATTTATACGAGAGTGGTAAAGGCCCAGGCAAATGACTCGTTTTGTCAGGAGCAGATAGTTCGATTACTAGCAGAGGGAGTCGAGTCCTATACCATTAGTTCAGACGGGGGATTACGCTTCAATGGGAGACTGGTCGTTTCGGAAGGGGAAGACTTGCGGCACGAGGTAATGACAGAGTCACGCGGCACATGGTTCGCGGTACACCCTAGCGGGGATAAGATGTAACAAGACATGAGACGACAGTACTGGTGGAGCGGGATGAAGAGAGATATCGCCGTGTTCGTTTCTAAATGCGCCACCTGTCAGCTAGTAAAGGTGGACCATCAGAGATCGGCAGGACTTCTACAGCCGTTAGAGGTTCCGATGTGGGTATGAGAGAGCATATCCATGGACTTTATCACGAGGTTACCTATGTCACAGAGGGGTTACGACTCCATATGGGTAATTATGGATAGGTTGACCAAAATTGCTTATTTTCTGCCCATGAGGAAAGACTACACCACGGGACAGTATGCCCAGATTTTCATTGCGAAAATAGTGAGACTTCATGGGGTGCCTCTAAATATCGTGTTTGACTGAGATAAGATATTTATTTCACAATTTTGGGAGAGTTTCCAGAAGGCCATGGGCACGGAGTTGCGACTGAGTACGACTTATCACCCGCAGACTGATGGAAAAACAGAGCGGACCAATCAGATGTTGGAGGACATGTTGCGTATGTGCATCCTAGATTTTGAAGGTGGTTGGGAGCAGTATCTTCCACTGGTGGAGTTTTCTTATAATAGCTCCTACCAGTTCACCATTGGCATGGCTCCATTTGAGGCATTGTATGGTAGACCTTGTTGTTCCCCAACATGTTGGTTAGAGGTGGGGGATAACAAACTCCTTGGGCCGGAAGTGATTCAGGACACTTCGGTAAGGATAGAGATGATACGGAACCGTATTCGGGTAGCTCAGGACCGGCAGAAGAACTATGCTAATGCCAAGAGGTTCTTCAGAGAATTCAAGGTGGGGGACCAGGTGTTACTCAGGGTATCTCCTATGAAGGGGATTATGCGTTTTGGGAAGAAGGGGAAACTAGCACCAAGATATGTGGGGCCATTTCCTATCATCGAGCGGATTGGGCCAGTTGCGTATAGACTTCGGTTACCGGAACACTTGCATATGATTCATGATGTGTTCCATATTTCCTCACTAAGGAAATATCTTAGGGATGATTTGGCCCATACACACATTGCTTTAGAGGACATCGATCTTCAGCCTGAAAGTTCCTACGAGGAGGGGCCGATTGCTATGTTGGACCAAAGCGAGCAGAAACTGAGGTCAAAGATAGTACCATTAGTATGTGTTTAGTGGCGGCATCATAATGCCGAGGAGTCCACATGGGAGCACGAGGATGAGATGCGCGAGCGTTATTCGGAGTTATTTTTACTAGGTACTCTTTAGTTCCGAATTTCGGGATGAAATTCTGTTATTGGTGGGGAAGTATGTAATACCCCGTAATTTTATTGATTTTTATTTAAGGGATTAATTGAATTAAATGAAAATTAATTGGGAATTAATCCGGATATAAATACTAGCGAGATGTGAGTTAGTATTTGATTATGATGTTAAAATTGAATATTTCATGAGTATTGAAAATATTAAAGTTGTCGCGAGGCGAAAATACGATAATTTGGAAAATTAAGTTGGGATGCGCGTGCCAATCGCGTCAGGAATGAATTTAATTAGATTAAAAAGTGAATTATTTTTTTATCAACTGAATGGTCATTTTGAGTGCACCAACGTGTCCGAAAGGGTCGAAATTGTCAGAAAACACTAGCCGGGGGTTTAGTTTGGGTTCCGGGATATTTTTAGGCCAAACCGGCAACCTAGAAGGGTATTTTGGTAATTTTAAAAATAAGGGAATTAAAACCCACGAATTTTTGAAGTAAATTAAAGATTATTAAAAGAGCCACTAAGTCCATTATCAGCCAAAAGTGAGAGAGTTGGCTACGAAAGTTTTGAGAGAAGTTAGAAGAGAGGCTAGAGGGTCTTTACCAAACCATCTCCCCATCACCAGAAATTGGAAAGGATTTGTGACCGAAAAGAGGAGAGAATCAACCTAGAATCAATGACAACAAATCTGAAAAATGAATCTAAGGCAATTGATTTGATATTTTTAAGTGCATTGAATATTTCTTCCATGTGTAGTGTAGAAAACTGTTTATGTTTTTGGGAATTTTGATGAAGAACACCCAATGGAATTATTGTGAAACTTGTTGTTTTGGGTAGGAATTTGCATGTAGAATGATTATGGACGAATTCAATATACAAAACATAACTTTTGATGATCTGAAAATGGATTAATAAGGAGTCTTTTTTGAAATTAAATTTGGGGTTCAAGTTCATAGGGCTTGGGACAAGAATTGGGGATTTATGACTTTGGCATGTTAATTTGTAAGATTTAACCCCAAAAGTATGTAAAGGAATGATCTAGGGTGCCTAAAAATAGTTTACAAACATTAAACGTAACTTGGATAATCTTAGGGTGAATTTAGAGAAGAGAAGAATGAAGAAAAACGAATTTGGAGATTTCTGGGCGAAGTCTGCCATCTCGTTAGAAGACCTGCCCAGGTCATTTGAACGACCTCGTTTGAACGAGACTTCTAACGAGATGATAGTACCCCTTCTAACGAGTTGGTAGTTCATTCGATCATTCGAACGACCTCGTTCGAACGAGATTTCTAACGAGTTGACATAATGGCCTTTTAGGCCTGATTTTATTTCGAACCTCCAGAAGACTTATATAATTGAGTGTAATCCTTCCCTTATTGATTTGTGGATATAGTTGTGTGACTAAAAGTATGTTGAGGATTAAAACTTAGAGTTTTGTTGTAAATCGGATGATGTTTATGGGTTAGGATATAAGTATCTAAAACTTTGACGTGAGGAGAGTTGATAACTTTAATGTATATAAATCGGGGACTTGTAAACGTGAAACATGAAATGACGGTATAGGAATGAGAAATATACCTCTATTAATATTATGGAATACCGAAGATGTGTGAATTCTTGGTATATGTAGTTATTTGTGTATAACATACCTACCATACTTGCTATCACGGGAGGTCGGCGTTCGATCAGGGCCATTTTATCTTTGTGTGCCTATGGGGGGATTTAGATTGGTACCTCGAGGACATAGGTCAGAGAAGGACTTATTGAGAAGTTAATAAGTCTGTTGATCATGGGAGCATAGGTATGTGCATGACCCATGTGATGTGAACTATGTTTGCCTCCATTATGTGTGATTGTTGTTTATTGAAAACGATTCCTGAGAGATTCGGAATTACGTGGTCCTTATGTATGTGATGTACCGGGATTGGATAGCAGAGTATGTGTGCACCGCAGGTTAGTCTCGGGGTGCCAGTATTGTATATTTATGATGAGAATAATATAATGCTAATTGAAATGAACTGTCATGAATAAATGTAAGTGTGAATAATAACAACATTTTAGTAGAGTTAAAAATGGAAAATCTCTAGTGATTAGCATGACTAATATGGGAACTAAGAAGGAAAGTAAAACTATCTGTTTAAATTAAGATGTCGGGACTTAAATCGTGAATCATATAGAAATGTTAGATTTCGTATTGGGCTAGTTAGATATGGGAATAACTAGAACGGGTACGGGTACGGGTACGATAGGAGTGCACAATTAGTTGAGAGGTGAGGAATTCATGTGAGTGCACGCACTATCATGTACTTTATATTCACTGTTTTAATTATATTAAACACTTGCTGTATTTTAAACTATTTTTCACAATTGGGCTCTGACCCGTTTGCTTTCAAATCTATTTTTTGTAAAAACCTTTTTAGGTTCCCAGCCACAAGGACACCGAGCATAGGAGTTCTACTCCCACGACGTGCTGTAGCTGTTGTGGAAGTTACAGGACCTTGATAGTAGACGCCTCCACTTTATATCTTGACTCTACTCCAGATTCATCCATCTGTAGGGCATGTCGACCCTTTCCTTTCAGAGACATCTTATTTACTCAGTTTTTATTTTAAATTTTGGGGTTGTAACTAAATTAATGATGCAGGCTTGTATTTGTTTATTTCAGTATTCAGATTGTGGTGAGGTGTATTCCTCCAGATTCAGTTTATTACATTGTTATTTATTGTGACTGTGATATGGTTATGGTATCAGTAATTCATAATTTAATTTGGTTGTATGTAAATCGAATTCAATTAAAATTGATAACTCACTTTTTAAATATTAGGTGGCTAGTGATTGTTAAAACGTTTTCGACAGTGATGCTACGAACTGAAACAACTTGACATTTTGAATTAATTTGAATAAAGGAGTAGCTACCCGGTATTTATTTAGTCGGGGTGTCACAGAAGGAAGATGACTGGAAAAAAATCAAACGCAAGGCTTGTGGTCATATTCGTCTTTATCTCAACAAGGATAAAAAATATCCTTATATGTGCCAGACCTCGACACAAAAATTATGGAAGCAACTGGAGGACAAGTACATGATGAAGAGCGTTGAAAATTGGTTCTATTTGAAGAAGAAACCCTTTTGGTTCCAATACGCATAAGGTATTTCTATGTCTGAGCATCTGGACAATTTTAACAAAATTATTTTTGATTTGCAAAATTTAGATGTTGAATTGACAATGAGGATAAAGCACTATTAGTGCCAAATTCTCTACCTGACTCGTATGAACATCTCATTACAACGTTATTGTACGGAAAGGAGGAAATAAAATATGTTGAGGTCTCCAATACCTTAATGAATAATGAGGTTCGTAAGAAGGATAAGGAGGTGTACAGAGACTCAACATCTGAAGCGTTGACGGTCCGTGGCAGAATAAATGAAAGGAAGAATGGCAACCGTGGAAGATCTCGATCTAAATCGAGAGGTGGAGAATGAATTTCGGGTAGGAGAATTCATGCAAAAGATGAATGCGCCTTTTATCACCAGAAAGGGCATTGGAAGAAAGATTGTCCTAAGTTAAAAAAGGATACGGAGAACCCCACTGCAAATGTTGCGGCGAGTGACGATGAAGATTCTGAATTTGCTTTGTCTATTTCACCATTTGGATCCACTTCCCAGGAATGGATTTTGGATTCGGGTTATTCCTATCACATGTGTCCCAATAAGGAGTAGTTTTCTATCTTTAAGAAGTTAGATGGTGGAGCTGTTTTGATGGGAAATGATCATGATTGTCAAATACAAGGGATAGAAAAAATCCGACTGAAGTTGCATAGTAGAATAGTCAGAGTGCTCGAAGATGTTTGGTATGTACCAGACCTGAAGAAAAATCTTATCTCACTTAGCGGTTTGGTAGCTAAAGGTTATGATATCACACTGAAAGGCGATGGTATGAAGGTGTCACATGGATATCTGGTTGTGATGAAGGGAATGGAAAAGTGTAATTTTTATTTTCTTCTCGGAAATACAGTTACAGGTGCAACGGAAGTCTCAGAAAGTTCAGAAGAGGTTGCATCTGATGCTACGAGATTATGGCATATGCGCCTGGGACATGCAGGAGAGAAGGATTTGCAGGGATTAGTGAAGCAAGGTCTATTGAAAGGTGCCAATACATGTAAGCTTTTATTTTGTGAACATTGTGTTCTGGGAAAGGAGACAAGAGTAAAGTTTGTCACAACAATACATCGTACAAAGGGGACTCTTGATTATGTTCACACAGATGTTTGAGGACCTACCAAAGTTTCATCTTTGGGAGGTAAGCACTGTTTTGTATCTTTTGGGGATGAATTCTCTAGACGAGTTTGGGCGTACACCACGCGACATAAGGATGAAGTTTTGGAGATTTTCTTAAGTGGAAAAAGTTGATAGAGACCCAAATTGGCAAAAAAATTAAAAAACCCAGTTCAGATAATGGCGGTGAATACAAGTCATACCCTTTTTGGCAAGTATGCTAGGAAGAGGGGATCGTGCTACACTTCACAGTAAGAGACACGCCGTAACAAAATGGGGTGGCTGAATGTATGAATCGCACTCTACTGGAGAAGGTACGATGCATGTTATCCAATACTGGTTTAGGCAAGAGATTTTGGGCTAAAGTTGTTACATATGAATGTCACCTTATTAATAGGTTACCTGCTGTTGCAAATGAGGGAAAAATTCCCATGGAGGTATGGTCTGGAAAACCTACTACAAATTATGATTCTTTACATATTTTTGGCTCCCTTGCATATTTCCATGTTGGGGAAAGCAAGTTGGAACCTAGAGCTAAGAAAGCCATATTCTTGGGCTTTAGTGATGGAGTGAAGGGGTATAGACTTTGGTGCCCCGAGATGAAAAAGATCATAAATAACAGGGATGTTACATTCTATGAATCTTCAATGTTGAAGAGTTCTCTTAGGGAGAGAAAAACCAAAGGAGCTCCACAGCAGGTAGATATTGAGACTCCAATTGTTCCCGTCAGACTTGTCACAAATTCAGAAATTGATGAGACAAGTACATATGAGGTGGAGGATCCTATCCATGAGTCTCCTCAGCAACAATATTATGTTGTAGCTAATAGACCTGAAAGACCAAAAAGGAAACCTGGGTGGCTTATTACTGACATGGTAGCATATGCACTACCCATGGTTGAAGATGACATTCCATCTACTTACAAAGAAGTCGAAAAAAGCTCGAAAAGTGTAGATTGGAAGAAGGCGATGAACGAGGAGATAAAGTCTTTTTATATGAACCAGAATTAGGAGTTAGTTCAACTTCCAAAAAAGAAGAAAGCCATTGGGTGAAAGTGGTTATATGCCAAGAAGGAAGGCTCCTCGGAGAAAGCCAATGTAAAATTCAAGGCCAGGTTGGTGGCGAAAGTATACGCGTAGAAAGAAGGGATTGATTATAATGAAGTATTTTCCCCAGTTGTGAAGCATTCTTCCATTCGTATTTTTCTAGCATTGGTTGCGCAGTTTGATCTTGAGTTGGCACAACTTGACGTGAAAACTGCAGTCTTACATGGATATTTGGAGGAGAAAATTTATATGACTCATCCCGAAGGGTACAAGGTTGCTGGTAAAGAAAATTGGGCATGCAAACTAAAAAAGTCATTATATGGGTTGAAGCAAAGTCTAAGGTAGTGATACAAGCGATTTAATCAGTTTATGGTTGGTCAACAATACATAAGGAGCCACTATGATCATTGTGTGTATTTTTGTAAACTTCGTGATGGATCCTTTATTTAATTGATCTTATATGTTAATGATATGCTGATTGCTTCTAAGAGCAAGGTGGAGATTGAAAAACTGAAAATTCAGTTAAGTCAAGAATTTGAGATGAAGGATCTAGGTGAGGAGAGGAAAATTCTTAGCATGGAGATTAGTAGAAATTATTCCAGGGACATTGTTTATTTATCACAAAAACTGTATTTGAAGAAGGTATTACATCATTTTGGTATAGATTCTAAAACTAAACCTGTAAGTACTTTGTTGGCTCCACACTTCAAGCTAAGTGCCATAGAATCCCCACAGACAGATGAGGAACGTTCACAAATGGCTCATGTTCTCTATGCTAATGCAGTGGGAAGTTTGATGTATGCAATGGTGTGTACGAGGACCGATATTTCACAAGCTATTAGTATGGTGAGGAGATACATGCATGATCGAGGAAAAATGCATTGGCAGGCTGTGAAATGGATCTTACGGTACATCCATGGTACTGTTGATTTTGGTTTGAAATTTGAGAAGGATTCACGTGCTCTTCAGCATGTGTTTGGATATGTGGATTCATATTATGCTGGTGATATGGATAAACGACGGTCCACTACTAGTTCTGTGTTTACACTAGCTGGAGGCCCAGTCTGTTAGAGATCTACGCTACAGTCTACGGTGGCTTTGTCAGCTACAAAGGCAGAGTATATGGCAGCGACAAAGACTATTAAGGAGGCCATTTAGCTTCATGGTTTAATTTCAGACTTGGGAATTGTTAAGGATCACATGGATTTCTTCTGTGATAGTCAGAGTTCCATCCACTTAACCAAGAACTAGATTCATCATTCACGGACAAAACACATCGACGTTCATTTCTAGTTTGTTCGAGAAATTTTGGATGAGGGGACTATTCTCCTCAAGAAGATTGAAACCGCGAGTATGCTGACAAAGATTGTTACTTGGATCAAGTTTGAACACTGTTTAAGCTTGATCAATATTCTTCGTATTTGAACACCTTAGGGTGTATGGCGCTTATGAGCGCATTTAGAGGCTACTCGAATCATTTTTGGATAATATATTATTACGTGTTTTGGTGGATCTTTGCATATCTATGACACGATGGGATTGCCAATTTTTGTTGGCAAAAGTTTGACAGAGCGACCTGTAAAATTTTGGTCATGGTGGAGATTGTTGGAGTGGTTGCATTAATGGAGTGGTTAGTTGGTTGCATTAAATGGTGTGGTTAGTGGGATGCAATCTCTACCATTTATCTCATTGTCGATCCAACAGATGTGGTGAAAGCCAAGAAGCTATAAATAGGACCCTCTTGAGAAGGATTAAACACACCAAAACATCAAACACTAAGAAGAGTTAGAGAGTGAGAAAGATTTCATTTGGAGTTTTGAGTATACATATTTGTGTAGAAAAATACACATTGTATTTTTCATTTGGAGTGTGTTTGTGAGAGTCTCTTTTGAAACTCATTTACAATAGTGAATTGATTCGAGTGTCAGTGGACATAGCCAAATTGGTGAACCACTTAAATATTTTGTCTTCCCTTATGTGTGTGTTTTTTTCTACTCATTATACTTTTATTGTGAGTGTGCCATATTATTATTTGGGGTTACATTCAATATCATTTGTTGACACGCTTTCGTACAACACTATCAAAAAATCAACCAGTTATTTTTTGACAATTAAATAGTTATGATTCGAGACATAAATAGAAATTATTTTTAATTTTTTTTAAAAGCGATTCATCATCACAATTTATTAATCTTCTAATTAACCACTGAGTGCTTCATGAATCTTCTTATTAAAGATTGAGTGATGTCTCCTTATAGGCTAAGAAGTTATAGTAATTCTTTATGATATGTTTTTAGAAGTCACGAGAAGAAAGAACAAGTTTTGGATTAGTGCTTTCTTAAAAAAATTTGTGGTTTATGGGTTGATCATTAAGTGACCAAACACTAAATATTTAGCGCTTCCATTTTTAATGAATAGTTGGCACACTCTCTCTCTTGGAAAATTGGACTTAAAGTTAGAATTAAAGAGCTGTCCAGATTTTTTGGACAGAATTATGAGCAACTTTGAGCTCAAAATTGGGTGGGACCCACACTACAATAATTGCGGGACCATATACAAACATGCTCTCCTTCGCAAGAAGATTAACGTAGTATATTCATATGTCCAATTCCATTAAGTTATGAATGATAAATTTTTCCCCAAAGTGACTCAAAAAATAATGAAAGTTAATGAAGTGGGTATGTTTTAACTTTCGTCCTACATTGGAAGAGTAGTGGAAAGTTGATGAATTCATAACACCCCAAGTATGGACTAAGGCTTGGATTCCTTTGGGGTATCCCAACTCTTTGAAGGGGAGATTGCCTACACTATGCATGTGTTCGGTTTGGGCCAAAAGCCCATGCGCGCACCGTCCGATTCGGTTCAGTATATATTTTGGGTTGTTTCTAATTAACTTTCTGGGATTCAATTTAATTAGGTAATAATGAAATTAATTAAATTGCCAACAGTCATCAGTTAATTAACTGTTAGATGACAGTTAATTAACTGTCATCAACAGTTAAAAACGTTTTGACTGTTCCCAACAGTTAAAACCAAGGCTATAAATTAAAGCAATTCCCTCCAGTTTTTAGTTGCTGTCAATTAAACCCCTCTAGAAAATTTTCGAAGATGCTAATGCATTCTTTCCTTCATCCAGATTATGTTCGTTGAGTAATAACACAGATTGTGTTCGTTGGGATTAATTATTGCTTTGCTACATAATTAATTCAAAAAATCCATTCTATCTTGGGAGATAATTATTCAATAACCTTGAGCACATTGGAGGGAATAAATTTTCCTTAAGGAGACTGTTCTACACGGCTCGAATTTATCTTTTTATTGTGTTTTTAATTCTGCAATATCAAGTAAGTTATTTTAATTCTGTAATTTCGTTTAAATTCTGTAATAATTATTTCGTTAATAATTCTTCATTTTTTGCTAACTAAATAGTAGAAATAACAATCTTAAGGCAAATTTAATCATGTTCTACTGTTTATAGTGTACAGATTTTTTTTAATTACAAAATTTTATTTGTATAAATAAATCAGTTTTTACTGAAAATTCGAATTAAAATATTGTTTTATTACATAAATTTAACAAAAGATTTTTTGTTACAGAAATTAATTTCTACACTGTTTATATATTTTGTTTTAGAAAATAAAATATTTTATTTGTAAATTTTTTGTTAAATCTGTTTATATAAAAATAGTGTGACACAGATTTTTCTTGTTTAACTTAGATTATTATAATCTACTGTTTAATAATTTGGTCTAATTCTGTGACATAGAATTCTAAATCTGGTGTAGAAATTTTGCTTTATTCTATATAATATAATTCCGATATTATTTAGAATTCTTTTGGAATTCATTTATTGTTAATTATATTTTGAAGAAATTGGTGTACAAAATTTTGTATTCTGTTTTGATTAATTCATTCATATATGAATATTATCATTGATAAAAATATGTTTTTATAACAGAAATGGAATCGTATAGTACGAACACTATTCCTGCTAATGTGACTGTCACTGACACAAATGTGACTGCACTCGTATCTATGCCACACGGGGAGAAACGGAAAAAATTCATTAGGGCTGACTTCAAACGTTGGTAAGGACAAATGTATTTCTATCTCACTGCCTGCCAACTGGGTAGGTTTATATATGAAGATTGTCCCTCTATTCAAGAGGGAGATGACTCGAAAAAGGTTGCTGCTATTGATGCTTGGAAGCACTCTGACTAACTGTGCCGGAATTATATTCTAGCCTACTTGCACAAAACATTGTATCATGTCTACTGCACGATCAAGAAATCTAAGGAATTGTGGAATTATGTGAAAAAGAAGTACAAAACTGAAGATGCTGGGATGTAGAAAGTTATCATCGGGCATTTTGTGGACTTCAAAATGGTTGACTCTAAACCAATGATCTCGCAGGTGCAAGAACTCCAAGTGATCCTCCACGACATGCATATTGAAGGAATGTCCCTTAATGAAACCTTCCAAGTTGTTGCAATTGTTGAAAAATTGTCACCATCTTGTACTGTATTAAAAAATTATCTCAAGAACAAGCGAAAGGAAATGAATGTGGAGGAGTTGGTGGTCAGGCTGAGAATTGAAGAAGATAACCGTGAGTCTCAAAAGAAAAGTGGGAAGAATCCAATGCAAATGAAAGTCCATGTTATTGAAGGCCCTAATAAGAATAAGCGAAAGCATGATGGGGAAGGCACTTCCAAACAGAACAAGAAGAAGTTCAAAGGAAAATGCTACAACTGTGGTAAACCTGGACACCGCTCAAGCGAGTGTCATAAGCCTAAGAAGAAAAATTGGAATAATCCTCAAGCAAATATAACTGAGGGTGAAAACATCGGCAATGACTTGGCAGATATGAATCTTTCTGTCGTGGTCTCTGAATGTAACTTGGTTGGAAATACCAAGGAATGGTGGGTGGACACTAGAGCCACATGACACATTTGTGCAAATAAATGGATGTTTTATACCTATAAGACTTTGGAAATTGAGGAGACCCTCTTTATGGGAAATTCTTCCACTTCTATGGTGGTGGGACAAGGAAAGATTTCTCTAAAAATGACTTTTGGAAAGGAACTTACTCTCAATGATGTTCTTCACGTGCCTGATATCCGAAATAATATGATTTCTGGTCCTCCTGACTAAAAATGGATTCAAGCTTGTGTTTGTGTCTGATCACTTTGTGTTGTCAAAGAATGACATGTATGTAGGAAAGGGCAACCTAAATGAGGGGATCTTTAAAATCAATGTTCTTACTGTAATCCCAAAAATATATGTTTCAATGAATGAAATTGCTAGTTCTTCTTACTTGATTGAGTCATCTAATATTTGGCATGCTAGATTAGGACATGTTAATTTTGATACATTGCGTAGATTAATTAGCTTGGATTGTTTGCCAAAATTTAATATTGATAAAAATAAAAAATGTGAAATTTGTGTAGAATCTAAAATAGCTAGATTACCTTTCCATTCTATTGAAAGGATAACTGAACCTTTAGATTTAATTCACACTGATATTTATGATTTAAAATATGTTCAAACTAGAGGTGAAAAAAATTATTTTATTACTTTTATTGATGATTGCACAAAATATTGCTATGTATATTTGCTACACAGTAAAGATGAAGCTATTAGTTAATTTAAGGAATATAAAAATAAACCTGAGAATCAATTAAGTAAAAAGATAAAGGCAATAAGGAGTGATAGAGAAGGAGAATATGAATCTCCTTTTGAGCAATTTTGTTCTGAGCATGGTATAATCCATCAAACAACCGCTCCTTATTCTCCTCAATCAAATGGTGTTGCTGAACGCAAAAACCGTACATTGAAGGAGATGATGAACTCAATGTTATTAAGTTCAGGATCTCCCTAGAACTTGTTGGGTGGGGGGGGGGGGGGGAGCCTTACTTTTTGCTAATTACATTCTCAATAAAGTACCTCACAAGAAGAGTCACAAGACACCTTATGAATTATGGAAAGGTCGAAGACCTTCTTATAAATATTTATGAGTGTGGGAGTGCTTATCCAAAGTGATGGTTCCTAAACCTAAAAAGGTAAGAATAGGACCAAAAATCGTGCATTGTGTGTTCGTCGGTTATGCTACTAATAGCAGGTCATATCGATTTCTATTTTGTAAATCTGAGATATCGAATATTCGTGTTAATACGGTTATTGAATCGACGGACGCTTCATTTTTTGGAAATGAATTTCCGTATAACATGACCTGAGAATCTGGTCCTTCTAAAAGGACAAATCAAGCTACTACAAGTGGTATTCATCAACCTATTAAACCAATATAGGATGAACCAAGACATAGTAAAAGAGCAAGAACCTCGACTTCTTTAGGTTCGAATTTTCTAACATATTTGCTAGAAAATGAACCTCAATCGTACAAATAAGCCATATCCTTACCCGATGCTTCTAATTGGAAAGAAGCAATTAATAGTGAAATTGAATCCATATTATAAAATCACACACGGGAACTAGTGGATCTTCCACCAGGTTCAAAACCGTTAGGTTATAAATGGATCTTCAAAAATAAGTTGAAGGCCGTTGGATCAATTGATAAATATAAAGCTAGAATTGTAGCTAAAGGCTGTAGGCAAAAGGAAGGGTTGGATTACTTCGACACATATTCACCGATAACAAGAATAACGTCCATTCGGATGTTAATAACAATATCTGCCATTAATGGACTTAAAATACATCAATTGGGTGTAAAAACCGCATTCTTAAGCAGTGAACTAGACGAGGAAATTTATATGGAGCAACCAGAAGGGTTCAAGGCTCCCGGACAAGAAGGAAAAGTATGTAAGCTTGTTAAATCACTTTATGGATTAAAACAAGATCCTAAAAAATGGCATGAAAAATTTGATAATGCAATGTTATCAAATAGTTTCAAAATTAATGAATGCGATAAATGTGTTTTCTTTAAATACATTCAAAATGGATATGTCATTGTATGCCTCTATGTTGATGATATACTTATCATGGGTAGTAACATGGAAATTGTCAAAACTACAAAACAAATGTTGAGTAGTCAATTTGACATGAAAGATTTGGGAATCGCCGATGTTATATTAGGAATTAAAATTTCTAAAACATCGGATGGACTAATATTATCTCAATCTCATTACAAAGTGAAAGTACTTGAAAAATTCAAGAAGTATGATATTAGTCCTACCAAGACACATGTAGATGTAAATTAAGATCTAGGAAGAAATAATGGTGAAAGCATATCTCAACTAGAATATTCTCATATTATCGGCAATTTAATATATATCATGAACTGTACACGACCAAACATAGCATACTTAATAAGTAAGCTAAGTCGATTTACGAGTAATCCAGGGAGAGATCACTAGAAGGCAATATGGAGAGTTTTGGGTTATTTGAAATATACTCAAAACTATGGACTACACTTCTCAAAATATCCAGTTGTTCTTGAAGGACATTGCGATGCAAATTAGATATCCGATACAAAAGAATCCAAGTCTACAAGTGGGTATGTGTTTACCCTTGGAGGTGCAGCTGTATCTTGGAAATCCTCAAAACAAACGTGCATTGCTAGATCAACAATGGAATTCGAATTCATTGCACTAGACAAAGCTGGAGAAGAAGTTGAATGACTTCGAAATTTCTTACTTGATGTTCCAAATTGGTCAAAACCTGTGCTCGCAATATATATACATTGTGATATTCGATCGACGATTGGAAGGGCACAAAATCACATGTATAACGAAAAGTCACGACAGTACCATTAGACAACTTCTCTAAAATGGAATTATCTCAATTGACTATGTAAATTCAAAAGATAATATAACGGATGCACTAACGAAAGGTTTAAACCAAGAGCAAGTTGACAAATTATCGAGAGGAATGGGTCTAAAGTCTATAAATAAATAAGAATAAATATAGTGGCAACCCAAACTAGCTGATTTGAGATCCCAAGATCTAGGTTCAATGGAAAAACCGAACTACATTGTATTCAGTAAGCAGTGGAGGATATTTAATCTTATCCATTCCAAATATGAGACAGTGTACATCTGCCGCGAAATTAGGATACATTACACTTTTAATGACATCCATATCTTATTATGTCTAAGTGGGGTATTGCATGATACTCTTTATGGAAGTCACCTATGTGAGTAAGAAGGGGGCAGCTTGTATGAGAATAATGAAAGGCATATTCTCTAAAATACTCACAGAACCAAGTGGTGTTCATGGTCAAAATGAACACAAACGTGAGAACCAACTGTGTAAAAGAATTATTTATTTAATACTATTGTCTAGGTTTACAAAAACGATTGACGGTTCAAACACGTGAAGTCTACTGATTAACCAAGTAAATTCGATGGTATATCAATAAGAAAAGTTCAAGGCCACTAGGCTACTTCTCCTGATGCAATAAATTTTTAGTTTTACTCAACCTGTATCTGCATCTGCATTAGCATCTGTTATGTTTTATTTATAGCGATATATCATTCATGTGGGGATTGCTAGAAAATTGGACTTAAAGTTAGAATTAAAGAGCTGTCCAGATTTTTTAGATAGAATTATGAGCAACTTTGAGCTCAAATTTAGGTGGGATGCACACTACGATAATTATGGAACCATATACGAACGCGTTCTCCTACGCAAGGAGATTAACGTAGTATATTCAAATGTCCAATTCCATTACGTTACGAATGATAAATATGTCCCCAAAGTGACTCAAAAAATAATGAAAGTTAATGAATTGGGTAAGTTTTAACTCTTGCCCCATATTGGAAGAGTAGTGGAAAGTTGATGAGTTAATAACACCCTAAGTATGGACTAAGGCTTGGATGCCTTTGGGGTATCCCAACTCTTTGAAGGGGAGATGGCCTACACTATGCATGTGTTGGTTTTGGGCCAAAAACCTACATGTGCGTGGGCCAAAAACCCACATGCACGCGGGCCAAAAACTCACATGCGCGTGCGCGCGCCGTCCGTCCGACCGGCTCGGCTCGACTCGGGCTTGGGATTGAGCTTGGGCTTATAAAAATCTCCTATATATTTTGGGCCATTTCTAATTAACCTTATGGGTTTTAATTTAAATAATTAATTACGAAATTAATTAAATTGCCAACAGTCAGCAGTTAATTAACTGTTAGATGACAATTAATAGTTAAAAATGTTTTGACTGTTCCCAACAGTCAAAATCAAGGCTATAAATTAAATCAATTCCCTCAAGTTTTTAGTTGCTGTCAATTAAACCCCTCTAGAATTTTTTTGAAAATGCTACTGCATTCTTCCCTTCATCCAGAAAAAATAATTTCTTCATTTTTGCATATCATGCTACAGTTCGAGTTGAGTATTAACACAGATTGTGTTCGTTGGGATTAATTATTGTTGTGCTACATAATTAATTGAAAAAATCCGTTCTATCTTGGAAGGCAATTAATCAATAACCTTGAGCACATTGGAGGGAATAAATTTGCCATAAAGAGACTGTTCTACAGGGCTTGGATTTATCGTTTTATTGTGTTATTAATTCTGCAATATCAAGTAAGTTATTTTAATTCTGTAATTTCGTTTAAATTTTGTAATAATTATTTCGTTAATAATTCTGTATTTTTTGCTAACTAAACAGTATACATAACACTCTCTATATATCGCTGTCACTGTAAGCTTAAAGCTTAGAGTTTATCCATCAAACTAGATTTATTCTTTCAAGAAAAATCGCATTTTCTTTTGTTCAACAAGAAAAAATAATTGTAAAGTCTTGCTAAACGCACGTTTTCTCAAAGTTGATATGTACCTCGAAACTAGACTGTTAGGAAAACTACTAAGAATGATCATTAAAATGGCCAAATACGCTTGTATGAAAATTCATTTTCATAGTAAAGTAGTATTAGCTGCGGTATATATATATATATATATATATATATATATATATATATATATATATATATATATATAGTGCTGCTTTTGTGCGGATTAATTATCATTTTAAGAGTGCAGATCGTGTTGGAATATTTTATATATTCCAAATAATTTAAGGTGGGCTTATATATTAAAATGGTAATTATATTTGAGCTTCAATTTAAATTGGGCAAATGAAGTGATATAATTAGGTAAGCTCAAAAGACATCAATAATAAGTATGGAATTCTAAATGTGTGCTTACCCAAAAGCCACCTACTGATTACTCAAGAGTCGTGTTACTCAAGAGTCACCTATTGGTTACTCAAGCGTCACCTAATTAGAATTTATGGGCTTCTAATTGGATGTCTATATAATGAGGAGTTCTGGTCCCCAAGGTTAATGCACTCAAAGACTCTCCTCCTCATTCCCATCAATGAGAGAGAACTCATAGAGAGAGGGATTAGTATGTGGAAGACCTCCAACCCCATAGTCTCAATCATCACTATTGATTCAGGTACACAGTTCCTATAATTCTTTTATAAGGTAATTTCAATAATCTAATATGTTGATGAATTTTATTTAATATTCCAACAAGTGGTATCAGAGCCTATTCATATTAGATTATTGGGATAGGTATTGTGATTGTGATTTGGAAGTGATTTTATTTTATTTATCATACATATCATCTAATTTGAACCCATATGACTTTTAGGATTCTATGTAGAATTTATATATGATTTGTGATAATTTTCATAATCACAGTCGCAAATTGATTAAGGATTGTTAATCCAACATAATTTTGATTTTCTTGAGAAGGATTTAATTCATAATGGATTTGGATGAATTATTTCAGTTTTTTTCAAAATTAAAATGAGAATTGTTGAAATCTTGATTTAGAATTTTGAGGGACGTTTTCAACGACATATTTCGTTTTCGTATTCAGAATTTTACAAAATTTTAGTGGTCACCTGGAACGTTGAAATAAACAAAACCCATTGTAAACAATGGGCACCACCCTATCTCGGCGATTCGACATTGTTTAGACCCCTAAAATGTATTTTTGCCATTTTTAGGAATAATGTCAATACTAATAGCTCTCGCATAAAAATTGATTTTGCGATTCCGCGAATTGGAGAGTGATCTTGAAGAGATTGTTTATGTCATTGTAGTGATAACTCAAAAATTTCCATTTTTGAAAAAATAAGTGAGCAATCAATTCAGTTTTTTTTGGGAATTAATTCTAACTCAATGTTTGTGGGAATTCTTTCCAAATCAGTATTTTTTTATGAGAATTATTTCCAAATGCAATTTTTTTTTTGGGTGGGGGGTGGTAAGGCAAGTATAAAATTTGGTGGAATAAATACTTGCATATTTAATTAAAAATCATTTGGTTTAAGATTTTTAATAAAGTTTGATTCCCATTCGGTGTATTTAAAAACAATACCAAAAATGTGTTATATCTGAAAAATAAATTAATTAAAGTAATATGTTGCCATAGTAACCTCTATTGCATAGATTAATTTATTTTGAGATATAAAAATGATGTTAATATATTTATTATTCCTGTGGGTAATAATCGGCCCAAAGGAAGATTATTATTTGGATGAATAATAATTATACATGCAGAATTAAATATGTGGTAATTCTATAGTTTTCATGTGGATAATTAATCGGCCCAAAGGAAGGTTAGTTGTTTGATCGAATTCTATAATATACAATTAATCAGCCCAAAGGAGGGTTAGTTGACCGAATTTATTATCAATATTTTTTCTGGACTGAGAGTACCACTTACAAGTTAATATTTATGTCCAAAGACTAAATGTTAATGTTGTGCTAGGTTTCTCATTGATGGGACCACCATTCCACCATTACAGTTATATATAAAATTTATGTCCTGCATTTATCAGTTTATTTTATTATAATATTCCATGACATAAATTTTAATTTGGAGCTTTTGTAATTTATTTGTTCTTTTGGATTAAATTACTGCTTATGCTGTTAATATTACTGCCAACATGACCTCACTTCATGTGCTTAATGACACAAACTTTAAGAAATGGAAAAAGGACATTTTGATAGTTATCAGTTGCGTAAATTTAAACTATGCGATGAGGAAGGAACAACCCGCTCCTCTTAAGGATAAAGTTCCTATGAGGTAAAACGAACTTTGAGAAGTGGGATCGTTCTAATCGCTTAAGTCTAATAATGCTAAATCACAGTGTCCTAAAATATTTTAGGGGTGGTGTGTTCAATGAGGTAACCGTCAAAAGTTTCCTTCATGATATTGAATTACATTTTACAAAGAACGAAAAAAAGGATAAGACGAGTACTCTTTTAGCTAACCTTATCCAAATAAAGTATAAAGGCAAAGGAAACATACAGGAGTACATTATGGAGATGTCTAACATCGCTTCAAAACTTAAAGTACTAAAGTTAGCGTTGTATGGTATCTTGCTCATGCATCTGGTATTGATATCTCTTCCTGCACACTATGGACAATTTATAGTGAGTTATAATACTCAAAAAGATAAATGTACTCTTAATGAGCTCATTTCACATTGTATGCAAGAAGATGAAAGGTTGAAGCGAGAAGTGACAACTGAAATTGCTCATATTACATTTATCTCAAGGAACAGAAAGGAGGAAAAGGACTAATGATAAGGATACTGTAGTTGTAACATCCCAACCCAAACCTAAATTTCAACAAAATAAACAAGTTCAGGGTTCAAAATTTGCTTATTAATTTTCCAGAGACCCGGGCATGTGAAGAAGGATTGTTACTTCTCACTTTGTTTTGTTCTGAAGTTAATTTGGATTTTGTGCATAGACATATGTGGTGGGTAGATTCGGGTGCTATTACTCATATACATATGTTTATGCATGGTTTCCTGTGGAGTCGACCTCCAAATGATGGTGAAAGATTCATCAATGTGGGTGATGGAACAAAAGTTGGAGTTGAAGCAATTGTGACCTTTTGATTATCTTTTGAAACTGGTCATTTTATTAAATTAAGAGAGATTATACAGTACCTTATTTCAAACAGAATTTGGTTTGTATTTTTGTTTAGAAAAAATACAGTCCTTCTTGTTCACTTGGAAATAATAAAGTTACTCTCTTTCTTAATTATACTTTGGTTGCGACTGGTTCTTTAATTAATAAATTATATTTATTAAATACCACTACTTCATTTAATGAAATCTTGCAAAATTAAAATTAACTGATGAGAATTCCATTGCTTTGTGGCACAAGTGTTTGGGTCATATCTCCAAAAGGAGAACAAAGAGAGTTGTGTCGGATGGAATACTTCAACCCCTTAATTTCACAGAATTTGATGTTTGTATTGAGCGTATAAAGGGGAAAACAGACAAACATAAGAAAATTAAGTGCCAAAAGGAGTTATGATGTCTTAGAATTGATACATACTGGCATTTGCGGTCCATTCCCTGCGGCTTCATGGAATGGCCAAAATTATTCTATCACTTTTATAGACAACTATTCTCGTTATGGGTACTGATATTTAATTTATGAAAAGTCTCAAGCTCTGGACGTGTTAAGACCTTCAAAGCCAATGTTGAAAATCAACTAGGTAAGAAGATTAAAGTTGTCAAATCTGACTGTGGTAGTGCGTACTATGGCAGATATGATAGATGAGCTGAACAACGTCTAGAACTTTTTGCCAAATACCTAGAGACGATCCTTCATTTGACACTACTCAGATACTTTATATATGTTTCAGTTTTCTGTAGAATAAAGTTGATGGTATTTTCTCAATAGTGACATTGAGGAAACCATGTATATGGTGCAAACAGAAAACTTTGACCCAGGTGATCCAAAGTCTATGGTTTGCAAACTCAAGAAATCCATATATGGTCTAAAGCAAGCTTCCCGTCAATGGTATCATAAGTTTCATCAAGTCATTATGTCATGTGATTTTGAGGTTAATGAAATTGATGATTGTGTATATCATAAGTTCAGTGGGAGTAAAATTATCTTCCTTGTGCTCTATGTCGATGACATACCATTGGCTAACAGTGATATAGGCTTATTGCATGAACCTAAGATATTTATAACTAAGCATTTTGAAATGAAAGATCTTGGGGACGCCTCTTTTGCATTAGGAATTACGATACACCGAGATCACTCTTGGGGTGTCCTTGGGTTATCACAAAAGAGATATATCGAGAAGGTACTCGCTAGATTTGGCATGAAAGATTGTGCACAAGGAAATACTCCTCTTGCTAAGGGAGATAAGTTTAGTCTCTGTCAATATCGAGAAGGTCCTCGCTAGATTTGGCATTAAAGATTGTACATAAGGAAATACTCCTATTGCTAAGGGAGATAAGTTTAGTCTCTGTAAATGCCCCCAAGAATGAAACTGAAAGTAAAGAAATGAAAAAAGGTTCCTTATGCATCAGCTATAGGGAGTCTTTTATATGCTCAAGTATGTACACGTCCGGAATTTGTGTACATTGGGTATATTAGGTAGATATTTGAGTAACTCTGGAATGGATCACTAGAAAGCAGCCAAATAGGTTATGAGGTATTAATAGGGAACAAAAGATTACATGCTCATCTATCGAAAGTCATAGAATTTCGAGATCATTAGGTATTCTGATGCCGATCTTATGGGTTGCCAAGACACTAAGAGATCCAGTTCTGGATATGTATAAATGTTGTCTAGATGTGCTATTTTTGGTGGAGTGTTAACCAGTCACTTATTGCACCTTCCACTATGACAACATAGTTCATAGCCTGTTATGAGGCAACAAATCATGCGATATAGCTACGAAATTTTCTCACTGGGCTGCATATTTTGGATAGCATTGAAAGACCACTATAGATATATTGTGACAATAATTCAGCAGTTCTATATTCAAATAACAACAGAAGCTTATTGAAGTCTAAGCACATATACATTAAGTTTATTGTTGTTAAGGAAAGAGTTCAGAGTAAGATAGTATCTATTGAACATATAAGAACAAACTCCGTGCTCGCGGATTTGCTTACTAACGGCTTATCACCCTAGGTCTTTCATGAGCACACTTCTCATGTGGGTGTTGTTTAGTTTAAGGATATTCAGTTTTAGTGGGAGTAATGTTCCTTCATATGAGACTACTCAGATACTTTATGTATGTTTCAATTTTCTGCAGAATAAAGTTGATGGTATTTTCATTTTGTTGTTTACTCTGAATGTATTGTCTTTTAATTGTGGTATAACTTATGGTTTAAAAGACTAAGTTTTGATCTCATTACAGAATAAAGTTAGGACCAATTGGACATAGGCATGTTTGAGATCACATTGCATGTAATTTCCAACCACACATCTATATTTGATCTATGTCGTTGAATATATTTGGTGTGATGATCATTGATGGATCGAGTTACCACATATATGTAACAAAGGTCGCTTTGGTCTTATACTAGTATAGGATATGGACGAGATTGATTCGGAATATGTCTTAAGAATAGAAAGAAATTTGGTGCGCACATAAGGTTATTGAATATAATTACATTCAGAATTATTATGTAGCCCAAGTGGGAGATTATTGGAATATTTTATATATTCCAAATAATTTAAGGTGGGCTCACATATTAAAATGGTAATTATATTTGAGCTTCAATTTAAATTGGGCAAATGAAGTGATCTAATTAGGTAAGCTCAAAAGACATCAATAGTAAGTATGGAATTCGAAATGTGTGGTTACCCAAAAGCCACCTACTGGTTACTCAAGAGTCGTATTATTCAAGTGTCAGCTATTGGTTACTCAAGAGTCACCTAATTAGAATTTATGGGGTTATAATTAGATGTCTAGATAATGAAGGGTTCTGGTCCCCAAGGCTAATGCACTCAAAGACTCTCCTCCTTATTCCCATCAATGAGAGAGAACTCATAGATAGAGGGATTAGTATTTGAAAGACCTCAAACCCCCTAGTCTCAATCATCACTATGGATTCAGGTACACAATTCCTATAATTCTTTTATAAGGTAATTTCAATAATCTAATATGTTGATGAATTTTATTTAATATTCCAACAGATCGAACACGTGTCACTTAGCGGTGAGCGCAGAAAAGAGAGAGATTGTGTCTATAATTTAGCCGATAATTTTTAGGATCACCGTCAGGTGACACGTGTTCGGTCCGCACTCTTAAAATGCGGACTATTCCGCACAAGAGCAGTACTATATATATATATATATATATATATATATATATGGAGAGGATCACAAGTGGACCTAAAATTCAAATTTTTTAAATGAACCTTAACAAAAAAAAACTAAGAACCCATTAATTTTAATTCCTATAGTGTAATTTTTTCTAATGATCCGCGCTAGTGGTAAGGGACAAGCGTGTGACACGAATGTTTTTTTTACAATCCCCACCCCACGCCCCACGCCCCACCATGACAACGCTTACCCCCGAGTAAACATTCCATCAACTTAATTTTTTTAACTAGTGGTCTGTCATGGTGGAGGTTGGGGTGGGTGGGGGTAGGGGGTGGGGGGATAAAGGGGTTTCGGGTCACACGCGTATCCGTTGCTACTAGCGCGGATCAATTACACAATAGGAATTATAATTAATGGAGTTTTAGGTATTTTTTGTTAAGGGTGATTAAAAAATTCGCTTTTTAGATCCACTTGTGATCCTCTCCCTATATATATACAGGGAGACGATCCATTAAAAAGTCCGCACAAGAGGAGTACTATAAATATACATATAAAATCATGTGTGGACCGACCCGCACAAGAGCAGTACTATAAATATACATTCTATCTCTTTTGAAGATTCATCGTTAGGTGCCACATGTCCATTCCGGACTGTTAATGTTCAGGCAGTCCGCACATGAGCAGTATTGTGTGTCTGTGTGTGTGTGTGTATATATATACATAAAGTTTCCTATAAGGATTTCTTATGTTTCAGATCTTGGTACATTCTATTTTTTTTAAATAGTAAAAACATGAATTTTTTGATGAAACTTGAGGGATATGATCTCCACGATGAGAAGATCATCTCCACTTTTTTCATCAAAAAAAAAAAAAAATAACTGTTGAGATGAGGGATATGTAAAAAATTGGTATAAATAATCATTTTCGACCATTGAAACTTCGTGGATATGATCTTCTCACTGTAGAGATCATATTGTAATACCTCGCAATTTTCTAGAATAAATAATAAAATAATATCTTGGGATTAAATAAAAATTTGTTGAAATTTAATTTATAAATTGCGTATATGAAATTTTTTATTAAGTCATAATTATGTGTTGGTGATTTTTTATGTGTATGGGTATAATAATTGCATGTGTTGTAGAAATACATAATTGAGTTGTGACATAATTAAAAATGTATAATGTTGGAATAAATTAATTCGGGATATATTTTGGGGAGTATATGGGCTTGTTTAGATGTATTGGACCTTTAGAAATGGTTCTGGGCCACTGGTATTTAAGTTGGAAAACTTTTGGGATAGTTTGGATATGGATTTGGCCCATTTTTTAAAAAGACTCATATGTGTGATATTGATTTAAAACACGAATTCACAAATTTTCAATTTTAGTACTTATTTAATCAGTGTCAATTTTTAATTCAAATCTATTAAGTCCAATTTTATTTCGGCCATAAACAAATATCTAGGTGTAGTGGATCATTCCATGGAAAATAAAAGTACTGACTCACAGATTTCAAGTAAAAATCCCGTTCGGGCAAAATCTTTATTTCACTATAATACTTACAATGATTAGTGTTGATACCAAAATTAGTATGCTGATGTGGACGAATAATAAGAAGACACGTGTCAATCTACGTGGCACAATAGCAACGAGGAAGATCATTCCCCCGACCTAGTCATACTCACTCCGAGCAACAGGTGTACTCCGAGGAACACCAGTCCTCCGAGGAACACCAGTCCTCCGAGGAACTCCAGTCCTCCGAGGAACTCCAGTACTCTGAGGAACCCTTGAACGACGAGCAACTAAGGCGGTTCGAGCTGCATCTCGACCACAGCATTGATTGCCAGATAATCAACAGTTCAACTATTCATTGAATGCTTATCATCTTGACGCACACGCTTGAAGAGCATTAAACGAGTTACCCTTTCATATGTATATCATTTAATGTATCACCCTTTCATGTACAGCCTAAGGGCTATAAATACCTTGTATGACCCTCATTCAAGGGGAGGGGAATTTTTTGATAGAACTTGTAATCGAGAATTCCCAAACACTCAGCAATAACATAACAGTGGATGTAGGCCATTCATATAAGGCTGAACCACTTTAAAATTCTTTGTCTCATTTATTTATCTGTGATTGAATTATTAGAGTAATATAGTTTTTTACATTAACAATTAGAATGAAATTTGCAAAGAATTTACAGCAGCAAACTCTCAAGAACCTCAGTCCTAAATCAAGACTGAATCAATCGCAGAAGATCGACAAAGACACGCAGTCTTGAATTAGCCCAGGAATATTGCAAGCACTCCATTTGACACGCAGTTAACGTCAGCCCGACATCTCCCTCAAGCGGCACCTAGATCAGTATTAGAGATCCTATCTATAAGAGAAACTTGACACAAGATGTGTTATTGGGTTCCAAAACAACTCACATAAACTATTCAGATGAATTGTGAATTGAAAACAATGATTAAAACCTTTAAAAAGAGAAGACAAATGTCCTACAGTAGCAGTTTTCGTAAAACATTAATCTCAAGTCTTCTGAACAAAAATAGAGTTGGAAAAACCAATTATAGAAAATCTAAGGCGACGCGTCACTCTAACGAGATATCAATGTCGCTTGAACGAAGACACGTGTCATTCAAATGACTTCACGCGACATAAGGACGTCGCTCGAACGAGAAATTAAAAACTAAGTATTTTTAGTTTCATCGGAAAATAGTCCGCCTTAACACTTAGAAAAAATATTTTGATGAAAAACTCTAGGAATTTTCGGGGTAGAATCTAGGAATTTTCTATTTGTCCTAGATCACAATATGTATGTCTGATACCGCTACATTCGACACGTCAACACGATCATCCGCGATGATCCGAATCCATGCATCGATCACCTTCACATGTGCATCATGCTTTATGCGACGTGCTTCTCACCCATTCCCACTACTCCACTATGAAATATTGGTAAAATGATTTATTGATGTTGTTTATATTTGCATAAATATTTGAGAATTTTTCAGAAAAATATTTTTTAAAGTCTGAATTGTTTTTTATCAAAAGCAGAAAATTTTCTAAGGGTAGAAGCGAACGGCCTCGGTCGACGAGCTCATTCAAATGAGATTGCACTGTCGTTCGAGAGACATAAACATGTCGCACGATGTCGTTCGAACAACACGTGTCATTTGTTTGAGCGAGATGCCTATCTCGTTCGAGCGACACTGCCGCCTTGATTTTCGTATAAATATCTGGCTTCATTCTACATGTTTTTCAAGTCTTTTTCACAAAAGATTTTTGCGATTAACAACCCATAAAATAGACTTCACTTTTTAAGGTTTCTTGCCTTATTTATTCACATAAACACTCCCATCTATGTATGTGAATCGTTAAACCTTCAAGAGGATCGTTTTTACTCATCTAGAGTATTTTGTGTAGAAGACGTCCTCTTCTTCATTGTTGCTCACCTAGAGTTCTTGCGGGAAATTCCAGTCGACGACATCAGAACTGACACCTGAGGGTATTTCGTATGTCACTCTTGTTTTCATTGTAATCCATGTAATCCATTCATTACAAATTATAGTGAAAATAAAAAAAGGTTTTGCCCCTTTGGGGTTTTTTCCTCATTTGTGTGTTTGAATGTTCTTGCATGATTATATCATCTTCAATCACACCTAGATGCATGTTTTAGGATTGAATTGAAAAACTGAGTTTAATTAAATGATTTCCTTATTTGAACAAACACGCACTCTTCAACTCTGCTCCAACACTTAGAAAACTTTTCAGAAAAGTTATCCCAATATTCTAAGTGAAATGCTAAGGTACTTAAAACACAACCTTACCAAAGTTAAACTTGCGGAGGCTTGAATGTTGAAGAAAGAATGAAATTTGGATCCATCTTGTTGCATAGGAGATCTTGATCATTCTTCAATGGTTGTAGCATTATACGACATACTCAATTGATAACGGATAGTATAAATAATATCCTTACAAATCTCCCCCTATGTCTAGGGCGATACAAAATAAAAACATCTGAATTATCAAACAAAAAATGAATATACAAATCTAATACCCTCCTATGAACCCAAAACTGAAAAGGTACTAATTTGCAAGTCTCAAACTTTTCTTCAAAATTTGCAACATCAAATCTTCAAGTTTTTCTCATCAGGGTATGCAAAATATGATCTTTAATTTTTGTATCTACACAAATGAGACAAAGCAAAACCTTTGTAATGTATCGAGTTTGAAATGATATAAGAATAAATCAATCAATAATCAAATCTCCCCCATAAAATTATAATTTGTCCTCCCCCATTTTATTTGTCCGAAATAGACAAGAAAAAGAATAAACGCAATAAACATGGAGTGTCACGATAAAAATGCATAGCAAGACATGGATCAAACTACGCATGCAAAAGGTATACTCAAAAGCATCCACAAACTATTTTTGATTTTTCAAAATTTTCATACAAAGATGATTTTTTTTTTTTTACACAAAACACACCATGAACTTACACTAAGATAACCAAATCGTGGAAACAGAATGAATGGGTGTGTACAAATTCAATAGGTAATAAAACTCAATCAAGCATATGTTCACGACGCATAAGTGTACTCCTATCGAATGAACATCAGTAACATCCTTAGATGTAAAGTTGTTGAATTTAGATGATATCGACTAAATCAAATCAACAAATCAAAGCCTATGTGAGTTTCACACTAATAACGTCCAAAACTATGTAGTGCAGTTTCGAGAATTTTTAAAAGGACGTGCAAACCCATTGATACATATCCATCCAAAACTCCCTGATAAATAATAATCTTTTTATTTTTCTAATGAGGTTCTTAATTCTTAAGTTAGAGAAAACCTATTGGCCCAAATTTTGGCATATTTCAACTTTTTATTGCCTTAATTTTTTTTTGTGGGCTCTTTTCAAACGGTGGCTTTCACGACGTGATTATTATTTACTCGCAACCCTTTTCCCTGCATACTCATCATTTTTTATTCTAAATAAATTCCTCACGGGCAATGGATCTTACATGCACTAAGGACAGTATTGAGATGAAAACACTCGACCAACATGTGATTACCAAGCACAATAATCAAACAAATATGTGCACACGTGCAATAAAGAAAATAACGAGTCAACATATAGGAAGTATCAACTAATGACATCTCAATTACTCCTAACATTGTAAAGCACTGACTTATCAAAAAAAAAAAAAACATTGTAAAGCACATGGATGACATGACATATTATCTCAAAATACTATCAAATAGTCACATGGATATGGAATGATATTGTGACGGTCATCCTAAATGTCCATTCATAAATGGTGCAAAACAAAAATACAAAAATCTTTTTGACTTTTTCCAAAATTTTATCAAAAATAAAATCTTTTTGTATTTTTCAAAATTTTTCTTAAAAAGAAAATCTTTTTGTATTTTTCCAATGATATATAACAAAAAAAATATAACTATAAAAATGGTACACACTAGCAATAGGCAAAAATATCATCATGCAAATCATCATATGCTAGCAAACAAGTTTAAACCTCAACCGTTAGGTGCGGAGGAGTTTTCCAAAGGTGGTGACATCCTATGAAAAACATCCATCAGGCCATGTGAAGTCTTGACTAAAAACCTTACCTGCTCCCTAAGATGTAAAAATTCTCTTGTGTAATCATCTGGAGCATCATGATTGAGTGCGTGTGTGTGAACACGTGAAATAGAAAAACGTAACAGATAACCCAACTTAAAACAAAAGTCCCTAAGATGTCCTCTCTTTTTTCAGTGAGTGCAAACATAAACAAGCCTTGGCACACCTCTTTCAAAACGTCTATGGCGCACTCTTCTACCAGTTATGGGATGCCTATGTGAGTCAGGATGAAAGCCACGTGAATCTATCACTAAAGCGGGAACCGACTCGAGCGCAACAAAGAAAGTGGATGCACCGTCATGACCTTGTCCTAAAATCTCACCACTACCTAAAATGGGATTGAGAACCATCTTTCCAACCTTCTTAGATGTGTTCTCTAAAGGGATTTTGACTTCCCAGTCACGTTCGAGATCACTCTCGAGTTGGGATGTCAAATCACTCTTTTCTCGATATAAAGAATTCAACTGTTCACTCAAAGAAACCTTTACCTTCTCGAGTTGAATTGCTTCACCTCAAAGACCCTCAAACTCTCTAACTCTCTCTCTCCAAATCTCGTAACCTTAGACTTAACTCCTTATTCAAATTTTTAGTCTTTAAAGTCTCGACGTACAAATCTCTAAACTCAATTTGGAGCTCACTCTCATCTCCACTTTCACTATCATCCTCACTCAAAACAGTCAAACTATCCTCCTCCTCGGGGGTCTCACGTGCACAAGTATCCTCATCGTCGTGGGACAAACTAGGTGTACTCACTTGGCTAGATAAAAATGCAAAAAACTTCCCATGTGAAGAATCATCCTCGGAATCATACATCTCATCCTCACTATCGGTAAGAGTGGCTGGCATGTCAATCTTTTTTCCCGTTCTCCTTAGCCTAGTGGGACAATCAAAAGTTCTGTGCCCCTACCCTCACACTCAAAACACTTCTATTCTACCTCTTTCTCACATTCTTTGTCACCGCTCTCTTTGGCCTCATTTTTATTTTCCTCAGAAAATATTTTATTGAAAGAATTTTTTTTTGAAAACTTGAGAAACTTTTTAAAAAATTTCGCAGGCATGGACATATCAAAATCAGCCTCACCCTCAAAATCTGACTCACAAAAATTCACTTTCATTTTCTTCTCTCTCTTGGACACTTCTTCTCCCTTCCTAGACTGGGCTCTAAGTGTTATCTCTCTATCTTTAGGCTTGACAGTGTCAGGAAACATGTCAATTTCGTACGGCTGGAGCTCTCTTACCAGCTCTTCTAATTTTAAATTGCCCAAATTACCTAAGGTGTTCAAAACGGTCACTTTTGGGATAAAATGTTTAAGCCGTGATCTTAAAATATTTTTGACCACTCGTGCATCAGTTATAGGCTCACCAAGATTAAAACTAGGGTTGACAATGTCAGAAAATGTGCATAAAAATCATCAAAACACTCAGATTCAAGCATGGTAATCGTTTCAAATTGAGTAGTTAAATTTTGAATTTTAGACTCTTTGACTGCATTAGTGCCTTTGTGGCTAAGCTGTAAAATGTTCCACTCTTCTTTTGACGTGGTGGACGTCATAATACATTGAAACTCGTCAGGAGTGACGACAACAAAAATTGCACTCAACCCACGTGAATTGAAAGTGCGCCATTTAAATTCATCCTCAGTTTAGGCAGTCACAAGTTTTAAAGATGTTACGTTATCTACAGTGACAGTGGGAGGTGTCCACCCTCTTTCACAAACAATCTAAACACGCTCATTTATGGCCTTTAACTGAGATCTCATACGTGCTTTCCAATAGGCATAATTAGACCAGTTAAAAATGGGAATCTGATTATATAAATGTTCCATCGAAAAAATTGTAATTTTTCACAAAATAGATTTAAAAAAAAAATCAATATCATACAATTTTTTGTGAAAAATAGGAATACTCGGGAAATTTGAGTATCCTGCTCTGATACCAATATGAAAAAAGACTTGTATGTGTGATACTGATTTAAAACACAAATTCACAAATTTCCAATTTAAATACTTATTTAATCAGTGACAATTTTTAATCCAAATTAATTAAGTCCAATTTTATTTCGGCCCTAAAAAAATATCTAGGTGTAGTGGATCATGCCATGACAAATAAAATTACTGACTCATAAATTTCAGAAAATAATCCCTTTCGGGAAAACCTTTATTTCACTATAATACTTACAATTATTATAATGAAATCTGCAAAGAATTTACCGCAGCAAACTCTCAAGTGCCTTAGTCCTGAATCAACAATGAATCAACCACAGAAGATCCACAAAGACACGCAGTCTTAAATCAGCCCAGGAATACCTGTAAGCACTCCCTTTGGCACGCAGTCAACGTCAGCCTAGCTCCTCCCTCAAGTGGCACCTAGATCAGTAGTAGAGATCCTCTATACAAGAGAAACTTGATACAAGATGTGTTCTTGGGTTCCAAAATAACTCACATAAACTATTGGGATGAATTGTGAATTGAAAACAAGGATTAAAACCTTTAAAAAGAGTAGATAAATGTTTCTGCAGTAGAAGTTTTGGTAAAACAGTAATCTCATGTCTTCTGAACAAAAACGAAGTTGGACAAACCAATTTATAGAAAATTTAAGGTGACACGTCGCTTGAACGAGATATTAGTGTCGCTCGAACGATGACATGTGTCGTTCAAACGACTTCGCGTGACATAAGGATGTCGCTCGAAAGAGAGATTCTATCGCTCGAACGAGAAATTAAAAAATAAGTATATTTTGTTCGTTATAAAATAGTTTGCCTCAACACTTAAAAAAATATTTTGACGAAAAACACCGTTCCAACACTTAGAAATTTTTTTAGAAAAGTTATCCCAATATTTTAAGCGAAATTCTAAGGTACTTAAAACACAACCTTACCAAAGTTAAACTTGCGGAGTCTTGAATGTTGAAGAAAGATTAAAATTCGGATCCATCTTGTTGCATATGTGATCTTGATCATTGTTTGATGGTTGTACCGGTATAAGACATACTCAATTGATAACGGACAATATAAATAATTTACTTACACATTTGAGGGTCCAAATTTTAGATTTTAACCCCAACTCGGGATTGAGAGTTTATAAGGGTATAAGGGAAGAGAAACCACTCCACACTACTGATAATGAAAACCTAAACGTAACTTATACCAAGAGAGAGGAGTAGAAGAACCAAAAAGGGAGCAAAAGGCAAGAAATCGAAAGGAATGAAGGGGCTTTGTTCGACAACTCATTAAGGTAAGAATTTTCTCGCTCAATTTACATACAATTTACTTCTTGATGCATTATAATAACTCCACATGATTTCTGGGATTCAGGTTTGATTTTGATGAATAAACATTAGGATTAAATCTAATGCATGAAGAGGATTGATTTTAACATTGATTATAACCTTGAAATCTAGGAATTTATTCTGAAATTTTGGTGATAGAAACCTTAGTATTCTTGAGATGAAATTTGGAATATTTGGATATTACATGTAGAGGACTATAACACATGTTTATGATCTGCATATCTGATGTAAATCCTATGCTAGATACCCCACAAATGGAATTATACAATGTTGAGAGTTTGAAAGAATTCTAGATTTAAATCCTTTAACCATGTTCATAAATTCTGAGAAATTGGGAATGAATTTGTGGTTAATATATGTAATTTGTCATCCTAAGATCGGTAATTAAGTGTTAGGGACTTAATCATACGTTTATACAACAGAATAATCCATTAGAAGTGACCTGGAGAATTAATAAAGAAATCCCTTATTAAAAATAACAAGCAACTCTGGGCTTCTGCATAATTTCGAATCGATTAGGACTTGGAGTGAATTGATTCGGCGAAGAACTGAATCAATTCGGCCCTGGGGTCTGAGCGAGCTGGGGTCATGGTTAGTTCGGAATTTTTTTTATAGGCCTGAATGAGTTGGTAGAATTATGTTTGGCTAACAGGGAATTTATTAAAAATGTAAATGCTTATGTCTTTTAATTGGGACACCGTATTTAACTAAATGGTTAAATAAATTGATATTGGAAACAAAATTAATAATGAACTAGCTGGTGAATTATTAATGAATGGATAATTTTGAACTTCTTGTGGAATTATTTTCAGGTAATTATAGAGTAGTTACCTATACATATTATAAGATATAAATAATATGTACTTATATATATTTGTGTGGACATACCAATGTTCATGGACGGTCCTATTGTCTCGGTGATTCGTACACTCAGACTGCGTAGCACATGTCAGTACAGGTCAGCTAGATGATGTGTAGGTCATTTATGTACTACTTAGGAGCGCCATCTACGAGAAGTCGAAGTTGATGCTGGTAGATTTTGTCACCGCTGGTTATGGATTGTGAACTGGTATACTGCGTAGGGACCCCCAACTTATGTGTTTTTTTTATGTCCTCTTAGGATAAGAGATTCCTCTGGACTTGCCCATAGAGTATGAATTAGATACCAATGGTAAATCCCTTTGTGCGTCGAATATATGAAAGTACATATACATAAATTACCCGAACTTTATTCAGATTAATTAAATTATTTGATATTTGAGACATAAATTTTAAACCCTTAGTATATCGTGAATAATAGATGTTTATGCCACTTTCATGGTATATATACGAAAAAGACTGGAAATTAATTATCGTCGGCTCTAGTGTATTAATTGGGTGTAATTAATCCAATAAATATAAAATTTGCACATTGTCCCGTATATCATTGTGGGTCTTGTTGGGATGTGAGTAATAACACACTTAGATGAGGGGTGAGGTGTTAATCTCATGGGAGTGACGATGGGGAAATATTTATTTTACATCAATTGTACTTATTGCATCTTAAATTGATTAAGTTAATTCTTGCACACCTAGGGATCTGACCCAAATTTAAATGTTTTCTCCCCCCCATTATGACATGCCGTCTAATTAAATATCGGTTGATCATGCCTTTATTAAATTAGAACATGATTCTCATATGGTTCATTCTTAGCATCACTATCAAAAACATTTTAATTACTAACCACCTGAGTGAAATTAGATCGGTGCCAAATTTTATCTTTCTTTAAAATCGATAAAGGAACAATGGAGAAAACTAAATTTAATTATTCACAATATATTAGAGTCCAACCATCACGATATAAAAAGGAATAAAGGTTTACCGAATAAACCATCGGCTAAAAAACAAAATCACATACTCCATAAGTAAAAGAACTAAATGACTGAAAACTAACAACGGACAACATGTCCATACATGGAATATAAAATGAGATCCTACCCTAGATCTGAATGGAGGAATCGATTAATCAAATCTTGTCTGCATCCACAGTGCTACAACTCCGAGTCCTTGGAATGATGTCATGCCTGGCGTCCCTATAGCTGGACACCTAAATGGTTTTGAAAATATTTTATAGCAAGTGTTAATACACAAAATGTTTTGAAAATATTTTTCAAGAGTTTATTAAATTAAAATTCGGTTATTAATTACACATGTTCGTCTCTCATCTATAGTGCAAGCCTAACGTTCTATACTTAGCCCACCTAGCTATACTACCCAAGCAAACTAGACTAAAGTAGCTAACTGAACTTATCTACATGTCTAAGTTCCCGTACATACCGTAAAATACATTAATTTATTAACATCTCTCACATGTTAATTAATTTTCTCATGTAACATTTTACATATATTATATTGCCATCCTTATCATTAAGTCTCACCACTTAATTTACTTTCTTAGATATTCACAATCTATCTTTCATTTAATAATTAAGTCTCTCTCTACATAATTTGCTTCCCATATATATATATATATATATATATATATATACACACACACTAGGGCATGCCCGTGCCTGAAGGCCCGAAGATAATTCCCCCCCTAATATTCGTACTTGTGCTTATGACACGACACCGCCACTAACTGCCACAAACACCCAATCCGACAAACCACACATAAACATTAGATTGAACCAAGTTATAATTCTATAAACATTAGAGTGAACCAAGGTATTGAGCACATGAAATTTTGACCTTACAAAACTCGCATTGTCAAATAAATTACTTGTTACAAATTATGTGACTATTAATTATAGAGAGATGAAACATTAACACCCCAAACAATCAAAACACCCAACTATGTCCCTCCAATAAGCTGCCACTAAATACAACATTCAACACATTAAAAAATTATATGTGAGAAAAAAAATTTAAAAATTTAGAAGTTAATTTTAAGAAAAAATAAACAATTCTAATAAAGTGAGAAAATTTATATTAAAATACACCATTTTTTTCTCACTTGAATATTAAAGTTTGATATTTAAGCATATTAAAAAGCCATTAAAGTTGAGAATTGATCTTTTAGCATGATGGAAAACACAAAAATTACGTATTTAATCTTGTAAAGATCACATAACCAGCTAACGTAAAAAAATATCAAAACATGGAATTGTAATAGTACCCAAAATAATCAATCCATTATCTCACATATTTATAGGCACTTGTATTTTGTTAGAATAATGACACTTTACTCGAAGAAAATCACCAATATAATTAAATGATTATAAAAGTTGGTAAAACTCAACAATTTAGTCATCAGGTAAGACTACAACTGAAATTAGAAATGTATAGTTACTTACCATAATAAAATCTGAAACAGACAAAACTTGACGTAACCCGCTTTAATTACCAACCAATGGTATTTATACCCAAGAAATAAGTTAATACGCTTCAATTGAAATAAACTATTTATAAACTACAATAATTGAAAATTCTAATATAGACCGTGTATTCGACAATATAAACTGCAACAATTGAAAATTCAAAACAATCCCATCATCCTGGCCTATTATCTGTACGATCCTCTGACTTCCTTGTTAGTGGTTTGCTCCATACCATCAATGAGATCAGTGAAGATGATGTCTTGTGTACTTGTGACTTTGCGGAGCCAAATCCAACGATGCCTCATCCTCCCTCGGTCACTGCAGGCGACAACGAAACTCTATTTCTAGCAGTTTGACTCCCTAACCATATTGGAAGACAACGGGAATAACATCTGGCACTTCAGTTCATTGTAGATGAACTGAAAAACATAAGGGAAAGCAAAAGATGACAAAGATCGATCTCAATAGGCTCTAGGATTAAAAGAAATTATAAATTTATGTAAAATATCAATTCATGAAATAAAGGAAATATCATTTCATGAAATAAAGGAATGGGGAAACAATATAAAAACAAATTACATAAGTCTCACCGCAAGTGAACGACCATTCTTCGATTCGAGGTATGAAAGCACATTGGGTGGGGGGGGGGGGTATCCTAAAAAAATGAATAACCAAAAAAGAGTGAGTAGGAGAATAAATAATGTTTTAGAATTGAAATATTAAAACTATAAACTCAAATAAACTGTCATTAATATCAAAGTGTCTGGGGCTGGGGGTGGACATGTAGGGGGGGGGGGGGAGAGGAAGCATTTGCACTCTCTCCTATATTAAACAACAAACACTCAAGTAAAAGACTACTCCTACCATGTTATCAGTGTGGCTATCATCATGATGAAGAGAAACAAGGGCCATGCGGGGAAGATTCAAATCTGCAATAGGTTGAGATGGAACACCAGCATCATTAAAAAGGATAAACCCCCCTATGATTGTTTAAAATCAAACTGATCAATTTCCATGCCTCAGTAAGTGCATTTTTCAACTGATTTCTATCTGCCTAGGATAAAAGAGGAGCATGATTCTCGGCAAAAATTCCAACCAGATATCTACATCGATACCCATTCGCAAGACCATCAAGCTTAAGTTCTCTGAGAAGAGATGCCACTTTCTCCTCTTCTTCCTCGAACCAAGGAACTTCTTCCAAATACTCTAAGCATGACATCATCCCAGCATCAAACATGAGAGCTGTAGATACCTATAATAGGAAAACCTCAATAAACTGGTTCAGATTTCCAAAATAGTAAAGAACATTTAGGGCATTAATTCACAAATGCAATGATGTATGAAAATTGTCACAATCATCGTTTCTCCTCCTTAAATGTCAGACAATATATAAGAAATATCATAAGAGGCATGTTATCTTAACCCTAACAATATACCTTTACATTAAAACAACTCTAATGGGTTTAAAAAAGTAGCATCCTAAAGAGTACACAACCAGTGAAGACCAAATGCAAAATAAAAATGCATCATTTGCTAATGATGATGATGGATGGAAGACAATCAATTGCTAACATGTGTCTAGTTAAAGAAATATAGAGCTCTTCCAAGAAATAATCTAACATGTGTCTAGTAAAAGAAATAATCTATATATTAAACTGAATCTAACATAATTTTTTTTGTTTTTTTGTATATGATTTATGCCTTTTGAGACCCACTAACTCAGAAATTAGGTTTGGTTTTGATATATTACTATCATCCAGATCCCTCTGTCCTCTTAGCATCTTCACTACAGTAGACGTGGATGGCCAGATCTTTGGCACGCCTTGGGTTCAAAGAAGACCAATCTTTAAGTATCCGAAAGCCTCATCTGTGTCGAAGTCTCCTTCCAATGATATGTCCACCAATCCTACCAGCTCCCCCTCTCATACAATTCCCATGCCCTTTCAATCCTGTAATCATACAAACAAACATATTCATTAAAAAATTACTCCATAACAATCATTGTATTCTAGAACATTTAAATCAACAAAACACAAAAAATACCAATACAATCTCATTATGATTAAACATTGAACCAATGAAAATTAAAAAAAGTCACTCCGATACCAAAACAAAAACACAACCTCAGCCCTATAAAATAAAATCATTATTTCATCTGATCTTCATCCAAGTCAAGAAACTTGCAATATTAAGACCAAATTAAATGTAATGATCAAACTCGAATGTCAAATGGTTCTTTTTTTAGCAATGAATTAGATGTTTAATATGGTAATGAATTAGATTTCTAGTCAATACAACAGTAGTAATGTCAACAGAGACAATGTTCATCACAAATGCTATAGAAAAGTAAATTTGAGGTGGAACTAATGCTTATAACTAATTGGCATTGAATTTTGATAACTTGATATAAGAATTTAACAATAATAAAATTTGATAAATAGACATAAAATGAAATAGAAAAAACAAAATCTGACAGGATTGCTTAGTGGATTAAGATGAACTTTCCATACCAACGAAATGTCCTACCAAACAAAAAAAAAGTTAATAAATGAAGTGTCGAACACCAAAACACAAAATTCATATGGATCTCGTATGTTTAATCTACCTAAAATACAACAGCCCAAACTGAAAAAAATGTTGCAAAAGTAAAAATATAATTTTAGATGATTCAAATTATTTCAAAAAAATTTAGTACCTCGTAGTACCTTCATAATCTTAAAGTCACATCCAAGAACCTGCAAAATAAAACACCAAATACTCAATGAAAAATGAGAATACATATACATAAAATTATAAGCCCGCAAATAGAAATTATAAAACTAAAAGTGGCAGAGATAAATAAGTCATCACCTGGAAAGTTGTGTTGGGTTAACACAAAATTCTTTTCAAATTGATTTAGGTTAGAAGACCAAATATTTTAAATGTTTTGGGTTAACAAAAAACAAAATGTTCAAATAGGATTAATGAATAGTACAATACAATAAAATACGGACCTTCAAAAATGCATAAACTCATGCAAGAGAATAAGAACCTGCTCCTTTTTTGTCGATGTAAAATCAGAACAAATCCATTACAAAAGGGTATTACATTCCAAGAAGCAAAACAAAAAATTAACACGTAAAAGACAAAAATGCAACTAACTATATTCTGAATATAATAGTTATATAAATATAAAAATTTGGACATCACCTCATGATTATTGGGAGGCCCCATCTATTCTATACCCGTGTCATGTCCTGTTTGATCGTGTTTTGTTTTGAGTTTCAATGTCCAACAAATTCAACTTTGTATATATTAAAGAGCAATTGAAGATACCTGACAAGAGCAGGTCATTTTTTGTGAGGCTGAGGTTCTTTAGTAGTAGTCGGATCCAGGGTTCGTTTACTGTTGGCCATGCTCATGATCTTCAGAACCACTGTTTCATCTTGTGTACGCAACTCAAACCATTTTACCATGGGACATTTGATATCTAAAAATCATAGAGAAGTATTTAAAAAACATAGAGAAGTCATTTTACCAAACTGATTGGAATTGTTTGTTTTGGATTGTTCACCCGGGTTCTTGATCAAGAAGAGATCAAGTTGGATCTCAAAGAGGACAAACTAAAACCAACCTCACATGTACTGTGTGAGTATGGCAACATGTCAAGTGCAACCAAATTTGAAGTCGAAGAGGGTCGCCCGAGAATGAGGCATGGTGCGGGGGTGGAACAGATGGTGATTCAGTATACCTATGAAAAAAATAAAAAAATTATTTATCAACTTTAATTCATATTCCTTAATTTCAAGAATCAACCCCTTACAAAATAAATTATAACACAATAGGTATTTTTGGACACCATAAAATTAACAAATCCCTTATACAATAAAAATCAGGTCCAATGTTAGTTCAGCAAAGCTTAAGTCCTAAAAGTTGAGTTCACTCAATAATGCATGATTAAGAAAGATTCATAATCAAAAGTTGTGATGTATCCGAAATGTGTGATAACAGAATGATACTTTCGATTTTGTGATGGCATTCAAAACATACGACTGAAACCTTACCCCCCCCCCCCAACAAACACACACATTTTGAAAAGAAAAATCTAACCAAATAGATCCCAGTGGGTCTTCTCCTTTGTTATTTTAACTTGCACCCCAAATGTAAAACTCAAAATTACAAAGCCAAAATAGAAATCCAAAACCTTAGTTTTGCTGAAACTATTAATTTCATACCCGCATCGAAGTACAATGAAAAAAAATCTCAAATATGTATACCTCGCATTTGCAAGAATCTAGGAAAATATTCCTCATAACGTTCTTTGAAGCTGAGCAAAATCTTTACCACGAAAATTAACATTGATCCAATATCTGAAAGAAAAAAATACACATTTCAGAGAAAAACCTAAATTACACAAAAAGAATATATATTTACATAAAACCTTGCATTTATCAACAGATCTGTAAAATCATAAACCCAAAACCTTAGTTTTGCTGAAACTACTAATTTCACACCCGCATCGAAGTACAATGAAAAAAATCTCAAATATGTATACCTCGCATTTGCAAGAATCTGGCCAAATATTCCTCATAAAGTTCTTTGAAGCTGAACAAAATATTTACCACGAAAATTAAAATTGATCAAATATCTGAAAGAAAAAAAATACACATTGCAGAGAAAAACCTAAATTACACAAAAAGAGTATATATTTACATAAAACTTTGCATTTATCAACAGATCTGTAAAATCATAAACCCAAAAGAGGGGTGATTTAGCAAATCGCACCATAGAAATTAAGGTGTATGTATGTGTGTGTGTGTGAGAGAGAAAGGCATGTGTAGGCAAGAGAAAGAGATAGACATTACCTGTAGCGTGGGAGTTAGTAGAGAGCGACATGTGGTAGATTACGTACTCGCCTAAATAGAGTGAGAGAGAGGATGAGTGTTTTATAGAAGTGATGAGATGGTAATATTTCTCGATAGTTTTCCACCACACAACAACACTGGGTTGGCTTTGAGATGGGGTAGATGATGACAGTGAGGTGATGAAATCATCTATGATGGCTCTTTGGGATGGCTTGAATTTGTTTTACCAAATGAGGTTAACTGAGCTTTTTCCAGAGCGAAGTGGGACATCGTGCTATTGTAAGATATTGGCTTGATCTACCACAAAACTCTCCCCGATGATGCCCTACCTTTACAACCTTGTCTATCTTTGTTTCAGTGTTCATCAGGAGCAAAATTTCATCTCTAAAATCAAGTACATACTCGAGGAAGAGAGAGGGGATGTTGAATATAAGTAGTGAAAGACAATTGATGAACTAATGTAGAAATCAAGGTGGGGAAAATCCAGATTCACTCGAAGAATCAACAAATCCGAGAGAGAGATGAGGAAAAACCGGAGGTGGAGATGAGGTAGAAAGTAAAATCGCAAATGATTGAGATTGGGTTTCATTTGGGACTGGCAGAATTTTCAGAGTTTGGGGAAGTGAAGGGGAGAGAGAAAATATCCTATTTTTGATGTATTACTAATATACCCTTTCTTTTTGAATCACAATGAAATCTTAAAAGGAAAATGAGGGGGAAAGTAAATTTTAGTAGGTTAAAACTATAAATATCATATAAATTAAAAAAATTAAGTGTGGTGAGTTGTAGCGGTTATGGTGTGAATTCTGATCTCACCCTTCACTTAGTGCCTTGTTGGCTTTGATCTGAACCGTGAAGTGTCTTCCCATCTTATGAATAGTGAAAACACCATTGTAACTTATTATACAGATATATATAACATTTGCCAGTCTACTATCACTCATAAGTAGAATAGTTACAGGTGTATATTTCACACATAATATATACTATAATAGTACACTTTGCTATCACGTCCCTGTATCACATATTAAGGATTATTAGCTCGGAATTCTACCTCGATCACCAATAGTAATTTATACATCTTAACTCGGAATCAAACCTCGATCACCAATAGTTATTAACTATATTGGCTCAAAATGACCCCTTGATCACCAATATTAATCATATTTAGGTTGGCTCGGAATCACACCTCGATCACCAAATCAAGTCATCTATATTGGCTTGGAATTATACCTCGATCCAACATTTATTTAGTATCCTCTGGGCATTACTATCCATCGATAGGTGTTCACAAAACCCGATCATACATGTCAGTACGTAGTATATTTCTCTTGTATACTTACCATACTATTTATTTTACAATTTATCTCACTATCGTATTATTTTGAGTATTCACACAACTCTAAGGGTCCTAGTTACCCTTTATAAATTTCAGTAGTTAAACTATCACTAACCTACTGGTATACACGCTGGAACTGACGTTTACTCTCCCCACAACCCAAATCCCAAAATATCTCAATACATGACTCGATCGGTTATTCCTCGTCTTTCCATACTCCATGACCTTATCAGACCTTAACTATACACATAGTGACTTTTATTAAGTCTCTACATAGGCATAATATCATCACTAAGGTTCCCATTCATTGTTGGCAAGCAAAGAAAAACTCAACCAACCAAAGAACCTAAATACAACTTTGATCGATCGATCGATGAATTTTATCTATCCATCGATCCATCCATCCATCGATCGATCGACATTCATACGTCGATCGATCGATCGACCAAATACAACTTCACCCAGCTTCGTCTTTCTCAATGTTTAACCCATCAATTCCACATTAAACATTTTGGAAATCTCTACCAACATAACCAAACATCTACTATATGTATAGAGACTATTCCTAACATAAATATATCATTAAATCTTTACGAAATTCATTTAAGAACAATCAAAATATAAATATTATAAAAAAACCTAGATATTTGTATTCTTCATATTTACTCCTCAAAAACCCAGGTTTAAATCCGTAGCAATGATCATAACTCTTCTGATTTTTAATCCACTACAGATGTAAATACAAACTACATGCAAACCTATCGAAACGGGTATTCAATTCATCCTTTTCTTCGAAGAATCATCAGCAAATCAATATAATTGGAGCCCTACACACATAGGTATTATAACTTCATATTAATATGCAATAAACAACATGCCTTAGTGAGAATGATCTGATTTCGAATTTGATGAAGGTGTTGGGTTATCTTCTCCTTTAACTTCCCTTCCCAAATTGCATGATGTGTAAGAATCGTCCAAATCCCTCACCAAATCCTCCTTAAGCCTTAAGAATTGTCTCTCTTTTCTCCCAATTGGTCTCTCTGTGTTTTGTGTGTTCATAACCCTAATTTAATCCCTTTAACATCTGATATAGACTTTCAAATTTCGTAGGTCTCTTAACCTCTATTTGCTAAATGACCAAAATGCCCCCAAATGATGTCGATTTGGTCTAAAATTGACCCGAGATCCAAATTATACCCCTAAGAACACTATTTCAACCCTTTCGGAATCATCTGTGACCTCGAAATTATGATTGGAGTCAATATAAATATATTTCTTTATTCCCACCTCAAATAGTCTTCATGCAACTCTCGATGAGATAAAATAAAATACGCACATATCACTTGCTATGCCGTATTACAATAATCATCACTTATTTTCTATTCACACTTAGTAAATATTATAACATAAAATTAATCAGTATCTATGTCTCGATTCATATTTAATAATCACATTTATCATTTAATCACATTAAATTACTCGCTCGCATAATTTAAATAAAGACTTATTTTCTCAATTAACTCCTGAATTAATTAAATGATAAATACGCAGGTATTACATACTTCCCCCTTACAAAGGAATTTCATCCCCAAAATTAGGACATACCAGCGGTGAATAACTCTGGATACTTCTTTCTCATGCCATCCTCTCTCTCCCATGTCGACTCATCAGTATTGCGGTGTCCCTATTAAACTCACACTAGTGGAACCACCTTTGATCGTAGATTCCGCTTAATACGATCTAGAATAGCCACGGGACACTCCTCATCCGAGACGTCTGGCTGCAAATCAATCTTCTCAAGTGAAATGTGCCAGAAAGCTCTCTCTCTTCTCGTGTATTCGCTGAAGATGCTCTGGAAGTCTAATTTTGTATGCTATTGGTACCAGTCTCTCTATAATAGGAAATTATCCCATATATCTCGATGCTAACTTTCCTCTCTTGCCAAATATCATAATCCCCTTCATAGGAGATACCCGAACCAACACCTGGTCGCCAACCTCCAACTCCACATGTCTTTTGTACGCGTCATCATAACTCTTTTGCCTATCTTGAGCTATCCGAATACATCCTCGAATTAACTCAATCTTGGCAGTAGCCTCTTGAATCATCTCGGGCCTCATTAACTTGTTGTCCCCCACCTCTAACCAGTAAACGGGTGAACAATAAGGCCTCCTATATAATGCCTCAAACGGTGCCATACTGATAGTAAATTGGTAAGAGTTATTGTACTTAAACTCTACCAATGGGAGGTATCTCTCCCACCCTCCCCCAAAATTTAGGATGCACATCCTCAGCATATCCTCATGCATCAGATTCACCCTTTCAATCTTCCCGTCCGTCTGCGGATGGTACGCCATACTCAACTGTAAATCGGTGCCCATGGCTTCCTAAAAACTCTGGCCGAAGTGTGACACAAAATTCTGTCTCTATTGGACACAATATTAATCGGGACTCTGTGCAACTTAACAATCTTCAAAATGAATAGCTATGCATACTACATCGTCTCGTAGTCTGTGCGGACTGGAAAAAAATAGGCCACCTTGATCAGTCGATCCACTATTACCCATATGGAATTGTGACCCTGTTGTGACGTAAGTAATAAAATCTATCGAGATGCTCTCCCACTTTCACGCGGGAATCTCAGGTGGCTATAACATACCCAAAGGCCTCTGATGGTCAACTTTCACAAGATGACAAGTAACACACTTTGAGATAAACTCTTCTATGTCTCTCTTCATGCCGGTCCACCAGTAATGTCTCCTTATATCCTGGTTCATCTTATGCCCACCAGGATGTACTGTAAATCTGGAGCCGTGAGACTCAGTCATTATTTCCTATCTCAAATCTTCATCCTCGGGCACTACCAACTTCCCATAAAAGAGCGGGCCTCCCTATGAGCTAACTGAGTAAGACTGATAAGCACCCAAAAGTGTACATTTATACCCCGAATAGACGTATTTTAGTTGCTAATACTCGACAAAATAGGTCTTATGCACGTAATTGTTTAATGTACAGGCTTGATCGCCGTTTGTGAATGTTCGACACTTATTTCAAGACAAATATGCAATTTATGGAGCTAATTCCCTTTTCCCGTACCTTACCTAAGCCTAACCAAGCCTAAACCTACCCCGAACCCCATGTGTGTTTAGTTTGTGCTTTTTAGATTTTTTTATATTTTTATTTGATTTGATTTGTTTTTTTTAGATTTATTTAGAATTTTCTAGGATTTATTTTCTATTTTTCTATTTCTTTATTTCGATTTCGATTTTGATTTTTATTAGTTTTTAATTTTTATCTTTATTTTATTTTATTTTTATTAGGATTAGTTTTTAGGAATTTATTTCCTAGTTTTATTAGATTTTATCTTTTTTTAGTTTTATTATATTAGGATTATATTTTTAGTTTTAATAGATTTTTATTTTTATTTTTGTTGTGTCTTTTATATTTTTTAGTTAGGATTTTAGTTTTTTTAGTTGTATTATATTTTTAATGATTATTTTTATTTCGTTTTATTTTTAGGATTAATCTTTAGTAGTTTACTAGATTTTTTTTAGTTTAGTTTTTACTTTTATTTTACTTGTTTTTATTAGGTTTATTTTTATTATTTATTATTTTCTTTTTTTTAGGGGTACAAATTAAACACACACACAAATTATCCTACAACCTACCTATCCTACACTCACCTGCACCCAATTACCACACACTCACATACACCTAATTAACCCCTCACCCACACACCAATATCATACACCCTACCACACACCAACCCTCCTCACCATCATCAACCCCACCTCACCCTTTCTCGTGCTAACCTCCATAACCAAACAACCTCATCACACCAAAACCAAACAAACCAAACACTTGTAACCCCATATCCACCGATGACCCCCTGCTGTCCGGCTGAACCAACTCCGACCATAATCCATTTCACAACCACGGCCAAGCCACACCCGAATTCGTCCAGCCCCGCTTCCATCTCGACCCAAGCTAAATCGGCGACCTCCTTCTACCTCTATACCCGAGATCCAACCTACCTGGACCTACCCAAACCCGCAGCCCTAGTCCGCCTCATATACATGTCAACTCGAAAATTTCCCTAAGCCATCTCAACCCCCGACGTGTAAACCCAGACCCGACTCCATGCCCAAATCAAAATCCCCTCATACCCCATATCCAATCTCATCGAACCGGGTCCCAACAGTACCCGATCTCAACCAAATCTGGCCAAACCCCGAAAACCCTTTTTATCTAACCCGAAACCCATAATCCTAACCCACCTGCTATCTCCCTAAAATAAGGAACTGATTTCTGCGACCTGATCGAACCTGCAGACCTATGTTTCTGACACCCCTTTTCCAAACCCATCTATACACATACCAAACTCCTTTTGCAAAATCCTATCTTTTCAGACTTAATCTTTGCATAGCCCATTATCTACCGTGTCTTAGTTTCATGCCTTGGATAAAAGGAACACTCATGCTCATTTTAAAAGAGAGGAAAAGTAGAGAGAAAAATTGGGACACGAAGTGTATCCGTTTAATTTTAGTTTAGGAGCTCCATTTTTTTTGGAGCTCATTTTGTTGTACAAAAATTTCTTTCTTTTTTTTATATAGTGACTTGAGTGTGAGACAGATTATTGAGAAATACAAATTTTGATTTGGTATTAAATTTCAGTTTTCATAAACTCAGATTTGTGGGTGAAATTAATTGTTCATATTTGGAAAATTATTATTGAGTTCAAGGAGACTTGGTTTAATTATTTTTTTCCCATTCCATTTTATTTATTATGACTCTTATTGTGTGATTATTACATTTTATATGTAATAATACTAAAATGAGAGGCTAAATACCCCATTCAAGGGGTGAGATGGAACCCTTAACTTAATTATTTTTATTTTTGGTTCGTTTATTTATTATGGTCCTTTGAATATTAATATTAATATTAAAATTTTATAATTTATATTTATGCCTCGAGAGAGAGAGAATTATTTTCGAGAGAAAATCGAAAATTTAAATTATAATATTTATTCACTAATTAAACTAGAGATAGGCAATTTTTGAATGATATTGTAGTTTGAATTTCTTAACTGTAAAACTTTTTTTGTATGATTTAAATGCTTTTAGTAAATTTTTCCTAGCGGGTGATTTATTAGAAAATGTTTAAATCTATTTTTTGTGAGTATGTGAAATTTAAATATTAATATTCTAAAAAGACTATATGTAAATTTAATTTGTAAATTTATATATGTTTTGGGGTATTTCAAATAGACAAACTAATTAATAAAACTAAATAGGTTAAGTAGCGAATTGTTATCCCTTGAATTATCTAATAATTGTTCTCTCCTCATATTTAACTCACACTATCATTTTTCTTATTTATTAATATAGTTTTAATTTAGTTCATAGTTGGTAGTATAAATATCCCTTCGAAATTGTTTTAAAAAAAATCATACATTGTTTTCAACTTGCTCTTGTCCACATTAGAGAGCGCGGATTGACCCCTTACTTGCCAATATACAACTTTAGTGTGTTTGTAGGTACCAAAAGGGATTTTTGATTGACCGTCTTTACTCTACAATGACATATACGCAAAAAGCGAGTTATCAAAGACTCTGCACCCACAGCTAATAACTGTCGTACCTTTCCCTGACAAAACTAATCCTTTGCCTCTGCCTTCACTACCCGCATGACGATCTTGGGAGTGATAGTCATAACTTCCATGAATGCTCTCACAACATGCTCTTCCCGTCAAAGCTCACTATGTTAACCTCCGCTAAGTCTCCAGTAGGTCGTCGGCTCAACGCGTCTGTAACTACGTTAACCTTACCAGGATGATACTGTATATCAAACTGGTAGTACTTCACGAATTCTAGCCATCGCCTATGTCTCATGTTCAGATCCTTCTGTGTGAAGAGATACTGAAGTTACTTACTATCTGTGAACAATGTAAACTGCTCCCCCAATAGATAATGTCCCCATATCCTTAATGCAAAAACGATCGCTGTTAACTCAAGGTCGTGGGTGGGTAATTCTTCTCGTGGGCCTTAGCTTTATAGACACATAAGCTATATCCCTCTCCTCCTGCTGCAACACACCCCCAAGTCCCTGCAAGGATTCATCAGTGTATACCCGATAGTCCAATCCTTCCCTGGCCAAAGCGAGTATTGGTGCTAAGGTCAATCGAACCTTTAACTCGTCGAAGGCCCACTAAAAATGGTCGCTCCACACAAATGGTGCTCCCTTACGAGTCATGTTCATCAAAGGCCCAACAATCTTTGAGAACCCCTTAATGAAACGACAGTAATATCTAGCTAACCCTAAGAAGTAGCAAATCTCGATCGGTGTCGTGGGCTGCCCCCACTCCCTCACCGCTGATAGCTTACTCGGATCAATAACTATCCCCCTATCGAACACAATGTGGCTAAGAAACTATACTTCCTGAAGCCAAAATCCATACTTACTAAATTTGGCGTACAACTGATGGTCCCGTAACATATGCAGAACCATACGTAAGTGCTCAGTGTGCTCCTCCTCCGTACGTGAGTAAATGAGGATATCATCAATGAATACTATCACAAACTGATCCAGAAATTCATTGAATATCCTATTCAAGAGATCCATGAACACTGTAGGCACATAGGTGAGCCCATACGATGTCACCCTAAACTCATACGACCCGTACCGCGATAAGAAAGCGGTTTTAGGCACTTCCTCCTCTCAGATGCGCAACTGGTGATATCTGGACCTTATATCAATCTTTGAGAAGTAAGAATCCCTTCCCAACTGATTAAATAAGTCATCAATCCCAGGTAATAGATACTTGTTCCATATTGTCACCTTGTTCATCTCCCTGTATTCCATGCACAGGCGGAGCGAACCATCCCTCTTCTTCACAAATAACACCGAAGCACCCTAAGGCGATGTACTTTGCCAAATGCAACCCTGATCTTAGTGCTTCTGAATCTTCTCTCTCTGCTCCCGTATCTCTGAAAGAACTATGCGATTTGGTGCTATGGCAATCGATCTCATCCCCAGTTCTAAGTCGATGAAAAACTCTATTTCTCGGCTCGATGGAAGCCTGAGTATGTCCTAAAATACGTCCTCAAACTCCCTCACTACTGGAATCTAGTCTAAAGGTGCCACTATCTCCTGCGAGGTATCCTCCTCAATACAGTATAGGTGAGTGCGCGATCCACCCTCAGGCAAAGTCTTCGCCACTAGGAACATCTCCTGCCCTAAAATCGAGAACACTATAGTTCTCTCATAGCAATCTACCATCGCTCGATAACTTGCTAATAATTATATGCCTAGAATCATGTCGTACCCCTCCATGTGTAACAATAGGAGGTCTACCTCTAGACTCAGTCTCCCAATCAAAATATCGACTCCTCTACAGATCGAATGTATTAACGGACCACTACCCATCGGTGACTCGACACACATAAGAAGATTTCCAATTGTCTCTAATAAACCAGCGGCCCGCGCAAATCTAGTTTTAATAAAAAAATATGATGCCCCAGTATTAAACAAAATGTTACTCTCAAGCCCATGAATAGGAAATGGACCCTCTACTGCAGGCGGCGCCTAAGGTGATGGAGGCATCAATATATCCCGAAAGTTGTACACAAGCTCGTAGTGAATCTGGACCTGCTGCTTCTGTGGGGTCGATGATTGTGTTGGAGCTATCGGAGCCTGTTGCCCCTATCGAGCACCCTGTCGCTATGCCCTGTCTCGCTCTCGATAAACTCTACTCTTGTGACCCTACTGGCCACATGTGAAACACTTACCCTAGAAATATCTCTGTCCTTGGCCCTAATGCCCTTATCCCTACTAGCCTCTCCCTAGTTCCCTTGGCCCTGGTGGCCCTGAGGAACCTGTTGCTGCTGAGGACCCTGCTGGCCCTGCCTAAATCCTCCGTCGTACCGGTAACCGCCAGATTTGAACCTTTTGGAAAATTTCCCCTATTGAGAGTCCTGGCTTTGATGACTCACTGTCTGCTATTGTTGGGGTGGTGTCCCACTAATACCGTTCCCCCCAGCCTTTCCCTGCTGGCTAGGCTCATCTCTCTTGCTCCCCTTCGTATGGAAGCGATGATCCTGACAATGCACCAGTGTGGCATTAACGACATCAGTGCAAGTCATCAATGCAGGGTTACTAATAAAATGTTGCCTCATCCTTTAGGCCAATCCATCGATGAAATTAGTCTTCTTCCTCTCCTCTTTGCTCACCTTATCTGGTACAAAGTTCACCTAACGGGTAAACTTCTCCTCGTAGTCCGCTATTGAACTGTCACCCTGTACTACTTCCCTGAACTTCTTCCTCATGCCGAACTCGACTACAAGAGGTAAGTATTTGTGTTCAAACCTTACCCAGAACTCAGAAATCATCATCACGTCCCTCTCCTCAACGGTGATCACCGACTCCCACCACTATAGAGATGCTCCCAAAAGTCTGAAGGTAGCTAACATCTGTTTCTGGACTTATTTAAACTCAATCATGCACAGATGGTGCTGAATGTTCTTATTCTATTGGCATGTCGCCACTACATAAGTACTTCCCTGGAACTCTGGTGGGTGGACATTCTAGAAGGTATCCGTGATGCTATGCCAAGTGGGTTGCCCTTGTTGGACCTGAATAGCAGGTGTTGCGAGTTGCTGTGCCTGAGGGAAGTGGGCTGCCATGGCCCTCATAACTATCTCAATGTCTTGTGCCACTATCACTTCAACTTGAGCAGAAGAAATCATCTTTGGTGGTGGTGGTACCTGCTTCTCCTGAGGGTCCTCCCTAATCTCATCCCTAGTTGTTGCCCTCTCGGTTCTCTCTCTACTCGGCGGTATACTGAAATAGAATTAAATTGTAAAAGTACATAATTTATAAAAAATCTAGGAGCAGAAGCACAATATCTCAAGCACGCTAAGATAAAAGTAATAGTCCTAACAATAGGGATCTATATCAGAATAATGATATGCTGAAACTGTAGTAAGCCGTACAGATCCTATGGACACTAAAACTTGATGCTCTAATACCATCTCTGACACCCCTTCTAATTAAACAACGATTGATCCGACCTTTATTAAATTAAAATAGGTTTCTCAAATGGTTCATTCTTAGCATCACCGTCGAAAAGTTTTTAATTACTAACCACCTAAGTGAAATTAGACCAGTGCCAAATTTTATCTTTCTTTAAAATCCATAAAGGAACAATGCGAAAAACTAAATTTAACCATTAACAATAAACTAGAGTTCAATCATCATGATATAAAAATGAATAAAGGTTTGCAGAATAAACCATTGTCTAAAATCCAAAATAACATACTCCATAAGTAAAAGAACTAAATGACTAAAAACTGACAACAGACAACATGTCCATACATGGAATATAAAATGCGATCCTACACTAGATCTGAATGGAGGAATCGTCTAATCAAATCTTGTTAGCATCCACACTGCTAGAACTCCGAGTCCCTGGAATGATGCCACACCTGGCGTCCCTGTGACTGGACACCGAAAAGGTTTTGAAAATATTTTATAGCAGGTGTTAGTAGACAAAATGTTTAACAAGCATTTATTACATTAAAATTCAGTATTGATTACACATGTTCGTGTACACTCTCTCTTGACTTTTCCTCTCCTCTGATTTATAGTGCACACTTAACGTTCTATACTTAGACCACCTATCTATACTACCCAATCTAACTAGACTAAAGTATCCAAATGAACTTATCTACACGTCTAAGTTCCGGTACCGTCCATACAGTACAGTGATTTATTAACATCTCTCACAAGTTAATTAATTTTCTCTTGTAACATTTTACATATATTATATTACCATCCTTATCATTAAGTCTCACCACTTAATTACTTTATTTGATATTCACAATCCATCTTTCATCTAATAATTAAGTCTCTCTCTACTTAATTTGCTTCTCATATATATATATATATATATATATATATATATATATATATAACATTTTCCAATCTACTATCACTCGTAAGTAGAATAATTACAAGGTGTATATTTCACACACAATATATACTATAATAATAGACTTTACTATCGCGTCCCTGTATCACACATTAGGGATTATTGGCTCGGAATCCTACCTTGATCAAGAATAGTAATTTATACATCTTGGCTCGAATCATACCTCGATCACCAATAGTTATTGATTTCATTAGCTCGGAATGACACCTCGATCACCAATATTAATCATATCTAGATTGGCTCAGAATCACACCTCGATCACCAAAATTAGAAATCTATATTGGCTCGAAATTCTACCCCGATCACCAACATTTATTTAGTATACTCTAGTCATTCTCACAGCCTATGTATTACTATCCATCGATAGGTGTTCACATAACTCGATCATACATGTCAATACGTAGTATATTTCTCTCTTATACTCGTCGTTCTATTTACTTTATGATTTATCTCACTATCGTATTATTTTGAGTATTCACACAAGTCTAAGGGTACTAGTTACCCATTTATAAATTTCAATAGTTAAACTATCTCTAACCTATTTGTATACACCCTGGAATTGACATTTACTCTCCCCGTTACTCAAATCCTAAAATATCTCAATACATGACTCAATCAGTTATTCCTCGTTGGTCCATACTCCAAGTCTTACACTCCATGACCTTAACGGACCTTAACTATACACCTACTAACTTTTATTAAGTCCCTATATAGGCATAATATCATCACTAAGGTTCCCATTCATTGTTGGAAATCGAAGAAAAACTCAAATAACCAAAGAACCTCAATTCATCTTTGATCGATCGATCGATCAGATACAACTTCGTCTTTCTCTATGTTTAACCCATCAATTCCTCATTAAACATTCTGGAAATCTCTCCTAACATAACCAAACATCCACCATATGTATAGACACTATTCCTAATGTAAATATATCATCAAATCTTTACGAAATTCATTCAGGAACCATCAAAATCTAAAAATTATCAAAAACCCTAGATATTTTTGTTCTTCTTATTTACTCCTTATAAACCCATGTTTAAATCCATAGAAAAAATCATAACTCTTCTAATTTTTAATCCTCTGCAGATGTAAATACAAACTACATGCAAACCTACCTAAACATGTATTCAATTCATCCTTTTCTTCTAAGAATCATCAACAAATGAATATAATTGGAACCCTAGACACATGGGTATTATAACTTCATATTAATATGCAATAAACAACTTTCCTTAGTGAGGATGATATGATTTCAAATTTGATGAAGGTGTTGGGTTTTCTTCTCCTCTAATTTCCCTTTCCAAATTGCTTGATATGCAAGAATCGTCTAAATCCCTTACCAAATCCTCCTTAAGCCTTGAGAATTGTCTCTCTTTTCTCCCAATTGGTCTCTCTGTGTTTGGTATGTTCTTAAGCCTAATTTAAGCCCATTAACATCTGATATAAGCTTGAAAATTTCGTAGGCCTCTTAAGCTCTATTTTCCAAATGACCAAAAAGCCCCCAAATGGTGTCGATTTGGTTTAAAATTGATTTAGGGCCCAAACTATACCCCGGGTACACTATTTCGACTATTTCGACCCTTTCGAAATCATTCATGAACTCTAAATTATCATCCGTGTCAGTAAAAGTATATTTCTCAATTCCCACCTCAAATAGTTTACATGCGACTCTCAGTGAGATAAAATAAAATACCCACATATCACTTTCTATGCCGCATTGCAATAATCATCACTTATTTACTAGTCACACTTAGTAAATATTATAACAAAATATTAATCAGTATCTATCTCTCGATTAATATTTAATAATCACATTTATCATTTAATCACATTAAATTACTCGCTCTCGTAATTTAAATAAAGACGTATTTTCTCAATTAACTCCTGAATTAATTAAATTATAAATACGCAGAAATACAGGGTATTACACCCTTTTGATCCAAGATAGAGATAGAAGGATTGTTGTTGCATCAATCTTGAGATCTCTTCTACATACCAGGTTTTTGGATTTATTGGCTCTAGTATAAGTGTTTTTCCACTATTGTTATTTATTTCAGTTGCGATAATTGTAAGGGAATAAGCATGATTTTTTTTAATATTATGTTTGGTTGAGATATTTACTTTCTTGTCAGATTTATTATTTACTTGGTGTTGGTTTTGGATTTATTTATTATTATGGAAATATTCATTGAACAACAATTATGGGCCTTTAATAAATTATCTGTATTACGTTGTGCTGATAATGGTATTAATTGACAGACAAGCCTTATTTTTGGCATATCGTGCTTGGCCATCCTTTACGTGAGAAATGGGGGTTGTTACAGTTGGTATCAGAGCACGGTTCTAGTATCCTTAGGATCTGTGTTACGTTCATTATGTTCTTTGATATGCAGAGCCTATGCTATGCTTTGGGTAATTGTATTCTTATGTTGGTACTAATTCAAACCTTGTTTTCTTTTAGATGGAAAACAAACGGAGGGGTAGGCCGAGGCACGTATATGCACCTACTGCCCAGGAGGAGGCCCACCCCGAGCCACAACAACATCCACAAGCCCCACCAACTCCATAGTTGATCACACATGCCGACATTTCCATCAATGTGTCTTAGGTAATTTCTACGGCCATAGCAGCCATACTTCAGCACTTTCCACTTCCACAAGCACACCACTAACCACCACCACAGCAGGTGTCCATACCAGATCAGGCACTAGGATATATGTGGGATAGGGCAAAGGAGGCCTTTGTTAAGGGTCAACCTCCAGAGTTCTTTTAGTGGCGGGTATGTGTAAGAATTACATAAAGATATATTTAAGGATGGTAGAGTTCACACTAGTGCAGAAACATATGTTAGCTTCGTTCCGATTAGTGGGGGTTGCGCTTCAGTGGTGTGCGACAGTTACGATAGTTGCAGAGAGAGACAACCTGACTATTGATGAGTTTTGGGAGAGCTTTGAGGGGAAATACTTTCCCCTAGCCATGCAGTCTGAGAAGAGGAATAGGTTTATGGTGCTTAAGCAGGAGGGGCGTACCATAGCCGAGTATGAATAGGAGTTCACCTCCCTCTCGTACTTCGTAAAAGAGTATGTTAACATTGAGTAGATATGGATGGATAGGTTCATAATGGGATCAACCTAACACATCAAGAAGGATATTCTTGGGAATTCGACCTTCACATCGTATAACCAGCTAGTGAATGTCGCACTCCTCCATTTCCAGTATAACAGGGCATTCTAGAGGAACAATGGTGAGATATGCCATGGTGCAAAGTCATCGAGCCAGCAGGGTAAGGCGAGTGGGGGGAGCAGATCCAGGACCCAGTAGTTTAGGATCACCCCATTGGGTGATCAGAATAAAAATTTTAGGGGTTCAGATGATCGGTATAGATAGGGCTAGTAGGGCTAATAATACAGAGGCCATCAGGGCTAAGGATAGAAGGGTAGAGGCCAACCTGACCAACATTTGAGTGATAGCTGATTCACAAGAATTGTTATATATGTGAAGAGAAAGGGCACACTTCGAGGTGGTGTCCTAGGAGTAACCAGACAATCCAGGAAAATGGAGGTTATAGGGGCAACAGGCGCCACAAGGACATCGCCCACCATTTCCAGCTCAGGGAGTCGTTGCACCAGCCACTCTAATACCCATCGCCCCACCTGAGGGACAACAACTATTACAGTATGGGTGGATCTATCATGTCGCGGGCGCAAAGGGGCCAACACCGGCACAAGAATTTAAGGGCATGCTTTACATCTTTGGTCATATTAGCCTTATTCTATTCAACATGGGTGCATCTATTTTTTTTCTAGCCTCGCTTGGGAGACGGGGATGGTAGATTGTTCATCCGATATTTTATTACACATAGATTCACTGGTGGGCAGAGGGGCACCCATATGATTAATGTGCCAGGGGTATCAGGATTGAGATAGGATGACCCACCTTTGTAGCTGACTTATTAGTACTTTATATGCATGAGTACGACATCGTTTTGGGGATGGAATGGCTAGAGACGTACATAGCATGTGTGGATTACTACGGGAGGTCCATCATTTTCATTCTGGGGAAGGAGATGTACCTAGTTACGATATCATACCCTGGGGGCTAGTCGAGCACAAATTTATACTATATTGAGGAGGAAACTTCTTCGGAGGTTATTGTGACGCTAGGCTTCATCCCCGCGGTGAGTGAGTTTTCTGATCTTTTTGGGGAGATTTTGAGATTACTGCCTAGTTTGCATATCGATTTCGTAATCGATCGGATTCCAGGCACTAGACCGATTGCCTATACACCGTATCGGATGGCTCCTCTAGAAATGAGGGAGCTATGGGTGAAGATTGATAAGTTGTTAGGGAAAATATTTATCAGGAGGAGTAATTCGTTATGGGGAACTCCATTTTTATTCGTCAAGAAGAAAGACGGATCTCTGAGGCTTTGTATCGACTATTGGGAGTAGAACAAAGTCACTACTCGAAATAAATACCCGTTGCTACGTATCGACGATTTGTTTGACCAGCTGAGAGGTGCTGCATATTTTTTAAAGATTAATTTGAGGTTGGGTTTCAACCAATTGAGTGCCCGTGAGCACGACATCTCAAAGACGACTTTCCTTACCAGATATGGGTTCTACGAATTTTTATTGATGCCATTTGCGCTAACCAATGTACCGACACTATTTATGGACTTGTTGAATCCAGTGTTCAGAGATTGCTTGGATCGGTTTATCATCGTGTTTATAGATGATATCCTAATTTATTATCAGACTGCGAAGGATCACATAGTGCAATTACGGATGGTTTTACATACACTTCAAGTTCATCAGTTGTATGCAAAGTTCAAGATATGCGATTTTTGGCTGAGATAGGTATAGTTCTTGGTCCATATTGTGTTCGAGCGGGGAATATTTATGGACTCAGGGAAAGTTTTTGCCGTGATGGAGTGGGGACAACCCACTACACCCACCGAGGTGCGCAACTTCTTACGACTGGTCGAGTACTACCTTCATTTTATCAATGGTTCTCGAAGATAGTCGAGTTATTAACGAATTTGACTAGGAAGGGAGTACTATATGTGTGGGATGATTTGTGCCAGGAGGCATTTGAGGAGCTGAAGACTAGATTGACTATATCACCGATTTTGGCATTGTCTTGGGAAGGGATTGATTATAGAGTCTTCACATATGCGTCCTTGAGGGGACTTGGAGGGGTTTTGATACAATAGGAGAGGCCGATAGCTTTGATTCTTGAAAGCTTAAGCCTCACTCGGAACATTACCCCACCCACAACTTGGAGTAGTAGCTGTAATTTTTACATTGCGAGTGTGGAGGCATTATCTCCTGGGGGAGAAATTTCAGCTTTTAACAGACCACAAAATCCAGTAGTATTTGTTCACATAGCGGGAGCTGAACATGAGATAAAGGAGGTGGCTAGAGGTTGTGAAAGATTATTAGTTTGACATTAAGTACCACCCAGGGAAAGAGAATGTCGTGGCGGATGCTTTAAGTTGCAAGTCAATTTTGGAGTTAGCGTCAGTGTGGAATGCGAAGTGGAAGTCACTTTGTGGGGATGATGACCTGACCCGCGCATTTATGGCAGTTCTCACCATCACCCCCTTAGATCATTATTCGGGTGGTGAAGGCACATGCAGGATATTAGCTTTGCCAGGAGTGAGTGAGATAGTTGTTTGTCGAAGGGGTGGAGAAATATTCTATTGGTTTGGATGGTGATTTGAGATTCCAAGGGAGACTGTTTATCCAAGATGACGAGGATTTGAGGCGCGCCGTTATGTATATGGCTAATGGGCCACGATTTATAGTATATCTCAGAGGGGATAAGATGTACCACAACATGCAGTGTCAGTATTGGTGAACCGGGATCAAAATGGACATAGCATATTTTGTGTCGAAGTGTGCTATGTATCCGCTAGTGAAGGTGGACCATCAGCATCCTCTAGGTGTTTTATAACATTTGGAGATCCCGACGTGGAATTGGGAAGGCATATCCATGGATTTTATTATTTGTCTACCTACATCGTAGAGGGTCAATGATTCCAAATGGGTGAATGTCGATTGATTGACGAAGGTGTCTCACTTCTTATCGGTTTTGATAGATTACATCTCTGAGAAGTACGTCAGGATCTTACTAGCAGAGAGTGCTAAGATACATGGGGTACCACTCAACATCGTGTTAGACAGGGACATGACGTTTGTGTCCCACTTTTAGAGTAGATTTCAGCAAGCCTTGGGGGCAGAGCTCAGATTGAGCACGTCTTATCAACCTCAGACTAATGGGTAGATGGAGAGGGTGAGCCTGATGTTGGAGGACATGTTGCGGGTGTGGATTTTGGATTTTAATGGGAGTTGGGAGAATTTCTTGCCTTTAGTAGAGTTTTCATATAATAACAACTACCAGTTCACGATATGGATGGAACCATTTGAGGCACTCTATGGGAGACCTTTCCATTCACCCTCATGATGGTTAGAGGTGCGGGAGAACAAATTACTTGGGGGTGAAATTCATTATAGACACCTTAGAGAAGGTAGAGATGATTCGGGCCAGGATATGGATTACCCAAGACAGGCAAAAGAGCTACATGGATGCGGGCTAGAGACACTTAGACTTCAATATTAGAGACCAGGTGTTGATTTATGTGTCTCCCATAAAGGTGGCAATGAGGTTTGGGAAAAAATGGAAGTTACGTCCCTGATAAGTGGGAACGTTCCCTATTCTGGAGAGGATTGGTCCCGTGACATATTTGATGGGATTACCGGACCACTTGTAGTGGATGCACGATGTATTTCATAAATCTACATTGTGGAGATTCCGTAGAGATTAGATAGCGCACCAGCATATTGATAGTGATGAGATAGGTCTCCAGCTAGACGCTACTTATGAGGAGAGATCGATAACCATTTTGGATCGTCGGGAGCGCCGACTTCGATTCAAGGTTGTTCCTTTAGTTTGGGTGTAGTGGGGACACCATCGGGAGGATGAGTCGACTTGGGAGAGGGAGGATGACATGCGCACAAAGTATCCCAAACTCTTCTTACTATGTACATACTTTTCTTGATTCCGATGATGGAATCCTGTTATTAAGGATACACCTAATTTTCTATAATAAAAAATAAAATAATATTTTTGGAATTAATAAAAATTTGTGGAAATTGGACTTACCCGATAAATTTAATTTGTAAATTGCGAATATGAAATTCATTATTAAGTCATAATTATGGGTGGTTGATTTTGTAGGTGTATGGTTATAACAATTGCATGTGTTGTAGAATTATATAATTGAGCCGTGACACAATTAAAAATTCATAATGTTGGAATAAAATAATTGAGGACATATTTTGGGGAGTATATGGGCTGGTTTAGGTGTTTTGGACCTTTAGAAATGGTCTTGGTCCATGGGTATATAAGTTGGAAAACTTTTGGCTAGTTTGGGAATGGATTAGGGCCATTTGGGGGTTTAAAATTTGGGTTTTTAACCCAACTCGGGATTTAGAGTTAATAAGTTTTTAAGGTAAGATAAACTACTCCCCACTACTGATGAGAAAAACCAAAACGTAACTGCTACCAAGAGAGAAGAGGAGAAGAATCAGAAAGGGGAGAATAGATAAGAAATCAAACGGGAATCAAGGGAATTTCTTCGACAACTCATTAAGGCAAGAATTTTCTTGCTCAATTTACGTACAATTCACTTCTTGAAGCATTATAATAACCCTACATGATTTCTGGGATTTACGTTTTGTTTTGATGAATAAATGTTTCGATTAAATATCATGTATGTAGAGGATTGATTTTAATATAGATTATAACCCAGAAATCTAGGAATTTATTCTTAAATTTTGGTGATAGAAACCTTAGGGTTCTTGAGATGAAATTTTGAATTTTTGTATATCACATGTGGAGGACTGTAGCACATGTTTATGATCTGCATATCTAATGTAAATCTTATGCTAGATACCCCATAAATGGAATTATACACTGTTGAGAGTTTGGAAGAATTATGGATTTAAATTCTTTAACCATGTTCCTATATTGTGCGAAATTGAGAATGAATTTGGGGTTAAAATATGTAATTTTTCATCCTAAGATGGGTAATTAGGTGTTAGGGACTTAATCATAAGTTTATACAATGGAAGAAACCATTATAAGTGACCTGGAGAATTAAAGAAGAAATCCCATATTAAAAACCACAAGCAGGTCTGGGCTTCTGCATAATTCCTAATCGATTCGACCTTGGAGCGAATAGATTCGGCTAAGAACAAAATCGATTCGGCCATGGGGGCTGAGCGAGCTAGGGTCATGGTTAGTTCAGGAATATTTTTATAGGTCTGAGCGAGTTGGTAGAACTATATTTGGGCCAACGGGGAATTTATTAAAAATATAAATGTGTACTTATTTTAATTGGGACGCCCTATTGAGCTAAATGGTTAAATAAATTGATATAAGAAACAAAATTAATAATGAACTAGCTGATAAATTATTAAAGAAAGGATAATTCTGAACTTCTTGTGGTATTATTTTAAGATAGTTACAGAGTAGTTACCTATTCATATTATAAGATATAAATAATATGTACTTGTATGTATTTCTGTGGACATACCAATGTTCATGGACGGTCCTATCGGCTTGGGGGTTTGTGCGTTCAGACTGCGCAACACATGTTGGCATAGGTGGGCTAGATGATGTGTAGGTCATTTCGGTGCTATGTAGGAGCTCCATCTACGAGTGGTAGGTGTTGACATTGGTAGCCTTTATCACCACTGGGTATGGGTCACGAACTGGTATACTGTGTAGGGACTGCCCCCAACTTATGTGTGTTTTGGGATGTCCTCTTAGGATAAGAGATTCCTCCAGACTTTCCGATAGAGTACGAACTATACATACACCAACGGTATATGCTTTTGTGTCTAGAATATATAAAAGGACACATATATAAATTACCCGGACTTTAATGAGTTTAGTTAAATTGTTTGAGATTTAAGGCATAAATTGTAGACCCTTAGTATATCGTGAATAGTAGATCTTTATGCAACTTTCATGGTAAATATATGAAAAATATCGATAATTAATTATCGCCAGCTCCATTGTAATAATTGGGTTTAATTAATCCAATAAATATTAAATTTGCATGTTGTCCCGTATATCATTGTGGGACTTGTTGGAATGTGAGTATTATCACACTTAGATGAGGGGAGAGTTGTCAATCGCATGGGGGTGATGATGGGGGAATAATTATTTTGCATCAACTGTACTTATTGCATCTTAAATTTATTAAGTTAATTCTTGAACACCCAGGGTTCTAACCCAAATTTAAATGTTTTTTCCCCCTGGTGCTCCTAGACAAGGATAGCGAGATTGTTGCTGTATCAGTCTTGCGATCTCTTCTACTTACCAGCTTTTCAGATTTATTGACTCTAGCATAGGTGCTTTTCCGTTGTAGTTATTTATTTCATTTGAGGCGATTGTAAGGGCATAAGCCCAAGATTTCTTTACATTATATTGCGTTGAGATATTTACTTTCTTGTCAGATTTATTATTTACTTGGTGTTGGTTTGTATTTATTTATGTTATGAAAATATTCATTTAACCATATTTATGGGCCTTTAATATATTATTTATATTAAATTATGTTGAGAATGGAATTAATTGACAGGCAAGTTCCACATTCGGCATATCTTTCCTGGCCAGCCTTTATGTGAGAAAATGGTGGTTGTTAAAGTTGGTATCAGAGCACGGTTCTAGTATCCTTAGGATCTGTGTTGCATTCATTACGTTCTACATTGCATTCTTTGATATGTAGAGCCTATGCTTAGGGTTTATTGTATTCTTATGTGGTACTAATTTGATCCTTGTTGGCTTTCAAAGGGAAAATGGACAGAAGGGTCGGACGAGTGGCCTAGCCGCACCTTCTGCAGAGGAGGAGGCCCTCTGGAGAGACAACAGTAGCCATAGGCCCCACAGTTGATCACACCCACAGAGATTGCCACCATTGTGTCTCAAGTAATTTCTACGGCCATGATAACCATGCTTCATCACTTCCCATCGCTATAGGTAAACTAGCAGCCACCACCACAGCTGGTGGCCATACCAGGTCAGGCATTAGGATATATGTGGGTCAAGTCAATGGAGGCCTTTGTTAAGGGAAAACTTCCATACTTTTCAGAATGTTCAGATATATTGGTTACGAGTAGGTGGAAGAAAGACGTAGAGATACATTTACAAATGGTAGAGTTCACACCAGTACAGAAACATATGCTTGCCTCATTTAAATTAGAGGGGGTTGTGCTTTAGTGGTGGGAGGCAGTTACGAACGACAGTTGCAGAGAGAGAGAGAGAGACAACCTGAATATTAATGAGTTTTGGGAGAGGTTTGAGGGGAAATACTTTACCCTAGCCATGCAGTTTGAGATGGGGAGTAGGTTTATGGAGCTTAAGCAGGAAGGGAGCCTTCTCGTACTTCGCAAATGAGGATGTTATATTTAAGCAGAGATGGATGGACAGGTTCATAGCGGGATCATCCTGGCACATCAAGAAGGATCTTTTAGGGAACCCAACCTTCACATCGAATAATCAACTATTGAATGTCGCACTCCTCCATTGCTAGGATCACAGGGAATTCCTGAGGAACAAGGGTGAGAAATGCTGTAGAGCCGAGTCATGGAGCCATCAGGGCAAGGCGAGTGGCGGGAGAGGATTTAGGATCTAGCATTTTAGGGGCATCCCATCTGCTGATCAAAATAAGAAGTTTAGGGGATCAGATGACTGGCATAGATAGGGCCAGGGGCAGTCGGGGAAGGGCAAAAAGGTCCAACAGTACATAGGCCATCAGGGCCAGGGATAGAAGGGTAGAGGCTAGTAGGGCTGGTAGTTTGAGTTGAACCCATTTTATGGGAATTTTTATACGTGTGGAGAGAAGGGGCATACTTTAAGGCGGTGTCCTCGGGGTAACCAGACAGCCTAGGAGTAGGGAGGTTATAAGGGACAGTAGGCACCACAGGGATAACTCCCACAGTTTCCAGCTCAGGGAGTCACTGCTCTAGCACTCGTCGTTCCCCCTCAGGGACAACAACCATTATAGTATGGGTGGGTCTATCATGTCACGACCTCAGAGGGGCTAGCACTAGCACAGGCAGTTCAGGGCATATTTCCCGTGTTTGTTCACATTGTCTGAATTCTATTCGATACGGGTGCATCTTATTCTTTTGTTAGCATGGGGTTCGCTCGAGAGACGGGGATTGTAGAATATCCATCCGATATTGTATTATGCATTGATTCACAGGTGGGTAGAGGGGAACCCATACGATTAGTGTGTCGAAGTATTGGCATTGAGATAGGATGACTCATCTTTATGGCTGATTTATTAGTACTTGATATGCATGGGTAAATTGTCATTTTGGGGATGGATTGTATGGCGACGTACATAGCATGTGTGGATTGCTATGGGAGGACCATCGTATTCATCATTTTAGGGTAGGAGATGTACCTAGTTATGATGTCGTATCCTATGGGCTGGTTGACCACGCATTTATACTATATTGAGGATGATACTTCTTCATAGGTTGTGGTGACGCTAGACCCCATCTAGGTGGTGAGTGAGTTTTATAATGTTTTTGGGGAGATTCTAGGATTACTGCCTAGTTTGGATATTGACTTCGTGATTGACCTAATTCGAGGCATAAGACCCATTGCTCGTACACCGTATCATGTGACTCCTCTGGAAATAAGGGAGTTACGGGAGCAGATTGAGAAGTCGTGAAAACATGGGTTTATTAGGAGGAGTACTTCATCATTTGGTGCTCCAGCTTTTTTGTCAAGAATAAGGATGGATATCTGAGGATTTATATTGACCATTAGGAGTTGAAAAAAGTCACTATACGGAATAAATACTCATTGCCAAGTATTAACGATTTATTTGACCAGTTGAGGGGTGCTGCATATTTTTCAAAGATTGATTTGATGTCGGGTTACCACCAGTTGAGATTTCGAGAGCAGGACATCTCAAAGATAGCTTTCCTTATGATACATGGGTCGTACAAGTTTTTGGTGATGCCATTTGGGCTAACCAATGCACCAGCTATATTTATGGACTTGATGAATCGGGTGTTCAGAGATTACTTGGATCGGTTCGTCATCGTGTTTATAGACGATATCCTAATTTATTGTCGGACTGTGAAGGAGAATGTAGAGCATTTATGAGTGGTCTTACAAACACTTTGAGATCATCAGTTTCATGCAAAGTTCGAGAAATATGGTTATTAGCAGAGAGAGGTACAGTTCTTGGGCCACATCGTAACTGAGTGGGCCATATCTGTGGACCCAGGGAAAGAATCTGCCATGATGGAGTGGGGAAAATCCACTACACTCACTGATGTGCACAGTTTCTTAGGACTGGTCGGGTATTACTATCATTTTATCCAGGGTTTCTTCAAGATAGCTGGGCCCTTAACGAATTTGACGAGGAAGGGAGTACCATTTGCTTGGGATGATGTGTGCCAGTAGGCATCTGAGGAGCTGAAGACTAGATTGACTACAACACTAATTTTGGCGTTACCTCGAACAGGGATTGACTATAGAGTCTTCACAGATGCGTCCTTGAGGGGACTTGGAGGGGTTTTGATGCAGGAGGAGAGGCCGATAGCTTATGCTTACCGAAAGATTAAGCCTCATGAGGGACATTACCCCATCCACGACTTGGTGTTTGCATCCGTGATTTTTTCATTGTGAGTGTGGAGGCATTACCTCCAAGGAGAGAAATTTCAGCTTTCACAAACTATAAAATTATGCAGTATTTGTTTAGACAACGGGAGATGAACATGAGATAGAGGAGGTGACTAGAGTTTATAAAATATTATCAGTTAGACATTCAGTACCACCTGGGGAAGGTAAATTTCATGGAGTATGCTTTGAGCCGCATGTCGATTTTGGAGTTAGTGGAAATGTGGAAGGCGAAGTGGAAGTCACTTCGTGGGGATGATGACATGACCCACACATTTATGGAAGTTCTCACCATCACCCTTGAGATCATTATGTGGGTTGTGAAGGCACAGGAAGGAGACAAGCTTTTGTAGGAGCAAGTGAGACAGTTATTAGCCGAGGGGCTAGATCACTATTCCATTGGGTCGGATAGTGGTTTTAGATTCCAAGGGAGACTAGTTATCCCAGATGATGAGGTTTTGAGGTGCATCGTTATGTCTGAGGCCCATGCGACACGATTTATGATACATACTAGAGGGTATAAGCGGTAAAATAACGTGCGGTGTTAGTATTAGTTTGTCGAGATTAAAATGGACATTATAGATTTTATGTCCAAGTGTGCTACATGTCAGCTAGTGAAGGTGGACTATCAGTGTCTTCTAGGTGTTTTACAGCCTTTGGAGATGGGAAAGCATCTCCATGGATTTTATTACTGGTCTACCTACATCACAGAGGTGGCATAATTCCATATGGGAGATCGTCAACAGATTGATGAAGGTGGGTCACTTCTTATCGATCAGGATAGATTACAGCTCTGAACAATATGCCAGACTCTTCCTCGTAGAGATTGTTAAGCTGCATGGGGTACCTATCAACATCATATTAGACAGGGAAAGGACATTTGTGTTTGACTTTTGGAGGAGCTTTCAAGCCTTAGGGGAAGAGCTCAGATTAAGCACCTCATATCATCCTCAGACTGATGGGCAGACAGAGAGGGTGAACCTGATGTTGGAGGACTTATTGCGGATGTGCATTTTGGATTTTAAGGGGAGTTGGGAGTAATATTTTCCCTTAGTGGAGTTTGCATATAATAACAACTACTAGTTCATGATAGGGATAGAACCTTTTAAGGCCCTATACGGGAGACCTTGTCGTTCACCCTCATGCTAGTTGGAGGTGGGGGAGAATAATTTACTTGTCGTAGACTTCAATACGGACACCTCAGAGAAGGTAGAGATGATCCTGGCCAGGATACAGATTGTCCAGGATAGGCCAAAGAGCTACATGAATGCTGGTCGGAGATACTTAGACTTCAATGTTGGAGATCATGTGCTGATTAAAGTGTCTCCCATGAAGGGGGTGATGAGACTAGGGAATAAATGAAAATCGACTCCCCAATACGTGGGATCGTTTCCAATTCTGGAGAGGATTGGGCTCGTAGAATATCGGTTGGGATTACAAGACCACTTACTGTGGATGCACAACGTATTTCATATATTTTCACTGTAGAGCTTCCTTAGAGATGAGATAGCATAGCAGCACATTGATATCGACGAGATAGATCTCCATCCAGATGCTACTTACGAGGAGAGACATGTAGCAAATGTGGAACGTTGGTAATGTCTACTTTGATCCAAAGTTGTTCCTTTAGTTCAGGTGTAGTGGGTAAACCATCGGTAGGACGAGTCGACTTGGGAGAGGGAGAATGATATGTGCACTAAGTATCCCGAACTCTTCTATCTAGGTACGTACTTTTCTTGATTTCGAGGACGAAATCCTGTTATGTCGGAGGAGGAATGTAATAACCAGTAATTTTCTAGAATAAATAATGCAATAATATTTTTAGAATAAATAAAAATTTATGAAAATTGGACTTAACCAGTATATTTAATTTATAAATTGCGTATATGAAATTTGTTATCAAGTCATAATTATGTGTGGTTGATTTTGTATGTGCATGATTATAACAATTGCATGTGTTGTGGAAATATATAATTGAGGTGTGACACAATTAAAAATGTATAATGTTGAAATAAAATGATTGGGGACATATTTCAGGGAGTATATAGGTTTGTTTAGGTGTTTTGGACCTTTAGAAATGGTCCCGGGCGATGGGTATATAGGTCAAAAAACTGTTGGGCTAGTTTGGATATGGATAAGGGCCCATTTGGGGGTCCAAAAGTTGGATTTTTAACTCAACTCAAGATTTAGAGTTAGTAAGTGTTTAAGAGAAGATAAACCACTCCCCACTAATAATAAGGAAAACCTAAACATAACTACTACAAAGAAAGAATATGAGAAGAACCAAAAAGGAGAGAAACAATAAGAAACCAAAAGGGAATCAAGGGGCTTTCTTCGATAACTCATTAAGGAAAGAATTTTCTTGCTCAATTTACATATAGTTTACTTCTTGATGCATTATAATAACACCACATGATTTTTGGAATTTTGGTTTTATTTTGATAAAATAAATGTTTGGATTAAATCTCATGTATGTAGAGGATTGATTTTAACATAGATTCTAACCCAGAAATCTAGGAATTTATTCTTCAATTTTGGTGATAGAAATCTTAGGGCTCTTGAGATGAAATTTGGAATTTTCGGATATCACATGTAGAGGACTGTAGCACATGTTTATGATTTACATATCTGATGTAAATCCTATGCTAGATACCCCATAAATGGAATTATACATCGTTGAGAGTTTGGAAGAATTTTGGATTTAAATTCTTTAATCATGTTCACATATTATGAGTAATTGGGAATGAATTTCGGGTTAATATATGTAATATGTTATCTTAAGATGGGTAATTAAGTATTAGGGACTTAATCATACATTTATACAATGGAAGAAACCATTGGAAGTGACCTAGAGAATTAAATAAGAAATTACGTATTAGAAACAACAAGTAAACCAGGGCTTCTGCGTAATTCCGGATCGATTCGGTCTTAGAGCGAATCGATTCGAATTAGCAACGAATATTTTCGATCGAGAACCGAATCGATTCGGCTTGGGGGCTGAGCGAGATGGGACCACGATTAGTTCAGGAATATTTTTATAGGTTCGAAAGAGTTGGTAGAACTATGTTTGGGCCAACGGGGAATTTATTAAAAATGTAATTGCGTACGTCTTTTAATTGGGACACCCTATTTAACTAAATGGTTAAATAAATTGGAATGGGAAACGAAATTAATAATGAACTAGCTGGTGAATTATTATTGAACAGATAATTATGAACTTCTTGTGGTAGTATTTTAAGGTAATTATAGAGTAGTTACCTATACATATTGTAAGAGATGAATAATGTACTTATATGTATTTGTTTGGACATACTAGATGATGTGTAGGTCATTTAGGTACTATGTAGGAGCACCATATACGATATGTAAGTGTTGACGCTGGTAGCCTTTGTCATTGCTGGGTACGGACTGTGAACTGGTATACTATGTAGGGATCGTCTCCAGCTTATTTGTGCTTTGTGATTTCCGCTTAGAACTAGAGGTTCCTTCAGAACTGCCGATTGAGTACGAACTAGATACCAATGGTAGATGATTTTGTGTGTCGAATATATGAAAGGACATATATATAAATTTCCCGAACTTTAATGAGATTGATTCAATTGTCTGAGATTTGAGACAAATTGTAGACCCTTAGTATATCGCGCATAATAAAGGTTTATGTCACTTTCATAGTATATATATGAAAAAGACCGACAATTAATTAGTAATAATTGGGTGTGATTATTTCAATAAATATTAAATTTTCACGTTGTCACGTATATCATTGTGGGACTTGTTGGGGTGCGAGTAATACCACACTTATATGGGGGAAGAGGTGTTAATCACATGGGAGTGAAGATGGGGGAATATTTATGTAAGGACACAAATTTCCAATTGAGTCCATATGTAGTTTTGGCTTACTTCCGGACAAAACCATTTGAGTCACATGATAGATGTTTATTCCTATCAAGCCTATGACGTTTGAAGTGTTGAAGACGTAGAGGCCCAAAATTTACAACTTCATCCTTGTCGAGTTTAGTGCTATGTTTCTACGTCAACAACAGTTGGATATATATATATATATATATATATATATATATATATATATATATATAGAAGCTTGGAAGTGTTATTGGGTGTATTTCATAAAATACTTTGTATGAATTTTTGAAAGACCTTATGTGTATGTTACAGATTTAAATAGTTGCGCAAATTTAAATCACAAACTTATTTAATTAGAGTTAATTTATAAATAACTATCATACCCATAAGGTCTTTCAAATTGGTATCAGAGCAGGTTACGCTAATTTATCGTGTATTCCTATTTTCCGCAAAAATTGTGTGATATTGATTTTTTTTTTAAATCTGGTTTTTAAAAGTTTATCCCAATGTTTCCAAATGAAAACTTATATAGTCGGTTTCCAATTTTTTATGGGTCTAATTATGCTTACTGGATAGTCCAAAAGAAATCTCATTTTAAAGTAATCGATGAAAGAGTTTGGGTCATTTGTGAAAGAGGCTAGATTCCTCCCACTGTCATCGAAAATAATGTCACTAATTTAAAACCTGTGTCAGACTGTACTGAGGATGAGTTTAGGTGGAGCACTTATAATTCACATGGGCTTAGTGAAATTTTCAGACACATCACCCCTGTATTATGACGTGCATCACATCCAAAGAAGCTTGGGATATTTTTCAACTCACCCGTGAGGGCACTAACGTTGTGAAAGAGTCTAAAATTCAAAATTTGACCACTCAATTTTTGACAATCACTATGTTAGAGACTGAGTGTTTTGACGAGTTTATGCACATTTATCTGATATTGTCAACCCCAGTTTTAACTTAGGTGAGACTATTCCTGATGCACGCGTGGTTCAAAATATTTTAAGATCGCTGCCTAAATGTTTTATCCCTGAAGTGACTGTTTTAAATATCTCAGGAAATTTGAATCGTCTGAAATTAGAAGTGTTGGTAGGAGACCTCCATACGTACGAAATTGACATGTTTTCCGACATTGTCAAACTTAAGGTAGAGGGATAGTTCTTAAAAACCAAGATAAGAAAAAAAATCAGTTTTTGTGAGTCCGAGTCTGAGGACGATTTTAATTTTAACATGGCCCTGCTTGCAAAGAATTTAAAAAAATTCTCTAATTTTTTAAACTAAATTATTCCAATAAAATATTTTCGAAGGAAAATAAAAAGAAAGACAAGGCCAAAGAAAGCAGTGAGAAAGAGAAAGAGGGTGAAGAAAAGTTTGAAAATTTAAAATATTTTGAGTGTCAGGGGAAAGGGTACAAGTCATTTGAGTGTCCCACATAGCTTTGGTGAGAGGGGAAGAAAGTTGCCATGCCAGCCACCCTTAGTAATAGTGAGGGAGAAGAGGGAGATGAGGACGATCAGTCTGGTAAAGGTTTAGGACATGGTATGTGTGTTGAATGTTTATCCAGTCATGAGACCACACCCACTTTGTCCCACATCGACGAGGACACTTGTGCACGTGATACCCTCGAGGAGGTTTCGAGTGTTTCTAGCGAGTCTGACAGCGAATGTGCTAGTGATGATGAGAGTGAGCTCCAGATTTCATTTTGAGAGTTGTACGCTGAGACCTTAAAGACTAAAAAATTGAATAACAAGTTGGGTTTCAAGGTGAAAGATTTGGAGAGATAGATTGAGAGTTTGAAGGATTTTGAGGCAAAAGCAAGTCAACTCGAGAAAGTGAAGGTTTCTTTAAGTGAGAAGTTAATTGCTTTGAATAGGGAAAAGAGTGCGCTTATAGCCCGCATGTCATAATTAGGGATAAATCTTAAGCACTCCCTGGAGGCTAAACTCACTTTGGAGAACGAATCTAAGAAGGTGGGAAAGATGGTTCTCAATCCTATTTTGGGGAATGGTAAGAGTTTAGGAATAAGTCATGGTGGTGCATCTACTTATTTTGTTGCACTAGAGTCGGCTCCTACTTTAGAGTTATATTCACATGACTCTCGACCCGGCCCATCTAGGCTTCCTTTACCTATTAGGAGAGCACGTCCTAGAGTTTTTGAGAGAGGTGTACCTAGGTCAGTCTATATCTGCTCCCATTACAAAAAGATAGGACACCTTAGGGAGTTTTTCTTTAAATTGGGTTATGTGTCATGCCTTACCTCTTCACATGTTCGAATATATTCACCCACCCATGATACCTTTCTTGCACATAATGATAGAGTGTTTGCAAATATTCGAGAGTAAGTAATGTTTTTTTTCAAGACTTCTCATGATTTGATGGAGTTATTTCAAAAGATGTCACCGTCTTTAAGAACTCCACCGTACCTACCGATTGAGGTCCTGACAAGTTTGCTAGCATAGTTTGGTTTGCATTATATTATCTTATGCCTATTGCCATTATGTACCATTTGCTTTATACTTTGTTAGCATTTTTGTTTGTTTTTCTTATTTTTGGTACTATTTTAGCACTGTGTGGGATCTGTCTACCCTTTCCAGGAACTGTTTTCACAAAATTTTCTCACTAGACAAAACTGCCTGACATTCTAGGAAAATATGAAAATTCTGTTTTCTCGTTCAAATGAGATAAGCTTTCGTTCGAGCGACTTTTGCTGTCGCGTGAAGCTGCTTCTCACGAGAACCCTTCTCGTTCGAGCGACATAACCCTTCGTTCGAAGGACCCTTGGAGCATTTTATCTCTTTTGCTTGCAGTCCTCTGCTTCATAATGATATAATATTTAGTACTGCTGGGTTGTTTCAGAACAGTGTTAAAAAAATATTAAAAAAATTTCTTTCTTTAGAAAAATTCAAAAAGAGTTTTGTTTTTTGTTTACACCTTATATGAATTGACATTTAGGATGACCAAGTCACAGCTTCATGCCATATCCACGTGACTATTTGATAGTGTTTTGAGACAATATATTGTGTTATTCATGTGCTTTACAACTTTTGGAGTCTTTGAGATAATATAATGTTTCTAACTACATGATTGACTTTATTTGTCCTTTATTGAACACACGCACGAATTTGTTTGACTTTTGTGCTTGTCTATCACATGTTGGTTGAGTGTTTCCATCTCAATTCTATCTATACAACGAACCAAATGCGATAAAACTCGACAAAACGTAGAGCATGATTTAAACCGTTTATGAGATTGTGTGTTTTTTATTTTGAAAAATGGGGAAGGGCTATGAAAAGTACTCATTTATCCTTTGTGATTAAGTTACCATTTAAATGAACCTAAAACAGTGAGGAATCGAAAATTATTTGGGGTCCAGTGAGATTTAAAAGACCCCAAAAAATTGAAAGGCAATAAAAAGAAAATTACGCCAAAAATGGGCCAATAGTTTTTTAGGTTCATCATCTCATAAGAAAAATAAAAAGCCTTCTCTTTTAATGAGGGGTTTTGGATGGAATTTTCAACGGTTTGCGCGTCGTTCAAAGTCATGAAAAATCATTACATAGTTTTTGACATTATTGGTGTGAAAATTATTTACACTTTGATTTGTTGATATGATGTCACCTAAATTCAACAATTTTATACCTAAGGACTATTTTTTATGTTCATTCGTTAGGAGTACACTTATGCATCTTGCACATATGATATGATTAAATTGATTTTCTTATCGAATCTGTTAACACCCATTCATACCGTTTCCACGATTTGGTTATCTTAGTGTAAATTCATGGCGTGTGATTTTTGTAACATTAGTTTTGCATTTTTTGAATAAAAATTTAAAAATAGTCTGTTTGCTTGGTTTACCGTGACATTCCGATTTGCTTTATGTTATTTATTATTTTCCTTGGCTATTTCTGACAAATAAAAAGGGGGAGAACGAATTATGATATTATGGGGGAGTTTAAGTATGGGGGAGATTTGATTATTCTTACATGTTTGATGTTTATATCATTTCAAACTCGATATACGTCACGAGAGTTTTGCTTTATCTCATGTGTGTAGGTACAATTGAATAATATTATTTTGCACACCCTGATGAGAAAAGCTTGAAGGCTTGGAGAATTGATTATTGAAGCATCGTTTCGAAAGATTTATTTGATATTTTGGGGGAGTTTAAGTATGAGGGAGATTTGATTATTCTTACATGTTTTATGTTTATATCATTTCAAACTCGATATACGTCACGATATTTTTGCTTTATCTCATGTGTGTAGGTACAATTAAAGAATATTATTTTTCACACCTTGATGAGAAAAGCTTGAAGGTTTGAATAATCTATTGTTGTAGCATCGTTTGGAAAGATTTATGATATTTTGGGGGAGTTTAAGTATGGGGGAGATTTGATTATTCTTACATGTTTTATATTTATATCATTTTAAACTCGATATACGTCACGAGGTTTTTGCTTTATCTCATGTGTGTAGGTACATTTGAAGAATATTATTTTTGCACACCCTAATGAGAAAAGCTTGAAGGTTTGAAGAATTGATTGTTGAAGCATCATTTGAAAAGATTTGAAGACTTGTCAGTTTATGTTTCCACATTTGAGTTTTTGGGAGGGTAGAATTGTATCGATCATTTGAGATTGATAATTCGGATATTTTTATTTTGTATCGAAATAGACATAGGGGGAGATTTGTAAGGACATTGTCCATCACAATTTAGTATGTCACATACCGCTGCAAGTCGTCGAACGATTGAGAAGCTTACATCTACAAAGACGAATCTGAATTTCAAGAAGTCTTCAACATTCAAGCCCAACAAGGATGAATTTGGTAAAATGTTTTTAAGTTCCATTTATATTTTACATTAAAAGTGTTGGGATATTTTTATAAAGGTTTAAATGATTTTAAATGGTTTTTAATTTGTCAAAATCATAAAAGTTTTGGATAAATATCTCCTGGTCCCGTGAACCAATTTAATATTTGAGGATTCCAAGTTATTTAAAACTTTAAAAGTTTTGAAGTGGATCAGTGACTGTCATTCAAAAGACGTCACATCTCATTCGGACGAGGTGGAGATTCTCTCGAACGATGTCGCACCTCGTTCGAATGACGGAGGTTTTTGCTGACACATCACCGCTTTGATTTTTATTATAAATAAGGGTGTCAGGCTTCTGATTTTCGTGTGGAGAAAATTTGGTTTTCACAGAATAACGTTTTTATACTATTCCCCAACCATTTGAGGGTTCATAACTTTTGTTTTACAATTCACAATTTCAATTGCTTTTGTGTGAGTTGTTTTGTGGAATCCAAAACATAGTTTGCTGGTCTTCATATTTTGTGGGGATATCTCTATAGTCGAGGGTTGTGTGCCATTGTGGAGTAAGTCTCGATGGAGTTTTATGACTGTGTGTCATTAGGGAGTGCTGTAGTGTTCCTGGGTTGAAGACTGGATTGCAGTTCATGTAGGTTCCTGAGTGTGGACTTATTGTTAACGACATCGACCGATGCCTGCGGGTATTCGAGTGTCAAAATGTATTTCATTATAATCGTGTAACTTTTGATTTATAATTATAGTGAAATAAAAAGGTTTTGACCAGGTGGGATTTTTCCTGAACTTTGTGTCGCATACTTTGCTTATGGTGGTTTGACACTCGCATGCACATTGCTATTTGAGTTTTGGGGATGAATTGATTTGATTCATTAATGGACTCCAAATAAATAAGTTTGTGATTGGAATTTGTGCAACTATTGAAATAAATATCGCATGCGGTCCTTCAAATTTTATTTTAAGAAAATCTTTTTAGAACCTGTTCCAGAAATTTTTGGCCTTAATCTTGAAAAAATAGAATTTTTTGTTTTTTCGTTCGAATGAGAAATCGAACGAGTTTTCCAATGACTTTGTCTTATATTCTCTACATTCTCATTAGAAAATTCATTCAAATGAATTCATTCAAACGAGACTTCGAACAAACTTCAAAAGAGTTTGGGGCAATGTTTTCTGAAATTTCGTTAGAAAAGTTGTTCGAACGACCTAAGCAGTTTTTTGACTGTTATTTAAAAAACTTCCCACTTGCCAACTTGTTTTCCCACTCCTTTTTCTTGAATAACTAAGTGAGGAAAACAACTTTCATGATAACTTTTTCATTCCCTGTAAGAGAGATAGACAGAAACATTCTTGAGAGAAAAAAGTTTCATTTAAAGTTTATGCTTTTAATGGATTAAAATCTTCCAAAAATATATACACCCATGTTTTTTTAATTCCAAGCATCTACTCATATATATTTTTCTTGGAGAGTTTGTTTGGCACCCGATTTTCTCTACACCAACAAGAACAAAAGTTTGGGTTCATTCTATACCTATAAAGGAGAAGAAGTTTGTGCTGCGGCTTTCTCACATGGTGAAAGGCACCATGTGTGGTTGACGGTGGGTTGTGCCTCCATTGGTGGACTCCAAGATTCTGGATTTATCTATAAGACAGATATTGGAGAATGAAGGAAGCGTCATGGCTTGAAGGAGTCGAGCTGAGTGATGCAAGTCTTCTTATCGTGTCTTTGTAAAATTTTCGTAACTATTGGATTTATTAGGCCAGGGAAGTTTTAAGTTTTTCTCGTACATCGCCACTTAGTGAGATTTTTTATTTTTATCTTGAAAAAATCACCTTAGATGCATGCTATGATAATCAAGATAAATATTGGTTTAAATCTCACACTTGTTTAATTTGGTGCTAATTTAAGTTTCGATAAGTTGGTTAAGTTAAATTTAATTAATGTCCAAAATTTTAATTTGATAAAATTTGGTTTGGCCTATATTGAAAATTAGAATAAATCATTGTTTGGAAAATTTTAGGATTTGGGTTGAATTAATATGGTTTTAGTGGAAATTAATTTGTTTGTGTAGTTTAATTTCACTTTTAGTTTAACTTAATTTTAATTTTGAAGAAATTAAAATTTCAAGTTTGTTTTTGTTTAAAATTTGAATGAAATTTTAGTTGGCAATTTTATTTGAACGATCACATTATTTTTAAGATTTTAAAATTGGGGGCTTCCGCGATATATCAAGTGGTATCAGAGATAGTGCGTTAATTTATTGCATTAAGATCCTTAATTCAGTTTTTGTTTAAAAATGGGATTTTCCCCGCTTTCAAAATTTCCATTTTTGATTGTTCTAATTATGCATGCTGGAAAGCATGTATGAAATCCGCACTAAAGTCCATAGATGAGAGGGTTTAGCTGTCTATAGTTGCCAGGTGGTCCCCACCTACATATTTAGTAGAAAATGAACGTGTCCCCATACCCGTGGAGATATGGAATGAGAATGAACTTAAACAAGTCAATTTTAATTCTCGAGGATGGAATGCTTTGTTTAGTGTGGTCACACCAAATGAATTCCAACGTATCATGACGTGTGAAACTGCTAAAGAAGCTTGGTATATTTTACAACTCACCCATGAGGGAACTAGTGTCATAAAAGCTTCGAAACTCCAAAACCTCACTACTCAATTCGAAACCATTAAAATGCTTGAAAATAAAACTTTAATTTTATTCTAGACTTTCAAATATTGTTAATTCATCATTTAATTTGGGAGAAACAAATACTCGATGACCCATTAGTAAAGAAAATTTTAAGGTCCCTACTCGATAGATTCATTCCTAAAGTGACCGTGTTAAATTATTTACCCAATTTAGCCTCTACGAAACTAGAAGAGTTCATAGGTGATTTACAAACCTATGAACTTGACATGTTTTCGTCTAAGACTGAAAATAAGAAAGATACGGGCATCGGTTTGAAAGTCCAAAAGTAGGAAAAATAAGTTTCGGATGATGAGATTGATTTGACTTGAAAGATATGGTAAAGTTTGCTAGGAAATTTAGAAAATTTCTTAAGACTAATAAAGAGAGTCTCAAAAATTAATATAAGAAATTTGATGAATCCAAGTATAACAAGCTCGAGAATATCCCTAAAAATCATAATGAAGATATTAATAGGGATGAGTCAAATCGGTGCTTGGGTTGTAAAGGGTATGGCCATAGAGCTTTTGAATGTCCCACTAAACTATGGATATAGGAAAAGCAACCAATTTCATACAGTGCCACCCTTAGAGATAGTGATAAGGAAGAGGGACCCGATTCTCGCATTCATGGCAAGTCATGTAAGTGATAGTGATAACTCATCCAATAATGAAATTATAATATAGGACACTTTTGAGGCCAAAGTTTGTGAATCCCATATTATTTATGGTTGTAAGAGTGTAGATGAAAGAGAAAGTGAAAATGAAGAAGTTGTTGATGTGAGTGAGCTTCAAGTAGTATTTCAAGAATTGTATGCTAAATCAATTAAAGTAAAGAGGGTAAACTTTAAGTTAGAAGCTTGTTTTGGAGAATGTGCCAAGATCATTGATGAGAGTCATTTAGTGGAAGACCTTAGGACACGTGAGAGAACTCTTCGAGAGAAGCTTGAGTATATTGAAGGCGAGAGAGATAGCCTTAGAGGTTTGATGGAAACAATGAAGAAAGAGCTTCTCATGTTTGAAGAGAGAAGGTTTTGTTAGAGTCTAGGAACTTAGCATTAGAAGAAAAATTAAGAGACTCTAGTAAGGTCAAATTTGATTTGGAATGTAGGTCCTCTAAATTAGATAAAATATTAGGAACCGTCCAAGTAAAAAATGACAGTCATGGTTTAGGCTTCGATTTTTATAATGCTTCCGCTAATAAAGCCAACACCACTATTTTGAGAGAATCACCTAGGAACATTTCCAAAGGTCAATCCTTTAGTACTACTTTTTGTCGGGTCTTTACTTGCTCACAATGTGGTTAAAAAGGTCATCTTAGGAAATTTTGTTCTGATATAAACAAGGATCATAGGAAATCCAAGAGTAAGGTCACTGAGGTAGCCAATGTCACCAAATCCCGAGATTATCACTCTTCACTTGCCTGGGTTAGGAGATCCGACTTGGTAACTTTATAAAACAGGTTTTATGATTCTAATTTGCTATCACATGAAACCTCCCATGCTAAATCGAAAGGTTAATGTGTTAAATTTGTTTACATACTCTAGTGTTTTGTGCTTCATGATATATTTATGCTAGTCGTATGTATGTTTATCATTTTCTAGTCTATGGGCCATGATTAATCACATGCTAGAATTATGGTTTGTATCTATTTGTTTGTGTCTTATTATGAAAAATACAAAAAGATTTTCTTTGTTTTTCTTTTGAGTTGAATTATTTTTGTTTGGTGAAATTTTTTGAAAAACTCAAAAAGATTTTTTTTGTGTGTATTTTAGTTTGACACACTTTATGTGGCATATACTTGTGTTTGAATCCTTTCCCTTTCCGCTTCCATGTGGCTAGAACTTTTGATTAAGATTTCCAATCCTTAAAATGTTCTTTGTCATGCTTGCATGGAGTAGTTGGATTTCGTGTTGCTTAATGAATTCTATTTTTATATTCCTCATTTCACACATGCACGAGCTCATTTGAAATTTAACTTCACATGTATATTTGAGCTTTGTGAGATGTTATCCTACCAATCTAGTCATCTACCTATTTTGTGACTTAGGAGGAATTGTGCATTTTAGAACCGTTGCACGTGAGATTATTATGTGTTTAAAAAAAATAATAATATGTGCTTGTACACGAGGAAGGGCTATGAAAGGAACAATCATCCTTTGCGATTAAGCCATCGTTTCCTATGGACCTAAAATAAATACGTGGTCCAAAGGCCTAAAAGAAACATGTGGCATTCAAAGAAAAATATAGCCAAGGCCTAGTTTGTTTAGGTTGATATTTTCCTTCAAAATAAAATAAAATAAAATATTATATTTCAGGGAGTTTGGATGGATTATCAACAGCTTTGCACAATGACTTTGCATCCTAGTTGCGCTATCTTGTCATGACTCTATTGGTTTGTATAATCATCAAAATTTTAGGCTTGTGTGCATTGTGTATGTTTGTTCATTGAATTCAATCTATATTGTCACATGGGCTATATCTAAATGTGATAAAGTTTGGCAATCAAATGAGAACTCCGTGAAAATATTTTAAGTGATTGGGTCTATATTACTTAGTCTCTAGTTCCCACCCCTTCACTTACAATTACCACATGTATTTGGATACATTTTTTACATATGAGGGTGAAAAGCTTGTTGTATTTTGTGTCGTGTGCGGTGTTTATACCTATGTATATGTGTGTATGTGTTAGTGATAATACATATATATATATATATATATATATATATATATATAAATACATGGTATTTTCGTTTTTAAGTTGCCTCGCTAGCTAGTCCATATATGCTTTTATGTCATAATTGGTATCGATATTGTTGCTAATTTTTCTTGATATCCCTTACTTAGTGCAATACATTTTAAGTGGTATCTTTTTGTTATCGTATCATAGTAGGTATCCATTAATATTTTTCTGGATTAGTTGCACTTCATTGTTACCCATATGCTTAAATGTTCTTATCACCTTATTCACCATTACATGCTTAACTCGTTTTTCCTTATTCATATCCCTTGTCTAGTTTAGGGGGAGTATTTGCTTTAATTGGGAGAAATAAGTTATGTTTTATCATTCTAAACCTTTGTTTATTCCTGAACAAAAAAAGGGGAGAAATGGTATCTAAACCTTTAGTTTGGGGAGATTTATCTTAGGAGAAGTTGCGGTCTTTCGAGGTAGATCATTGTTAGATAAAGGGGGAGAATTATTTAAGGGGGAATTTTTATTTACATTGCATTTAATATTGTTATATTCCTTATGCATTTGATGGTGTGATTAAGTGTGCAAGAAATTCGTTTTAGCGGCATCTTTAAAGCGGCAAAGCGATTTATCCTTGGGTAGAGTCATAACGTCTATATTTTTACTTTGTTTTGGGTGGAATGTTGTGTCTAGACGAGCTTGACGGCCCTTTAGGACTTTTGGTTGGGTTTTGTCCCGGAATAGTCAATGGGGTAGATTTGTAAGGACATAAATTTCCATTTGAGTCCATATGTAGTTTTGGCTTAATTCCAGACAAAACCGTTTGAGTCATAGGATAAATGTTTCGTTCCTATCAAGCCTATGACGTTTGAAGAGTTGAAGACGTAGTGGCCCAGAATTTATAAAGGTATGAATGTTATATATATATATATAAGCTTGGAACTTTTATTGGGTGTATTTCATAAAATACTTTCTATGAATTTTTATTTTCAGAAAATCTCCTTAGAACTTTTTCCTGAAGTTTTGGGCTTAATCTTGAAAAAATAGAATTTTCTGTTTTTTCATTCGAATAGTCTTTCGAACGAGAAATGGAACGAGTTTTCCAATGATGTTGTCTTATATTCTCTTCATTCTTGTTAGAAAAGTCGTTCGAATAAGACTTCGAACGAACTTTAAACGAGTTTGGGGAAATGTTTTCTGAAATGTCGTTCGAACGACCTGGGTTTTTTTTTTTTACATTTTTTTTAAAAAACTTCCCGCTTTCCCACTTTTTTTTCTTGAATAACTAAGTGCGGAAAAAAACTTTCATGATAACTTTTTCATTCCCTCCATGAGAGATAGAGATAAACATTCTTGAGAGAAAAAGTTCCATTTTGAGTTTATGATTTTAGTGGATTAAAATCTTCCAAAAATACATACACCCAAGTTTATTTAATTCCAAGCTTCTACTTATATACATTTTTCTTAGAGAGTTTATTTGGCACCGGGCTTTCTCTATACCAACAAGTAGAGAAGTTTGGGTTCATTCTCTACCCATAAAGGAAAAGAAGTTTGTGTTGGACTTTCTCACGTGGTGAAAGGCACCATATGTGATTGATGGTGGGTTGTGCCTCCATTGGTGGGCTCCAAGATTTCGATGGACTCTGAAGTTATCTACAAGGAAGAGGTTGAATAACTAAGGAAGCGTCGGAGCTTGAAGGAGTCGAGTCGAGTGATGTAAGTCTTCTTGTCGTGTCTTTGTAAAATTTTCGTACCTAGTGGATTTGTTAGTCTAGGGCCGTCCGAGGTTTTTCCAGTTGAGTACATCGCCGCGTAGTGAGATTGTTTATTTTTATCTTCCAAAAATCACCTTTGATGCATGCTAGGATAATTAAGAGAAAAATTTGTTTAAATCTCACATTTGTTTAATTTGGTGCTAATTTAAGTTTGGATAATTTGGGTAAGTTTAATTCAATTTAGGTCCAGAATTTTAATTGATAAAATTTGGTTTGGCCTATATTGAAAATTAGAATAAATCATTGTTAGGAAAATTTTAGGACTTGGGTTGAATTAGTACGGTTTAAATGGAAATTAATTTGTTTGTGTAGTTTAGTTTCACTTTTAGTCTAACTCAATTTTAATTTTGAAGAAATTAAAATTTGAAGTTTTTTTTCGTTTAAAATTTGAGTTGGGAATTTTATATGAACCATCACATTATTTTTAAGAATTTAAAATTAGGGGATTCTACGATCTATCAATTTATTTTGCACCAACTGTACTTATTGTATCTTAAAGCTATTAAGTTAATTCTTACACACCTAGTGATCTGACCGAAATATAGTGGTCGAATGGTGAGCCCTTATCGTAGTCGACTTAGATCGGTTGTTTTAGAGGCATTGATGTGTACCCAGGATTGATTATCGAAACAATATTCAAGGTCTTATTTGTTTATAATTTTTTTCTCTAATAATATGTAAGGATTTTTTCATTAATTGAATATTTTATTTTTTCATTTTTTCTGGATGATGCTTCTACCGCAGATTCGAAGCTTACAATGTGTGATGATGATTCTGATCCCATGGAAATTTATTGAAGAGTAATGGAAATTTAGAATTTATTTGAAAATCCTTTTTAAAATTTGTTTTAAATTCTTGTTATGAACAATGTTCATGTGTATTCAAAACGTATTAAGAAAAATCCGTTTCTTTTATAAATATATTTTAAAATATTTTTTTCCAGGTTTAGGTAGATGATGATGAGGAGATTTCAATGTTAATATGCTGACAATGGCGCTAGACATTATAGTTGTGTTATTTTGTAATAGTTGTCACTTGGAGGAGTGCATTTGAGAAATTGAGACATTTATTTGAGACATGTTACTTATTTCACTTATTGTATGAAAAAAGTGGTTGCATTATTTGTTTGACAAATTATTTATATACGCTCTCTATTGTTACATGTAATATAAAAAATTTAGCTTTTAAGAAGTGAAAATGTGGTGGGTTTAAACCTGCCCCAAGTTGGTTTTGACCCACGTAATATAAATGGACCGAGGGTGGGGGGTAAGAAGGTCTATATTTAAACGAGTTTGAAGGTAAAAATACCTGTCGTAGGCCAGATTCGGGTTAATGTTTTTTAGGGCATATTAAAATTATGGCTAGCCTGCCCATACCCGATCTGTTTCCATCTCTAGTCATCGAGCCCAATAAAGATTATGATGGTGCCACTCTTTTAATTTGGTAGCAATATGTTTTGAGTTTTTCTCAACTCAGCAAAGCCTTTTCCTAATTATTTTGGGTTGGCTACATGAATCCTATGTTTCCATTCCATTATGTCCAGTGCAATATCTTTGATTAAACCAATTGATATCATGTCTTTTTTTTATAATATTCCACAAAGTCAATTTAGACCTACTCTAGCCCTTTTGTTACTATCAATACTAACAAATCACTCTTCCTTACGGGAGCATCCATTGGTCTATGCTTAACGTGTCCAAACCATCTAAGTCGATTTTCTCTCAATTTATCTTCTCTAAGAGTACTTTTATCATTTCAGAAATTTTTTCATTTCTAATTTTATCCTTTCGAGTTTTACAACAAATCCATTTTAGCATTCGCATCTCCGCCACACTCATTTTTTGCACATTTTGTTTCTTGGTTTCCCAATACTCTGTCTTATATAACATAGAGGTTCTAATGGCCATCCTATAAAATTTTCCTTTTAACTTTAAAGGTATACACCAATCACACAATACGCTCTAATCCTATGAGTAACATCATCACTAATATCTCCATCTTTTTGGATAATCGAACCTAAGTAACAAAAACTATCATTTCTAGGTATCTATTGAGCCTTCAATTTAACCACATCTCCATTTGTCCTCCTATTACAAATAAAATTGAACTCCATATATTTTGTTTTAGTCCTGCTTATTTGAAATCCTTTTATTTCTAGAGTTTCTCTCCATAGTTCCAACCTAGCATTAATCCCCGCCTTAGTATCGTCCACTAAAACAATATCATCTGCAAATAGCATACGCCATGGAACCTCATCTTGTATTTGTCCAGTCAACTCATCCATAACAAGAGCAAAGAGGAAAGGACTTAATGCTGAACCTTAGTGTAGACCTACAATAATTGAAAATTCACTACTTTCTCCGACTAATGTTCTTATTATAGTCATAGCCCCATCATAGATATCCTCGATCACATAAATATATCTATGAGTCACTCATTTATTATGTAGAACCCACCATATTATATCTCTGGGTATCCTATTATACGCCTTCTCCAAATCTATAAAAATTATATGAAGATCCTTGTTTCTCCCTATACCTCACCATTAATCTCCTCAATAAATAGATTGCTTCCATTGTTGAGCTCCCAAGCATAAACCTAAATTGATTCTAAGATAATATTGTTTTCAATCTCAATCTATATTGATATTTTTGTAATTGATAAATATATAATTTCATACTAGAGTAAGTCAGCCCAGTTCAATTATAACAGTTAGGAGGGCTTCATGTTTTCCTAGTATCTATGTGTTAAAATTTAGAGTAAAACATTTATTTGGCCCATAAGGTTGCTTAAAAAAAATGTTACAATCAGTCGTTTTAACAATTTTTTTTGAGTTTAGCTATTTCTCTAATTTAAACATGTGAATTGACTTGTTTACCCTTATTAAATATTTTGATTTAACTTTTACTATTTACTATTTTTAATTTTTAGAAATTTCAAATATTAGTTTTTCCTATATATGTTATATTAAAATGATAAAATTAACACCCATTAATTAATTTTTTGTAAAATCCCTTCAATTAAATATTGAAGATTAAAATCTATTATATATAATAATTTTATTTCAACAACCGTCGATTATTAAATGCTAACGCACGTTAAATGAAAACATTAATTCCAAAACATGTTAAATATAACCACAATTCTGAATATTGTTATTAACATTAAAATTTTGGTATTAAATGGGTAATTTTTTTTATATCCGATAACCTTATAAAATATAATAATTCAATTAAAAAAATATTTACAATTTTGTAAGCTATTACGATTATTAACAAATATTAACTTAAAAATGGTTTACTATTTTTAACTAGTAATTCGAACATATTAAATATTAGAAGATTAATTTAATATAGGTTACGATTATTATATTAAATAGTAAAAGTTGGCATGGAAGTTTAATACATGTAAACAAGTCACCTTTGCATGTTTCAATAAAGACAAATGGTAAATTCCAAGGAATCATCAAGTTTAATTTTATTTTAAATGGAATATAGAGGCCATGCATATGGTTTACTATAAAAACTTCTTAAAATTGGTGTCAACACAAAGCCTTTAATATCTTCACATTTGAGAGTAATTGTGTTTGTTTTTCCATCTGAAGTCTGAATCTAATATTTGAAGACTGAAAGAGAAGTTTGAAATCTGAATTTGAAAAATATGTTTGTTTTTATGTTTGAATAGACATCTAAATGGATGTATTTAGACTGATTCAGACTACATATTCATATTTAGGAGGTTCATTTACCTCTCAATCATTCAGAGTAAAAAATAGTCGTTAGCCTCTTAATCGTTTAAAAAAAATATTTGGTACCTCTTATTAGGTCTAAATGGTTTTGATTCAGACTTAAGAGGTAAAAACAAACTACACCTAAGAATCTATTTGTTTGTAAGGAAAGTTAAGTGGGAAAATGATTCCCGAAAGAAGTGAAGTGAAGTGAAGTAAAGGAAAAGAAAATTATTTTCTTGTGTATTTGGATAACAGGAGGAAGACTACAAGAAAATTATAAACAAAAAAATAAAAAATTATATATATACACATATATAGTTATAATTTTACAATAACCACAAGTATTATATATTTCTTATTTTAGTGACCAAAAAATATGATTTAAATAGTACACGTCCATTTAACTCATACATTAGTAAATATGAATAAAAAATTATGAACTTTTAATTAGTAAAAATATCAATATATTACGTATTATTATAAATATTTATTAGCAAAATTTTTAGTACTAGTTATCATAGCAACCCGAATAAAATAAAAGAACAGGATGTGTAGATACAATCAGAATCAAAATCAAAATAAATGATTATACGAGACAATCAATACATTGAACTAAGAAAGCAAAGAATTAAAAAAAAAACAGAATCTAAAAAAAACAAAAAAAATTCTAATTGATCAGCGTCTCTTTCTTTTATCAACGGGTCCTACCAATTGATATGTTTCCACAAATAATTGAAATTTAATTTCTTGATTTGCATCTTCAATTTTTGGAAGTTTTGTTTTATTTAGTCTTCCTTACATACATAATATACGAAACATTATACAAGCTATTTTTTAACAGCCCACGCATCGCACGGGATTAAAACCTAGTAATACTCTAAAATCATATACAAGCATTTAAGAGTCTCATGCTCAAGGCTATCCACCTGCCAACTAATATTTTAACAAGGAAAATAGTTGTGCACCTTTTAGTTTGATTTCCTAGATCTCCTCTCTCATTCTACATAGGTGAAATAGGAACTATTGTGTCTTTTAAATTTTAATCATTATTGAGATACCCTTCATCTTCTCTCATTTACTATCCTTTTCAGCCCTTTATTCTACCATCTCTCATAGTCGATAATAACATGTAAGCATAAAAAGGTTCGTTCAACGACTAATTATTTTTTAAGGTCCGTTCGAAAAAAAATTCTCTTACAATTTGAAATTCATGCCACGAAATGCTAGACATTGATTCGATTGTCGGTAGAGGTTCAGAAGTGATAGTGGTAGGTGATATGAATCTGGGTTTGACCCATGAATTGCGTGTTGAATTTCTCCCCATTTGGATCTTGAGAGGGGTCGCTTGTGTAAATATTTTGGCAGATCATTGATCCTATGCTTATTCATTTATCGCTGTTAAAAGTCAACTCCTGCATTATGTTAAAAGACTTCTCTTTATATTGTCATTAATTTAGAATCCTCATATGGCCAGTTTTCTTTGTTGTCTTTTTTTTTGGTACCTCTCATGTTATCTCTTTTTGTAGGTCTTGCCACATAAAGTAATTTTCTATGCATAAATTATTTTTGTGTTTTAGTGAGAAAGAAAGGAAAAAATTTATTTTCCCTATTAAATTATGCTCTTTTGTAGCAACCATGTTTGAATGGTGTTTTATGTTGAAAAAAGCTATTTTTCCTACTGCCTTTTGTGTTATTGACCCTTAATTTGTGTTTGATTTTTTTATGAAAATGTCTTAACCAATTTATATTTGTTTTCTTTCTAGGAGTGTATTCCGATAAATTTGTACTCTCTCTCTCAATAACCATAGAACAACCAAAGTACATAAAGAAATCAGATGAAGATATGCACATAATGCTCCCGTTTCTTTACAACAACCAAAGTGCATTAAGAAATAAGACGACATAGGTACACCGAACGAGAAATTGGTGGTTATTTGGGGTTAAGGGCTTTTAATTGGTGGCTAAGAAGAAGGTGGGATTGTTTTACTTAATGATTCATGGGATTAAGGTTCGTAGGAATTATTAGAAAGATGAGATTGGTTTGAGTGTTATAACAACATATGTAATGGTTATGTGGTAATTGGGTAAGTTTTTTGGGTTATATTTGTTCCGATGATGGGTATATATGTGAGATAAAGTTTCTATGAAAGTTTGGACGTAAATATTTTTTTGGATTGGTTTGAGAAGAAACAGTATCACTCTTTTTTACAATGTAGTGACAGCCTTGTTGGGTGTTTGAATATGAGAGATCTTCTTTTCAGTGTTTTGCTTCCTATGTAAGGTTTTATTGCAATTTGTTTGCTTATTGTTTTTTTTTGTTTTTTTAAATGGAACAAATTAATGGTTTATTAGATTGCTTTATATACATGATTGAAATGGTGACAAATTCATGTAGATATTTTTTTAGTACAATTTTCAGAAAGATGTTAAGGTATACTCAGGTTGTGAGTGAATTATTATCGAATAAAATTTTAACTCAAACGTAGATCGGTTGCAACCGATAGCTGTAACAATCCGTGACTTTAGGACTGAGAAATTAAATTTTTGGTTGAATAAAATTTATTTAAATTGGAGAATTTTAAAACTTGGAAATTGAAGTCCAAAAATAGAGGACGTTGCAAAGTATTCCGAATGATAATTTTGAGTGCGTCATTGATTCCGAATGGGTCGAGATAGTCGAAATGACTATCATTGGTATTTATTTTGGTTCCAGAATATTTTTAAGCTAGTTTGACTCGAATTGGAGTAAATGAGTCATTTAAAGTGTGTATTAACTTTTAAAATCGGGACTTATGTTTTAAAGGTTTAAGAGGCTTACGGATCAAGCCAATCTCATTTGTGAGAAAGAGAGAAAGATAAAGAAAGAAGGAAAGAAGGAAAGAAGAAGAAAGGAAGAGAGAGAGTAGGGAAAGCTTGGAGATTCCGGACCAAACACAATTCCATGGATTATTCAACCTCTACAATTTCGAGGCAAGTGTTTAATCTTGCTAAATATTTCATTTATGTATTTCATTTCATAATTTGTGGATAAAAGAATTGGATTTTGGGTATTAATAGAAAAACCTAGATTTTTTAGATTAAATCTTGAAATAGATATTTATATATGGGTTGGTTGGTGTAAAAATGTTTGGGATCAGATTTGGGATGATTTATTGGCTTAGAATCATGATATGAAGAAGGTTTAGGGGTTAGAAGTGAAATTTTAGGGTTTAGAATTTGTGGGTTTTGTGAAGAAGAAGAGATCTTTTAGGTTTTGCAGACCCGAATCGATTCGCCCCCCCAAACGAATCGATTCGATTTAGGCAAAAGTGGCAGGTCTGCATGACCGAATCGATTCGAACCCAAGGCGAATCGATTCGTCTTGAGACAAAGTCCCGGGTCATTTGGACAGAATCGATTCGCAGTTGGAGCGAATCGATTCACCCTTGAGACCGAATCGATTCGGAAACAGGGTTGTCTTGTGAATTTTCTCTAGAATGATTTCTAGCCCTTTTTGGTTGGGTTTATTGATTTGGGATATGAATATATGATGTAAGAAATATGTTTTGGAAATTTATTGGAAGTTTCTCCCATGATGAGATCGCGGGTACGCATCGAGTTACTTTGGGGACTTATATACATATGTATTGGAGATTATTGTATTGGTGTAGTGTGGGAATTTCTTTACAAACGGTAGTTCTATTTAGAGGTCATAAGTGAGCTTAGATACGACGTAAGGTTTAGGACTCTTTGAGAGAGAGTGGTGAGGGAAAGGCCCGAAATCGTAGGCCGAGGTTTGTGTCGAATCCTTATAGTGATAGGATTCTATTTAGGTTAAGATTGGGGACCGACGAGAGAGAGAGCGGTCGCGTATCCTTAGTGATGATGAATTTTGGGAATATATCATTAATGTTAAGGGTTCATAGGGATAATTGAACCTTAGTCGGATATCGGGAGCGATTGGATAGTACTATCAACTAGAAAATGATGGGATCATTAGGATGAATTTATGTTTAAGCTTGAGACTGGTAGACTATTAGTTATGTGCTTACCAATAGTCAAAATTAGTATTAGATATATCGATGTGCTTTGGATATTGATGGGAAGTGTATCGATTGTTATACACATTAAACTTTGGGGTGATAACCTTAATGTTGAATATATTGGAAGACTATTCATATCATAGGGGCAATGGATGAATATACTTCAAGTGAGGGATCGTATTTATATAGGGAATTAAATTAAATACGTTCGGGTCGACGACTAGTATAAAGAGGATTATATACACGTATAGCCGAGTTTATAAATTTCATACCTACGCATGAGAGATGGTATGTATATATGAAAATACATACATACATATATATATATATATATATATATATAAGTATGGATACGTATATATGTATGTACTCATGGCATGAATATCTAAATCGTATGTGATGGTTTAATTATATGATGGGATCATATAGATGTCTATATATTATGTATGTGAATGATATATATACTTGTATTGTGAAGCATACCCTGCACATGCTATCATTGGGAAGTTATGTGATATACATTTTTTTTGGGATGAGACGTGGTGGGTATGTTTCGTCTCATTGCCGGTTAGGAACTATGACCGCTTCTCGGACGTCGTGTGTGTGTGTTGGTCGCGATGTCGGTGATATTGAGTCTGACCGTGGTCCCCAGGATGGTATATGAGTAATGCCCTGGAAGATGATAGCATGGTGCAGTATATTGACATTATATGGCCGATTATATTAGGTGTATGGCCATTGTACATTATATGTGTTATGTACACGTGGCTATGGGAATGAATGGTTGTATATATATATATATATATATATATATATATATATATATATATTAATTATATCCTATAGGAGAAAAGGATATGAAATTTCTATAATGTACATCTTGGGTGATTATGGTGTACTAGATTGTTGGGGGTTGATGTATCGCACTTAAGGAAAATTTTGGTTATATCAACCCAAGAATTTAGTGGAGAATTTGAGGTTGTTCTTAGATAGTAATTTGAATTATAGGAGTAGTAATTTTTTGGGTGACATAATGGATCCCTACGATCAACATTGTCAAGGAGTAGTGTATCGGGTGGGTTCCTTGTTTGGATTTCGCTTTACGAGACGCCCCACGCACGAAACGCAGAGCTATGTTGAGAGTAGAGAGAAGTTTTGTCCTTTATACTTGTATGTATCAGTAGTATGATTTGTGTGGATGACATAATGGATCCCTACGATCAACATTGTCAAGGAGTAGTGTATCGGGGGGTTTCTTGTTTGGATTTCGAGATGCGAGACGCCCCATGCACGAAATGCAGTGCTATGTTGAGACTAGAGAGAAGTTTTGTCCTTTGTCCTTGTATGTACCAGTTGTATGATTTGTGTGGATGACATAATGGATCCCTACGATCAACATTGTCAAGGAGTAGTGTATTGATGGGGTTCCTTGTTTAGATTTCTCTTTGCGAGATGCCCCACGCACGAAACGCAGTGTAATGTTGAGAGTGGAGAGAAGTTTTGTCCTTTTTAAATTGTGCTGGTTATTTAGAGAATAAACTCTAAATTTGAAGTTTAATGTTAATATGTGAAGTAATAAAATGGATAACTGATAAGTTATAAATTGGATTCAATAAAGCCTAGTATGGCATATATGCGTACATATATTTAAGCGTGAGTAGAATGAGAAGGATTATTGATTTATGTTAGGATGGCATGTCTTGCAGGTTTAGGCCGTGCCTATGGTAAGTTAGGTTGTCCTTATGGGTGGGTTAACTTAATTAAGATTCCAGGACGCGAATAGGTGCGCGCTATTAGATGAGAGGTGAGTTGGGGGTTTTCACGAGAGTGCGACTCCACTTTAATTATGAAATAGTGCATTTATATTTATTATGCACAGTTAACACACTTGGTAAACATTTTTACACCTCGGGCTCTGACCCTTTTATATTTCTCTTTTTCTATATATATGTATGTATATATTATTACAGGTGTCCTACCGCATGGATACCGGATGCTTTTTTATCCAGGGTCTTGGGAGCCGTAGCAGTTGAGGACTGTGGCAGGATTTAGATTGTAGTTGCTTCCTATTTCTTTGTGAATATAGATAGGATTAATTTTGTACATCGGGTTTACACCCAAGACTTATTTATAGTTGTTTATATTTCCTCCTTATGGTTGTTGTACTGTCTGTGACTCGATAGCTTATTCGGGTATATTTCCTTATATGTACTCATTTCATTTTATTCTAGAACTTCATTTATCATGGTGCTTGTGTGCATTTTAACTTTGTTAGTAGTTCTATAGTGTTGGTGTGTTGTTCGGGGTATGTTTTATTAAATTTTGGCATATCGCTCATATGATTTCGGGTAGTTAGCCTTATATGTTATTGTATAGTTTATTGGTGGTGAGACTGAGCCATTTGAGATTCCTGATTTAATGTAGTATAGGGTTGGACACCCGTTATTATTTTAAGCGGGTTGTTACAGATGGTATCAGAGCATCATGTTCTATTGTCTTTAGGATCTGTACGAGTTTTCTGCATTCTTCCGTTAACATTCTTGAGGTAGAACCCTACTAGTAGGATTGTTGTATTCGCTACATTTATCTTCTTCTGCAAGGTGTACTCATTTGAACGACGTTTTGACACAGTTGCTTTCGTCTCAGAATTCGCCAAGAATATGTCGTCCAGGAGGGGTAAGATTAGAGATGTAATACCCATAATAGATTTTGGGTATGCTTTGATTTGAGGTATTTCTTTCCGTGATTCAGGCGGAGATAAGAAGGAGAATTTCGTGATCGATAAGGTAAGTACTGATGAGGAGAGAATAGGAAACCCTTGGGAGGTTTAGATTGATAAATTCGTCAACATTGTTAGGAAACCTGGTGTTGGTGACTTTTACCGATGTGAGGTGTGTGGAGTGCCCCAATATCAGGAATTATTGGGAGTCGTAATAGTGTCTTGTCCTTAGGAATGGTTAGGAAGGATTTATGGAGAGGATAATTCATCCAGGAGAATTAGGCCTTAGGAAGGAGTGAAGAAGTGTGGTCCTTGTGTGGCACCTTTTGGTACATTAGACCATCTTACGATGAATTAGTAGAGAGTTATGCTATTAAGCTCCGGAAGTGAGGGCTATTGAAGCTTGTTGAGGGTGGTTATAAGGTTATTGTCTTATAGATAACCTAGGGAAGGTAATTTTTGTATTCCAGTGAGGGAATGACTTACTTTACGATAATGCTTTGATGTAATGTAAAGGAATTGTATGACTGAAGAGGTTCATAATTTGGTAGATTTATTTTGAGCGGAGAATTTAGCTCAGGGTTGTGCTAGTTTTGAGAACTAGGTAGTGGTTAGAGTATTGTATTTGTTGAGTCCTTGTGTCCTAAACATAAGGTGTTTGTTTGGCGTGTCGAAAGACATGGAATTGTTTTATATTATATTGCTATATAGGCCTTTGGGCAATATCTATAATTCGAAAATCTTTTATAAAACCTTAATCCTAGTTCAACTGTTCTCCATTCCCGACATAGCTACATAGTAGTGTATTTGGAGGGTTCCTTGTTTGAATTTCTCTTGTGAGACCTCCCCCTCATGAATGTAGCGAATGTCACGGATTGAGAAGAGTTCAACCCTTGGAAATTTCAAATCTTTATATTCTTAGTACGATATTATAGATTAAATTATGGAGATTTATATTACGATTTGAGGCTCGTGGAGCCGGGTTATGTTTTTATGAGTGGAACTCAGGTACGGAGTGTATGAGCGCCCTGGGTAGCTAGTTTGATTCTAAAATTTATATGGTTCGATGTGAGAACTGGTTGAGATGGGTATAGTGATCTAGAGGGTAGATGTAAGGACTATATGAGATTGAAGTCCTAGGTATAACATAAATTTTGCGGATGAAATTTTTGTAAGGGGGGAAGTATGTAACAACCCGTGACTTTGGGACTGAGAAATTAAATTTTTGAGAGAATAAAATTTATTTAAATTGGAGAATTTTAAAATTCAGAAATTGAAGTCCAAAAATAGAGGACGTTACAAATTATTCCGAATGATAATTTTGAGTGCACCATTGATTCCGAATGGGTCGAGATAGTCGAAATGACTGTCATTGGCATTTATTTTGGTTCAGGAATATTTTTAAGCTGGTTTGACTTGAATTGGAGCAAACGTGTCATTTAAAGTGTGTATTAACATTTAAAACTGGGACTTATGTTTTAAAGTTTTAAGAGGCTTATGGATCAAGCCAACCTCATTTGTGAGAAGGAGAGAAAGAGGTAGACAGAAGGAAATAAGAAGAAAGGAAGAGAGATAGTAGGGAAAGCTTGGAGATTCCCTCCCAAACGCGATCCTGGGGATGATTCAACTTCTACAATTTTGAGGCAAGTGTTTAATCTTGCTAAATATTTCATTTGTGTATTTCATTTCATAATTTGTGGATAAAAGAATTGGATTTTGGGTATTAATAGAAAAACCTAGATTTTGTAGATTAAATCTTGAAATTGATGTTTATATATGGGTTGGTTGGTGCATAAATGGTTGGGATCAGATTTGGGATGATTTATTGGCTTAGAATCATGATATGAAGAAGGTTTAGGGGTTAGAAGTGAAATTTTAGGGGTTAGAATTTGTGGGTTTTGTGAAGAAGAAGGGACCTTCTAGGTTCTGCAGACCCGAATCGATTCCCCCCCCCCCCCAAGCGAATCGATTCGGTTAAGGAAAAAGTGGCAGGTCTACATGACCATATCGATTCGAACCCAAAGAGAATCGATTCGGCTTGAGACAGAGTCCCAGGTCCTTTGGACAGAATCGATTCGCAATTGGAGCGAATCGATTCACCATTGAGATCGAATCGATTCGGTTCAGGCCGAATCGATTCGGAAACAGGGTTGTTTTGTGAATTTTCTCTAGAATGATTTCTAACCCTTTTTGGTTGAGTTTATTGATTTGGGACATGATTATATGATGTAAGAAATATTTTTTGGCAATTTATTGGAAGTTTCTCGCATGATGAGATCGCTGGTACGTATCGAGTTATTTTGGGGACTTATATACATATGTATTAGAGATTATTGTATTAGTGTAGTATGGAAATTTATTTACAAACGGTAGTTCTATTTAGAGGTCATAAGTGAGCTTACATACGACGTAAGGTTTAGGGGTCTTTGAGAGGGAGTGGTGAGGGCATGGCTCGAAATCGTAGGCCGAGGTTTGTGTCGAATCCTTATAGTGATAGGATTCTATTTAGGTTACGATTGGGGACCAACGAGAGAGAGAGCGCTCAGGTATCCTTAGTGATGATGAATTTTGGGAATATATCATTAATGTTAAGGGTTCATAGGGATAATTGAACCTTAGTCGGAAATCGGGAGCGATTGGATAGTACTATCAACTAGAAAATGATGGGATCATTAGGATGAATTAAATTTAAGCTTGAGACTGGTAGACTATTAGTTATGTGCTTACCAATAGTCGAAATTAGTACTAGATATATCGATGTGCTTTGGATATTGATGGGAAGTGTAACGATTATTTTACACATTAAACTTTGTGGTGATAACCTTAATGTTGAATATATTGGAAGACTATTCATATCATAGGGGAAATGGATAAATATACTTCAAGTGAGGGATCGTATTTATATAAGGAATTAAATTAAATACGTCCGGGTCGACGACTAGTATAAAGAGGATTATATACACGTATAGCCGAGTTTATATATTTCATACCTACACATGAGAGATGGTATGTATATATGAAAATACATATATACGATAGTCATGCCTCAACCACCTCTACGATAGTCATGCCTCACTCCAAAGATGAGAGTCCACCTAGAGCACTGAAATCAAAGATGAGATTGTGCATCTATACAACCACCTCAACCACCTCTACGATCGTCATGTCTCACTCCAAACCCAGGTCAACTACATGACTGAGAGGGTGCTAATGCTCGAGGTCGCGACATCTCCGAATGGGGGCGCGACACCCAAGATCATAACTTCAGCAGCTTTTGATGTCGCGCAGTTAAAGAGGATCCGACCACGGAAGCAGTCAACAGGAGGCAAAAAAGGAGAGTGGAGAAGCAGAAAAGAAATTTGGGCCCTACACTCCCACTACACCAAAAACAGCAATTTGGCACACCCTGCTGTTAAAAATCTGGCACAGTTTTAAACCGTGCCAGATTCTGGCACGGTTCAATGACAATCTGGCACACTTTAAAACAGTGCCAAAATTTGGCACTGTTTTAAAGTGTGCTAAAATTAAGTACCCTTAATTAAAATATAAAAGCCCCTAAAAAAATTATTATGTTTACTTTCCCTCCTCTTTCCTCTCTCATCTTTCAATCTCCCGCTCCCCCCGACCCTCTCCCTCCCCTCACCCTCTTACCGTCTCCATCCCCTCTGTCTGACAAGGCTAAGGCTACAAACTCTCTCCCCTCTACTGCGACGAGTCTACACCTCCAGACGTTCTATCTACTGCGGCATCCAACCGCTCCGTCTATTGCGACATCTAGCCGCTCCGTCCGGCTATGATAAGTCGCTCATATTGCGGTTTTTTTTTTTTGGGTTTGGAGGTCGGGTTTGGCCCGGATATGGGGTAGCGAGTACTGGCGGTCGGTGGTTACGAACAGAAGGTAGGTGGGTTCCTGGGCGCGGTATGGTCGGAGGTAGCTCTGCCCGGTCAGAGGCAGAAGGGCGTGGGTTTGAAACAGGGCCGGTGTGCGCCGGAGAAGGGGGGAAGGCAGGTCGCCGACAGAGGGGGGCGACGAAGGGGGGTTGTGGCTATTTCACTCGGAGATGGGTAAGGGGGTCCGACGGGGTTAGCTGCATACGGTTCGGGCCGTCGCCTGCTGGTTAAGGGTTGAGGGCTGGAATGGGGATCGGGTAGGGGTGTGTTTGGTTAGTTATGGGGTTATGAGAGAGAGTGAGAGATGTTGGGAAGAAGATGATGGGGATGGGTTTTGTGTGTGAGTGTGTAGGTGAGTATGGTGAGGGTGAATGTTTCTTAGGTATGTAAATGGGTGTAGAATAGTAGGGTGTGAGCGTGTATTTAATTTGGACCTTTAAATAAAATAACACCTCCTATAAAAAATAAAATAAAAACTTAAAATCTAATAAATGAATTAGGTTTTTCCAAAATCGTAGCCATGTAAATACCAAGCGAGGGACTCTCAATCGCAACATCTGATTTTCTTCTTTTGGGAGAGAATTCGGCAACCAGACCTACTGAGAGAGAAGGAAACCAAGAGTTTGGTCCAGGATGAGGGCAAAGGTAAGTCATAGTAATCTTGATTTCGATTGAGGAAATAGACATGAATATGCTGTGTTAGCAATTTTGAAATTGTTTAGTTATTTTTCTTTATGATTTTGTAGTGATACAGACATAGTGCCCCAATTCGCTGGGTAAGGTCTTCGCCCCCGCCCTCAATTCGAGAATTAGAGAGTTCGTTGCTAATTCGGGCGTAAGTCTCGCACTGTGTTTTTTCCTTGTGGGCAGTTTTGTTGTTTGGTGGGGATGGTTTTTGTTTTACTATTATGGTAGGCTACGTGTAGGTTGATGATGTATTGGCTATACACGTAGCGTTTGTTAGTGTCTCTGTTGAACATACGTAAATGTTTTTTCACTCTAATAGTCTAGTGTCTCTGCACCAGCTATAATTATATATTAAAAATACATAATTATATGTATTTTATATAAACGCACTGGTGCCGCTCTCAAATCTTAGTTATTTGGAAATTGATGCATTGGCGCACTCGCATTCGCACCCGCACCCGCACCCGCACCCGCATTAGGGCACTAAGGATACATATCAGCTTTAGGGTTAAATGTTTTGAGTGAAGTTGTTTTAGTTTTGTTATCTTTATGGCTCTTGAAACTTTTAAGTTGCAAGACATTTCTAAATTTGAACACCTTAATGCATTTTATGTTTAAATTCATGTCGTCCTTGTGTTATATTTTTATTTCTTCAGCATGCTACTCCTCCTCAATCATGTATTTTATCCTGGGTGAGGAAGTGAAGTATGATGCATGTTGTGTATCGTGTTGGAGTTGACAAGTATGATATTCGATTTGGGTTTGGCCATTTTGGTATTGCCGTTGATGATGTAAGTTTCAGTTGAATTTTTATGTTGTTGATATATATTTGGTCTTACATTTTCCCCGTTGCAAGTGAACCTCCTTATGTTTATTTTATTTTTCAATCACATATACTTGAACATGCCTTACATTATGTGAATTTCATATTCTTAATCACTGCAAATTATCCATTGATTGGCTACACAATCAATGGATATGATCAAAATGAATGTGTATATTACATAAGATGTGTATAATACCTTCGTACCATATATATAGTCGCTACATGTAAATTGATTGTGTATATTACATGTAGCTATGATCAAAATGATTTAAGAATTTCCTGAGTTTAAGCCAGGTTATTACTCATGAGTTTAAGAATTTCATATGGAATGATTTGTGTTACAAGTAGCCTTATCAATATGAATAATTTGTTTCCCCTTACTTACAGGGGGATGTATGTATGTTGCGACCTGAGCTAGAAAGATGAAGAATTTGAAGTTGCTGACGTGCTGTTAGAGTCTGTAGGCTTTGTTGAAATCGACACACCGATTCTACAGGTTTGTAAATTTCTTAATGTTTGTGTTCGATTGATTCATCTTGTGGTTATAGTTATCTAATTAAAAGAGCTAGTAAGATTAGAGAACATACATGTTAAATAAAAAAAATCACTTCTTTTTTTAGACAAATGAAAATTCTAACAATTATAATGCAAATTTGAAAATATCTAGATTAGGCTAATAATTGTAATGTAGATTAGGGTTGAAAACAAGCCGTTGAAAGGTGAAAACCCAAATCTGTAACTTGTAGGAACTGACCGCGTAGTTCCGGGTCTCCCGGTTTGAGAATATGACGATAATTTGCAAAAATCAACACTTAAACTTAAAAACAAGCCGTTAAAGGGTGAAAACCCAAACCACCCCCCAAACGACCCCGTAGGAGGCACGTACACCTCGCACGGGACCAATGTAACTTTTAGGAACTGACCGCGTATTCTCGGGTCTCCCGATTTGAGAATATGACGATAATTTGCAAAAATCAGGACTTAAACTTTAAAAAAAGCCGTTAAAGGGTGAAAACCCAAACCACCCCTCAAACGACCCTGTAGGGGGCACGAACACCTTGCACGGGACCAATGTAATTTGTTGGAACTGACCGCGTAGTCTCGGATCTCCCGGTTTGACAATATGACGATAATTTGTAAAAATCAACACTTAAACTTAAAAACAAGCCGTTAAAGGGTGAAAACCCAAACCACCCACCAAACGACCCCGTAGGGGGCACGAACACCTCGCACGGGACCAATGTAACTTGTTGGAACTGACCGCGTAGTCCCGGGTCTCCCGGTTTGAGAGTATGACGATAACTTACAAAAATCACACTTAGAGTTAAAAACATGTCGTTAAAGGGTGAAAACCCAAACCGGCCCCCAAACGACCCCGTAGGAGGCACGAACACCTCGCACGGGACCAATGTAACTTATAGGAGCTGACCGCGTAGTCCCGGGTGTCCCGATTTGAGAGTATGACGATAATTTGCAAAAATGACACTTAGAATTAAAAACAGGCCGTTAAAGGGTGAAAACCCAAACCAGCCCCCAATAGACCCCGTAGGAGGCACGAACACCTCGCACGAGACCAATGTAACTTGTAGGAACTGACCGAGAAGTCCCGGGTCTCCCAGTTTAAGAGTATGACAATAATTTGCAAAAATCACACTTAGTTAAAAACAAGTCGTCAAAGGGTGAAAATCCAAACCAACCCCCAAACGACCCCGTAGGTGGCACGACCACCTCGCACTGGACAAATGTAACATGTAGGAACTGATCGCGTAGTCCCGGGTCTCCCGGTTTGAGAGTATGATGATAATTTGCAAAAATTTGAAGCCCTTATACCTTTGACTCACTTGAGTCTACATTGTATAAGTGCTCATCTAGTTTGGAAATTGTGACAAAATTGTGTCTACCTAGAAACCAAAGAGCCTCAGAAGTTGGATTGCCTATTCATCTCTCTTTCTTATTATGATCAAGAGACTATTGCCAACACTCACACACTTAGAATTCATCTTTTTCACATCATATTGCATAAGTATGTGTGTACATGTGTTGTGTGTGTTTAAATCCCTAAGTTTGATTTTTAATAATTTTTTGGGATTTTTTAAACATTTTTAAATCATGTTTTGAATAATTAAAACTTGTTTTATAAAGTTTTGGGGTCAATCTCTTAATATGACTTGTTGTATTTTATGGCCTAAAGTTACCTTAGGTAGAATTTGAAAGCGGCAGAGACTTCAGGGTTGTCCTTGTAATTAGTTTTGACGCGCGTTTAACATCCCATAACTTGCCAACACCTGTCTGCCTTTGATTGGTTAGTTTTGTGTTACTTTACTGAGACAATAGGAGCGTGTGTTATCAGACCTTGGATCATTTCATATCAGTGGTCTGCATGTTGCCTTGATGGATCCCCGTGTAACCTTTTTAAGCCAATCAACGCTCGTTTAAGCACCGCCTTGTGTGAGCCATTAGATTCAAGTCAATCTAAATTGACACAATCTCAGCCCTTGGTTTGGATCAGTTATCTCGAACCTTCCTCTCACCCCATAAAAAGGGGCCTTCTCTCAGACTTCAAAGATTTTTTCCATTTCATTTCCTCTAAGTTTTGAGAGAGAAAAGAGAGAAGAGAGAGAAGAGAGAAACCAGAGAGAGAAGAAAGTTAGAAACCCTAACTTCGTCCAAATCCTCTTCAAACCTAACCTAAACACTTCTTCAAAACACCATAGCCAAAAACACCATCCTGAGTGTTCATGAGTGTTTGAGAGTTTGAGTTGAGTTATTTTGGTTGCTGTAACCTTGTGTTCGTGAGATCTTGTTTCAAACTTAGACTTTTACTTAGATCTAGTTTCTATTTCCATAGAAATCTCAGATCTGAGTTATTCATGTTACATTACACTTAGTTTCATTTTATTTCTCATCTTGAGAAATATATTGTTGATTGTTTTCTCTAAAACGTTTTCTTACTTTGAAATCAACAATAAAATACTTTCTGTTTCTTGTTCTTGTAAACTAAACCTTTAACATAGTTTGGAATCTCACTTGGAGGTTTTCAATCTCAAAAGTTTTTGTTTTAAATTCTGAGATTGATTAAGACCTTGTCTGTCTTCCTAGCAAGGTATCCGTGGATTCTGGGATAGTTTGAAAGGTAAAAAAGGTTCAAAGTTTTATAAGAAGAAAGAAAATGAAAAGATCACTGCATATAGTGTAAACTTTAATTTGTTAGGACTGTTTGTACTTAATAAGTGTGTGTGTGTGCAATCATGTGTTAGAGAGCACCTTGACAAACACTTACACCCTACAACACGAAAAGTGTTGGTGATAAGATCTTGAGAACATAAGTCGACGTAAAGTGCTGGAACAAATCAAAAGTTGACAAACTGGGAGAACTACATCTACAATCAGAACTGCAGAGAAGTTTGAGGACACCAGAGGGTACATTCCTAAACTTATATAGGTCTGAGTTGTTTGCATGTTAGTTATATAGTTTGTAACACATATATTTGTTTTAGTGGATTTTTCATTTTACTCCGTAGAGGGAGTCGTGGATGTTTCCTCAATTGGTGAGGTTTTACCACGTAAAAATTGTGAACAGAAGCCTTCTACATTTTCTCATCTCATTCTTGGTTGTGCTGTGTTTAAAACTGGTTTAAATTATTTTTTTAAACTTGTTGCTTAAATCTTGAACAGATCTCGTACATAGTATTTTATTAAACACATCTTGTGATTAATCCTTTTTTATTTAAGAAAAGAGTTTCTTCAAAAAAAAAACTCGGAGTTACTTAAATTGTTTATTTTCATAAACGGCTTTAGTAACGAATTTTTCAATTGGTATCAGAGCTTTGTAAACTTCTTTTAAAAGATCCTGTGTTTCTGAAATTGTTTTCTGAAAATCAAATATGGGCGAGAAAAATGAAAGATTTGATAACTTGACCAGACCTCCAATCTTTGATGGAACCAATTTTGCTTATTGGAAAGTAAGATGATTGCTTTCATTCAAGGAACTTTGGGAGATGATGTCTGGGACATTGTTGAAAATGGTTATACTTTTCCTACTAAACCAGCCAACGAAGGAAGTAATGAGAGGGTTAAGAAAGCTCTAAGTGAGTTCACTCAAGAAGAGAAACAAGTTTCTCGAAATAACAATAAAGGAAAGAATGCTATATTTATGTCTATAAATGAACATGAGTTCAAAATAATCTCATCCTGTACCACTTCTAAGGAAGCTTGGGACACCTTAGTCACTGCTCATGAAGGAGACACTAGAGTTAAGGCTGCTAAAACCCAAATGCTTATCCAGCAGTATAACTCCTTAATTATGTCTGAAACTGAATCATTTGATGACTTCTGTATGAACCTGACTGATATTGTGACCAAACTGCATGCTAATGGGATAACCTATGATAGACAAGAAATTGTATCTAAAATTCTGAGATCATTACCACAGAAGTTTGATAATAAAAGATATTCTATTGAGGAAATGTGTGATATAAATCTCACTCCTGAATTACTCAGTAGTAAATTAAGAACTGTGGAAATGGAACTGGAATTTAAGAAATAGTTAACCTAATCCCATAGGAAACAGACTAGTTCCAATCTAAGCTTCTCTTCTAAATTAATTAAACCTGAGTTTAATACTCCCATTGTTGAATCTGATGAGGACTGCGATATAGAGAGCTTGGACAATCAGATTGCCTTAATTACTAAACAGTTCAAGAAAATCATTAAGTTTAGAAACAAAGTGGCAAATAAACAAGGCAAGTCAAATTATCCAACTCCCTCTAGTCACAGACCTCATGAGAAAAATAATGATAAAAATCACAAGGACTCTCACGCTAGACCTAATAGAGACCTTAAGAAGACTGAATGCTATAGATGTGGTAAACTGGGACATATTGCACAAGATTGTAGAGTTAATTTGAACACTCAAAACAAACATACTAGAGCTAACATCTGCAAAACATGGGATAATTCAAGTGACTCTGAAAATGAGGAACCTAAGTCATCAGATGCTTTTGATCCTTGCATGTCCTTCTTTGCCAAGATTATTTATAATGATGACATGCCCATGTTTGTTAATGAGGATGAACCAAATAATTCTATGACTGATACTTCGAATGTGGTTATTACTAGCTTAGATGCTTTGATTACTGAGAATGTTGCATGTACTACCTCGGGGTGTGTGAGTTAAAGGGATGGCGATAATGACGATGTCAATGGGTGTGTGAGTTTAAAAAATGAATCATTAGGGGTCACTCCACACACCACACTTAGTGATTCGGACAATGAAGACCTCCCAGAAATTCACACCCTTTACACTAAGACTCTCAAGAAAAGCGCTAGACTAGAGAAGACTGTTAAAGATCTTACCAAGAAATTGGAAGATTTAAGCGTGATGGTTAAACTGAATGCTGAAGAGTACACTACCCAATGTTTAACTCATGAAAGTGAAATTAAAGTTTTTGATGAAAAACTGAAAAATTTGACTGAAACAAATGAAATTCTGGAGAAAAAATACAAAGGGATATTGTTAGAATTAGAACAAACCAAAGAAAAGACAGCAACTGTTTTCAAAAAATTTACAAAATTTAAAAATAATTCTAACTGTTTTGATGAATTTGTTGCTGAATCTAAAACCAATTCTGATGATCGAACTGGTATAGGATTTTATCCCAATTCGAAAACACAAACAAAACATTTTGAACCTATCAAGTTTGTGTCAGGAGGCAAAAGACCTAGTGAAACATGCCCAGATTTTCATTCCATAAAAACTGAGTTTGATTCGAAAAATCAAAGTTTTAACGTTGGGGAATCAAGTTGCTCTAAGCTTAAAAGTTCACCTAAGGCTAAATATGTCTGTCCTTCTATTAGGAAGAATGAGTCTACATTCAAACCTGTTCCACCTAGAAATGGAGTTCAGCCTCAAAACTCTATTAAACCTTTGTTTAGAGACTTTCCTAAGGAGACCCCCATCTTGAGCAATCTTTATTGCTCCTACTGTGACATATATGGTCATTCTTTCGATGGTTGCTATGCTAGGAGACTTCTCAAACCTATCTATAATCCTCGTACTTACCAGAACTATAACTATTCTAGGAGGAGTCGAAACAATTATATACTTCCTAGACAGCCATATAAAAACTCTAACTATAGAAAGAGAAAGACCAAACCTAAAAGAACATTTCCTAGAAGGAATCCTAACCATTTTCCTAAACCAAATGCTCAAGTCTTTCACAAAATTCAAAATCATGCGCAAAACATTTTTCAGCAAAAATCTAAAGCTCGCAAATTCTATGAGTTGAGAGCTAATAAGCGCAAGTTGAAAACTAGAGCAATTTGGATTAGAAAAGATGATCTTTTACCTCAGATGAAGTGTAATATTGTTGTTACTGCTTTAAAAGCCGGACACACATCATCTGGTTGGTATTTAGATTCTGGATGTTCTAAGCATATGACAGGAGATGAAACTAAAGTTTTAAACAAAACCAGATATGCTGGTGGTAAAGTCATTTTTGGTGATGGAGCTTCATCTCAAATCATAGGCAAAGGAACTCTCCAAGAAGATGGGCTTCCTACTCTTAAAGATGTTCTTATAGTTAAAGGTCTAAAGGCCAACTTACTTAGCATTTCTTAATTTTGTGACTCAGACCATACTGTTACCTTTTCAAGGAACAATTACAAGATTTTAAATGAAAAAGGTGAATGCATAATTACTGGATTCAGAACTCCTGACAACTGTTACACTGTCAAGAACAATTTTGAAGCTTGTAATGTTGCCAGAATGGATGACAACTAGGTATGGCATAACAGAATGGGTCACATAAATTACGATAATCTTAGTAAATTGTCTACTCAAGACATAGTAAGAGGAATTACAAAAATCAAACCCATTCATAATATTGTTTGTGGTTCCTGTCAAGAAGGTAAAATTGTTAAGGCCTCTCATAAGAAAGTCAAAGACATTCTCACCTCTAATCCCTTAGAACTCATCCATATGGACCTAATGGGTCCCTCCCAAACTGTTAGTCTTTGTGGACACAGTTACATCCTAGTTATGGTTGATGACTTCACTAGATTTACTTGGGTAGCCTTTCTAAAACAAAAGTCTGACACTTTTCTGACCTTCCTAAAAATTCTTCTCAGGATTGAAAATGAAAAGGACATTCAAGTAAATCGAATCCGTAGTGATAGAGGTGGTGAATTCAAAGACACCGGTATTGTAGAATACTGTGACTATAATGGTTACAAACATGAGTTCAGTGCTCGTAAGACTCCTCAACTAAATGGAATCGCCGAGAGAAAGAATCGTACCTTGCAAGAGATGGCACGTGTCATGTTACATGCCAAGAACTAACCTAAATATTTTTGGGTAGAATCTATTCGTACTGTGTGTCACATCATTAATAGGGTCTATCTTAGAAAGAATTCCAAACAAACACCTTATGAACTTTGGTACAATAAGAAGCCTAATCTCAAATATCTTAGAACCTTTGGCAGTACTTGTTATGTATGCAAAGATAGGGAACACTTATCTAAATTTGAGAGCCGGGGAGATAAATCCATATTTCTAGGATATTCGCCTAACATTAGAGCTTATCGAGTGCATAATCTTCGTACTAAAACCATGATGGAATCCATAAATGTAATTGTGAGTGACACTACTGTAGAAAGCAAGACAGGTGAATTACCTATTGAAGAAGAGTCCTCAAATATTTTAGAACATGACCCTTCTGAAATAGATAATTCATTCCCTATTGAGACACCTGAAGTACCTAATTGGGTTTCTAAAGATCATCCCATAAACAACGTAGTTGGCAACCCTAGTGAGCCAGTGCGTATAAGATCCCAACTTAGAAATTATGCACATTATGCATGTTTTGTTTCCCTTGTGGAACTAAAGAATGTAAATGCGAAATTAAATGACTCTCACTGGATTTCTGCTATGCAAGATGAACTTTTACAATTTGTCATTCATGATGTATGGTATCTTGTTCCACGTCCTGATCACAAAAAGGTTGTTGGTACTCGTTGGATTTTCAAAAATAAAACTGATGAAAATGGGATAATAATTAGAAATAAAGCTAGATTAGTTGCTCAAGGATACTCCCAAATAGAAGGAATTGATTTTAACGAGACCTTTGCCCCTGTTACTCATTTAGAATCAGTTCGTCTTCTTTTCGCAATAGCTTGTCATATGCGTTTTACATTATATCAAATGGATGTCAAATCTGCGTTCCTAAATGGAATACTGGCTGAGGAAACCTATGTAGAACAACCTAAAGGGTTCATTGACCCTAAGCATCCAAATCATGTATTTCGTCTGAAAAAGGCTTTATATGGCCTTAAACAAGCTCCTAGAGCTTGGTATGAGCGAATTTCCAATTTTCTTTTGGAAAAGGGTTTCAAAAGAGGTGGAAATGACCAAACTTTATTTGTCAAACATTTTGACAAACACATTACGATTGCTCAAGTTTATGTAGACGCTATTATATTTGGATCAACTTCTACCTCAGAAGTAAAATCCTTTTATGAAATTATGAGCAAGGAATTTCAGATGTCCCTTATGGGGGAGTTACAGTTCTTTCTAGGTCTCCAAGTCAAACAAAATCCAGAAGGATTATTTGTTTCGCAATCTAAGTACGCTTTAGAGATCGTTAAGAAATTCGGCCTTGAGAGTGCTAAAAATGATAAAATGCCCATGAGTACTACGCTAAAACTATTTAAAGATGACAATAGAACATCTGTCGATCCTACTCTATATCGTAGTATGATAGGCACTTTACTATATCTTACTGCCTCGCGTCCTGATATTACGTATGCTGTGTGTGTATGTGCTAGATATCAAAGTAATCTTAAAGAGAGCCACTTGAATGCTGTTAAACGTATCATTAAATATGTAAATGGCACTCCAAATCTAGGTCTTTGGTACACTAATGACACACCAAGCACTATAATTGGGTACACTGATGCTGATTGGGCTGGGTGTACTGATGATAGTAAAAGCACTTCAGGAGCATGTTATTATATAGGTAATAACTTGGTAGGATGGAGTAGTAAAAAACAAAACTGCACATCACTCTCAACAGCTGAATCTGAATACATAGCCGCTGGCAGCTGTTGTGCTCAATTAATGTGGCTGAAACAAATGCTAAGTGATTCCGGTATTCAAGAAAACCAATTACATCTCTACTGTGATAATCAAAGTGCGATTAATATTTCTAAAAATCCTGTTCAACACTCGCGAACTAAGCATATTAAAAATAAGACATCATTTTATACGTGAATTGGTTGAATCGAAGGAGTTAGAAATCAATTATCTTCCTACTGATCTACAACTCGCAGATATGTTTCCCAAACCTCTAGACTATAATAGATTCATTTCATTACGTAAATCTATTGGTATGGTTTATGGTGATTAATCTTTTTGATGTTTATCCAAGTTTTTCCCTTTGCCCATTTGAGACAAAATGGGGGAGAAATTTGAGTCTAATCAACTCTTGCATATTCTAAATAGCTTGATATTAGTGAATTATTGCAGGTTGTACAGTTACTCTTTACAGTTGTAATAGGGTATTCAAATGTACTTAGTTGAGTTATGTACTTTTTGATTTCTAGGATTTGGGTAGATAGAATTTTGATAGGAATAATTTTTTATTTTTTATTGCCCTACGAGTCCAAGATGACTCAAAGGAGATTTTGTCTCATATTTCCAAAGGGGGAGATTGAATCCCTTATACCTTTGACTCACCTGAGTCTACATTGTATAAGTGCTCATCTAGTTTGGAAATTGTGACAAAATTGTGTCTACCTAGAAACCAAAGAGCCTCAGAAGTTAGATTGCCTATTCATCTCTCTTTCTTGTTATGATCAAGAGACTATTGCCAACACTCACACACTTAGAATTCATCTTTTGCACATCATATTGCATAAGTATGTGTGTACATGTGTTGTATGTGTTTAAATCCCTAAGTTTGATTTTTAATAATTTTTTGGGATTTTTTAAACATTTTTAAATCATGTTTTTAATAATTAAAACTTGTTTTATAAAGTTTTGGGGTCAATCTCTTAATATTACTTGTTGTATTTTATGGCCGAAAGTTACCTTGGGTAGAATCCGAAAGCGGCAGAGACTTCAGGGTTGTCCTTGTAATTAGTTTTGACGCGCGTTTAACATCCCATAACTTGCCAACACCTGTCTGCCTTTGATTGGTTAGTTTTGTGTTACTTTACTGAGACAATAGGAGCGTGTGTTATCAGCCCTTGGATCATTTCTTATCAGTGGTCTGCATATTGCCTTGATGGATCCCCGTGTAACCTTTTTAAACCAATCAGCGCTCGTTTAAGCACCGCCTTGTGTGAGCCATTAGATTCAAGTCAATCTAAATTGACTCAATCTCAGCCCTTGGCTTGGATAAGTTATCTCGAACCTTCCTCTCACCCTATAAAAAGGGGCCTTCTCTCAGACTTCGAAGATTTTTTCCATTTCATTTCCTCTAAGTTTTGAGAGAGAAGAGAGAGAAGAGAGAAACCAGAGAGAGAAGAAAGTTAGAAACCCTAACTTCATCCAAATCCTCTTCAAATCTAACCCAAACACTTATTCAAAACACCATAGCCAAAAACACCATCCTGAGTGTTCTTGAGTGTTTGAGAGTTTGAGTTGAGTTATTTTGGTTGTTGTAACCTTGTGTTCGTGAGATCGTGTTCCCAACTTAAACTTTTACTTAGATCTAGTTTATGTTTCCATAGAAATCTCAGATCTGAGTTATTCATGTTACATTACACTTAGTTTCATTTTATTTTTCATGTTGAGAAATATATTGTTGATTGTTTTCTCTAAAATGTTTTCTTACATTGAAATAAACAATAAAATGCTTTCTGTTTCTTGTTCTTGTAAACTAAACCTTTGACCTAGTTTGGAGTCTCACTTGGAGGTTTTCAATCTCAAAAAGTTTTTGTTTTAAATTCTGAGATTGATTAAGACCTTGTCTGTCTTCCTAGCAAGGTATCCGTGGATTCTGGGATAGTTTGAAAGGTAAAAAAGGTTCAAAGTTTTCTAAGAAGAAAGAAAAAGAAAAGATCACTGCATATAGTGTGAACTGTAATTTGTTAGGACTGTTTGTACTTAATAAGTGTGTGTGTGTGTGTGTGTGTGTGTGCATGCATGTGTTAGAGAGCACCTTCACAAACACTTACACCCTACAACACGAAAAGTGTTGGTGATAAGATCTTGAGAACATAAGTCGCCGTAAAGTGCTGGAACAAATCAAAAGTTGACAAACTGGGAGAACTACATCTACAATCAGAACTGCAGAGAAGTTTGAGGACACCAGAGGGTACATTCCTAAATTTATATAAGTCTGAGTTGTTTGCATGTTAGTTATATAGTTTGTAACACATATATTTGTTTTAGTGGATTTTTCATTTTACTCCGTAGAGGGAGTCGTGGATGTTTCCTCAATTGGTGAGGTTTTACCACGTAAAAATTGTGAACAGAAGCCTTCTACATTTTCTCATCTCATTCTTGGTTGTGCTGTGTTTAAAACTGGTTTAAATTATTTTTTTTAAACTTGTTGCTTAAATCTTGAACAGATCTCGTACATACTATTTTATTAAACACATCTTGTGATTAATCCTTTTTGATTTAAGAAAAGAGTTTCTTCAAAAAACAACTCGGAGTTACTTAAATAGTTTATTTTCATAAACGGCTTTAGTAACGAATTTTTCAAAATCACGCTTAAAATTAAAAACAGGTCGTTAAAGGGTGAAAACCCAAACTGGCCCCCAATCGACCCCGTCGGAGGCACGAACACCTCGCACGGGACCAATGTAACTTGTAGGAACTGACAACGTAGTCTCGAGTCTCCCGGTTTGTGAATAGGACGATAATTTGCAAAAATCACACTTAGTTAAAAATAAGCCCTCAAATGGTGACCCCAAATCAACTCCCAAACGACATCGTAGGAGGCACGAACACCTCGCACAGGACTAATGTAACTTGTAGGAATTGACCGCGTAGTCCCGGATCTCCCGGTTTGAGTGTATGAAGATAATTTGCAAAAATCACACTTAGAGTTAAAAACAGGCCATTAAAGGGTGAAAACCCAAACCGGCCCCCAATCGACCCCGTAGGAGGCACGGACACCTCGCACGGGACAAATGTAACTTGTAGGAACTGACAGCGTAGTCCCGGGTCTCCCGGTTTGTGAATAGGATGATAATTTGCAAAAATCAACACTTAGACTTAAAAACATGCCGTTAAAGGGTGAAAACCAAAACCAGCCCCCAAACGACCCCGTAGGAGCCACGAACACTTCGCACGGGACCAATGTAACTTATAAGAACTGACCGCGTAGTCCCGGGTCTCTCGGTTTGAGAGTATGACGACAATTTACCAAAATCACACTTAATTAAAAACAAGCCGTCAAAGGATGAAAATTTAAACCAACCCCCAAACGACCCCGTAGGAGGCACGAATACCTCGCACGGGACCAATGTAACTTGTAAGAACTGACCACGCAGTCCCGGGTCTCCCGGTTTGAGAGTATGACGATAATTTGTAAAAATCACACTTAGAATTAAAAACAGGCCGTTAAAGGGTGAAAACCCAAACCGGCCCCCAATCGACCCTGTAGGAGGCACGAACACCTCGCACGGGACCAATGTAACTTGTAGGAACTCACAACGTAGTTCCGGGTCTCCCGGTTTGTGAATAGGACAATAATTTGTAAAAATCAACACTTAAACATAAAAACAAGCCGTTAAAGGGTGAAAACCCAAACCACCCCCCAAACGACCCCGTAGGAGGCACGTTCACCTCGCACGGGACCAATGTAACATGTAGGAACTAACCGCGTATTCCCGGGTCTCCCGGTTTGAGAATGTGACGATAATTTGCAAAAATTAGGACTTAAACTTAAAAACTAGTCGTTAAAGGGTGAAAACCCAAACCACCTCCCAAACGACCCCGTAGGGGGCACGAACACCTCGCAGGGGACCAATCTAACTTGTAGGAACTGACCGCGTATTCCCGGGTCTCCCGGTTTGAGAATATGACGATAATTTGCAAAAATCAGGACTTAAACATAAAAACAAGCCGTTAAAGGGTGAAATCCCAAACCACCCCCAAACGACCCCGTCGGGGGCACGAACACCTCGCACGGGACCATTGTAACTTGTTGGAACTGACCGCGTAGTCTCGGGTCTCCCGGTTTGAAAATATGACGATAATTTGTAAAAATCAACACTTAAACTTAAAAACAAGCCGTTAAAGGGTGAAAACCCAAACCACCTACCAAACGACCCCGTAGGGGGCACGAACACCTCGCACGGGACCAATGCAACATGTTGGAACTGACCGCGTAGTCCCGGGTCTCCCGGTTTGAGAGTACGATGATAATTTGTAAACATCACACTTAGAGTTAAAATCATGCCGTTAAAGGTTTAAAAACCCAAACCGACCCCAATCAACCCCGTAGGAGGTACGAACACCTCGCACGGGGCCAATGTAACTTGTAGGAACTGACCGCGTAGTCCTGGGTCTCCCGATTTGACAGTATGATGATAATTTGCAAAAATCAACACTTAAGCTTAAAAACGTGCCGTTAAAGGGTGAAAACCAAAACCAGCCCCTAAACGACCCCGTAGGAGGCACGAACACCTCGTATGGGACCAATGTAACTTGTAGGAACTGACCGCGTAGTCCCGAGTTTCTTGGTTTGAGAGTATGACGATAATTTGCAAAAATCACACTTAGAATTAAAAACAGGCCGTTAAAGGGTGAAAACCCAAACCGGCCCCCAATCGACCCCGTACGATGCACGAACACCTCGCACGGGACCAATGTAACTTGTAGGAACTGACAGCGTAGACCCGGGTCTCCCGATTTTTGAATAGGATGATAATTTGCAAAAAATCAACACTTAAACTTAAAAACATGCCGTTAAAGGGTGAAAACCCAAACCAGCCCCCAAACGACCCCGTAGGAGGCACGAAAACCTCGCACGGGACCAATGTAACTTGTAGGAACTGACAGCGTAGTCCCGGCTCTCTCGGTTTGTTAATAGGACGATAATTTGCTAAAATTAACACTTAAACTTAAAAATAAGCCGTTAAAGGGTGAAAACCCGAACCAGCCCCCAAACGACCCCGTAGGAGGCACGAACACCTTGTACGGGACCAATGTAACTTGTAGGAACTGACCGCGTAGTTCCGGGTCTCCCGGCTTGAGAGTATGAGATAATTTACAAAAATCAACACTTAAGCTTAAAAACAGGCCGTTAAAGGGTGAAAACCCAAACCAGCCCCCAAACGACCCCGTAGGAGGCACGAACACTTCGTACGGGACCAATGTAACTTGTAGGAACTGATCGCGTAGTCCCGGGACTCCCGGTTTGAGAGTATGACGATAATTTGCAAAAATCACACTTAGTTAAAAACATGTCGTGAAAGGGTAAAAACCAAAACCGGACCCTAAACGACCCCGTAGGAGGCACGAACACCTCGCACGGGACCAATGTAACTTGTAGGAACTGAACGCGTAGTCCCGGGTCTCCCGATTTGAGAGTATGACGATAATTTACAAAAATCAAACTTAGAGTTAAAAACAGGCCGTTAAAGGGTGAAAACCCAAACCGGCCCGCAATCGACCCCGTAGGAGGCACGAACACCTCGCACGGGACCAATGTAACTTGTAGGAACTGACCGCCTAGTCCCGGGTCTCCCGATTTGAGAGTATGACGATAATTTGCAAAAATCAACACTTAAGCTTAAAAACATGCCGTTAAAGGGTGAAAACCAAAACCAGCCCCCAAACGACCCCGTAGGAGGCACGAACACCTCGCACGGGACCAATATAACTTGTAGGAACTGACCGCGTAGTCCCGGGTCTCCCGGTTTGAGAGTATGACGATAATTTATAAAAATCACACTTAGTTAAAAATATGCCGTTAAAGGGTAAAAACCAAAATCGGCCCCCAAACAACCCCGTAGGAGGCACGAACACCTCTCACGGGACCAATGTAACTTGTAGGAACTGACCGCGTAGTCCCGGATATCTTGATTTGAGAGTATGACGATAATTTACAAAAATCACACTTAGAATTAAAAACAGGCCGTAGGAGGCACGAACACCTCACACGGGACCAATGTAACTTATAGGAACTGGCAGCGTAGTCCCGGGTCTCCCGGTTTGAGAGTATGATGATAATTTGCAAAAATCACACATAGAATTAAAAACAGGCCGTTAAAGAGTGAAAACCAAAACCGTCCCCCAATCGACCCCGTACGAGGCACGAACACCTCGCACGGGACCAATGTAACTTGTAGGAACTGACAGCGTAGACCCGGGTCTCCCGGTTTGTGAATTGGACGATAATTTGCAAAAATCAACACTTTAAACTTAAAAACATGCCGTTAAAGAGTGAAAACCCAAACCAGCCCCCAAACGACCCCGCAGGAGGCACGAACACCTCGCACGGGACAAATGTAACTTGTAGGAACTGACCGCGTAGTCCCAGGTCTCCCGGTTTGAGAGTATGACGATAATTTGCAAAAATCACACTTAGTTAAAAACATGCCGTTAAAGAGTAAAAAACAAAACCGGCCCCCAAACGACCCCGTAGGAGGCACGAACACCTCGCACGGGACCAATGTAACTTGTAGGAACTGACAGCGTAGACCCGGGTCTCCCGGTTTGTGAATAGGATGATAATTTGCAAAAATCAACACTTAAACTTAAAAACATGTCGTTAAAGGGTGAAAACCCAAACCAACCCCCAAACGACCCCGTAGGAGGCACGAACACCTCGCACGGGACCAATGTAACTTATAGGAACTGACCGCGTAGTCTCGGGTCTCCCAGGTTGAGAGTATGATGATAATTTGCAAAAATCACACTTAGTTAAAAACATGCCATTGAAGGGTAAAAACCAAAACCGCCCCCAAACGACCCCGTGGGAGGCACGAACACCTCGCACGGGACGAATGTAACTTGTAGGAACTGACCGCGTAGTCCCGGATATCCCGATTTGAGAGTATGATGATAATTTGCAAAAATCACACTTAGAGTTAAAAACAGGCCGTTAAAGAGTGAAAATCCAAACCGGCCACCAATCGACCCCGTAGGAGGCACGAACACCTCACACGGGACCAATGTAACTTGTAGGAACTGGCAGCGTAGTCCCGGGTCTCCCAGTTTGAGAGTATGATGATAATTTGCAAAAATCACACTTAGAGTTAAAAATAGGCCGTTAAAGGGTGAAAACCCAAACCGGCCCGCAATCGACCCCGTAGGAGGTACGAACACCTCGCACGGGACCAATGTAACTTGTAGGAACTGGCCGCGTAGTCTCAGGTCTCCTGATTTGAGAGTATGATGATAATTTGCAAAAATCAAAACTTAAGCTTAAAAACATGCCGTTAAAGGGTGAAAACCAAAACCAGCCCCCAAACGATCCCGTAGGAGGCACGAACACCTCGCACGGGACCAATGTAACTTGTAGGAACTGACCGCGTAGTCCCGGGTCTCCCGGTTTGAGAGCATGACGATAATTTACTAAAATCACACTTAGAATTAAAAACAGGCCGTTAAAGGGTGAAAACCCAAACCGACCCCCAATCGACCCCATAGGAGGCACGAACACCTCGCACGGGACCAATGTAACTTTTAGGAACTGACAGCATAGTCCCGAGTCTCCCGGTTTGTGAATAGGACGATAATTTGCAAAAATCAACACTTAAACTTAAAAACATGCCGTTAAAGGGTGAAAACCCAAACCAGCCCCCAAATGACCCCGTAGGAGGCACGAACACCTCGCACGGACCAATGTAACTTGTAGGAACTGACCGCGTAGTCCAGGGTCTCCCGGTTTGAGAGTATGACGATAATTTGCAAAAATCACACTTAGTTAAAAACATGCCGTTAAAGGGTAAAAACCAAAATCGGTCCCCAGACGACCCCGTAGGAGGCACGAACACCTCGCATGGGACCAATGTAACTTGTAGGAACTGATCGCGTAGTCCCGGGTCTCCCGGTTTGAGAGTATGATGATAATTTGCAAAAATCACACTTATAATTAAAAACAGGTCGTTAAAGGGTGAAAATCCAAATCGGCCCCCCAATCGACCCCGTAGGAGGCACGAACACCTCGCACGGGACTAATGTAACTTGTAGGAACTGACAGCGTAGTCCCGGGTCTCCCGATTTGAGAGTATGACGATAATTTGCAAAAATCAACACTTAAGCTTAAAAACATGCCGTTAAAGGGTGAAAACCAAAACCAGCCCCCGAACGACCCCGTAGGAGGCACGAACACCTCGCACGGGACCAATGTAACTTGTAGGAACTGACCGCGTAGTCCCGGGTCTCCCGGTTTGAGAGTATGACGATAATTTATAAAAATCACACTTAGTTAAAAATATGCCGTTTAAGGGTAAAAACCAAAACCGGCCCCCAAACAACCCCGTAGGAGGCACGAACACCTCTCACGGGACCAATGTAACTTGTAGGAACTGACCGCGTAATCTCGGATATCCTGATTTGAGAGTATGACGATAATTTACAAAAATCACACTTAGAATTAAAAACAGGCCGTTAAAGGGTGAAAATCTAAATCGGCCCCCAATCGACCCCATAGGAGGCATGAACACCTTGCACGGGACCAATGTAACTTGTAGGAACTGACAGCGTACCCAGGTCTCCCGGTTTGTGAATAGGACGATAATTTGCAAAAATCAACACTTAAACTTAAAAACATGTCGTTAAAGGGTGAAAACCCAAACCAGCTCACAAATGACCCCGTAGGAAGCACGAACACCTCGCACGGACCAATGTAACTTGTAAGAACTGACCGCGTAGTCCTGGGTCTCCCGATTTGAGAGTATGGCGATAATTTGCAAAAATCACACTTAGTTAAAAACATGTCGTTAAAGGGTAAAAACCAAAACTGGTCCCCAAATGACCCCGTAGGAGGCACGAACACCTCGCACGGGACCAATGTAACTGGTAGGAACTGACCGCGTAGTCCCGAGTCTCCCGATTTGAGAGTATGATGATAATTTACAAAAATCACCCTTAGAATTAAAAACAGGCCGTTAAAGGGTGAAAACCCAAACCGACCCCCAATCGACCCCGTAGGAGGCACGAACACCTCGCACGGGACCAATGTAACTTGTAGGAACTGACAGCGTAGTCTTGGGTCTCCCGATTTGAGAGTATGACGATAATTTCCACTCATATATGTAATTTTTTTGTTTTGAGTATTTTTTTTGGTAAATTATTGGGTTACTAATATCGTATCTTTTTTGTATTCTATTTTTTTTTTTGCAGGATAACAGTTTATCGTTGGCTTTTATTCACGTGGAACACATAAATAACTCAATGGTTTACAACAAGGGGTTTATTAATGATTCCATTTTTTTGTGTCATGACCTTACGGTCTTTTGTTGTTTTATTATCGACTTTTATGGCCATGAGGGCTTTTGTAAGTTATTTGTTATATTTTGTGGCCGTGCGGGCTTTATGTTAGGCAGGTTTTGTATTAACAGGTTTTGGAATGTCCAGAAAATAGAGGAAACTCTGCCCAATTTTTTTGGGGCCTATGAACTGTTAAAGAATTGTAATATTTTGAAGTTTGTATGTACATTTGTTTATTAATAACGCGCAATTTTATTAATTTGTGAATTTTGTGTTTTCAAATAATAATTTTTTTTTAAATAAAAAAATTTGGCACAGTTCAAAACCGTGGCAAAGGTGTATCATATTTTGGTACGGTTTTGAACTGTGCCAATTTTTTTTTAAACTGTGCTGAATCTGGCACAGTTAAAAACTGTGCCAAAAGTGTGCCAGAAATATCAAATTATGGCACAGTTTAAAAGTGTGCCAAAAGTGTTCCTGTTTGGATGAATCTGGCACAGTTAAAAACTGTGCCAGGAATATCAAATTCTGGCACGGTTTAAAAGTGTGCCAGAAGTGGTCCTGTTTGGCCGAATCTGGCACAGTTAAAAACTGTGCCAAAAGTGTGCCAAAAGTGTTACTGTTTGGCCAAATCTGGTACACTTTTGAGCGTTGCCAGAAAAAAATTGCCATTTTGGAACACCTGATTCTGGCACAGTTCAAAACCGTGCCAGATTTGATCTGGCACAGTTTTAAACCGTGCCAGATTCCTGTTTTTGGTGTAGTGTCCGTTGGCCTTCCCAATTGAAGAGGTCTTAGGGTTCATCAAAGAAGACAAGCTCTTGAGGTGGCCAGAAAAACTGAGAGCTCCACCCCACAAGAGGAATAATGCTACTTGGGGAAGTTTCCATCAGGACCATGGCCATGACACTGAGCAATGCTATGCTCTCAAGGATGAAATTGAAAGGCTGATCAGGCAAGGGATGCTGCAGAGGTTCCTCAAAGATGCTTAGGGGATGCAGCATTATCTCACATGGCGCATGCTTATTTTTCATGCTTATGTCTTATATTTCATCTGTCTCTACTTTACAGTAGCAACTCCTCTTATGATGTTTTAAATTAAACTTTGTGTTATCGTTACAAAGTCGTATATATGAATAGTTATAAAATCAGGTGCACTGTTATAGTGTCAAATTTTGATTCTCATTTCAATAAAATGTCATCTTATAAAGATCATTTTTATCTTAAACAGATCCCGATTTGAGACAACATGATTATATCAGGAATGATAGTATCTGAAGGGGCCACAATGCCCGAGATTACACTAGATTGTTCGAAAGTTAATGATAATTAAAAGGGGCGATAGTAAATACTGGAAATAGTTATACAAGATTGAACTGGAACGCCTCTCACAAGGGATTCCAATGCCCGCTCTTAGCTTTCGGGATGCGTCATTAAGTTGAGAGACTGGTAATATCTAGCCAACGATGGCTTTAAATATATCTATAGCTGTGGGTGCCTTAATAACATAACCCAGCCTGAGAAAGCTAGAAAATATCCTATATGTTAGTTATGGGTGGCTTAATAACATAACCCATCCTAAGGAGGCTTGAAAATATCCTATATGTTAGCTGTGGGTGGCTTAATAACATAACCCATCCTAATGAGGCTTTGAAATATCCTATATGTTAGTTGTGGGTGGCTTAATAACATAATTCAGCCCGAGGAGGCTTGAAAATATCCTATATGTTAGCTGTGGGTGGCTTAATAACATAACCCAGCCTGAGGAGGCTTAAAAATATCCTATATGTTAGCTGTGAGTGGCTTAATAACATAACCTAGCCAGGTAAGGCTTGATAATATCCCACTTGCATACAAAAGGGCGGTGCTAATGAAGATGAAGGACATACTTCGTGAAATGCAACAAAAGCGACTGTCAAGCAACCATGGGTAGAGAGTGCAGTAACCCTGTTAATACAGTTGCAACCATTAAAAGCAGTTTTCGAAAAGCTTCAGACAGTTAAAGCGACTAAAGAGGTAGCCGCGGGAAAAGACAGCCTACTCTATATGTTCCATTTTGGTAATGGGACGAAAACAAACAAAACTGTAGAAGATGGTTTTCAAACACTTGAAGGTTCCGTGACCTTATTCAAAAGAACTATTTATGTTCGGTAGGAACTTCCGCGGCCTTATTCAAGAGGCAGCACTTCCACGCAGCCTCTAGAAATTAATTGTGAAGGTTCATTGCCATTACTCGAGGGTGCCGGGGAAGTTCAGTTGGCGGTTATTGAAAAAATATGTTATAGTGCCGCGGACGTATTTCTATAAGTTTATAAAAGGCAGTTGTATTCAAGTCATGAGAGGCATGTAGAAAATATTCAATTAAGCATTGAAACGAGCAAAAAGAAGATGCAAAAGATACAAGAGAGTGAAGACAATATAATTAATATTTAAAAGCTGACCGCGGCTTTGATATTATCAGTTAAAGATTACAAACATATGGGCCGCAGCCACTACAAAAGTAAAATTAACAAAAGGGACGCAACCCTCTATCAATGATTAAAAATGAAAAACTCAAGAAGCAGCATCATCATGCTCATCAACTTCCTCCCCATCCGCAGCTGTTTCAGTCCCTTCCTCCGCGGCCGCTGCCTTTGCTTTCGCTCTCAGTCTATCTTTCTCTTCAGGCGCGACTTTGAACTCGGCAATGCAGTCTTGGTGTTCAGCATCACTCAGTTTCCAAGCCAGAACCTTCTCTTTGGCCTCAGAGAAGTTCTTTACAATCATGTGCCGTATCTCCTGGTAGCCGTGGAGGTAGGCCCTGTTATTGATAAGAAAAAATTCCTTCGAGCCCTTGAATTACTCCACGGTATGGTCTATGTCCAGTTGAAGAGCATTTTCGTGATCAGCCTCCATCTTTTTATAGCTGCGACATGGTCTAGGGCTTCTTGAGCAGACTTGGCCTCCAGCTCTTCGTATTTCTTTTATAGAACTACGAGCTTATGATTTGAAATTTCCACGGCCTGTGCAGCTTCCGCGGTTGAGGGATTCTGCGACCTGTTTCAAGTTTTCCTCTGCCTCTTCCCTCTTGTTGTTGGCAAAAGTCAGGTCCATTTGGGCCGCCATAAGATCCGCGACAGAAGAATGTTTCCCGGCCTCAAATGATGTAGATCGTGCAGCCTCAAGATCCGCATCACGCACTCTCTTCTCGACCTCTTTTAATTTGTAAAGGGCCTCGTACTTCCTTTTTTAGGCTACGATGACATTCGCGGCCTGAAATTAAAATAAAATAAAATAAAAAGTAAGTTGTAGTATTTGGAATAAAAGAGAAAAATGAAGATAAATCACTTACCCTCAGAAGACTATGGAGGCCGCAGTCCTCCAGGTCGTCTTTGTCTTCTCCCACCAGCCTGTCGAGGTCCGCGGCATCAAGGGCCCTCTTCATCTTCTACGCAGCCTTCGCGGTAGTGTCCCATGAGGACTCGGGGTCATATTTTCTCAACTGAGGCCGCGAACGACCATCAGGACCAGTAGTGCCGCAACACTGTGGGGGTGCCAAGTTTGCATTTACTGCAATAACAGGTGGCGACGTCGGAGAACCTGTATTGAGGGGAGCATCATCCGACATCAAACCTGCCATGGCTAGATTTTCCCCTATATTGTCATCAAATTCAGGTATTGGATGGGCGATAACATCAGTTTTATCCGCGGTAGGAGTTGAGTCCGCGGCTGGAATAACCAAATCATTTTTTGAGGCCTCGGCCGATGCCTTGGATTTAGACCTTTTCCTCTTCCTGCTCTGCGCAATATTGTTTATAAAGAATGCATCATCGTCCATCTCTGCTAGCTGGGTGGCCAACAGTTCTCGGTCAACCTCCTCACCTGAAAAAGCAACAGCAAAATTGGGAATTGAATTGAGGGGAGCATAAGTGACCACGAAATAAAAATCATGACGGTCAGGGTATTACCTTCTGCGCCCATAACCTGAGGAATGGACTTGTTGGGAAAAAACCCTCCTCCGAATATGGTCGCTGATGTAACAAGTGTGCTGAACTTTTTATGTTCAGCAGGAACTGCAGCGGCCTTAACAACTCTCTTCTCTTGCCGCTTGTTCAAATGCAGACTATCAAGAACTGCAGAAAAGACAATCCAAAAGTTAGTGGAAGTTAATATGCAAATATGAAGAAAGTACGCGGCTATAACCTTAATACCTAATTTAGATGGATACCCCCATTGTCGCGGCATTCTATACGACCTTTCCCTCTCATTCTCCTCGGGGTGAATCTCCCAGCCTTCTCCGGAGATCTAAAAATACTTCCCCTTCCAGTTTTTCACAGTGGTCAACCTCCCAGTGTAAAGGGTCTCGTCCCTGCCACGGATTGAGAAGTAGTAATGCCCAGCGAACTTCATCGAGTTCTCCTTTGGGTGGTAGAAGTGAAAGAACTCCACGGGAGTAATGTCCCTTTTGAATAGATTCTCCCAAAGGACAACTGTGGCAAGAATGGCTCTCCAACCATTAGGATCTAACTGGCTGGGGCCAGTTTCATTGTCTGAAAAAGGTGGTGGATGGGAACATGAACAGGAAGCCGCAACCCATAAATAAAGGCATGAAGAGGGAAGCAAAGTCCATCATCAGCCAAAGCCGTGTAAGGTCTTTGGTTCGTGGCAGTCGTTGAGCACATCAAATTTTTTAGAAATTCGAAGGCCTCAACCACCTGCTCGACCCAGTCTTGGGTCATGGAACTGCGGATTTCAACTGCAGCTAAGGGTCTCTCAGCCCTCCCAGATGTACCAGTTGGGTTATATCTAACTTTCGCGGAATCATCCCCTGCACCCAAGGGATGATTACTTGAATTGGCTTCTTCTTCCATCGGCGCAGACTGAAAATTCTTACCAGATGCAGAGTGGGCGGAGTCTGAGTCTAGTATCACGCAATTGGGGTAATCCCTTAGTTGGCAAGGCCGTATTGATTTTAGAGGGGGCACGAAAGTGAGTTCAGGAGGAGAGGTTCCAAAGTGCTTTGCCCAAAAGCCTCTCAGAAACTCGTCTGGGTCAAAGCTCATATGGCTGCAGCAGTACCTGAGAAGTAGAGTCCACAGTTAGGCGCCGCAGTCGGTATGGTTTGGAAAAGACTTTAAGAAGCCACGGGAAGATTATATATAAATAGTAAATGTTTGCCAAATCTCTCTTTTGTGAACCTAAGTGATCGTCCTCTGGTCCTACTGGCCACAACCACCTCCACCTCCTAAATCAGTAAGGGAATATACACAATCGCGACAACAGGCTCACAGGGATTTAGAGATTTGTGACCACGACGATTTCTAAAATTGCTAAAGGCCAATTCAAGAAATTCTAGTAGCAATTATAATTATTTAACATAGATGTGTATTTGGTTCATGAAAGTTTGAAGACTCTTCAAAATATAAGGGTGGGGATTCAGAGCTTTAAAAGACCCCACCGCCGCGGCAGAATTAATGGATATGCATCAAAGTACCGCGGAGATAAGGACCACAGTATGTCGAAGATAAGGACCAAAGTAGTTCATGGGATTATATTCTTAAAATTCTATCATGTCGCGGCCTATCTCTTAAATAGTTATGTAGCTAACGTTTAGTCGATTTAAGATCAAATTCACAGAATACAAAGAGTTTGGCTATAAACAGCGAGAACAACTATATGATTTCCATGACGTTTGGAAGATCAGGGGTCAAGTACAGCAGATTATTCAAGTTAAACCCTAGTTTTCTACCAAGCAATAAAGAAATTCGTGTGTTCAAAGAGGAAGTACGAGTTAGGAGTAAAGTGTTTATAAAGATTGGTGGAAAAGTTACCTGGAAATGAAGAAATCAGCGATGCTCAGCCTCACACCACCTTGGAACCGCCACCCACAGTCACGAAGGGTCGTCGGAAAATGGATGAAAGATGGACACAAAGATTCTCTCTCGATTTACTCTCAAAGTTGTGGAAACATAATGAAGTCCACGGCCAGAAACAATTTATATACGAGAGCGCGAAAGACGAATCATCGTTTTGAAAAATATCGCGGCACATAAAGTAACTAAGCCGCATCCCCAATCTAATTCTCTTGGCACTACGACTTGGGGGCTTATTGATAATACAAATATAGCACCATGCCGCGACCCTTATCAACGTAGGGCGCAACCCTACTGAACTCGGTGTGCGTCCCTGCAAGTACTAGGCACGACACTCACCTCATATCTTAAAATACAGACTGTGGCCCTACCATGTACAAGGCACGACACCTATGGCTCTAGCCTCATAAAGGCTGCGGCACTTTGAGCTTGCCTTATAGGCCATATCGCATTCTACTACAGTGACTTCGGACTTACGTCACGTGCTCAAGACACGTGATAACTCACATCCCTCTTATAAATAGGGGACTGCACCTAGAAATAAAGGGGGGAATTCCACAGGCTCGGGGCAGATTCTACAATACAGATTCTCTCTACACAACCTCAACATACGACTGGGAGGCCACACATCTACATCGCAACCACCTCTTTGGCACACCGGAATCCTCAATACTGCCATGTACTCTCCTTTATTCTCATACTTGTCAGCCTCTTTAGGCACGATTATATTGTACAATGCAATGCATATAATGAGAACGAAGCAACACAGTGGATGTAGGCCTATTTTAAAGGCTGAACCACTCTATATCGTGTCTTCTCTCTATTTACTTACTTTATTTGATTATTACTCACTTTACTCATGATTTGCTGATGCGAGAACGACAAGTGGACGATTTCTTGTATCATCAATATATATAAGTATGGATATGTATATATGTATGTACTCATGGCATGAATATCTAAATCGTATGTGATGGTTTAATTATATGATGGGACCATATGGATGTATATATATTATGTATGTGAATGATATATATACTTGTATTGTGAAGTATACCCCGCACATGCTATCATTGGGAAGTTGCACGATGAGGGTGAGCACCTTGCCTCGAGGAGCAGAGTGTTCATATTCCCTAGGTCATAACGTCCATTGTGTTATTATGTGTTATACATTTTTTTGGGATGAGACGTGGTGGGTATGTTTCGTATCATTGCCGGTTAGGAACTATGACCGCTTCCCGATGTCGATGATATTGAGTCTGACCGTGGTCCCCAAGATGGTATATGAGTAATGCCTTGGAAGATGATAGCATGGTGCAGTATATTGGCATTATATGGCCGGTTATATTATGTGTATGGACATTATACATTATATGTGTTATGTACACGTGGCTATGGGAATGAATGGTTGTATATATATATATATATATATATATATATATATATATATATATATATATATATATATATATATATAGGAGAAAAGGATATGAAATTTTTATAATGTACATCTTGGGTGATTATGGTGTACTAGATTGTTGGGGGTTGATGTATCGCACTTAAGGAAAATTTTGGTTATATAAACCCAAGAATTTAGTGGAGAATTTGAGGTTGTTTTTAGATAGTAATTTGAATTATAGGAGTAGTAATTGTTTGGGTGACATAATGGATCCCTACGATCAACATTGTCAAGGAGTAGTGTATCGGGGGGTTCCTTATTACGCCCCACGCACGAAATGCAGTGCTATGTTGAGAGTAGAGAAAAGTTTTGTCCTTTGTACTTATATGTATACGTAGTATGATTTGTGTGAATGACATAATGGATCCCTATGATCAACATTGTCAAGGAGTAGTGTATCGAGGGGGTTCCTTGTTTGGATTTCTCTTTGCGTGACACCCCACGCACGAAATGCAGTGCTATGTTGAGAGTAGAGAGAAGTTTTGTCCTTTGTACTTGTATGTATCAGTAGTATGATTTGTGTGGATGACCTAATGGATCTATACGATCAACATTGTCAAGGAGTAGTGTATCAGGGGGTTCCTTGTTTGGATTTCTCTTTGCGAGATGCCCCACGCACGAAACGCAGTGTAATGTTGAGAGTGGAGAGAAGTTTTGTCCTTATTAAATTGTGCTGGTTATTTAGAGAATAAACTCTAAATTTGAAGTTTAATGTTAATATGTGAAGTAATAAAATGGATACTTGATAAGTTATAAATTGGATTCAATAAAGCCTAGTATGGCATATATGCGTACATATATTTAAGCGTGAGTAGTGATGATGCTGAAATCTAACACCACCAGATAAGTGATGATGAGATCAAACAATAGTAAGCATGGCAGCCATAGAGATGTTATAAACAATAGTAAGAGGAAGACTACAAGAAAATTATAAACAAAAAAATAAAAAATTATATATATACACATATATAGTTATAATTTTACAATAACCACAAGTATTATATATTTCTTATTTTAGTGACAAAAAAATATGATTTAAATAGTAAACGTCCATTTAACTCATACATTACTAAATATGAATAAAAAATTATGAACATTTAATTAGTAAAAATATCAATATATTACTTATTATTATAAATATTTATTGGCAAAATTTTTAGTACTAGTTATCATAGCAACCCGAATAAAATAAAAGAACAGGATGTGTAGATACAATCAGAATCAGAATCAAAATCAAAATAAATGATTATACGAGACAATCAATACATTGAACTAAGAAAGCAAAGAATTAAAAAAAATACAGAATCTAAAAAAAACAAAAAAAATTCTAATTGATCAGCGTCTCTTTCTTTTATCAACGGGTCCTACCAATTGATATGTTTCCACAAATAATTGAAATTTAATTTCTTGATTTGCATCTTCAATTTTTGGAAGTTTTGTTTTATTTAGTCTTCCTTACATACATAATATACGAAACATTATACAAGCTATTTTTTAACAGCCCATGCATCGCACGGGATTAAAACCTAGTAATACTCTAAAATCCTATACAAGCATTTAAGAGTCTCATGCTCAAGGCTATCCACGTGCCAACTAATATTTTAACAAGGAAAATAGTTGTGCACCTTTTAGTTTGATTTCATAGATCTCCTCTCTCATTCTACATAGGTGAAATAGGAACTATTGTGTCTTTTAAATTTTAATCATTATTGAGATACCCTTCATCTTCTCTCATTTACTATCCTTTTCAGCCCTTTATTCTACCATCTCTCATAGTCGATAATAACATGTAAGCATAAAAAGGTTCGTTCAACGACTAATTATTTTTGAAGGTCCGTTCGAAAAAAAATTCTCTTACAATTTGAAATTCATGCCACGAAATGCTAGACATTGATTCGATTGTCGGTAGAGGTTCAGAAGTGATAGTGGTAGGTGATATGAATCTGGGTTTGACCCATGAATTGCGTGTTGAATTTCTCCCCATTTGGCTCTTGAGAGGGGTCGCTTGTGTAAATATTTTGGCAGATCATTGATCCTATGCTTATTCATTTATCCCTGTTAAAAGTCAACTCCTGCATTATGTTAAAAGACTTCTCTTTATATTGTCATTAATTTAGAATCCTCATATGGCCAGTTTTCTTTGTTGTCTTTTTTTTTTGGTACCTCTCATGTTATCTCTTTTTGTAGGTCTTGCCACATAAAGTAATTTTCTATGCATAAATTATTTTTGTGTTTTAGTGAGAAAGAAAGGAAAAAATTTATTTTCCCTATTAAATTATGCTCTTTTGTAGCAACCGTGTTTGAATGGTGTTTTATGTTGAAAAAAGCTATTTTTCCTACTGCCTTTTGTGTTATTGACCCTTAATTTGTGTTTGATTTTTTTATGAAAATGTCTTAACCAATTTATATTTGTTTTCTTTCTAGGAGTGTATTTCGATAAATTTGTACTCTCTCTCTCAATAACCATAGAACAACCAAAGTACATAAAGAAATCAGATGAAGATATGCACATAATGCTCCCGTTTCTTTACAACAACCAAAGTGCATTAAGAAATAAGACGACATAGGTACACAGAACGAGAAATTGGTGGTTATTTGGGGTTAAGGGCTTTTAATTGGTGGCTAAGAAGAAGGTGGGATTGTTTTACTTAATGATTCATGGGATTAAGGTTCGTAGGAATTATTAGAAAGATGAGATTGGTTTGAGTGTTATAACAACATATGTAATGGTTATGTGGTAATTGGGTAAGTTTTTTGGGTTATATTTGTTCCGATGATGGGTATATATGTGAGATAAAGTTTCTATGAAAGTTTGGACGTAGATATTTTTTTGGATTGGTTTGAGAAGAAACAGTATCACTCTTTTTTACAATGTAGTGACAGCCTTGTTGGGTGTTTGAATATGAGAGATCTTCTTTTCAGTGTTTTGCTTCCTATGTAAGGTTTTATTGCAATTTGTTTGCTTATTATTTTTTTTTGTTTTTTTAAATGGAACAAATTAATGGTTTATTAGATTGCTTTATATACATGATTGAAATGGTGACAAATTCATGTAGATATTTTTTTAGTACAATTTTCAGAAAGATGTTAAGGTATACTCAGGTTGTGAGTGAATTATTATCGAATAAAATTTTAACTCAAACGTAGATCGGTTGCAACCGATAGCTGTAACAATCCGTGACTTTAGGACTGAGAAATTAAATTTTTGGTTGAATAAAATTTATTTAAATTGGAGAATTTTAAAACTTGGAAATTGAAGTCCAAAAATAGAGGACGTTGCAAAGTATTCCGAATGATAATTTTGAGTGCGTCATTGATTCCGAATGGGTCGAGATAGTCGAAATGACTATCATTGGTATTTATTTCGGTTCCGGAATATTTTTAAGCTAGTTTGACTCGAATTGGAGTAAATGAGTCATTTAAAGTGTGTATTAACTTTTAAAACCGGGACTTATGTTTTAAAGGTTTAAGAGGCTTACGGATCAAGCCAATCTCATTTGTGAGAAAGAGAGAAAGATAAAGAAAGAAGGAAAGAAGGAAAGAAGAAGAAAGGAAGAGAGAGAGTAGGGAAAGCTTGGAGATTCCGGACCAAACACAATTCCATGGATGATTCAACCTCTACAATTTCGAGGCAAGTGTTTAATCTTGCTAAATATTTCATTTATGTATTTCATTTCATAATTTGTGGATAAAAGAATTGGATTTTGGGTATTAATAGAAAAACCTAGATTTTTTAGATTAAATCTTGAAATTGATATTTATATATGGGTTGGTTGGTGTAAAAATGTTTGGGATCAGATTTGGGATGATTTATTGGCTTAGAATCATGATATGAAGAAGGTTTAGGGGTTAGAAGTGAAATTTTAGGGTTTAGAATTTGTGGGTTTTGTGAAGAAGAAGAGATCTTTTAGGTTTTGCAGACCCGAATCGATTCGCCCCCCAAACGAATCGATTCGATTTAGGCAAAAGTGGCAGGTCTGCATGACCGAATCGATTCGAACCCAAGGCGAATCGATTCGTCTTGAGACAAAGTCCCGGGTCATTTGGACAGAATTGATTCGCAGTTGGAGCGAATCGATTCACCCTTGAGACCGAATCGATTCGGAAACAGGGTTGTCTTGTGAATTTTCTCTAGAATGATTTCTAGCCCTTTTTGGTTGGGTTTATTGATTTGGGATATGAATATATGATGTAAGAAATATGTTTTGGAAATTTATTGGAAGTTTCTCGCATGATGAGATCGCGGGTACGCATCGAGTTACTTTGGGGACTTATATACATATGTATTGGAGATTATTGTATTGGTGTAGTGTGGGAATTTCTTTACAAACGGTAGTTCTATTTAGAGGTCATAAGTGAGCTTAGATACGACATAAGGTTTAGGACTCTTTGAGAGAGAGTGGTGAGGGAAAGGCCCGAAATCGTAGGCCGAGGTTTGTGTCGAATCCTTATAGTGATAGGATTCTATTTAGGTTAAGATTGGGGACCGACGAGAGAGAGAGCGGTCGCGTATCCTTAGTGATGATGAATTTTGGGAATATATCATTAATGTTAAGGGTTCATAGGGATAATTGAACCTTAGTCGGATATCGGGAGCGATTGGATAGTACTATCAACTAGAAAATGATGGGATCATTAGGATGAATTTATGTTTAAGCTTGAGACTGGTAGACTATTAGTTATGTGCTTACCAATAGTCAAAATTAGTATTAGATATATCGATGTGCTTTGGATATTGATGGGAAGTGTATCGATTGTTATACACATTAAACTTTGGGGTGATAACCTTAATGTTGAATATATTGGAAGACTATTCATATCATAGGGGCAATGGATGAATATACTTCAAGTGAGGGATCGTATTTATATAGGGAATTAAATTAAATACGTTCGGGTCGACGACTAGTATAAAGAGGATTATATACACGTATAGCCGAGTTTATAAATTTCATACCTACGCATGAGAGATGGTATGTATATATGAAAATACATACATACATATATATATATATATATATATATATATATATATATATATATATATATATATATATATAAGTATGGATACGTATATATGTATGTACTCATGGCATGAATATCTAAATCATATGTGATGGTTTAATTATATGATGGGATCATATAGATGTCTCTATATTATGTATGTGAATGATATATATACTTGTATTGTGAAGCATACCCTGCACATGCTATCATTGGGAAGTTATGTGATATACATTTTTTTTGGGATGAGACGTGGTGGGTATGTTTCGTCTCATTGTCGGTTAGGAACTATGACCGCTTCTCGGACGTCGTGTGTGTGTGTTGGTCGCGATGTCGGTGATATTGAGTCTGACCGTGGTCCCCAGGATGGTATATGAGTAATGCCCTGGAAGATGATAGCATGGTGCAGTATATTGACATTATATGGCCGATTATATTAGGTGTATGGCCATTGTACATTATATGTGTTATGTACACGTGGCTATGGGAATGAATGGTTGTATATATATATATATATATATATATATATATATATATATATATATTAATTATATCCTATAGGAGAAAAGGATATGAAATTTCTATAATGTACATCTTGGGTGATTATGGTGTACTAGATTGTTGGGGGTTGATGTATCGCACTTAAGGAAAATTTTGGTTATATCAACCCAAGAATTTAGTGGAGAATTTGAGGTTGTTCTTAGATAGTAATTTGAATTATAGGAGTAGTAATTTTTTGGGTGACATAATGGATCCCTACGATCAACATTGTCAAGGAGTAGTGTATCGGGTGGGTTCCTTGTTTGGATTTCGCTTTACGAGACGCCCCACGCACGAAACGCAGAGCTATGTTGAGAGTAGAGAGAAGTTTTTTCCTTTATACTTGTATGTATCAGTAGTATGATTTGTGTGGATGACATAATGGATCCCTACGATCGACATTGTCAAGGAGTAGTGTATCGGGGGGTTTCTTGTTTGGATTTCGAGATGCGAGACGCCCCATGCACGAAATGCAGTGCTATGTTGAGACTAGAGAGAAGTTTTGTCCTTTGTCCTTGTATGTACCAGTTGTATGATTTGTGTGGATGACATAATGGATCCCTACGATCAACATTGTCAAGGAGTAGTGTATTGATGGGGTTCCTTGTTTAGATTTCTCTTTACGAGATGCCCCACGCACGAAACGCAGTGTAATGTTGAGAGTGGAGAGAAGTTTTGTCCTTATTAAATTGTGCTGGTTATTTAGAGAATAAACTCTAAATTTGAAGTTTAATGTTAATATGTGAAGTAATAAAATGGATACTTGATAAGTTTTAAATTGGATTCAATAAAGCCTAGTATGGCATATATGCGTACATATATTTAAGCGTGAGTAGTGATGATGCTGAAATCTAACACCACCAGATAAGTGATGATGAGATCAAACAATAGTAAGCATGGCGGCCATAGAGATGTGAGTGTATAAGCATATAGAAGGAGATGAGTATAAGAGGAATAAGACAACGATGTATAGTGGTTCAGCCAATCAGGCCTACATCCACTGTGAGTGTGTGTTCCACTAAGTATGGGCACTAATGGCCTTGGATACAATGCACATAAGCTCACTTTCTCTCTCTACTGTGTGTATAAGTAGAGTTTTTTTCTAGGGTTACAATTGATCGATATTTCCATCCCCCTGTAGGGTTGTAGGTGACAAGTATATATAGGTCTTGGGGGATGTAGTATACCCCCCAAGTATGCATGGTGCCTGTGAATGATGATTTAGCCAATCTCCTGTTGACACCTGTAAATGCCAAATGATGACATGATGTTCCCTCACGTGAGGGGGTGATTCGGTTATAACGGTCTTCCACATGTCCTGTGATCCTCACTCGCACTGTTCCACGCGTCTCCCAAACCACGCGTCGGGATGATGTCACCCTCGGCCTGTAACATGAGGCCGAGGGCGAAGTTCCTTCTGATAGTGAGTCAAGCCCAATTTAGGCCTCGTATTGTCGGCCCCTCGGAGGGCCGTCTGGAGCCTGATGAAGGGTCCGCCCCTCGGAGGGTCGTCTGAAGCCGGATGAAGGGTCTGCCCCTCGGAGCGTCGTCTGAAGCCTGATGAAGGGTCGGCCCCTCGAAGCGTCGTCTGAAGCCTGATGAAGGTTCGACCCCTCGAAGGGTCGTCTGGAGCCTGATGGAGGGTCGACCCCTTGAAGGGTCATCTGGAGCTTGATGAAGGGTCGGCCCCTCGAAGGGTCGTCTGGAGCCTGATGGAGGGTGAGACAATCTTGGGCTCGTCTTGTTAGAGGGCACCCTCGGCCTGGCCAAGGATATATATGGTCATATCAATCACCCCCAGCCCTTAGCCATAGATGTTGTTAAGATGGCTGAGGGATAGTGTTGTAATTGAGATGGGTGTATAATTAGTTAGGTAAGTGACACCTGTTAAGCTGATATGACACCTAGGCAGGTACTCATTGTCGTTTCAATTTCCAAGGTATGGCGGCTGCACACTTTGCCTAGGGCTTTGTGTCCTAATGAAGCCTTCCTCGTGGGCTGTGCTATGCATTGGTTAGTAGGCCCACTCATTGGCAAGGTATTTAAATAATTTTTTGAAGTTTCTCTTTCTTCTTCTTCTTCGCGCCTGAGCTCTCTCTCTCTAGCTTCCAGCCTTCTTTCCATTTCTGCAGTTTTGACATTTCGAGTTTGGCAGCTTTGCTATTTTTTTCTCAAGTACTCTCTCTTCCCCAATGTCCTCTTTACTTTCATTTCTTTTTTGCTTTCTTGTTTTAGGCTTGTAGGGCTGGATTTGGGTTATTTTATAACTTTTTCGGCGACTGGTTTTTGAGTGTTCCTGAGTTTTCTTGAGTGTTCTTGATTGAAAACCATCGATTTCTTTTGTTTTAATTCAAAAGTCTAACCTGGTCAACTACAAACTTGTTTGTAGTTAGGTTACCCAAATTCTTTCAAGTGTAGGGTCTCCCCCTTAATGCTTAAGAGGCTTTACTGCTTAGCTGAGGAATTCCCTTCCCTGAGAGAGAAGTTATTTGTTGAGATCAGACGAATAGAGGAAGAGGAGGAGAGAAGACGAGGGGCCGACCCTAATTGGGTACGACCCATCTTTCCCATTCCTCTTGCCACAATAAAACCATTTGAGCCATCTGAGTCTTGTGGGTCGTCCTGTCGTCCAGCCGAGAGTTATTCAAGAGAGATGGATGAGAGAGCGTCGTCGCCAACTGGCGCTGGTCCTTTTGGGAGAAGAGAGACGCCTGATCTAAGCCCAGGTTGACAGGCCGAGGGTATGGTTGCTTCTGAGGTTGTCCCTGTGACTACTCTATCTCCACATGCCTTCCAGATGGCTTTTCCCCACAGGTCTCTGACAGGTGATGAGGCCGAGGGAGAGGGAACAGAGGACGAGGGTGAGGACTCGGATGTTAACCAGGTTGACACCTCCCACGCCTCATCCTATATCTCCTCATTAAGGGAACGTGACCTCTTACTGTGGAGGCATGCCTATGGAGTGTCCCCTAGTATAACTATGAGGGTTCCCTCTGATTCCGAGAGGGTCTTCGAGGGTGAAGAGGGAGAGGTTGCACTATATGAACAAATGTTCAAGGTTGGTGTCAGATTCCCTCTGCATCCTGCTGTCGTAGATATCCTGTCAGCCCTCGGCGTTGCCCCCTCTCAGTTTCCTCCCAACTCCTGGAGGACGATCCTTGGCTACATTTCCCTATGGAAGAATGCTTTCATCGATGAGCCCTCGGCCGATGTATTCTTGGCCTGTTACAATATCACCTTCTCGTCCAAACAGCCTGGGTACTATCACCTGGGGGCGAGGAGGTCTGACAAAAAATTTCTCCACGTGGAACAAACCTCCAACCACGATTGGAAGAAGAGATTCTTCATTGTCTCCGGAGAGTGTGAGTTCTCTGCCGAGGCACAACCTATAGCCGATGGTCCAAGGGTTCTCAGAAGATGGTCTAACCCTTCAATGAAGTCCAGGACAGACCCTGGACTTAGTCTGGAAGAGAAAGACATAGTTGAATATCTGAGAGGACGAGGGAAAGGGGGTGAACTTCCAAAATCTAAAGATCTGATGACCTCTCGGTTCCTCAAGGAAGCTGGTCTGAGGGTCGGACCCCTGACATAGCTATGTGAGTTATACTTAATGTTTCCCATTCTTTACTTTTTTTTCCAAGTGTTTCATCATTGCCTCTGCATTTTTCTGACGTGTCATCCTCCTTTCAGTTCGTCCCTCTGGCATATCGGATCAACTTTGGGAAATGACTGCTCCCAGTTTACTATCAGGTCTAGGCAAAAAGAAAGGCAAGGAGCCTCAGCAAGCTCCGAGGAAGACGAAGGCCGTGGGGCCGACGGTTGTTGAGCCGACTACTGATAGCCACAAAAGGAAAGAGCCTAAAACTCCTACTGACCCTCGGTCGAACTCAAGGACGAGGATGAGGGTAGAGTCGTCTGAGGGGGCTGGTTCCTCTTCCATTATGGGGGCCTTCTGGTCCCAGAACTTGGAGCTTCTGAAGGCCGAGCCATCTTCCCTCATTGTGAACCTAAGGGTAGCCAAGGCGTCCATGTTTTCTGCCCCCTCGGCTGCTGATTATGAGTTTCTGTCAAAGATTTCCCCAGTAAAAGTGTATGACTATGGTCTGCATGCTCTAGCTCAGGTATTTGTTCTCCCTTCATTCCCTTAGTTGCATTCTTTCACTAAATATTTTCTCGGCCTCTTGACAACTGTTTATTATTTCTGTACAGTCTGTATGCGCTTTTACCTCGGCTACTAAATGGATGGCTGAGAACCAATAAAAATTCCATGACGCCGAGAGAGCCATCCAATACGAGGCCGATTTGCAGATGGAGCTGGAGACTGCAAGGGCTGAGTTAGAGAGTGCCGGAATTGAACATACAAGGGTTCTGGACGAGCTAACGAGGCAGCATGATGCATACATGGCAGCCAAGGACTTGCTTATTAAGGAGAGGGGCGAGTCATTGATCAACATGGGGGATCAACACAAGACTGAGCTATCTGAGGCAGTGAAGAAGGCATAGGCCGATGTTGTGGAGGCCTACAAACTCTCAGACGAGTTCCAAGGCTTCGGTCTTGAGTACTTCAAGAGGGGGATTAGGACGACCTGTTGGTGGGTCGTCCTAAAGTTTACTGACGCAGTATCGTCCGTCCGCCCCTCTCTTGAGGCAGTTCAACTGGACGATCCACTTATTGCTGAAGCACTAGCCTAAGTGGAATCTCAGCATGTCGAAGTTATGGGCACGTCTGAGGCTCGGCCTATCATGGTCATAGAAGAATCTCCAATTGATGTTGAGTCCTTGCCCTCTCATATTGCTCAATAGGGTGGCTGTCTGTAGCCTATACCCTCTTCGTGTAATTCATATATTTGTACTCTTTAATTAGACAAACATCTTCATTTTGTAATGTAATATAATGCCTCTCTTCGCCTTCTGTATTTGTCTCTCATGTGATTTGTGTTGTGAATCTTATGTTAATATCACTAACCCCTCCCTCGTTTTTCTTGAGGGTGAACGAGGGGTCGTCCCCTGCATTGGCCCTCATTATAGCCGAGGGTTTTTAATCAATTTTAATTGATGCTCAAGTTTTCCCTCGTCTTTCTTGAGAGCAATGGTGGGGTCGTCCCCTCCATTGACCCTCATTATAGGCCGAGGGCTATAATTACCAATTTAATGGTTTTTAACAAAGTTTTCCCTCGTCTTTCTTGAGGACAATGGTGGGGTCGTCCCCTCCATTGACCCTCATTATAGCCGAGGGTCATAATTACTAATTTAATGGTTTTTAACAAAGTTTTCCCTCATCTTTCTTGAGGACAATGGTGGGGTCGTCCCCTCCATTGACCCTCATTATAGGCCAAGGGATATAATTACCAATTTAATGGTTTTTAACAAAGTTTTCCCTCGTCTTTCTTAAGGACAATGGTGGGATCGTCCCCTCCATTGACCCTCATTATAGGCCGAGGGTTATAATTACCAATTTAATGGTTTTTGACAAAGTTTTCCCTCGTCTTTCTTGAGGATAATAGTGGGGTCGTCCCCTCCATTGACCCTCATTATAGGCCGAGGGTTATAATTACCAAATTAATGGTTTTTAACAAAGTTTTCCCCGTCTTTCTTGAGGACAATGGTGGGGTCGTCCCCTCCATTGACCCTCATTATAGGTCGAGGGCTATAATTACCAATTTAATGGTTTTTAACAAAGTTTTCCCTCGTCTTTCTTGAGGACAATGGTGGGGTCGTCCCCTCCATTGACCCTCATTATAGGTCGAGGGTTATAATTACCAAATTAATGTTTTTTAACAAAGTTTTCCCTCGTCTTTCTTGAGGACAATGGTGGGGTCGTCCCCTCCATTGGACCTCATTATAGGTCGAGGGCTATAATTACCAATGTAATGGTTTGTAACAAAGTTTTCCCTCGTCTTTCTTGAGGACAATGGTGGGGTCGTCCTCTCCATTGACCCTCATTATAGGCCGAGGGTTATAATTACCAAATTAATGGTTTTTAACATAGTTTTCCCTCGGCTTTCTTGAGGACAATGGTGGGGTCATCCCCTCTATTAGCCCTTATTATAGCCGAGGGTCGTCCTCTGAAGATGTTTCCATGCTTACTAGAACTGACAAACGCAAGATGAGAAGAAGCACTGATATTTCTCATTAATTTTTCAAGTGTTCTATCGGAGCAACACCTCTTACAACTGTCGTTCCATAAGACTTTACAAGACTACTAATAGTATTTCTTCAAATGATCTTCATTCCAGGGGTTGGAAAAGGGTTCCCCTTCTAGGTTCTCTAGTCTATAGGTCCCAGGGACGACTTCATCGATGACCCTATATGGGCCATGCCAATTAGGATGGAGCTTGTTGGGCTTTTGCCAAGTCTTTTTGAGGACCAAGTCCCCCACTGCAATTGGTCTCTGTTTCACCCTCTGATTGTAAAACCTTGCGGTCCTCTATTGGTAGGCGGCCTACCTTATCTCAGCGTCTTCCCTCCTTTCCTCAATCAGGTCTAAGTCGAGTCTCCTCTCTTTTGTATTTCACTGGGGGTCATACATTTGGACCCTATGAGTAGGAAACCCAATCTCGGTGGGGATGACGGCTTCTGATCCATATGCTAGCATGAATGGGGTATCTCCGGTAGAGGTCCTCACTGTCGTCCTGTAGGCCCACAACACGGCATATAATTCGTCAACCCATCTTCCTTTTGCCTCCTCAAGCCTCTTCTTGATTCCATCTAGGATTGTCCTATTTGTAACTTCTGTTTTCCCATTGTCCTGAGGTCGGCCCGGGGTAGAGAATAATTGTTTGATACTCACCCTTTCACAGTACTTCTGTAGAGAGGTATTCTTGAACTGAGTCCCGTTATCCGAGATGAGGGTGTTGGTGAGACCATATCTGCATATAACATTTTTCCAGATGAATTGGAAGGTCTTTTGTTCTGTAATCGTGACCATCGATTCGGCCTCCACCCATTTTGAGAAATAGTCAATCGCTACGATGAGGAACCGATAGTTATTAACTGCCCTTGGTAAGGGTCCTACTAAGTCGATCCCCCACACTGCAAATGGCCATGGAGATGTAATGGAGGTAAGAGGCTGATGGGGTTGGTGAGGGATGGTGGCAAATCTCTGGCATTTATCGCACTTTTTTACATATGCCGCGTCATCTTTCCCCAAGGTCGGCCACCAATACCCTTGGGTGATCACCCTCTTCGCTAAGGATCTGGCCCCAATGTGGCTTGATCACGACCCTTCGTGAACATCTTGCAAAATGGAAGGGACTTCTAAGGGATGCACACACCTAAGTAAGGGGAGAAAAAACCCCTTTTTGTACAAAGTGTCTTCGATGACAGTGAATTTTGCAGCCCTGTATCTCAGATTCTTCCTTTCTTGACTTGCTTCTGGCATCTCTCCCTCTTTAATGTATCTGATCAGAGGGTCCATCCACGAAGCTTCCTGAGAAACATTCAGGCAATTGTTAAGTGTTCCCTTAGCGTCTTCAATAGTTAGCCAAAGTAAAATTTCCACTGGAACCGTCCTCCTGATGTTTGTTCTAGTTGCCGAGGCCAACCTAGCAAGGGCGTCAGCACGACCATTATTGAGCCTAGGTATCCTCTTTAACCTTACTTCTATGAAGCTCTTCAGTAATGACCGCACCTTCTCAAGGTACCTATCCATCCTCTCGTGCTTGGACTCGTAAGCTCCTAGTATCTGATACACTACTAGCCTCGAATCACTACGAACCAAAATCTGGCCGACACTAAGAGATCTGGCCAAGGAGAGACCTGCTATCAAGGCCTCATATTCGGCCTCGTTATTGGAGGCCTTAAAGTTGAACCTTAGGGCGTACTCAATGTATGTGCCGTCGGGTGCTGATACAATTAATCCAACTCCATTCCCGCTATCACAAGAGGACCCATCGACGAAGAGACTCCATGCGGTATGTTCTTCCAAAAAACTTCCCTCGGTGAGTAACCCCTGTCTAAAGAGATATCTTCCCTCTTCATTTTCAGCCACTTTCCGTCAAGCGGTGCTTGTCTTAGTCTTATCTGCAGGTGCGATGAGCTCACCTTGTCGGGTATCTATCTTCCCGAGGCTCTCACCCTCGGCTTCATCGTCTTCCCAAGTGAACTCGGCCACGAAGTCTGCCAATGCTTGCCCCTTAATGGTCGTCCTAGGATGATACACTATGTCAAACTCCCCCAAATCTATGGCCCAGACCATTAACCTTCCTGAATTTTTTGGCTTGTGCAAGACCTGCCTAAGAGGAGAGTCGGTGAGGATGACCATTGTATGGGACTGGAAGTATGGCTTCATCTTTCTCGATGCATGGATCAAGACATAAGCTAACTTCTCCATCCTTGGATATCTTTGCTCTGTCCCCTGGAGTGCCTTATTATTAAAATACACAGGCTTCTGTACTCCGTCTTCGTCTCTCACAATGGCCGCACTGATGGCTGACTCTGAGACGATGAGGTACACATAAAGTCGTTCACCCTGCACGGGCCATGGCAATAGCAAGGGAGACCCCAGGTATGATTTTAACTCCTTAAAAGCCTCATCACACTCTTCACTCCATTCGAATGCTTTTCTGAGAATTTTGAAGAATGGTAGACACCTGTCTGTGGCCCTAGACACGAACCTGTTCAAGGCAGCAACTCTCCCTGCGAGTCTCTGAACGTCTTTAATGGACTTGGGGGTCTTCATCTCAACAAGGGCCTTTATCTTTTCAGGATTGGCCTCGATGCCTCTTTGGTTTACAACGAACCCCAAGAACTTCCCTGTTCCGACCCCGAAGACACACTTGGCCGGGTTGAGCTTCATCTGGTATTTGTCCATCATAGTAAAGGTCCTCTCCAGATCTGCCACATAGTCCTCTGCCTTCAAACTCTTAGTCAGCATGTCATCTACATAGACCTCCATAGACTTCCCAATTTGGTCTTCGAACATTTTATTTACGAGGTGCTGGTACGTTGCCCCCTCATTTTTTAGGCCAAAGGGCATGACCCTATAATAGTATGTCCCCTTGTCAGTAATGAAGGCTGTCTTCTCCGAGTCCTCAGGGTTCATGAAGATCTGGTTGTACCCTGAATAGGCATCCATAAAGCTCATGAGCTCATGGCCTGCGGTAGCGTCTACCATCTGGTCAATGCGGGGGAGAGGGAAGCTGTCTTTGGGACAGTGTTTGTTGAGGTCGGTGAAGTCTACACACATTCTCCACTTCCCGTTGGCCTTTGAGACAATGACTGCGTTGGACAGCCAGTCAGGGTAGATGACCTCTCTGATAAATTCAGCGTCTTCTAATTTTTTGACCTCATCCCTTATGACCTCATACTTTTCTCTAGAGTAAATTCTCCTCTTCTGCTTTACTGGTTTTGCTCCCTCTACCACATTGAGCTTGTGGAACATGATTTTAGGATCGATCCCCGACATATCTTCATGACTCCATGCAAAGATGCTTCGTCTTCCCCTCAACAGTTTAATGAGGTCTTCCTTCATATTGGGCTTCAAAGATTTGCCGACTTGGACGGTTTTTTTCGGGTCATCCTCATCGAGGATGATGGATTCTACCTCTTCCGTAGCCTCTCCTTTCTTTAGCTTCGTCTCATCCCTGGGTTCTAGAGTATCAATATTGTAAGTGGTTGTAGCCCTCTTGTGTGCCTCCCTTTCTTCAGCGGAGTTGTAGTAACATTCTCGCGCTGTCGTCTGGTCTCCCTGAACTTCCCCCACCCCATAAGGGGTAGGAAATTTAATCATCTGATGGACCGTAGATAACACATCTTCAAACCCCTTGAGGGCTACACTCCCCAGTATGATGTTGTAGGCCGAAAACACATGTTCATCCATCATAAAGAAACTGACCTTCTTAGTAAGCCATCTTGGCCACTCGTCCCCCATCCTGACATCGGCCTCATACACTCCAAGGGGATGAACCTTTTCCCCACTGAACCCAATCAATGGATGACGGTATGAGACGAGTCTAGCACGGCTGAGACCTAAGGCTTTGAAGCACGGCCAAAACATCACATCTGCAGAACTGCCCCCGTCGACCAATATCATCGGCACCTCACACCCATGCACCCTAGTTGTGATGACGATTGGGTCGTCGTGTGGGTCTAGGAGGCCTTTAAAGTCCATTCTTGAGAACCCCACTATTAGAGTGTCCATATCGACCTTCTTCCTTTTTTCTGACTTGACCTCCAGGGAGGTTGAGTGTACCGTCTTCGTCACTGCCTTGGCCTCAGCCACATGGGCCTTCCTGTCAGCGACCTCAGACCCTCCTCCTGCTAGACCCCCGGAGATCATTCCCACTCCGAGCGAGATTATATTAAGCCTCTTAACAGGGTCTTGGTCGTCTCTCAGTGGGAGGTCAGGGCCGTCCTCATCGTCAGAAGGGTCGTCCCCTCTTTTTTGAGGACCTTCTTTACATGCATCACCTCGCTTTTTTCTGGGATCGTCCCCTCGGCCCCTCTTGAAGGCACCTTTGTCGACGTACTTTCTGAGCTTCCCTTCTTTCAGCATCCTCTCAATCTTAGCTTTCAGAGCAAAGCATTTGTCTATCACGTGACCATGGTCTTGGTGAAATTCACACCACAGGTTTTTATTTCTCATATTGGGGGCTTCCCTCAACTTCTCAGGCCACTTCAGGGGCCGGTCACTCTTTATCTCATTGAGAATATGTTCACAGCTGACCGTTAAAGGAGTGTAACTAGCGAACTTGTCGTCCGTAGACCTCTTCTTCCCCTCTTTATTCTTCTTAGGGTGTTTACCCCCACTAGCGCCTCCTTTTTCGTCTTTGTATTTTGCGGCCATTGCCTCTTCGGCGTTCATTACCTTTTCTGCTGTTGACAGCAATTCAGCCATCGTCCTCGGAGGGTCTTCAGTAAGCTTCCATAACAGCTTCCTCTTTTGGAGTCCTCTAATCAGGGCTGTCGTAGCTATGCTCTCCTCATAGTCTTCTACCTCCAACTTTTCTTTGTTGAATCTGTCTATATAGTCTCTTAGACTCTCATTCTTCCCCTGCTTAACATAGAGCAGGTGGGTGGTCTTCTTCTATGGCCTCATCCCAAAGCAAAAGTTGTGGATGAACCGGTCTGCCAACTGCTTAAAGTTTTCAATGGAGTTTTTTGGGAGAGACGTGTACCAAACATGTGCAGCCCCAGTCAGGGTTCCAGAGAAGGCACGACACCTCATCTCGTCTAAGATAGAGTATATATCTACTGCTGACTGATACATTTCAACATGGTGGACGAGGTTGGTGCTCCCCTCATATCTTGGGGTGACCACAGGTGGCTTGAACTTTGATGGCGTAGGGAAGTTGACTATCTTCGCCACAAAGGGTGAGCCTATGGATTATCCTCTCTGAAGAGGGTCCCGGCTCTTCAGTATATCACCAATATTATCCTCCAGTCGCTGGATCGAGCCATTCCAGAGCCTCGTAGGGTCGGCTTGGCCGATGTTATCCCCTGCCGCCTCTTTGAGATGGATGGAGGGTCCTGCCGCGGCTGGCCTGTGTCGGCTGTTTACTTCCCCCTGGTCGTCGTCTCGTCCTAGGGGCCGGCCCCTACGAGGTCGGTCATCTGCTGCCTCCCTTCTGGACCTCGCGATACTCCTTGATCTAGACAATTTTTCCCTCAGGTCATTCATTGTGCCCAGCCGCTCAAAGGCCGATCCCATGCTCAGGCGATCGAAAGCAGAGCCTCTCGAGAGATTGTTAGGATTTTGCCTTCCACACTTCCCTCTGCTCTCCTAGAGAGGTCGTACGGTATTGTTGGAGACCTCATACGACTCCCAGCATTCTATGGGGGCTTCCTCCCCCTCCAGATCATCATACATGTCTTCAGGGCAAGGGTTTCCTTGCCTCCCCAGGCGTAGACATCGGGGGTCAACAACATCCCTACGCCACTGAGGGGGTGGCAGGTCTTTGCATGGTGCCTGGGGTGGTCTCCTGGCCTCATGCTGTCCTGGAGCTGCTGCCGGAGTTATCATCTCAGGTGAGAGCCCTGGTGGTCTTAGTATGTTTTGGCTCAGTGCTGTGAACTGCTCCTGCATGATCCGCTGGCTTGCTGCCAGAGACTTCAAGGCTATCGCCACATCAGCTATCTCAGACTGAGGTGGTGGCTGAGTGGAACTGGGTCCTCCCCCGTCATCCGGTAGGGGAGGTGGTGGTGGTGGCATCTCCGGTGCCATATGTTTGAGCTATGAAGAGCTGAACTGATGAAGGTTTGTAAGCTTGAGAACCTTAATGTGTCTCTTTCAATGGTGAAACATCTCCACACGGGGAGATCACCACCAGAGAGCCCAGTGGGGTCAAGCTATATTCAAGGAAGAGATGTCTTCTCGTTCCCACAGACGGCGCCAAACTGATGATGCTGAAATCTAGCACCACCAAATAAGTGATGATGAGCTCAAACAATAGTAACCATAGCAACCATAGAGATGTGAGTGTATAAGCATATAGAAGGAGATGAGTATAAGAGGAATAAGACAATGATGTATAGTGGTTCAGACAATCAGGCCTACATCCACTGTGAGTGTGTGTTCCACTAAGTATGGGCACTAACGGCCTTGGATACAATGCACATAAGCTCACTTTCTCTCTCTACTGTGTGTATAAGCAGAGTTTTTTGCTAGGGTTACAATTGATCGATCTTTCCATCCCCTGTAGGGTTGTAGGTGACAAGTATATATAGGTCTTGGGGGGTGTAGTATACCCCCCAAGTATGCATGGTGCCTGTGAATGATGATTTAGTCAATCTCCTATTGACACTAGTAGATGACAAATGATGACATAATATTCCCTCACGTGAGGGAGTGATTCGGTTGTAACGATCTTCCACGTGTCCTGTGATCCTCACTCGCACTGTTCCACGCGTCTCCCAAACCACGCGCCATGATGACATCACCCTCGGCCTGTAACACGAGGCCGAGGGCAAAGTTCCTTCTGATAGTGAGTCAGGCCCAATTTAGGCCTCGTACTGTCGGCCCCTCGGAGGGTCGTCTTGAGCCTGATGAAGGGTCGGCCCCTTGGAGGGTCGTCTGAAGCCTGATGAAGGGTCGTCCCCTCGAAGGGTCATCTGGATCCTGATGGAGGGTCAGCCCCTGGAAGGGTCGTCTGGAGCCTGATGAAGGGTCGGCCCCTCGAAGGGTCGTCTGGAGCCTGATGGAGGGTGACACAATCTTGGGCTCGTCTTGTTGGAGGGCGTCCTCGGCCTGGCTGAGGATATGTATGGGCATATCAAGTAGAATGGGAAGGATTCTTGGGTTATGTTAGGATGGACGATCTTGCAGATTTAGGCCGTGCCTATGGTAAGTTAGGTTGTCCTTATGGGTGGGGTAACTTAATTAAGATTATAGGGCGCGAATAGGTGCACGCTATTAGATGATAGGTGAGTTGGGGGTTTTCACGAGAGTGCGACTCCACTTTAATTATGAAATAGTGCATTTATATTTATTATGCACGGTTAACACACTTGCTAAATATTTTTACACCTCGGGCTCTGATCCGTTTATATTTATCTTTTGCTATATATATATGTATGTATATATTATTATAGGTGTCCTACCGCGTGGATACCGGATGCTTTTCTATCCAGGGTCTTGGGAGCCGTAGCAGTTGCGTATTGTGGCGGGATTTAGATTATAGTCGCTTCCTATTTCTTCGTGAATATAGATAGGATTCATTTTGTACATCGGGTTTACACCCAAGAGTTATTTATAGCTTTTTATATTTCTTCCTTATGATTTTTGTACTGTATGTGACCCGACAGATTATTCGGGTATATTTTCTTGTATGTACTCATTTCATTTTATTCTAGCACTTCATTTATCATGGTGCTTGTGTGCATTTTACCTTTGTTAGTAGTTCTATAGTGTTGGTGTGTTGTTCGGGGTATGTTTTATTAAATTTTGGCATCTCGCTTATATGATTTCGGATAGTTAGCCTTATATGTTATTGTATAGTTTGTTGGTGCTGAGACTGAGCCATCTGAGATTCCTGATTTAATGTAGTATAGGGCTGGCCACCCGTTATTATTTTAAGCAGGTTGTTACAATAGCCTTGTCTGCGCATCGCGTGGGTTTACACATAGTAATAATAAAAGTAAAAATAGTGGTAATAATAATCTATTTGTTAATATACTTTTCATGAACTTTCCTGCAAAATTCTAGGTCTTTGGTAGGATGTGTTTTATGGGAATGTTTTTCCTGTAGGAAAATTTTAAGATCATTTTTCCACAACTTTCTTGCTAACCAAACACAACAAAAAGTGCACGAAAGTTAATTTCCTTCACTTTTCTTTTCCTTTCCTAGCAAACAAACGAAGCCAAGTGACTTGCACAAAAAATAGTCTTTTATGATAAATAATAACAAAGCATAATCAAGAAAGTGATTAAACAAAAATTCTTTTCTTAGTGGTGTTGTTAGAAATATGGGCATCCAAGGTTATTTCTAGAAATATCTAAAGGTACTAGTTTACCAATTAGAATGAACCCATCTACTCATTCTAAAAAATAAGGTCTTTTTGCAAGAGTTTTAATTCAGGTAGACTTCTCTTTAACTGTCCCTAAGGCATAGTAATTGAGGGAGACCAAAATTCTTTCCAATCAGAATTGAGTTAGAAAGAGAACCTTCTTTCTGTGACTATTGAGGGATTGTGAGACATCTCATTTTAAACTATAAAATAATCAAGAAAAGACTGAGAAATTATCCAATGCAGCTTCGATAGAATCCCAATGCTTCTGCTGATTTTTCTAAGCAAAATGTTAATAAAAGGAAGAATGATATGCGTTCAAACTCCCAATGGAATATGTTTGATTCAATCCCACGTACGTACAGATAAATTTTTACCGCTTATTCTAACATGCTGGAAATTTCTACGATGATCAGGTTGGAAGTGTTGTATCTCTGAAGGAAGATCGGGTTGGTGGGGAAAATTAAGGATTGAAAAATATTGGGACTCTTCACTTGCCTAATGAAGTGGAACAGGATCTCAATCCATGACTCTTTCAGTTAGAAACCAACTCCTTTTACAGTGATGCACAAATCCAATTCATTTTGTGGGACGCACTAATGCGTCGCGTCTATATTGATCCATTCGGGACCCACACCATTGGACCCACAAAATGAACCAATACAAATGTGACATGTCAATGAATCACAAAAAATTAGTCGGATTTGTGAATCTCCCTAGAATTATTGTGACTCGAATGGAGGAAAAAATTGCTTGCCTCTACCAACTCCGCCAAATCAAGTTATATCCCATGAAACTCAAGAACATTCGGACAAACAACTTCAAGCACCTAAGAATCAGGCTCCCTCTTCTTGTAACCCATACATCTTGCACTCTAATGATAAAAATATGCAACTCATTCCTCATTTGGACAATCTTGAGGACATAATGGTAGGTGATATCTCACCCCAAATTTAGTACTGCCCGTTTACATAATTGCGAATGATATTGGCAATGGTTCAATACATTTGTAAATTGACGCGTTACAAAATTTTTGTAAGTGTTGAAAACTGTTGCAAATGCTATTTGCAATGGTTAGTGGGAACGAATGTCCATTCTGGATAACCGTTACAAAATAAATTGCAATGATTTTGAACACTTGCAAATTTTTTCATTTACAAGTGTTCAAAAACGTGGCAAAATTCAATAAGCATTTTTGTTTTGCAACGATTCTAGACACTTGCAATTGAAAAAATGTGTATTTTTTTAATGGTTCCAAACACTTACAAATAGTAACATGTAAGGAAAAAATTATTCCTTTTGTAAGTGTTATGAACCGTAACATAAATTAAAAAAATAAAAAAATAAAAAAAATTATCCAGCACGTGAAATCACCCTCACATATAGCAAATAATAAAAATGGATAAGAACATAACAATTATATCTAAAACTCTACAAGTTAACAATTTGATAAAAAGAAGTGGAACATAACAATTAATGGTTTACAGAATCCAAAATCATACACTTTTCTATGCCCATATTTATCAAGCAGCAAGTTGTCAGGTTTTATATCCCTCTCACAATTTTAACACAATTCAACTAATGATTATAAGAATCTATGCAATGTATTGTATCAAACAAACATCACAATATCGTATCTAAACCAATGAATCTAATTATGTTTATGGATGGACTCAATAGTTAGAACTATTTCCCCAATATAAAACTTGTTTTCATCTTTAGTTAATGTATCCTTCTGCATCAGTAAAGTCATTGTATCTCCGCCAGGTAGATATTCCAAAATTCAGTTCCTATCAACCTCAATAAGTAGGCTCCTTTTCGCTTTGACATGTTATAACTAAATAATTCAAAGAAAAATTCAAGTAAGCATGGTAAAAAAAAAAAACTTCAACACAAGTGTCTAATTTACCGCATGGACTTGTACTTAGCTTTTACAAAGCATTTTTTTCTTTTTAAGCTTTTTCATAGCATACACATGGCCATTTGCAAGAAATTAGTCGGTTTCTGACTTTTTAAGCTTTTTCATAACATGATTTGGGCTGGAGGGATATGATTTTATATAGATGATGCAGTCCATCCTCTATTGTGATTGCTTAATTACTAATTTCTTTACTGGATTATTTATCTAGTTTCCCATGACTCTTTTATACCTTCATCTTGTAACTCATTTACTACACCAAAAATAACAATTTGGCATGGTTTAATACTCTGCCAATTCAAAACTGGAACGATTTTGAACTGTGGTCGAATTAGGTGGTCCAAAATGGCCATTTTTTAGCATTGTTTTAAAGTGTGTCAGATTTGCCCAAACAATAACATTTCTAGCATACTTTTAAACCATGCCAGAATTCAATATTTCTGGCCAAATTTTAGCACAGTTTATAACTGTGCCAGATTGAGTACATTTTGGTACACTTTTGACACAGTTTAAAACTGTGCCAAAATTTGATACACTTTTGCAATGGTTTTGAACTGTGCCAATTACTTGAAAACAAATCAAGAAAATCATCAAATTCCAAATTTCGTAGGAAAAATATTTATTATTTGCAAAAACAATTAAGAAAATTCACAAATTGCGAATCTCGAACGTTGTTGATAAACTACTATATATAAAAACTTCAAAATATTACAAGTCTTAATGGTTGACAGACCCAAAAAAAATTAGGCGGAGTTTCCTATATTTTCTAGACATTCAAAAACCTTCTAATATAGAACCTGTGGAATGTAAAGCTTGCACGACCATAAAATATAACAATAAAATTACAGAAGCCCGCACGGCCATAAAAGTTAGCAATAAAATTACAAAAGCCCGCACGGCCATATCACATAAAAATATAATCCTAAATATTAATGACACTAAATAAACGGCTCTCTTGTTGTAAGCCATTAACTTATTCTTGTGTTACACATGCATAAAAATTAATGATAAAATGTTATCCTGCAAAAAAATAAGTTACAATAAATAGATTATATCAGTGACCAAGTAATTTAAAAAAAAAATCGCATTCAAGCTGAAAAATTGCATATTCGAGTTATAATTATCATCATAGTTTCAGGCCAAAAGTCTTGTGACTACGTGGTAAGCTCGTACGAGTAACATTAGTCCGTTATGAGGTGTTAGTGCCTCTTACGGGACCGTCTGAGGACTGGTTTGAGTTTTCACCCTCAAACGACATGTTTTTAAACATAATCTAAACTCTTGTACCTATCACAGAAAATGACAGGGAATAATGAACATATAGATTTGACGGTATAAGTGGTTTATTATCAATATTTTAATCCAAACTCTAATTTAATTGAAGCATATATATGTGTTGCGTTGGCCTTGTTTTATGAACAAAGAAAACATAATATTTCACTAACATCGTAATTCTCATTTAAAATAATAAGATCCAAAACATGTAATCATTTTCGAATACAAAATAAAATATGAAATGTCTGGTTCGTACATCTCATAAATTTACCTATTCATCAACCACATTAAAAACAGGCACAAGGCTCATATGTATCAAGTAGGCGTTCCTGGCGCATGTGAAGAGGATAGTGTGCATTAAGGGGACAAACCTGATTACATTGTAATTTAAATGTAAAAGCTGCTTTCGCAATTTCTTTTGTTTAAACAATAAAGTAAGGACATGTTTGATTAAAGTAGGAAAAAGATTGAATAACATATCAGTTTTATGAAGTGTTGGAAAAATAGTGAAAAAGAAGATGAGTTGTTCCATTCCTATTCTTTGGGGGTTGGTAAGAACTATTTCCATTCGTATCACATGAAATATTTTAGACTATTGTCCTAGTGGAATCTATTTGCATTCAATCACTACAAAAGTAAAAATCAACAAACTTTATGTTTATTTATGTATGCATTATTACACATGTATATAGCTTATCAAAACGATGCGAGAATTGTCCAAGAGCCTCAATAAATAGCATTGACTTAATGTTTCCAGCATCAAGCAAAATCCCTCATTTATGAAATCCCTCAACCAAAGTATGAAATCCCTCAAGAAAAATTCGATTGTAACCCCAACCAAAGTATGAAATCCCTCATTTAAGCTTAATCTAGATTAATGAATAAACCATACACCATTAGAAATGAAAGTAGATAAAGGATAAGGAAGAATAACCTTATCATAATTAAGACAATTAAGCATGGAAGCAATAGAAGAGCTCAACTAGTTATCACCCCAAAAATTAATGCTTTGTCCATTTACTAATAACCCATTGAGAATTGATATAGAGAGGAGCAAAAAACATACTTAAGACTTGTCGAAATAGAACTAATCTTGTAACATAACCCACCCTCTAATGGTTTGGATCTAGCTTGGATGAAAGTTGACAAGTTAGAATGTTTAGAAGCTATGTCCCAAGCATGTTTAAGTAATAATTCTCTATTCAAAGATGTGATTCTTATACAACCAAATAAAGACTTTAGATTTATCCTTGCTAATACACTACTGAAATTCATGGGCATACTGATTGAAAATATTCATTAAATCTTTGAAATCAGGATCATTATCTCTACAAATGATGTAAGGACATAGTCCATCACATTCAGTATGTCATATACCACTACAAGTCTATCGAGGAATTGAAAAGCATAAATCTACAATCGACGATCCAAATTTCAACATCTTCAACAATCATGCCCAACAAGGACGGCTTTGGTAAATATGGTCAAGTTCCATTTTCAATTTGCATAAAAAGTGTTGGGATATTTTTATGAAATAAAAATAATGTTGAAATATTTTTAAATGATTTTTATCATAAAAAGTTTTGGATAAACACTCCTGATCCCGTAAACATTTTTGTTTTTAAAGGATTACAAGGTTTTAATATTTTAAATTTATTTAAATGTGATCAGTGGATTCCAAGGTTTTAATATTTTAAAGTTATTTAAGGGGGATCGGTGACTGTCGTTCAAACGACGTCATATCTTGTTCGAACGAGATGGAGTGTCGTTCGAACAACGTCGCTTTTCATTCGAATGACTGGTCTTTTTACCTGACATGTCACCGCCTTAGATGTTTTTATAAATAAAGGGTTAAGGTTCTATATTTCGTGTGGAGAAAATTCTGTTTTGATCAGAATACGTTTTTGAGAGTTTACCTTTTCTCCAACACAATTTTGAGGGTTCAAATTTGTTTTCACAAATCCCAGAGAGTTTTTTTTGTGTGAGTTATTTTGTGGAACCCAAACCATACTTTTCCTAAAGTTCAACCTTTATGAGAATAACTCTACAACTCGAGAGCCGAGAGCTATTGTGGAGGGAGATCCTACAAAGAATCAAGACTGGATGTCTGGGATGCGTGTCCAAAACTGTACGGCTACAAGTGAGCCACTGATGAGTTCTAGCTGAAGCTTTGAAGGTTTGACACAGATATAGTGCATTACGCTTAAGGGAAGTTGTATGTAAGTCAATGGCCGTGTAACCTTGTCAAAGTTCTAGAATATAAAAGGTTTTGCCTTGAGGGAATTTTTTCTTGAAGTACTCTGTCACTTGCTTGCCTATTTATATTTACACTTGAACGCACATGGGTTGATTTTTATTTGAATTTATTTTTGTTAAATCTGAGTTTCCCAATTAAATAAGTAAATTTGAAAAGTAAATTGATTGGTATCACAAACTGGGTGCATCGCTGCTTACAAACTGGTATCAGAGCAGGTTTCACTATTTTACTGTGAATTCCTATTTCCCTCAAAGTTTTTGTGATATAAATTCTTTTAAACCTTGATGGATCAATTTTATAATTTGGTACCTACTTTTGACAACAATAAGTTTCCCTATTATAAAGCTCGTGTGAAATCTGCTTTAAAATCTATAGATGAGCGCGTTTGGTTGTTATGGTTGGTCTCCTCCTACCGTTACTATTGAGAACATCACATCTTTAAAACATGTGTCAAACTGGACTGAGGACGATTTTAAATTGTCCAAATTTATTTCACATGGTTTGAGTGCTATCTCTGGAGCCGTCACTCCCGATGAGTTCCACTGAATTTTGATGTGCACCATGTCTAAAGGGGCATGGAATATTTTAACATTGACATATAAGGGTACCTCTACTGTTAAAGAATCTAATTTGCAAAACCTTGCCACCCAATTTGAGACACTCACTATGTTTGAGTCTGAAACTTTTGATGAGTTTTATGCACGCTTGTTGGACATAGTCAACACTACCTTTAATTTGGGTGAGGCAATAGATAACATGCGGGTTGTGAAAAAGATTTTGAGATCTCTTCCAAAACATTTTATTCCAAAAGTCATTGTTTTAAACTCAATGGAGAATTTGAGCATACTTAAGTTAGAACCGTTGGTAGGTGATCTTCAGACCTACCAGTTAGATATGTTTCCCCAAACTATTAAGCCAAAGGGGGTTGCACTTAGGACACACCCGAGATCTAATGAGGATAAAAGAAGAGAGAGAAAAAAGAAGGAGAGTGTATGTCAATCTGAATCTGATGAAGACTCTGACATGGCCCTGCTTTCCAAAAATTTCAAAAAAAATCCAGTTCTCAAAACAAAGAACTCCCAATAAAAAGTTTTTGAAGAAATACAAAAAGAAAGCAGTGAGACAGAGAAAGAGAGTGAGGAGGTCCTTGAGAAAATAAGATATTTTGAGTGTGATGGGAAAGGGCACAAGTCATTTGAGTGTCCCACTAGACTTAGGAGAGAAGGCAAGAAAGTTTCCATGCCCGCTACCCTAAGCAATAGTGAGGGAGAAGAGAAAGAGGAGGTCGATGAGTCTGAAAAAGGTTTAAGACAAGGGATGATTGTTGCCTTTACTAGTCGTGTTAATACCTCCACTTTGACCCACGATGATAACATCCATGAGAGAGTCAATGATGAGTCGAATGAAGATGAGAGTGAGGTTGAGAACGAAGATGAAAGTGATCTCCAAAAAGCTTTTAGAGAGTTGTTTAGCGAGACCATGAAAACAAAAAGGTCGAATAGGGATCTAGGTCTTCGAATTTGTGAGTTGGAGGAAGAGAATGATGAGTTAAAAAGGGAAAAGTGTGACTTAACCAACACAGTGTATAGTCTGACGACATATATATCCCATCTCGAGGATGATCTCAAACGAGAACGGGAGGTCCGAGTCTCTTTAGAGAACACTCGAAGAAGGTTGATAAGATGGTACTCTATCCCATTTTGAATGATGGTTAGTATGTTGGAAAAATTCATGATGGTGCATCCACTACTTTTAATGCACCCGAGCCTACTTCCACTTTGGTGAGTGATTCTCATTGGTCTCCGTCTAGGAAAACTCCTCCCAAAATTTTGATAAATTACTTCCTAGTACGGATTATGTGTGCTCCCATTGCAAGAAGAGAGGATACCCCAGGGAGTTTTGTTCTAAAGTTGGGTTTCGAGCCACATCATGCCACTAAACATGTTCACGCACATGCACCCACTCATAAAACTTTGCTTGCACATAATGATAGAGAGTTTTCATATATTCGTGAGCAAATAAAGTTTTTGGTCAAAACTACACATGATCTAATGGAGTTGGTTCAAAAGATGTCATCGTCTTTAGAAAACTCCACCGCACTTTTTGGTTGAGGTCGACACACAGTTGCTAGCATAGGGTAATTTACATCATGACACTTTTGCCTATTGCTAGCATGTACCATTTGTTTTATAGTTTTTTTGTTTTTTTTTCCTATTTTTGGTACCATTTTTAGCACTATTTAGCAATTTCTGCCCTTTTCGGGATCTGTTTATGAAATTTTTTCCCACTAGTCAAAACCGCATGACATTTTGTGTAATCTGGGAAGTTTTTGCTTTCTCGTTCTAATGATATTGCATCTCACTCGAGCAAGATCGCCTGTTATTCGAACGACATGGTATCTCGTTCGAACGACCCCTAGAATTTTATCTGCAATCCTTTTTATTCTAATTTTATGATTTGTACTGCTGGGTTGTTTCTGAACGTTTTAAAAAAAAAAGATTTTCTCTTTTTACAAAAAATTTGAAAAAAATTCCAAAAAGAGTATTGTATTTTTATTTGCACCTTATATGAATGCACACTTATGATGACCAAATCACAACTTCATGCCATATCCATGTGACTGTTTGATAGTGTTTTGAGACAATATGTTGTGGCATTCATGCGCTTTACAAAGTTTGATGTCTTTGAGATGATATAGTGTTGCTACCTACATGTTTGACTCACTTTGTCCTTTATTACACTCATGCACGGATTTGTTTGATGTTTGTTCTTGTCAAATCATATGTTGGTTATGTGTTTTCATCTCAATTATATCTAATAAATCAAACCAAATGCGATAAAACAAGATCAATTATATAATTTGGTACCTACTTTTGACGACAATAAGTTTCCCTATTATAAAGCTCGCATGAAATCTGCTTTAAAAGTTATAGATGAGCGCGTTTGGTTGTTGGTTGAAAATGGTTGTTCTCCTCCTACCGTTACTATTGAGAACATCACCTCTTTAAAACATGTGTCAAACTGGACTGAGGACGATTTTAAATTGTCCAATTTTATTTCACATGGTTTGAGTGCTATCTCTGGAGCCGTCACTCCCGATGAGTTCCACCGAATTTTGATGTGAACCATGTCTAAAGGGGCATGGAATATTTTAACATTGACACATGAGGTTACCTCTGCTGTTAAAAAATCTATTTTGAAAAACCTTGCCACCCAATTTGAGACACTCACTATGTCTGAGTCTGAGACTTTTGATGATTTTATGAACGTTTGTCGGACATAGTCAACACTAGCTTTAATTTGGGTGAGGCAATAGATAACATATTAGTTGTGAAAAAGATTTTGAGATCTCTTCTAAAACCTTTTATTCCAAAAGTCACTGTTTTAAACTCAATGGGAAATTTGAGCATACTTAAGTTAGAACCGTTGGTAGGTGATCTTCAGACCTACCAGTTAGATATGTTTCCCCAAACTATTAAGCCAAAGGGGGTTGCACTTAATACACACCCGAGATCTAATGAGGATAAAAAAAGAGAGAGAAAAAAGAAGGAGAGTGTATGTCAATCTGAATCTGATGACGACTCTGACATGGCCCTGTTTTCCAAAAATTTCAAAAAAAAAATCCAGTTCTCAAAACAACGAACTCCCAATAAAAAGTTTTTGAAGAAATACAAAAAGAGAGACAAGGCCAAAGAAAGCAGTGAGGCAGAGAAAGAGAGTGAGGAGGTCCTTGAGAAAATAAGATGTTTTGAGTGTGATGGGAAAGGGAACAAGTCATTTGAGCGTCCCACTAGACTTAGGAGAGAAGGCAAGAAAATTGTCATGCCCGCTACCCTAAGCAATAGTGAGTGAGAAGAAAAAGAGGAGGACGATGAGTTCGAAAAAGGTTTAGGACAAGGGATGACTGTTGCCTTTACTATTCATGTGAATACCTCCACTTTGACCCACGATGATAACATCTATGAGACATCAATGATGAGTCGAATGAAGATGAGAGTGAGGTTGAGAACTAAGATGAAAGTGAGCACCAAAAAGCTTTTAGAGAGTTATTTACCGAGACCATGAAAACAAAAAGGTCGAATAGGGATCTAGGTTTTCGAATTTGTGAGTTGGAGGAAGAAAATGATGAGTTAAAAAGGGAAAAGTGTGACTTAACCAACACGGTGTATAATCTGACGACACATATATCCCATCTCGAGGATGATCTCAAACGAGAACGGGAGGTCCGAGTCTCTTTAGAGAACACTCGAAGAAGGTTGATAAGATGGTTCTCTATCTCATTTTGAATGATGGTTAGTATGTTGGAAAAGGTCATGATGGTGCATCCACTACTTTTAATGCACCCGAGCCTACTTACACTTCGGTGAGTGATTCTCATTGGTGCCCGTCTAGGAAAACTCCTCCCAAAATTTTGATAAATTACTTCCTAGTCCGGTTTATGTGTGCTCCCATTGCAAGAAGAGAGGACAGCTCAGGGAGTTTTGTTCTAAGTTGGGTTTCGTGCCACATCATGCCACTACACATGTTCATGCACATGCACCCACTCATGAAACTTTGCTTGCACATAATGATAGAGAGTTTGCATATATTCGTGAACAAGTAAAGTTTTTGGTCAAAACTACACATGATCTAATGGAGTTGGTTCAAAAGATGTCACCGTCTTTAGAAAACTCCACCACATTTTTCTGTTGAGGTCGAGACACAGTTGCTAGCATAGGGTAATTTACATCATGACACTTTTGCCTATTGCCAGCATGTACCATTTGTTTCATAGTTTTTTTTGTTTTTTTTCCCTATTTTTGCTACCATTTTTAGCACTATTTAGCAATTTCTGCCCTTTTCGGGATCAGTTTCTGAATTTTTTTCCCACTAATCGAAACCGCATGACATTTTGTGTAATCTAGGAAGTTTTTGCTTTCTCGTTCTAATGATATTGCATCTCGCTCAAGAGCGATCGCCTGTCATTCGAACGACATGGTATCTCGTTCGAACGACCCCTAGAATTTTATCTGCAGTCCTTGTTTATTCTAATTATATGATTTGTACTGCTGGGTTATTTCTGAACGGTTTTAAAAAAAAAAAAGATTTTCTCTTTTTACAAAAAATATGAAAAAAAATCCAAAAAGAGTATTGTATTATGTTTGCACCTTATATGAATGCACACCTAGGACGACCAAATCACAACTTCATGCCATATCCATGTGACTGTTTGATAGTGTTTTGAGACAATGTGTTGTGGCATTCATGTGCTTTACAAAGTTTGAAGTCTTTGAGATGATATAGTGTTGCTACCTACATGTTTGACTCACTTTGTCCTTTATTACACTCATGCACGGATTTGTTTGACGTTTGTTCTTGTCAAATCATATGTTGGTTACGTGTTTTCATCTCAATTCTATCTAATAAATCAAACCAAATGTGATAAAACAAGATAATAAAATTATGCAGATTTTATTCGTTTAACGTAAGATTGTGTGAATTTTATAAACGGTGAAGGGCTACGAAAGGTACACATCTATCCTTTGCGATTAAGCCACCGTTTAAATTGGACCTAAAAAATTGAGGTATTTAATTATACGGGGTCTAATGAGGTTTAAAAGAGCCCGAAAATATTGAATGGCAATAAAAAGAAATATATGTCAATAATGGGCCATTAGGTTTATTGACCAATTCTCCAATGTTTGAGGATTTAGATCACCTTGAAAAGAAAATATATATGAGGGAGTCTGGTTGGAGAATTAAAACGGCTTTGAACGTCCTTAAAAATCTTGAAAAAACATGAAATCGTTTTGGACGTTATTGGTGTGAAAATCATGTTGACTTTGATTTGTTGATTTTGATTTAAGTCGATGTCATCAAAATTCAACAATTTTACACCAAAGGACTATTTTTTATGTTCATTCGTTAGGAGTACACTTATGTATCTTGCATATATAATATGATTAAGTTGATATTCCAATCGAATTTGTTCACACCCATTTATTTCTTTTCCACGATTTGGTCGTCTTAGTAAAAATTCATGGTATGTGATTTTTTGTAACATTTTTTATTGTTTTATAAAAAATTTGAAAAAAATTCAAAAATAGTCTGTTTAATTTGTTTCACGTGTCACCCCGTTTTTCACTCACTTAATTTATTCATTTCCTGCCCATTTCAGACAAATAAAAAGGGGGAGAACGAATTATGATATTATGGGGGAGTTTTTTAGTACGAGGGAGATTTGATTATGCTTTCATGTTTATGACTTATATCATTTCAAACTCGATACGTCATGAGGTTTTTGCTTTGTCTCACGTGTGTAGGTACAATTGAAGATTCTTTTAATTGCACAACCTGATGAGAAAAGCATAGAGATTTGAAAAGTTTATTATTGAAGACATGTTTGAAAAGTTTTAAGACTTGTTCATTTTTATCTTTCCATTTTATTTTTCGGGAGGGTAGATTTGATAGGCCATTTCTTATAATTCATATAGTTTTTATTATGTACTTGCATAGACATAGGGGGAGATTTGTAAGGACGTAGTCCGTCAAATTCAGTATGTCATATACCACTACGAGTCTGTCGACGAATTTATAAGCACAAATCTACAATCGACAATACGAATTTCAAGTCATCTTCAACAATCATGCCCAACAAGGACGGATTTGGTAAATATGGTCAAGTTCCATTTACAATTTGCATAAAAAGTGTTGGGATATTTTCTAAAATAAAAATAATGTTCAAATATTTTTAAATGATTTTTTATCACAAAATGTTTTAGATAAACACTCCTAATCCCGTAAACAGTTTTGTTTTTAAAGGATTCCAAGGTTTTAATATTTTAAAGTTATTTAAGGGGGATCACTGGATTCCAAGGTTTTAATATTTTAAAGTTATTTAAGGGGGGATCAGTGACTGTCGTTCAAACGACGTCATGGAGTGTCATTCGAACGATGTCACTTTTCGTTCAAACAACAAGTCCTTTTACCTAACGCGTCACCACCTTAAATGTTTTTATAAATAAGGTGTCAGGGTTCTGTCTTTCATGTGGAGAAAATTCTGTTTTGATCAGAATACGTTTTTGGGAGTTTACCTTTTCTCCAACACAATTCTGAGGGTTCAAATTTGTTTTTACAATTCACAAATCCTAGAGAGTTTTTTTTGTGTGAGTGGTTTTGTGGAGCCCAAACCATACTTTGCCTAAAGTTCAACCTTTGTGAGAAGAACTCTACAACTGGAGAATCGATATCTATTATGGAGGGATATCCTACAAAGAGTCAAGACTGCATGTCTGGGATGCTTGTCCAAATTGGTACGGCTGCGAGTGAGCCACTACTGAGTTCTATAAGAAGCTTTGAAGGTTTGACATAGACATCGTGCATTACGCTTAAGGGAATTTGTATGTAAGTCAATGGTCATGTAACCTTTTCAAAGTTCTAAAATATAAAAGGTTTTGACCTGAGGGGATTTTTTTTTTGAATTACTCTGTCACTTGCTTGCCTATTTTTATTTACACTTGCATGCACATGGGCTGATTTTAATTTTAATTTGATTTTGTTAAATCTGACTTTCCTAATTAAATAAGTGAATTTGAAAAGTAAATTGATTGGTATTACAAACTGGGCGCATCGCCGCCTATAAATGAACATAATACAAAAACAAAGAAAAGATGTATAAGAGCTCTAAACCCTCTTAGAATTTAGACTGGATTAAGATTACCCTTTTCAACTAGAAGAGGAATACCTCTGCTTAGAAACTCTTCAACATAGCAAAAGATAAAGGGTGATAGAGGATCTCCTTATCTGACACCTTTTGAACATTTAAAGAATCTAACTCGAGATCCATTTAAAAGAATGGATTATTGAGCTGAATTAAGAAATTCATATATAAAAGAGACACACATTTCCTTCAAAAACAAAATTTAGTAAGAGTGTGTAGAATGAAATCCTATCTAAGAGTTTCAAACGCCTTTGCTACATCAATTTTAATTTTAATATTCCCCCAAAACATTGGTAATTAAGAATATTGAAGCATTCAAATACTAATCCAATGTTGTGAGATATTTTGTTGCTTTGACAAAATAAGATTAATGACGAGATAAGAGAGATGGAGAAAGTTTGACTAATCTACCAATAATAATTTTAGAGAGGATCTTAAAATAAAACTTAGTTAAAGCTATAGGACTTAAATTAAAAACCTCATCAGCTTCAGGAACCTTTAGAATTATAGTGATATAGTTTGAATTAAAACCACGTAGAATCCAACCATTATTTAAGAAGCATTTGACCACATTACAAACATTCAATCCCACTATGTCCCAACAAGATTGAAACAATAGGCCACTAAATCCATTAGGTCCTAGACAAGGCTGAGGATCCATTGAGAATTCGACGTCATTAATTTTTTTATTAGAAGGCGTAGCAACAAGAAAGTCATTATCGACTGAAGAAACTATAGGATAAATCATCATATTAATCAAAGTGACGTTACTAACTGGATGATAAATTGAGTACAGGGAATAAAAATGTTGACCCGGTGATCGTATGTGATTTGAGCTAGGATGGATTTGAGATGCAGTTGCCATTCACATTTAAATGATTGATCATGTTAAGATTTATTGTCATTTTAGCCACTCGGTAAAAAAAATGAGGAATTTCTAGCACCTGCTTCCAACCATTTCATTCATGACTCGTATCTCCAAAAACTTCAAAAATCAAGGCTTTGGATAAAGAAAGTTTATTCATAGATTTTTCTCCAGCAAAGGCATCAGAATAACTAGAAGACTCAATCAGTAATTGAGTGTTTTTTAAAGATTAAAAAGTAACTCCGACCTTTTAATGAATGTTTTCAAGTTGAAAAATATACCAATGTGGCAATTCTATTATGAGATTTCATAATTTTCTTTCAAAACATACATACTTCATCCTGCCACCTCTAATGAAGCAAAAGTGCTACTAAAAATATATCTAAAAGAAAGAATGAGAAATCCATGACGAAATGAATTTGAAAGTCTTAGCTCCAACCATAATAGTAGCGGATGAAGAAAAGATAATGGGATGATGATTTGAACATGCCTAGCATTGTACCTTAAAATATGGTGTATTCTCATAGCTAATTTCAACATTAATCTTTAACATGCAATTGTAAATAATAAAAAATAATAATAGTGATGAAACAAAGATGAGAGTATCACCTTTTAACCCTGAGTTCTGGTGAAAAGAGGTACCAATCCTTGTTCCAAAGTGGATAAACTCTCTTTATACAAAACATATACAAATAAATCCATACATACAAATCAGAAGCAACAATCAAGTTCACACTAACAAAGGTATATTATAAAAATGCCCTCTAGATATGACCCGTGCTAGTGCCATGTTTATAACTATTTTGGTGTATTTATTGCACCAATATTAGTGATGTGTACAAAATAGATCGTGTTGCGTCAACAACGCAAGGGGTGCTAATAAAAACTAATGTGATGCCTACAATGTGCTAATAAAAAACCACGTCTTGCTTCCATTCCGCTTCTTGTTTTCAAGGAAAACTAAAAATATAATGCTTAAAATTATAAATATAATGCTTAAATGTCTAAGAAGTTCTGATAATAGGGTACATACCCAAAATAGGTTGTTGATTATTTAAAAATGATCAAACCACAGACGCAATAATATTAGCCACGGACATAAATAATAATAATAAATTATATAGAAAAATAGTATCATTTAGTTAAAAGTTTTTCACTATCAAATAGTTTAATTAGAAAAGTGATGTGAAATCTAAGGACCTTTATATTAAGTTAACACTAACATGCCAACATATTCCTCATCTCTCAAACCACCGAATAAAATACGTAAATTTTTCCATCATGCATTTCGAGATCATGGAAATAGAGTCTAAATGAAAGAATTAGTAAATTCAACTCAGATATGTGTAGGTGAAATTGATATATCCAACTTATCTAAGTACATGCAACTAAGTGGATCTATATATATTTTTAATGTGTCAAACACCAAAAGGACAAGGGAGAAGAAAGAAAATAAGCTAAGGAAAAATATATGTTTGTGTGACAACTTGTTAAGTAGAAAAATTTCATTGCATTGACTATGAATTTGAACCTTCTCTTCTCTCGTATTTGAAGGTGATTTTGTTTTTTCATCTCTAGAAATCCATCTCTTTTCTTCATTCCTAATAGATTAGAATTAATTAGTACAAACAATACAATGCTCTTAAGCTTAATACTAAGGAAGATATTGAAGGCTAAATAATGTTACTAAAAAAGGCATTTCAATCAACAAACTCTCACTTTGCTCGAATGAAAGTCTTAATCCCAACGCTATTATAGTCACGAGGCAGATCAACTTCCTAGTAGCTATTTGATTTCTCATTTCCCATATCTGAAAGCAAACACCAATCAAACTAACTTTTTACCAACAAGTTCTTCGCCTAGACGTGGCATTTTGATGACGACGATGTTTCGATGAACTGAATACACGATCTTATACAAATTACACTAAAACACAAACTTAATGCCTTTCAAAATCATTTAAAAGACCTAAAACACAAACTTACGATAACAAATTTGAAAAAATTACACAAGCAAATGCAAATTGAAATTTCATATAGACGAACACTTACAGAATTCAAAATTAGCAAATTGACAATATTAGAGCTATGCTCGAACAATCGATTAACAAACCAAACTATTCTTATCTCACACTCTCTCTACATAAGCACAAGAAGTAATTACAAATTATATGAAAACACGAACTTACTGTTATTCAAAATCCCTTAAAAACCCTAAAACTAAAACTTACACTAACAAAATTGAAAAACTTACACAAATCCAAGCGAGAAGTGAAATTTCCTATAAACAAAATAAGAAACGAAGACTTACAAAATTAAAATTAGCAACTTGAAAGTATAAGAGGTGTACTGGAATAATAATATTCTCACTCTCTCTCTCTCTCTACATATAAAAATGCTAAAATGGAGCAGACGGTGGCATTTCTATGATGGAGGTTTGTGTATGATGGTGGTTCGTGGATGAGGTTGCGATGATGGAGGCATTATGTAGTGTGTATGTGGATGATGGAAGAACAAAAAAAAAAGAGGGATGAGCAGGGGTGAGCGGGAAGAGAGAGCGGGATAATAAAGTGTGAGTATAATGAATTTTTTATGGTGTTTTATATTTTAGTCAAGTGTACTCAATTTTGGCACACTTTAAAACAGTACCTAAGTTTGACACTGTTTTAAAGTGTTCTAGATTGTCATTAAATCGTGTGAGAATTTTGCACAGTTTTAAACTGTGCCAGATTTTTAAAATTAGAGTGTGCCAAATTATTATTTTTGGTGTAATGATTTCTCCATTTTTTAATAAATGTACCCTTATGAGCAGGGGACAAAATTTTATCCTCTGACTAAGGTTGTAGAACATAAGTACTTCTGCTTTAATTATTAAAAATCATGATAAATCATGTTTTTATTGGATGGAATTTTGGTTGTAGTGATGTTGGCTCCTCACAAAAAATTCTTCATTGTCATAATATCTACACAATTTCAGGGAACTTTTAGAAGGGAGTTGTTTGATGGGAAACTGGTGAGGTACTAGTTGCTTTTCATTCCATTGGATTGGTTACTAGTAATATGACAATTGTGAAGAATATAAAACTTGAGAACATTGACCAGTTGAAGAGTCATGTATCGGTGGTTGTCCTGTAGTTGAAATTTGCATATGCATTGAGCTAGTGTTTACTGTGATTCCCCACGTTTCGTTTGTACTCTATGAAGTTGGAAGTGTTTTTCTTCTTTTGTACTCTAGTTACTTTTAATCATTTTTTAAAATTTCTTTGAGTATTCAGATGGAACTTGCCTAATTATTTGAGCTTTTGTTAATGAAAACTTTGGGTGATTATGTCATTCTGCATTGTTAAACAGTTGTTGACTTACTGTCTTGTTTGGTTTGTGTTTTCATTCTAAGGGGGTTTAAAATTCATTCATATTGTGATTTAATGTTGAAAATTTTGGGATTGTAGCATGATTATAACAGCAATATCTCACGCTACTGATCCCAAGTTCTTCAATTGGCTAAATTTTTTGTTACTGCTACTCTCAAGTTCCTCATTAATAATTTGCAATTTTGTCAGGAATTTCTTGCTTATTGCAATTAACTTGTTATTTTTGAAATGATTTTACCAGACCATTATGTGCTTCTGTAACTCGAAGTGTTTTTGTAAATAGTGTCTTAATTAGTTTTCGTTTGCCACTTCAAAGTTATGTAGTTGTCGTGTCTGATTATGCTTTTCATTGGCTTCATCTAGGGCATATTAGGTGTCATTGAGGAAAACTGAAATTAGGTAGAAGAAATATTAAAGTGAAATTTCAAATTTTGTAGTTTCTTTATATGAAATGATACTAAGAAGTTTAAGGTCTTTATGTAAGGTTTTTTCGCAACCCCCCAATAGGTGCAAGCTTTGCTCCTTTTTATTTTTGTGCAAACCCTCATATACTTTATTTCTTTCATAACTGTCGAAAAACAAAATGTCTGTATGCCTTCGATTTATGAAATGGGGGGACTATATTATGTTCTCACTTACACTCACTAAGTAAGAGTGCTTAAGAAATGTCTTTAGCCAGCTACAAAAATTGTGCCTTATTTCTTTATATTTGAACTTTTAACCATGATATATGTATTGATTACTTTTTACAGTTACAAGTATTTTAAATGTTAAAGCCACGTGACGTATGTTAATTGTATTTGAAAACTCTTGCTTTTTGTTTAGACAATCGCGTTACGGTAATAGTGAGGTCTTTCTCAATCCATTTAATCAACCTTGGTGGGTAGTTAAGGGAATGTTCTCCGCGAGAGCTAAGATATAATAATGGAGTCTTGAAGGTAGGTATCAAACGATGGTCAAAAGGTGGTTTCCCTTCTGCTTATTTTAAGGTGGTTAGTTGTATTAGCCTAACAGACCCCTGTTCTCTATCTTCTCATCCACATACTCTGGAAGTTCTTGGGAACACCAATCAATTCTCTTGCAATTCCATCTTAACGCTAAACATAAATAATATGACAATTGTAAAGAAACCACATTAAAAGAGAATTTAAACGTAAATCTAAGTTACTGAACTAAATATCACAACAAATAGTCAATATTATTGTGAGGTGGAATTATTGACCTTGTGTGCATCTTCACTTCATCCTTATGGAAATAATGATTGAGATAATCAATTATGGTTGGATAGAATTACAGACCTTGTGTGCATCTGGAATAGTGTACATATATGAGCAGTGTCAAACTATGAGAATTATCAAATTATGTTGTAATGAATCATAACTTTACCCGCAAAGTATGGTTCATAAAGGATTAAGATTGATTTATTTCGGATACGATTCCACATATTGCAAGATTTTGTAGACCTATCATAAAACAAGTAAATAGATTTGAAGAATATAAACAGCTTGTGACAAAAATATAACATAGGCGAATAAACAAAAAAATGATAAAAAAAATTAAATTACATATTAAATTCCAATAAAAGTACCTTAGCTTGTAGGAGAAAAAACATTCACCATTCTCTTTGGCATCCTCTTAGAGATGAAAATTAGAAACGTTATAATGGTGCCTATGTTTACTGGATTATTGATGCCCAAGTTTTTCAAGAACAATAATTTATCCAGCTTTATCAAACAGATTAACACATATGTTAACCATATTTTACTTATAAATGATTATGAGTACATAGTTTTCATTTGTTTGTACGACTTTACCATTTTCAAGGATTTAGAAAAAATGTTCCTGGTCAATGGGAATTTGCTAATGAATATTTCGTTATAGGTCAACCACACCTTTTGAAGATTATTTCATTGTAATTAATGTTCAAAATGAGGTCAATGATGTATTATAGGAGTAGTTTTTAACTGAGAATCTTGAGGTTTAATCTGATATAAGAGATATCGAGGGTAAAAAAATGAAAGCAGACTGATTGATGATGGAAGTTTTTAGTGGAACATGATGAATGTAAATAACCTTGTAGAGGAGATATGGCAGTTTACTCTAGCAGAGAGATCTTGATGTAGTTGGATCTTCAATTGTAAATAACCTTCCTTTGTTTACAATTCATCTGGAAAGACTAATGAAACGAAAAATCTCATGGAATCAAAAGTAACAAGAAGGATATTCTTTTATCTCCGCCAAGAAATATGGAATCAAACTAAGTTTACATGGAATCATATAAACAAATATCAAATTACAAATATTAAATTAAAAAAATGAATGAACAAATATCACATTACGGTTACATGAAAATATATTTGAATATAAGCTTATATTTGCGTGAAGAAATGGTTCGAAATCAATATCATCGTCCAAATTTTGATATGTATCCTGAAGGAATGAACTTACCAATCGCGACACCAAATTAGGCGAACGGTCGCGGACTTGGCCGTGACCAGGCCCAAGGGTCACAGACGTGGGATGTGACCAAAAGGTGCATGACTAAAATTACGGGTCACAGACTAAGTTTCTGACGAAAAGAAATGGTCATAGACCATGACATCAGGGAACACGTTCACTGATAAGAGCGGTGACCAGCTGGTCACGGACCAAATCCCGAACCCACATGTCACTAATATCGTACCTTGGTCACGACCCACAATCGTGACTGCCTTTTACCCCATACGATGGTGGTCATGATCCAAAGCCGTGACCAGGCATTTCCCTTTTCCACTTGGTCATGACCTCTAGCCGTGACCAACAGTTATACCCTTTCCAGTGTTGTTACGGACCTCAATCGAGACAACATATATCACAAAAAAATAAAATATGGTCACGAACTAGAGCCATGACCAAATTTAAATAGAAAAAGTGTGGGATGTTTGTGTCCAATTCTCAAACTGGGAATCCCATGACTGTGCGACTAGTTGCTACGTATTATATTGAAAGTGCACCAGGTGTTCATGACACTCGCGGTGCCGTTTAGCGGGGGCGTTTGCCCCTTTGCGGCATGTTTACAAGCCTAAGTGTGTATATTTCAAATACAGATCCTATTCCCAATTCGGCACTCCTGCGACTGCACGACTGATTGATACGTGTTATGTTGGATACGCACGAAGTGTTCATGCCACCTTGGGTTCCGTTTATGGGGTGACGTATGCCACCTCGCGGCACGTTTTCAAGCCTAAATGTGCTTATTTCCAAATTTAGGTCATATTCTAAAAACCCAGAGTACCATGACTGCGCGATCAGCTACTACGTGTTACCTTATATGTGCAAGATGTTTTCATGCCACTCACGGTGCCATTTGAAGGGGGTGGCATTCGTTGCCTTGTGGCACGTTTTCAAGCCTAAGTGTGCCTATTTTAAAATCAGAGTCATATTCTCAAACCTGGAGTTTCGCGACTGCGCGACCAGTTGCTACATGTTATGTTGTACGTGCATAAGGTGTTTGTGCCGCTCATATTTCCATTTGGGAGGGGATGGCATCAACCCCCTCGCTGCACGTTTTCAAGTCAAAGTGTGCCAATTTTCAAATTATGGCCCTATTCTCAAACCGAGAGTTCCGTGGCTACGCGACCGATTACTACATGTTACATCGGACATGCATTAGCTGTTTGTGCCACTCGTGGTGAATTTCGGGTGGGGGGATGGGGTGGGGGTGGGGGTGGCGTCCGGCACCTGGCACCACATTATCAAGCCTAGGTGTGACTATTTTCAAATTTGATACCTACTCTCAAATCAGGAGTTTTGCCACTACGTGATCAGTTGCTATGTATAACGTTGTACGCACACGAGGTGTTCGATCCACTCACATTGATATTAGGAGGGGTTTGGTTGCGTCCTCCCCCTCGTGGCATATTTTCAAGCCTAATTGCGCCTATTTTCAAATCCAGGCCCTCTTCTCAAACCGGTAATCCCGCGACTGCGCGATCAATTACTATGCATTACATTGGAAGAACACGAGGTGTTCGTGCCACTTCCAGTGCTTTTGGGGTAGTTGCGTCCTCCCCCTCGCAGAAAGTTTTAAAGTCTAAGTGTGCCTATTTACAAATTCGGGTCCTATTCTCAAACCGGGAGACCCTTAACTATGCAGCCGGTTGCTACAAGTTATGTTGGATGCACACGAGGTGCTGGTACTACTCGCGACACCATTTTTTGGGGGTGGGGGGTGGGGGGGTGGGGTCTTCCCCCTCGCGCCACGTTTTGGGGCCTATGTGTGCTTATTTTTTCTTATTTTCATAACCATGTCCTATTCTCAAGCCGGGAGTCCTATGACTATGCCACCAGTTGTTATGTGTTATGTTGAATGCGCATGAGGTGTTTATGCCACTTGCTTTGCCATTTGGGGGGGGGGGGGGGGGTGGTGTCGTCCACCCCCTCATGGCACGTTTCCAAGCCTATGTGTTCCTATTTTTGAATTCGGATCCTATTCTCAAATCGAGATTCCCGCGACTGTGTAGTCACTTGCTATGTGTAATGTTGGATGTGTACGATGTGTTCATGTGACTTGCGCTGCTTTTAAAGGGTGGTGGTGGCATCCACCCCCTCGCGGCAGATTTTCAAATTTAAGTGTGCCTATTTTCAAATAGGGGTCCTATTCTCCTACTAGGAGTCTTGCGACTGTGCAGCCGATTACTATGTATTACATTGGATTTGAACGAGGTGCTCATGTCACTCGCGGTACTGTTTGTGTGAGGGTGGGGTTGAGGGGTGGAGTCCTCCCCCTCGCGAAACAGGGGTGGAGTCCCGTGACTCCGCAGTCGGTTGCTACATGTTACATTCGATGCGTACGAGATGTTGTCATACTTGTGGGGCCATTTGGGTGGTGGGCGTGGTGTTGTCTGCCCCCTCACGTTACGTTTTCAAGCTTAAGTGTGCCTGTATTTAAATCGGGGTCCTATACTCAAATCGAGAGTCCCAAGACTGCACTGCCTGTTACTACATATTACGTTGGATGAACATGAGGTGCTCATACCACTCGCATTTCCCTTTGGGTGGTCACGAGGAGATGGTGGGCGTCCACCCCCTCGCGGCATGTTTTCAAGGCTAAGTGTGCCTATTTTCAAATTCGGGTTCTATTCTCAAAATCGTAGTCCCATGATAGCATGGTTGGTGACTACATATTACATTTGGCGTGCATGAGGTGCTCGTGCTACTTATGGTGTCGTTTGGGGGGGGGGGGGGGGGGGGGGGAGAGTGGCGTCCTCTCCCTCACGGAACATTTTCAAGCGTATGTGCGTTTATTTTCAAATCGGGTTTCTATTGTTAGACCGGGAGTTTTGTAACTGCGCAAACGATTTCTACTTATTACACTGGACACACACGAGGTGTTCGTTCTAATCTCAGTGTCATTGAGGGGGAGGGGGGGCATCGGCCCCCTCGCGGCATGTTTTAAAGCTTATGTGTGCCTATTTTCAAATTTTGGTCCTATTATCAAATTGGTAGTCCCACAATAGCGCGGTCGGTTGCTACGTTATGTTGGATGCACATGAGGTATTCGTGCTACTCGCATTCCAATATATATATATTTGGGGGGGGGGGTCCTCCACCTCGCAGTACGTTTTAAAGCCTGAATGTGCCAATTTTCAAACCCGGGTGCTATTCTTAAATCAAGATTCTCGTGACAACGCAGAAAATTGCTACATGTTACGTTTGATATGCATGAGGTGTTCATGCCACTCGCAGTTTCGTTTGGTGGTATGTGTTGGGGGGGGGGGGGGGGGGCGATGGTGGAGGTGGTGGCATCCGTCCCCTCGAAGTATGTTTTCAAGCCTAAGTGTGCCTATTTTCAAATTCGGGTCCTATTTTCAAACAAGGAGTCCCACGACTGCACGATCGATTAACTTAAAACTTAATTCAAACCCTATTTTCTACATGGGTAAATTACATCGGATTGCATTCATCCACCCCAACTCTTAAAAACCTAGCTGGACATGATTAAATTAAATGAAAATACAAGTTTTAAAGTGCAGAAATTCATGACTATTTTGGAAAATTGAGAAGAATATTAAGAATTAATCTAACTAACTACGAAAGAAATTGAAAACATAAATTAAATGTTACATGAAATGAGAAAATCTGTAAATAAACTTTAAATCTTGAATTTACTGCAAAAAATCTTCAAAACTAGGGTTCTTCTATGCAAGAGCTCTCTAAAACTAATGATAATCGAACCCCCCTTTTATGTCTAACAACAAGTTAAAATAAATACACTACGAAATTTACAAGAGTTTGAACCAATTAGAACTCTAAATTGGAAATGAAAAATCTAGGAAAATCTCAACCGAACCGGTTCGAGTATACAATTTTGTTCAGGGATCTTCAAGACATCGAATCGGTTCGGTTTCGTCTCTAAGCGGATCGGTCCCGCCCTAAATTTTATTTAGAGATCTTAAAGGCATTGGACCGGTTCATTTTCAATTGTATCCGGATCGGTACAATGTTGAATTCTATATAGAGTCTTCAAGCTTCCCGGATTGGTTCGATTTTAACCAACCCCGGTCCGATCCGGTGGTGATATTCATTCATAGTATGGATCTCTTCCTTTCTTCCATTCTCTTGATTTTCCTCTCATTTTTTAATATCGATAACTTATAATCCAAGGCTCGGTTTGGCATTCCGTTTCTTCCTACTCACATGTAGACGTGAGGTCTTCATTTTTTATGTTGTTACCTCGTCTAAACTCTAGATGTGAAATGACTATTTTGACCTCTGAATTTCCTTCCTTTGTTGATTTCTCGACTTTGGATTCCTCTTCTCTTCACTTTCATTAAATACCTGTAAAAAATATGAAAAAATACACAAAACTCGAGACAGTATGTGGGAATTGTCAGTAGCATATAAATGAGATAAATCAATACGAATTACATTATTCTAGGTGCTCAAAGATACTAAATTAAGGGGATAAATTCGGATGAATTTATGCTTAATTAGTCTATTTTCAAATCTGTGTCCTATTTTCAAACCAGGTACATTAGGTATATGCATAGCCTAAAGGTTTAGAACCATGTTAGCCTCCATTGTGTGTTGATTTGTTTTGGGTTCAAGGAGATGTCGAACCATTTGTCCTTAATTAGGTACGAGAGGTACATGGACTTAATATCATAGTATGAAGACTCGCACCACAGTTCTTAGCATGGGGATGCTAGAGTTATATACATATATTGTGTGACATATCTATACATACATGTGTATTATCCTACTTGTGTGTGAAAGTAGTAACTGTAGATAACGTATATCCAAATGTGATGTAATTAAGAGATATTCTACCTAGTGTGTGATGGTAATAAATTTAAACAACGTATATCTAAAAGATGATTTAAGTAGAGTAACTTAATGAAATGATTTTATGATAACATAAGTGAGATGTTAATTATGGTTATTACTAACATATGAGACATGTTATTTACTAGTGTTACAATAGCGTACTGTATAGGCGATATGGGGGAGCTAAACCCTTTAATGAATAAATAGTCATTGAGGAGACCTATTTGGGTTGGGTAGCATAGCTAGGTAGGATACATTTGGCGTGCACATTAGTTGAGGGGAGAGGAACTCAAGGGAGTGTGCGTTAAACAAACATGTGTAATCAATAAATGAATTTAAACTGTGATAAATACTTGCTAAATATTTTCAAATGTTTTGGGCTCTGGCCCGACCTTTTAGGTGTCTAGCCACAGGGACGCCAAACTTAATGACCTGTTCCAGGGATGTGTAGCTGCAGCACTAGTGGATGCTTGCAGGATTTAGAATAAATGCTTCTAGTGCTTCATTCCTAGAGTAGGATTCAGGTTCATTTATTTCATTTGAGCATGTCTCCCTCTAGCTATTTCATTTAAGTCAGTTATATCAACCTATGTATTGGTGGATTCGGTTTTATTTCATAGACTCCTAGTTGGATTTTTATATTGTGAAGCAATGGTTGATTCGGTATTATTTCATTAAATATTTATCTTGTGATTGTATTCGTGTTATTATTATTATTTGGATGGTTTGGTTATAGTATTAAATTTTTGAATGTTGTTATTAATGAAAGATAAAATTTGACACACACGTAATTTAACAAAGGTGGTTAGTAAATTAAAAAGTTTTCTATAATGACGCTAAGAATGACACCATCAATGAATCATGTTTAATTTAATAATTGACTGATCACCTAGGATTAGAGTAGGCGGGGTATCATAGATGGCATCAGAGCATCAGGTTCTAGTGTCCTTAGGATTTGCGTGGCTTACTACAATTTCAGCGTAACGTTCTTTGATATAGAGCCCTATTATCAAATTATTGTATTCCTCTACATATGCGACTTACGTTCTCCTGCTACTAAGTATAGTTGATGTGATTCATATACTAGTTCGGTTGGGCTTCGTACACTAAATAATATAGGATGACCAGCGAGAGCCGTTAGATAGACTAAAGGAGGAGGGACTCGACAGAAGCCATAAAGTATTTTAGGAACGGTGACCGCGATGAAGTCACCATGATTATTGTCCAAACAAATGAGAATACGATAATTACTCAAGGGTGGTATCTTGCCCAAAAACTGTCGTAGATAATGGTGGTATAAATTCAGACTCACCCAGCGTAGTCGACATGGGGCAGTCAGAGGAACTCTTTCGAAGAGTCATTTATAAGGATTCGGGGAAGAGAAGGAGTGTGATGTGCCAATGGAAGGAGATAATAGAAAGGAAATCGTATAAGGTGGATTGAAGAGACACCCATAATTAAACTATAGGCAAAATTATTTTTGCTCATAGGAGCACTATTGTAATGATGGGAGTCAGTTACCATAACAGTGGAGAGATGTATTAATAAAGGGAAATTTGGGTTCAGTTTGATCGTAAGATCTTCCATCTGCTGTTCAGATAGAGATGCTAATGGAGTTTCAGAACTTATCACAAGTGGGCCAGATGGAGACCAATTGTGAGAGAGAAGTTGACTTGTTTAGTGACTTTTGTAATCGACAAAGGGGATAGGGAGAATAGAAAGGGTCCATAAGTTGATAATGGATTTGTGAGTAGAATATACAAGCGTAGATGGGGTATTCGGGTAGGATGACTAGTGATTATGTCATTGAGGTTGTATGTTTACAAGTTTATATTAACTCACGATAAGAAGGGAGCTACGAGGGTTGGAAAATCTAGCCAACAAGCAATATTAGATTAAACGATGCTAATGAAGCACCACAAGAAGGATACCCAGTAGGGGACCCATTTAATGATTGAGATTAATGGAAGTCCTACCAAATTAGGGTTGATTCAGTTAGGGACGTTAAGGCCATCATCGAGTTCCATAGGCTAGCGAAGCCAAAGGTAAATAGGGCTAGGAATAGGGGCCAAGACTACCAAGTATGAGAGAATACCATCCAGATATGATCAATGGGTCCAGAGATAAGAAGATGGAAAAAAAAGGTGTCCTATGTGTGAGAGTAAGGCCGCCTATATTGAACTTGTCTAGTGTGAGAAAGTGAGACCGATCGGACTGGGAAGGTAGATGGGGATGGTACCAATGGGGCACAATAACATCCTTATGAGTGAGACGTTCGATAGGGGAATATGACTAAGATATTTAAGTCCGAAGGTTACCAACCCGAGAATGGTTAGATCAGGAAGGATCAGAACAAAAGCATCATCATTTCGTTCCTTTAGGCCGTCAAGGCTAAAGGAATGGCGGGGAAGGCCAGCAAGCCAGGGCCAAAAGAAAGAGAGTTTCGATGATAGTTATTACAGTTGTGGAGAGATGGACCACATAACAAAAGATTTTACCAAAGCGAGGAAGGGGCAACTATAGGATGAGATCCTGGATATATGACCATTGCAATAGATCATGGGTCAGTTCTCGTGCGAGAGTTATGCTCAGGAACCCATTGACCAGGCAAGGTAGATAGCAAATGGAGATAAAAAAAAATCTTGATCTTATGAATATGGATAAGTTCGGGTGACATGGGCGAGTCATAATATATGATTATTTAACACTTAAATTCGTAAGTGAGTCAAATTTAGTGGGTACGTTCGTAGTGTCAGCTTCATTAGGTATATATTTACTATCGGGTAGTGAGGCTCTTTTTTATTCCTGCGGGGGAGAGGGTGTGTACACTAGGAAGATGTTTATATTGTGTAATTAGTTTTACTACTTTTGAGAGTTATGAAAGTAGAAGTTAATATGATCATTTGTAGTAACTGGATACTGAAGGTTTGAGCAGTAGTAGATTGTATGATAAGACTATTGTGCTCACTATTTCAGGGTGAGATAAATTGTTTTTTGCGAGGCATCACCTGAAAGAGGGTCGAGTCTTCCTATATGTACTATAATGTATCGTAGACTTCGGTGAGTATGTTATCTTTTTATTTTTTATCCCGGTGAATAAGACATTTATAGATGCGATTCAAGATATGCTGGTTTATTATCGAGCGGAGAGGTTTAGCTCGTTATTGATTTAGTGTTGAGGACTCAATAATAGTTAGAGCGCTACATTATATATCGTCTTTAATAACATGAGAGTGGATGAGTAGACTTTTTATGTCAGGAGACGAGTTTTTGGTAGTACAAGTTATGTGTTGAGGGTTTAATGGATCTCGATGACCGACAATGTTAGTTAGTAGTGTATCGGGGGTGGTTCCTTATTTGGATTTTGCTTTGCGAGACATACCATGCATGAAATTTAGCACACATTGAAAAGGTGGGAAATGTATGACCTCTAGAACACGGGTTTAGTACCTTAGTAATTATACATGTATGTAGTTGTAACTGAGAGATGATAGTTACATTATGATTTAAGGCCAGTAGATCCATATGATGTGGATGTGAAAACAATTAAGTTGGAGTTAGTAGATTGGTTGAGTGTAACATTATTACATATTCATGCCTAGTATACAAGGCTTAATTTAAAACCAGTATATTACGTTCAGTTGATTTGTGTAGAAATTCACGGGATATAGGGTGTATGGGCACCATAGTTAGTCGAGATTTTCGTATCATTCATGAGGAGAAGACGACGAGACTTATGAAATAAATATAGACGCATGAGTAAATTAGAGACATAACTAACATGTGACAAAGAGAATGCAGTTGCATTGTGAGAAAATTGTGTCACTAGAATTTGAAGGGCAAATGGAAATGTGTGATTATAGTGATGAAAAGTACAAGGAAGGTAAATGTTAGATTTTTTAGGATAATCAGGAACTACTCTGAATAGAGGAGTAATATGACGAGAGTTATGTCATAACTAACTATAGATGTAAAATCTGACATGAATAGTCAAGTATGATTACAGATATCTCTCACGAAGGGAGTATATGGAAAAGGGGGAAGTTGGTACCTAAGGAGGAGGGGACCTTTCCAAGTCAATGAAGGGGGTAGCCGTTAGAATATCGACCCAATTGCATTAGAATATTCTTGAAGAAGGGTAACTAGTTTTTCAGGAGCCGAGGTGAAACAGTAAGGGAAATGAAGGAATACTTCGGAGTAAAGTGATTAGGGAGGATTGATCACTTGTTTAAATGGTAGAGTAAAAATCGTCAAACTAAAGACTACCGTTAATGAAGGAGTATTGGGAACAACCTAATGTTCTAAATTTTAGAAAGATGTGAATACCGTGTGAGGAAGTATCTGAAGCTGTTAGTACTAGACTTATCCAATTTTGAAAATGAAATTCCTTTGTAAAGGGGGGGGGGGGGGGGGGGGAGAGTATGTAACACCCGTATTTTTTATTAATCCAAAAATAAAATAATTTGGTGAATTTTAAATTACACGTGCAGCGTGAATTGTTAGAATAAAATATTTTGGGAGAAACTAATTATTGTTGATGGAATAATTTGTGTGACAATCATTATACGTTGCAGCGAGTGATACATATAGAGTAATTGAGGATAAGGTGGGAAATTGTTGTCGAGTGACTCGAATGGAAATTTAGAGGTCACAGTTGATTCTGAATGGGTCAAAATAGTCGGAATAGTGTACCCGGAGGTTATAATTGGGTTCCGGGGCCTTTTTAGTCATAACCAAACCCACACAGGAGTGTTTGAGTCACTTAGATTTGGACCGTAAGCATAATTTAGGGAATTGGGATTTAAAACCTATGATTAGTCATTTGGGGCAGTAGCATGTCGTAGTTAAACCCCTAAAAATCAAAGGAGAGGAGAGAAGAGGCCATTTTAGAGGAAGAAAGAGAATTTAGTGGTGTAGCACCTTGATTCACCCACAATTGTTATCGGAATTGAAATTAAAATGAGGAGAGATCAATACCATCATCAATAAATGGATTCAGACCTACAATTCCAGGCAAGTGTTTATCTTGCATGTTTTTAAGAAATTATAATACCCATGTAGAGTAGGGTTTTATAGCTGATGATTAAATTGATGTTCTTGGGGTTTTTTAGGGTTAAAATCTATGAATTCGAATAGGGTTGCATATCGAATGAACCTATGTATTATTGTTTACACGGAATCCAATGCGATTGAATTAAAAACATGAAAGTGATCTGGGTTTTTAATGAATATTGTGGAAGAGCATGAAAAAATAGGGTTTTGATTAATTAAAGGTCATAATCAGTTATTCAATATAATTCGTGATGTTTTGATGATATGTTTGCATTGGAAATAATCCCTATACATCTATGTAATGTTTAGTAATGTTTATTGAGAGTTTGGTGAAGAATTATGAGGCTTTGAGTAATGAAAATTGGAGAAAATGCAACTGTGTAGGAGAAGAAGAACTAACAGTTTCAAATCAATTCGGCCAAAGGGATAATCAATTCGGAAAGAGAATCGATTCGTCCCTTGAGCGAATCGATTCGAATTTCCCAAATTTTGATAATTTCCCATATTTAAGCCCATTACTTGTGATAATTACCGGGGACAGTTTTAGTACATCTTTAAAACATAATGAGGGATATTATGAATTACAGTAAGCCTTGGTAGGATTGGGACTTAGTCATGAATAAGAGAACTATGACTAAGATTATCGGGCTTAAAGACTAGTTTCAGTGAATTCGAAAGAATGAGATTGATTCGCGGATATTTTGAGTGAATTTATGATTTAGACTAGTAGCGTATGAGTGAATTAATTACGAAAATAACATACGGGGTAACAGTGGCCCTTCCGATAGAGAATAATACTTGAGAAAATGAGATAGAGAGTTATAATCTTATATCGATAATACGTTGTATATTCGAGAAAGATATTACGTACGGATTATATTTATAGGTTTATTGTAAACTTATAAGGATGATATTTATAGGTTGTGTGTATACCTATATGGATTATTATTTTTTAACGTGAGATTTTATTTTTAAAAGGGGTCTGGCACTTGGTTTTCTTTTACACGCATATTTGTTACAACATGTTCCATCAAAACACAAATAAAACATGTAGATTTTCTTTCTTAACCATGTACCTCCATTACGATAAAACTTTAACTCAATTTAGGAGGCTTTAAACACATATTTTGGAGAAGACCATAAACGAAAAGTTTCTTATTTTCACGTGAGAAACGCAAGGGTACATTTGGATCTTATAAAATACTTATTTTCAAGCAAGAATATCACTATTGTTCTACTTGAGTATTACTTAATTTAAATTTTTTTATAACGTTAAATACGATTAGCAAGTTGATTAAGTAAAGTGATAACCTGATTAAAAATGTATTTTTATTAACTTCTAAAATTGAATTTAATACTCTAAATACCACATTCTTAGATGATTGTACTTTCTTATTTTGGGTTATTGGGATGAATCACATGCATATTAAAATATGTAATTCGATAATGTGTTCATGTATAAAACCATGTAGATCGTTAATATGATAAAGATCGTATTGATTTATTGCTAAAAAAATGTTCTTACGCATGTTTGAACTTGTTTATGATTTAATTCAATTAATTATCACTTGAATTGAAAGATTGAATTTGGATAATTTTTTGGATTACTTTGCCGAACTCATTTGTCAAGTGATATAATTTTTTTTATTGATCATGAAATTGGACTTTTATAAATGAAAAATAAAGAATCATAATGTTGGACTAATAATATAATTAATGGAGACTATGTGTATGTTTGTAATGCCCCGACCCGATTTTGGTTCATTGTTGGATCAACCTTCACCGAGCCAAGGAGTTAAAAGGGGAGGGGGGGGGGGGAGGGGGTTTAACCAATTTATTTAACAAAACCTTTAATTTTGACTAATAAGTTTGGTGCTTTAAATTGTTATTTATATTTAAATAGAGGTCACTATGAAATTAGTTATTTAGAAGAATTTATTTATGAAAAATCGAGTTTATCCCAAAATGCTAAATTAAAACAAGTCACACCATCGTGCATAATTACAAATTACGGCTAAGGCCCAAATAAAGTTAAAATGTCCAAGTGCAAATATGAAAAGTCCATTGTTTAAAAATCTGTACATAGTATTCAAACAACACTGGTCACCCCTGGGGCTTTACTCGCATCCTGTCCGACATTCCTATTTGTCGTACATGCGGTTGGGCGGGGTTTTTAACATAATGAAAAGTAGGTATGAGCAAACGCTGAGTAAGGGATTAATACTAAGCAACACATTTTCTATGAATTAACAAAAATATGATGAGTGTTTTATTAAATTATGAAAACAGGGCCAGCTTAATTACCCATAATGCAACTACATGTAATGCGCCCGAGCAATAAGCTCATACTCACACTTAATACTTTTTTAACACCCTTTACCGGGTTTAGGGACTAATAATTCAGCTTTTACCTTTTAGTCTCAGTTATTACTTTAATAAAGTTGTTTACTTAAATCATCCATACAACTGTTGAATTTTCCTTTCTTTATTATTGCTTGAAATCTTTCAAATACCGCGTGCTTCAATGGGCTCCTCACTATCGGCGACGCCACCATATGCTTTAACTAGTGGTTTTGGGACTTTCACCCTAGGGCTCCGGGCGCTCTTTAATTTTCCCGATGTGATCCCATTCTTAATCTTTATGTGTTTAACATTTATCCAATGCCCACATTATTTCATTTCCCTTTTCATCATTTTCATCGTCCATGGTTTTTTACTTTAACAATCGTGCCAAAACTCATATTTTATCCGTTTTCACCGAAATTAGACTGATGGGGTCTTGAGAGGAGGCCTAACCCTTAGGATCCTCAAGTTTATCAAAATGACCATTTTAAACATCAATTTACTTCTATTCTTTAGTGGCACAAAAGTTAACTATTTTCACAATACTAAGTTTATCATTTCATGTTCAAAATCATATCCTTCCATTTTATGTTTTTCCACATAAAATAATGTTCAACATGCTTAAGACCATTTTCACCCAAGTTCATTGTCTTATCTTATCACTTCATGTGAATTCCAAAATTTATCTCATTTCCACCATATTAAGTCTTAACAAGTTTGGGGTTGTTTTTCTTTCCTTATTAGTTTGGGGACAAAACCCATTTTAACATTCTTGTTTAAGCCTGTAATATCACATGGTAGCATATTGCATATTCCTACATGTTTATAGGAGGTTTTCAACCTATAAATACCTCAATGATGCATTTATTCTACATAACTCATAGCTTTAAAATTTCACATGCTTTCTTCCAAATATCAAGGTATAAAATGTCATTTTCCCTATGTATATTAAAGATCCATTTAGGGTTTATTTTGAAAATATTTTATTTTTGCAAGATAATATATTTTACGAATAAAACTGCATGCTTTTCTATCAAGCTTTATCTAGCACTTCCTAAACCAATTTCATAGCTAGAAAAATCTTGAAAGCTTGGAAAGAAAGCCTAACTTTGATTTTAAAGAGGAGAACTACCAATGAGTGACTTGAAAGCTCCTATATTCTTAATCTTAAAGATCTAGCTCCACAATGCCTTAACTTCTTCAAAGCTCCACCAAAATTTCTCCACAAGGGTGATCCACTACCTCCTTCTTCAAGACGAGAGTTTGGAAAGTAGTGAGAATGTATATATATGGGTATTTTATGGTGTGAATAAATGGTTGGCACTACTTAAAATGGAGGAAAAATGACTTTGGCAAAGGGGAATGGGTGTGAAATCTCTTGCGAAAGGACGAAGATGACAATGGTGGTGGGATTTCACCATCCCAAATCCATATTTTATAACCAAAATAAAACCTCTTAAAATATATTAAATACCCCTTAAAACTCATCAGATTCATCAGGCTCTAGGAAGCTGGTACATTTTTTCATCTAAGGCTCGTACGGTGACAGTAAACCTGTCAGATTCTAACATCGTTAAAGTCGCTCAAATAAGATCAGCCTCATTTAAACAACTTTAGACTCTCATTTGATGTCCCCCTTCTCGTGACATGCTACTATTATCCTTCCCCTAGGTCATTTGAAGCTCGTTACTAGTGATTGGTTCGTGCGACATAAGAAAGTCGTTTGAATGACTCTAACCTCGTTCGAAGTACAAGTTTTTCTATGTTTTACACATTATCCCAACAATATCTTGAATTCATAAAAGAGTCGCCAAATAAAAACGAATGAGAGTATATAAACTATTTAAACAATAATTCCCTTTTTTTAAATTCTCATGGTTATGAATTCCATGAAAAGACGTACAACATTGGTTCAGGTATTAAATTGTTAATAAAATATCATCGTTGGGACGTTGGGATTTACGTAAGTAGGTATACTTTCACCCTAGTATTAGTATGTTACTTTCCATGTATGTGACTAATTATTAGGCATATTAATTATTGTTGACGCTTTCGAGGTATGGGACTAGGGAGTGTTCGCTTCTCCATTTGGGTATTTCCTAGGTATAGGACTAGGTAATATGATGTTATGTTATCTTATCCTAGGTGTGAGACTAGGGGATGAGTATCTTTTAGGTTCCCATGTGAGGGACCATATTTGACTTATTATTTGGTAATCTCTAGGTATGAGACTAAGGATGGATTGAAGCTGTAAGGCCCGAATTATAATTGGGAGCTAGTTGTAAATAATGAAAAGAGAATTAATACCTAAGATAATAAACATGTATTTGAGATGGATTGATTTGTGCAAAATTGTATGTGCGGGAATGGGTAAATCAACCATTATTATGAATGAAAGACCCCCACTATCTCGGCTACTTTGACAATTTTTGTTGGCATTACGAGTGTTTGTAGTGTCTAGTGTGGGCATCCATTACGATGATTACATAACCTAGTATAAAAGGCTATTGTGATGTGACTTGTGTGAGGAACATCATTATATGTTCAATGTGAGGAACGCCATGATATGTGCACATTAATAAAATTTGGGTTGACTTTCTATAGTCATATGCGTGGATTTGATGAGTTGAGACATTAGGCACACCATGAGAATGTGCAGGGCCAACAAAGAAGGCAAACTGGATATAATGGTGTTGCATTGATAATATGATTAATATTGTGAAAGATAAGTCTAATTGAGTAAGATAATGTAAAGAGACTTAATTTGTGTTGAAATAAACATAATTAGACTTGGGTAGGGTGATGTTTAATTTTATGTGGGTAGTTGTTATAGTTTTACATTACTCACATCGTTATTATTGCTTCTTAGATAATTAAAATCTTCCATTGTGATATTTATTTCTTTTAATGCTTATTACTAGATTTGTGGATCATATTTTGGAAGAGTAGTTGTTATTCTTGCAGTGGTTCCTGACCCATCGTCATCGACAAACCATTTAAGATAGGGTGTTGGATATCTGCATTGTTTTAAAGATAGTGGGACTTTCATCTGGAGCTTATTTATTGCATTAGTTTAGTTTTCTTCATGTTCATTTTATTTATGAGACAATTACATTATGAATTTGGTGGGTGAGTCGACTCGACAGTTGTTTATGGTTTTTAATTAGAGAGATTATATGTAGTTGACTTTATTTCATTCGAGTTTTATTTTATTTGGAGTTAAGATTTATTGTTAGAATTATCATGGTGATGAATCTTATTTTGGTGAATGATTTAAATTTATTTGATTATCTTGATTTATATCTTGTGAAAAAAGATTTAAATGTTTCATATTTATGTCACATGTAAAGAATCGTATTTAATTTTAACACCTGACATAATTTGGCATCTGGGCTTGATCACCCTTAATGGAAAAATATGCAGTGTCTTACACCCGGGAGACTAGTAATCCATCACAAAGTGACTCCCTAATATGAGATACATATAGGGTTAAAACTCAATGCTTGGGTAATGTAGTATGAAAATACATAAGTCTAATTAGTATCCTTTTGCAAAGTATTATGTATGCAAAGAGATATGTAAATAACTAACAAGAATGAAGAAAAAGGAAAAGTATATACAAGTGGCATATGCTAAAGATATAACATACAATTGGGATACACCATGTGAATTGAGGATGGGAACATGTATAAGTGAAGTGAATCATGGGGATATGCATAAGTGGAGGGAAACATGTGATAGAAAAAACTGAATATATATTTGATAAAGATATAAGTATGTTCATGTTATGGAGAGAAATATACATAAATGACATAACACGAGAATGGCATATGGAAAATGTGAGCATATACAGGATAAAATAGTAAAAGTACAAGTGAGAAAATATATGCACATATGTAAGAAATGAACTAGGATAAAAAAAACAAAACCCATGTAGATAGAGTCTAGTCCTTAGAAATTCGCCATCAAAGATGCCACCGTAGCTATCTTGACCCCTCTCGATGGAGCACTCTCTTGTGGAAAAGGGATATAAGCAATCGTCATCGACGATGTGAGGTGTGTGAATATTTAGATATTTGAGTCGCCAACCTATTTTACCGAAAACATGCAAAAGAAAAATCAACCTTCAAGGAGATAGATAAAAGATAACTAGTGCATGAGAAATAAAATGAGATATGGGTTCGAAAATTAAGTTTTAGAGTGAGAAGGTGCTAGGCACCCACTTCGCCCTTTTTGTCTCTCATGGACTAAAGAAATGTTCTCCTTATCCTAAATGTTTGGATATGTGTATATGTGGAATATTTGTCATGTGTGTAGTGTGCAATGTAAATATATACATGGATGTGCAAATATGTGTGCAGATTAGAGTCATCTGATCTGCATCATGGAAAAGATGGGTATGAATCCTCCTAATACGATAAATATGATTGATAGAAAAAGAATAAAATAACTAAATATGAGTATTATGATAAAAGAAATGTATAAGATGACTAAAAATGTGAGCGACAACCCAAAATCATAATCTCACTATGCGAAAGTGAGTACGCATATATGGGACTTCTAAATGGGTACTAAATATTAGATAACTACCTACATAAGTGAGATGATATTATATGGAAATAAACTAAATAAAATAGGTAAAAATGAACTTTAATCCCAAAATAGATTTAGGATTAGGTAGCTTAAAAAGGCATCAAACTCCGTTTAGTTCACAATAAGAAAAAGGTTGGAGTCTAACCCATAATCCTAATCTAAAGTATCTCTTTTGATTTATGAAAATGAGGTGAAATGTTGTGAAAGTGTAGAAATGTTTGAGAACACTCTAATTTAGGAATTATGATTTAAACTCCAATTTTGGGTTTATGAAAATAGACTTGAGTATATATAATATGATAAAAAAGGTAGGATTATAGCTAAAAATAGAGTAAAACAAACTATAAATGGAGTGAGAGTACTACAATATGCAAAATAGCATTAATGGGACTAATAAAATGTGAAAGGGTTTGGACCTTCAAGCACTTTTAGAAATTTTTTTGAGATCTTTATTGGTTGATTTCTAATGTGGAAATTTTTGGGTTTTTATTCTTATAACCATTTATGACGTTTAGTTTTCAATAATGGTGGTAAGTTAATTTTGAAGTAAAAATCATGCTTGTGAGAATGTCTTATATTTAGGATTAAATATATTGTATTCTATGTCGGTCAATTTGACTTAATAGGAATTATAGTGGGCTAGGTTCGACTTGATCCTAAGATATCAGAATTCTAGTTCTAGTACAAGTTAACATTTCACAACCTAGATAGGGAGTTGACATCCTATTGGTATAGCTACGAGTGAAATTCTTATAGTTTATCTCAAACTACAGGAACTTGTCTGATGGTTCAATAACTTGTGTGATAGTTTAAAATAAAATTATGACCGGTACAACTAGAAATATATTGAACAGGAGCAACCGTGAGATTCAAGTCTAAGTGTTGTCTAGATTAGACTTAAAAAATCTTACAAAATTTGCAAATGGTGCATAAATTTTCAATCCTGAGGGTTATGAGGAATAGAATTCTTGTTTACTTATCTGTTTGAATGTTATGGGTGCGATTAAATTATAGATTTGATCAATTTATTCAAATAAGTAGGGGTAATCATTATGTGAGTAGGTATGAGATCATGATTAAGAAGAATCCACATCCAAGAAATATCTTTCATTTTGATACTCCTTTGATCGACTTGTATGTGTTGTTTCTATCAGTAAACCCGACTGGTGGATTTTATAATTTGATATAGTATAAAATAAGTTAAGTATGAGAATCAAGGAATATATAAGAAGTTGGTTAAAAGTGATTAGCGATGAATTTGACCAATCGGGTGTTTTATGATTTATATGCTGTATCATATTATGCACTATTTAACTTTGAAAACAAGACCTCTTTATTACAGGTAATTTTGAGAAAATTAAATTAGATTACAGTGGTGATTATTTAGTGGAATTAATAGCTATTATATAAAGAAATGAAATGACTTACAGGGATGTAATTTTATATTTTGAAGTATTTATTTGAAAGAAAATTTAATTATTTAGTCTTGAATTCTTGTTATATTTCATTAATCAAGTAGTAGGCCCAAACTATTTGGAAACCAATTTAACCCAAGGCCATCACTTATACCTATATATAAAGATGTGAGCTAGGGTTTTAAGGGTAATAAAATTATCTAGGGTTAGAGGGGGAGACAAAAACTGGTATTAAGGTTTTTGTGAAGTGGTGAGGAGAGAGAAAGTGATTTATCTCATAATTCATCAATTTTTCATCTCTAACAATCCCCACACATAAGGCTTACTTTGGGTGGATCATATTTTAGAAGATTCGAGGTTTTAGTGAATTATAGAAAGGGTTATGGAGACCTTGGGAGTGCAACAAGATCATCATATTCATCAACATATTTCTCCTCATTCATATTACCAACAAGATCGACAAAGGTAACGTGATTCGAAACTGTAGGTTTATTCTTTAAACCAAGTTTTTTTTTTACTTTCCAATGCCTGATCGATCGCAGTTCTTAGGGCTAAAAGTATCATGGTTCTGGAGAGTGGTTAAAGGTGACGCAAGGTGATGTAAGGGAATGTGGGGGAGAATGTTGGGAAGATGATGTATGCCAAATTTGGAATAGATGTCACACTGAAATGAAGTTCATCTGCATATGGTGTAATTATTTCCTTATATTGGAAAACTATAAAGAGAAAAATGTCAATTCTTTCTCTAGGTACTTGTCAGTCAACATGGACCCAGTCTTGTCTACCGATATGTGGGCTTGTCTCGCATGTGTAGAAACCCTTCCTGCTATAGGCAGATGAGGTTCCCACCTATAGGCAGGTCAATGCATAAATGATTTTTTGGCCATAACTTTGAACCAAAAGTCCGATTCATTCACGACCAGGACCATTGGAAAGAGAATTATGAGTTCAATGTTTTTTTAATGGAAGGACTTTCGGGTTCCAGAGTTAACAAAAATCAAATGGGCTCGTGGAGATCACTATTGTTCTTTAGTTACGGTTTGAAGGTGGATAGGGGGGACCGAAATGTAAGGGACTTTTCTTGGACCCTATGGAAGAGTATAAAGGTGCTAGGATAGGGTGTATATACTGGAATAATATGTTTTTTATGCACAATGGAATATTTTTTAGGAATATTCCTCATGCATTAAGATTTCGTTATTAGTTGCATAATTAATTGATTGCTGACCATGGCATCCACTATTTGGTCGAATATGGGTAGAGGGAAATAATCTTTAGGATAATATATATTTAAGTGTGTAAAATCAACACGCGTGCACCACTTTCCTTTTGTCTTAGGAACCATGACTACGTGAGATAAATGTGAAGGATATTTAAATTTATGTATAAACTCGGCCTCCTTCAACTTATTAACCTTTTATTACATTGCAATGTACTCATTTATGGATAATAACTTTCTTTTCTGTTTATCACACTTGGATTCTGGATATACATCTAATTTATGACATATCACGATCGTATTAATTCTAAGCATGTCCTTGTGACCCTATATAAACACACATTTCCTTCATTCAAAAGTTTCACTAATTTGTTTAATGCAGAGTTTGAAGGATGAACCAATTTTTCATAATTTGTTTAGGTATTCCTTATCGAGGATAAAGGATTATACTTCCTCAATGGTCTTACCATTCTTCATCTTTCACTTATCTTGAGGATATACAATGTTAATGTAATATGAAGTTGAATTCTATTTGTAGGCTTCTTTCTCTTCGGTGGAGGCGAGATGACATCTTCGGCCCTTTATTTGATGTCTTTTTACTTCTTTTTACATCAATGTAAGGGAACTCATCATCTAATCTAATGTTTAAGGCAAGACTTCAACGTATTTTATGGATACATTTCTCACTATAATGTTGTAAGCCAGCCTAAAGTTTTGATCTAATATAAAAAATTTAACCTTTTTATAATATTAGGTTGCCAAGTTCCCATGGCTACCTCTAGTTCTACTGTTCATAGGGGAAAGAATGATTGTTGAAAACCTAGAAAGTGGTTGATAATATGGATTTAACAACTTTTTTGGTATCTTGAAGCCCCAAAATAAGTCCCAAAATATGACATCAACATAGTTTCCTCTGTCCACTAATATCCTCAAGACGGTGTATTTGTGCACCGTAAGGCTTACATACAAAGGGTCGTCATGAGGATTAGGCTTGGGAGAAGATGATAATAAAACGTTTGATATCTACATTTATTAGCCTCACTTCAATAGATTAAAACAAGTCAATATTTAATATTATTGAATGGTACTTTTCCCTACTCACTTTTATTTTTTGTCAGCTAGTTCAACTTCGCCCTTAGCCCACCTACCAAGATCATTCCAAAACTAAAGGAAGTAAATTGGATTCTATCTTATTATTTATTAGGGAGGTTATGGTAATTTGCAACTACTTTTTCCAAGCTATTATCCTATTGACAATTGTTTTTGTCTCCACCTTTGGCCTTTAAAGATGCATGTCATCTACTCCTATCATAGGACAAATCATTTTGATCAGAACACCTTTTTAAATAGTCCTATTTGGTGAGATTTTATTTCTTATCTTTAAGATGATAGCAATTGTTAGTGGTATGGCCATAGTCCTTATAAAAGTTTCACTGTGTACTTTTATTCCATTTCTAGGAAGGGACTTGAGTTTAGTTGAACATTTGAAGTTCTCCTCATCCTTAATTGCATAAATGATATGGTCGACGTCGATAGTGAGGGGAGTGTAACTTGTATAATCATGATCAACTTTTTCTTCATAATGTTACCTTGATTTCTATTCATATCTACCTTTCTAGATCCACCTTTTGTATGGTCTCCTTTCTTTACTTCCATAACATTTTCAGCATTTATGAACTTTATAGATTTAGAAAAGAACTCAGTCATTGTAGCGGAGAGTCCTTGATAATATAATTTGTGCAGTGACCAATGTATCATAACAAAAGATAACTCGACTTATAAGAAATATAGATATAAAGAAGAAATATAGATATCTAGATGGAGGTCTAAGGACTTTCTAAAGATTAAGTGGAAATTGCATATAAAAGAGCTCTAAACCTTCGAAACCAAAGTGAATTAGTTGACTCGCAATTAAAAGGTTTATTGAAATTGGGTATCTTTGATCCCTAGCAATAAAAAATAGTGGAAAACAAAAACGTTCATTTTTTTCTCACAGGTGATGCCAATTCATCATCGGTTGAAATTGGTATACTGATTATCTTACCTAAGTATATTAATTACCAGTGAATAAAGAAATAAGAGATGGAATTACTAAAATACTAAAAATAGAGTAAATAATAAAGAGATGAGAGAAAATATAAAAATGAAAATTCTCTCATTAACTTCCCTCTTTAAGCAATCTAGGGGAACCTAAGTTCCTCATAGGGTTTTCATGGCTTTAGTAGCCCTTCATAATGTTGATCCTTCTCTTCCTAAACCTCCAGATCCAACACTAGTTCATAATCCATGGAATACATCTTTATCAAGTGTAGTAATTGTCCCTTAAATCAAACAAACTTTGCTAAAAAATCCTTCCACATTTAAAGGTGAATTAACAGTCATTTTCTCTCCTGCAGACATCAACTCCCCATCTCTTCCTTTTAAACACTCCCTCACTTGTAAATTATCTCATGACCATCCATCTCTTGAAGTCATATGGAAAACCCTGTTATTAATCTCCCTCAAAGATGTGTAAATAGTAGGTTTATTAGATCATTAACATATTCTCATCCGACTCAACTGTGAAGAACCTTTTGTATACTTATGGTCACGTGATCAATGGTCTATTGGAATATTTACCATGCGTACTTTTAAATAGGCCCCTTCTTTTAAGATTGATGAAAGAAGTCCCATTTCTCTAACTTGGATCATTTTACCCAACCTTACAATCTAGTTTTTTCCTAAATTTTCCTTATACTCCATCGCATAACTGATTGGGAAGACACTAAAAATGGATTCTTCTATGGTTTCTATTAATAGACCCAGTTTGGCTCATGTATATGTAGAGTTTAATCTTCTTGAAGGAAAAACAAATAGGGTTTGGCTAGGCTGTGGTGACCAGGTCTATTGACAATAAGTGATTGTGAAGAAGTTCCTCTTCATTTCTCATTCACTAAGAAGAAAGGTCATAGTGTGGAAGAATGTTTATTCAAGAACCCATCCAAGAAGTCTTCAAACAATCATACTAAATATTAAAAACATTTTCCAAATACCCAAGCCTCATATAAAAACATTCAAAAATCTCAAAACCAGTTCAATCAGAATTCTTCCCATGTTGACTGGGTAGAGAAATAAAAAGAAGTCCAAGTCATCAATGTAGATAAAGAAGAAGAAAATCAAGTAGAAGCCACATGGGAATAATGGTTTTTGGCAGATAATTTGTTACGAAAATGTTCCAAAGTTTTATGGTTTTTGCATGAAAATGGGACATTTACATGGAGACTGTGTTAGTAATGGGGGTGCGTTAGAGAATAACCCTAAACCAGTAGGTCGAAAGATGAATGATCGGTAAAATTTACCGGCTGCTAAATCGGTGGTAGCAGCGAAAAAGGCGTTGAAAGATGGCAAAGGTGTAACTAACTGGCAAGAAAAATGGAATGTCACAACGGGTATTGTTATTAAAGATGTTTCTCCTGCTAGACCTGCTACAAAGCCAACTTGTTTTAATAATAACAAACAAACAGGGCTAACGGTTTCAAAATATCCCAGCTTGATAACGATTTCTTTTGTGGGGTCCAAGAATTGACTGCTCATGGCTTAGCATCTACTTCAAAAGCTGGAACGTTGGTTTACTCATCAAAGAAAAATACTAAAAAGGCTCCAACTATTGAGGAAAATCAATCCAATAGTGAAACTGATGATGATGTCATTATGCAAAACTCATTTGCGGCTCTCATGGAGGATAATGGTGTGGAGGAGGGTGAAATTCTCAATTCAATTAATATGAGTCTGCAACCTAAATTTGGTCATTCCCATTCCAAATCTGATAACACACTGGCTCCAAAAGTTTCTCATGCAACATTATCCCATTGTGGAATACTACTGATGATATTCTTAATTTTAACCTTCAACCTCCTTCAATTAACGATTTAAAAGAATTCTCTTCAAAGTTGCAAAAGAAATATAGCTGGATAGGCAAGGAAAGTGGTCAAGTGGATCCCAGTGTTAAGGAGGTTGAAATTGTGACAATCCGCTTATCAAAATAAGAGGTGGCCAGCCCGATACTCCAATAATAACATGAATCATAGATGGAACATTCTCAGCATCACCATAAAATAATAAGTATACGGAATAATCACCCACTATTTTTGAAAAACGGATTGCCAAAATAATATTTGTAATTTAAAAGAAACATTTGAACTAATTAATTTACAAGAAGGTGGATACCCAAAAAGACTTATATTATAATCGCATCAAGTATACAATAAAGGAGCCGAATATGCTGTCGGTCAACAATCATTACAAACCATAAGTAACAAGTTCGTTTAGTTACATAATACATTCCATTAGACAATTACAAAAGTTTTGGGTCACACGCCCGAATAAATGACCCGATCATAACTAGAGTACAAAAATGGAGGCGTCTATAAAAAAATATCCCGTAATCATCCGCAAAGTATTACGGCTCCAAAACACCGGAATAGGAAAGTCAGAACGGACGTCCTTGCGGTGGAGCGCCTGAGCAAAAGAACAATTCATGCAAAACAAGAAATACGAACGGGTCAGGGCCTGGTTTTTATATGATAACCAGATGAATAAAGAGTATGAGAGTTATGAGCAATTAATCACCATGGGTAATGACAAGAATCTGTGTACTGAAACTAGAGCATAAACTAAGGAAATAAGGATGACCATAGAATTTAATTCAATTTTTCAAGAGGATATGAATAAATATTATTAACTAAGAATCACCATCATTTACCTTGTTTCATTTTACCGTTCCGTATCTCATTAGGAAACGCAATCAGAGCCCATTAATTCTTAGAGCACTATATCATACATCAAGTCCCACCTGATTATGAACTGTTATATTCAATTATATATAACGATTCTAAGACCGTCCTTCCGAGTTTCCCCACTGGACGCGCCCCTAAATAGCCATCATCTTCCAGGGCCTATCAAACAAGACTACCTGGGCATCCTATAACGCAACGTCGGGAAGTGGTCATACACCTTCGACAGTGAGTCATAACCACACCCGGAATTACCTCACTTCGAACAATAAATACAATACATAATAACCGGTCATATGGTCGAGGACTATATTCGCCCTGCATTCATTAGCCAGGGGACTTCACCTCATGCCCGTACTTCCCCTATGATAGCATTTAGAGAGGTGTGTTTACGTAAATTATCATTTACATTTTATTCCCATTTCAATATTTAAACCACATTTTATTCGGAGCCTTACGTAATTTATATCATCATTATAACCTTAATGATTAATAGACCTCTTATTCAATCTCCAAGAATTTATGGTGTTACTATAAACCACCAAGTCTAGCATACCTCAAATTAGCTTCTAAAGTCCCCTAATATCATCTTACAACTCATAATCTCATATTAATTAACTAAAGGAAAAGAATGCCTTAGCATCAATTTGGAAATCCCCGGAGCAAGACCTATTTAATCCATTCCTAATGTAGGGTAGTTACCAAGCTCATCTAAAACTCTAGGACTCTAAATTTACTTCATACAAGAAGGTTTCTAGGTCCTAAGCCTAAAGAAAAAGGGTTGGAATTGATTTAAAAAAAATAACTCAAAACAGCAAGATTTCGAATCGATTCGCCCTAGGGCCGAATCGATTCGCCCCAGGAAGCGAATCGATTCGCCTAAAAGTGAATCGATTCGGATGAAGAGTGTAACATTCTGTTTCAGGCCGAATCTATTCGGCCTTAACTCGAATCGATTCGGGTCCCCAGACATGTAGCCTACCCCTTAGCGAATCGATTCGCCGTGGTGAATTTGCCAAGAATGGGGCTACGGGTTATGAACCCTAAAATACCCAAACTCCAAATTTCCTCCATTTCTACCATAATAATCACCATTAATCCCACCCAATATCATACTACATGAATACTAACTACCATCATCAACCCAACATCAATCAAAACAAGGATTAAGGTTTCAAAGCCCAAAAATCATTAAAAATCACAATTTCTCCATTTAATTCCAATACCTAACTATCAATACAATTCATTCATCTTAAATCATATAATAGCAAGTAAGAAAACTTGCCTTGATCTTGAAATCTCAGATTTTCCTTTGTTAGCAACACTCCAATCTTCAATCTCCAATTTTCTTTTCTTTTTATCCACAACTTTCTTCCTCTTTCTCACTCTAGGTTTAAGAACACAATTTGGGATAATAAGAGAATTGGAAGACTAAAATCGGGGACTTAACATTAGTTTCCAACTCAAAATGCTAATACTCCATAAAAATGACTCATAACTACACATTTAAGTTATAACCAGTCAAAAGTGTCCGAAACCCAAAAGTACAATATGGCACTTATTTTGACTATCTCAACTATTTTAGGACTAACTACGCCTCTAAATTATCATTCAGAAATTTTATTAATCATTTCAAGTTCCGGCTCCATTTAAACCATAAATGTCGTTTAAAGCATGCGACACTATAAAACGCAACATGATGATATTTACCTACACATGCAGTAAATATGCAACAAGCTAGTAAATATTAACTTTTAACTCATTAAATTAATATTTAATCCATTATTCAATATTTTATATAATTACTTTACATAGTAAATTAATATAAAATAAATTATTCAAAAGAGAGGGTTATTACAGAAACTCTTCCAACACGAATAGTGGCTAAGTCAGCAGCTACTGGCAAAAGAAGAAAAAAGAAGGCAAAAAATTTTCCTGTCTCTAACATCAAAACCAGGTCCGCCTCTCAAGCTTCCTTAACTTGCAAATCTTTATGATTAGTCTTCTTTTCTGAAATATTAGAGGAGTCGGAAATAACTCTTCAATTAGAAGAGTTAAAAAGATTATAAAAAATTCAATATTTATATGGTTGCAATTCTGGAGCCTAAAATTGATGAGACGAATATTTTGAATCTTAAGACTAAAATTGGCTTTTCTGGTGGTATTTCTAATATTGGTGGTAGGATTTGGATTTTATGGAATATTGACTGTAAAGTTGATATTATTAGAGACATGGAGCAAGCTTTAACTATATCTGTACAGTTCTCTAGTTCTACCACACCTTATCTTCTTTCTTATGTTTATGCCAAATGTAATAAAGAGGATAGGAAACTTCTGTGGGATGAGATTTCTGTCATTACTTCTCTTGGATTTAATTCTTGAGTCATTGGAGGAGACTTCAATATTGTCACTAATAAAGAAGAAAAAAGAGGTGGTAATCTTGTGGATAGACAGGCAGTTATTGAGTTCAATTCCACTATGGTTAATGTTGGGTACAAGAAGTGTCTTATCCAGGCTCTAATTTTACTTGGTGTAATAATAGGGATGGGGAATCTATAATTTGGGCTCGTCTTGATCGAGTTTTGGGTAAAGAGGGGTGGTTTGATAATCAATTTTCTTCGTCAGTGGAATATCTGCATCGTACGAATTCGGATCACGCTCCTCTTGTTCTTAAATTAAAATTTTCATTTGATTCCATTCCTAAGCCTTTTCGTTTTCAGAATATGTGGACTACTCACAAGTCATTTTTGGAAACAGTAGAAAATGCGTGGAAAGGTGATTACTTGGGGAATCCTATGGATATTTTTGCTGCTAAACTCATAAGTGTGAAAGAATCTTTAAAAGCGTGGAATAAAGATGTTTTCTCTAACATATTTTCCAGTGTTCAAAAAGCAGAAATGTTGTTACTCTCAAGGAGGACTTATTTGACTTGGATCCATCTCCTTCAAATCGGGCCCAAGCTAATTTTAATAAGGAGCTAAAAAAAGAAGAAATTTACTAGCAACAAAAAGCCCCAATGAAATGGGCTAAAGAAGGGGATCTTAATTCAAACTTCTTTCATTCGGTGATTAAAAAAAGGAAAAAATAAACTTTTTATTCACCAAATTAAAAAAGAAGATGGTGTCACTGTTTGTAAGTCTAATGAAGTGGAGACGAAAATCGTTTCATATTTCCAAGCTTTAATGGGGAACAGTCCGCTTGTGAGGTTGATTTGAAGATTTTTGACAATATTCCTCATTTGATTACTGGAGAGGATAATCACATGTTAGCTATGATCCCAAATGATGCAAAAATCAAAGGTGTCATCTTTTCCATGGATAAAGATAGCGCAGTTGGTCCTGATGGTTTTAATGGGTTTTTCTACCAAACTTGTTGGGATATCATTTCTTCAAACATTATTAAGGCTATCCAATCGTTTTTTGTGGGCAAGGATTTCCTAAAAAGTTGGTCTTCTACTAATATTAAGCTTATTCTTAAAATAGATAACCCTAAAACATGTTAAGATTTGAGACCTATAAGTCTTTGTAATTTTTCAAATAAAATTATTTCAAAGATTTTAGCTAACTGAATTCATAATTTTCTTCCAAAGATATTTTTTTTCTTCACAGGCATGTTTTATCAAAGGTCGATCCATTACGGATAACATCCTCCTAGCTCAAGAATTGATGTCTCAAATCAATAAAAAAAATTAGAGGATCCAATGTGGTGGTCAAACTGGATATGGCGAAGGCATATGATCGGATTTCATGGATGTTCATTCTGAAAGTGTTAAGTGCATTTGGTTTTTCAGAAATATGGATTGATATGATATGGAGGTTTCTTTCTAACTGTTGGTATTCCATTCTTATTAATGGAAAATCATGTGGGTTCTTCAAATCGGGTCGTGGTGTTCGCCAAGGTGACCCTCTATATCCAGTTTTATTTGTTATAGAAGCTGAGGTACTGAATCGTGGCATTCATAATCTAATTTTATAAGACTCTATTTCTCATTACTCTATTCCAAGTGGCTGCCCTGTCATTTCATCATTATCATTTGCGGATGATATTATCTTCTTTCTCAATGGCAATATAAAATCCTTCAGAAAGTTCATGCAATATATTGTGGAATATGAAAATCATTCAGGTCAGTAGGTGAACTCTACCAAGAGTTGTACCATTTTTTCAAAGCGTTGTCCTTTGCAGCAGCGGAATGCTTTGCTCAACTGCTCCAGTTTTAAATTCTCACCGCTTCTGCTAGTATACCTTAGTGTTCCTTTGTTTGTCGATAGGAAACGTAACTAATTCTTCAACAATGTCATAGCGAAGGCTATGGATCGGCTGAAATGATGGAGTCATACCATTCTTAGAAATGCAGGAAGACTTCTTCTCATTAAAAATATTTTACAGTCTCTTGACCTGCATGTATTATCGGCTTTACATCCAACCAAATCCTTCTTTAAGGATTTCAATCAAATTTGTTCTAACTTCTTCTGGGGAAGCAGCGATGGTCACAACAAGCATAAGTGGGTTTCTTGGAATGTTATATTTCGTCCCAAAATGGAAGGTGCTCTTGGAATTAGAGACCTAAATGATATTTGTAAAGATTTTGCATGCAAAATATGGATTCGTTTCTTGCAAAACAAGTCTCTTTGGGTTAATTTTATGCATTGCAAATATAAAAAACTGGCACAGGTGAATTTCAGGGGTAATCCATCATATGCTAGTGTGACTTGGAAGCGAATGCAACTTATTGGAGATTATATTGAAGACAATGCATCTACCATGGATCAAAACTGGTTCTATCACGGGTTCTCTATAAAAAAGGCCAGGGATTTTATTCGGTAAAAAAATGGTCTTTATTATCTCATTCAATGATATGGGATTCTAGGACTTTTCAGAAAATCTCAGTGTTTATGTGGAGAATTTTTCATAATGCTCTTCCTCTTGATATGAACCTCAAAAACATTTTTATACCTATGGTATCAAAATGTCGATGTTATGATACGTCCCAAGAAGAAGAAACGGATCACTTATTTCTCTTTGGTGAGATTGCTCGGGTAGTGTGGAATCACTTTGAAAATTTGATGGGTTTGAATTTTCATAACAGATCATTGAGATCGAAATTAATGTCTTGGTGGTTTAATTGTCGTGGCAAAAATATCAGGGCTATTCTATGCAAGATTCTCCCTTCATGTATTTTTTGGCGTATTTGGTGTTCCAGAAATCAAGAGAATTTTGAAAATGCTTCCATGAAGTCAAGGAGTATCATTCAGGCTATCCATCATGATATTATAGTGGCTTTCAAAGGTAGGCCTTTTCAAGGTCCTATGACTAGATTTTTTAGATCATTCATTGATGATTTTCAAATTTCCATCGTTTGATTGTAAGCCACCAGAGAAAGGCTTTTTTTTCTCCTCATTTAATTTAATTTAGTTTAAAAAAAAAAGTAATATTTCTCCAAGAGCTATTGATCTCCCAGAATATGAAAATCACTCAGATTTTGAGAAGAACTATCAATTGGTTTCAAAACCAAAAAACCACATACCAGTTCGTACTCATGAATAACTCAAAATATTTGCCTCCTCATTTAATACTATTTGGAGGAAATTTTAACAAGACAAGGAAAAAGCTTACAAAAAGGAGGCTCCCTCTCAAAGATGCCTTTGTGTTGCTAGTAAAATCCACAAGAACAATATGAAGAAGAATATGTCTATAGACCCTATTTTTAAAAGAATAACCAAGTCTGGTGCAAAGGTAGCCTCAAGATCATTTCCTAATAATTCTAAATGTTAAATTTCATTAGATGGAATGTGAGGGGAATTAAAAACAACCCCTAAAAAGGAATAAAAAGATTAATTAAGTCTCATAATCTTCCTACTATTTAACTTCTAGAGCCCATGGTTTGCAAAGAAACAATCCCCTTCTAACAACTAAATGATATTTTAAAGGCAGTTGTTATAATCAATCTAAAGAAATCAGGTTCTTTTGGAAGTTTGGTATGACTATACATATTCTTCATGATGAAGAGGAAAATTTGTGTTTGAAAATAGGCCACCACTAGTTAAAGGATTTTATAATATCATCCATTTTCTTTGCCAAATGAACAATAGGAGAAAGTTTAGTTTTATGGTTCGACATAGATAATTTCTACAATTACTATTAAGACAGTGTTCTTATAATTATTGATGACTTTAATTATCAAAGTGACAAAATATGGTTAATTTTATGGGGATTTTGAGAAAAGGTTTTCATAATGCTCAAAGTGTATAAAAATAGGTCACTCCATATAATTTTATAAATTTAGTCGCTGTACTAAAAATACTATGAAAAATGGTGAAAAATAGTGCCGCTGGCGCGGACCAAAAAAATAAAGGTTATTGTACCACACGGATTAGATTTATAAATGCTATTATACCACAGGGACTAGATTTATAAACTTGAAAAACATTGTCCTAAAAATCCAAATATAGGAAGGAACATGACCTTTATTTTAATTCTCTATAATTTTATTGACTTTCATGTAGTTCAAGACTTCAAGGATGTGATTTACACTAATGGTCTTACTGGTATTGGCTATTTGGGAACTAAATTTGCATGGTGTAACAATCGTGAAGAAAATGGGATCATTCTAGTTAGATTGAATATGGGTTCAGTGAACCTGAAATGAAAAAATTATTTCCCCAAACTTCCGTTAGTCATCTTAACAAAATTATTCTGACCGCTTTCCTCTTTTTATCTACATAAAAATCCCTCTTGATAATCTTCCCAAGCATTTTAAATTTTGTGAAATGTTGGTAATCCCATCAAGAGATCCATAGTGTGATTTCCTAATCTTGGTCTGTTCCATTCACAACAGCTCCTATGCAATGTTTTCTAGAAAACTTGAGAGACTGAAAGAAGATTTAAGGATGTGGAACAAATCCACGTTTAATGATATTTTTTAACGAGTTAGAGATCTAGAAGATGAAGTTTTAACTAAACAAGTGAATTATGAGAAAAATCCATTACCTCTAATATATGTGATTTACATTATGCCAAAGACGGACTTAATTTAACATTGAAGAATGAAGATCTATTTTGCAACAAAAATCTATTCTCAAATACCTAAAGAAAGGAGATTCGAAAACTAATTTTTTTTATTCCACTCTGAAAGCTAGTACGAATCAATTATGTGTTCATAAAATCTTGAAGTCAGATTGAACATGTGCTGATTCTCAGAGAGAAATATAGTAAATATTTGTTAATAATCTCCGTCTCTACCTTACTGTTGAACCAACTACTTCCCATACATTCATCCTTAACAACATCCCAAACGTCATCCCTAATGATTCAAACCTCTCATTATGTGATACCCGTAAAAAAGGAGATTCTTGTTTCCATTAATTATCTGAATGGAGAGAATTTTCCAGGTCCAAATGGTTTTGTGGGAAGTGTTTACTCAAATTTTTAGGACATAATCAAATTTTACCTTTGTCTTGCTACAAAGAGATTCTTTACTGGGCATGAAATGCCAAATCATTGGTCTAGTACACCGTCGTTATTATTCCCAAAGTCTCTCATCCCACTCAATTCTCTCAATTAAGACCAATCAGTTTATGCAATATCTATTCTAAAATCCTTAATATTAGATTTTCTAAGATCCTTCCTCTTATTCTATCTCCTATTCAGAGTGGATTCACCAAGGTAAATGGAATACTAGATAATATCTTGTTGTCTCAAGAGCTTGCTAATGACAAAGACAAAAAAATCCATGGATCGAATGTGATTATTAAACTACATACGGAAAAGGCCTGTGATGGACTATCATGGCTTTTTTCTAATTCAAGTGTTAAGGAAATTTGGTTTTTGTGAGGGTTTTATTCATTTAATATGGATAATCATCTCAAACAATTGGTTCTCCTTACTCATTAAAGGTCAAACATCTGACTACTTTAATGTAGGCGGCTTAGACATGGAGACCCCATTTCTTTCTTTTCTTTTTTTATTTTTTATTATTACTATAGAAGCACTTAATAGAGGTCTTGACCAATTATTTGTTTATACAGCTGTGAAGCCTTATAGTCAAGGTAGTGGATCCAAAATAATCTCTCATCTTAGCTTTGAGGATGATATAATAATCTTTTTGAATGGGAAAATAATCATTAGCAACCTAATGAATTTTTTAAGGAGATATGAGAATGCCCAGGTCCGCTGATTAGTTTAAACAAAAGACGCCTTGCAGTTTATTTTAAGATGCAATCAGAAAGAAAATTAGCTATGTCTAATTACTTTGACCTCAATCACAAGGATCTCCCAATCTAGAACTTTGGATATTCATTGTTTAAAGAATGACGAAAGTTCCACTACTTCTCGGATTTGATATAGAAAGAAAAAACGAAAGTTCCACTACTTCTCGGATTTGATATAGAAAGAAAAATGCCATTTTTTCCCTAAACATAGAATGAGACTGACACCCTAGGTTCTTATCTCAAGGTGGGAGACTTATTATATTAAGGCATGTTCCTATTTGTACTCCTACGATATAGAAATATAAGTGAGTAAATAGATTTTTCAAAGGGTAATTATTTTGAAGTCTCATTCACTTGATTAATGATGCAAGAGATTATTTGACTAAGTCAATGATATAAAAGTCATATTTTGTCAACTCAGTACATTAAAATGATAAATACACTCTCAAAATCACTCTCACAACTCTTTACCGCTCTTAACGTCGTTTAAAATAAAATAAAAAAACTTTAAAAGTCCATAACTTAAAATCTACAAATCCAAAATTCATAAAATTTATATATTTGGAATCTACTCGTCGAGATCTATCGAACACCACCTATATTCGATATTTTTTTTTCGAAAAAATCGAAACAAATAAATTTATCTGTAAAACTTTCATTTTTTTTCCGGCGAAACTTCCATAATATTTTTTGACAAAAACTCTTCTTCTCTAGCTCGAGTGATGGTGCCGCTGGCGCGGACAAAAATAAAATAAAGAAATAGACGAAGAGAGAAACAATAAGAGAGAAACACTCCGGCGAGAATTCCGGCAGCGTCCGACGAGATTTTTCGGTAAGCCTCCGGTGGGGTGGGGGTGGGGGTGGGGGTGTAGGTGGAAGTGGGCTGTTAAAGAGAGAGAGTGTGAGATTATGTGTTTGTTTTTAGAGAGAGTAAGTGGGTTTAAAATGGGTACATTTGAGGGTATATTTGTCTAAATATATATAGTTTATAACGAAAAAGGACTTGGTGTATTAAAAAAAAGTTAATGGAATTTGATGCATCTTTGACCCAATAAATGGAACTCGCTTTGAATTATCCCTTCTCTAAATCTGCGAAGGTCATAATCGGAAGTACAAAATGTATAATATATATGGAGGGACTATATGGATAAAAAAGTGAATAAACATTTTTTTTAGAATCAAATACTAAAAAGTTTCTCAAACATTTTTTAATAGACATTTAGTTCAAGCGTTTTATTTTATACCAAAAAGTTCTTCAAAAAACACCCGTTTAATTAATATTATTTTATTTTTAAAGATCCGCACTAGCGGCATAGTGAATGATTTTTTGGAGCAAAATAAAAATTATGGACTAAACGTGTATTAAAAAATATCTGAGGGACTTATTGGTATATGCCATTTTTTCTTTAAAAAATGTACATTTATATAGGGACTAAACAATAATTGCCCCATTATATATTAGGTTTTTAGTTTATTTTATGGGTCAATTATTAAATAGTCCCTACTATAAATATATATTTTTTAAAAATGACACATATTTTTAGTTTAACCCATTTAGTCCCTCAAGCACTCAATATCCTCTTATTTTTAGAGGTCCGCGCCAGTGGCACTCCCTCTCCGAAATATATGGCAAAAGAATTTTTGAGGCAAAATAAAAAAATTTGGACTAAATGGGTATTAAAAAATGTACGAGGTACTACTTATTTTATTTTTACAAACAAAACACTGCCCCCGCAAACCCTATCTCCATTACCCGGTGCATCCCAACTCCGACCAAGCTTGAAAGTCGGCGACCATCTTCCCGAAAGCCGACCAGCAGCTATAGCCCCCAACCCATTTCATGCTTTACTCCGATCTCCAATCCGGCAGTAAACCCATCCAAACCTTTAACCTTAATCCTGAGAATCAATATAGCTCCCGGCCGGACCCATCACCTCCCTATGCCCAGCAACTAACTCCGCCCAACCCAAAACCACTTGACCCAGAATCCATATCCCATCTCCAATAAAAACTCACCTGCCAAATCCCAAATCAAAAGACATGCGAGTCCAAATTCACCTTCCCACCAAATTCTATCTTTGACTCCGCCAGTATTTAAACGATGTTTTTAAAAATAATTTTAAAATTTAGTTTTGTATGTTTATAATTATTAGTGTGCGTTTGATAACCTTATTTTTAAATACAGCTTTTTAAAAAGTTGATTAAATTGATAATCATGTATATTTATATTGTACATATATTTATGTGTGTGTGTGTGTGTGTATATATATATATATATATATTACATGTATAATTCACTATAAAATTATATACATACATTAATTAATAATATTTTTTAATACATATATATAATATGTATATTTTATATTATTCCATATATAGTATATTATTCCATACATTATTAATGCATGTATAAAATTATATATATGTATCATTTATCTATTAATAATATTATTTAACTTTATATTATTCCATACGTAATTTTGTGTACATATACATATATATTTTTTATTTATAAGAATTACACACATATTAATGTATTATGTATGTATATTATATATTAAGGTATAACTCCATTAAAATATTAAGAATGGATAATTTTGAGTTGAAAAATAAAAAAACATAAGTTATAAAACACCCTAAACCTGTTTTCTGAAAAGCTTGATTATAACACAGAAATGTTATAATTATGTGTTTAAAAACAGGTTGCCAAATGCAGATTTTTATCAGAATTGTATTTAAACACAGAAAACAGAATTATAGTTGCAAACCAAACAGACCCATAAAATCCCATAAAAATCTCCAATAACGGATGAGATATATTATAAATAAGGGAGAAAACTAGTGTAGTTTTGTATAGTTTAGAAATTTACAAAAATTTCAAAAAAAATAAAAAAATAGTTTAGCTTTAGAATATTATTTAAGATAGTTTGTTTTATTTTTTTGATTGTTATCCAATGAGTTGAATGTGAAGAAATTCAGACGCAATTCAAGATCGTGATTCGAAAAGGAGACTTTATGTATCGTATTCTCTCTAGCTAAATGTTTATTGATGTTATTGTGATTGTGCATGCTTATTTAAATATGTTTGGCTAATCATCCCGTTCAAGGGGTGGTATGAAATCGCGTATGATGTTAATTTAATTAATTAATCGAATTAGTTGTCATATTTCTAGGAGAATTAATTCTGAATTGTCACAAATTAGTTTATTTATCGAGAGATGGTAAATTAATTTTGTTTTAATATTTGATTTTTGGAATCGAACTAGAGATAGTTTTTTCTTAAATTTTGAATATTAATTCGGTTTTAAAATTTGAGGATTCATATAAATTTTATTAAATTGATCTTAGCGGGTAATTTATCAAAACGAGTGTAAATCTTAGTTTTTTAAAGTGTGATATTTTTAAATTAATTTTCTGAAAAAGGTATTATTCAATTTATAATTATAACGAGAGTTAGATGAGTTAGATTATGAATCTAATATTACTTCAGAATATTTTAATTCAATAAATTAAGAAATTAAAATAATTGATCACGTTGTGTAATCCCATCTCTTGTATCTTCTAAATTTATCACACTCGCTTTCGTATCAATTTTAGTAGTTATTTAATCACGTATGATTATATCATGTTTATTGTCCCTTGAAATTGTTTTAAAAATATATATAAAAAAGTTTTAATAAAAAATTGAAATTACAAGCATTCACATTATTTACTTTTCACCTTGAAATTTGGATTAATACTCGTACTTACCACGCTACTAGTTATTTAACAAGTTTTATAGGTAATTTAAGGAAATTTTGAGACTCGGCTGACCACATACTAAAATAACCAGTTATCTGCCATGTGTAACTCAATTCTCGAACCCACACCAAGAATCTTTAGATCATTCGTAGGTTTAAGCTTGTCTTAGGATAATCTTGAAATTGCTAACCCTACCCATTTGTTTTTTTTTATATAAATAAATTGGCGATTCAGAACAATCGAAAATCCCTTGCACAAAGAATTAGGCTTTAGGCCTAAACAAGGGTGTGCAACCAAACTGGATATGATGTTCGATAGATTCCAATGGAAACGATCACAATAAACCCAACGACAAGGGGAAAAGGCTTACCGAGAGACAAGCACTCTTGCGTCCCTGCTGGGATCACGTTAAGATACGCATGCAGACTGACGCATCAAACCTCCCTTGCGCAACACAAACAACTCTCCCGTATTCCGCTACACCTCGAGAATTCAGTCTGGGGCCCATAACACCACAATGGCGACTCCACTTGGGATACATCAATATACCTGAACTATCCTTTGGTTTCCATTTCATATACTTAATACCACACTCCTGCGTGATTACTTTATTCACATTTTAAACTATTTAAGGGATTTATCTTTAGAGTTATTCGAAACATAAATACGTGCTTAGGACCAATATACAACCTTATTCATTTATCTGAACATATAAGGGCACGTGAAAGAATTCATGATAAAATAAACATCAAAGTATGTAATAATAATGATTACATATTTGCATCATGCACCACACAGTCTTGATTTTCATATTGTTTAAACCCTATACCCGTGAGCCCAAAAGAGATCATTCGAAAGGCTAGTCGATAGTTACTATCCTCACTCTTTTTTCCAACTCGTCTTGTATATTATGTGTCTTTCTCGATCCAAATGGCTCGGTGACAGGGAATGTTATGAGATATCTAGTACTTGGGTATATCGAATAGGTTGCCATAACTATTTAGTACTAGGGTAAATTGGTTTAATATGTACCTTAAAAGTCTCTCAGTACAAGCAGTACGATATATCGTGATCCATGGAAATGAAAAGAGACCCACCGATCACTGAGTTGTTTCGCATCTTTCATATAGAAAAATAATAGGTACACACCCTATTGCACATAAAGAACAAATACTTACAGGTCACTAACTTTCACACAAAGTTTAAAATTGTTAAAATACCATAGACTAGTCAAACCCCTCAGATTCCAGGATGAATGTATTCTCCTTTTAATGGAGGATAAAACAGTGTCAAAATGAAAGTCAGTACTAAAGAAGTATTCCCTTATACTGGATTCCCTTGCCCAAGAAATCTGCTTCGTGCTCCATGTGGTCGTTTAGTCTTCATCGACGAATTGCCCACCCACGACCGCCAGGTTTTCTTTGTGCTATATTCCATGTCTACAGAAGAAGATCAGGCTCTGTCTGTAATGGTTCAAATTATTAGGCAGCTACAGAACATCACCGTCTCCCAAAATACCATTAAACCGAGATTCGGGCACTAGTCCAAGTGCAGGTCTGTCTACAGGAGGCTACTACTATTACTAGGAATAAAGAGAACATACTCCCTCCCCCTTTAACCCGTACTAGTATCCCACTAATAGCAGTTGAAATGGTACTAACAAATCCTCAGGACCCACCTGGACAAATGCTAGCACCGGCTCCCCCTCTTAATATTGACGCCCCTCATAATTCAAGCACCATTTTCTTTTCATGGTTACTTTAAACCTTACCAATAATACTCTATGTACCCTCACTCAGCCTACCAAGGACCCCCACGAATAGAATCAGTTGCCCCATCCACTAGTCGAAAAAAAAACGATCCTCATCCTCCCCTAAATCAGGATATAACACAAGTCCAAACTAAGTTCATCTTCTTCCAGAAGCCATCGTTAAAGTGAAAACCTTTAATGATTTGACCAACATTATAAATAAGACTTTTTATCCTGAGGCCCAAATTGTGGATAAGTTAAAAATGCCCGCCATAAAAAGGACTGGGTTGCCTCTTTGCGCATCTATCCAATTTTCACCTCTAAATCCAAGTCCGAAACATAGACCTAAGGATTCTAAAAATGATGTTCTCTCCCACTCTGTCTATATAATCTCTTACCTGGTACATAGTTCTAAAGCATGAGGGAACTATCAAAACTTGGGATGACATCTGCCTTTCTTTTTCCCAAATGATATGAATATAATGAGTAAACTGGTGTCACCCGATGAATATATAAGGCCGACCAAATTGTTAACCATCCCTAAGAAATTTATCAATTTGAGATCATGATAAAAAAACCTTTGAGAGGAAGTACATTGTTAACTTTATCTCACCTGGATCTCTGACTTCAAAGCTCTCAACCACATAGGGTGAAAAATTGAAAGCATTTAGCCACCAAATCAACCAAGTCTACTGAAGAGTCCCATTGGATAGGAAATAAATTATATCCCATAAAGAGCTCTCCTGGAGCTTTTACATATCACATCATTACAATAGTAGTAAACCTACAACCCCATCTAAACTAACCTCCCAATTACTCTCAGGCTATGGTTTCCACCACTGCACCTTAACAATTAGGGGCTCTCCCAAAACACTACCAAGCCTTTTCCCTTCATAAAGAATCCCGAACTCGATAGAGACACCTCAAGGATCTACAAGAGCCTCTCAGTTGGGTCTTCTTTGCTTTGAAATTGGATGGTCTCCTCAAGCCACTCAATTATAGGCCACCACCTACCAATCTAGATAAAAATTTGCAAGCCTACTAACATTACGAGTTATACCAGGGGGCTGAACACATCACTGATAACTATTGGGCACTCAGGTTAGTAATCCAAGAACTTATATGCGTCGGGATCCTCATCTCATCAAATACCAATATGATAAGAAAATACCTTTTTTTTCACTCTAAGCCACGTATTAATGCCACATCATACACTCCCCTCTTAAACCCCAATTGTTCCACTCTAAGAGTCCCTATCCATCATAATCTAGGAATTATGGCATGCTCCCCCTTCCAAATAGTAACCATTTTGGGTATACGATCACTAGTCGTACAAATTATTATTGCTACTAAACCTACCTCGACCATATGACCTTCTTCGTCTTAGCCATACACTTATTACAGCTCAACCACTTCCACTCGAATGTTCTCCTTGCTATAAAGTTTATTCTCTCAAAGGAGCCAAGACAGTTGACTTATTCTATAGAGAATATAGATCACTTGATTAAATGGGAAGAGATGTACGATGAGGCCTTTCATTTAACTGACATATCAGCTTTGATATATCCATCGAATCCACCGGATGGGACAGATCGATGTCTGAGTACATTTCCTTGCCCCTAAGACTTTAATAAAAATAAAGATAACATCTCACCATCTACCTCAGACACATTCCCATTAACTCTAAATAAATAGGGAGAGTCACCACATCTTCAAGTTTCTAGATAGAAGAGCTCTTATTTTAGATGCCTCGATACCCTAGACCCCTGATCCAAATGAATGAACATGACATATAATACAGGGAAGATGACTACATTACTTAGAGTTTTTTTACCATATCGCCAGCTATTGTACAAGGAAGAGGAAAGATTTAGAGACTTCACCTCCCATAGGGATGCTATTTAAGAAGTTGTACCGAGTGCTAACATAGGCCTAAAAATATTATACCCCTCACCCAAGTATTCAAAAAGAAAGGTGGAATCGACTCCAAGAATGTTAGCGATTCATGGCAGCTCAAATGGTATTCAACTCCACTTACGATAGAGGATACGGGACTCCTTCTCAAGATACTACCCCAAAAGACAAACCATGAGCCCCCTTTATCCTATCATTCATATGATCCAAATAGACAACGATGGAAGCTTCGACCCATCCCGATTAATTCTTTTGGATCTTAAACAAAGCCCAATTATGGTAAATATTGCCTCCAATTATCCGAGACCAAACTTGGAAACTTTAATCTACAAACCAAGAAATGTCTACTATATTAGCCTCCCAGAATAGGGAAATATAGATTGTTGTGATCAAATTCTAATCACTAAGGAGAACACATCTCTAGAACTCGAGGCCGAGTTTATCCTCAAAGACCAAACCTAGGAAATGATTGCACATTGGGATCACTCTTTAAGAAAATAATTAGGCCTCCACAGAAGACATTGATCTCCTCAGACAATGTGGGCATTAGGACAGCTATATGAAAAGATGGGGCTATACTCCAGATAGTTTACAAATATGAAGGGCCACCCCTACAATTCTTAAATAGTGAATGGGTATTACGATAAGCCACTATTAATATATACCAGGTCATCCGACCCATCAGATAAGATGATTTACCAGTAGAAATATAAGATGCCATTTTCATATCTATTGAGCTAAATCCAAATTCACTCAAAGTGATCCCCTTGAGAGATATCCAAGAGAAGATTCCATCTATATTTATAGTGAGATAGACTTAATCATTCCACAACTACCATTCGACCTCCTTGTACTTGGGATATCATCTAGGATATATGACTATACTAGTGTGGGACGTAGCTATGGAAGCATGTATCTAAATACAATCCACATCTTTAGCTGAATCGAACTCCAAAATGAAATGGCCCACTAAGTACATCCCCAACTAGAAGGTCCCCCTACCCAAAGATATATATATATATATATATATAATAATAAGTTACAATGGTGTTTTCACTATTTATAAGTTTGGAAGACACTTCATGGTTCAGATCGAAGCCAACAAGGCAACAATCCAATGGTTGAGATTAAAATAATCCTCTTACCAAAGATCCAATGATCCAATACTTTTGTTATCTTCATCGGTTTCTACCCTATTTTTTCCATAGATTTTAACGTTTAATTTGGGGTTTAAATTTTTAGTGTCATATTTGGGGATGCATCTTTATTTTATGATCTATTTTTTTTTCCAGATCTAACATGTTTTTCATTCTCTCTAATAGTACTGATAATATTGTGTTTTTTTTGCAGATGTAATATTTGTTTTTCTCACTATAGAAAAGGTACTCTCTTTCCCCCACGGATTAATATTTTTTTTCATTTTTCGATTTGGTTTGTAAGGTTTTTGTATCAAAATGTGAGATTTGGTTTGTAAGGGTTGTGTATCAAAATGATTTCTTGGTACAAATGATGGTTGATGGTAGTTTCTTTGTATTAGTAAGCTTTTTTCAATTATAAAATTATTTTTTCAATTGTTTTACTAATCATTTGTTGTTTATGATTATTTGTTGTTTAGTTTTGTTTCAAAATTTCAGTTACTAATTTAGACTTTATATTTTGCGATATATATATAACTAAGATTTATTTTTTTGTTGGTTGGTTTGTTTTCTTCTTAGGTTTTCGATTCCTATTTTTTCATATAAGTCAGATGTGGTTTCTCTATTTTAATCTTCATCTGAGTCGGATGAGCTGCATTGGTTGGTTTTGTATCACCGAAACATTCATCGATGTTGAACCGCGAAGTGTGTAACATCGGTGCATGTTTTGGCCATCTAAATTTTTGGTAAGATGTAATAGAACCATAATCCTCTAAATTTTGAGTTTAAAAGGAGATTGCCTTTTTGTATATTTTTCAAACTCCATTCGAGTTTAAAAGGAGATCTCTTATTTTATTTTTGTAATTTTTTAGACTTTGATGTTTATTATTTGCAGGTATGCAATGGTTTTACAAATTCAAAGATTAAAAAACCACGGTTTAGGTTTGATCATTCTTTCTCTCTAAATCATTATTTTTTTTTATTTCTCTCACAAGTGGTATTGTATATTGTTGTGCTGAATGGATTTATTGCGTAGAATAAAAAATAATGTGTTTTTTAATTTTCCCGTTATGAGATTTTGGGTTATATTAATTTGTTCAGTGTTTGTGTTGAAGAGTAAGGATGCAAGGTTAGGTAAATAATGTGGAGAACGAGAGAGCACAAAATATGTTTGTATCACATTGTGATCATTAAGGTATGGTTCTCACTGTGTTAGTTACATCACATGTTTGTATTCTGATTCATAGGTACAGATTGTGATCGTTGAGGTATGGTTAAAACACACCGTAATTCTGCTGAATATTTTTAGGCCAAGTACAAATAATCACGTCATATTAAAGTAGTTATGCTTGATACCATTTATGTTAAGTTTCACAAGTGACAATCTATTCCTTGCAGTGATCATTTACTATGAGTTTAGATTTATTTCCCATGGGATAAAAAGTTTATTTGAGATCGTATTCTAAATCGTTTCTCTATACTAAAGATTCAACTCTTACGAACTCTACTTTATGCTTTAACTATGAATCAATGTGCTACTATTTATGGTCTTGATATTGCACCCCTTTACTGGTGAACAGTGAGGCCTACATTTGCCTTCATTCTGAGCAGTCTAATATAATATGTGCCTATGATCCATGGAATGTAACTCTTATTTTGGACCAATATACGAGTTATTATGATTTTCTTTTTTTTAATAGAAAATATAGATTCATTCATATTTTCTAGCATATGTTGATATCCTAACACCAAAAACATGAATTTATTATTTTTTCTTTTTTCCCTTATTTGAAAGTAAAACATTAACTCCTTCAACTTTTGAATAATAAAGTTAGTACATATAATATTCTGTACCAGATACATACCAACCAAAAAGCCCCCTAAATAACTAAATTTCATAGTCCCAATATAACTATCCTCAAGAGACCCCAACAAGTCACCCATGGATGTAGAAAACTTTGCCCACCCTTTTCCTAAATGACTATAACTATTGCCCTGAATTTGAAATCATCACCTAATTGAGACATCAAACTACCATATGAGAAATTAATCATTGCTAAAGCCTGGCATTGCCATTTTTATGTAGAAACCCAATCTCAACAGATGTCGGCTAGCTTGGAAGGACTTTTCTTCCCTCCCTACAATAAGGGAGATTATGGGGCTCCTAATGGGATTCCATTGAGAGCCTGAAAATCTCGTACCCTATCCCAAATAGTTCTTTTACGGAGTATCTCCTTTTGTTCCACAATAACAGCATCATGCGCAGCAGCGACATTTTACATCGACACACATGGCTAGGATAAACACGAGACATGATCAAGACCAATCTTGACACGCCTTTTGGCACATGGAATACAGACGACACTAAGTGAATATCTACTTTTATGATTTATAAGCACTGCTTCCAGTATATGTAGTCATATCATTTTACATTTTTGGTTGAAGAATTGACTTTGTTATTGTGTAAGACGCTATGCTTATCGAGCTCTGTACTACAGTTTATCTGCATTTCATAATCCTTGCTCTTTGGTCTGTTTGTACAATTCTTTTATATTTACTTTCTGGACGTAGGCTCCGGGATTCGATATTCAAGACAAGATACTATTTTTGATAAATAATATTTCAATATCAAATGTTGAAGCTAAAGCAAAGGAATTTACTGAGATTCTGAGTGAATATTAATATTCTTGGTTTGCACAATACCTGGTGATGAAAAGGCTAGGTTATAAATTTATCGAAACTTTTAGATTAAGTTGTAATATAATAGTGGTGTTATTATCATACTTATTTAAACTAACCATTGGTAGATCTTTGTTGTGTCGAAAAAAAACTTCTCACCAGAGCAAGCATTGAGCCCAATGGTAGCTCTATGTTGTCAAAGCTACTTATGAAAATTGCAAGGTTTCTCATCTAAAACTTTTTTATTCCTTGGTACCATTGGTTGGCAGAGAAATATTGTGATTAATATTAAATTTCTAGGTTCTTCTAAGATCAGAGTTAATAAATTCATGCTCGGAAGACCATTCTTTACTTGAAATTTTGGGTGTCTGTCTTGGGAAGTTCACAATAGGAAGAATTCAGATACTTAGGGGTTGTGATATATATCCAAAATCTTTGATAATAAAGGTAATTTTTTTTTATCTTAATCCTTTTTCTTAGATTGGTTTGTTTGCTTTGCTGATTTGTATTACAAATAACAGTTTAGCTGGGATTTTGATGTGCTTTTCATGGTTTTTATGAATTGCATTTCTCATGCATCTTGAAGTTTGTAACCATGTGTTATTTAAGGAATATGAGAAGGGGTTTATGATTGCAGTAACTCCTTAGTAGTATCTCCTTCCTACACTATACAGAAGTCCACTTTGGAGACTTCTAATAGGAATCACTTGGTAATATCTCCGTCCTAAACTACTTTTATCCATTATGATTTTGATCTGGTGTCCAAGTACATCGTACAATGATCTCATATTGTTTTTGTGAAGAAAAAAGTAAACTGACATATTTTTTATGACAATTATAGTGACCTCCCATGTCATTTAGATTTACTAATTTGAGGTTCATGGGAATATAAGTATTACTTACCTGTTGGTTAGCCACAATTTCTGACCCGGTATATCAGGTAGGTTTCACAACTATCATTCATTTATCACTTAGATTCAACCATTGGTTTAGGATGATCCATAACTTTAGGATTGTTAGACTCTATCTCAGTTAGGATCAATTCTTAAGAGATACCAATCGTAACTTTAGGACTGTTAGACTCCATCGTACAACTAATTGGCTCCAATGAATTTATCATTTTTTTCATAATTGATTATTGTTTATTGAAATTACTTATTTGTTTTTCCTAATCTTTTTTCCAGATAATTGAGAAACATTCAGTTAGTTCTTTAATGGTTGAGTGCATTTGACCTCCCGAGCCTTCCAACAACACATATATCCTTTAGTCACAATGGAACTGAACTCAATGAAGAATAGTAATGTGGGACATGTCAGTGTTATTGGAAGGAAAATCTTGAATTTTTGTGATGTCTTGAATTTTTTACATCTTAAATTTTGTGTGAGATCTTGAATTTTGTTTAGATATATTTATGAGGTAATTTGTTTGATACTGTAATTAGGAATGGGGTCCAATGGTTTCTTGAGAAGTTAATTCATGTAAAAAGATTTTTCAGTTTTTGTTTCTTATTATACTCTATTTGTGGAAATTGGATCATATTTTGGGAACTCACCAATATATGTAATAAAATGTAATGTAAATCTTTTTTTTTTTGAATAATGACAAATTGATGCTTTTGTTTATAAGATGTTCGAGATGGACTACTAGCATTATTGTTGGATAGTCTTTTTATTTCTGAAACAGGTGGTTAGTTGTATCAATAAAGGAGATTTTGCCCAAAATTTTTAAATCGTGTACACTGTGTTTTGTTTTGAGATGAATTTATGTAAACTATTGACACTCATCCTATTGAAACATTTTGGATATTTTATTGCTAAAGGTGCCAATAAGGGTATGTGATGTACTCATAATAAGAGTTTATATATAAATATTGTTAAATAGGTTATGTTGTTTATACTAGGATCTGGTTGCATTATTTATTTGGTTGAAGTATTTTTTATTCTTTAAATAGGTGGATATTAATATAAACAAAGGAAATTTTGCACAGTTTTTATTTTTATTTTTTTTATTTGTGTTGAAAATAAAATTTTGAACTTAAGGTTATACTCGATTAAATCATTTTGGAAAAAATATATGCCCTTCATTAAAATTGATCATGATTGATACTTTCAAAAATTATACTATAATACCAAACTTTTATGACTTGACACGCGATTCATACTCAGGAGAATTGTCGTCGTGCCATCGAGTACGGGCATACCCTAGTATATATATATATATATATATATACAATAGGGTATGACCTTGCCTGAAGGCATGCAAATAATTTTCTACAATATAATTATAGAAAGTCCTGAAATTGTTACAATATAAATAAGCATAAACAACTCAAAAAATTTTGGAAAAAATTTATTTGTAGGACTATCCACACTATTTAAAAAATAAAAATACAACAACAATATCAACAATCCATCCACACCTCTAATTAACAACATTATCAATCTAACAATAATAAACAAATTACGGTTATTTTAAAAAAAAATTGCATAAAATTTCCTATATTCATAAGAGTATCTACTTGTTTAAGTACAAAACAATATTACAACAATCATATAATAATCCATTATGGACCGACCATAGAAACTCATATAGATTATGTATTAAACCCTTAATATGAGTAAATCGCAAACCGTTATTCGTTGTTTAAATATAATGATTGTTAATTACATAACCTCACTGGGATTATCATCTAGTTGTAAGTTATAAGTAATACTTCCATTTCGTCATATTGAACGGTAAGACCCGCACTATAAAGAAAATAAACAAAAACTTAGGACATACAAAAACAATTTTCAACATATGGAATGCAAATACACTCAATGAGCTTCGTTCGCTGCATCATTAAGTCCTAAAATGTTCAAAGCAACACCCTTTGCTGATTAATAATGTCCGTTGTAGAAGATTTCGATTTACATGATGCTGGAATAGTGACTACAATGCTGGATGGACTAAATATAATGTCCGTTGTAGCAACTTTCGATTCACATGATGCTAGAATAGTGACTGCAACGCCGGATGGACTATAAAGAACAATTTGAGGCTACTAAACTGGTTTCGTGCCATTGAATTTTGAAGACCTCAATTGTGTCAACTTACTTGTCTTTGGAGCTAGGAAGATGGTGCAACCCGCACATACGCTCTGTGATATTCCAGATATCGTTGAAATGATATGAATTAAACCCTTGCGTCGTGAACTGTGCAACCCACTCATTATTCACTTTCTATTCACACGACTTTTGCGCCTTTCATCTCCACTTCCTCAGATGCATACATGTAAAAAGGAAAACAAATACACAAATTTCGTGCGACATATTTAATTTGTTGATTGAGAGTAGTGTTCAAAATATAACTAATTTAAATGTTTTCACAAAGGTAAAATTCCACATATATAAACTAACAGAAGTTTTAGAATAATACTTGATCGTCGTGTTTATTTTTAGCCCACACCTAGCCATGCAATTATAATTAATACCCATATAACACACATACACACATTATTAGAAGATAAATCACAGAGATATATAAATTTAAATAGAAGGATTGAAATAAATTGAGGTCTTCAAAATAGCATTTGATGTTGCAAAAATTCCATGTGAACAAAAAAGCAAAAAAAAAACATGTCTGGAAAAATTGCGACACGGAGACATATACCTGTAGCAGATTCAATAAAATTGCAACACACAGACATATACATGCAGAAGATTCAAAAAATTGTGACACATAGAGACATATACCTGTAGCTGTAAGAGTTTATTTCTACCAAACTTGAGAGCACTTCAGTTGCCTATTCACAAAATTTTGAACATAAGTGCACTACATATATATAAATTGTATGCAAACTATATGGACTTTAACCACGCAGGAGTAGGAGAAGAACTTTTGAGATACACGTTTCATTAGATATAGATATAGATAAATTGTTGTGCTATGAATGTGAATCATCGGCTAAATAGTAATCACGCTTACTGTTAGATATGCCTATTTTATTTTTGGGATAGGCACCACTTAATAATTAAATTTGTTCTCTTTAAACACCGATTGATATAACCTAAGATTTATGAAGAACAACACTTATTCCTTGTACACATATTGATAGAGGGTATATATATTTCTAATATGATTTACGGGTCTTAGCAGAACATCATGTTCACATTTCTCCTCTACCTCCCCAATATTTGAGGCAATGGAAAATTAGGAATCATTGGGACTTTTCTTAGGTACTTAATTTGATAGATTACCGAAGGAAAAAAATGTTAAAAATATAGGACTTCTCAAAAGAATTGATAGACTGGTTTTGATGTAAGGTAGTTGTGACTCATCCAAGTGTAAATAGTTTAATAATTTTTTTTCAACAAATCAAGATTATATATTGTCTCCAAGCATAATTTCAATATGAAAGTATAGGAAAATACAAACATATGTTGACTCTAAGAAAGTGAAGTATGAAAACATGATTCCACTATCAGACAACTATTAGAATGCAAGGGAAGTAATTTGATTCACCGAAAACCTGATTTAGGGATGCGACTGTAAATTAGAAAGAGAATGGTTAAACCTTTTACCATCGGCTTATAGTCCAATAGATGAACCACTAACCTGTTTAGAGTTGACTACTCAATGTTCAGAGTGCACTTACTTCTGTAAGAAACTCAAAGCTAAAAAACTCTACCCCTCCAGATATGTCCTGCTTCAGAGTTTCCGTGCAAGATATTCTATATCTTTTCGGCAGAACATCAAATAAGTTTCTAACAAAAATGATTTGCTTCGTGCTTCAATTAAATTAACAGACGGTCTTTGATCTTTCACCCACTCGTAACTCTAACCGAGCTTCCGTCTCTCCTCTTCATCAATAAGCTATCACAACCGCTGGAGATCTTTGTTCCTTTCACACCTTAGTCAATCAGGTTTTGTTGCTATGACGCCAGAGATGAAACTACAGCAAGACGAAGGGGGGACATGTACCCCCCAAACCATTATCAAATTTCCATAATATATAAAATAATTGTATCAAATTTCCACAACAGTTTAATAATTGTATCAAATAATATATCAAATAATCATTGCCAAGTGTAAACAGTTTAATAACTGCATCAACAGGGAAACACCAATACAAGCTTTCTTTATAACATATTTAATAACTTTATGTTGCAATTCTGTAAGTCATTTGGGGTATATTATGGTCAGTTGTGACTTACAATTGTGGTATATGCAATTGGAGAGGTACATGTGGATCTATTGTGACTTACAGTTGTGGTAAGTCAGTTGTGGTATATTTTGGTCAGTTAATTGGTACCTACAATTTGATCTATTGGATCTATGTTAAGTTGTGGTATATGGAGAGAATTTGTACCTGGAATTGGATCTATGTAACATTTTATGGTTTGATATACCAAAAAATTGTCACTATATGCCACAAAAGATACGATCAGTACTTAGGAGTATAATGTTTCACCCCCAATAACCAAAGAACACAAAAGATACGATCGTTATTTTATCATAAACCCACTAATACATCCTTAAAACTGAAATTAAAATTAACACCCAGAGGTTATTTTAAGGATGTATGCATCGTTATTTTATCAGATGTAAAGATACCTTCAATATGAACAGTGATACGATCATTGTTCATATTATGAGCACTTTTCATTGTTCATATTGTCATATTGTGAGCATTTTTCGTTGTTCATATTGTGAGCATTTAACTACTTAAATGATCACAGTCAGTGGATGTATATTTACATCTGATAAAACCAAAACTAAAATCAACACACTAAGATTTGTAAAGATAAATGCTCACAGTTTTTTTTGGGACCACAATCAACACACGGATTTTGAAAATATATTTTAATTGTAGTTAGCCATCCAAATCGCAAAGACAAACTTGAATATGTAATTGAAGTAAGAAAGTGGCTCCAAAAGCTTTAGCATGTATTTTTGAAGTTGGATGGTGTAACCCTTGGGCGAAAGACAGCATCATAAAAAGACCCTTACTCTCCAAAATCTGGGTTGCTGCCATTGGATTAACCTCCAAAATTTTTTCCATCATTTCTTCCGATGGATCGTTTACCATCTATTCATGGATAAGGTAATGACCATATCCCTAAAGGAACATAAAAGCATTAGAAGTTGACTCACCTCACAATCTGTTGACTCTAATCTTTTATTCGAAGCTGGAAGTACTTGATATGGTCTATGATGTTGTCCAGTAGAGAAAATTGACCACCCTCTTTAGCATGTTCAAGCAGTTCCTGTAGTGCATTGAGTCTCTCAGTAATCTGTGACAATGATCAGCCATAATGTCTCTCTGTCTTGATACAGTGTTTCGTGGTTTCATCAATAAACCTAGTGAAGCGATTGATTCTCTTGAACGACATCCAATTGCATTTAATCCAGGTTCCTAATATCCAATCTTTACCTTGGGTTTTTAAATCATAACCTTCTGAACTAATATCCATAACCTGCAACAAACCCCAAAACCAAAATCACATTAAGAGACACATTATTATGCATTTTTTTCAACACATTATCTCTTAAAAGAAAACCAAAATCACTAAGAAAGAGCAAGTTTAAATACTTAAAAGAGGAAGATAATAAGTTTTTGGACCAATAATCATTTGGATTTCCCAAAGGAAGTAGTCATAACCTTGTGTCATATCAATGAAAAAGTTTCATCAACCAATAAAACAGTAAACCTGAGGCTCCTCAAAGGTGAGAAAAACATCAGATAAATCAACATATCAAAGTTAGAAGTGTAATATAATCAAATATGTGAGGGGGGAACTATGATTGCACTTCATAAATTGTATATCATTCTCCATATCAATACTCAAAGGTAACACAAAAATCAATCATATGCATTTATAAAAAAAATTACAAATGGTGCATAAATCCGTCAACTTAAAAAAATAAAACATGACACATAAAAGAAAGAAAAATGAAATATCATACGAAAAGAATGAAAAATGGAATATCATACTAAATGCACCCCGAAAAACAACCGAACGTGCAAGAGCGAGTCTAACACCCCCAAAAAACAACAAATCATAATAAATGCCAACTGCTCCCCAGAGTGTTCATCAACTGACAACTGCTCCACCATAGTATCCAAAAGAATTAGTAGCACGTCACCAGTGGTCCATGTATACACATAAGAGCCAGTACAATAGCATCCAAATTTGGGTTGGTGGTGAACTCGTGTTTAATCAGAAAAATGCTGCTATTTACTCCTATTTCTTAAAAATTATTTATTCAAACTGATGTGATAAGTCCTGATAGCTTCAAATTTTTCAAAAATGATATCGTTATGCACTGATCAATTTAGGGATTCCATTCTTAAGGATAAACCATGAGTCATTCCCACATAAACTAAAAGTATTGGTGGATAATAAATAGAAAACAAACAAAAAGATAAAAAAAAAATAGTACCATAACTAATGTTTAAAAGAAGTTAAACTCTATATTGTCACCAGTAGCTTTGGCTTCCATCAAATAGGGAAAAAGAGCAACCATCTGACACCTTTAGCATTTGAAAATATAGATTCATATAAAGCAAAGCAAGGCATGAGGGTATGTTTTATTATACAGAGTCTATACCCATTTTAATTTTACTACAACGGGTGTGTAAAACTCTCCACATAACTGAATATACACATAGCAACCCAGTTACAGAGTCTAGACCCATCTCAGTGCGATGGAGGATATACACCCTTGAAATGATTTTTCTAATCAAAAAAGAAAAGATTATGGTTTGAAATCGTTAATTTGAACAAAAAAAGGTCCCCCCAAAGTTACAACCCAGCGAGAAAGAGAAAGGTTAACCTGGTTAAGTTTTCAATCTAAAAAAAACATTACAAAATAAAAACCCAACCGGTAAAATTGAAATAAGAGTGAGAGAATGTATACATTATTAGGTGTTGATCTAAAAAAAATGAAACAAAAAATAAATGGAGAAGTTAGAATACCTCATTAGGTTTTAATTTGCAAAAAAGGCAAATTAGAAGACGGGACGATCGTGTAGAATGATGGTGGTGGGAGGATGTTAGTGGTTGTGGCTCGTTGAGAGAAGCAAGAGGCAGTGGAAAGAGGGGGGATTCCAAATACTACAATACCATTGTGCGTGTGAGATAAGCATCGTGGAGAGAAGTCGAAGAGAGAGAAGAGAGCACGTCGAGGGAAATAGTGAGAGGAGAGACTGAGAGGACATGATGAGAGTAAGAAAAATGAGACTAAAATGTTAGAATACCATTATACCCTTATTTTTTAATTTTAAAGAGAACGGCAAAATAAATTGGAGTGTGTGAAAAGAGGGGGAATTTAAAATTTTCAAGGGCAAAAGAGGTACTCCACAAAAAACTCAAATATATGACATCATAGTTGTCTCTTATGACATAAATAAGTTTCCTACTTTATTATATATATATAATAAGTTACAATGGTGTTTTCACTATTCATAAGTTGGGAAGACACTTCACGGTTCAGATCGAAGCCACCTAGGCACGAAATGAAGGGTTGAGATTATTTTGATGCATTTTCCTCTTTTACCCTTTTATTTTTAGTTTCCCCCTCTTTTATCACACTATTAATGGGTTGCATATTTTTCTTTAATTCAAATCAAAGGGTAAATCAGGAAGTGTGCACACAAATTTTGATCTCAAATTTTATTCCAGTCCTTTTGACCCCGTCTTTCTCTCCCTCTCACTCTTCTAGCAGCTCGAAACATGAGTGAAACACATAAACACAAACCCTAACCCCCCCCCCCTCCGCCTGCCTCTCTCACCCATCCTCCTCCCCCCGCTGTTCCCTCTCTCCTGATGACACCTTTCTCTGGCCCCCTACGATCAGAATGTATTTTTCCATTTGGGTTTGAGATAAAGATTATTTGGGGTTATTAATGTGTGTTCATGATTTTCTGTCTATATATATTTTTTTCCAGATCTATGAATAATGGATGTTATTTGTTGTCTCTCTAGGTTGGGTTCAAGGCATATCTATATTGTAAGTTAATAAACTCTGTTTATGTTGTATTTCACTCTCTCTCTCCCCCTGCTGTTCTCTCTCTCAAGCTGACGTCTTGCTCTGGCCCCCTACGATCGGTATGTGTTTTTACATTTGGGTTTGAGACAAAGATTATTTGGGGTTAATAATGTGTGTTCATGATTTTCTGGCTATATATTTTTTTTCCAGATCTATGAATATTGGATGTTGTTTGTTGTCTCTCCAGTTTGGGTTCAAGGCATATCTATATTCTAAGTTAATAAACCGTGTTTATGTTGTATTTCACTCTCTTATATAGATATTTTTTTTGAAAAACTAATATTTTTTAACTGTATTTGGAGCTTTAATTTTCATAGGTCGTTTGAACAGAGTAGCCACTAAGGAGGAGGTCAGTTGGGGAACTTGGGTCGTTTGAACATACTAATTAAAGTTAAGATTTTTTTTCTTTCCAGCAACAGGAAGACTCACATGCACATAAAAAGGGTCGGATAAAGTTATTTGGTTGGTGAGAAAATGTATTTAGCGGTCTTTTATTTGTGAATATTGTGAAATAGGTTATTATTGATGAAAATGTGTCCATGTTATGGTGAATTTAGGTAATTTCACTTCTCATGTTGTTGACTTGCAAGAACTTTTATTTCCAGTTATGTGGTGAAATTAGTATGCTCATATTTACATATTTTGTTCATATTTACATATCGAGTATAGTTTGTGAAATTAGTATGTTCATATTTAGTATAGTTTGTGAAATTAGTATGTTCATATATAGTTTGTGAAATTATTATGTTTCATTTCCCATGTTGGTAATGTTGTATCTAACAGATGTTTGAATAATCCTCTGTCTTTTATCAATCTAATCTATTTTGGATACAATTTGAAATTTGTTCTAAAACACTATTTGTGTCCTACGTCTTTTCATGTTTTCATTGGCGGTGATGGTGGGGTAATCTCTCTAATGTTTCTCTTTCGAGCCTCCCATATCCTAGGTACTCAATCCGTATCTTAGTCAAATGGTCATATGCAAATGGATCATAATCACATTATTGGGAAGTATTTCAAGGGATAATATGCATTTCATAATAATCTATTTGAGCCATAATCTCCCTCCCTACCTACTAATTATTTTTGCATTTTTGTTAGCTTTAAAATTAAGATCGAGTATTTTCTGATATCAGTTTTTATTTTTATTTTTTATGAAGAACCCATTTTAGATATATTGCTTATTTTGACAATTATAAACTTATTGATGTTTTTTATATTAATAATGAACTGGTACGTGCTACAACCACTTTGATCCCAAATTGGGTATAGTCCGAATAGAATCTAGCTTAAGTCATTGCTCTTTAATTCACAAATATCAACCTAACATCTATTCACTTGCCCCATTTTGTTCAAACTCCCGAAGAACCCATTTCAGAACATTTAAGGTCGTTTTGTTGTAATTTTTAGCGTTTTCAAGTTTGGTCACACACTTCAAAATGGCCAATTAATAGACTATATTTACCTATGCACATTCAAATGAGCTATTTGGATGTATGCACATTTCAGTGGTGTCTAAGTGAAATATTTTATTGTGATCTTTATTGAATCATTAATTTATTTATGAATGTGTATATATATAGGAAACTTATGTATGTCATAAGATGGAACGACGATGTCATCAATATGATTTTATCCAACAATGCCTATTTTGCCCTTGATTTTTTTGGTTTCCCCCTTCTTCCTTCTTATTAAACTCTCTCTTTAATTCAAAATTTGGGGCATTTTGGTCATAACCACTTCATCAATTCTTTGGTTTCTCAAACAAACACAACTTTCCTCTAACTTGAACCTCAAACCCATCCTGTCTCTCAAATTCACGCTGATTTTTGCTCTCCCTCTTTCAACACTAACCCTAACTGCCGATTCCCTCCACCGCTGCCCTACGCATCCACCTCTGCCAACTTCAAGTAGTATCTCTATCACCCTCTTACACACGCACACACTAGCACACAAAAATGCACACGCAGATTTGAGAGCTCAATCGCACACACAAACACACACACCGATCTGGGTGCTTAATTTTTTCACATTTATAATATTTTGTTTATAGATCTAATGTTTTTGGGTAATAGAAAATCGATTTGTGATTTGGAAGTGTGAACATGAGCCACAACTTTAACAAGCAAAGGTATGTGCTTTTTACATTCATATCTAGGGTTTACATAACTGACGTCAAGGTTTCTATTCTCACAACCCAAAGGGAACAATGGAAAAGACCTTGAAAAAAGGAAATAACATGGGTTGAGCTTCAAATGCTATAGTGGTTTATATTTTTTAGATGGTTTATATTGGTTGCAGAAAGTTGATAGGCTTTAATGGTATGTGCAAGATGGTGAAAGCGTTACATTACCTTGGTTTAGGCTCTAATGGTATGCGAAAGATAGTTGAAATGAACTTTTATTGCAATCCTTTTGTAATTATTTTATTTAAGTTAAGATCTGAATGATTGAACTTTTGTGTCAGTATTTCAAAGGGCCATATTACCTACTGAACAATGCTTTTAACTTTTGTGTCGACAATCTTTATAATGGTTCCAAGCAAATATTCTTTTTAAGCTAATGCCTGTTAATGCGAAAGTTGTTCTAATATGCATACAACACTTAGGTTGCGTTTGTTATTTCATCTAAATTTGAAGTCTGAAATCTGAATCTGAAAAATATGTTTGTTTTTATGTCTGAATGTATCTCTGAATGAATGTATTTAGACTATTTTGACTGATTCGGACTTCAGATGTAATTTTACCTCTTGACCATTAAGAGCCAAATATAGTCGTTAACCTCTTAATCATTTAAAAAAACAAACACTTTTTGGTATGCATATTTTAGATTAGGCTCTACATAACATGTGTGTATGCATATTTTATCATCAGTATTTTCATGGAACAAGTTAGGAAGAAAAGGTGGAATTTTAGATATGAGAGACACTAGATAAAATATCTTCATGGTGCGAATGAAGTAGTATTACTTTCTCACCTTTTTTATTTTGAGTCTAATATACATTTATTGATGTTTAATATTAAGATTTTTGGAATTTTTCATCATAGATTCAACGCCTATGAAGAACACACATCGGTGTTGTGATTTACAGTAGTATACACATGATGGTAACAGATCTTGGAGGCAGACTCAAATCAAATTTGTATATCATAACATCACTTCGGGTATAATCAGGTATACTCGATTTTGTTTTTGGTATCTATCAACTGATATATCGACTTTGAAATGTGATTTTCTTGGCTATATTAGTTTTTGTGGATTTACCATGATATTTCTTAGTATGCATATTTACGTAGCTATGGAAATTTTGAGCAAGATGAAGTGGGAGTGAACCATCCTTACCCTGTATTTTAAATTACAAAAATGTGACTAATCAAGAATAGGTGTTCCACATGTCATATCTCTATATTATCCCCTCCCCTCCCCAATAAATATGTTATTTAATGATCTGAATTGTTTAGTTCTACTATTCTATTGACCCTACTTGGGCTCCTACTGTTTTATTCTTTGGATTTGAGATCTCTCAACTCACATATGCGTCCTAAAAAAATATATGTATCCAAGATAAGTTTGGATCTCAAGTTAAGTTTTGCATCTCTCAAGGTGAGTCAGTAAATGAAAATAAGTTGATTATCTCTATAATGTTGGCAACCTATGCATATTTGATGTACGTGCTTTCTATTTTCTCCTGCTTTTGTAAATCGTACAGTTCATGTTGGTTTTAAGTTTTGAGGCATTGTTAATATTTTTAAGGTATCGCATTTAATAGTAGTCAATCCCAAAGAGCTATTTTTATGCTTCTATAAATAATTTTTCAGGAATTTTGGTTTTATGTATCGGAAATCATTTAATGCCCTACTTTTTGAATGTGATGAATTGCCTTTGTTTTTAATGTGATGAGATTCCATACTACATTACTTTACATGTTGTATTACTCAAGTGCAAAATGAAAGTGTTTTTTTTCCTTTGTTAATCTAGTGAATACATGTAGGATTAGCACATATAGGATTTTTCATAAGTACATAGCATTGTGCAAATTCACAATTTTCTTCAAATGACATGAAATATCCGTAAGATTAACCCTAGAATCATGTTGTGTGCATTTAAAAGTACTCATACATGTCAGAGAGACCCTTATAAGTCACCAAAGATGTATATTTTAAAATTTATCAATCGTGTGTTTCATTTGTTATGAATTGAGCAGGTCTAGATCGAGAAGGTTAGGCTTATATTGAATTGATCCCTTTTTTTTTCTGGATAAAGTAGGTCTGATAGTGTTACTCATGTTAAGTTTTTAATAGTTTTCTCTGATCTAGACATATTTCGAATAAGCTACTACATAAAGTAAAAATTAATAGGATTGTTCATGCTATCAAAGTTTTTAAACTTGAAAAGAAGCAAACTCTGAAATCTGAATACACACAAATGTCCTATTTGAGATGCCACGAATAAAGTGCAAAAATTTATAGGGTTGTTTACACACATTATAAACTATCTAGATACAAGGTCTTATTGGTCCTTCACACCTGCTATGGATCACTAGCATTGAGATTTTTTTTTTGTGATATGTGAGTTTGAGTTTGTTGTGAATCAATTATAGAAAGGTCTTGACTTTTGAAGGAAACTTAGCTTTTTCAGATAAATGTATCCGATGGAAAATGGAATTAATTTCTTATTTTGGGTGAGTATGACTAAAAGGACATTTAATAGAAAATGCATGTTTGATGAATAAGAAAAATAATAGGAATTGATTTTATATTTCATTCGTCATGTTATGTGTAAATATAAAATAAAAACTTCTTGCTGGCATGTCACTACTGTCTATTGCACATACTCTATGGTGGAAAATTATTGAGGCATTTGTTTTTCAGAAAATAGTAGAAATTGCTGAGATGCTTTTAGCTTACATGAAGAAAGAAGTCATCTCCGGGTAAACATTGGCACTAAAAACTCTCTCCGACTTTGTTATTCCTGGAGATGCTCTTGGAAGAACCGCAGATGGCTGCATAGCCTTAGGTTCAGATGTGTGAGCATCTATTTGGTTTGTTATAGTATATGTGTGCCACGGCTCAAACAATGAACCAAATCGGGTCAATCACAAAGTTAAGAACGTTGTTGATCGGTGATTGAGACACTGGTGATGAAATGATATATCTCTCCTTCCCGCTGGTATATATCTCGCTCTCTCTATGTTTATTTATTTTATCATTCTTTAAAAGAAGTTGTTCAGGTTATTAATTTATTTTATATTTTATTTTTTGCGTTCAAGATATCTGAGGGCCATCCCCTCGACCAAGTCCAACATTATCCCTACTCTCCTCCTAGCTAACATGTACCAATTCCCCGATATGACCACTCACGACTTCGATCCTCAGGGCCAACCCTTCGACCGTCGTAAAATCCAAGACCACTTTAAGCTTTTTTATGACCATCGTAAAATCCAAGATCACTTTAAGCATTTTCATGAGGTTTTATTTGAGGAACTGAGAAAGTATGCAGGTTAGTACATGTGGTAATTTTCAAAATAGCTTGCAGTTTAGTACACGTGATAATCCCTGGCATTTGTGAAGCAACTAGCATTTTTTATTTATTTATTTATTTAACATTCAACTTTATATTGATATTGATAACAGAGGAATCAATTTTAACTTTCTTTGATTCTGTACTCAGATTTAATTATGATATTATAATTGGAGAACAATAATTTTCCCCACAGTGAACATTACATACCAAGCAATACACTTCAAACAACACAGCTGTACCTCCTTCCTCTAGGATTAAATTTCAATATTTCCAAGCCCAAACTGTTTACTCAATCTTCTGAGTCCAGCTACGGGTTGTGGTTTCATACTTGGATCGGTCAGCAAGAAGAAAATAGAGAGTAGCACCTTAGAGATCGTAAGAGAAGGACTCCAGCGACATTTTTGTTTGCATGTTCATAGTAATTAGCTTATTTTATTTGCTTAACAGGGCAAAGGAAAAGAGTAATTCGTAACAATAATCTTGCAATTCTCATTCGTTATGCAAATCATCATAGTGCTAGGAACTTATATGTTGATACATAGGGTAACTTGTCTCGTATTCCTGTCATACTTGACCAATACACACCGAATTCCTGTCATATTTGGCATGGTTATCCCCCTACCCCAATATACTGATTACTAAGACTAGGCAATGTGCGAGTAATTATTCACATGAATAAATCAATGTCCTGCTGTTAGTTTATGCAGACACAATACACGTAGTTCTATTAGGATATATATTCTTACCTAGGATTCAATTCACATGTACCTGATTACCAAAATGATATAATCGTTTCACGAGCAGCAAAAGGTATGCACATCCTCCAAATATGAAACAGTAGCAGCAGGACACACAGTTCTATTCAATGTTGAAAGGCATACGATGTCTCTATGTTGGTTCACTGAAGCGCACGGATTCTTATTGCCCGGGAAAGATTTTTAATTCACATCGAGTGTCAATTTCATATCTAATTTTTATTGACGTTTTGTATTATTAACTTGCATTTTGATATGATAAAAGGATATTTAGATGATAAAGATAATTTGTATGTAGATTTTATTAGTCCCAGATATTGTTTGGTTGTATAGTACTACACATGGATTGAACTACATAACTATCTATATGAGTGATAATTTCTTATATTACTTTAATGTCTGCGTGCTCATTGATGCATTGGAAAATTGGTAACTCTATTGTTTTGAAGACTACAATTTGTAGTTGAAATTTTCTTTTGTTTTCATATTCGTTCAACTTCATTCATTGCCAAATTTTCCTTTTTTTCTTATTGGATTGTGTTTAGAGGCTGTCTACTATTGCCCTGTTTTATTTGTCAATTTTTATATTTGTTTTAACTATTACTCTACTATTACCTTTTTTTTCTTATTCGTTCAACTCAGCCCCTACTATTTCACACGAAAAGCACTCTTTTATATATGTTTGTTCGAATGTCTATTCAAAGTTATATTGAATGTTATTTTTGTTTAGATATGATTCATCTGTTTCTATGCGTTACTCTTATTTTCCTTGATATAAATTGGATTAACTCAATATTTATAAGGAAATTGAAGGATGTGCATACCTTTTGCCTTCATACTCTAATTGGAGGATGTGCATACCTCTGCGCTACTCTAATTCGCCTTTATACTCTAATTTTCCTTGATATATATTTTTCTGAAATAGGAAATTGACTCAATATTTATAGCCTAAGTACATCCTCAACGAGCATGAGGATTCACTGCAACAGTCCCTAGCATCGGCAAGTTTTCATGTTTTCATATTGCATTTACTTATCATGTTTACCTGTTGAACAATTTAATGTTAGAATCAATCCATATACATAGTGACAAAGTAAGATCGCTTAAAATAGACAACAGTCCCAGTGTAAGATGTCTTAAATCCATATTTGTGGCCTTCTGGATAAAAGATGAAAGAATAAAATAGGCATCACAATGTTCTCTAAAGTAGGATAGCTTGGATTGCCAATCATTTTCATGTGTATGAAGGATCTTACTCTGCACCTATCAAAAATTGAACAACTGTTCATTGAGTCATCGTTGAACTTGATCATTTTTCTTTCTGCAAACCTCCTGTAAATGATGAGGAAATTCTAGCTTTCTCAGAGTTACTAAAGCTATCCAGATTTCTGTAGATTTATATAAACTCCGGGACAATATTCACAGTGTCTTTTCACCTAACATTTCTTTATTACGTGGTTGGAATTATCTATAATGTTTTCTTAAAGAACTTTGTAATATTTTACTCATCTGGTGTTTTTTCACCAGCAATTTCGTTGTCTTTGCATATCTAATGCTTTGGGTTGTACTAATCTTATTATGGAATATTCTGATTTCTATTATTAATTTGAATTTTTTAGTTTTGTTCTACATTTATCATTTGTACGAAAAAATCTTGGCGGTAAATTAATTCGTTGAATGTTTATGTATGAGATATCATTTAGTGAAATGTCCTCCAATCTAGATATACTTTTAGATGTTTATGTTTGGCAGTGTCTACTATTGGATTTGCATAACATTTGTAATAAATATGGTGATTGAAAGTACAGTAGTGTAGAGTGCATATTTAGTAGCTATTTTGGTCCTCAGCTGGTACATAAGAAGTAAAGTTGCTCACTACAGAGCATCAATTACTCTTGTGTGTTACATTAACTAGGTAATTGGGCATTTAAGATACTAAAGTGGAAATGTTGTTGTATGTGCAGCCATATTTGCCACTATGTGGAGAAATCTGGGACCGTCAAGAGAGTAGCCAAGTCTGTGGAGAAGGCGGCTAGAGTGGTGGGGACTTCGAAAGCGACGTCGACAAAGACTAATAAAGAAAGACAGCGACTCTTTAGACTCAATTGAAACATTATTTTTGAATGCATTGACGCTGAAGATGCAACGTTGATGATGCATATGGGGTTGGAGAGGCTATTTGTGGGGTTGGGGGTGTTTAAGAGTGGGGATCCATGTGAAGAGGTCCATGGAGACTATTCATGCGATCACGCATTCGTAGAGGTGGAAAGCTAAATTCACATACATAGGGATTAATACGTCCATATATAATATTGAACTTCCAAAGCCTCTATCATGACGATACATGTATATATAATATTTATCTTTGTTCTTGAAACTTCTTAGAGTTGCAAATAAGTAATTTTTTTAGCTCCGTTGGTAATGAAGCTATGTATCTAACATTTCTGTCTTCTTGTGAAAACAATGTTCAATCCACTACATAGTAGGATGCTGTTTTTTGTTATAAATTCAACTTCTATGGTGTTATATTCATGTTTATAAGTTCTTAATAAATTCCATTTTTACCTTTTGCATTTGTAAATTTTGTATACCCATGATTTCACTCAGTTGTCTATTTTAAGCATGCATGAACCAATCTTTTTTTTATGGCATTGACTTTATTAAATAATTGTTATACGTGTGACTAGATCTCAAATGTTAAGCTTTTTAACTTTTATTATTTTAGTATTAAGTGCATATAATTCTAACTTTAATTGTTTTTTCATTCATTCAAGTTCATTTTGGTATTTCTGTTTCTTTTTCTCACTTAATTTTTGCAGGTCCGGTAGCTACACGTCATTGCGGTTTTTGGATTGTTGCACCAAGTGATCATATGACAATGGAATGCCCTAAAGACCTCCTCATACTCCTATACCTCATATAGTGTGGTGTATTTGATTTGACACCAACTTTTATCAATTTTGTGAAGAAAAGATAGTTTTATACAAATATTTAATGGGTCACATTTCTTATTGTTTATGACATTGGAATATTAATCATAGACTTAGACCATGTAGAGTTAGCACATATGGAGTCATCCTAAGATACATTGTGTGGGAATTTTTAATAACTTACTCATTTCAGTAGTTATTGGTTAAGTTGTAAGTATGCATATTACTATAGTGGATTTGTTTGGACAAGTTTGTATATTTGGTGTACTTTTGGGAAATAAAGCGTAAAATATTAGAACGTCAATAACTTGATGCATGTTGAATGTTGGAAAAAATTCATGCTGTGACTTCACTCCTTTATATCTCACTATTGATGAACAAAGTGAAAGTCCTAACTTCTATAAAGAACAATATTCGGAAAGTCCTTCATTTTCTATATAGAAAATAGGGAATATCTAATATTATCTTTTCTGATTTTTTCTTTTTTTTGTGTGAAAATGTGGGATCGAGTGACATCCTCCCTAAACATGCGACAACTTGATCGACAACAATGAACATCGATAATGCTTTGCGCTTGATATGGTGTTGCGTACAATTGACGATTTTGAGTGTCGAGCACAAAGAAGATATATGATACTTTGATTCAAAGTGTCTTGAGAGATAATGTGAGAATTGACATATTTAATGTAAAAGATGACACATTCCTGCCTCTTTCGATTTAGTTACTCATTGATTGGCTCGAATTTTTGGTTTCAATGTAGTGTGGTTGGCTTCAAAATAAATTTATGATTTAGTGTGTTTGTCTTTGTATAAAAGATTAATCTTATTTAGTTGTTGTTTTGCTCTTGGATATTATATTAGTCTTTAGGTTTTGTGTGTCGATTTTTCACATTTAGCGTTGAAGGCATGAATGCATTCAATCAAAGTGTTCATACATTTAATGTATTGAGTATTTTTTTATTTCTCAAATAATGCGGATAATCCTATAAATAAAGAAAAATGTGCCCACATTTTTTAAATTGTTTATACGTTTGTGTTGTAAAGAAAAAAATTATGACTTAAATTATTTACATATTCAATACATTGGAAATTTTCTTCGTGCCTTTAGGCACGTACTTTGAATTTTTTTTTCGTTTTCCGATTATCAGCGTGCCTTCAGGCATGGGCATACCCTAGTATATATATATATATATATATATATATGTATATATACCACACTTAGTTGTAGGCCCTAAAAAACTTTTTTTTTCAAATTTGTATATTTTCCTTGGAATTAACCTTCCAATAAACCCATGTTAAAAAAATTAGGTCAAAATACATTTTGTAGCTATTTTTAAAAAATTTACAAAAGACTGCTCAAAATACCAAAGGAGTTGTCATATCCCTTACCTAAGAGAATGATATGATTCAGGAGTAACTCCGCCGAACGTCAACTATTATAACTTTCTAGGAATTGCTGGCTACATCCAGAGAACATAGATTTGCTCTCTTCCATTAATGTCTCAAGTTTTTATGTCGAGAGTCCTGACACCAGTAGACATATCTACAAACTATCAATATATGCCCCCTTCACGCTGCCACAGGTCTGGGATATATTGCTTTGGTGTTTACACTGTCTTCCACTACCATCTAGGCCTATGACAATACTCATCGAGAGGTTTTGGGAGCCATCACTCTCACACTCATAGTAGGGCCCATTAAATGCGATATAGAGTTTCAATAAATTGACATCTAGTCTAGATTCAACCTCTTGCTAGAAAGAGTCCGCATACATTTCATGGGGGCACCGCCCTCATCATTACATATGAAATTTAAGTTCCCATTCAACACAGAGGTCATCACAATCCAAGGGGACGAAGGTTAGGACATGGTTGCCAATACCAATACTATACCACACATGAATACCCACCATGATAGAAATGAAATATGGATCACTGGATTCCATGTCATCCCTATCACCCATATGATAGAGGAGGAGCTAGTTACTCATAATGTAGTCGTTCTCATTGTTCACAATATGGGGTACATGCTAGAATTAAGAATGGGAAGGAATCAATAAGAAACCCTAAAAGCCACCACGGCCATAAAACATATGGAGAAATATTGTATTGGCTACACTCCCATGGGAATGACCTGAACTCCCTATCTAAAAGACCCCTATCATGGGTGGAATGGTCACTCTCTTGGAACCTTGGTGGGATGAAACAAAGAAATACATACAATTTGGGATGGAAATCTTCCATGGGAAATTGCTATATGTGGATTATAGGAAAATCCATGAGGTGAGATATAATAAGCTCAATATCTCATAGGTCATGGAAGATTACATAAAGACCCTTGAGCTAGAGCTCGAATGGGGACTACCCGTCTTGTTCCCTGAAAAAAACCACATTAGTTTTCGTGATAGGATCCTTAGGCTTAAAACCCATAGAACGCTTCCATGTTTGGTACACAACCTTCATTATGTAGAGTAACACAATGGTGAGACTTGCTTTTTTATTCGCCTAACAGCCCACTCATCTTTCTACACCTTTTCATTTCTTACCCATTCCCCCTCCTCCTATTTACACCAAACGATGCATCCATTTCAGTGGTCTTCTACACACCATTTATTTTTCATTTTCTTAAAACTAGAGACAAATTTGGTGATAAAAGAAAAACATATTAGGAGTTATTTAGGTGTAAATTTCAGGGTGTTGAGTGTGTTATTTGTGAGAAGAGTTCGATAGTGCGTGGAACCACTAGTGAGAAATAATTTGTGAGTATTTTCACATTATGAGTGACATATATTATGTAAATTTTATTTGATAGTGGTTATATATTATTCCATATCTAGTTGTTATTTGTTTAACTTTATAATTTATATTGCACTACACCAAAACAGTCAATTAGTAACACTACTGTAGTGTTACTAAAATAATTACTAGCACTAAAAAAGTGTTAGAAAAAAGGTGTGGGGAAGCAAATTACTAACACTTATTTACTGTTACTAAATTTCGTGTTACTAACACTATTTTACTGTTACTAAAGTGTTACTTAATTCTGTGTTACTAATACTTTTCTACCGTTACTAAAGTGTTAATAATTTCGTAACACATTTCTAACACAATTTCTGTTACACATTTAGTAATAGTATAGGTCCGTTACTAAAATTAAAAAAAAAATAACATTTATATATATTATAATACACACACACACACACACACACATTAGGGTATACAATATTCAAAAATGCTAACATAATGACAACAAAATAACTGTCGATCCCATTTAATTTCAATACAAATAAGTTAAATTTAAAAAAAAAGTGGACAAAATCTCCTTTATTTATAGTACTATCCACATGTTTAAGGTATAACAAATAGTACAACAATACAAATAGTCCGCAACAACAACACTAATACACATCCAGAAAAGAACCTCAATAAAAATTAATCGCCCAAATTACATTAATAGAAAATGCATATCAATACACGAGGCAAATTTGGGAAATTTAAGAATTTTTCATCTCAATACATAAGCTAATTTGGGAAATCTAAGAATTATCATCATGAAGACGAGTTAAAATCAAGTAAACAGGTGGATTGTAGTTAATTTAACATTTTTAACTTGAACTAATACCACTTCCACTCAAGTCGATGCCTTGTTCCGTGGTCTTCGGTCGCTGCTTAGAGGTATAAGACCAAGAAATGAGTAAAACATCAGGATACGGTAGTATGTCTGTGGTTTGACCTTCCAAAGCACACGCATACCTCCGTGAATAACATTCGAGGCGTTTTACCTTCTGAGTCTCTCATATCTTTATAGAGTGGTCGCACAATCTTCCCCACTTCCTATAATATTATAATAAAATAACATTAGAGAGTAATATAAAAAAAATTTCTTTTTGATGTAGGATAGTTAGCCTAATACACAAACATTTTCACCTAGTCAGAGTTGAACTTTATTTACTATTTTTTCCAAATCAAATAATTATATTTTTCATCTTATTTTTATAATTTATACAAACAAGAGTTTTAATTTCCTAATAGGTAAAACTAATTTTCACCTTACTCTCAACCAAATGGGGCCCAAGTGTCAAAATATACATCCACACCTCTCTCCACATCTAATTGTCACAAGAACACTCAAAATTGTTAACAACTACTCACATCCTAGAAGAATGAATGAAATAATATTGAAATATCTATCCATTAGCCTTATATATACAACATGAAATCAGATACGACATGATAAACAATGTTTCTCAAACCAAGCATATTTCAAGGAACTCTCCAAATACATCAGATACATGCTACTGTGCTACATGGCTGCAGAAGATGAGTATGTATTCGATTGAAGACTTGAGCATACTTGACGTTTATGTCATTGACTTAGATCAATCAATTTTTTACAAATAATTTTAAATCACACGTGACATTGAACTGGATGAAATTCATGGAAAATGTTTTTTTCACTGATTCCTAACTTCTGATCTGAGGAGGGAAGAGAAAAGAAAAAAGTCATAGTTTAAACACTGGAAGGAACAAAAGGCCAAAAATCTTCATAGTAATTTTTGAACCTTTAAGAATGATCATAATAGTCCACTTCATTTCCTGAGCATTTGTTTTTTAAATTAGACCAGCAAGAAGATAAGTCTTCTCTGCTCTGTTTGGGTAGTTTGAAAATAACATTCAGGAAAACGATGCAGAAAATGAAAGCCATAGGCAAAATTAAATAACCTCGAGAGAAGTTTAGTTAATTTTTTCAAGTATAATGAAGTCACGAGTAGTATTATTGTGAAAAAACAAAGTAATAAGATAAGATGTTCCATATATATCATTGTAAATAAATCAGCAAAAATAGCCTTGAGAGTAGTACGAACTGTAATAAAATGAGACAATGTACATAAAATAAATAAATCAACCAGTGTAAATAAGAAGCCGTGTTTGAACATAATGGTGGGGTGGAATGTATAGAAAAAAATAGGAGCATACATGTTTAACATAAGACTCACAATTCCTTGACTGCAGCTGTAGAACAGAAGAAGCTATACGAGCAAACCTATGAAGAATAGACCTGTGGTGACTGGATTTTATGATGGTCATTCTAAAACTCGAAGAAGATCATGCATTGATAATTCTGGTGTTGGTTACTCCGATGCGTAAAGAAAAGGCATAAAATTCTAGATAAAACACCAAAATATATATAAGAGATACCCAAACAAATCAGTTTGTTTGCCCAAAATTTGAATATTGCACAACACATTAAGAGGTGAAATATTCATATCTTATTCATTGATAATACTCATAATTATGAAGATCAATAGATAAGAAACTTCATATTCACTTGCCTCAGTCCAGGTATATGCTTCTTCAACAGTGCACTCAGATTGTGGGGTTGGGTTGGATAGAGCCAGAATAAGAGGTCTCTGCATGACATTAGTTTACAAATTGGCTTCGTAATGAAATTTTGGGAAAAAGTGATAAGAGGGAGATAGAGCACCTCATTGAAAAAGGCCATAGCCTCAAACACCTCCTTTGTGAATGCATTTTCGACACCAGATGTTCCTATCAAGGTTATAGGCTTGATAGCCTGATTGAATTTTAAAAATGAAATAATGTCAAGAATCACCCAGAACTACCTTATCATATATAGAACATTATAAGTTCATCAAACCTCGACAGCATCTAAGAGATTTGTAGTGGGTTCACGTTCATGAGCCCATGGCTTTCTGAAGAGTTGAAGGGATTCCTTACGAGAAATAACAATTAACCCCTACAAGTACATTCCCACAAACACTATGAACTTCCGATAGTAATACCCACACACATGCAAACACTTCTAAAAAAATAAAAATAAAAAAAAGTTGTCAAGAGATAGAAAGTTTAGTCATACTTCCTCCTACCTTTGAGTCAACAAGCGAAATCTTCTTATGCATCTCTTCCACGGGTAGTTTTATCTTTACAAGACAACCCAAAATTAGGAATACAAGATAATCATCAATCATCATGTAATGTCATAAAACTTAATGACATTACCAACAGAAAACACATATAAAATATCAAGTCAAAACCTGCTTTGACATCTCAAGAGCTATAAGCTCTACTATACCAGTCCCAGCCTGTAATCAAGGGAGGAGATATGTGAAAATAAGAAAACATCAAGATGTGGTTGGTTCCCGATACAACACATTGCACTAGGAAATGGTTATTGGTACAACACATTGCCTCAAAACCAAAATCTCCATTCTCTGCATAGTTTTTGCTTAAAGACATACTTTGTTTCCTCCACCTAGAAATATCAAATAAACAGATTTGTTATACACTTGAATATATTTATGTGTGCAAATATGCAAATATATTTATCTAAATCACCTTTCCCCTCCTCCATTATCCAAGCTTAATGCCGACAATGCTCATATAAATATTTGCATTGACGGAGTTGAAAAAGTTTATACATTACATAATCCAAATATAGATAACTTAAACAGAGTCCATAATAAAAGCATAGCACAAATTCTGATAACTTAAACAAATTAAACGAAAAAATCATACTACCAATTAAGTCCAAATCAAAATCATGGTCTTAACTCACAAACTAAACATATTTAAGCTAACAATCCATCCAAATCAAATTACCTCCCAATACTAAATCGGTGAAAGTGTAATTGCCACCTTGAGGAACATCCAACATAACATCGGGCTTCATAACTTCCTCCACATATATTTTTTATCTCCGACTCCAACTCGTCTCCCGTGACATATATCCTTTTTCGTATCCGTCACAATATATACCTTTGCTAATTCTTCATTGTACCTATCAAGCAAGATGACATTGGGTATGACAGAGGGGCAAGGACGAGGAGCTGATCCAAAAACATTATCTAGATTTTTAGAAAGATTTATCCACGGACGACTTGTGTTAGAAGCATGCTCACAAATTGGTGTCAGTTGTGAATCATTTTCCTTTTGAGCATTGAAGGCCTGAACCAAACTTTGTATAGCATCCTTGACAAACAAGATCAAACAACAGTAAGACTTTTATAAGTAGAGAGATATGTTGATTAAATAAAATTATAACATACAAATATACCTTCATAGATTGAATCTCTATGTTATTTTCATCCAATTTTTTATTCATAGAAGTAATGATCTCTTTCTTCAATGCATCAACACTATCGTTTAACTTCTTTCTTTGTTTGAGTTTCGCCTTTGCCACTCCTAAATGCATCAACTGCCTCTTCAAAATGAGGGGGCAAACTTCACGAACTCCACCCTTTTTCTCCTCTCTAAAAACTTTTGTCACCTCATCATTTTCTAAGCATTGGTTCTTTCTACTACCCTCTACACTCTCGGTCTTCCTTTTTTCAACCACATCCTTGAGTTTATCCTATCACAACATAGTTATAGATCTAAATAAGAAAAATTCATTAATACAAATGATGAAATATACATTAAAAAAACTTTTTCTTCTCTTGTAAATACTTATATAGTAAATCTTAGCACTTTTTAAGACATTCCCATTTTTGTCCTCGTGTCCCGCAAACCATACATCTACTCTCTTAACTTCTTATTCTGGGTTTGCTTCAACCTACAATTTAATTGGAACATGTTATACACAAAAGTGATGATAAGAATTTATAGTTCTTATAATACATACCATTTTATATTCCACCGCAGCATAGATGCGTCCCCCAAGTGTATGGGCATGTTCTAATGTGGTCCAACTCTTTGCATTTTTAATGTTTTGTGTCTTTTTTATTGCTTTAATTTCATTTTCACAAAATGACCTCCATATATCAGGATCAACACCTTCCGGTATAATTCTAACGGTAGACAAAAAACATCTCAAATTATTTTTGTGAGTTCTAAATTTTTGTGGGAACCTCTTCTCCATCAACGGGTGAGCCACCTCCGGTTCGACATCAAGCTCAAATTTCCCCTGTAATTAACATTAATAAATAATAAAATAATGAATATCATATGAAATAGATAAGTCATTTTTATCTTTAATATGAAAATATTACCATTAAAGCATTCCAAACGTCATCTTTATAGTTTTTTGGCATAAACCTCCAATCTTCGTAATTAATCGGGATATAAGATCTAACAAAATCATCGACATGAGTACTCCATGGACTGACTACACTCCCATCAACTAGAACGGTGATCATCATTTTACCATTCGGGGCATACATTCCAACTGTTTAGCCTTTTTTCATTTTCTACTTGCTTCTTTTTACTTGAAGATGGTTGGTTCGAATCACCATTGGCTAATTCTTCTTGTAGAGAAACAAATGTCTGTTGCATCTAATTTTCTAATGATCGTTGCTTCGAACCTCCATCAGCACTAGAAACCATAATGTACAAAACAATACTGCCAAAATAAAGAACAATGACCAAAATTCAAAAACATAGAAATATAACTGTATTTATTAATGGCCTTATCTGAAAACTTCAATGTAGAAGGTATTTTAGATTGTAAGGAACATAAATTGTTGATGATCTCCTCAGCTTTCATAGAGCTCAACCTGTTCTCATATTTCAAGTTTCATATGGAATGCACCTCAATCCATAAGAAGTTTGTTTAAATTTCAAATGAAATTGGTTTAGCATGTAACTGTATTTATCAATGGCCTTATCTGAAAACTTCAATATTTAAGCTATTTTAGAATGTAAGGCACACAAATTGTTGATGATCTCCTTGGATTTCATAAAGCCCCCCTCAAAGATATTTAAATTTTTTTCTTTCCATATTTCCTAAAATACATTTAATGGTGTATTTTGAATGAAGGAATTTAAGGTAATACAACATTTGAGTTCTTCAACTCTAAGAAATAAGCATAGACAAGCTACAGTATAAGTTAAGTTTAATTCCTATAAGTTGACCAAAGTAGCACCAAATATTTTTATCATAAGGATTATCCAAGTTAGGACCTCCGCAAAATAATTTAGAGAATAATCTTTTAATTCTAATCATAACATGCTGAGGTGGATTAAGAGCAACTAATGTAAAAATTGGAATAGAAGAAAGTGCATGCTTTATGAGAATCAATCTACCTCATTATAAAAGAAATTTAGAGTTCTGAAAAAATAAATTTGAAAAAATGACTTAAGGCTTCATACAACTGACAAAATATTATAATATCAATGGGACAAAACAAATCATTTTCAAAAAAAGTTACTAAATAAACTAAATAGAATCGTAGCGCTTTAGCAAACTTTCTAAATGTGGTTGGTCTTCAAGAATAGACTTGAAACATGTTTGGATCTCTAAATCGTCCACTTGATTCGTCATTATCTTCGGGGAATGTATAACAACCCACCAATTAGGATTTTTAAAATCTTTAGAATAAAATACTTGATTAGCTTCATATGCGAGAATAGAAGGCTCATCAAACTCATAATAAACGCTCTTAAACTTATCAAAATTTACCATTACTAAATTGGAGTCCGGACAAAGCTTACAACCATGTGTCTTATCCTCCACCCTCACCCAATCACAATAAAAGAACACCTCCTTAAATACGGTATAGTCTAGCTTAATTATTTGCTCGATGATTGCATACCACATAACCCAAGTATTTATGAGGTTTTTATCACTTTTTCTAGCTCGAAATTATGTCCATGACTTCAAACAAACACCACTATCCAGTGTAACAACTGTATTGCTGTGATACTTAGAAGAGAATACGAAACCATTTACATGATACTTTTTGTATGTTTTAGCCTTGAATTGCAGCCCTTGAACTAATCGCCACAATGTTTCTTTTATCTTTGTCTCTCCTGATTTCACCAATTGTGTTCAATGAAAACAAATCAAAATCACGTAAATATATGTTTTTATCTCAGGAGGTTATGCAAAAAAGGCATTAAAATATTAGTATTTATAGAATCACCTTGTCTGATAACCAAGGAATAAAATAAGTCTATTTTTCAACTTCTTTCATTTCAATTCCCTTCCCTTTAGCACGAGACACGAATTTTAATGATGCTTCATACTCACTACACTATGTCATTTGATATAAGTGATTATTAATCAAGATATTAATTAAATTTTAATTGATAATAAAAGAAAGAACTCTAACCTATTGTAATCCTGAAGTCCATCAACACTAAGTTCAAATAACACCCATCAACGTATTTGTTGGAATTGTATTGGTCCCAACGTTATAGTCTTATCACCAAGCAAAGGCCCTTTATCAGAGAACTCTACATCATCCTCTAAAAAGGATTCACGTGAGCGTTTATGATTTCCATCTAACGAAAATGGCATGTACTCCATGCAATATCTAACAGATTCAGCTACGACAGAGGACTCTGTAATGGAACCTTTAACATACCTCTTATTACTGGGTATACCTTTAAAATCTTTCATTGTCCTATTTGTAAAAAGCAACAAAAATCAATAACAGCCAATGCTAACCTTAATTGTACATATTTTATTTTATTAAAAGGCAAAAAATCACTTTTCGAATGGTTACATCCAATGAGTGTTTGTTGGTCCACAAACCAAGGCTTCATCTTCTAGATGCACAGTGAGGTGAATGCTAATATTGAAAAATGTTGGTGGAAAATATTTATCTAACATGCAGAATGCTTCAACAACCATGCATTTGACTTTTTGGATATGTTGTCGAATGAGGATCTTAGAGCACAACATGTTAAAAAATAAGCTTAATTGTAGGAGTGCTATTCTCAAATCTAGATGTTTCAAAAATTTAGGTTGGAGCACAACACAAGTAACAAGTGTTCCATTATGACACGATAGTTGTGGGACTTAAATGAGTGCATAGACGAGGGATTAAGACTTATAATATTGCTTAAGTTAGATAAAAAGCTGGTAGGAAGCTTTAAGTCTTTCAAAATTTGGAAAAATGGTCTCTTTTGCTCTTTATCCAAGATAAATGGTGCCATTGGTTATATAATTTTCCCCGTGCGCGCATCAACTTTAAGCCATTGACTGATGCGTATGCCCATACCCTTCATATCCAATTGCCCCTTTTCAGTATCCTTTGTTTTATTATCACTAAGAATTGTGTTTATTAAATGCTCTGCAGTATTCTTCTTGGTGTGCATAACACCAAGGACATGTCGAAGTTGATGATGTTGTCAGTATTCCAAGTAAAAAAATGGATTTTTTGTACCATGATTCTTTAACTTCAACACTGTCACTTTTATCCACATTATTGTCACTTCCATTCGCATTATCATACTTATGATTCTTAGAAGGGACTTTTGAGGCTTTGCTATATACATACTTGATTTTACTCAACCTTTCCACAAGTGCATCTCCATTAATTCGAATCGGGGGAGATCTAAATTCTTGTGATCTAAGTCCCAAACCTTTGCCACTCCTAAATGGGTGATCTCTATCAAGAAACATACAATAGTTTGTGTAAACTATCTTCCTGATGTTAACTAAACGAATTGATGGTGTTTCATCACCACAAATAGGACATGCATTGTAGCCATGTGTTATACATCCAGATAAGTTTCCATATACGGGGAAATCATGAATCCCCCACATCAACATAGCTCTCAATGTAAATTATTCCATTTTGTGAATGTCAAAAGATTGAACTCCCTCCTATAATTTTTTCAACTCATCTACCAACGATTGAAGAAAAACATCAATGTCTTGACCCGGTTCCTTAGGCTCGGGAATCAACAAAGACAATATTTTAAACTCACACTTCAAGCATAAAGATGGGCCCACATTATAAGGTGCAGTCATAACGGGCCAATAAATATAACTACTAGATTTTATACCATTGGTATTGAACCCATTTGTTCTAATTTTTAGCATTCTCCACTGAGCTGAATCATAAGGATGTCGTTGATTATCCCAAGAAGTTATTGCTCGATGGTGCCTCATCATTTCGTGCGTTATCCAAGGTATAATGTATAATCTCCTTAGCCTTGGAATCATAGGTAAATGTCTTAATACTTTCATCAATTCTTTGCGAACTCTTTTTCCTTTCCTCGTAGTCACTAAATATCTTGGTGTCCCATATTGAGGACATTCTTCTAAGTCTTCATTCTCTTTATAGTATAAATTACAGTTATTCTCACAGGCATGAATGTAGTTTGCTTTCATCCCCAGGTCTGTCATCATTCTCTTCATCTGCAGATACTTTTGTACTAAAGTGTTTTCTTTCGTAAGCCACCTTTTTACAATCGACAAAAGAGATGTAACGCTATTTCCCAACCAACCAAACTTCTTTTTTAAACTATGCAATTCCATAATTGCAGAGAGATTAGTCTCAGGATCATCACATGAAGGGTACAATTTCTCAGTCGCTAATCTATTGTACTCTTAATACTTCTCATTATTAACATGAAATTTTTCTGTCTAGTTAGGTTATCCACAATGTTGTTCGTGCACTCCATAGAACGTGTCAACTAAGTCTCGAAGACTTTCATTCTCACTATTCTCATCATTTTCAACATGTCCTTCACAATCAATAGGTTCTATAACAGGATTCAGGGAGTTCGAGGATCATATTTCACCGTGTAAAACCTATGTAGTATATGTCGAATATATACCATGCCGAATCAAATGACTCCTGATATCTGACGCACTAAATCACTTCTTATTTCGACACTTAACACATGGACATGAAATGTCGAGAGATGGTGTCTAGTGTTTGCAATTGCAAAATCAAGTAAAGATGTTACTCCATTTATGTATACCTCACTTACTCTATTCCTCTCAGTTATCCATCATTTATTCAATATTTGGGACATTTTGCACTACAAAAAAAAACATTATTTTATATAAAAGGATTGTGCACCATCGGAATTACATGATATAATTACCGAAATGGTATAGTAGCATTGGTAATTCAAAATAAGTAATGGTATACTAACGGTATGATTGCGTTAGTAATCCTAAAATAAATCTCTACGCAAGTCTTCCCTCTACATGAATACAAAATAACTTAAAAGCATCAGTGCATGGATAAAGGTGTTTTAGGAAAATGCAATGGACATTGGGTTTTCACACTTAAAATATCCTATTTGTCCTAAAAACACAATCTGATGCCTGGTTACACCTACAAACCCTTGCCAACAAAAAATAAACCACAAAATTTTTAAAACCCAAACATTCAACCTAAATGCAATGGACATTGGATTTTCACACTTAGAATATCCTATTTATTGTAAAAACACAATTTGATGCCTAGCTACACCTACAACCCCTTACCAACAAAAAATAAAACACAAAATTTTTAAAACCCAAGCATTCAACTTAAATGCAATGGACATTAGATTTTCTCATTTAAAATGTCCTATTTATCCTAAAAACACAATTCGATATCTAGTTACACCTACAAACCATTGACAATAAAAAACAAACCACAAAATTTTTAAAACCTAAGCATTCAACCTGAAATCAATAAGTACTTAAAAAATCGATGCAATCGTACGAATGGTGGTTCAAGTTACGAGTTTGAGAATATCAAACTTAGCAACATGTTTATTATCCGAGTTAGAAATTGGGATTGTATTTACAGTTAACATAAGGTCACAAATCAAGTTAAGAATTGGATATTAGGATTACATTTCCATAATTGGTCTTTGAATACCCATTAAACAGTCACATAATAAATGAGAAAACCCTAGTTTAATTTCAGTTTGATTTCAGAATTTTATATGTTGAGTTAATGCGTAAAAACAACAAAGATCATCAAATCAAAGGAAATCAACGTACAAAGAATAATAAAAGGGGAAAAAAAATAACCTGGAGATGAAGTTTATGTATACATCCATAACGAAATTTCATCTTCGTTTATGTATACATCCATAACGAAATAACCAAAAAAAGGGGAGACAAACGAAAATTTCATCTCCGTTTATGTATACCAATGGCCAACATTATTCTAAATCCTAAAAGTGCACAATCTATTGTAATTGAAAAAATCAACAACATTCCCAAACGGTGGGTTGAATTTTTGATTGACATTAGCCCTATTTTTTTTTTGGAGAAGTTGCTTTATTCTTAAGGATTTATAATCCATTCACATTAAATTTGAATCAAAATTCAAATGACAAAAATCCAGTTTAAGTCCCGAGTCACACTCTAAAAAGGAACAAAAAAGGGAAAGAATTATTAAGTTAATAGTTTTTGTAGGTTATTTAAACATTTAAGGAATCCCCCCCCCCAAAAAGTCAATATAACCCACAAAAAATACTCAACATCTTTTTTTTTGCTATTTTAAGAAAATTAATCCATCTTTTTAGTCCTTTCTAGATCCTAGGATAGAGTCTCTCCTGTATCTTTCAAAATCTTACTAGCTTCACAAAATATAGGGGGTGTGATTATGAACAAAACAAACACATTAAAGAAAATGATAAATTAAAAAACAAATACAAATAAATCAGTGATGAAATCTTGTTCTTTTCAACCAGTTGAAACGGAAAGCTGGTGCATCAGTTTCCACTACACCAAAAAGGCCAAATTGTGACCTTTCAGCTGGCCACCCTTGTCACGGTCATTAACCGTGACAAGTCCGTGACAAAGGCTTGTAACGGTCAATGACCATGACAAGTCCGTGACAAGTACAGTTGTCATGGACTTGTCATGATCATTGACCGTGACAACCTTATAAAGTTATCATGGTCAAAGACCGTGACAGGTTTGTGACAACTTAGTTAGTAAAAAAAACCTTCCCTCTTTATTTTTCCCACCGTTTTCACTTCTCTCTTTTTCCTCTGTCTATGCGACTGCTATCTCTCTCTCTTTAAGCGATTTTCAGATTTTTCCCTCACTTTCTCTTTCCTCTGTATACATGTGTGTACATGTGTGTGTGTGTATGGGTGGTGAGTGTAGGTGTGCGTGTGTGTGTGTGCGCACGTATGTGTGTGTGTGGTGAGGGGAGGGGGAAGGGGGTGGTGTGTGTGTGTGTGTGAAGGTGGCTGAGTGTGTGTGGGGGGGGAGGGGGTACAGGTGTGTGTGTGTGTGTGTATGTGTGTGTTTGCAAGTGGGTGAGTGGGTGAGGTGCGAGGGGGGGGGGGGGGTAAGGAGGTAGTGGTGGGGCAGGGGTTGGGTGGGGAAGGGTGCGTGATTTTTTTGTTGAAATTAAATGTTAGGACCCGTTTGGCAACCCAATACCCAAATATATGTTGTACCCTTAAGTATAAATACTCAAATATTGTTGTCTAATACATAATGATTCTCCCCATGTTTAAGAGGCTTAAAGTTCAATTTGACATTTTTCTCACGAAATAGTCATAATAGGAATTGGAATTGGGACTTATAATTATTATTGTTAATTTAATTATGACTTTAATTGGGTATAAATGAATTAGGAGCATTTAGATTCCACTTATTAATTATTGATTTTGAATTAGGTAGTTAGTTTGAATTGATGTTTAGGATTTTTAGTAATTCCACATATTAGATGTTGTTGTTTTGGAATTCAAAATTAAGTTGTTAAACATTAATATTATACCGTGACAGTTGAAACAGAAAAATTGATTAATAAAATATAGATTCAATTGTAACTTTAATTGTATGGATTTAATTATAAGACGTGATGAAATGAATTGATTGAGTAAATGAATTAGAAGGAGTACAGGATATACATTTGTTGATTTGTTGTTGCTGTTGGATTATAGTGTACCAATGTTAGGTTGGTTAATTTTGGAAGTGGCGTGACCACTGGATTATTGTATAAATGGGGAGGGGGGAGTTTTAAACCTTTTTCGAAAATTCATTTGTGTTACGAACAATATATTATTAATTCATATATATGATAATTAAATGAAACATACTTAAAATTACATATAGTTCTTATAGATACTAGCCTTCTAGTTCATATGCGTATGCATTCAATAGCCCTTAGACCCGTTTGAGAGTCATTACCCCTATAATGAGATCTCTCGAATTGTCCCGTTTGGACAGTTTGGGACTGCATAATGTATGTATAATCATATTCTTAGTGGCTTAAACTTGTTACGTTTGGAGGAAGTTTTGTAATCGTATCCTAATATTCTCTGGGTACATACTATATTGGCAAGTGTGAGTGTTATTTCAATTGATAAATTGAAGTAACACTCACACTTGCCAATCTACGTCGTGTACTTGGAGAACTATGGGGATAACTGTCAAATATTTCTCAAATCGTAACAATGTGAATAAGCTGGTAAGTATATTTATGTGGTCTTGAATGTGATAGGACTACTCACCCTTTAGAGGAGATGGAGGAAATAAGAATTAATACTATAAATTGAATTTGAATTTGAAATTTAAAAATCGAATATAAATAAGACATAATTAAATGAAACATACTATAAATCTAAGCTTTATTTATATAAATCCATGAATATACGCTTCTTACCTTTAATATATGATTGTTTGTAGTAGATGTGATGGAATATCCTAAATACAAAGAGTGGATGGGTGAGACAAATAGAATGGGGGATGTCTTTCGCAGAGGTGCTAATGAATTTGTGAAATACACAAAGAGATGGCATAATGATGAAGAGTTTCGTGTCCGTGTACTAGGTGTGAGAATGGTAAGGTGTTTGAGTGAAAAATAGTTGAACTACATTTGTTAAGATGGGGTGTATAAGATAATTATCTATTTTGGAATTTTCACGGGGAATTAAGAGTTCCTTTTGTACCCGAGCAACCTTCACAATAGCCTTCAACAAGTAGGATAGATGTATAAGGGGATGATGCAGATCATAATATGTTAGATGATTTAGTTGATGAAGTGTACGACGTTCATGAAGTGGAAGATAATGAGGTAACTGACGATGTACAAGGTTCAGGTGCTCATAAAGATATCAAGATAAACCTTGACGATGACTACTAAAGTTTAAAATTTAAGGCGACCCAATCGTTATACTCTGGCTATGAGAAAGATCAAACAAATTTACATGCCATGGTTGATTTGCATAGTTTGAAGACCCAATATGGTTTGTCTAGCCATAGCGTGAAAGGAATTCTAAATTGGGTGAAAGTCTTTCTACCCAAGGAGAATAAGCTTCCAAATAGCTATCCAGCTATAAATAATAATTTGAAAGGTTTGGGAATGAAGTATAAATCGATTCATTCTTGTGTTTATGAATGAATACTATACCGAAAGGAGTATGAAACTCTTGATCGTTGTCCAGTATGCAATGAACCTAGATATGTCCAATCTACTGGTAAGGAAGGCACAAGCTCAAAATTGCCCAAAAAGTGTTGAAATATTTTCCCGTTGGGCCTAGATTAAAGCAGTTTTTCACAGTACCATAGATAACGGAGGCAATGAGTTGGCATGATAGGGCAAAAGTAGGGGATAATGTCATGCGTCATCCTATTGATTCTACAGCTTGGAGGAGGATAAGTTATGAGTATCCCAATTTTGCTCGAGAATAGCGTAACATTCATTTAGCTATATCAACAGTTCATTTAAATCCATTTGGAAATCCAAGCACCAATCAGAATGTATGGTCAGTGAACCTAGCCCCACTCAACCTACCTCCTTCACAGTGTATGAGACCTAAATTTTCGATGTTGTCTTTGTTGATACCCGAACCAAAGGCACCAAGTGAAGACATCGATATTTACCTCTCTCCTTTGGTAGAATAATTAAATGATTTGTGGGAAGAGGGTTTGAAAGAATTTGACTCTTTTAAAAAAGAAGAGTTTATGCTGAAAGCTATGTTGATGTGGGTAATTCATGATTTTCCAACTCATGGGACATTATCCGGTTGTGTAGTACATGGTTATTTGGGGTGTCCTATATGTGGAGAGGAGACTGAATCTATTTGTCTCCCCACTAGCTCAAAAAATATATACCATTGTCATAGGAGGTTTTTACCCCCCGCTCATAGTTTCAGATTTGAGAAAGGTTCTCATTTTTTATCGGGCGGGGTCGAACATAGGCTACCACCGAGAAAACTTTTAGGTTCAAAAATTGAAAGTAAATCTTTTGATTGTGGCCCTAATATGCCAGGTAATAATCCTAAATTTAAGAATGTCAAGCATAAGAAGACTCCAACTGGGAATGAAACTGAGACAAGAAAGGCATGGTTTAGGAGGTCAATTTTATTTGACTTTCCTTATTGGAAAAATAACCCGATGCGCCGTATATTGGATATGATGCATGTAGAGAAGAACATCGTTGAAAGAAGATGCACAAAAAAACTTGGGGGGAGTCATTCTAAGGATGGAGAAAATGCACAAAAAAACCTTAAATCGTTGAAACTTAAGCCACAACTATGGTTGGAATAAGATAGTAGGGGAAGGACAATAATTCCCCCTGGTGCATTTACTTTGATGAGTGGGGAAAGGAAGGTGCTTTTATATACAATATGTAATTTGAAGGTTCCATCTAATTTTTTGTCCAACTTGCAAAGGATTGTGAATTATTCTACCCATGATTTACATAAGTGTAAGTCCCACGATTGGCATGTGATCATGAAATTGGTTCCTCTATTGTGTAAGCACTGTTTCTCCAAGCACAAGGATTTGTGAAGGGCTATTATGAAAATTAGTATCTACTTCTCACTTTTGTGTGAGAATGTAGTCAATCGAGAACACATAGTGGTCGCAAAATTGCCTGTGACCGAAACGATTTGTGTGTCGAAGAAGTACATTCCCCCATCATTCTTTGACATAAGTGTTCACTTATTGGTACACATATGCAACGAGGCACTTCTTTGTGGTCCAGTTAGATATCGATGGATGTATCCGTTTAAAAGATTGATGAAAGCTTTCAAATATTACGTCAAGAATACACGATACACTGCAGGATCAATTGCAGAGGAATACATCACTATGGATTCATCAATCTATACTCGGGAAAATGTGTCTGACTTGACCAACGTTGATGACATTGATGAGTTTGTCGATGAGGGTGGTCATGTGATGGGAAAACGAGTGAAATTAACAAGTTTAAAACATGAACAAGTAGCTCTTTATCTATTTGACACACATGAATATGTCAAAGGATACAAAAAGTAAGTTTAAATTTATTTTAAGTTTTACATTATTTTAGAATATTTTATACATGATTAATTTTGTAATACATTCGTAACATTAATTTTATGCAGAAAATATGAAGCCTGTGAGAAAAATAAAAGACGAAAAACAACGGCACAGTCAGACAACGAATTTAGGTTGTGGTTGTCACCCGAGGTAATTATAATGAAAATGGTTGTCATATAACATTACATTACAATAAAACTTTACAAATAACCTAAATAATTTATCTATATTCTCAGCTCTTAAAGACGGGTGATGTGACATCAAGGCTTACTTGTCTAGCCACTGGGCCCTTGTTCATAACACAAGAATATAAAAAAGTATCGATTGAACGGTTACGTATTTGGCGCAAGGGTGTAAGAGGAAAGTACAAATGTACAGAACTTGGGCATTTCATACAATGCTCATATTTTCATTCGAGCAAGCGCAAAAGATAAAAACCTCGTTGAAGCTAACTTACTATTGTGTATTTCGAAATATATTTGAATTGGACTATGTAAGATTCAAAGAGGTTGTATTTTACTGTGATTGGGTAAGAGTTAAGGATAAAAATACTTGTAAAGTTTATCCGAGCACCAATTTGATCATGATTGACTTGTCCAAGTTGAAGACGAACGAACACATGAGCGATGAGTCATTTGTTTATGAATTTTAAAAGGTCAAGCAAGTGTTTTACTCAGAGTATATCAATAAAGAGCCGTGTTCAATCAGCCTACATGCGCCGAAAGCGTCTAAACAGTAGTGTGGATGACTTGGCTGCTCCTATCGAATATCAATCCATTTTTTACGATAACCCGAATTTGAAATAATTTTTAGATTTGTAATAAGTATTCCAATTATCAGACAATAGTTTAATGCTTTTATCAGACATCAGTTTACTGCTTTTAATTCATTTGTACTTGATCATTTTCTCTCTTTATCTCTTTCCTTTGTATATGTGTGTGCGTATGTGCAGGTGTGTGTGTGTGGGGAAGGAGTTTTCAAGAATTTTATAAAATAGTTTAATGTTTGAATGTCTTCTTCGTGTGTGTGTGTGTGTGTGTGTGTGTGTGTGTGTGCAGGTGTGTTTTTATTCTTCTAATTAATTTGGATTTGTACTAATAATAGTTTTTTTTGATAGAAAATGTCTCCTTTAGGGATTAAGGAAAGGATGATGATGATGATGATGATGATAATGATGATGTCTTCTTCAACGCACGGCGGTATGGGAGGCGGTGAGGGTTCCTAGGCCCCTAGGCTCCCTAAATGGGGTAAATTGGGAATAGCTGTTAAGAACAAGACGGGCTTATTGACTGGATCCCTCGAGTCGGTGAAGATGATTATCGACCTAGGGTACACCAATGGGGGGGATGTGCCAAATGAGCTCAAGTTAGCTATTTGAGCGGCACTATAGGTAATGTATTTCAATTTCAATTTCAATTTATTCGTGACTAACACTTACATTATTTTTATTTTATATTTGTTTGATAGGAACAATTCATCCTTCCCCTAAAACTCCGTGGTTCTATGTTTGAGCAGTTGAGGCAGCAACATAAGACATGGAAGAAGAATTTGTGGGGCTGATACTTTGGGAAGACCCAAGAGTCCATTATCAGAATTCATGAGTTCGTCCCGTTGAAGGAGCCGATCACATTGGCACAGTGGCAAAAGTTCATTAACAATGAGATCGAGAAGCAACAATTGACATCTCTCCAATCTAAGAGGAAAAATCGGGCAAAAAAGACCGACGTGCACTACTTAGCTCGGAGGTCATATGCCTAGGTGGAGCACAAGTTAGTAAGTTTTTATTTTTCTATAATTATAAAAATATGTTATTCTGTATTATTTACTTTGCGTTACTTACTAATTTTACATTATTTTATTTCTGGAGACGGGGAGTGGCCTTGGGGTAGGCCTCATAGGCTCGATGCCTATGTTGTAATTCATACAAAGAATGGAAAGGATACAGGGGTGTTCCCGAGCATCACGGACACGATTGTAAGTAATCTGATGGCTTAATTTTTGTGAATTACATGATAATTTTTTATTTACTTATTTAACTAATCGTTTGCTTTTTGTCATTTCAGGCAAAGCTTAAGGAAGTGCATGAGTTGTAGCTGATCATAAGGGGAGGACTAGGGGTAAGCTTGCGGGTGAGAAAATATAGGATCCTCGAAATGGAGATGAGCAACACCGGGTTGGCCCTTCAGGTGGACACGTATAACGCGAAGCTATCAATATTGGAGGCGATGGTCCTACATATGTATGAGTTCATGAAGTGTCAGTTGGACGGAAAGGGTATGGGCAAGGGGAGGGAGAAGGTGGTGTAGGGGGAGGTGGAGGAGGACGAGGATGTGGACATCTCTTCTTCATCGTCGATACGTGTGGACTCACCGCTTGATGATCAACCCCTCAAATTGGCTCCCCTCCAGCGGCCTATGTCAACAATCGGTTCACCGAGGGTGTTTTTACGCGACATATATGATGGCCAGTGGATACCTAGGGGGTTGAGGGACTTGAATACTGTTGAGGGTATGCTGGTTCATAGACGTAACCTTCAAAACATCGAGGCCAAGGTGCTCGTCATGCATGTGATACCTGAAAAGGAGAACTCCGCATTGTGGTTGCACAAATAATGCGGCGTGACATATATTGAGGGGTGTATCAATGCGTATATTGTGTGGCCTTCCTTCCTCCTTGAACCTACCCTAGACACTATGTCGTGACATTATTTGTATCTATTTTTATTTGGACACTTGGATTATATTTGAATTGTTTTGATTTGTTACATTTTGGTTTGGACATGGATTGTATTTTTATTTTATTTGGACATGGAAATATATATATATATGTAATGAGTTGGTGCATTCTTTCTATTTTATTTGGATATATGCTGTTTGAACAGGTACAATTTTACTATAACAGGTACAAATATACTTCTGGGCAGTGGCAGTGGCCAAACTGTCCAGCAATTTTTTTTAAAATTTTGCTAAGATTTGTCACAGTCATTGACCGTGACAAGTCCGTGACAAAGAAAACTTGTCACGAGCTTGTCACGGTCAATGACCATGTCAATTTATTAAAGGTTGTCACGAGTTTGTCACGGTCTTTAATCGTGACAAAGCTTATCAAGGTCAAAGACCGTGACAGGCCTGTGACAATAAAAGTTGTCTCCCCCAGAATTATCACGGTCATTGATCTTAACAAATCCAACTTATTAAGGTTAATGACCATGACAATCCGACAGATTTGGTGTAGTGTTCCAAGAAAACAACATGGCATACTTGAGGATGACACGATAAGGTAGGGGGAAAAGATTATTAAAGCCTGATATCTATTTGGCATCTCCGTTTATGTATACATCCATAACGAAACGAACAAAAGCCGAAATCGCTAGAAGAGATGTCGCTAGAAATCAGGAGAATAGCCTCGCCAAAAATCGCTCCTATTTCGGAGAATGGAGTAAACGTTTTCGCAGCTACTATTTTGTGAGAAAAAGTATTTGGGTTTTCTTTGGGAGGGAAGTCTCCTGTTGTATTTTGTGATGAGTAATATTAAACTCGATTTTGACTTTATTATTTGACACAATAAAGCTCATTAGTAACAAAACTCTTAATTTAGTAAAATTAAATTACTATTATTAATTGTAACAGTATAATAGTGTTAGAAATCAATAAATTTGTGTGTTACTAAAACTACGTTTTGGTGTAGTGTTGAGAGACTAAGTTCATTATATCATTTCTCCTCATTTATACCATTTTCCCTGTTTGTTGTCATTTTTACACTTCGTTGTGTATTGAGACATAAAAATAAATCTAAAACCACCAACACCCCTCTCTTATTTTATGTTATTCTAAGACCTTATAGACCTGTTATTGCATTTTGTGTGTATTAACTCCATAATAAGTGGCCAAATAACCCATTCAAGGGTTAACCTTATTTTAGTTGTTTTTATTTTTTTAGTTCATTTCTGTAATGTGCTCCTTTAAATATTAGTGTCAAACTCTCATAATTTCTGTTTATTCCTTGAGAAAGGATAAAAAAAATTGAAAGAAAAAGTAATAAAATCTAAATATAATGTTTATTAGGGTATTAATTTAGAGATAGATTTTTTTCTCAAGTGTAATGTTATATTTATAATTTATAGGACTCAAAAAATAATTTTCTTAGGTTTAAACAAATTTTAACTAGTTTTCCTTACCGGGTGATTTACTTAAATGAGTTTAAATCATCTTTTTGAAAGTTTGTGAAATTTCGACGTTAATATTCTAAAAGGATAATTTTTTGAAATCATACTTGAGAAGAGAGTTGATTAGTGATTTCAAGGTTATATGATAACCACCCAGAACTGTACATTTTATACCCCGAATAGACGTACTTTTGTTGCTAATTCCCAACAATATGGGTATGATGTGCTTAAATGTTTATCTTGTAGGTCAAATGTCCGTTTGCGATATCAAAAGCTATATATCAAGGCAAATGCGCATTGAATGGAGCTAAATTCCCTCCCCCGTAACCTTACCCGAGCCTAAACCTACCCCAAACCCCGTGTGTGTTTTGTTTGTCCCTTTTTATTATTTTTTAGATTTTTAGTTTGAGTCGTTTTATTTTTAGTATTTATTTTTGATTTATTTATTATTTTCTAGGGTTTGTTTTCTATTTTTCTATTACCTTTTTTAGTATAATTTTATTTTATTTTGATTTTTATTAGTTTTTTGTTTTATTAGGATTAGATTTTTTTTAGGATTTCATTTATTTTTTTAATTTTATTTGATTTTACATTTATTTAGGATTTTAGTTTTAGTTTTATTTTTATGTTTATTTATTTTTAGTTTCATTTTTAACTTGAGTCTTTATTTTATTATTAGAAGTAGGATTTTTATTTGTATAAGTTTTAATTTTTTATGTTATTTTTAGGTGTCCAAATAAAACACACATAAACTTCCCTACACCTAAACCCACTCAACCACACACCTACTTTCCTACACTCTCACCACACACAACCATACCCAACTCATCTTCTTCCCCCATCACCATCCACTCTCTGTCTCCTCCATTACTAACCCATCTCACTTCCAAACCATCACCTAAACCACAACCATGGCCTAGACCCCCCGTTGTCTAGCCTTATCCTCGCCGGTAACCATTTCTGGCGCAACTCCCTGCCTGAACCAAACCAGTGACCGACCTCTAGCATCACCCCATCTCCGACGGCTCTCCAACCCGTGACCATTCTAACCGCCGGCCAGCTCGCTGTCGAATCCCCATGGCCGGAACCACAGCAAACCCGAAACCACATCCACCTCCGACGTCGCCCGAGTTCCACCGGTGCCGACCCCTGACCCGCGATCCTCTAACCCGACCACCTGCTTGACCCTAATCCAAACCCGGCGACACCTTAATCCGACTGAAACCAACAAACCTCAAACCCATTTAAACTCCCATTGTCGTACCCGATTTCATTCACCTTCCAAAAGCCAATGCAAAAGACCAAACAAACACAAAACAAATCCCACATGTGCCAACTAAACGAATTTAAACCCATTTTCCCAATATACCCTTAAAAACCCCCAACTACTCTCTTTTACCCAATGCCCAAAATACCCCTCAAACCAAATCTGATTTTATCCTCACCACCACACTTCCCACATGACCTCACTTCTTACCCATGCACATGTGTGCATAATTCCCTAGATACCCTCACCCAAATACCTTCCATATCTCATACACCCTTTTCCTCCCATTTTTACCCCCATGCTCCATGCCTACTATTTAAAGGATGGAAGACCCCGTTTGAAAAAGAGCTTTAGATAGGAATTTGTAGGGAAAATTTTAGAGAGAAAAATACCATTTTAGTGTTGGTTTTTAGATTAGAATTTTTATTTTATTTTTTTTAGATAGTGAGGGAAAAATAAATTATTGTGAGAATTAATTTGAGTGAAATTGTTGATGTAATTTTGTTTGGATCATTCAAATTGAGGGATGTTGATTTCAACTCATGGATTGAAGTTCAATTAAGCATCAAGAGAATGGGTTTGATTTTTCTCTTCTCTTCTCATTTATTTTACGCCTTTGATTATTAATTTGTCAATTTTCATACCATGTTAGGCTAAATCCCCTTTCAAGGGGTGGGGGGAAATCCTTATTTGATGTTATTTTAGTTTAATTAGTTTGATTACTTGAAAATTCCCTTTGAATATTAATTTTGATCCCTCACCCTTAAATTTACGCCTCGAGAGAGGGTAAATGATTTTTCTAGTGAAAATCAAAAGTCTAGTTATAATACCCATTTTAGATTCGAACTAGAGATAGGGGTTTCTTAAGTGGGCTATTATAACTTGAATTTCAACTATAAATTTATTTTCTAAGATTTACATAAATTTTAATTGATCGATCCTAGCGGGTGATTAATTAATAGGAGTGTAGATCTATTTTTCTAGAGTTGTGGGGTATTAAACTTAATTTTCTAAAATATTACTATTAAAATTACATTTGCAACGAGAGTTGATTTGTAAGTTTGATATTAATTTGGGAGAATTCAATTAATTAAATTAATTAATTAATTAGAATAGCTAAAATTTGTGGTGTAATCCCACTCCTTGATTGGTCTCAAATTTATTTACCTCATTTATCTCATATTTTAGTGTTAGACTTTATTTTCCATTTTAGTCACTTTTTAGTTTGTTGTTTTCATCTCAGATTTTAGTTTAGTGTTATTTCACGTCACCTCACCCATTTTTTTTAATATTTGAAAAAGCCAAAAAAAATTAGAAAAAGTAAAAAGAACAAAAAAGAAAATAAAAATTGAACTATATTTGAGTTTGTCTCTAGCTTACCCCCTTGATGTGGATTGATACCCTTACTTACCTCTACACTTGAGATTGTTATTATTTTGTAGATAATTTGAGGATTTTTATTAGAAGAGCTTTTCAAGCAACGACGAAAAAAACACACCGAAAAGTCTTATCTATCAAATGGCGCCGTTATCATTCTTGCGATCGTGAAGCTCAGAACGGATTTCAACTTGTAGTTCATTGATTTTTTCCCTTTATTATTTTTTGTACCATTTTTATATTTTTAGAAGGTTTGTATTAGGATTTTATCCTTGACTTGTATTACGGTGCATAGAGACACAATTTTATTTTTCATTTTAAAATTTGTAATAAATCGAAGACAATCTTGATAGGTAAACCGGACAAGGTAGGGAGAGGGCGTCCAAAGGCGAGGATTTAAAAGCCTCTCTATCTTGGTCGATAGGACTCCTAGGGCCGACTGAGATATGCGTGATCCCTCCCGGTCGACTCAAATTTTTCGGCACCCCACGGTCTAAAAACCGTGGGACGTACATTTCTTACACCCTTGCGCCTCTCCTGTTAGCGAGTCAATTCTTTTGTGTGCTCTTATGTGATTTTATTCTCACATTTATTTTTTTGAATGGTGTGATGAATTAAATTACTACGACCTACACCCGGTCACTCACGAGAAGGGATTTCATCACCCAACTCACTCGCTTACCATTGTGTGCTACCCTAGCCATCACTAAATTTAAAATACATTAACTAGGTAGCCCACTAGGAGAATATTTTTGCAAAGGCGATCACAAAGAAATCGGTGAATTTTTATCTCCCGCGGACTTAATTAAAATTTTACTACCCTTTCACTAAATTTAAAGATAAAAATTGGCTATGTGCTAGTTAGGAATTCTTCTTGACGTGTGTGTGTCCAATTTAATTTTTCGATAGTCAGTTTTAGTTAGTTCGTCCATATTTTTCCCACACTTTCTTCCAAAAAATCCAAAAATATTTTCTTTCTTTCCTCTAAGAAAAATCCAAAAATATATCATCTATCATCATTTTTGAGAAAAAGAGTGTTGATTCCAAATGTAAAATGTCTTCATTGTTGGTTTGAAAAGAGAGAGAGAAAAAAGGGAAAACAAAAGAAAAATAGTAAAAAAGAAAAAAAAAAGAAAAAAAGAGAGAAAAGAAAAGAAAACAAATAGAGAGTTTTGTAGTTAGTTATGTAATGAAGACATTTGTTCTTCATAGTACACTCTTCTCACATATCACATCCATCTTTTATATATCACCCATCATTCATCCACTCATCACCATCTAACCTCATATCCCATCCTTCTCATTTCATTTCACCCTCACCCATTATCATCCATATACTCCCCTAGGTATTCGGGCAAATGAAAGTCGACGTGGTCAATAACTCGACGTTCTCACTATAGTGATTAGCATTATTTCATGAGATCTTTTTCTTTCTAATTGTTCGTTCTTTCTTATGTCTGTGTGATACATTTGAACTTGTTTACATTCACTCACCTCCTCACACACAAGAGCGATACACTAACCCATATCTCGAGAGTTCCTTTGAGAGAGATATATCCAGCGAGATTTGAGGTTGAAGTGTTGATTCCGAAAAAGTAATCTAAGAATTACTCTTGTGATACTCGACCCGTTTTTACTGATTCACACTACACATGTTGAGTTCTAGGAAGGATGTGCCTTGAGTATTTACTTAGCTAAACTTTTTATGCACTTTTAGCTTGTATTTCTCAAAATATTTCTCATGATGGATTGTGCGATTACTCTACGTCTAATAAGAGATTGACTGCCGCTGCAAATAAAACTTTTGTGGGTATATTTCCTGCGAAGCCTCACGAGACACAACTCGTCCTGTAGGGCAACCTATAGGTTTAAAGGCTTGTTTCACATGCTAAGTGCAATCGCAGGTGCCCGCGAAAGTGGTACACTTTTGGTTACTTATCTTTCTCTTTCTCTATATCTTATTGCTCGAGGCTAGCAACGCTCTGTTTGGGGGTGGTGTGATAAGCACCCAAAACTCTACATTTTATACCCCTAATAGACGTACTTTTGTTGCTAATTCTCGAGAATATGGGTCTTATGCGCTTAAATGTCTATTTTGTAGGTCAAATGTCCGTTTGCGGTATCAAAAGCTATATATCAAGGCAAATGTGCGTTGAACGGAGCTAAATTCCCTCCCCCATAATCTTAGCCAAGCCTAAACCTACCCCAAACCCTGTGTGTATTTTGTTTATCCCTTTTTATTACTTTTTAGATTTTTAGTTTGAGTCGTTTTATTTTTAGTATTTATTTTTGATTTATTTAGTATTTTGTAGGGTCTGTTTTCTATTTTTCTATTTTATCTTTATTAGTATAATTTTATTTTACTTTGAATTTTATTAGTTTTTAGTTTTATTAAGATTATATTTTTTTTAGGATTTCATTTATTTTTTTAGGTTTATTTGATTTTACATTTATTTAGAATTTTTGTTTTAGTTTTATTAGATTTTATTCTTATTTTTATTTTTATTTTTATTTTTATTTTTATTTTATTATTAGAAGAAGGATTTTTATTTTTATAAGTTTTAATTTTTTATGTTACTTTTAGATGTCCAAATAAAACACACACATAAACTCCCCTACGCCTAAACCCACTCATCCACACACCTACTTTCCTACACTCTCACCACACACAACCATACCCAACTCATCTTCTTCCCCCATCACCATCCACACTCTCTCTCCTCCATTACTAACCCACCTTACTTCCAAACCATAACCTAAACCATAGCCATGGCCTAGACCCCTCGTTGCCCAGCCTTACCCCCGTCGGTAACCATTCCCGACGCGACTCCCTGCCTGAACCAAACCAGTGAACCACCTTCGGCATCACCCCATCTCCGACGGCTCTCCAACCCGTGATCATTCTAACCGCCGGCTAGCTCCCAGTCGAAACCCCATGGTCGGAACCATAACAAACTCGAAACCACATCCACCTCCGACGTCGCCCGAGTTCCACCGGTGCCGACCCCTGACCCGCGATCCTCTAACCCGACCACCTTCTTGACCCTAATCCGAACCCGGCGACACCTTACTCTGACCAAAACCAACAAACCTCAAACCCATTTAAACTCCAATTGTCTTACTCGATTTCATTCACCTGCCCAAAGCCAATGCCAAAGACCAAACAAACACAAAACAAATCCCACATGTGCCAACTAAACGAATTTAAACCCCTTTTCCCAATATACCCTTAAAAACCCCAACTACTATTTTTTACCCAATGCCCAAAATACCCCTCAAACCAAATCTGATTTAATCCTCACCATCACATTTCCCACATGACCTCACCCTTTTACCCATTCACATGTGTGCATAATTACCTAGATACCCTCACCCAAATACCTTTCATATCTCATACACCCTTATCCTCCCATTTTTACCCCCATGCTCCATGCCTACTATTTAAAGGATGGAAGACCCCATTTGAAAAAGAGCTTAAGATAGGAATTTGTAGAGATAATTGTAGCGAGAGAAATACCATTTTAGTGTAGGTTTTTAGATTAGAATTTTTATTTTATTTTTTTTAGATAGTGAGGGAAAAATATATTATTGTGATAATTAATTTGAGTGAAATTGTTGATGTAATTTTGTTTGGATCATTCAAATTGAGGGATATTGATTTCAACTCATGGATTGAAGTTCAATGAAGCATCAAGAGATTGGGTTTGATTGTTCTTTTCTCTTCTCATTTATTTTATGCCTTTGATTATTAATTTGTCAATTTTCATACCATGTTAGGCTAAATCCCCTTTCAAGGGGTGGGGGGAACCCTTATTTGATGTTATTTTAGTTTAATTAGTTTGATTACTTTAAATTTTTTATTAAATATTAATTTTGATCCCTCACCCTTAAATTTACGCCTCGAGAGAGGGTAAATTATTTTTCGAGTGAAAATCGAAAGTCTAGTTATAATACCCATTTTAGATTCGAACTAGAGATAGGTTTTTTTTAAGTGGGGTATTATAACTTGAATTTCAACTTTAAATTTATTTTCTAAGATTTACATAAATTTTAATTGATTGATCCTAGCGGGTGATTAATGAAAATGAGTGTAGATATATTTTTCTAGAGTTGTGGGATATTAAACTTAATTTTCTAAAAGATTACTATTAAAATTACATTTGCAACGAGAGTTGATTTGTAAGTTTGATGTTAATTTGGGAGAATTCAATTAATTAAATTAATTAATTAGAATAGCTAAAATTTGTGGTGTAATCCCGCTCCTTGATTGTTCTCAAATTTACCTCATTTATCTAATATTTTAGTGTTAGACTTTATTTTCCATTTTAGTCACTTTTTAGTTTGTTGTTTTCATCTCATATTTTAGTTTAGTGTTATTTTACCTCACCTCCCCCAATTGTTTTAATATTTGAAAAAGCTAAAAAAAATAGAAAAAGTAAAAAAGCACAAAAAAGAGAATAAAAATTGAACTACATTTGAGTTTTTCTCCAACTTACCCCCTTGATGTGGAATGATACCCTTACTTACCTCTACACTTGAGATTGTTATTATTTTGAAGGTAATTTGAGGATTTTGATTAGAGGAGCTTTTCAAGCAACGACGAAAAAAATACATCGAAAAGTCATCTCTATCATTATCTTGGATAAATTTTAAATAGATAGACTATAGTTAAAATACATAAACTAAGTGGTAGACAAAATCCCTGGTTTTTCTCATACTAGTTCATCTTATACACTTCACAATTTTCAGTTACTAGTCACTTAGTCTTTAAAAAAAACACATTTAGCTAATTAGATATAATTGTTGAAAACTTGTCTTTAAAATTTAATTGTTTTTTGTTTTGTTCCTTTCCATATATAAAAGACGCATTGATACCTTTATTTTCCATATACTTTCCTTTTATTGTATTGTGTAGGTTTAGAAGGGATTTTGACTGAAGAGGGTATTCGACAACGACATAGTAAAATACCTTTCCATCGAATGACACCATTGTCGGGGAGAACACCGTATTCTCATTATTGATCTCCCTCCTCATAACCTCGAGTCAAGATTTTCCTCCTTGGATACTCCTAGTTCTCCTATCACTACCCCCACCGTGGTCGACGAACTTGCCTTAAGGGACTATTTTTCCCCGATAATGGCTAATCCACCGTCATGTATCGTTATTCCACCTACCTCAGCCGCCTAATCCAAAATCTAGCCCACAACCATTTTCACGTTGCCCAACTTCCTTGGCCTTGAGCGTGAGCCGACATATACTCACTTGCAAAAATTCTCACCTTTTATGCGACATTCAAAAAATAAAATTTGGATGAATAAAATGCTTACTTCCAATTATTTCCATTCCGTCTACATGATAATGCATCCATGTGGCTCCATTCATTTCCACCAGTGTCTATCCATCCATGGGAACAACTTGTGGAGAAGTTGATGTCTAGGGTTTATCCTATGAGCAAGACCAATGAAATTCTCCAAGCTATCCAATACATTCAACAAAAGCCAAATGAAAAAAATTGTGAGGCACAGAGTCATTTTTAAGGTTTCATTAATATTTTCCCACATCATGGCCTCGAGAAAAATCGGTTATCATACTTTCTATAATGGTCTTGTCCCCGCATATCGAACCATGATTGAGTCCATGTATAAAGGGAAGTTCGTACATTTGACCCCCATTTCCACCTACAATTTTCTTCTTCAATTAAGCACTGACTCCCAAGATTAGGAGCGAACGAATGTGTTTTCGAGATCTAAACCACCATGTCAAGGGAGCACTTCTGAGGTCAAGAATGGAGCGGATTATAAAACTTTGATAAACGTCTTAGGAACTTCTACTAAGACCATTGATGCTCTTTCTTGTTCCATGCAATAAAATGTTTCTTTATCTAAATTGATGATGAATGTCAATGTCTCTAGTCCTTCATCTTGCATTGTTTTCTTAAGTTATGATCATTTATCTCATTTGTGCCCAATCATTAAAGATGATACCAAACCTAGAGTGGTGCAAGCATGTGACTTTGATGCCGTTAAGAAATCCGTTCCATCGTCATTTACTTATAATTCCAATAATAAGATCCATCCCTATTTTTCATATAAGTAGGACAACAACCCCACTACATTGCAACCAGAACAACATGTTGGAAGTGTTTAATACCCCGAAAGTTTAATGCATTAATTAAAATGGTGAAATATATTATTTATGATTGTATGTGTCATAAATTCCTACAATGGCATGTGATTTCATAATATAAATTTTCAAATATGTTATTTTTATATTATTCAAAATTTAAGTCGGACTTAAAAATGGTATTGAATTAATAATATTTTGTAAATAAATTAGTAAGGGATTTTGGACTCTTACCAGTTAAAATATGAGAATGTTGGTTTGGTACTTTGGGTTGTGTAAGGGAAAATGATTTAGTTTAGGTTGTATATTTGTTTTATTTTTACTTTGGCATATTTGGCGTGTCCCATTACAAACCGATAGGTTCCAATATGATGAACTGAACTTCAATATCTCCAAGAATGAAGACCTCTAAAAGGTATAAACCTTTTAGGATTTTAAAATTATTCATAATTTTATTTGGGATGCTTATTTAAAACTGAGGGAAGATTTTTTATTTAAATACAATTTTTTTACCTCGTTTGAAAAAAAATTCTTTATCGTTTGATGACTCGTTAGTTCCAACATCGAACGAACTACTAATGAAGGCCCACTGTTGGAATTCGTTAGAAGATAATTAGATACTAGTTTAAATAAGATGTCTATCTCGTTCAAATGACATGGATTTTTGTTCTAACGAGACGCCAATATCGTTCGAACGACTTGGATTTTTGTTCAAATGAGCCACCGCCACGAAATTTGTGTGACTTCTATAAATACATGTTTTGAGTTTTTTTTTCATGGGAATTTAAAAAAAATGTAAAAAGAATATTTGTAGGAAAGTTTTCAATCTTTTATGTTTCTAAACACATTTTTATTCACACTTTACATCCCCATAAAGTTTTATGAATCTTTTTGAAACCTTAGAATTTTTTCATCTTACATAAACATCTTTGTGGAGAGAGGTTTATATGGATGAATTTGTGAACCGAGGGATCACGAAAAAAAAAGTCAAGAAAAATGTTGAAGGCTGATCGGTGGATACCGAGGGTGGATTGCAACCTGTGGACAACTCTTATCTGAGCTATTTTCTTAGAGGTTTTGAATACCTTGCGTGTTATACTTGTGGGTGTATGAAGTAGTCTGTAAGTCGATTTTCTTGGAAAACTCTCTAAAGTGCTGATTAAAAGGTTCTTCCCAAAAAAAGGGATTTTTTCTCTATATTTTTGTTCTCTGCATGCGTAGTGTAAATCATTATATTTATAACGCATATTTTCCTTCACATGTAATTTAATCAAAAATTAAAATTTATTTAGAATGGATTTGTATGTTTGGGACATTTAACTCTACACTGCGCACTCACAAATATGTATCAGAGTTTATTTTCTGCATTTACTAGTGGTGTCATAGCATATCCACGCTAACAAGTTATATCAGAGCGGGTTGAACTAATTTATAGTATATATCCTTGTTTAGTGCTGGTTTAGGGTGATTATTTATTCATCTCTTATGTGTTGGTTTATTTTTTCTCTTAATGGATTCCTATAAAGAAAAATTTTCTCGTTTAAATTTGAAGTTTGTTAAAAGAATTGAAATTCTTGAAAAAGAAAATTTTCATCTTAAAGATGCTATGGAACTTTTGTAAACTGTTCAAACTCAACTAGATTTTTTTCATGAGAAACATGTGGACATGAACTGTGATTTTAAAATTCTAGAATTGTCCAAGAAAGAGAGTGATGATAGAGTCTTGTTTTTTGAGAAAGAATTAGAGGACTTTAAAATTTCTGGGGCTTTTGTTTGTGCCATTGAGGATAATGATAAATTGATTTTAGATTCAAAGGCACACGATAAGACTCTTGGGGATAAGTTTTCTTGTCTTAAAGGGGGAGCGGGATAACCTTTTAGGAATAATTTAAAATAAGAAGAAGGAGTCCCTAGAACTTGAAGAGTCAAATTCTTTGCTTGTGTTTAAAATTTTGAAGTTAAAAGATTATTTAAAAGATTCTAGTAGTTTTGGTAGTGATGGTAATGGCTCCCATAATTCAAATTCTTCCAAGGTAAAAGCCAACACCATTTTTTTTATTTTAGAGGGTCAACCACATCTAAGTAAGTTAGAAAATTTCATCCCATAGGTAACATTTCTCGCATTTACACATGTTCTCATTGTGGTTGGAAAAGTCATCTTAGGTAATTTTGTTATGATCTTGGAAGAGGTAATAGGAAGTTGAAGTCTAGTCTCCCTTTGGTATCTAAAACCCGACGCATTAAGTATACATATATTTGGGTTAGAAAATCTCTTTTAGAGTCTTTAGATGTTAGACTGCTTGATTCTCATATGCTTGCACATGAATCTTCACATGTTATATCTTATGGGCGATCTGTTGCATATTTTTGTTTATCATATTCTAGTTATGCTTCATGATAAATATTTGTTAGTGTTTTGAAACGTGTATGTTTTCTATTGTATAGTATTTTTCTTTTATTGAGTCAGATTAGACAAATACAAAAATATTTTATTTTGATAACTTTTTTTTAAATAAAAAAATATTTTCGATTTTTAGGTATATTAGTTTTACACATTTGGTATGGCATGTTGGTGTGTTTGAATCCAATTCACTCTGTACTTTTCATGTTGCTTCGATATTTGGTTATGACTTTATATACTTAGATTGATCTTAACCATGCTTTTCGAAGAGTTGTTTCAAACTTATCTTGCATTATGGATTCGACTTTGTATATGCCTCCACACATACTTGCACGAGATTTTTGAACGTTAACTTCACATGTATATTGGAGCTTTGTGAGATGTTCTCCCATCAATTTTTCCATTTACATGTTTATGTGACTACGAGGGATTTGTGCTTATAAGAACCGTTGCCCATGAGATATTTTGTTTAGTATTGAAAAACATATATAAGTGGGCATGGGAAAGGGATACTAAAGAAGTAAATCTCCTTTGCGAAAAAGTCACTTTTGGCAAGAGCCCAATAAAACGATTAAAGGAAATAAAAAAAAAAAATTGCCAAAGAGGGGCAAACTTAGTTTAATGTTTGATCATTCAAAAGAATTAAGAAAAGAAAAAAAGAGAAAATATGATATATGTTTATCATTTGAGGGTGTTTAGTTGAAGATCAACGGGTTTGCACAATGAATCCTAGTTATGCTTATTTTGTCATGACACTAATGATTTGTAGAATCATTAATTTTCTAGGCTTGTGTGCATTGTGCTTATTTGTTCTTTGAATTTTACTTTATCTTGTCACTGAGGCTAAAGCTTAGTTTGATAAAGTTTTGCTATCAATTAGAACTTCTTGAACTTATTTTAGTGTTTGGGTCAAAATCATATGTATCTAGTTCATGTCCAATAATTCCATCCCACATATTTAGACACATCGATATTATGCTAGTGTCTAAAGCTTATATGTTTTGTCTTGAGTTTTATGGTCATTTATACCTATACATTTGTGCCAAATTTTCTTTGGTATATTTTGCATATATTATGTTTGGTATCTTGTTGTATTTGTACAATTTTATACTTTAGAAGAATTTGAAAATTCTCAAAAAATTTTGGTGGATTTTTCCTTTGAGATTATCTTTACATGTGCATTGTTTAAATATTTTTGTGATGATATCTTACTTATTCTATGTGATGCTTTTAATTCATGTTTACTTTCCATTCTTTTGTCTATTTTGGACAATAAGGGGGAGAACAAATTAGAAGAGAAATTTGATTTTATGATGTGTTTGATTTATGGGGGAGATCGCCTTATGCGTTTTAATTCTATTTTATATTTCAAACGTGATGCATCAAGGTATATTTTCTTCATTTCATGTGTGTAGGTATCCAAATTAACACAAATTTTCCAAGTGAAGAACAATAAGAACAAATGGAGATTGAAGGCATAATTTCCCTATGCCATTCCATTTATAGGGTTTCGGAAGGGTAGTAGGATTTTTGTCGTAAAGGGGTAATTTTTGTAATCTGGGGTTCGTTTAAGTTTTCCACTGGAATAGCTAAAGAGGGAGATTTGTAAGGGCAAATATTTTAGTTTAGGTTATTTATTTATTTTATTTTCACTTTGACATATTTGGCGTATCCCATTACAAAAAGACATGTGCCGATGCGATGAACCGAACTCCAACATATACAAGATTAAAGAGTTCCTTACATCTCAAAAAGGAATAAAGCCTTTAGGATTTCAAAATTATTCATAATTTTATTTGGCACGTTTATTTAAAACCGCAGCTAGATTTTTTTTTGAATAAAACATTTTACCGCATTCAAACGAGATCAGCATCTCGTTCGAATGACTTTGCTTTGTCATTTGAAGCCTCGTTTGATCTAACATCAATGAACTATTAGCAAAGGATCACAGTTGGAATTCGTTAGAAGATTGCTAAATACTGGTTCAAACGAGATGGCTATCTCATTCGAATGACCTAGATTTTTGTTCTAACGAGATGTCAATCTCGTTCGAATGACTTGGATTTTTGTTCGAATGAGCCTCTGCCTCAAAATTTATGCAACGTCTATAAATACCTTTTTTGAGTTCTTTTTTGGTTGGACTTTGGAAAAAACGTAAATAGAATATCTTTAATAAAGTTTTTCCATCGTTTAGATTTCCAAACACTTTTTGATTCACACTTTTCATCCCCAAATAGTTTTGTGAATCTTTTTGAAATCTTAGAAGTCTGGTATCTTGTACACACATCTTTGTGGAGATAGATCTTTATGGAAGAATTTGTAAACCTAAGGGATCCCGATAGAAGAAGGCAGAAAAAGTCTGAAGGTTAATCGGTGGATACCGAGGGTGGACCGCCACATGTGAATGACTCTAGACCGAGCCTTTTTCTTTAGAGGTTTTGAAGACAGTGCACGTTATTCTTGTGGGTGTATCAAGTAGTCCATAAGTCGTTAGTCTTGTAAAACTCTCTAAAATGATAATTAAATGGTTTTCCCTTAGAAGGGATTTTTCCTCAATATTTTTTTTCTATGCATACGTAGTAAAAATCATTATATCTAGAATACATATTTGCCTTCACACCCAATATAATCGAAGATTAAAATTTATTTAAAATTGAATTTGTGTGTTTGGGACATTTAATTTTTCACTACGCACTCATAAATTAGTATAAGAGTTTATTTTTCGTATTTACCAGTGGTATCATGGCATATCCAATGTAACAAGTGGTATTAGAGCGGGTTCCACTAATTTATTGTGTAAATTCTTATTTAGTGCTGGTTTAGGGTGGTTATTTATTAATCTCTCATCTGTTAATTTTTTTTTTCTCTCGATGGGTTCCTATAGTGAAAATTTATCTCGTTTAAATTTGAAGTTTGCAAAAAGAATTGAAATTTTTCGTTTTAAAGATGCCATGGAACTTTTGCAAACTGTTCAAACTCAAAGATATTTCCTTCGTGAGAAACTTGTGGAAATGAACCGTGATTTTAAAATTTTAGAACTGTCCAAGAAAGAGAGTGATGATAGAGTTTTGCTTTTAATGAAAGAATTGGAGGACTTTAAAATTTCTAGGGTTTTTGTATGTGCCATTGAGGATAAAAATAAAATTATTTTAGATTTAAAGTCACACGAGAAGACTCTTAGGTATAAGTTGGCTTGTCTTGAGGGGGAATGAGATAAACTTCTAGGAATGGTTGAAAATATTAAGGAGGAGTCCCTAAAACTTAAAGATTCAAATTATTTGCTTGTGTATAAATTTTTGAAGTTAAAAGATGATTTAAAAGACTCTAGTAGTTTTGGTAGTGATGGTACTAGATCCTATGTTTCTAATGCTTCTAGTGTCAAAGCCAACATCATTGTTTATTTTAGAGGGTCAACCACATCCAAGTACGTTAGAAAAGTTCAACCCATAGGTAACATTCCTCGCATTTACACATGCTCTCATTGTGGTAAGAACGGTCACCTTAGGGCATTTTGTTATGATATTAGAAATGGTCATAGGAAGTTGAAGCCTAGTGTCCTTTTGGTATATAAAACTCGACGCATTAAGTATACATATATTTGGTCTAGGAAATATTTTTTAGTGGATCTAGATGTTAGACTTCTTGATTCTCTTATGCTTGCACATAACTCTTCACATGCTATATTTTATGGGTGATTGCTTTTTGAACCTTAACTTCACATGTATATTTGAGCTTTTTGAGATGTTCTCCCATCAATTTTATCATCTACAAGTTTATGTGACTATGAGGGATTTGTGCTTGTAAGAACCGTTCCCCGTGAGAGATGTTGTTTAGTATTAAAAAAATATATGAGTGCGCATGGGAAAGGGCTACGTAAGAAGAAAATATCCTTTGCAGGAAAGTCACCATTGACAAGAGTCTAATAAAAAGATGAATGGAAATAAAAATAAAAAAATTGCCAAAAAGGGGCCAACTTAGTTTAATGCTTGATCATTCAAAAGAATTAAGAAAAGAAAAGAAAATATGATATATATTTATCTTTTGAGGGTGTTTAGTCGAAGATTAACAGGTTTGTACAATGAATCCTAGTTATGCTTATCTTTTCATGACGCTTTATTTGATTTTTAAAATCATTAATATTCTAGGCTTATGTGCATCATGCTTGTTTGTTCTTTGAATTTCAGTTTATCTTGTCATTTAAGGCTAAAGCTTATATTTGATAAAGTCTTGTATCAAATAGAAATTCAAGAACTTTTTTGAGTGTTTGGGTCTTAAATCATTTGTATCTAGTTCACGCCTAGTCATTCTATCCCACATGTTTAGACACATTGATACTATGCAAGTGTGTAAAGATTATGTGTTCTGTCTCGAATTTTGTGGTCATTTATACCTATACATGTGTGCCGGATTTTCTTTGGTATATTTTTCATATATTATGTATGGTATGTTATTGTATTTGTACAGTCTTATACTTGAGAAAAATCTGAAAATTTTGAAAAATAGTTGGTGGATTTTGCCTTTCAGATTATCATTACATGTGCGTTGTTGCATATTTTTGTGATGATATCTTACTTATTATATGCGCTGCTTTTACTTCAAGTTTAGTATCTACTCCTTTGTCTATTTCAGACAAAAAGGGGGAGAACAAATTAAAAAGGGCAATTTTATTTGATGACGAGTTTGATTTATGGGGGAGATAGCATTATGCATTTTGATTTTATTTTATATTTCAAACTCGATGCATCACGGGGTATTTTCCTCATTTCATGTGTGTAGGTATCCAAACGAAGAACATATTGTACAACATGAAGATAAAGTGCCCAAGGGAAGAACAAAAGGAACAATGGGATATTGAAGACAACATTCCCCTATGTTGTTCCATTTATAGGGTTTGGGAAGGGTATTAAGATTTTTATCATAAAGGGGTATTTTGTAATTTTCATTAAGTTTTGTACAAAAATAGCCAAAGTGGGATATTTGTAAGGGTAAATATTTTAGCTTAGACTATTTATTTATTTTATTTTCACTTAGCATATTTATCGTATCTCGTTACAAATCGACACGTGTCGATACAATAGACTGCACTCCAATACCTTTAATATTGAAGACTTTCATACATCTCAAAAAGGTATAAAGATTTTAGGATTTTAAAATTACTCTTGACTTTATTTGGGATGCTTATTTAAAACTAAGGCTAGATTGTTTTAAGTAAAAAAAAATTACCTTGTTCAAACGAGATTAGAATCTCGTTCGAACGACTTTGCTTTGTCGTTTGACACCTCGTTAGATCCAGCATCAACGAACTACTAGCAAAGGCTCACTATTGGAATTTGCTAGAAGCTCATTAGATACTGGTCGACTTAGTTTTTTGTTCTAACGAGATGCCAATCTCAATCGAATGACTTGAATTTTTGTTCGAATGAGCCATTGCCTCGAAATTTGTACAATGTCTATAAATACCTATTTTGAGTTCTTTTTTCGTGGGACTTTGGAAAAAATGTAACCAGAATATCTTTACCAAATTTTTTCCATCTTTTTTGGTTTAAATTTTTTTTTGATTCACACTTTACATATGAATCTTTTTAAAACCTTAGAAGTTTTATAACTTGTATACACACATCTTTAATGAGAGAGATATATACAAGTGAATTTGTAAACCCGAGGGATCACGACAAAAGAAGGCAGAAAAATGCTGAAGGCTAATCGGTGGATACCTAGGGTGGATCGCCACCTGCGGACAACTCTGGACTAAGTTTACTTGATACTTAGTGAATTTGACATGAGCTTTACCTTAGAGGTTTTTAAGATACTGTGCATTATACTTGCGGGTGTATCAAGTATTCTATAAGTCGATAGTCTTTTAAAAGTCTCTAAAGTGATGATTTAAAGGTTTTGCCCTGAAAGGGATTTTCCTCAATATTTGTGTTCTTTGCATGCGTAGTGTAAATCGTTTTATTTAGAACACATATTTGCCTTCACACCTAATTTAATCAAAGATTAAAATTTGTTTAAAATTTGATTTGTGTGTTTGGTACGTTTAAGTTTGCATTGTGCACTCACAAACTTGTATCAAAATTTATTTTCCACATTTACTAGTGGTATCATAGCATATCAACTATGACAGGTTGACATTTAGGGCATGTAGAATGTCCAATTAAGATTTAAAAGAATGGTTTTTAGGTACTATGGGTTGATATATGACCCGGCCTAGGTTTTGGGACATTTAGAGATGTATTTTGATTCATTATGTTGAGGTCTATATGGTCCTGAACCTAAATTTGAAATTAGCAGGTCAAAAAGATTATTCGATTAAACCAAACTCATTTTAGCACTCTTAGAGAAAAAAACCTAATGCTCGAAAGAGGAGGCAACATAAAGATGAAAGGGATTTGGAACAGTTGACCTTGGATTTCATCCCAATTCAAATTAAGCCAAGTTTACTTAGTGTTTGAATATAATTATTTTTTTGTTATAATATGATTATTCATTAGAATCAAAACATAATTATATTAAAATGTGATTTTAGGATTAATTAAGTAATTTCATAATTAAAATGATAATTTAGGTTACTATTCATGTTCTTGAGATAATCTAAAATTGGTTGAAATCCTTATGGATTGGTGATGGAATTGAGGTATTATTGTTAAGGAGATGTTATACACTGAAAATCAATAAAAGCCCCCTATTAATTGAACGAATAAACAACAAACCTGAGCATAATTAATCAAAGATATAAATATAGGGTTCCTAAATTATATATGAAATTGACACTTTAATTCATGTGTAAATCATGTAAAAACCTTAGATATAAGTTAGGATTGATATTGGAACACTTATATATGAATATACTTAGGTTTTATATAATTTGAGAGATTGAAAGTTTGTTAATGGAGGATTTGGGGGTTAAATCTCATAATGGAGAAGAAGAGTTTACAATCTAGGAAGGTTGATCAATCGCCCCCCTGTGTTTGGCTAAGGGTGAGTTAAGGTTTACATGGTTGGGTTTTAGAATTTGGCCGTGATTCAGAGATTTAGTTTCTTAAATAAAAGAGATAATTAAGTGAATAAATCTCAATATAAGACTTGTAATATTTATATGATTCTAACCACTCTTTTTGTCTATTATGTGAAATATATTGGGTGTGAGTGCTCGTAGAATACGTACTAGGGGTTATCCTTATGGGGGCGCATACAAAGAAGACCGCGATGGTACCCCAATAGATAGACATGAGCTTTACCTTGGTCATGATTTCCCTGGACACTACGGGCTGAAAGTACCCATTAAATCTTGATATTATTCACATGGTGATCCTTTCATATAGCCTAGGGTATGAGTTCTTATGATTGGTGTAAAGTTGTTGTGATTATCCTTTATAGATGCGTTGAGGTTATATGTGTGGAACAACCTATAAGTATGCCTAGTGCGAGCGAGTGATCCCCGAATGCAGTAGAGATAATCCTTCATTATGTGAGAAGTTGAGAGTAGACCATTTATGATGTACGTGGCAGGGACCGTAATTATGTGGATGTAGAAATAAAGACTGTCTTTCCTTATATGTTCATATACTTGATATATATAGACTAGTAATTATGGAACCTTTATTAAGATGAATAAAAACATAATCACGGGGTTCACTTGGGCTTGGGATTAGACACATTTGATATTTAAGGTTGGTTTGGTTAGGATAACTTAAAAACAACGAAAAGATAAAAGTAAGATCCATAGTTATATTGTATCCTAAACTTAGTTATAGTCTTACTCTTCGTAAACTTTCTACTAATGTTACTGTTGAGTTATTATTTCAGGACGTAGGTCGTCGATGTATCCTCACCCTTAATTTCATCTTGCACTTCTCATATGTTAGTCTTATAGGTTGTAGGTGTCGACCCGTCATGCTCACTCACTTTACTACTCTTTATATTCGGTAGAGTAGGATTTATATAGTTGTATAGCTGTAGTGGATTGGATTATGTTGGGACAATTATATACTTTGTATTAGAGTTTATTACTATCTGTTATGGTATTAGATGTGTATGTATTTTCTGCTTACTTATGCAGTTATTCAGTTTTATGCATTTAATTTTATTTCTAGTAGTGCTTAGAATGATAGTTAACTTTTTTTATTCCCGTGATTTTGTATTAGACCTAATCAATCTATTTATGAATTTTATGGGGTGTCACAAGGTCCCCTGTACTTCAACAAAATCAACCATGAAAAAATCTTCCTTTTGTCCCCAATAAATAACACCATCAACCTAACTTCGTCCCCCATGGAGGACCATCCCCAATAAACCAACAATTTGTACCCATCCTACCAGCTTCCTACAAGTACCCACCTCCACTTAGTTCATAAAAAGAGTTGATTCCTCAACCCGATTAATGCCATCCACCCCAATCATCAACCTTCATTTTTGAGAACCTAATTTCTCAACTCATTATGACTTAACAACAAACAATGCAAGCATAAAATCGTGCCATCAAAAGGCTTGCGCAATGATTCAACACACTTGAGTCTGAGCGAGAGAAAGGTGGATTCTCAAATCAAACTACTGCTAATCCTAAGGAAAATGGAAAAGAGTCGACTTATGATGTCAGATCCGCATCCACCCGAACCACCTACCTACCTTACATGAAATAAATGACCACTCTATAGTCCGAGAGATAAGTTGATAATGGTGTTGATTTTGGGAACAAATTATGTGATTTATTCCTCCCCACCTAGTCCAAAAGAACCCCATAATAAGGTTCCTTGCCTCATGAAGTCCAAAGAAAAATATGCCTTTAAACCTAATGAGAACACCACTGTTTATATGCCCAAAGTAACTTTTCCTCGTCGGTTGGCTCCGATAAAGAAAACCTAAAATTTAATGAGATCAAGTTTTTTAAAATGTACACATCAATATTCCCTTCCTCATCATGATTCAACAAATTCTGTCCTATGCCAAATTCCTGAAGGACTTTTTCCATATTAAGTGACAGGCAAATGTGCCTCGTGATGCCTCAGTTACCAACCAAGCCACGTCTCCTATGAATGAAAATGTTTTAGTGAATTATAAGAACCCCGATGTTCCTAATGTCTCTTGCATGTTAGGACATAAGTACACCACTCGAGCATTACTTGATCTTAGTTCTAGTGTCAATTTTTCCTTACTCCCTCTATATTGATCTAGGTTTATAAAATATGAAACCTATACGGGTAATTATTCAACTAACTGACTGCTACGGGAAAGTTTCTAAAGGTATAGCTAAAGATGTTTTGGTGAAAGTATCCAAATTTTACTATCCTATGGATTTTATCATTTTGGACACTCCATTGCATGACCCAACTAGTATTTCTATCATAATGGGTCTCCCCTTCTTGGCCATGGTCAAAGCAATAATTAATTGTCATGATGGTTCCATGAACCTTTATTTTGGAAATATGAACATTCACGTAAAGATTTTACACCTTATGCAATAAAAATATTATGCTGAGTCTGTTGAGGAGGTGTATGTGACTAATTCATTGGTCTAATAGATGTTCGATCAAAGGAACTCTAAAGATCTTGTCAAATAATTTTTGGCTCACTTTGAGTTCGACTTTGATCTTGATTCCTCCATCTCCAAATTAAATTCCTTGTTACATTCTACACCATTTGTAGACACCCCATCCTAGGACCCTCCTAAGAACCTTATTAAGTCCGTATCACTCACCCATTCACCGCAAACCCTAAGTCATACTCTGAGTACTCATCTAGAGGCGTTTATGCACTTTTAGGTTTCATTTGACTCCAGTCAATTTTCTCATATGAGGAAAAGATAAATAAATCTCCAAAGATATCTGAATCCCCTTTCCAATGGTCCATCCCGTGCATGAATCAGACTTATGATTAGGACAAACGATTTATTTTACCATAAAAATTGATCGGGATACCACTGGGCAATCTCAGGCTCCATTTGACTATTATCAGCTCTTCAGCTCGAACAAGATTGAATGAATATTCGAAGGGTTCTAAATAGATTTTTCCAATAGTCTACCCTATGCGTGAATCAACGCTATGATACGGTCGAATGACCCATTTTACTTTGAAGGATCATCGGGTGCTTTTGGGTCCCATTTAATCAAGGTCAGCTCTATGAATCGACGAGACTGAATGAATCTTTGAAGGGATCAAAATACCCTTTCCAATGATCCATACCATGTGTGATTCTGACTTAAGGTTCAGACGAACAATCCATTTTCCTCTGAGAATTCATGTCCAGTGAGGAGCGGGTGCTTCCAGGCCTCATTTGACCATAGTCAACTCTCAAACCTGGGAGTGTCTCAATAGGTTATAAAAGGGATCCGAATCCCTTTCCAAAAGTATATCCCGTACACAATTCTAACTTGGGGTTCTCCTTTTACATCCATTTTTTTGAAAACTTGTCTCAGAGTGCCGAATGGCAACCTTAGGACCCTACTTATCAGCAATGTGTCTAGGGTTCCAAGGACCATCTTGATCAACACCCCCTTATCCCTATAAATAGAGTCCATGACCTCACTTTGAAAAGCATACCTGAACATCCCTCTCAACAATTCAGAGAGAATTCCCTCAAATTCAGAGTTATTCTTTAAAAAAAAAGCCCATATCCCACATTCCTTCCATCATTTTCATAATCTTTTGAGTAAATTCCCACCCACCTCCTCAAACCACTATCACTCCACCTTGAGGTTAACACATCTACAAGGAAGATGTACTTCAAGTCAACATATGAAGATTCATTTCTTCCTCTTTGTCTTTAATTTCTCTTAATTTTGCATTAGTTACTCAATTTTCTCTTTAGCATCTTATTTCGGTACATCACACATCTTAATTCTAAAATTGTATTCTTATTATTCACGCATATATAATTTTCACAGAAAAACCCAAAAATAAGAAAAAGAGGGGTCACTCGTAAATTCTAAAAGGGGATTTCTCGTCACACTTTCCCATACTAAAACACATTTTAATACACACACACACACATATAGTAAATTCCACGGTTGTATTCATGGTTTGAACCCCATATCATATCATTTTCAAACTACGTGTACTTTGATGCCCCTGGGCTACGTAGGGGTCTTGGATAAATCCCTTAACTCGAGTCCTCCCACTTACATTAGTTATTATATATCCATGATATATACATTTTATATTCTTGCTTGCTTGTGTCTTGTCCGATATATGCAATCGTTCCTTCATAACGATTTTTGAATCGACAAACACTTACATTATATTTTCTATTATTATTTTGGGAACATTCCTAAGGATAACCTCACTCCGCCTTTAGCTATGACGTGAGTCGAATGATTCCATCCTCCATTTATAATATGAACATAAGCACACACATCATGGAGTTATACAGGAGAAGATTAACACATGCCCATGAGATACCGAAGGACGGGATGGGCGACTAACCCCTTCCTATTCCATAACTTAGCCATTTGACCTTTGAACTACTTGGTTTCACAATCATCAGTATGGACTTGATGACATTCTCTCGATGTGACAACATTTCTTATTCTTATTTTGTTTAAAATAGATTGGCGAATCTATCTCTACATATCGCCCGACATCGACGATGATCGAGTGACCCTATAAAGTATGCAAGCCCACCCATAGGCCGAAAAAGAGGGGAAGGAATCCACCTCCCGAGACCCTATATCCCCGATATGGCCACAGTTGAAACTCTACTGAGGACCTTCTATAAGAGTACAAGACTTTTTTTGCATGGGCATTTTTCTTTTCTGCATGTGTGTGTATGCACCTACCTATATATTCCATTTCCTCCTCTCTTTAAATTTTTGTATCTCTCTCTCTCTCTCTCTCTATCATGTATATATCAGTTTATACTCACTTTTACACTTCACACACTTGTATATACTCTCCATGTACACTTCACACATTTGAATAAAGCTCACATTACACTCACATACCTCACACACCACTTAGAATAATATCCATGCTTAGGCTTCACCAGCACACAAACACTCTCTATACGTATATATGCTCACACATCACACATCACTTGTAGTTGATCCATGAATAGGCTCACCACCACACACATTCACTTATATATACTCCCATCACACATACTCACTCACAAATATCCATTTATAGTATAGTTCCAATGCTAGATATACTTGCACATGATCCCCATTCTATGTAGTATTCCCTTTATTCATCATATGAAAACTTATACACAAAACTCTCTCTTAATAATATGTTAATTAAGACTAATGAATTTTTGCACACTACATCACCAAAGAGACCAAAATTTTATCCTGTACTGGAGGGTCACTTTATGATGGGCACTGGACTGCAGTTCAGAATTCACCGAAGCAATATGACTCTCACCTTCCACTGGCCGCGTACCCTCGACGTATGTCGAACGGTTCCCCCTATATTGGACCACTTGACCGAATTCAGGATGAGAGGTATATAGTAGGGAACTCATTCACATACATTGAGTATATCAAATTCTCTCTCATACGTATTGTGCCCATGACGTATATAGTGATACAGTTCACATACACTTAGGTATATCAAATGGCTTGTCCACACATACCAATGAATGATTGCCCTTATAGGCAGGAGGTATATTGTGGAAGTCATGCCAAAGGGGGGAACCGTTCTATTAACCGAAAAATTGCATAAACCTAATATATATGTCAATCTTAGGACACTCATATTCAGTTTTCCGATTACCATGCAAAGCTCAACCAAAATTTTGGGTTGGCATGCCACTTAAATCTTCGCACGATTTGGCCTTTTTTTCAAAACAGAACCCCATCCGTGATCCTAGAAACAAGTCAAACTGTGTTTTACACATTTTTTTCAAACCATATTATCTTAGGCTCGGGTATAGTTTGGAATTTTTTCTGCATTTAGGCAGACCTAGTACAAGTGAGAACCTAATAATAACACTAATAATAATTACGCTAAGATTCCTCTCCTTTTCCAAAAATAACAAAATCATTTTTTCTCATGCTTCTGAATTACCCAAAATTTTCTCCCTCCCACATTAAAAAATAAATTCAAATTATTTTCCCTCTCAGGTTGATCGTATACATGACTTTGCCCTGACTCCCCTCTAGCTTCGGTCTTTCGTCAAACCGCCTCTAAGATCTATCAGTTCTTCGACTACCTCATCCGAGTTTGGGATATACCTTCACGATATCTTCATGGAGAACATTAACCAAGAACCAAATGTCCTTGAGATACAGCATCATGGGCACCAGATTCTAGAAGAACCCGAGGTTCTCTTTCGTCATCCATGGGTCCACCCACTCCCGATCCTGTTTAGGTCCTTGAGGAGTATCAGCAGGCTCCGCACGCCCACTTGCTAGTGGATTATCGCTAGCTTAGCTCCCTATCCCTAAACTTTCCTATCCATGGGCTAACCTACCAGTACCTACAGATCCTAAGGAATAAGAACTGAACAGTGTCAAGAAAGACCTCAAAGTGTTGTCGAAGAAGTTTGACCAGGTCAAGATATCTAGTAACTACATGGACTGTACCCATAGTTCTCCCTATCCTAAAGCCAAATTATTGGAGAAGTTTAAGATGATAGACATCGATAAATTTAGGGAAAGAGGACCCCTAATTTTTCACCTTTGAAGCTATTACCGAGCCATGACCCTCCTTGGTTCGTATGAAGATATATTGGCCCAAATGTTCCCGCAGACCTTGAAATAAGGTGCCCTTCATTGGTTTTTGTCCCTTAAGGAATTAAAAATCCATAATTAGGAGGATATCACCCTAGAATTCATGTCATTGTATAAGTACAATAAGGAGCTATAGGCTACCCATTGATATCTATAGCTTCTTAAGTAGAATCCTAGGGAAAAATTTGGTAGTTTCATAGGAAGGTGGAGAGAGAAGGCTCCTACCATGACTAATAGACCCTCTAAGAAGGAACAAGTTAGTATTTTAAAGAAGAACGTATTACTACATATCCGAGCATCCATGGGAGGGAAGTACTACCCATACTTTCGAGCCCTCTTAGAAGCTGGTGTACAAATTGAGGAAGGCATTACCAAAGTCAAATATGAGCCTAAGAAGGTAACCAAATAGTTCATTCCCCAAAAATATGAGAAGCCCTCCAGTGCTAAAGTCTCAACTAGCAATAACATCTCCCAACCTGCTACCTCTTGGGCAACGGAAAGTCGCCCTAACCCTACCAAGAAAGAGTACACTAATCTTCATGCTCCCCTATCAAAGGTTTACCAAGACCTGCTGAGCTAAAATATTATCGAACCCTTGGGCCCTCATCCACTTCCAAACCCACTCCCTACAAACTTCAAATCCGATGCCCGTTATGATATCCACCAATCTATCAGCCATACTACCAGCCAGTGCTTCCATCTTTGAAATATGACCCAAGGTTTAATTAACCGATGTATTATCGCCCCACCGACCAATCCTAAACCCAAAACCACTCATAACCCACTTCTTACCCATACAAATGCCATCTTTCTTGAGAATGACTTGGAATTTGATCAATTCTCTTAGATTGTGACCAGTAAAGCACCTATTATACCTGTAATTTCACCTAAATCACTCAAAATTTTCTCGTAATTTTTCCTACACCTTACTTGCTTCATCGACCAAGATTTTTCACTCCTCACAAGGGCTTGTATTCCTGTTCGTACTCAGTCCAGAGGGCAGGATATGAAGTTACCTACTGTATCGAACCAACTCTTAGAGTTTGGGTTGAAATTTCCCGCATATATGATCATCGATTATTGCAAATTCACCTGCTTATTCATGAAAGCCAAAAAATGGGCCCATGAGTCAGATAATTGGGAGTTACCCATTAATAAAGTCAGTCTAGATGACATAGTGTAGATTATAGCTGATGCATTTGGACAGACAAGAAAATTTTTCAGTATTGATGAGTTACTTATTACTTTAAAGCTTTAGGGATGGATGGGTCTTTCACTCTTGTACCTCCCTATTTAGTGGGAAGATCCGTACAATGAAGCTGTCGATGTTATTGAATGGATTGATACCTCTTTTTAAGATGAAACAGTCGTCACTATATGGGGAGATAACTTTTACAACTCAAATGATGAATCCAGTCAAGATGACACCAGTTAAGTATCAAGTTTGTGCAGGATGATATCCTTTGAAGATATATTGGGGGAAATTAACAAAGTAGACGTTCAACCAAAAATTGATGAAGAAATGAGGTTCCTACTCTTCCCCACCTCAATAAATCATAAAACTAGATCCGATAAACACTATAGAGATTCGGCTCCTCATGTGATCGAGATAGATAAAGGAAAGGGAGTTGCTGAAGAACTTCCCATTACAGAGATGACCATTGAAGAAAGTAAGGTCCCTGACCGAATCAAGAAAACCCAAGACAACATCACCATATGGGGGCTTTTCATATCCTCCAAGTTTCACCAAAATGCTTTGATAAGACTCATCACTAGGCCGATAGTCTCTTATTTAACCACTTGCAAAGAAGCTGTGAATATGGTTGGGTCCTTGACTTCTTCCCAATCCTCTCCTTTTTCGAAGTAGATATACAAATGGTCAACCCTGACCATAATTATGCGCTCAATATATTCGTTGATTTTGGGAAAAATAGTCCCACTCTCACTTGTTGATAAAGAATTTGCCCTTAACATTTGCCCTATGAGAATTTTTAATTGCCTAGGTGTGAAAGCCAATGATTTCACTCCTTCTTCCTTCACTATACGTGCTTATGAAAATACACATCAAGAGGTAATGGGGTCTATAAACTCATAATAGGGGTTGCCCTATCAATCCTATCACTGAGTTCCAGGTTATTGGCATACCGATATATTTCAACCTTCTTCTTGGCCGTTTATGGCTCCTTAGTATCTGAGGGGTATCATCTTCTCTCAATCATAAACATAAATTCTTTGCCAATGGCCAGGTTATCACCATCTTGGGGATGATGATAGTTCAGATACTGCTATTACTAGTAATTTGGTATTAAAGATCTAACATAGGATGAATGATATGCTTCTCTCTAGTTTCAGAGTTGATCCACTTCCCTTTCCAGCAGGAGATAGTTTTAAAGACCAGGTATGTTCGAAACACAACCCTCAAGGCAATGTTAATGTGGTTCAGATGTTCAAACACATACACTTTATGCTTGAAATGGGGATATGACATTGCCAATAAGGGATTATTTAGCCATCGTTCTGAAATAGGCCTTTCCCCTATGTGGCTTAGGCTACCAACCCTTACCAAAAGAACTCAAAGCACTTTAGCGACCATGATGGAAAAGAAGATTGGAAGAAGGAAACACTATTTCGAGAGACTCTTTGAATGGAAGGTTTATTAAGGAAAGTTCATATTTCCCTTTTTACGGCTTCCTCGAACCATGGTATGACCACGCTGATAATAAGATGAAATTGGGGTTGAAAATCTTCTTATAAGACAACAACCCTTAGGCTGCATATTTCCTGCATGAAGTTCAACCCCTCAATAAGAAAGCCTTGACAATTACCGAGGATTCTTAGGAAAGAAATTTCGAGGACTCATTAAACATGCAAACACTAGGGCTAAGTCTCTACATGATTCATTCAGATGCCACGCCATCGGACCCGTCTACTCAGATCAGAACTACTACCATGCCTCTCTTCAACTAAAATGCCATGCCTATCCCACCTGTCCATTTTCAAGACAACATTGCTACCTACCCTATGCAATTATATTAATCTGATGTTTTTTCTCCCTTTTCTGATATCAATGTAACTGACACCTGTATTGACGAGGTTCTCAATGTTATCTTTCCCAAAAATAAAATAAATGAAGATTTGAGTATTTTATTGTGTTTACATTAACTGTTAACTCTTGATGATGATGATTTTGCAAATAAAAAATTCTTAACTGATCGTAATAAGGAGAATAACAAACAACATAACTGCATTCAAATTAATGATGATGAAAGTGTTGTTATTAATCTCGCTTCAAGTAACCATCAACGCGAGATTATGATAGGGACCACCCTTGACAAGCATGAGCGTGCTTAATTCGAAGAAATGGTGAAACAATTCATGGATGTCTTCGCATGGTCATATAATGACACGCTCGACATTGACTCAAAGATAGCTCAGCATGCTATCCCAACATTCTCGGAATGCAAACCGATTAAATAAAAGTTATGGAACCTCCACACCAAATTATCGCCCAAAGTAAAAGAAAAAGTGGTTAAGCAACTAAATGTAGGTTTCATTCGTGTAATCGAATATCCTACATGTCTCACCAACATCATCCGTGTGATGAAGCTAGGAGGGAAAGTCCGCATGTTCAACGATTACGAGATTTGAACACGGTGTCCTCAAAGGACGATTACCCATTACCCAACCTCAACATGATCGTGGACAACATGGCTAGACCGCCCTTAAGTCATTTGTCGATGGACTTATCGGATATAATAAGGTCAAGAGGAACCCTGACTATCAGGAGAAAACCATCATCATCACCCTATGGGGAACCTTCTTTATCGTGTCATTCGGAATCAAGAATATCGGGGCTACCTATTAGAGAGCTGCCAAAACCATCATATATGACCTTATTCACAAAGTGGTTGAAGTCTATGTGGACGACAAGATCATCAAATGTAAGACTCAAGAATATCATATTCCCGCCCTTTGGAAGTTTTTCAAGCGATTGTGATAATATCAGATGAAGTTAAACCCATATAAATGCATTTTAAGCATAAAAAAGAGAACCTCTTAGGATTTATGGTCAGTGAGAAGGAAATAGAAGTAGACCCTACCAAGCTGAAGAAAATCTTGATAAGCCACCGCCACAGATGGAAAAGGAAGTCTGAGAATTCCCAATACATTACAGTACATCATCCAGCTCATCATCCAGTTAACTTCTATCTTCTTACCCATTTTTATGCTTCCCTAGAAGGATTATACTAAAGTCTGGAATGAGGCCTACCAAGAATCCTTTGACAAAATCAAATAATACCTTTCCCAACCTCCGGTGCTTATGCCTATGCAGCTAGGTCTCCCCTAATCATGTACTTGTCGATGACAAATACTATAACAGGGGCTTTGCTAGCCCAACACATTGAAGAATCCCAAAAGGAAAGAGCCATTTACTATGCCAGCTAAAACTTAGTTGGGTACGAAGTCAAAAACACTACTTTGGAGAAAACATGTGTTGCCCAAGTCTGGGACACGCAAAAATTACAGCACTACATGGTCTTCTTCCCTATTAGACTTATGTACCATATGGATCCCATTAAGTACTTCCAATAAAATCCCGCTCTATCCAGGTGAATGAATCGATTGATGATATTATTAACGGGTTTCGATATTATATATGTTATGCAGAAATCCATGAAAGGGAGATCCATCACCGAATACCTTATCAATTAACCCATGAAAGAGGTAGATATTTGGGTATCTAAATTCCTAGATGAAGATATTATCTACACCTTTTAAGAGGAGCTCAGATGGAAAATGTTATTTGACAAAGCTACCAATAAGAAAGTATACGGTATTGTTATACTTCTGATTGCCTATGATGACTCTCATACCCCAATTGCCATCAAGATATATTTCCCTGCACCAATAATATGATCAAGTATGAGGCTTACATGGTAGGCCTCAAGATCACCCTCCAAAAAGGAATCCGACAGCTATACGTCTATGGAGACTCTGCCCTTATCATCGACTAAATCTTTAAAAAATGGAAAACTCCTACCTTTCCATGCTCACCTAGAAGAACTGGACTCCTAGTTTAATGATGTCACCTTCAACTAATTTCCCTGATAAATTAATAGCCTAGAAGATGCCTAGCCACCTTGTCTTCCATGGTCAATATGATCGAAGGAATAACAATGGCCCCTTTTCTCATTCAGAGGCAAGCTAAGCCTACGCACTGCTACCACATCGAACTTATTTTTTAGGAGGATCTGATATGGTCGAGTTATGGTAATATGATATTTGGTGCCTCCTCAAACGTGGTAGGTATCCCTAAAATGCTGATAAAAAAGATTACACGACCCTTTGCAAACTAGCTGCCCAATATATCATCTTTTACAAAGTACTATTCAAAAGAAACTTTGATGGAACCCATTTGCACTGCATTGCAAGGGATGACGTTAAAGATATGATGTAGAAGATCCACTTTAGATAATGTGGGCCCCACACGAATGGTCACAAGATTGTTAAAAAGATTATCCGTTAGGGATACTATTGCACCACCATGGTTTAATGTTGCACTGATTATGTTCGAAGATGCCTCAAATTCCAACAGTTTGCTAATATCTGACACTTGCCTCCCCGCGAGCTGTACAACATGACCTATCCATGGACCTTTTCCACCTGGGTCATCGACATCATAGAGAAAGTTACTCCCAAGACTTTAAATCGTCACGAATTCATCCTGGTCACCATTAATTACTTCACCAAATGGGCTAAAGTCGAGTTATATGTGGTGTTTAATGCTAAGAAAGTGGCCAAGTTTATCAGAAAGAACATCATATACCGATATGGATTTCCTCACGAGTTAGTGTCAGATAATAGTCTCCACTTTGAAGCTGAGGTTATAGAACTAGTCGACGAATACGAGATTTAGAGACATAAATATTTTTCCTACTAACCCCAAACCAATGGTCCCATCGAAGCTGCCAATAAAAGCCTTAAGACCATAATCAGCAAGATGACTGAGAGTTGTATAGATTGGGTCGATCGAATCCTTTACGCCCTCTAGGGCTACAGCACTTCAGTCAAAACACCCATTAGGGCTACCCCTTATTCTCTAGTATAAATCATGGATGAAGTCCTACTCGTTGATCTGGAAATACCTTCCTTCCTCATCCTATTCGAAAGAAAAATTGACAAAGAAGAATGGCACCAAAGCCGCTTGGGCGAATTATCACTCTTAGATGAAAAGATAATAAATGCTCTACACCATATACAGGTATACCATCACCGAATAATGCTATCATTCAACATAAAAGTCAAGGATTATAGTGTCCAAGAAGTAGGCCTTTCCCTCAAAGAAATCATAGAATTAGTATGGGACCCCAAATTGAAACTTAAACCAAATTGGAGCGGACCTTACATAGTGAAGAATATTCTCTTAGGAGCCCACTCTATGCTCACAAACCTTATGGAGAATAGATAGTGCGTCCAATCAACTTGGACTGTCTCAAGAAGTTTTACCCGCAGTCCAAAATCTCGGCGCACTATGACTCTTCTAACCCACTTATATTCTGAAAAAAATCTCTTCATTTCCTTTTACCCAAAACTACATGGTACATGATCCTCTTAATAAAACATTTTCTTTTCAAAATGAAACTCATGAAAATTTTCAAAACCCTCAGAGGTACATAGGCAGCCCATATGTCGTACATCGGTATGGTACCCTTCTTTTCACAAAATTCTATTAATTTCTAACCTTTGAGAACAACGGTTCATTTTATCGTTTACATAAACAAGAGGATTATGTATGCCTTAGTGATTAGTATAAATAATTTGAAAGCGAAACTCATCAAGAGGCACTATAAAATATGTTCAAAATCAATTTTTATTTATGAGTAAGGATAATAGCACCGTTACACAAAATGTAGTGAGGGGAGTCAAACCAGCCACCCCTCTCCGAAAACAAAATTGTTCCCAAACAAACCTAACCCATAACCAAAATACAAAAAATTACCCAAAAAATCCAAAAATAAAAAAAAATCCCATAACCATGACCTCATAAAAGTCACCAAAAGCTTCATAAAAATGCTGCCTTCAACTATCAGATGGCCTAATTCATCATCATTACTAGACCCTGGAGGTCCCCAACTTTTCCATTCCTGATTGGTACTCCAAATGCGCTCTATAGAGAAGTACGCCCTGACAAACCAAGATAGGACCACAACATTATCTTTCATGGTATCAAAATCCATGAACTACCTTTGACTGGTCTATTTCACAAGACCTTCTACTACTCATTTCCATAGCCATTTCAGGTAGTCCCCAGATACATGCCAGGACCCTCCCACGTACTGTTATACTTACCGGGTAGAAATTTTTTATACAAGGTGGCACGATATGTTCCCACCCGACTTGGAATAGGAGCTGCCAGTGGAAATAAAAGAAAGTCTGTCGAAGGCCCGCCAACCGCACATATTAGTAATCTCCAAGCTTCAAGATAGGGAGAAAGTCCCCCCACCATGGCACCAACCAGCGAAGGCACTGAGCTCTATGCTCTACGAATCAATTTACCAAACTCTCCGTCGACGGTTCGAAGCTGAAGAAAAGCCAAAAAAATAAATTAGGCATAACTGCCAAAGGATACTCAGGAACGCCATCCAAGAGAAACTTCTCTGCAAACCACATGAACAAAATTACGGTGCTCCCACTTATAAAGTTGGAAAGACCCTCCTTCCAGGCATTTAATTCGTTAATGATCTTAGTCAGGACTACCACCGCTGGATTATGGCGGTAAGACATCCAGGTCGTTATCATAATAACCTAAGGATCCGCAGTCAAGTCCCCTGTCACCAACAATAGCTTATTATTAGGCCTTGCCAATTGGTACCCCAAGACTACAATTGTCTTTGCCCTTTCCCTAGAAATCCCAGGAGTTTGTGATATCATTGATTGTCACCCCTCCAAATTTCGTATAGAAAATGCCAGAAAAATCCCAAAATCTGCTCGAAAAATTCCCAAAATTACTAAGAAGATATAGAACCTCAAATGTTCTTAAGAAAATCATTTTTGGTGAATCAAGCCCCTTACAAACTCTCAGAATGCCTAGTCGTATTTATTTTTCACCCCTTTCTCCAGCATAAATCCCCAAGCGAGTTCATCTTATAAACCCATCCTCGACATATTTCGTAAGAAGTACTAGAAATGCATCCGCATTTAAGTCTATAATTATCTAGCTTAAACATCATGTAGTGGAGTTTGAAGACAGCATAATCCCTAGCTGGATATCTCAAAGATACATCCTTCCTTAGTAAAGTCCCATAACAACACAATCCTCAGAGGAGCCGCAAATGCATCCGCACCCCAAAGACAATTTAAAACTCCCGAGCAGAGAAATTTCTCACGTTAGAACTTCAGGTCCTAAGAAATGACCTTGACCCATAGAATCGATCGCTTAAACATCAAGTCCTCAAATATGACCTCAACCGTAGAATTGGTCATCACAAATTGAGGTCCTCAGAAATGACCTTGACCCACAGAATTGGTTACCATAAACTAAGGTCCTCAGAATTAACCTCGTCCCTTAGAATTGGTCACTAGAACTTTAGGTTATCAGAATTTACCTCGACCTACAGAATGGTCGCTACAACTTTAGGTCCTTCGAATTGACATTAACATGTAGAATTGGTCACAATAAATGTTTGGTCCTTGAAAATAACCTCGATTTGCAGAATTGGTACCCACAACTTTAGGGCCTCGGAATTGGCCTAGGCCCTCAGAATTAGTCACTACAACTTTAGGTCCTCATAATTGACCTTGACCCTCAGAATTAGTCACTATAAACTTTAGGTCCTAAAAAATGACCTCGATCCTCACAACTGGTCATCCATAACATAAACTGAAAGTTAATATCGAACCACTGAATTTATCCCCCTCATTTCTTTAGGTCCTCAGAATCGATATTGACCTGTTGAATCGGTCAACCTCACCTTTTTGGTCCTAATAATCGACCTACCAAACCTCTTTCCTAATGTCGATGTGGTGTCTATCATTCGACAGCCTTCACTTGTTCCAAGCTCACCCATCTAGGGTCTCTCTATACACATCCCATCCTAATAACCCCCCCCCCCCAGCACCTTCTTAGGTCTGAGCACTCACCCATTCACCGCAAACCCTAGTTCATAATCTGAGTACCTATATAGAGGCCACTGTGCTCTTCCAGGCCCCGTTTGACTTCTGTCAATTTTATCTTCTAAGAAAAATAATAATAAATTTTTGAATGGCACTGAATCCCCTTTCTAATGATACATCCTATGTGCGAATCGGACTTACGATTTGGATGAACGATCCATTTTATCTCGAAAACTCATTCGGAGGCCACCTAGTGCTCCCATGCTCCATTTAACTCCTTTAAATCTTCACCTCGAATGTGAATGAATCTTTGAAGGGCTCTAAATACCCTTTCAAATGGTTGGCCTCGTGCATGAATCAACCTTACGGTAAGAATGAACGACCCATTTTACATCAAAGGGTCATCGAGTGCTTTTGGGCCCCATTTGACCAAGGTTAACTTTTCGAACTGAATGAGACTGAATGATTCTTCAAAGGTCTTTATATGCCCTCTCTAAAAATTCATCCCGTGCATGATTTTGACTTACGATTCGGATGAATGGTCCATTTTCCTTCAGAAATTTCTCATCTAGTGACCAACGGCCACTTTCGGGCCTCGTTTGACCTCGATCAACTCCCGAACCTAGGAGTGGCTCAATAGATTCTTTAAGGGATCGGAATAACATTTTCAACGGTCAAAACCATGCATGATTCTAACTTACAGTTCTCATTTTATAGCCTTTTTTGAAAAACCTATCTCAGATGGCCGAATGGAAACCCTAGGACCTAACCTATCGGTATTGTGTCTAGGGCTCCATGCCAATAGGTAGTTCAAGGACCATGTCGATCTTCACCCGCTTTTCCCTATAAATAGAGGCCAAGACCTCAATTTGAAAAGTTCACCTGAACATCCCTCTCAGCAATTCTAGGATAATTCCCTATAATTCAGAGCTATTTTTTCCTAGAAAGCCCATATCCCACATTCTTTCCATTATTTTCATACTTTTTTGAGTAAATTCCTACCCACCTCCTCAAACCACCATTACTTGAACTTGAGGTCAGTGCATCTACAAGTAATATCTACTTCAAGTTATCATAACGAGGTCCATTTCTTTCACCTTGTCTTTTATTTCTCTTAATTTTGCATTAGTTACTCAATTTTCGCTTTAGCACTTATTTCATTACACCACACATCTTAATTTTGAAATTTTATTATAAGAGTATTCGCACATACCTTATTTTCATAGAACAACCCAAAAATTAGAAAAAGATTGTTCACTCATAAATTACAAAAGGTAATTTCACATCATACTTTCTCATACAAAAACACATTTTTCTACACCCGCGCATAAAACAAAGTCCCTGATTGGATTTATGGTTTGAAACCCATCTCATATCATTTTTGAACTAAGTGGACGTCTTGGCTAAATCGCTCGACTCGAGTCCTACCACCTACATTAGTTATTATATATTCATGATATATACATTTTATATGCTTGCTTATGTCTTGTCCAATATACGCAATCATTCTTTCATATAGATTTTTGAATCGACAAACACTTACATTATATTTTCTACTATTATTTTGGGAACTCTCCTAAGGATAAATTGGATCCGCCTTTAGCCATGATGCGAGTCAAATGATTGCATCCTCCATCTATAATATGTACATAAGCACACACATCACAGAGTTTTACGGGAGAAGATTAATACATTTTGATGAGAAACTGAAAGGACGAGATGGTTGTCTAACACCTTCTCATTCCATAACTTAGTCCCCGAACATTTGAATTACTTGGTTTTGCAAGCATCAGTATTGTCCTTGATACCATTCCCTCAAGGTGGCAATATTTATTTTACTTGTTTTATGAAAAATAGGCTGGCGACTCTATCTCTGCATATCACCCCACATCAACGATGGTCGAGCCCCCTTATAAAGGTTGTGGGTATCATTTACTCATAAATTGATCGTAAATTGTCTGATCTGATATTCGTAAATTGCTCGATGTGGGAACCATTTACCCAATTTTTGATTTCCAATGGCTTCGTTTCAATCATGTTGTTCCCAAAACGTCTGGCTCAACAGTTGTTAGGAATAGCGACAATAAGATTATTCTGACCCATGTGCAAATCGGTTAACGTGTTTGTGTTGATTATCAAAAGCTCAATGCTGTCACTCAAAAAGACAACTTTTCTCTTCCATTCGTCGACCAAATATTTAAAGGGTTAGCGGGCCATGCCTACTACTCTTTCCTTAATGGAGAACTATGGGGATAACTGTCAAATATTTCTCAAATCGTAACAATGTGAATAATCTTGTAAGTATATTTATGTGGTCTTGAATGTGATTGGACTACTCACCCTTTAGAGGAGATGGAGGAAATAAGAATTAATACTATAAATTGAATTTGAATTTGAAATTTAAAAATCGAATATAAATAAGACATAATTAAATGAAACATACTATAAATCTAAGCTTTATTTATATAAATCCATGAATATACGCTTCTTACCTTTAATATATGATTGTTTGTAGTAGATGTGATGGAATATCCTAAATACAAAGAGTGGATGGGTGAGACAAATAGAATGGGGGATGTCTTTCGCAGAGGTGCTAATGAATTTGTGAAATACACAAAGAGATGGCATAATGATGAAGAGTTTTCGTGTCAGTGTACTAGGTGTGAGAATGGTAAGGTGTTTGAGTGAAAAATAGTTGAACTACATTTGTTAAGATGGGGTGTATAAGATAATTATATATTTTGGAATTTTCACGGGGAATTAAGAGTTCCTTTTGTACCCGAGCAACCTTCACAATAGCCTTCAACAAGTAGGATAGATGTATAAGGGGATGATGCAGATCATAATATGTTAGATGATTTAGTTGATGAAGTGTACGACGTTCATGAAGTGGAAGATAATGAGGTAACTGACGATGTACAAGGTTCAGGTGCTCATAAAGATATCAAGATAAACCTTGACGATGACTACTAAAGTTTAAAATTTAAGGCGACCCAATCGTTATACTCTGGCTATGAGAAAGATCAAACAAATTTACATGCCATGGTTGATTTGCATAGTTTGAAGACCCAATATGGTTTGTCTAGCCATAGCGTGAAAGGAATTCTAAATTGGGTGAAAGGCTTTCTACCCAAGGAGAATAAGCTTCCAAATAGCTATCCAGCTATAAATAATAATTTGAAAGGTTTGGGAATGAAGTATAAATCGATTCATTCTTGTGTTTATGAATGAATACTATACCGAAAGGAGTATGAAACTCTTGATCGTTGTCCAGTATGCAATGAACCTAGATATGTCCAATCTACTGGTAAGGAAGGCACAAGCTCAAAATTGCCTCAAAAAGTGTTGAAATATTTTCCTGTTGGGCCTAGATTAAAGCAGTTTTTCACAGTACCATAGATAACGGAGGCAATGAGTTGGCATGATAGGGCAAAAGTAGGGGATAATGTCATGCGTCATCCTATTGATTCTACAGCTTGGAGGAGGATAAGTTATGAGTATCCCAATTTTGCTCGAGAATAGCGTAACATTCATTTAGCTATATCAACAGTTCATTTAAATCCATTTGGAAATCCAAGCACCAATCAGAATGTATGGTCAGTGAACCTAGCCCCACTCAACCTACCTCCTTCACAGTGTATGAGACCTAAATTTTCGATGTTGTCTTTGTTGATACCCGAACCAAAGGCACCAAGTGAAGACATCGATATTTACCTCTCTCCTTTGGTAGAATAATTAAATGATTTGTGGGAAGAGGGTTTGAAAGCATTTGACTCTTTTAAAAAAGAAGAGTTTACGCTGAAAGCTATGTTGATGTGGGTAATTCATGATTTTCCAACTCATGGGACATTATCCGGTTGTGTAGTACATGGTTATTTGGGGTGTCCTATATGTGGAGAGGAGACTGAATCTATTTGTCTCCCCACTAGCTCAAAAAATATATACCATTGTCATAGGAGGTTTTTTCCCCCCGCTCATAGTTTCAGATTTGAGAAAGGTTCTAATTTTTTATCGGGCGGGGTCGAACATAGGCTACCACCGAGAAAACTTTTAGGTTCAAAAATTGAAAGTAAATCTTTTGATTGTGGCCCTAATATGCCAGGTAATAATCCTAAATTTAAGAATGTCAAGCATAAGAAGACTCCAACTGGGAATGAAACTGAGACAAGAAAGGCATGGTTTAGGAGGTCAATTTTATTTGACTTTCCTTATTGGAAAAATAACCCGATGCGCTGTATATTGGATATGATGCATGTAGAGAAGAACATCGTTGAAAGAAGACGCACAAAAAAACTTGGGGGGAGTCATTCTAAGGATGGAGAAAATGCATAAAAAAACCTTAAATCGTTGAAACTTAAGCCACAACTATGGTTGGAATAAGATAGTAGGGGAAGGACAATAATTCCCCCTGGTGCATTTACTTTGATGAGTGGGTAAAGGAAGGCGCTTTTATATACAATATGTAATTTGAAGGTTCCATCTAATTTTTTGTCCAACTTGCAAAGGATTGTGAATTATTCTACCCATGATTTACATAAGTGTAAGTCCCACGATTGGCATGTGATCATGAAATTGGTTCCTCTATTGTGTAAGCATTGTTTCTCCAAGCACAAGGATTTGTGAAGGGCTATTATGAAAATTAGTATCTACTTCTCACTTTTGTGTGAGAATGTAGTCAATCGAGAACACATAGTGGTCGCAAAATTGCCTGTGACCGAAACGATTTGTGTGTCGAAGAAGTACATTCCCCCATCATTCTTTGACATAAGTGTTCACTTGTTGGTACACATATGCAACGAGGCACTTCTTTGTGGTCCAGTTAGATATCGATGGATGTATCCGTTTGAAAGATTGATGAAAGCTTTCAAATATTACGTCAAGAATACACGATACACTGCAGGATCAATTGCAGAGGAATACATCACTATGGATTCATCAATCTATACTCGGGAAAATGTGTCTGACTTGACCAACGTTGATGACATTGATGAGTTTGTCGATGAGGGTGGTCATGTGATGGGAAAACGAGTGAAATTAACAAGTTTAAAACATGAACAAGTAGCTCTTTATCGATTTGACACACATGAATATGTCAAAGGATACAAAAAGTAAGTTTAAATTTATTTTAAGTTTTACATTATTTTAGAATATTTTATACATGATTAATTTTGTAATACATTCGTAACATTAATTTTATGCAGAAAATATGAAGCCTGTGAGAAAAATAAAAGACGAAAAACAATGGCACAGTCAGACAGCGAATTTAGGTTGTGGTTGTCACCCGAGGTAATTATAATGAAAATGGTTGTCATATAACATTACATTACAATAAAACTTTACAAATAACCTAAATAATTTATCTATATTCTTAGCTCTTAAAGACGGGTGATGTGACATCAAGGCTTACTTGTCTAGCCACTGGGCCCTTGTTCATAACACAAGAATATAAAAAAGTATCGATTGAACGGTTACGTATTTGGCGCAAGGGTGTAAGAGGAAAGTACAAATGTACAAAACTTGGGCATTTCATACAATGCTCATATTTTCATTCGAGCAAGCGTAAACGATAAAAACCTCGTTGAAGCTAACTTACTATTGTGTATTTCGAAATATATTTGAATTGGACTATGTAAGATTCAAAGAGGTTGTATTTTACTGTGATTGGGTAAGAGTTAAGGATAAAAATACTTGTAAAGTTTATCCGAGCACCAATTTGATCATGATTGACTTGTCCAAGTTGAAGACGAACGAACACATGAGCGATGAGTCATTTGTTTATGAATTTTAAAAGGTCAAGAAAGTGTTTTACTCAGAGTATATCAATAAAGAGCCGTGTTCAATCATCCTACATGCGCCGAAAGCGTCTAAACAGTAGTGTGGATGACTTGGCTGCTCCTATCGAATATCAATCCATTTTTTACGATAACCCGAATTTGAAATAATTTTTAGATTTGTAATAAGTATTCCAATTATCAGACAATAGTTTAATGCTTTTATCAGACATCAGTTTACTGCTTTTAATTCATTTGTACTTGATCATTTTCTCTCTTTATCTCTTTCCTTTGTATATGTGTGTGCGTATGTGCAGGTGTGTGTGTGTGGGGAAGGAGTTTTCAAGAATTTTATAAAATAGTTTAATGTTTGAATGTCTTCTTCGTGTGTGTGTGTGTGTGTGTGTGTGTGTGTGTGTGTGTGTGTGTGTGTGTGTGCAGGTGTGTTTTTATTCTTCTAATTAATTTGGATTTGTACAAATAATAGTTTTTTTTTTATAGAAAATGTCTCCTTTAGGGATTAAGGAAAGGATGATGATGATAATGATGATGTCTTCTTCAACGCACGGCGGTATGGGAGGCGGTGAGGGTTCCTAGGCCCCTAGGCTCCCTAAATGGGGTAAATTGGGAATAGCTGTTAAGAACAAGACGGGCTTATTGACTGGATCCCTCGAGTCGGTGAAGATGATTATCGACCTAGGGTACACCAATGGGGGGCATGTGCCAAATGAGCTCAAGTTAGCTATTTGAGCGGCACTATAGGTAATGTATTTCAATTTCAATTTCAATTTATTCGTGACTAACCCTTACATTATTTTTATTTTATATTTGTTTGATAGGAACAATTCAGCCTTCCCCTAAAACTCCGTGGTTCTATGTTTGATCAGTTGAGGCAGCAACGTAAGACATGGAAGAAGAATTTGTGGGGCCGATACTTTGGGAAGACCCAAGAGTCCATTATCAAAATTCATGAGTTCGTCCCGTTGAAGGAGCCGATCACATTGGCACAGTGGCAAAAGTTCATTAACAATGAGATCGAGAAGCAACAATTGACATCTCTCCAATCTAAGAGGAAAAATCGGGCAAAAAAGACCGACGTGCACTACTTAGCTCGGAGGTCATATGCCTAGGTGGAGCACAAGTTAGTAAGTTTTTATTTTTTTATAATTATAAAAATATGTTATTCTGTATTATTTACTTTGCGTTACTTACTAATTTTACATTATTTTATTTCTGGAGACGGGGAGTGGCCTTGGGGTAGGCCTCATAGGCTCGATGCCTATGTTGTAATTCATACGAAGAATGGAAAGGATACAGGGGTGTTCCCGAGCATCATGGACATGATTGTAAGTAATCTGATGGCTTAATTTTTGTGAATTACATGATAATTTTTTATTTACTTATTTAACTAATCGTTTGCTTTTTGTCATTTCACGCAAAGCTTAAGGAAGTGCATGAGTTGTAGCTGATCATAAGGGGAGGACCAGGGGTAAGCTTGCGGGTGAGAAAATATAGGATCCTCGAAATGGAGATGAGCAACACCGGGTTGGCCCTTCAGGTGGACACGTATGACGCGAAGCTATCAATATTGGAGGCGATGGTCCTACATATGTATGCGTTCATGAAGTGTCAGTTGGACGGAAAGGGTATGGGCAAGGGGAGGGAGAAGGTGGTGTAGGGGGAGGTGGAGGAGGACGAGGATGTGGACATGTCTTCTTCATCGTCGATACGTGTGGACTCACCGCTTGATGATCAACCCCTCAAATTGGCTCCCCTCCAGCGGCCTATGTCAACAATCGGTTCACCGAGGGTGTTTTTACGCGACATATATGATGGCCAGTGGATACCTAGGGGGTTGAGGGACTTGAATACTGTTGAGGGTATGCTGGTTCATAGACGTAACCTTCAAAACATCGAGGCCAAGGTGCTCGTCATGCATGTGATACCTGAAAAGGAGAACTCCGCATTGTGGTTGCACAAATAATGCGGCGTGACATATATTGAGGGGTGTATCAATGCGTATATTGTGTGGCCTTCCTTCCTCCTCGAACCTACCCTAGACACTATGTCGTGACATTATTTGTATCTATTTTTATTTGGACACTTGGATTATATTTGAATTGTTTTGATTTGTTACATTTTGGTTTGGACATGGATTGTATTTTTATTTTATTTGGACATGGAAATATATATATATATATATGTAATGAGTTGGTGCATTCTTTCTATTTTATTTGGATATATGCTGTTTGAACAGGTACAATTTTACTATAACAGGTACAAATATACTTCTGGGCAGTGGCAGTGGCCAAACTGTCCAGCAATTTTTTTTAAAATTTTGCCAAGATTTGTCACAGTCATTGACCGTGACAAGTCCGTGACAAAGAAAACTTGTCACGAGCTTGTCACGGTCAATGACCATGTCAATTTATTAAAGGTTGTCACGAGTTTGTCACGGTCTTTAATCGTGACAAAGCTTATCAAGGTCAAAGACCGTGACAGGCCTGTGACAATAAAAGTTGTCTCCCCCAGAATTATCACGGTTATTGATCTTAACAAATCCAACTTATTAAGGTTAATGACCATGACAATCCGACAGATTTGGTGTAGTGTTCCAAGAAAACAACATGGCATACTTGAGGATGACACGATAAGGTAGGGGGAAAAGATTATTAAAGCCTGATATCTATTTGGCATCTCCGTTTATGTATACATCCATAACGAAACGAACAAAAGCCGAAATCGCTAGAAGAGATGTCGCTAGAAATCAGAAGAATAGCCTCGCCAAAAATCGCTCCTATTTCGGAGAATGGAGAAAACGTTTTCGCAGCTACTATTTTGTGAGAAAAAGTATTTGGCTTTTCTTTGGGAGGGAAGTCTCCTGTTGTATTTTGTGATGAGTAATATTAAACTCGATTTTGACTTTATTATTTGACACAATAAAGCTCATTAGTAACAAAACTCTTAATTTAGTAAAATTAAATTACTATTATTAATTGTAACAGTATAATAGTGTTAGAAATCAATAAATTTGTGTGTTACTAAAACTACGTTTTGGTGTAGTGTTGAGAGACTAAGTTCATTATATCATTTCTCCTCATTTATACCATTTTCCCTGTTTGTTGTCATTTTTACACTTCGTTGTGTATTGAGACATAAAAATAAATCTAAAACCACCAACACCCCTCTCTTATTTTATGTTATTCTAAGACCTTATAGACCTGTTATTGCATTTTGTGTGTATTAACTCCATAATAAGTGGCCAAATAACCCATTCAAGGGTTAACCTTATTTTAGTTGTTTTTATTTTTTTAGTTCATTTCTGTAATGTGCTCCTTTAAATATTAGTGTCAAACTCTCATAATTTCTGTTTATTCCTTGAGAAAGGATAAAAAAAATTGAAAGAAAAAGTAATAAAATCTAAATATAATGTTTATTAGGGTATTAATTTAGAGATAGATTTTTTTCTCAAGTGTAATGTTATATTTATAATTTATAGGACTCAAAAAATAATTTTCTTAGGTTTAAACAAATTTTAACTAGTTTTCCTTACCGGGTGATTTACTTAAATGAGTTTAAATCATCTTTTTGAAAGTTTGTGAAATTTCGACGTTAATATTCTAAAAGGATAATTTTTTGAAATCATACTTGAGAAGAGAGTTGATTAGTGATTTCAAGGTTATATGATAACCACCCAGAACTGTACATTTTATACCCCGAATAGACGTACTTTTGTTGCTAATTCTCAACAATATGGGTATGATGTGCTTAAATGTTTATCTTGTAGGTCAAATGTCCGTTTGCGATATCAAAAGCTATATATCAAGGCAAATGCGCATTGAATGGAGCTAAATTCCCTCCCCCGTAACCTTACCCGAGCCTAAACCTACCCCAAACCCCGTGTGTGTTTTGTTTGTCCCTTTTTATTATTTTTTAGATTTTTAGTTTGAGTCGTTTTATTTTTAGTATTTATTTTTGATTTATTTATTATTTTCTAGGGTTTGTTTTCTATTTTTCTATTATCTTTATTAGTATAATTTTATTTTATTTTGATTTTTATTAGTTTTTTGTTTTATTAGGATTAGATTTTTTTTAGGATTTCATTTATTTTTTTAATTTTATTTGATTTTACATTTATTTAGGATTTTAGTTTTAGTTTTATTTTTATGTTTATTTATTTTTAGTTTCATTTTTAACTTGAGTCTTTATTTTATTATTAGAAGTAGGATTTTTATTTGTATAAGTTTTAATTTTTTATGTTATTTTTAGGTGTCCAAATAAAACACACATAAACTTCCCTACACCTAAACCCACTCAACCACACACCTACTTTCCTACACTCTCACCACACACAACCATACCCAACTCATCTTCTTCCCCCATCACCATCCACTCTCTCTCTCCTCCATTACTAACCCATCTCACCTCCAAACCATCACCTAAACCACAACCATGGCCTAGACCCCCCGTTGTCTAGCCTTATCCTCGCCGGTAACCATTTCCGGCGCAACTCCCTGCCTGAACCAAACCAGTGACCGACCTCTAGCATCACCCCATCTCCGACGGCTCTCCAACCTGTGACCATTCTAACCGTCGGCCAGCTCGCTGTCGAATCCCCATGGCCGGAACCACAGCAAACCCGAAACCACATCCACCTCCGACGTCGCCCGAGTTCCACCGGTGCCGCCCCTGACCCGCGATCCTCTAACCCGACCACCTGCTTGACCCTAATCCAAACCCGGCGACACCTTAATCCGACTGAAACCAACAAACCTCAAACCCATTTAAACTCCCATTGTCGTACCCGATTTCATTCACCTTCCAAAAGCCAATGCAAAAGACCAAACAAACACAAAACAAACCCCACATGTGCCAACTAAACGAATTTAAACCCATTTTCCCAATATACCCTTAAAAACCCCCAACTACTCTCTTTTACCCAATGCCCAAAATACCCCTCAAACCAAATCTGATTTTATCCTCACCACCACACTTCCCACATGACCTCACTTCTTACCTATGCACATGTGTGCATAATTCCCTAGATACCCTCACCCAAATACCTTCCATATCTCATACACCCTTTTCCTCCCATTTTTACCCCCATGCTCCATGCCTACTATTTAAAGGATGGAAGACCCCGTTTGAAAAAGAGCTTTAGATAGGAATTTGTAGGGAAAATTTTAGAGAGAAAAATACCATTTTAGTGTTGGTTTTTAGATTAGAATTTTTATTTTATTTTTTTTAGATAGTGAGGGAAAAATAAATTATTGTGAGAATTAATTTGAGTGAAATTGTTGATGTAATTTTGTTTGGATCATTCAAATTGAGGGATGTTGATTTCAACTCATGGATTGAAGTTCAATTAAGCATCAAGAGAATGGGTTTGATTTTTCTCTTCTCTTCTCATTTATTTTACGCCTTTGATTATTAATTTGTCAATTTTCATACCATGTTAGGCTAAATCCCCTTTCAAGGGGTGGGGGGAAATCCTTATTTGATGTTATTTTAGTTTAATTAGTTTGATTACTTGAAAATTCCCTTTGAATATTAATTTTGATCCCTCACCCTTAAATTTACGCCTCGAGAGAGGGTAAATGATTTTTCTAGTGAAAATCGAAAGTCTAGTTATAATACCCATTTTAGATTCGAACTAGAGATAGGGGTTTCTTAAGTGGGCTATTATAACTTGAATTTCAACTATAAATTTATTTTCTAAGATTTACATAAATTTTAATTGATCGATCCTAGCGGGTGATTAATTAATAGGAGTGTAGATCTATTTTTCTAGAGTTGTGGGGTATTAAACTTAATTTTCTAAAATATTACTATTAAAATTACATTTGCAACGAGAGTTGATTTGTAAGTTTGATATTAATTTGGGAGAATTCAATTAATTAAATTAATTAATTAATTAGAATAGCTAAAATTTATGGTGTAATCCCACTCCTTGATTGGTCTCAAATTTATTTACCTCATTTATCTCATATTTTAGTGTTAGACTTTATTTTCCATTTTAGTCACTTTTTAGTTTGTTGTTTTCATCTCAGATTTTAGTTTAGTGTTATTTCACGTCACCTCACCCATTTTTTTTAATATTTGAAAAAGCCAAAAAAAATTAGAAAAAGTAAAAAGAACAAAAAAGAAAATAAAAATTGAACTATATTTGAGTTTGTCTCTAGCTTACCCCCTTGATGTGGATTGATACCCTTACTTACCTCTACACTTGAGATTGTTATTATTTTGTAGATAATTTGAGGATTTTTATTAGAAGAGCTTTTCAAGCAACGACGAAAAAAACACACCGAAAAGTCTTATCTATCAAATGACGCCGTTATCATTCTTGCGATCGTGAAGCTCAGAACGGATTTCAACTTGTAGTTCATTGATTTTTTCCCTTTATTATTTTTTGTACCATTTTTATATTTTTAGAAGGTTTGTATTAGGATTTTATCCTTGACTTGTATTACGGTGCATAGAGACACAATTTTATTTTTCATTTTAAAATTTGTAATAAATCGAAGACAATCTTGATAGGTAAACCGGACAAGGTAGGGAGAGGGCTTCCAAAGGCGAGGATTTAAAAGCCTCTCTATCTTGGTCGATAGGACTCCCAGGGCCGACTGAGATATGCGTGATCCCTCCCGGTCGACTCAAATTTTTCGGCACCCCACGGTCTAAAAACCGTGGGACGTACATTTCTTACACCCTTGCGCCTCTCCTGTTAGCGAGTCAATTCTTTTGTGTACTCTTATGTGATTTTATTCTCACATTTATTTTTTTGAATGGTGTGATGAATTAAATTACTACGACCTACACCCGGTCACTCACGAGAAGGGATTTCATCACCCAACTCACTCGCTTACCATTGTGTGCTACCCTAGCCATCACTAAATTTAAAATACATTAACTAGGTAGCCCACTAGGAGAATATTTTTGCAAAGGCGATCACAAAGAAATCGGTGAATTTTTATCTCCCGCGGACTTAATTAAAATTTTACTACCCTTTCACTAAATTTAAAGATAAAAATTGGCTATGTGCTAGTTAGGAATTCTTCTTGACGTGTGTGTGTCCAATTTAATTTTTCGATAGTCAGTTTTAGTTAGTTCGTCCATATTTTTCCCACACTTTCTTCCAAAAAATCCAAAAATATTTTCTTTCTTTCCTCTAAGAAAAATCCAAAAATATATCATCTATCATCATTTTTGAGAAAAAGAGTGTTGATTCCAAATGTAAAATGTCTTCATTGTTGGTTTGAAAAGAGAGAGAGAAAAAAGGGAAAACAAAAGAAAAATAGCAAAAAAGAAAAAAAAAAGAAAAAAAGAGAGAAAAGAAAAGAAAACAAATAGAGAGTTTTGTAGTTAGTTATGTAATGAAGACATTTGTTCTTCATAGTACACTCTTCTCACATATCACATCCATCTTTTATATATCACCCATCATTCATCCACTCATCACCATCTAACCTCATATCCCATCCTTCTCATTTCATTTCACCCTCACCCATTATCATCCATATACTCCCCTAGGTATTCGGGCAAATGAAAGTCGACGTGGTCAATAACTCGACGTTCTCACTATAGTGATTAGCATTATTTCATGAGATCATTTTCTTTCTAATTGTTCGTTCTTTCTTATGTCTGTGTGATACATTTGAACTTGTTTACATTCACTCACCTCCTCACACACAAGAGCGATACACTAACCCATATCTCGAGAGTTCCTTTGAGAGAGATATATCCAGCGAGATTTGAAGTTGAAGTGTTGATTCCGAAAAAGTAATCTAAGAATTACTCTTGTGATACTCGACCCGTTTTTACTGATTCACACTACACATGTTGAGTTTTAGGAAGGATGTGCCTTGAGTATTTACTTAGCTAAACTTTTTATGCACTTTTAGCTTGTATTTCTCAAAATATTTCTCATGATGGATTGTGCGATTACTCTACGTCTAATAAGAGATTGACTGCCGCTGCAAATAAAACTTTTGTGGGTATATTTCCTGCGAAGCCTCACGAGACACAACTCGTCCTGTAGGGCAACCTATAGGTTTAAAGGCTTGTTTCACATGCTAAGTGCAATCGCAGGTGCCCGCGAAAGTGGTACACTTTTGGTTACTTATCTTTCTCTTTCTCTATATCTTATTGCTCGAGGCTAGCAACGCTCTGTTTGGGGGTGGTGTGATAAGCACCCAAAACTCTACATTTTATACCCCTAATAGACGTACTTTTGTTGCTAATTCTCGAGAATATGGGTCTTATGCGCTTAAATGTCTATTTTGTAGGTCAAATGTCCGTTTGCGGTATCAAAAGCTATATATCAAGGCAAATGTGCGTTGAACGGAGCTAAATTCCCTCCCCCATAATCTTAGCCAAGCCTAAACATACCCCAAACCCTGTGTGTATTTTGTTTATCCCTTTTTATTACTTTTTAGATTTTTAGTTTGAGTCGTTTTATTTTTAGTATTTATTTTTGATTTATTTAGTATTTTGTAGGGTCTGTTTTCTTTTTTTCTATTATATCTTTATTAGTATAATTTTATTTTACTTTGAATTTTATTAGTTTTTAGTTTTATTAAGATTATATTTTTTTTAGGATTTCATTTATTTTTTTAGGTTTATTTGATTTTACATTTATTTAGAATTTTTGTTTTAGTTTTATTAGATTTTATTCTTATTTTTATTTTTATTTTTATTTTTATTTTTATTTTTATTTTTATTTTATTATTAGAAGAAGGATTTTTATTTTTATAAGTTTTAATTTTTTATGTTACTTTTAGATGTCCAAATAAAACACACACATAAACTCCCCTACGCCTAAACCCACTCATCCACACACCTACTTTCCTACACTCTCACCACACACAACCATACCCAACTCATCTTCTTCCCCCATCACCATCCACACTCTCTCTCCTCCATTACTAACCCACCTTACTTCCAAACCATAACCTAAACCATAGCCATGGCCTAGACCCCTCGTTGCCCAGCCTTACCCCCGTCGGTAACCATTCCCGACGCGACTCCCTGCCTGAACCAAACCAGTGAACCACCTTCGGCATCACCCCATCTCCGACGGCTCTCCAACCCGTGATCATTCTAACCGCCGGCTAGCTCCCAGTCGAAACCCCATGGTCGGAACCATAACAAACTCGAAACCACATCCACCTCCGACGTCGCCCGAGTTCCACCGGTGCCGACCCCTGACCCGCGATCCTCTAACCCGACCACCTTCTTGACCCTAATCCGAACCCGGCGACACCTTACTCTGACCAAAACCAACAAACCTCAAACCCATTTAAACTCCAATTGTCTTACTCGATTTCATTCACCTGCCCAAAGCCAATGCCAAAGACCAAACAAACACAAAACAAATCCCACATGTGCCAACTAAACGAATTTAAACCCCTTTTCCCAATATACCCTTAAAAACCCCAACTACTATTTTTTACCCAATGCCCAAAATACCCCTCAAACCAAATCTGATTTAATCCTCACCATCACATTTCCCACATGACCTCACCCTTTTACCCATTCACATGTGTGCATAATTACCTAGATACCCTCACCCAAATACCTTTCATATCTCATACACCCTTATCCTCCCATTTTTACCCCCATGCTCCATGCCTACTATTTAAAGGATGGAAGACCCCATTTGAAAAAGAGCTTAAGATAGGAATTTGTAGAGATAATTGTAGCGAGAGAAATACCATTTTAGTGTAGGTTTTTAGATTAGAATTTTTATTTTATTTTTTTTAGATAGTGAGGGAAAAATATATTATTGTGATAATTAATTTGAGTGAAATTGTTGATGTAATTTTGTTTGGATCATTCAAATTGAGGGATATTGATTTCAACTCATGGATTGAAGTTCAATGAAGCATCAAGAGATTGGGTTTGATTGTTCTTTTCTCTTCTCATTTATTTTATGCCTTTGATTATTAATTTGTCAATTTTCATACCATGTTAGGCTAAATCCCCTTTCAAGGGGTGGGGGGAACCCTTATTTGATGTTATTTTAGTTTAATTAGTTTGATTACTTTAAATTTTTTATTAAATATTAATTTTGATCCCTCACCCTTAAATTTACGCCTCGAGAGAGGGTAAATTATTTTTCGAGTGAAAATCGAAAGTCTAGTTATAATACCCATTTTAGATTCGAACTAGAGATAGGTTTTTTTTAAGTGGGGTATTATAACTTGAATTTCAACTTTAAATTTATTTTCTAAGATTTACATAAATTTTAATTGATTGATCCTAGCGGGTGATTAATGAAAATGAGTGTAGATATATTTTTCTAGAGTTGTGGGATATTAAACTTAATTTTCTAAAAGATTACTATTAAAATTACATTTGCAACGAGAGTTGATTTGTAAGTTTGATGTTAATTTGGGAGAATTCAATTAATTAAATTAATTAATTAGAATAGCTAAAATTTGTGGTGTAATCCCGCTCCTTGATTGTTCTCAAATTTACCTCATTTATCTAATATTTTAGTGTTAGACTTTATTTTCCATTTTAGTCACTTTTTAGTTTGTTGTTTTCATCTCATATTTTAGTTTAGTGTTATTTTACCTCACCTCCCCCAATTGTTTTAATATTTGAAAAAGCTAAAAAAAATAGAAAAAGTAAAAAAGCACAAAAAAGAGAATAAAAATTGAACTACATTTGAGTTTTTCTCCAACTTACCCCCTTGATGTGGAATGATACCCTTACTTACCTCTACACTTGAGATTGTTATTATTTTGAAGGTAATTTGAGGATTTTGATTAGAGGAGCTTTTCAAGCAACGACGAAAAAAATACATCGAAAAGTCATCTCTATCATTATCTTGGATAAATTTTAAATAGATAGACTATAGTTAAAATACATAAACTAAGTGGTAGACAAAATCCCTGGTTTTTCTCATACTAGTTCATCTTATACACTTCACAATTTTCAGTTACTAGTCACTTAGTCTTTAAAAAAAACACATTTAGCTAATTAGATATAATTGTTGAAAACTTGTCTTTAAAATTTAATTGTTTTTTGTTTTGTTCCTTTCCATATATAAAAGACGCATTGATACCTTTATTTTCCATATACTTTCCTTTTATTGTATTGTGTAGGTTTAGAAGGGATTTTGACTGAAGAGGGTATTCGACAACGACATAGTAAAATACCTTTCCATCGAATGACACCATTGTCGGGGAGAACACCGTATTCTCATTATTGATCTCCCTCCTCATAACCTCGAGTCAAGATTTTCCTCCTTGGATACTCCTAGTTCTCCTATCACTACCCCCACCGTGGTCGACGAACTTGCCTTAAGGGACTATTTTTCCCCGATAATGGCTAATCCACCGTCATGTATCGTTATTCCACCTACCTCAGCCGCCTAATCCAAAATCTAGCCCACAACCATTTTCACGTTGCCCAACTTCCTTGGCCTTGAGCGTGAGCCGACATATACTCACTTGCAAAAATTCTCACCTTTTATGCGACATTCAAAAAATAAAATTTGGATGAATAAAATGCTTACTTCCAATTATTTCCATTCCGTCTACATGATAATGCATCCATGTGGCTCCATTCATTTCCACCAGTGTCTATCCATCCATGGGAACAACTTGTGGAGAAGTTGATGTCTAGGGTTTATCCTATGAGCAAGACCAATGAAATTCTCCAAGCTATCCAATACATTCAACAAAAGCCAAATGAAAAAAATTGTGAGGCACAGAGTCATTTTTAAGGTTTCATTAATATTTTCCCACATCATGGCCTCGAGAAAAATCGGTTATCATACTTTCTATAATGGTCTTGTCCCCGCATATCGAACCATGATTGAGTCCATGTATAAAGGGAAGTTCGTACATTTGACCCCCATTTCCACCTACAATTTTCTTCTTCAATTAAGCACTGACTCCCAAGATTAGGAGCGAACGAATGTGTTTTCGAGATCTAAACCACCATGTCAAGGGAGCACTTCTGAGGTCAAGAATGGAGCGGATTATAAAACTTTGATAAACGTCTTAGGAACTTCTACTAAGACCATTAATGCTCTTTCTTGTTCCATGCAATAAAATGTTTCTTTATCTAAATTGATGATGAATGTCAATGTCTCTAGTCCTTCATCTTGCATTGTTTTCTTAAGTTATGATCATTTATCTCATTTGTGCCCAATCATTAAAGATGATACCAAACCTAGAGTGGTGCAAGCATGTGACTTTGATGCCGTTAAGAAATCCGTTCCATCGTCATTTACTTATAATTCCAATAATAAGATCCATCCCTATTTTTCATATAAGTAGGACAACAACCCCACTACATTGCAACCAGAACAACATGTTGGAAGTGTTTAATACCCCGAAAGTTTAATGCATTAATTAAAATGGTGAAATATATTATTTATGATTGTATGTGTCATAAATGCCTACAATGGCATGTGATTTCATAATATAAATTTTCAAATATGTTATTTTTATATTATTCAAAATTTAAGTCGGACTTAAAAATGGTATTGAATTAATAATATTTTGTAAATAAATTAGTAAGGGATTTTGGACTCTTACCAGTTAAAATATGAGAATGTTGGTTTGGTACTTTGGGTTGTGTAAGGGAAAATGATTTAGTTTAGGTTGTATATTTGTTTTATTTTTACTTTGGCATATTTGGCGTGTCCCATTACAAACCGATAGGTTCCAATATGATGAACTGAACTTCAATATCTCCAAGAATGAAGACCTCTAAAAGGTATAAACCTTTTAGGATTTTAAAATTATTCATAATTTTATTTGGGATGCTTATTTAAAACTGAGGGAAGATTTTTTATTTAAATACAATTTTTTTACCTCGTTTGAAAAAAAATTCTTTATCGTTTGATGACTCGTTAGTTCCAACATCGAACGAACTACTAATGAAGGCCCACTGTTGGAATTCGTTAGAAGATAATTAGATACTAGTTTAAATAAGATGTCTATCTCGTTCAAATGACATGGATTTTTGTTCTAACGAGACGCCAATATCGTTCGAACGACTTGGATTTTTGTTCAAATGAGCCACCACCACGAAATTTGTGTGACTTCTATAAATACATGTTTTGAGTTTTTTTTTCATGGGAATTTAAAAAAAATGTAAAAAGAATATTTGTAGGAAAGTTTTCAATCTTTTATGTTTCTAAACACATTTTTATTCACACTTTACATCCCCATAAAGTTTTATGAATCTTTTTGAAACCTTAGAATTTTTTCATCTTACATAAACATCTTTGTGGAGAGAGGTTTATATGGATGAATTTGTGAACCGAGGGATCACGAAAAAAAAAGTCAAGAAAAATGTTGAAGGCTGATCGGTGGATACCGAGGGTGGATTGCAACCTGTGGACAACTCTTATCTGAGCTATTTTCTTAGAGGTTTTGAATACCTTGCGTGTTATCTTGTGGGTGTATGAAGTAGTCTGTAAGTCGATTTTCTTGGAAAACTCTCTAAAGTGCTGATTAAAAGGTTCTTCCCAAAAAAAGGGATTTTTTCTCTATATTTTTGTTCTCTGCATGCGTAGTGTAAATCATTATATTTATAACGCATATTTTCCTTCACATGTAATTTAATCAAAAATTAAAATTTATTTAGAATGGATTTGTATGTTTGGGACATTTAACTCTACACTGCGCACTCACAAATATGTATCAGAGTTTATTTTCTGCATTTACTAGTGGTGTCATAGCATATCCACGCTAACAAGTTATATCAGAGCGGGTTGAACTAATTTATAGTATATATCCTTGTTTAGTGCTGGTTTAGGGTGATTATTTATTCATCTCTTATGTGTTGGTTTATTTTTTCTCTTAATGGATTCCTATAAAGAAAAATTTTCTCGTTTAAATTTGAAGTTTGTTAAAAGAATTGAAATTCTTGAAAAAGAAAATTTTCATCTTAAAGATGCTATGGAACTTTTGTAAACTGTTCAAACTCAACTAGATTTTTTTCATGAGAAACATGTGGACATGAACTGTGATTTTAAAATTCTATAATTGTCCAAGAAAGAGAGTGATGATAGAGTCTTGTTTTTTGAGAAAGAATTAGAGGACTTTAAAATTTCTGGGGCTTTTGTTTGTGCCATTGAGGATAATGATAAATTGATTTTAGATTCAAAGGCACACGATAAGACTCTTGGGGATAAGTTTTCTTGTCTTAAAGGGGGAGCGGGATAACCTTTTAGGAATAATTTAAAATAAGAAGAAGGAGTCCCTAGAACTTGAAGAGTCAAATTCTTTACTTGTGTTTAAAATTTTGAAGTTAAAAGATTATTTAAAAGATTCTAGTAGTTTTGGTAGTGATGGTACTGGCTCCCATAATTCAAATGCTTCCAAGGTCAAAGCCAACACCATTTTTTTTATTTTAGAGGGTCAATCACATCTAAGTAAGTTAGAAAATTTCATCCCATAGGTAACATTTCTCGCATTTACACATGTTCTCATTGTGGTTGGAAAAGTCATCTTAGGTAATTTTGTTATGATCTTGGAAGAGGTAATAGGAAGTTGAAGTCTAGTCTCCCTTTGGTATCTAAAACCCGACGCATTAAGTATACATATATTTGGGTTAGAAAATCTCTTTTAGAGTCTTTAGATGTTAGACTACTTGATTCTCATATGCTTGCACATGAATCTTCAGATGTTATATCTTATGGGCGATCTGTTGCATATTTTTGTTTATCATATTCTAGTTATGCTTCATGATAAATATTTGTTAGTGTTTTGAAACGTGTATGTTTTCTATTGTATAGTATTTTTCTTTTATTGAGTCATATTAGACAAATACAAAAATATTTTATTTTGATAACTTTTTTTTAAATAAAAAAATATTTTCGATTTTTAGGTATATTAGTTTTACACATTTGGTATGGCATGTTGGTGTGTTTGAATCCAATTCACTCTGTACTTTTCATGTTGCTTCGATATTTGGTTATGACTTTATATACTTAGATTGATCTTAACCATGCTTTTCGAAGAGTTGTTTCAAACTTATCTTGCATTATGGATTCGACTTTGTATATGCCTCCACACATACTTGCACGAGATTTTTGAACGTTAACTTCACATGTATATTGGAGCTTTGTGAGATGTTCTCCCATCAATTTTTCCATTTACATGTTTATGTGACTATGAGGGATTTGTGCTTATAAGAACCGTTGCCCATGAGATATTTTGTTTAGTATTGAAAAAAATATATAAGTGCGCATGGGAAAGGGATACTAAAGAAGTAAATCTCCTTTGCGAAAAAGTCACTTTTGGCAAGAGCCCAATAAAACGATTAAAGGAAATAAAAAAAAAAAATTCCAAAGAGGGGCAAACTTAGTTTAATGTTTGATCATTCAAAAGAATTAAGAAAAGAAAAAAAGAGAAAATATGATATATGTTTATCATTTGAGGGTGTTTAGTTGAAGATCAACGGGTTTGCACAATGAATCCTAATTATGCTTATTTTGTCATGACACTAATGATTTGTAGAATCATTAATTTTCTAGGCTTGTGTGCATTGTGCTTATTTGTTCTTTGAATTTTACTTTATCTTGTCACTGAGGCTAAAGCTTAGTTTGATAAAGTTTTGCTATCAATTAGAACTTCTTGAACTTATTTTAGTGTTTGGGTCAAAATCATATGTATCTAGTTCATGTCCAATAATTCCATCCCACATATTTAGACACATCGATATTATGCTAGTGTCTAAAGCTTATATGTTTTGTCTTGAGTTTTATGGTCATTTATACCTATACATGTGTGCCGAATTTTCTTTGGTATATTTTGCATATATTATGTTTGGTATCTTGTTGTATTGGTACAATTTTATACTTTAGAAGAATTTGAAAATTCTCAAAAAAATTTGGTGGATTTTTCCTTTGAGATTATCTTTACATGTGCATTGTTTAAATATTTTTGTGATGATATCTTACTTATTCTATGTGATGCTTTTAATTCATGTTTACTTTCCATTCTTTTGTCTATTTTGGACAATAAGGGGGAGAACAAATTAGAAGAGAAATTTGATTTTATGATGTGTTTGATTTATGGGGGAGATCGCCTTATGCGTTTTAATTCTATTTTATATTTCAAACGTGATGCATCAAGGTATATTTTCTTCATTTCATGTGTGTAGGTATCCAAATTAACACAAATTTTCCAAGTGAAGAACAAGAAGAACAAATGGAGATTGAAGGCATAATTTCCCTATGCCATTCCATTTATAGGGTTTCGGAAGGGTAGTAGGATTTTTGTCATAAAGGGGTAATTTTTGTAATCTGGATTTCGTTTAAGTTTTGCACTGGAATAGCCAAAGAGGGAGATTTGTAAGGGCAAATATTTTAGTTTAGGTTATTTATTTATTTTATTTTCACTTTGACATATTTGGCGTATCCCATTACAAAAAGACATGTGCCGATGCGATGAACCGAACTCCAACATATACAAGATTAAAGAGTTCCTTACATCTCAAAAAGGAATAAAGCCTTTAGGATTTCAAAATTATTCATAATTTTATTTGGCACGTTTATTTAAAACCGCAGCTAGATTTTTTTTTGAATAAAACATTTTACCGCATTCAAACGAGATCAGCATCTCGTTCGAATGACTTTGCTTTGTCATTTGAAGCCTCGTTTGATCTAACATCAATGAACTATTAGCAAAGGATCACAGTTGGAATTCGTTAGAAGATTGCTAAATACTGGTTCAAACGAGATGGCTATCTCATTCGAATGACCTAGATTTTTGTTCTAACGAGATGTCAATCTTGTTCGAATGACTTGGATTTTTGTTCGAATGAGCCTCTGCCTCAAAATTTATGCAACTTCTATAAATACCTTTTTTGAGTTCTTTTTTGGTTGGACTTTGGAAAAAACGTAAATAGAATATCTTTAATAAAGTTTTTCCATCGTTTAGATTTCCAAACACTTTTTGATTCACACTTTTCATCCCCAAATAGTTTTGTGAATCTTTTTGAAATCTTAGAAGTCTGGTATCTTGTACACACATCTTTGTGGAGATAGATCTTTATGGAAGAATTTGTAAACCTAAGGGATCCCGATAGAAGAAGGCAGAAAAAGTCTGAAGGTTAATCGGTGGATACCGAGGGTGGACCGCCACATGTGAATGACTCTAGACCGAGCCTTTTTCTTTAGAGGTTTTGAAGACAGTGCACGTTATTCTTGTGGGTGTATCAAGTAGTCCATAAGTCGTTAGTCTTGTAAAACTCTCTAAAATGATAATTAAATGGTTTTTCCCTTAGAAGGGATTTTTCCTCAATATTTTTTTTCTATGCATACGTAGTAAAAATCATTATATCTAGAATACATATTTGCCTTCACACCCAATATAATCGAAGATTAAAATTTATTTAAAATTGAATTTGTGTGTTTGGGACATTTAATTTTTCACTACGCACTCATAAATTAGTATAAGAGTTTATTTTTCGTATTTACCAGTGGTATCATGGCATATCCAATGTAACAAGTGGTATTAGAGCGGGTTCCACTAATTTATTGTGTAAATTCTTATTTAGTGCTGGTTTAGGGTGGTTATTTATTAATCTCTCATCTGTTAATTTTTTTTTCTCTCGATGGGTTCCTATAGTGAAAATTTATCTCGTTTAAATTTGAAGTTTGCAAAAAGAATTGAAATTTTTCGTTTTAAAGATGCCATGGAACTTTTGCAAACTGTTCAAACTCAAAGATATTTCCTTCGTGAGAAACTTGTGGAAATGAACCGTGATTTTAAAATTTTAGAACTGTCCAAGAAAGAGAGTGATGATAGAGTTTTGCTTTTAATGAAAGAATTGGAGGACTTTAAAATTTCTAGGGTTTTTGTATGTGCATTTGAGGATAAAAATAAAATTATTTTAGATTTAAAGTCACACGAGAAGACTCTTAGGTATAAGTTCGCTTGTCTTGAGGGGGAATGAGATAAACTTCTAGGAATGGTTGAAAATATTAAGGAGGAGTCCCTAAAACTTGAAAATTCAAATTATTTGCTTGTGTATAAATTTTTGAAGTTAAAAGATGATTTAAAAGACTCTAGTAGTTTTGGTAGTGATGGTACTAGATCCTATGTTTCTAATGCTTCCAGTGTCAAAGCCAACGTCATTGTTTATTTTAGAGGGTCAACCACATCCAAGTACGTTAGAAAAGTTCAACCCATAGGTAACATTCCTCGCATTTACACATGCTCTCATTGTGGTAAGAACGGTCACCTTAGGGCATTTTGTTATGATATTATAAATGGTCATAGGAAGTTGAAGTCTAGTGTCCTTTTGGTATATAAAACTCGACGCATTAAGTATACATATATTTGGTCTAGGAAATATTTTTTAGTGGATCTAGATGTTAGACTTCTTGATTCTCTTATGCTTGCACATAACTCTTCACATGCTATATTTTATGGGTGATTGCTTTTTGAACCTTAACTTCACATGTATATTTGAGCTTTTTGAGATGTTCTCCCATCAATTTTATCATCTACATGTTTATGTGACTATGAGGGATTTGTGCTTGTAAGAACCGTTCCCCGTGAGAGATGTTGTTTAGTATTAAAAAAATATATGAGTGCGCATGAGAAAGGGCTACGTAAGAAGAAAATATCCTTTGCAGGAAAGTCACCATTGACAAGAGTCTAATAAAAAGATTAATGGAAATAAAAATAAAAAAATTGCCAAAAAGGGGCCAACTTAGTTTAATGCTTGATCATTCAAAAGAATTAAGAAAAGAAAAGAAAATATGATATATATTTATCTTTTGAGGGTGTTTAGTCGAAGATTAACAGGTTTGTACAATGAATCCTAGTTATGCTTATCTTTTCATGACGCTTTATTTGATTTTTAAAATCATTAATATTCTAGGCTTATGTGCATCATGCTTGTTTGTTCTTTGAATTTCAGTTTATCTTGTCATTTAAGGCTAAAGCTTATATTTGATAAAGTCTTGTATCAAATAGAAATTCAAGAACTTTTTTGAGTGTTTGGGTCTTAAATCATTTGTATCTAGTTCACGCCTAGTCATTCTATCCCACATGTTTAGACACATTGATACTATGCTAGTGTGTAAAGATTATGTGTTCTGTCTCAAATTTTGTGGTCATTTATACCTATACATGTGTGCCGGATTTTCTTTGGTATATTTTTCATATATTATGTATGGTATGTTATTGTATTTGTACAGTCTTATACTTGAGAAAAATCTGAAAATTTTGAAAAATAGTTGGTGGATTTTGCCTTTCAGATTATCATTACATGTGCGTTGTTGCATATTTTTGTGATGATATCTTACTTATTATATGCGCTGCTTTTACTTCAAGTTTAGTATCTACTCCTTTGTCGATTTCAGACAAAAAGGGGGAGAACAAATTAAAAAGGGCAATTTTATTTGATGACGAGTTTGATTTATGGGGGATATAGCATTATGCATTTTGATTTTATTTTATATTTCAAACTCGATGCATCACGGGGTATTTTCCTCATTTCATGTGTGTAGGTATCCAAACGAAGAACATATTGTACAACATGAAGATAAAGTGCCCAAGGGAAGAACAAAAGGAACAATGGGATATTGAAGACAACATTCCCCTATGTTGTTCCATTTATAGGGTTTGGGAAGGGTATTAAGATTTTTATCATAAAGGGGTATTTTGTAATTTTCATTAAGTTTTGTACAAAAATAGCCAAAGTGGGATATTTGTAAGGGTAAATATTTTAGCTTAGACTATTTATTTATTTTATTTTCACTTAGCATATTTATCGTATCTCGTTACAAATCGACACGTGTCGATACAATAGACTGCACTCCAATACCTTTAATATTGAAGACTTCCATACATCTCAAAAAGGTATAAAGATTTTAGGATTTTAAAATTACTCTTGACTTTATTTGGGATGCTTATTTAAAACTAAGGCTAGATTGTTTTAAGTAAAAAAAAATTACCTTGTTCAAACGAGATTAGAATCTCGTTCGAACGACTTTGCTTTGTCGTTTGACACCTCGTTAGATCCAGCATCAATGAACTACTAGCAAAGGCTCACTATTGGAATTTGCTAGAAGCTCATTAGATACTGGTCGACTTAGTTTTTTGTTCTAACGAGATGCCAATCTCAATCGAATGACTTGAATTTTTGTTCGAATGAGCCATTGCCTCGAAATTTGTACAATGTCTATAAATACCTATTTTGAGTTCTTTTTTCGTGGGACTTTGGAAAAAATGTAACCAGAATATCTTTACCAAATTTTTTCCATCTTTTTTGGTTTAAATTTTTTTTTGATTCACACTTTACATATGAATCTTTTTAAAACCTTAGAAGTTTTATAACTTGTATACACACATCTTTAATGAGAGAGATATATACAAGTGAATTTGTAAACCCGAGGGATCACGACAAAAGAAGGCAGAAAAATGCTGAAGGCTAATCGGTGGATACCTAGGGTGGATCGCCACCTGCGGACAACTCTGGACTAAGTTTACTTGATACTTAGTGAATTTGACATGAGCTTTACCTTAGAGGTTTTTAAGATACTGTGCATTATACTTGTGGGTGTATCAAGTATTCTATAAGTCGATAGTCTTTTAAAAGTCTCTAAAGTGATGATTTAAAGGTTTTGCCCTGAAAGGGATTTTCCTCAATATTTGTGTTCTTTGCATGCGTAGTGTAAATCATTTTATTTAGAACACATATTTGCCTTCACACCTAATTTAATCAAAGATTAAAATTTGTTTAAAATTTGATTTGTGTGTTTGGTACGTTTAAGTTTGCATTGTGCACTCACAAACTTGTATCAAAGTTTATTTTCCACATTTACTAGTGGTATCATAGCATATCAACTATGACAGATTGACATTTAGGGCATGTATAATGTCCAATTAAGATTTAAAAGAATGGTTTTTAGGTACTATGGGTTGATATATGACCCGGCCTAGGTTTTGGGACATTTAGAGATGTATTTTGATTCATTATGTTGAGGTCTATATGGTCCTGAACCTAAATTTGAAATTAACAGGTCAAAAAGATTATTCGATTAAACCAAACTCATTTTAGCACTCTTAGAGAAAAAAACCTAATGCTCGAAAGAGGAGGCAACATAAAGATGAAAGGGATTTGGAACAGTTGACCTTGGATTTCATCCCAATTAAAATTAAGCCAAGTTTACTTAGTGTTTGAATATAATTATTTTTTTGTTATAATATGATTATTCATTAGAATCAAAACATAATTATATTGAACTGTGATTTTAGGATTAATTAAGTAATTTCATAATTAAAATGATAATTTAGGTTACTATTCATGTTCTTAAGATAATCTAAAATTGGTTGAAATCCTTATGGATTGGTGATGGAATTGAGGTATTATTGTTAAGGAGATGTTATACACTGAAAATCAATAAAAGCCCCCTATTAATTGAACGAATAAACAACAAACCTGAGCATAATTAATCAAAGATATAAATATAGGGTTCCTAAATTATATATGAAATTGACACTTTAATTCATGTGTAAATCATGTAAAAACCTTAGATATAAGTTAGGATTGATATTGGAACACTTATATATGAATATACTTAGGTTTTATATAATTTGAGAGATTGAAAGTTTGTTAATGGGGGATTTGGGGGTTAAATCTCATAATGGAGAAGAAGAGTTTACAATCTAGGAAGGTTGATCAATCGCCCCCTGTGTTTGGCTAAGGGTGAGTTAAGGTTTACATGGTTGGGTTTTAGAATTTGGCCGTGATTCAGAGATTTAGTTTCTTAAATAAAAGAGATAATTAAGTGAATAAATCTCAATATAAGACTTGTAATATTTATATGATTCTAACCACTCTTTTTGTCTATTATGTGAAATATATTGGGTGTGAGTGCTCGTAGAATACGTACTAGGGGTTATCCTTATGGGGGCGCATACAAAGAAGACCGCGATGGTACCCCAATAGATAGACATGAGCTTTACCTTGGTCATGATTTCCCTGGACACTACGGGCTGAAAGTACCCATTAAATCTTGATATTATTCACATGGTGATCCTTTCATATAGCCTAGGGTATGAGTTCTTATGATTGGTGTAAAGTTGTTGTGATTATCCTTTATAGATGCGTTGAGGTTATATGTGTGGAACAACCTATAAGTATGCCTAGTGCGAGCGAGTGATCCCCGAAGGCAGTAGAGATAATCCTTCATTATGTGAGAAGTTGAGAGTAGACCATTTATGATGTACGTGGCAGGGACCGTAATTATGTGGATGTAGAAATAAAGAATGTCTTTCCTTATATGTTCATATAGTTGATATATATAGACTAGTAATTATGGAACCTTTATTAAGATGAATAAAAACATAATCACGGGGTTCACTTGGGCTTGGGATTAGACACATTTGACATTTAAGGTTGGTTTGGTTAGGATAACTTAAAAACAACGAAAAGATAAAAGTAAGATCCATAGTTATATTGTATCCTAAACATAGTTATAGTCTTACTCTTCGTAAACTTTCTACTAATGTTACTGTTGAATTATTATTTCAGGACGTAGGCCGTCGATGTATCCTCACCCTTAATTTCATCTTGCACTTCTCATATGTTAGTCTTATAGGTTGTAGGTGTCGACCCGTCATGCTCACTCACTTTACTACTCTTTATATTCGGTAGAGTAGGATTTATATAGTTGTATAGCTGTAATGGATTGGATTATGTTGGGACAATTATATACTTTGTATTAGAGTTTATTACTATCTGTTATGGTATTAGATGTGTATGTATTTTCTGCTTACTTATGCAGTTATTCAGTTTTATGCATTTAATTTTATTTCTAGTAGTGCTTAGAATGATAGTTAGCTTTTTTTATTCCCGTGATTTTGTATTAGACCTAATCAATCTATTTATGAATTTTATGGGGTGTCACAAGGTCCCCTGTACTTCAACAAAATCAACCATGAAAAAATCTTCCTTTTGTCCCCAATAAATAACACCATCAACCTAACTTCGTCCCCCATGGAGGACCATCCCCAATAAACCAACAATTTGTACCCATCCTACCAGCTTCCTACAAGTACCCACCTCCACTTAGTTCATAAAAAGAGTTGATTCCTCAACCCGATTAATGCCATCCACCCCAATCATCAACCTTCATTTTTGAGAACCTAATTTCTCAACTCATTATGACTTAACAACAAACAATGCAAGCATAAAATCGTGCCATCAAAAGTCTTGCGCAATGATTCAACACACTTGAGTCTGAGCGAGAGAAAGGTGGATTCCCAAATCAAACTACTGCTAATCCTAAGGAAAATGGAAAAGAGTCGACTTATGATGTCAGATCCGCATCCACCCGAACCACCTACCTACCTTACATGAAATAAATGACCACTCTATAGTCCGAGAGATAAGTTGATAATGGTGTTGATTTTGGGAACAAATTATGTGATTTATTCCTCCCCACCTAGTCCAAAAGAACCCCATAATAAGGTTCCTTGCATCATGAAGTCCAAAGAAAAATATGCCTTTAAACCTAATGAGAACACCACTGTTTATATGCCCAAAGTAACTTTTCCTCGTCGGTTGGCTCCGATAAAGAAAACCTAAAATTTAATGAGATCAAGTTTTTTAAAATGTACACATCAATATTCCCTTCCTCATCATGATTCAACAAATTCTGTCCTATGCCAAATTCCTGAAGGACTTTTTCCATATTAAGTGACAGGCAAATGTGCCTCGTGATGCCTCAGTCACCAACCAAGCCACGTCTCCTATGAATGAAAATGTTTTAGTGAATTATAAGAACCCCGATGTTCCTAATGTCTCTTGCATGTTAGGACATAAGTACACCACTCGAGCATTACTTGATCTTAGTTCTAGTGTCAATTTTTCCTTACTCCCTCTATATTGATCTAGGTTTATAAAATATGAAACCTATACGGGTAATTATTCAACTAACTGACTGCTACGGGAAAGTTTCTAAAGGTATAGCTAAAGATGTTTTGGTGAAAGTATCCAAATTTTACTATCCTATGGATTTTATCATTTTGGACACTCCATTGCATGACCCAACTAGTATTTCTATCATAATGGGTCTCCCCTTCTTGGCCATGGTCAAAGCAATAATTAATTGTCATGATGGTTCCATGAACCTTTATTTTGGAAATATGAACATTCACGTAAAGATTTTACACCTTATGCAATAAAAATATTATGCTGAGTCTGTTGAGGAGGTGTATGTGACTAATTCATTGGTCTAATAGATGTTCGATCAAAGGAACTCTAAAGATCCTGTCAAATAATTTTTGGCTCACTTTGAGTTCGACTTTGATCTTGATTCCTCCATCTCCAAATTAAATTCCTTGTTACATTCTACACCATTTGTAGACACCCCATCCTAGGACCCTCCTAAGAACCTTATTAAGTCCGTATCACTCACCCATTCACCGCAAACCCTAAGTCATACTCTGAGTACTCATCTAGAGGCGTTTATGCATTTTTTAGGTTTCATTTGACTCCAGTCAATTTTCTCATATGAGGAAAAGATAAATAAATCTCCAAAGAGATCTGAATCCCCTTTCCAATGGTCCATCCCGTGCATGAATCAGACTTATGATTAGGACAAACGATTTATTTTACCATAAAAATTGATCGGGATGCCACTGGGCAATCTCAGGCTCCATTTGACTATTATCAGCTCTTCAGCTCGAACAAGATTGAATGAATATTCGAAGGGTTCTAAATAGATTTTTCCAATAGTCTACCTTATGCGTGAATCAACGCTATGATACGGTCGAATGACCCATTTTACTTTAAAGGATCATCGGGTGCTTTTGGGTCCCATTTAATCAAGGTCAGCTCTATGAATCGACGAGACTGAATGAATCTTTGAAGGGCTCAAAATACCCTTTCCAATGATCCATACCATGTGTGATTCTGACTTAAGGTTCAGACGAACAATCCATTTTCCTCTGAGAATTCATGTCCAGTGAGGAGCGGGTGCTTCCAGGCCTCATTTGACCATAGTCAACTCTCAAACCTGGGAGTGTCTCAATAGGTTATAAAAGGGATCCGAATACCCTTTCCAAAAGTATATCCCGTACACAATTCTAACTTGGGGTTTTCCTTTTACATCCATTTTTTTGAAAACTTGTCTCAGAGTGCCGAATGGAAACCTTAGGACCCTACTTATCAGCAATGTGTCTAGGGTTCCAAGGACCATCTTGATCAACACCCCCTTATCCCTATAAATAGAGTCCATGACCTCACTTTGAAAAGCATACCTGAACATCCCTCTCAACAATTCAGAGAGAATTCCCTCAAATTCAGAGTTATTCTTTAAAAAAAAAAGCCCATATCCCACATTCCTTCCATCATTTTCATAATCTTTTGAGTAAATTCCCACCCACCTCCTCAAACCACTATCACTCCACCTTGAGGTTAACACATCTACAAGGAAGATGTACTTCAAGTCAACATATGAAGATTCATTTCTTCCTCTTTGTCTTTAATTTCTCTTAATTTTGCATTAGTTACTCAATTTTCTCTTTAGCATCTTATTTCGGTACATCACACATCTTAATTCTAAAATTGTATTCTTATTATTCACGCATATATAATTTTCATAGAAAAACCCAAAAATAAGAAAAAGAGGGGTCACTCGTAAATTCTAAAAGGGGATTTCTCGTCACACTTTCCCATACTAAAACACATTTTAATACACACACACACATATAGTAAATTCCACGGTTGTATTCATGGTTTGAACCCCATATCATATCATTTTCAAACTACGTGTACTTTGATGCCCCTGGGCTACGTAGGAGTCTTGGATAAATCCCTTAACTCGAGTCCTCCCACTTACATTAGTTATTATATATCCATGATATATACATTTTATATTCTTGCTTGCTTGTGTCTTATCCGATATATGCAATCGTTCCTTCATAATGATTTTTGAATCGACAAACACTTACATTATATTTTCTATTATTATTTTGGGAACATTCCTAAGGATAAACTCACTCCGCCTTTAGCTATGACGTGAGTCGAATGATTCCATCCTCCATTTATAATATGAACATAAGCACACACATCATGGAGTTATACAGGAAAAGATTAACACATGCCCATGAGATACCGAAGGACGGGATGGGCGACTAACCCCTTCCTATTCCATAACTTAGCCATTTGACCTTTGAACTACTTGGTTTCACAATCATCAGTATGGACTTGATGACATTCTCTCGATGTGACAACATTTCTTATTCTTATTTTGTTTAAAATAGGTTGGCGAATCTATCTCTACATATCGCCCGACATCGACGATGATCGAGTGACCCTATAAAGTATGCAAGCCCACCCATAGGCCGAAAAAGAGGGGAAGGAATCCACCTCCCGAGACCCTATATCCCCGATATGGACACAGTTGAAACTCTACTGAGGACCTTCTATAAGAGTACAAGACTTTTTTTGCATGGGCATTTTTCTTTTCTGCATGTGTGTGTATGCACCTACCTATATATTCCATTTCCTCCTCTCTTTAAATTTTTGTATCTCTCTCTCTCTCTCTCTATCATGTATATATCATTTTATACTCACTTTTACACTTCACACACTTGTATATACTCTCCATGTACACTTCACACATTTGAATAAAGCTCACATTACACTCACATACCTCACACACCACTTAGAATAATATCCATGCTTAGGCTTCACCAACACACAAACACTCTCTATACGTATATATGCTCACACATCACACATCACACATCACTTATAGTTGATCCATGAATAGGCTCACCACCACACACATTCACTTATATATACTCCCATCACACATACTCACTCACAAATATCCATTTATAGTATAGTTCCAATGCTAGATATACTTGCACATGATCCCCATTCTATGTAGTATTCCCTTTATTCATCATATGAAAACTTATACACAAAACTCTCTCTTAATAATATGTTAATTAAGACTAATGAATTTTTGCACACTACATCACCAAAGAGACCAAAATTTTATCCCGTACTGGAGGGTCACTTTATGATGGGCACTGGACTGCAGTTCAGAATTCACCGAAGCAATATGACTCTCACCTTCCACTGGCCGCGTACCCTCGACGTATGTCGAACGGTTCCCCCTATATTGGACCACTTGACCGAATTCAGGATGAGAGGTATATAGTAGGGAACTCATTCACATACATTGAGTATATCAAATTCTCTCTCATACGTATTGTGCCCATGACGTATATAGTGATACAGTTCACATACACTTAGGTATATCAAATGGCTTGTCCACACATACCAATGAATGATTGCCCTTATAGGCAGGAGGTATATTGTGGAAGTCATGCCAAAGGGGGGAACCGTTCTATTAACCGAAAAATTGCATAAACCTAATATATATGTCAATCTTAGGACACTCATATTCAGTTTTCCGATTACCATGCAAAGCTCAACCAAAATTTTGGGTTGGCATGCCACTTAAATCTTCGCACGATTTGGCCTTTTTTTCAAAACAGAACCCCATCCATGATCCTAGAAACAAGTCAAACCGTGTTTTACACATTTTTTTCAAACCATATTATCTTAGGCTCGGGTATAGTTTGGAATTTTTTCTGCATTTAGGCAGACCTAGTACAAGTGAGAACCTAATAATAACACTAATAATAATTACGCTAAGATTCCTCTCCTTTTCCAAAAATAACAAAATCATTTTTTCTCATGCTTCTGAATTACCCAAAATTTTCTCCCTCCCACATTAAAAAATAAATTCAAATTATTTTCCCTCTCAGGTTGATCGTATACATGACTTTTCCCTGACTCCCCTCTAGCTTCGGTCTTTCGTCAAACCGCCTCTAAGATCTATCAGTTTTTCGACTACCTCATCCGAGTTTGGGATATACCTTCACGATATCTTTATGGAGAACATTAACCAAGAACCAAATGTCCTTGAAATACAGCATCATCCGCACCAGATTCTAGAAGAACCCGAGGTTCTCTTTCGTCATCCATGGGTCCACCCACTCCCGATCCTGTTTAGGTCCTTGAGGAGTATCAGCAGGCTCCGCACGCCCACTTGCTAGTGGATTATCGCTAGCTTAGCTCCATATCCCTAAACTTTCCTATCCATGGGCTAACCTACCAGTACCTACAGATCCTAAGGAATAAGAACTGAACAGTGTCAAGAAAAACCTCAAAGTGTTGTCGAAGAAGTTTGACCAGGTCAAGATATCTAGTAACTACATGGACTATACCTATAGTTCTCCCTATCCTAAAGACAAATTATTGGAGAAGTTTAAGATGATAGACATCGATAAATTTAGGGAAAAAGGACCCCTAATTTTTCACCTTTGAAGCTATTACCGAGCCATGACCCTCCTTGGTTCCTATGAAGATATAATGGCCCAAATGTTCCCGCAGACCTTGAAATAAGGTGCCCTTCATTGGTTTTTGTCCCTTAAGGAATTAAAAATCCATAATTAGGAGGATATCACCCTAGAATTCATGTCATTGTATAAGTACAATAAGGAGCTATAGGCTACCCATTGATATCTATAGCTTCTTAAGTAGAATCCTAGGGAAAAATTTGGTAGTTTCATAGGAAGGTGGAGAGAGAAGGCTCCTACCATGACTAATAGACCCTCTAAGAAGGAACAAGTTAGTATTTTAAAGAAGAACGTATTACTACATATCCGAGCATCCATGGGAGGGAAGTACTACCCATACTTTCGAGCCCTCTTAGAAGCTGGTGTACAAATTGAGGAAGGCATTACCAAAGTCAAATATGAGCCTAAGAAGGTAACCAAATAGTTCATTCCCCAAAAATATGAGAAGCCCTCCAGTGCTAAAGTCTCAACTAGCAATAACATCTCCCAACCTGCTACCTCTTGGGCAACGGAAAGTCGCCCTAACCCTACCAAGAAAGAGTACACTAATCTTCATGCTCCCCTATCAAAGGTTTACCAAGACCTGCTGAGCTAAAATATTATCGAACCCTTGGGCCCTCATCCACTTCCAAACCCACTCCCTACAAACTTCAAATCCGATGCCCGTTATGATATCCACCAATCTATCAGCCATACTACCAGCCAGTGCTTCCATCTTTGAAATATGACCCAAGGTTTAATTAACCGAGGTATTATCGCCCCACCGACCAATCCTAAACCCAAAACCACTCATAACCCACTTCTTACCCATACAAATGCCATTTTTTTTTAGAATGACTTGGAATTTGATCAATTCGCTTAGATTGTGACCAGTAAAGCACCTATTATACCTGTAATTTCACCTAAATCACTCAAAGTTTTCTCGTAATTTTTCCTACACCTTACTTGCTTCATCGACCAAGATTTGTCACTCCTCACAAGGGCTTGTATTCCTGTTCGTACTCAGTCCAGAGGGAAGGATATGAAGTTACCTACTGTATCGAACCAACTCTTAGAGTTTGGGTTGAAATTTCCCGCATATATGATCATCGATTATCGCAAATTCACCTGCTTATTCATGAAAGCCAAAAAATGGGCCCATGAGTCAGATAATTGGGAGTTACCCATTAATAAAGTCAGTCTAGATGACATAGTGTAGATTATAGCTGATGCATTTGGACAGACAAGAAAATTTTGCAGTATTGATGAGTTACTTACTACTTTAAAGCTTTAGGGATGGATGGGTCTTTCACTCTTTTACCTCCCTATTTAGTGGGAAGATCCGTACAATGAAGCTGTCGATGTTATTGAATGGATTGATACCTCTTTTTAAGATGAAACAGTCGTCACTATATGGGGAGATAACTTTTACAACTCAAATGATGAATCCAGTCAAGATGACACCAGTTAAGTATCAAGTTTGTGCAGGATGATATCCTTTGAAGATCTATTGGGGGAAATTAACAAAGTAGACGTTCAACCAGAAATTGATGACGAAATGAGGTTCCTACTCTTCCCCACCTCAATAAATCATAAAACCAGATCCGATAAACACTATAGAGATTTGGCTCCTCATGTGATCGAGATAGATAAAGGAAAGGGAGTTGCTGAAGAACTTCCCATTACAGAGATGACCATTGAAGAAAGTAAGGTCCCTGACCGAATCAAGAAAACCCAAGACAACATCACCATATGGGGGCTTTTCATATCCTCCAAGTTTCACCAAAATGCTTTGATAAGACTCATCACTAGGCCGATAGTCTCTTATTTAACCACTTGCAAAGAAGCTGTGAATATGGTTGGGTCCTTGACTTCTTCCCAATCCTCTCCTTTTTCGAAGTAGAGATACAAATGATCAACCCTGACCATAATTATGCGCTCAATATATTCGTTGATTTTGGGAAAAATAGTCCCACTCTCACTTGTTGATAAAGAATTTGCCCTTAACATTTGCCCTATGAGAATTTTTAATTGCCTAGGTGTGAAAGCCAATGATTTCACTCCTTCTTCCTTCACTATACGTGCTTATGAAAATACACATCAAGAGGTAATGGGGTCTATAAACTCATAATAGGGGTTTCCTTATCAATCCTATCACTGAGTTCCAGGTTATTGGCATACCGATATATTTCAACCTTCTTCTTGGCCGTTTATGGCTCCTTAGTATCTGAGGGGTATCATCTTCTCTCAATCATAAACATAAATTCTTTGCCAATGGCCAGGTTATCACCATCTTGGGGATGATGATAGTTCAGACACTGCTATTACTAGTAATTTGGTATTAAAGATCTAACATAGGATGAATGATATGCTTCTCTCTAGTTTCAGAGTTGATCCACTTCCCTTTCCAGCAGGAGATAGTTTTAAAGACCAGGTATGTTCGAAACACAACCCTCAAGGCAATGTTAATGTGGTTCAGATGTTCAAAAACATGCACTTTATGCTTCAAATGGGGATATTAGATTGCCAATAAGGGATTATTTAGCCATCGTTCTGAAATAGGCCTTTCCCCTATGTGGCTTAGGCTACCAACCCTTACCAAAAGAACTCAAAGCACTTTAGCGACCATGATGGAAAAGAAGATTGGAAGAAGGAAACACTATTTCGAGAGACTCTTTGAATGGAAGGTTTATTAAGGAAAGTTCATATTTCACTTTTTACGGCTTCCTCGAACCATGGTATGACCACGCTGATAATAAGATGAAATTGGGGTTGAAAATCTTCTTATAAGACAACAACCCTTGGGCTGCATATTTCCTGCATGAAGTTCAACCCCTCAATAAGAAAACCTTGACAATTACCGAGGATTCTTAGGAAAGAAATTTTGAGGACTCATTAAACATGCAAACACTAGGGCTAAGTCTCTGCATGATTCATTCAGATGCCACGCCATCGGACCCGTCTACTCAGATCAGAACTACTACCATGCCTCTCTTCAACTAAAATGCCATGCCTATCCCACCTGTCCATATTCAAGACAACATTGCTACCTACCCTATGCAATTATATTAATCTGATGTTTTTTCTCCCTTTTCTTATATCAATGTAACTGACACCTGTATTGACGAGGTTCTCAATGTTATCTTTCCCAAAAATAAAATAAATGAAGATTTGAGTATTTTATTGTGTTTACATTAACTGTTAACTCTTGATGATGATGATTTTGCAAATGAAAAATTCTTAACTGATCGTAATAAGGAGAATAACAAACAACATAACTGCATTCAAATTAATGATGATGAAAGTGTTGTTATTAATCTCGCTTCAAGTAACCATCAACGCGAGATTATGATAGGGACCACCCTTGACAAGCATGAGTGTGCTTAATTCGAAGAAATGGTGAAACAATTCATGGATGTCTTCGCATGGTCATATAATGACACGCTCGACATTGACTCAAAGATAGCTCAGCATGCTATCCCAACATTCTCGGAATGCAAACCGATTAAATAAAAGTTATGAAACCTCCGCACCAAATTATCGCCCAAAGTAAAAGAAAAAGTGGTTAAGCAACTAAATGTAGGTTTCATTCGTGTAATCGAATATCCTACATGTCTCACCAACATCATCCATGTGCTGAAGCTAGGAGGGAAAGTCCGCATATTCAACGATTACGAGATTTGAACACGGTGTCCTCAAAGGACGATTACCCATTACCCAACCTCAACATGATCGTGGACAACATGGCTAGACCGCCCTTAAGTCATTTGTCGATGGACTTATCGGATATAATAAGGTCAAGAGGAACCCTGACTATCAGGAGAAAACCATCATCATCACCCTATGTGGAACCTTCTTTATCGTGCCATTCGGACTCAAGAATATCGGGGCTACCTATTAGAGAGCTGCCAAAACCATCCTATATGACCTTATTCACAAAGTGGTTGAAGTCTATGTGGACGACAAGATCATCAAATGTAAGACTCAAGAATATCATATTCCCGCCCTTTGGAAGTTTTTCAAGCGATTGTGATAATATCAGATGAAGTTAAACCCATATAAATGCATTTTCAGCATAAAAAAGAGAACCTCATAGTCAGTGAGAAGGAAATAGAAGTAGACCCTACCAAGCTGAAGAAAATCTTGATAAGCCACCGCCACAGATGGAAAAGGAAGTCTGAGGATTCCCAATACATTACAGTACATCATCCAGCTCATCATCCAGTTAACTTCTATCTTCTTACCCATTTTTATGCTTCCCTAGAAGGATTATACTAAAGTCTAGAATGAGGCCTACCAAGAATCCTTTGACAAAATCAAATAATACCTTTCCCAACCTCCGGTGCTTATGCCTATGCAGCTAGGTCTCCCCTAATCATGTACTTGTCGATGACAAATACTATAACAGGGGCTTTGCTAGCCCAACACATTGAAGAATCCCAAAAGGAAAGAGCCATTTACTATGCCAGCTAAAACTTAGTTGGGTACGAAGTCAAAAACACTACTTTGGAGAAAACATGTGTTGCCCAAGTCTGGGACACGCAAAAATTACAGCACTACATGGTCTTCTTCCCTATTAGACTTATGTACCATATGGATCCCATTAAGTACTTCCAATAAAATCCCGCTCTATCCAGGAGAATGAATCGATTGATGATATTATTAACGGGTTTCGATATTATATATGTTATGCAGAAATCCATGAAAGGGAGATCCATCACCGAATACCTTATCAATTAACCCATGAAAGAGGTAGATATTTGGGTATCTAAATTCCTAGATGAAGATATTATCTACACCTTTTAAGAGGAGCTCAGATGGAAAATGTTATTTGACAAAGCTACCAATAAGAAAGTATACGGTATTGTTATACTTCTGATTGCCTATGATGACTCTCATACCCCAATTGCCATCAAGATATATTTCCCTGCACCAATAATATGATCAAGTATGAGGCTTACATGGTAGGCCTCAAGATCACCCTCCAAAAAGGAATCCGACAGCTATACGTCTATGGAGACTCTGCCCTTATCATCGACTAAATATTTAAAAAATGGAAAACTCCTACCTTTCCATGCTCACCTAGAAGAACTGGACTCCTAGTTTAATGATGTCACCTTCCACTAATTTCCCCGATAAATTAATAGCCTAGAAGATGCCTAGCCACCTTGTCTTCCATGGTCAATATGATCGAAGGAATAACAATGGCCCCTTTTCTCATTCAGAGGCAAGCTAAGCCTACGCACTGCTACCACATCGAACTTATTTTTTAGGAGGATCTGATATGGTCGAGTTATGGTAATATGATATTTGGTGCCTCCTCAAACGTGGTAGGTATCCCTAAAATGCTGATAAAAAAGATTACACGACCCTTTGCAAACTAGCTGCCCAATATATCATCTTTTACAAAGTACTATTCAAAAGAAACTTTGATGGAACCCATTTGCACTGCGTTACAAGGGATGACGTTAAAGATATGATGTAGAAGATCCACTTTAGATAATGTGGGCCCCACACGAATGGTCACAAGATTGTTAAAAAGATTATCCGTTAGGGATACTATTGCACCACCATGGTTTAATGTTGCACTGATTATGTTCGAAGATGCCTCAAATTCCAACAGTTTGCTAATATCTGACACTTGCCTCCCCGCGAGCTGTACAACATGACCTATCCATGGACCTTTTCCACCTGGGTCATCGACATCATAGAGAAATTTACTCCCAAGACTTTAAATCGTCACGAATTCATCCTGGTCACCATTAATTACTTCACCAAATGGGCAAAAGTCGAGTTATATGTGGTGTTTAATGCTAAGAAAGTGGCCAAGTTTATCAGAAAGAACATCATATACCGATATGGATTTCCTCACGAGTTAGTGTCAGATAATAGTCTCCACTTTGAAGCTGGGGTTATAGAACTAGTCGACGAATACGAGATTTAGAGACATAAATATTTTTCCTACTAACCCCAAACCAATGGTCCCATCGAAGCTGCCAATAAAAGCCTTAAGACCATAATCAGCAAGATGACTGAGAGTTGTATAGATTGGGTCGATCGAATCCTTTATGCCCTCTAGGGCTACAGCACTTCAGTCAAAACACCCATTAGGGCTACCCCTTATTCTCTAGTATAAATCATGGATGAAGTCCTACTCGTTGATCTGGAAATACCTTCCTTCCTCATCCTATTCGAAAGAAAAATTGACAAAGAAGAATGGCACCAAAGCCGCTTGGGCGAATTATCACTCTTAGATGAAAAGATAATAAATGCTCTACACCATATACAGGTATACCATCACCGAATAATGCTATCATTCAACATAAAAGTCAAGGATTATAGTGTCCAAGAAGTAGGCCTTTCCCTCAAAGAAATCATAGAATTAGTATGGGACCCCAAATTGAAACTTAAACCAAATTGGAGCGGACCTTACATAGTGAAGAATATTCTCTTAGGAGCCCACTCTATGCTCACAAACCTTATGGAGAATAGATAGTGAGTCCAATCAACTTGGACTGTCTCAAGAAGTTTTACCCACAGTCCAAAATCTCGGCGCACTATGACTCTTCTAACCCACTTATATTCTGAAAAAAATCTCTTCATTTCCTTTTACCCAAAACTACATGGTACATGATCCTCTTAATAAAACATTTTCTTTTCAAAATGAAACTCATGAAAATTTTCAAAACCCTCAGAGGTACATAGGCAACCCATATGTCGTACATCGGTATGGTACCCTTCTTTTCATAAAATTCTATTAATTTCTAACCTTTGAGAACAACGGTTCATTTTATCGTTTACATAAACAAGAGGATTATGTATGCCTTAGTGATTAGTATAAATAATTTGAAAGCGAAACTCATCAAGAGGCACTATAAAATATGTTCAAAATCAATTTTTATTTATGAGTAAGGATAATAGCACCGTTACACAAAATGTCAGTGAGGGGAGTCAAACCAACCACCCCTCTCCGAAAACAAAATTGTTCCCAAACAAACCTAACCCATAACCAAAATACAAAAAATTACCCAAAAAATCCAAAAATAAAAAAAATCCCATAACCATGACCTCATAAAAGTCACCAAAAGCTTCATAAAAATGCTGCCTTCAACTATCAGATGGCCTAATTCATCATCATTACTAGACCCTGGAGGTCCCCAACTTTTCCATTCCTGATTGGTACTCCAAATGCGCTCTATAGAGAAGTACGCCCTGACAAACCAAGATAGGACCACAACACTATCTTTCATGGTATCAAAATCCATGAACTACCTTTGACTGGTCTATTTCACAAGACCTTCTACTACTCGTTTCCATAGCCATTTCAGGTAGTCCCCAGATACATGCCAGGACCCTCCCACGTACTGTTATACTTACCGGGTAGAAATTTTTTATACAAGGTGGCACGATATGTTCCCACCCGACTTGGAATAGGAGCTGCCAGTGGAAATAAAAGAAAGTCTGTCGAAGGCCCGCCAACCGCACATATTAGTAATCTCCAAGCTTCAAGATAGGGAGAAAGTCCCCCCACCATGGCACCAACCAGCGAAGGCACTGAGCTCTATGATCTACGAATCAATTTACCAAACTCTCCGTCGACGGTTCGAAGCTGAAGAAAGGCCAAAAAAATAAATTAGGCATAACTGCCAAAGGATACTCAGGAACGCCATCCAAGAGAAACTTCTCTGCAAACCACATGAACAGAATTACGGTGCTCCCACTTATAAAGTTGGAAAGACCCTCCTTCCAGGCATTTAGGTCGTTAATGATCTTAGTCAGGACTACCACCGCTGGATTATGGCGGTAAGACATCCAGGTCGTTATCATAATAACCTAAGGATCCGCAGTCAAGTCCCCTGTCACCAACAGTAGCTTATTATTAGGCCTTGCCAATTGGTACCCCAAGACTACAATTGTCTTTTCCCTTTCCCTAGAAATCCCAGGAGTTTGTGATATCATTGATTGTCACCCCTCCAAATTTCGTATAGAAAATGCCAGAAAAATCCCAAAATCTGCTCGAAAAATTCCCAAAATTACTAAGAAGATATAGAACCTCAAATGTTCTTAAGAAAATCATTTTTGGTGAATCAAGCCCCTTACAAACTCTCAGAATGCCTAGTCGTATTTATTTTTCACCCCTTTCTCCAGCATAAATCCCCAAGCGAGTTCATCTTATAAACCCATCCTCGACTTATTTCGTAAGAAGTACTAGAAATGCATCCGCATTTAAGTCTATAATTATCTATCTTAAACATCATGTAGTGGAGTTTGAAGACAGCATAATCCCTAGCTGGATATCTCAAAGATACATCCTTCCTTAGCAAAGTCCCATAACAACACAATCCTCAGAGGAGCCGCAGATGCATCCGCACCCCAAAGACAATTTAAAACTCCCGAGGAGAGAAATTTCTCACGTTAGAACTTCAGGTCCTAAGAAATGACCTTGACCCATAGAATCGATCGCTTAAACATCAAGTCCTCAAATATGACCTCAACCGTAGAATTGGTCATCACAAATTGAGGTCCTCAGAAATGACCTTGACCCACAGAATTGGTTACCATAAATTAAGGTCCTCAGAATTAACCTCGTCCCTTAGAATTGGTCACTAGAACTTTAGGTTATCAGAATTTACCTTGACCTACAGAATGGTCGCTACAACTTTAGGTCCTTCGAATTGACATTAACATGTAGAATTGGTCACAATAAATGTTTGGTCCTTGAAAATAACCTCGATTTGCAGAATTGGTACCCACAACTTTAGGGCCTCGGAATTGGCCTAGGCCCTCAGAATTAGTCACTACAACTTTAGGTCCTCATAATTGACCTTGACCCTCAGAATTAGTCACTATAAACTTTAGGTCCTAAAAAATGACCTCGATCCTCACAACTGGTCATCCGTAACATAAACTGAAAGTTAATATCGAACCACTGAATTTATCCCCCTCATTTCTTTAGGTCCTCAGAATCGATATTGACCTGTTGAATCGGTCAACCTCACCTTTTTGGTCCTAATAATCGACCTACCAAACCTCTTTCCTAATGTCGATGTGGTGTCTATCATTCGACAGCCTTCACTTGTTCCAAGCTCACCCATCTAGGGTCTCTCTATACACATCCCATCCTAATAACCCCCCCCCCCCTAGCACCTTCTTAGGTCTGAGCACTCACCCATTCACCGCAAAACCTATTTCATAATCTGAGTACCTATATAGAGGCCACTGTGCTCTTCCAGGCCCCGTTTGACTTCTGTCAACTTTATCTTCTAAGAAAAATTATAATAAATTTTTGAATGGCACTTAATCCCCTTTCTAATGATACATCCTATGTGCGAATCGGACTTACGATTTGGATGAACGATCCATTTTATCTCGAAAACTCATTCGGAGGCCACCTAGTGCTCCCATGCTCCATTTAACTCCTTTAAATCTTCACCTCGAATGTGAATGAATCTTTGAAGGGCTCTAAATACCCTTTCAAATGGTTGGCCTCGTGCATGAATCAACCTTACGGTAAGAATGAACGACCCATTTTACATCAAAGGGTCATCGAGTGCTTTTGGGCCCCATTTGACCAAGGTTAACTTTTCGAACTGAATGAGACTGAATGATTCTTCAAAGGTCTTTATATGCCCTCTCTAAAAATTCATCCCGTGCATGATTTTGACTTACGATTCGGATGAATGGTCCATTTTCCTTCAGAAATTTCTCATCTAGTGACCAACGGCCACTTTCGGGCCTCGTTTGACCTCGATCAACTCCCGAACCTAGGAGTGGCTCAATAGATTCTTTAAGGGATCTGAATAACATTTTCAACGGTCAACACCATGCATGATTCTAACTTACAGTTCTCATTTTATAGCCTTTTTTGAAAAACCTATCTCAGATGGCCGAATGGAAACCCTAGGACCTAACCTATCGGTATTGTGTCTAGGGCTCCATGCCAATAGGTAGTTCAAGGACCATGTCGATCTTCACCCGCTTTTCCCTATAAATAGAGGCCATGACCTCACTTTGAAAAGCTCACCTGAACATCCCTCTCAGCAATTCTAGGATAATTCCCTATAATTCAGAGCTATTTTTTCCTAGAAAGCCCATATCCCACATTCTTTCCATTATTTTCATACTTTTTTGAGTAAATTCCTACCCACCTCCTCAAACCACCATTACTTGAACTTGAGGTCAGTGCATCTACAAGTAATATCTACTTCAAGTTATCATAACGAGGTCCATTTCTTTCACCTTGTCTTTTATTTCTCTTAATTTTGCATTAGTTACTCAATTTTCGCTTTAGCACTTATTTCATTACACCACACATCTTAATTCTGAAATTTTATTATAAGAGTATTCGCACATACCTTATTTTCATAGAACAACCCAAAAATTAGAAAAAGATTGTTCACTCATAAATTACAAAAGGTAATTTCACATCATACTTTCTCATACAAAAACACATTTTTCTACACCCGCGCATAAAACAAAGTCCCTGATTGGATTTATGGTTTGAAACCCATCTCATATCATTTTTGAACTAAGTGGACGTCTTGGCTAAATCGCTCGACTCGAGTCCTACCACCTACATTAGTTATTATATATTCATGATATATACATTTTATATTCTTGCTTATGTCTTGTCCAATATACGCAATCATTCTTTCATATAGATTTTTGAATCGACAAACACTTACATTATATTTTCTACTATTATTTTGGGAACTCTCCTAAGGATAAATTGGATCCGCCTTTAGCCATGATGCGAGTCAAATGATTGCATCCTCCATCTATAATATGTACATAAGCACACACATCATAGAGTTTTACGGGAGAAGATTAATACATTTTGATGAGAAACTGAAAGGGCGAGATGGTTGTCTAACACCTTCTCATTCCATAACTTAGTCCCCGAACATTTGAATTACTTGGTTTTGCAAGCATCAGTATTGTCCTTGATACCATTCCCTCAAGGTGGCAATATTTATTTTACTTGTTTTATGAAAAATAGGCTGGCGACTCTATCTCTGCATATCACCCCACATCAACGATGGTCGAGCCCCCTTATAAAGGTTGTGGGTATCATTTACTCATAAATTGATCGTAAATTGTCTGATCTGATATTCGTAAATTGCTCGATGTGGGAACCATTTACCCAATTTTTGATATCCAATGGCTTCGTTTCAATCATGTTGTTCCCAAAACGTCTGGCTCAACAGTTGTTAGGAATAGCGACAATAAGATTATTCTGACCCATGTGCAAATCGGTTAACGTGTTTGTGTTGATTATCAAAAGCTCAATGCTGTCACTCAAAAAGACAACTTTTCTCTTCCATTCGTCGACCAAATATTTAAAGGGTTAGCGGGCCATGCCTACTACTCTTTCCTTAATGGATATTTAGGGTATAAAAAAAAGCCCATTTCCCCCAAATAACAAGAAAATACTACCTTTACCTATCCCTTTGGCACCATTGCTTACTTTCGCATTCTCTTTGGCCTATGTAATGTGCCTGCTACCTTTCAAATGTGTCTGAATAGTATCTTCAATGACATGGTAGAATATTTTCCTGAGTTCTTTATGGAATATGTCTCCATATTTGGATAATCTTTTGATCAATGTCTGTAACACCTTACTAAGGTCCTCGAGTAATGTTAATAGAAGAAATTGGTCACAGATTGGGAAAAATTCCATTTCATTGTGAAAAAGATAATTGTTTTAGGTCATGTTGTCTCTAGTGATGATATTGATGTTGATAAAGCCAAAATATATTTGATTTCTACACTTCCCAATCCTAAGTATATTAAGGACATTCGATCCTTCTTAGGACATGCAGGCTTATAGCGGCGCTTCATTACAGACTTCTCTAAAATCTCCCAACTATTATTGACCTTTTATCCAAATAGGTCCATTTTGTCATTGATGATGCACGTGTCGCTTCCTTTGAATGCCTTAAATATGATTTCACTTCTTCACCCCATATCCAACCTCCTAATTGGTCTATCTCTTTTGAGATCATGTGCAATGCATCTGATTTTTCTGTCGGGTCAGTACTCGGTTAGAGGGTTAACAAATTCCCTCGTGTCATATATTATGCTATAAAAAACCCTTATTGATGCTCAACTCAATTACACGACAATCGAAAAGGAGATTTTAATGGTGGTCTTTGCCCTTTAAAAGTTTTACTCTAATTTCATAAGTTACCCCATAATTGTGTACCCTAACCATAATGACCTTCGGCACCTTATTTATAAGAAGGATTCTAAACCATAGTTAATACGGTGGATTCTCTTACTTCAAGAGTTTATCCTTGAAATCCATGATAAAAAAAGGTTCTAAAAATGGTGTGGTAAGACATTTATTATGCCTTAATGTTATGTCCGACAATGATGATGCTCCCATTTTCGAATCCTTTCCTGATGAGTAACTCTTTATTATCTCCGTTTCACCATTGTATGCCGATATTGTTAATTTCCTTATTACCAATCAGATTCCCAATCATTAATTAAAATAGGATAGATCCAAGTTCATGGAAAACGTGAAGTATTACTCTTGGTGTTGATGTAAAAAAAACTAGATTTGATCTAATTTATTAATCACAGATAAATATAATTAAAGAAATAAGACAAGATATTTTTAAAGTTGTTCAGCCTTCAGGGAATGGCCTACGTCCACTGATTTGTATTACTGGGTGTCTTGCCTTAGTTTCGATTATTCTCGCCTGCCCCGCCAAGAGGGTATTACAATGTATTTATAGCCTTTGGAATGTCAATGTTAATAGATAATGTGCCTTTATTGAATAAGTGTTTACATCTATACATCGTAAGGAATGATTTATAATACAATAAGCATTAAATATGTCTTGTCATTTGGCATTCCCTATAAATTGCTCGGTACGCTTGGTAGATTGGTATGCTAAGTAGCTCGGTACGTTGAGTAGCTCAGCATTTGTACTTATGCCATGTTGGATGACGTGTGGCTTCATATAATTGGTCCACATCAGCTGACTAATTTTTGTATCAACGGAAGCCCCAAAATTTCACAGTTGAATTTAGATGCGAGAGTGTGGAATATTTTACCCAAAAAGTTGTTCAGGCATATTTCCCATGTCTTGGTTAGTTACAGACCTTTAACACATGTAAAAAATTTCCATTTTGCGTAACAATTTTGAGCGCGAAATGTAAAATTTGTAAATATTTTGAATTCTGGAGAACACTTGGGTATTTTCATCTTTTTCCTCAGATTAGCCGTCGAGAACTCAACCGTCGTCACTTTTGATCATTACTTTTCTCATTTTCTGAGGTGACATATATAAAGACAGTAAAATCTGATTGTCTTCTACCTTTTTCCATCTTTGTTTCCAAAGTTCTTTTTTTCTCATTTTTCTTCTTATGAACATTCTTTCTGTCATTTGTCTTAGCTAATTCCTTAATCTTCTGTAAAAGTTTCTTCCTTCCTTCTTCTTTCTTTGCTTTAGTCACCATGGTTTACTCTATTGAGTCATTGGATAAGTTTATAACTGATTTTGTGATTCCTTCCCGAGTTGATTTGGAAGAACCTGTTTATCCTTGTGATTTATTTTCTTTAGCTGAGGGACACTGGTTTCCCTCTATTTTGTAGCAAAATGATTTTCTTTCCCTCCTAACCCCCCATGTTTGGAATTTTTCCAATACTTTGATATTGTACCTGCAAGAGTAGTTCTAAATACATGGAGGGTATTTAATGGTGTACATAAGCTAAATCAAATACATGGAACTCATCTAAGGATTCCTGAAATTATGTTTTGTTATAAATGGGTCACCAGTGGCTCCACTTTTTATTTCAAAACTAGGTATGTTAACATAGCCTTGGTGGTCAATCTCCTTGATTCTAATAGGGATTATTTTGTTCATGGGGTTATGATGAAAAATTGGTAACACCCCCCATTAAAAGGAAATGACATATACCAAGGTCCCATATGTATACCTTATGGCAATGGGATAGGTTGTTCTTTATTTTTAAACTGGCTTTATTTTTGTCTAATAAAATGTTTCACTGAATTTTTATTTCTTAAATTTTAATTTAAGTTGACAGTAAAAGAAAACCCCCAAAAGAGAGTGATATTAAAATAAAAGAGTTGAAGTTTATTTGGGGTCTTCAACAATCAATTGTTGGGGAACAGGTGAGATCTGTTTCCTATTTATTTAAATACAAGATCACCACTTCTTCCTTTATTGCTCGACCTAGTTTTCCTCCTTATTTGGTGATTGATCTTGAGTAAGATCCAGCATCTTCTTCAGTTGTTGAAGAATCTTCCTCTGATTTGAATACTGCCATTGCTGATTTGATGACGAAGAAGTGGAAGGTTCCTGATATATTTGCTAAGATTTTCCCTAGTGTATAAGGGGCAAAAAAGAATAAAGAAGATGTCCCAGCTGAAGGGATTAAGAAAAAGGATGTTGCTCCATATAAGGGTGCAACTACATCTGTTGAGAGGTTACTAAGAAGCCCCCTGCTGCTCAAAAAGAGGCAGCACCTTTGATTGAAGAGGCTGCACCTTTAAGAAGACTAAGAAGGGGTCTTGCTAAAAGGGCCATTAATGTTACTGCTCAACCTGCTGGGGTTGAATTAACTTCCTTTAGTGTGGGTCCTCCAGCATTCATTACTCCTGGTTTGGTCAGGAAATTGACCTGGTCTGGAACTCTCCCAGATCACAAAGCTACTGAAACCTCTACTCCTCAAGGAAAAGTCTCTAATTTGGCAACTCAACATCTTGCATCTGTAAGTGTTATTTTACCTTGACATTTCAATATTTCTTCCAATTTTCATAAACTAACTTGAGTTTCTCTTTGTCTTGCAGTTTTTGGTGTATTTCAATAATATCTTGGAAAAGGATGAAGCTATCAAAGTTGTTTCCTCTTCCAATAAAGTAGAAGAGGCTCTTGCTGGGTTATTAAAATCTTTGGAGGACTCCCGATAAAAATATAAAGATGATAGAACTTCATGGGAGAATAAAATTAAGGATGCTGAAACAGCTCAACACAAAGTTATGGATGCTGCAAAGGAGATAGAAGAGAAATTGAAGGTTATTATTATCAGCAAGGAAAAAGATAATAGAAAGATTGAAGAGGCTGAACGACGTAAGAAAGATCTTGAGAAGAAAGTACAATATGTTGAAGACCTACTTAGGGAGAAGGTTTCCTCAGAAAGGACGAAGAGGAAATCTACCGTGAAAATTTCCTTTAGCTGTGGCAGGGACAAAGGGTGGAATAAGGCTATAGTTACTGCCTCTGCTCAAATTGAGTATGCAAGTTTGAAATTCTTCAGGGATGGATGGGTTGAAGCGCTGAAAGAGTTGAACATTGCTGAAGACTCTGAATTATTTCATAAACATATCCATTACCACCCTCCTCCTATCATTGGAGAGGAAGATGAAGATGAAGCTAGATCTGATGAATCTTCTTTGATGGTGGTGGAACAAACACCTGTTGCTATTGTCCCTCATTCTTTCGAGCAAGCCCAACAGACTTCGCCTTTTTTTGAACAACATCAGCTGCCTTTCGAGAAACTTCAGTGACCAACTCCTTCTTCAAAATCAACTGAGAAGGTGGGGGGGGGGGGGGGATAAGGAGAAGGTGTAAAGTTGTTATGTAGTTTTTCTTTTGTTTTATATCTTTGAATGTACTTAACTTTATTTTGATTAATAAAATTTACACTTTCCTTATATGGAGTTCCTCTTCTGCTATTCATTATTTCTATTGTTGATACGTCTTTACTTTTCTTTGCTAGTTTGTTGCTAGGATGGAATTTTTGTCTTCTCATGATTTTGAGTTGCTGAGAAGGTGTACTGACTTATTCAAAGTTGGTCACATGAATTTATCCGAGGAAGAAATAATTACAATATTATGTTAATAAGCCTCAAAACAAGCAAAAAAGTCTTATCAATACTTGAAGTTTCTCCTTAATCGAGCTGTGGCAAATAACGCGGGCTATTATAAAATGATTGAGGAGATCCAAGCTCAAGACAAAGAAGCTAGTGCCCTTCTTCATGAAAGTTATGAGAAGAAATACCAACAATTGAGTGGTGATCGGGGCTGTGATAAATTCATTTCTTCCCATAATAAAAGAGAAAACATTTTGAAATTCTAACTTGAAGAGAACAGAACCGTCGCCAAACTGCTGGAGGAGGAAAATAAAGTTTTGAGAGAAGAATTAAGACAATTTAAATCTGCTTATTATTCTGAAGCTATAGTCCCGGTTAATGATGATGGTATTTTCTTTTTTGGTGACTGAAAATGCTTCATTAAGAGAAGAGTTGGAAACTTTAAAAAGAATCAGACCCGCATTAAATTCTTAGTGTAGAACAAGTGGAGGTCTAAGTAGCATTGAATAGACTAGAACTTAGCAAGTCTTAGATAATCAAGTTGCTCTCAATTGAAGGCAAAAAATCAAGCTCTGACAGAGATGTCCTAGGAGATTCAAACTCTTACAGAACAACTATCCTCTCAGAGTTCTTCGTTACAGATTAAAGAAAGTGTGCTGACAAGACTGCACCAACTTGTTGAATGGCTAACTTATCAGTTTCACAAGCAACCTAGAGAGTTTTGGATGGAGGGATATAATGAGGCTTTATATCATTTTTATGCCAGATTGAAGCAATCAAACAATCAAGGGTACAAACAGGGATGGATGAACGCTTTAACTGTAATGAAAGTTGAGCAAGGAACTGAACTATGGGATTGGTATGACCCTGGGCTACTTGATATGCCAAAACCACCTTTCCAGCTAGATGTTAATTAGATTCCAGTTCGCTCCATTCCTCATTTTTTAATTTCCATGTACCTAGGTCATCACAGTCTTCATGAAGAATTTGAGATATCCCGAACTCCTCATTTGCTAGACCGACCAAGTTCAAGTAACACCAGAATGCTTCAGGACTTGAATTTTATCAATTCTTCTTATGCTTTAGATGAACCTCTAGCTGGAATGGACCCTGTATCAAAGTTTAAAGGAAAGAAAATAATAAAATAATCTTTTTGTACTTTGTTAGTAACAATTGTTTATTTCAATGTAGAAAATGAACTTTTGTATTCTTGATTTTGAACATGGAGTTCTTTTGCAATATTAATAGTAGATCAATGATATGATATTTATATTAGTAAATTACTAATAATAATGATGGATCTCTTATCTGATCAGTCTTTTGATATAAATTAATAGGAAAGGCCTAGACAATGGAATATTTATCCCATATTCCTGTCTAGTTTTAGTGATGTTTCATCACCCGTAAATGCTTGGGCAATGGAATATTTATCCCATGTTCTTGCCTAGTTGTAGAGATTTTTTTATCATCCAATTATCACCATAGCTCTCACTAATATGTCTAGATATTTAGTCAATTAGTTAAATATAAGTAAAGAAATAAGACAAGAGATTTTTAAAGTGGTTTAGCCTTAAGGGAGTGGCCTACGTCCACTGATTTGTATTACTGCGTGTCTTGCCTTGGTTTTGATTATTCTCGCCTGCCCTGCCAAGAGGGTATTACAATGTATTTATAGCCTTTGAGTTGTCAATGTCAATAGACAGTGTGCCTTTATTGAATTGGCATTTACATTTGTACGTGGTAAGGAATAACATACAATACAATAACCATTGAATCTGTCTAATCGTTTGGCATTCCCTATAAGTTGCTCGGTATGCTTGGTAGCTTAGTACGTCGAGTAGCTCGGTATACTGAGTAGGTCAGAATTTATACTTATGCCATGTTGGATGCCGTGTGTCTTCATATAATTGGTCCTTGTCAATTGACTAATTTTTGTATCAACACTTGGGATGAACAATTCCTTTTCAAGTATTTCAGTGATCAAGTTATAGACACCCCATCCTAGTATCCCCCTAAGCACCTTCTTAGGTACCTAGCACTCACTCGTTCACTGTAAACCATATGTCATACTCTAAGTATTGATCTAGAGGCCACTAGGTTCTCCTGGGACCAGTTTGATTCTGATCAACTTTCTCACCTGAGTGATAGCTCAATTCATCTTCGCAGGACTCTAAATTCCCTTTCTCCAACGATTTGTCTCATGTGCGAATTGCCCTTACTGTTCGAACAAATAATCCCTTTTACCTCAAAAACTGATCTAGAGGTCATCAGGTGCTCTCGTATCCCATTTCACATCAGTAAACTCTCTAGCTGGAGAAAATCTCAATGAATCCTTGAAGTAATTTAAACCCCCTTTCCAACGTTCCATCCCGTATGCGAATCAGCCTTACAGTACGAATGAATGACCAATTTTACTCCAAAGAGTCATCCAGCATTTTTTAAACCTGTTTGGTCTTGGTCAACTCTTCGAACCGAACGAAGATAATTTAAATCTTTACGAGAACTTAATACCATTACCAATGGTCCATCCCGTGTGTGAATCCACCTTACGGTTCAGATGAATGATCCGTTTTCATTCAAAAACTTCCTGTCGAGTGACCAATGGGTGCTTTTGGGACCCATTTGACCTTAGTCAACTCTCAGACCTGGGATTGTCTCAACGTATTCTTAAAAGTATTTGAATATCCTTTCTAACAATCAACCCAGTGCATAACTCTGACTTACGATTCGCGTTTTATACATTTTTTGAAAAGCTTGTCCCAGACTGCCAAATGCCCCTATCGATAGTGTGCCTAAAGTTCTATGCCGATAGGAAGGTCCATACCCTTGTCTATTTTCACCCCCTTGGCCTTATAAATAGAGTCCATGGACTCACTTTAAAAGGAACCCCTAAACTCTCCTATCATCAAGTCAGAGAACATTCCCTTGAATTTAGAGTTGTCCCTTTCCTAAAAACCCATTTTCCCACATTCCCTTCCATCACTTTCTTACCTCGCTTGGTAAATGTGACACCCCACTTATTAAAATAAGAGTTGTCCATCCCGATACTCCAACAATAACAGGAATCATAGATGGTCCATTCTTAGCATCACTGTAATACAATAAGTATACGAGATAACCACCCATTATTTTAGAAAACAGATTGTCAAAATTTATTTAGTAAGTTAAAGAAAGCATTTAAACAATCCCAGTTGAAAAAAAGGCGGATGAAAATAAAGTCAGATAATCATTAAACAACCATAAAACAAAACAACTGAATAGGCTGTTGGTTGAAAGACCTATACAATGAGGTAACACCGAGTATTAAAGTACAATATCATATCCATAATATAAGTACAAAACTTAGGCAACACGCCTGAATGTGCAACCGATCATAACTAGAATACAAAAATATGGAAGCGTATATATCAAATATCCTATAACATCCGTAAAGTGTTACAGCTCCAAGACACTGGGATGGAAAAGTCAAAACGTGCGTCCTTGCGGCGGAGCACCTGAGTGAATATAAGATTCATGCAAAACAAAGAGATATAAACGGGTCAGGGCCCGGTTTGATATGATTACCATGTGAATAAAATGCATGACAGTCATGGACTATTTAATCATCATGAATATGCTTGTTTCGTTCACCATAAATAATGATAAGGAATCTAATTTCTCAATCTAAAAGCATAATCTAACATAATAATAATGACAATGATCATAATTCATTTATGCAGGAAAATATAGATAAAATATTACTAAATGAAATTCCATTTCCTTATTTACACCCTTCATTTCACCGTTCCTGTTCTCATTCAGAACCGTAGTCAAAGCAATTTATTTCATAAAGTGCCGTATTATCAATAAGATTCCACTTTAATAAGAATAGTTACATTACACAACATATAACAATTCTAAGACCGTCCTTCCGGGTCTCCCCACTGGACGCGCCCCTAAATAGACATCATCTTCCAGGGCCTATCACCAAGGCAACCAGGGTATCCTACATCACGTGACGTCGAGAAAAGACCATACACCTTCGACAGTGAGTCATAACCGCACCCAGAATTACCTCACTTCGAACAATAATCACACAAAATATATATAACAACCGGTCCTATGGCCGAGGACTCTGTTCACCCTGCATTCACTAGCCAGGGGACTTTACCTCATACGCGTAACTTCCCCTATGATAGCATTTAGAGAGGTGTGTATATACGCATTTATAACAAGTTATTTCCCTTTTTAAGTATGCATTACATTTTATCCGGAGCCATAAGTGTTTAATGTCATCATTATAAACATCAATGTTTAATTATCCCCAACATAAATCTCCCTTAATTAACATTCCTTCTAAAACCCCTCATGTATGATATTCCTCAACATAATTCTAGAAGTTTACAGTAACTCACTCTAACTCTTCTTAGGTCCAGACTAGTTCATTCTATAAAAGCATCATTTAGCTTCCTCAAATTTAACTAACTAAAATGATTCCCGAACTAAGCCCCAACTCTCATTTCTAACTTAGGTTCTTACATACCTTACTACTAGACTCTATTACTCTAGTCTTACTTCATTTAAGAAGGTTCCTAAGTCCCTATTTTAAAATAAAGAAGCTAGAGAAGACTAAAGATTTTAGGGTGAAAAACAGGGGACCGGTCGACCGGTCCTGGGACCGCAGTTGATCGCACCTCATGGATTTTGCCTAGAAAAGAATGTTGTAGACTCAGTTTGGGAAGCCCAATCGACCGGTCCTTGGACCGTGGTCAACCGCACCTCAATTTTTATACTTGTATACGAAAGCAGTAGGTTCTCCCTTGAAGGCCCGATAGACTGGTCCTGGGACAACGGTCGATCGCGCTTAGCAGACCCAAGATTATCTATTCTTCTACAATGCTAAAACCCAAAACCTAAACTCCTTATTCTTACATTTCCTTCATTCTCATCAACTAACAACACAACGGTAACCTCTCTACACCACAACAAACTCTCATGACCAACTTAAATCATATAAACAACAAGATCCAAGGGTTAAACATCAACTTTTATCCAAAAATCTACTATTTGTTCCCATTATCCAATTACACAACTATCACAACAAATTATTCACATTAAATCATATACTAACAAGTAAGAAACTTGCCTTAAGCTGGAATCTCGGATTCCCGGGAGATAGATGCAAGACCGCACCCCAATTTCTTCAATTCTTCTCCTTTCTCTTCTATTTCCCAACTTCTCTCTCTCTCTCTCTCTAGGTTTAGGAACATATATGAGGAATAAAAGGGTTGCAAGACTAAATCGTGCCTTAAATATAAATTCCCATCTTTAAATGTTAATTCACCATTAAAATGACTCGTAACTATATAATTAAGTCATAACCTGCCAAAAGTGCCTGAAACACAAAAATACAATATGGCACTTATTTTGACTATCTCGTCTAATTCGGGACTAACCGCTCCCTCTAAATTGGCATCTGGAATAATATAAATCATTTCAAGTTCCCACTTCATTTAAACCATAAAAGTCGTTTAAAGCACAACGACACCATGAATCGTAACATAATGCTATTTACATTCACATAACAGTAAATATGCAAAATCTAGTAAATATTATCTTTTAACTCACTTAAAATAATATTTACTCCATCATCCAATATTTTATACAATTACCTCTCATGGCAATTTAATTTTTTTAATCAATTACTCAAATGTAAGGGTTATTACAGTAAATTCCCTCCACCTCCCCATACCACTTTCATACCATTGCAAAATCATCATATCCACATCCAAGATCAACATCAAGGACTCATAAGGAGGTCAAATTCTCCATCCTTTTCTCTAATTCTTGCATTTTAGTATTATTTATTTTGTTTCTACTTTAGCATTTTGCTTTCTTACCTCACATGGATTAAAAAAAAGAGGTTTAATCAATAACTTCTAAAAGAGGGATTCTCATCTCACACTCTCACTCTTAAAACACATTTTCTCTACATACATATTTAAGTGAAATCCCTCGATTGAATTTATGGATTAAACCCCACCCTATGCTATCTTTGAACTATATGGACTTTGATGCCCTTTGGGATACATAGGAATCGTGGCATGATCTTGAGATTCGGTCCCCTCCTTTATGCATGTTTATCTGTTTTCCTCTTATAATAAATATATGTATTCTTTATGAATATCCTATTCTTACATGCTTGTGTTTCGTCGATATATACATTCGCTCTTCCATATCGACTTGTGATTAGGAAAACACTCATATTATATTTTTGAATTACTATTTTTGGGAGCACTCCTAATGATGAATTCACTCTATCCTTTTCTGTAAGGACATAATCCATCGCAATTCATTATGTCCTATACCGCTACAACCGTCTAAGATGTTGAAGATCAAATATGCAATGAGACGGTCCGAATATCAAGCTGCATCAACAATCAAGCCTCTGCGAAATGACTATGGTAAAGTTGTGTTTTTAATTCCTTAATATTTTACTTAGGATATTGGGATATTTTTTACAAAATATTTTCTAAGTGTTGGAGCGGAGCTTTAAATATTTTTCGTCAAAAAATTATTTTTCAGAGTGTTTGAGGCGGTGCGTTTAGTGAAATGATAAATGATAAAAAAATATATTATTTTATGGGTCTCATTTGAACGACATCGTATGTCGTTCAAACGATGTGCTGTCTCGCGCGATACTTCAAATGACAGTGTATGTCGCTCGAATGACAGTGTGTCTCGTTCGAACGACCCACCGCCTTAAGTTTTCTATTTAAGGGACTCCTCAACTCCATTTTCCATAAGAAGTTTGTACATTTTTACATTCTATAAACAGTGAAAAATTAGCAGAACCTTTTGGTTTCTTCTTTTAAAGTTTAATCACTTTTGTTTTCAATTCACAAAAGTCCAAAATATTCATGTGAATTATTTTGGAGTTTGATAACACACTTTGTTGGTGTTCATACTTTTGTGGAGAGGATATTTGCATCATTTGGTTGCGTGTCATTGAGGTTCTCTGCATGTGGATCTTTGCTGAGATAGGACTGTGGTACTTGTGAATTACTTCACGTAATTCATTACTGACAATGCCGATCGATGCCTACAGGTATTCGTGTGTAAATAATAATTGTATTTCATTGTAACCGTGTAAGTCACGATTTACAATTATAGTGAAATGAAAACATTTTGCCCTGAGGAGATTTTTCTTGAACTTTGTGTTGCATATTTTATTTATGTTATTTGACACATGCACGCATGCAGCTAGTTGATTTTGAGGGCTGAATTAATTTGATTCATAAATTGACTCTAATTAAATAAGTTGGTGATTGGAATTTGCGCATCTATTAGAATCTTTATCACACACATGTAAGGTTTTACAAATTGGTATCAGAGCAGGTTATGCTAATTTATCGCATATTCCAATTTTTCAAAAAATTGTGTGATGCTGAGTTTTTGAAAATTCATATTTTTAAAAATTATCACAATTTTTTCAAGTGAAAACTTATATAATGGGTTGAAAATTTTTAACGGGTCTAATTATGTTTACTGGAAAGCCCGAATGAAATCCCATTTGAAAGAAATCGATGAAAGAGTTTGGGTCATTTGTGAAAGAGGTTGGAATCCTCCCACTGTCAGTGCGAATAATGTCACTAATTTCAAACATGTGTCAGACTGGACTGAGGAAGATTTTAGGTGCAGCACTTACAATTCACGACGGCTTAGTGCAATTTTTAAACACGTCGCCCCTGACGAGTTTCGATGTATTATGACATGCACCACTTCTAAAAACTCGTGCTATGTTTTTAACTCACCCACGAAGGCACTAACGCGGTCAAAAAGTCTAAAATTCAAAATTTGACCACTCCATTTGAGACGATCACTATGTTAGAGACTAAGTGTTTTGATGAGTTTTATACACGTTTGTCTGATATTTCAACACTAGTTTTAATCTTGGTGATCCTATACCTAATGCACGAGTGATTAAAAAGATTTTAAGATCGCTGCTTAAACGCTTTATTACGAAAGTGACTGGTTTAAATATCTTAGGAAATTTGAGTCCTCTGAAACTAGAAGAGTTGGTAGGTGACCTCCAGACGTACAAAATTGACATGTTCCCCAACATTGTCAAAACTAAGGATAGAGGGATAGCGCTTCAATCCCAAACTAGGAAGGGAAAAGAAGTGTCCACGACTGATAGGAAAAAGAAAGTGAGTTTTTGTGACTCTGAGTCTGAGGACGAGTCTGATTTTGACATGGACCTTCTTGTAAAGAATTTTAAAAAGTTTCTCCAGTTTTCGAAACAAAATTCTTCTAATAAAAAGTTTTTGGAGAAAAACAAAAAGAAAGACAAGGCCAAAGAGATCGGTGAGAATGAGAAAGAGGGCTAAGAAAATTTGAAATGTTTTGAGTGTGAGGGGAGAGGGCATAAGTCGTTTGAGTGTCCCACTACACTTAGGAGAGAGGGAAAGAAAGTTTCCATGCCAGTGACCCTGATTTATAGTGAGGAAGATGTGAAAGATTCTCAGGATGATTCTTTACAAGGAAAGTTTATTTCATTTCTATCCAGTTATGAGAACACACCCACTTTGTCCCATGGCGATGAGGAAACTTGTGCATGTGAGACCCCTGAGGAGGATTTGAGTGCTTATAGAGAATCTAAAAGTGAGTATGAAAGTGGGTACGAAAGTAAGCTTCACATTTCTTTTGGATAATTGTATGTCGAGACCTTAAAGACTAAGAAATTGAATAAGGATTTAGGTCGTAAGGTTGGATATTTGGAGAGGGAGTTTAAGAGGTTTTGAGTCAATGATGAGTCGGCTTGAGAAGATGAATATTAGTTTGAGTGAGCAGTTGGTCATCCTGAATAGGGAAAAGAGTGAACTTCTAGCTCGCGTGTCACAATTAGAGAAAGATCTGATGCATGCCCTGGAGGCTAAAGTCACTTTGGAGAACGAATCGAAGAAGGTTGGAAAGATGGTTTTCAATCCCATTTTGGGTATTGGTGAGCGTATAGGAATAAGTCATGATGGTGCATCCACTTCTTTTGTTGCACCTGAGTCGGTTCATACTTTAGTGTTAGATCCACACGACTCTCGACCCGACCCACTTAGGTGTCCCATACCCGTTAAGAGAGCATATCCTAGAGTTTTTGAGAAAGGTGTACCTAGTCCTATTTATTTTTTCTCCCATTACAAAAAGAGAGGACACCTTAGGGAGTTTTGCTTTAAATTGGGTTATGTGTCACGATTCGCTTCTACACATGTTCGCGCACATGCACCCACCTGTGATACTTTTCTTTCTCATAATGATATAGATTTTACACATATTCGAGAGAAGGTAATGTTTTTGGTCAGGACTTCACATGACTTGATGGAATTGTTTCAAAAGATGTCACTATTTTTGGAAAACTCCACTGATCCTACCGGTTGAGGTCTAGACATATTTCTGGCATAGGATGATTTACATGATGACACTTTTGCCTATTGCTAGTATGTATCATTTTGTAGTTTACATTGTTTTCTTATATATGCTAATGTTTTAGTAATTTTTTGGATCTGTTTTCCCTAAAAAAATTCACTGGACAAAACTACATGACATTCTGGGTAAACTATGAATTTTTTTTCTCTCGTTCAAACGAGAAAGGTTTTTTTTCGAGCAACTTTTGATGTCGTATGAAGCAGGTTCTCACGAAAAACCTTATCGTTCGAGAAACATGGCTCTTCGTTCGATCGACCTCTGGAGATTTTTTGTTTGTAGTCCTCTAGTTCTAATTGTTATATTATTTGGTACTGCTGGGTTGATTCTGAACAGTGTTCGAAAAATACAAAAAGATTCTAATTTTTTGATAAATTTTTTGAAAAATCCAAAAAGAGTTTTGTATTTTGTTTACACCGTATATGAATGGAAATTTTGGATGACTAAGTCACATCATCATTCCATATCCATGTGACTATTTGATTCTGTTTTGAGACAATATATTATATCATTATTGTGATTTACAAAGTTTGGAGTCTTTGTGATGATATTTAGTGTTGCTACCTACATGTTTGACTCATTGGTCCTTTATTGGACACATGTGCGGATTTGTTTACCTTTTGTGCTTTTCTTTCACATATTGGTTGAGTGTTTCCATATCAATTCCGTCTATACAACAAACCAAATGCGATAAAACTTGACAAAAAAAAGTAGTGCATGATATAAACCGTTTGTGAGTTTGTGTGATTTATTTTGAAAAACGTAAAGGGCTGCGAAACGTATTTAATTTTTCCTTTACGATAAAGCCACCGTTTAAATGGACCTAAAAAAGTGAGGAATTGAAAATTATTCGGGGTACAATGAGGTTTAAAAGACCCCGAAAAAATTGAAAGGAAATAAAAAGAAATATATGCAAAAAATGGGCCACTAAGTTTTAGTTTCATCACCTCATGAGAAAAATAAAGAGATTTATCTTTTAACGAGGGAGTTTGGATGGAATTTAAAATGGGTTGCAGATCCTTGAAATTCATGAAAAAGCCTTACATAGTTTTTTACGTTATTGGTGTGAAAATCATTTATACTTTGATTTGTCGATATGATTAAGACGATGTCATCTAAATTCAATAATTTTACACCTAAGGACTATTTTGATGTTCATTCGTTAGGAGTACACTTAGGCATCTTGCACACATGACATGATTGAGTCGATTTTCCTATCGAAGTTGTTAACACCTATGGTGACAATAAATTTCAACACAAATTATAAGAAAATGCAATCACCAGAAAAAAAAAATAACATAAAATAGATGTAATTACACACGACACAAAATATACGTGGTTCGGCAAAATGGCCTACGTCCACGGTGGTGTTCTCTGTTTTGTATTCCTCTTTACTCGAGGGGAGTGTTTATAGTTGCATGCCCTTTTCCCCGAGGTGGGGGGTTTGATATATACATGTAATTATCGGAGACTAGGGGTGTTAGGCACCTCCACGTTGGTCTATAATCCCTAGAATATCTCTTGAGAGTTTTGGGGTTGAATCGGTCATTGCCGAATTAGTCATTTATGGGCCCTTAGATTTTGGGCCGGACTTTCCTTATCTTTGATAAGGCTTTGTTAGGCTACCTATCTGGGCCAAGACAATCAAATAAGGTACCCACAATTGCCCCTAAAATTTTTGGGTCATAATTTGGGCTCAATAATTTTAAATAATATCCCTGATGGAATTTTTATGAATTGCATAATGCTTTGGGGATCGAAACGTCTTTCTTTAGCAGATTCATGCGGTAGATTTTCTTCGTTCTCCATGTGTCATGATTGAGAGGTTTTAAACTTGTTTTGTAGAATCCATTCCTGGTGTCGTTTCACAAACTCTCGAATTCTCAAGATATCATGTGCTTCCTATTGCATTTTCTCATTTCCAGGCCTCTTCTTTCGTCTTCCAGCTCTTCGTTATCTCCTCATCTTCTTTGCTTGTGGTTTTGCATCATCTCAAGATGATTCTCACTTCGTAAGTTCTCCAAACTTCTTATCTTTTCTTTTTTATTGGAATTTCTTCATTATCACTACTAGGGCTTTTCTTTTCTGATGGTAAGAATAGGAAATAGATCGATAGCTTAGTTTAGTAAGTTTTACAACATTACAAACTGAGTGAACATTGAATGTGCCCCTGTTCCTTGTAATGTTAGAGAAATTGAGGACGAACATTGTATTCGTGTTCTTCTATTATCCCAGGGGGGTCTGACTTTTCCCCCAAATCGCTTATTCTTGCATTTCTTTAGTTATTTCTATATAGTTCCTGCACAGTGCTCTCCAAATGTTTGGAAGATTGTCAATGGTGTACATAGAATTAATCAGATCTATGGCACCAATATAGGTCTTGCTAAATTTTTTTATTGTTATTCCTTCTCTCGAATAAGTTTCGGTCTCCTCTATGTGAAAGCTAGGAGCCCTGACAGGGTATTGGTAGTCAATTTACCTGATTCCCATAAGAACTATTCGCAAGAGGGGTTTATTGCTAGTAACTGCCCGTTCCCTCCCCAAACTGAAGGGGCGAGGTACAGGGGACCTATGATTCCCTTTTATGGGGAAGAATACGTAGGTAGGCATAGATCTTGTTATGCTCATTGATTTTTTGTTAGTGTACTGTCTTTCTTAGATTTTCCTTTTTTCCTCTTTCAGCAAAGACAAAGAACTTAGAACCTGCACTTTGCGACATTCGAGCTGCTGAGATGGTCAAGGCTTGGAAGATCAGGAGTATTTGGCTGAAGGTGAGCATCCTTAATCAGTTGCATTCCTTTTGGAGTAAAAAAACATCGGGTCTAACTTTATCGCTCGACTTATGAATAGTATTCCTCAACTAGACGTCAGAGAAGAGGTTTTTGCTGAGCCTATTCAGTTAGATGAGGAGGAAAGTATTTCTGGTGAAGTGGGTAGTTATAATGAGAATAGTTCAAGCGATAAAGAATATTCTAGTTCAGAGGAGGGTTTAGATGTTTCGGAGGACTCAGAGGATTCGGATAGCTCTAACGAGGAAACTATGGATCCTCTTAGGAAAAATCTGATCCATGATGATAATGAAGACAATGTGGAGCTTGCTCATAGGTTGAAGAAGCATAAATCTAGGAGTGGGGATACTACTACTCGCTCCCAGACTGTTGCTCATTAGCAAGAACGGAAGAGGAAAGAGGAGGCATTGGTGAGGAAGAGGGAAGAGGTAAAGAAGAAAGTGGAAGAGAGAAAAAAGAAGAAAGAAGGAGAGAAGAGGTGACCAAGGCGGGATAGTCTCTAGTTCCTGTGTCTGCCTTAGCAGAGGGGGCTTATGTTGCTCTTTCCCCTAAGTTGGCTCCCACAGTGCTCGATAAAGCAGTCTTATCAGTTGATCGCCAAAGGTCGTCAAGAATAAGGACAGACCAATTAGCTCTGAAGGCAAATCAGGGGCTAGCCTTGGTAAGTCTCTTCTTATTTCTCCATTTTCGCAGTTCTTCTTTTAATGTCTCTTTTGTTAATGTTCCTCTTCTTTCTGTAGTTTCTATCTAACTTCTCCATCCTCTATCACAGCCGCGATGAGCTAGCAAGGAAGAATGCTGAGTTAGAGGCGAGTTTGAAGGTTTCCAGTGTTGCTCAGAAGTCTTTTGACCTTTCCTTGGCCAAAGCTAACAAGTCAAAATAGGCGATGTCCAAGGAGCTCAAGGAGCTGAGGTAGTCTTATAACTTGGTCTATACGAGAAAAATAGTGGTGGTTGAGGAGAACAAGGTGCTTGCTGGGAAGGTGAAGAAGGTTGAATCTGAGGCTGCCACCCTCAAGAAGAGCTCGTAAAATGCTGGATAGGTTGCGGCGTACGAGGATGCTGAGGCTCAAATTGATTATATTAGGCTTCTAAACTTCAAGAAAGGTTGGGACAAGGCCTTGCTTATTGTCGAGTTGGATGTTGATTCTCCCCTCTTTGACGAGCATGACCCTGGTTATAAGCCTATTATGGATGATATGCCTCCTCCTGCTACTAATGAAGGAGTCCCAACTGTCCTGATCACTATTAATGATGATCCCCTTAATCAGGGGATGGTGACTGCTCCATCTGAGGGAGGAGTATCTGGGGATGCCGTGGATAAGGGGAAGCAACCAACGTCCTCGGAGCAGATTGAGGTCGCCAACTAGTTTTTTTAAAGACTTATGTATTTTTATCTTCCTGTTGTTATTTCTTTCTTTTACTGATGTACTTGAACTTACTTTTAATGAAATGAAATTATGTTCCCTTGCACGTACTGATTTATTTGTTCTCTAATTCATATAAGGTTTGTATCTTTTCGATGTTGAGGAATATGTTCCTGCTACCTCTCAATTAGGAAAAATTCTTTGTCCTGATGCGAGCAATCAAGTTCGTCGTGCCTTTGTAAGAATCAGTAAGCCTCTTAGGTCTAGGAATTAAGACTATAATGACCAGTCAGAGCTCGTTGTCAAGCTAAAAGATAGGCTTCAGGAGATGGAGGAGGTTGGCACTTTTGTTCAAGAAGAAGTGGATGCTTTGAAAGCTAAGCTTCTGGATGCCTCCAGGGTTAATCAAGTTGGAGAGGTACTTCAACAAGAGAATGATGCTCTAAGGAGAGAAGTCTCGCAACTTAGTGAGAATGCATCGAGTATTGATCCTTGAGTTTTATGTGGTTCCTTTTCATCGACTGGGCCACAAGATGGTACTGATGACAGTGGCTCAGCTAGGGAGACTACTGAGCTTCGAGGTGATGTTCGTAAGGCATATGTGATAGCTTTCGATCTCCAAAGAGATGTTTCCTCGCTGAGGCATCTATTCAAGAAAGGTCCTCGACAGGTGTGGGCTGATGGTTATGACCAGGGTTGGACCGATGCTCCGATGAAGTTGAGGACGATTGAAGAGTTATCTTTTATAAGAGCATGGTTGAGTTCTCTTAGGGAGTTGCAGGTCCCTAGGAACTCTGTCCTTTGGTACCAGTATGAGATGTCTCCCTCAACTTTGATGCCGAACCCATTTAGAAGGGATGATCGATGGGTTCCCATAGATGTAATCCCACGACAGCTCATGGAGCCAAGTTCAGACCAAGTCGATGGGGAATTAACTCCTCACCCAGATGATGGACGAAGAGCGTGAGTGGGTGACTATCTTGCTCAGCGACCTAGTTCTCATTATGATTTAATTTACTCAGCATATGTAACTCTTTGTATATGTAATGATGTAATAAAATAGCTATGTTTTGGGAGATTTTCTGACTAAACATGTGTTATGTATTTCTTTTACTTCATTGATTTATTGTTCAACTATCTTAGGCTCTTCCAACCGACTAGACTTGACTTAGGAAGAGTTGGTTTGTTAAGTGAGTATCCCCCCCAGTCCAATATCCTTTTACTGTACCATTTTTCCTTACTTTACCTTTTAGGTTGATTCGTCACACTTCCTTAGGCCTAAATGAGGTAATGACAAGGATACACCTAGTATTAGATGTTCTATCCGAGAAGGATTTTTTAGCCAAACAATGTTGGCGACCAACCTGGGTTGGCCATATTGACTAAGGTTCCCCTATAGGGCTTTCATATATTTTCAGGGGTAAACTAGGAGGTCATTATTCTTTGCTTGTAAACGCTTTAGGAGGGTCATTGCACATTGACCATGCTTTAATACGTATCTCGTGATCTTAATTTTGTATGTTAAGAGGAGAACCTGTAACTTGTAAAAGGTGTATGAATTATAATGTAGTTGAGAAAAATCAACACTTCATAGAATTCCACTGACACACAAATCTTTATTAGTCAGAAGTGCATTTAAAGTTTCAACATTGAGTTTTAAAAAGATAAAAGAAAAACTAGAAGTATAATTTCTTCAAATTAGCTGCATTCCAAGCTCTAGGTATCTCCTTGCCCTCTAACGTTTCTAAGTGATAGGCTCCTTGTAGGTTATCTCTTATCACCTTGAACGGCCCCTCCCAGTTTAGCCCTAGCTTGCCATCTGATGGTTTTACAGTGCTGCCAAGAACTTTCCTCAGTACGTAATCCCCGACTTGGAAAGTTCTTATATTGACCTTTTTGTTATATTACTTTGCTAGCTATTTCGATAGGCTGCTAGTTTCACTAGATCCAACTCCCTTTATTCTTTAGCTAGGTCAAGTTCAGTGAGAAATTCTGCATCATTATGGCCTTGGTCGACCAGGGTTGACCTCATGGTAGGGAGGCCATCTTCTAAGGGGATAATTGCCTCCATCCCATACGTTAGTGCGAACGGTGTCTCTCTAGTTGCTCACCGTGGGGTGGTGCGATAAGCCCATAGGATGTGGGGTAGTTTGTTTACCCATGACCCCTTGGATCGCTCTAAGCTCTTATTTAATCCGTCGATCATTGTCTTGTTAGAGGCTTCAGCTTATCCGTTGCTCTGAGGATATGCCACATAGCTGAAGTAGTGGCTGATCCTGTGGTCGCTGTAGAAACTTTGGAAGAGTCAACTTTCAAACTGGGTTCCATTATCAGTGATGATGGTCTTGGGATCCCAAAATGAGTGATAATGTCCCTCCATATGAATCGTATCATGTCAGCATCTCTAATGTTTGCCAATGGCGCCGCTTCTATCCAGTTGGTGAAGCAAATCGGTCGTGACCAACAAATACTTGCGATTACCGGCTGCTGTAGGAAGAGGGCCCACAATGTCTATACTGCATTGGGTGAAAGGACATGGGCTGGTAAGTGACTTCAAGTTGCTAACCGATTGGTGAACCATAGGTGCATGGAGTTGGCACCTTTTGTATTTATGAGCATAAATTCTAGCGTCTTTCTGCATGTACGACCACCAGTAACCTTTTTTCATTGCTCGAAAAGCCAGCGACCTTCCCCCAATGCGACTTCCATAGATTACCTCGTGGAGTTCATACAGGACTTGCTCAACATCCTTTGGATGAACACAATGGAGGTAAGTGCCAGTGAAAGATCTTTTATACAGCTTTCCCTCAGAAGATAAGTGAAAGCGAACAACTTTGATTCTTATCTGATGAGCGATCTTCTTATCATCTGGTAGCGCGCCATCCTTTTAATAATCCCTTATGGGTTCCATCCAACTGGGGGCTATCTAGATCTGGAGAATATGACCCTCGCTTGGCATCTCGTCGATCAGGTTTATACTTGGCTGGGTGAGGAAAACAATCGAAATTATTCTCTTTAAGTCAGAATTGATCACTGAGCTTAAGGATGCTAGGGCATCAGCATTGCTGTTCTATCCTCTAGGAAACTGTTAGACACTAACTTGTTCAAAGTTGGCCATCAATTTCTTTGTCGTAGCGAGGTAGACTGCCATCCTCTCATCTCTAGCGTTGAAATCACCATTTATCTGGTTGGAGACCAACCATGAGTCGTCGAATACATGGAGTTACTTTGCTCCAAGCGCTCGTGCTTCCTGTAGGCCTACAATCAGTGCTTCATATTCTACTTCGTTGTTGGAGGATTCAATTCCAAGACTGATTCCTTGCTCAAGGATTGCATCTTTAGGGGGCACCGTTAATGAATAGTCTCTAGATGCCTAATGCCGAGGGAATTTCCTTTTGATGAATAGTTTGAGGTTGGTCGCAAGGATATTCTCCTATAAACTCTGCGATGAAGTTGACGAGGACCTGCCCTTTGATGGCATTCCTTGGCTGGAACTAAATGTCAAATCGCCCAAGCTCGACCGACCACTTTGATAGTTTACCTGACAGGTCTTATTTTCTCAGGACTACTTTAAGAGGATGGGATGTTAATACGATGATGGAGTGGGCTTAGAAGTAATGTTTCAATTTCCTTGAAGCTATCACTCATGCAAATGCGAGCGTTTCTAGTGGTAGGTATAGTTGTTCGGTGTTTAAGAGAGTCTTGCTCGTGTAATAGACCGGGTAATGGATCCCCATTCTTTTGCATACTAATGCAGAACTTACAGCATTATTGGATACTACAAGGTACAGGTATATAGAATCATTCTCTTGAGGTATTACGAGTAAATGTGGTGTGCTGAGGTAAGCTTTGAGCCCCTCTAACGCCTTCAAGGAATCATCGTTCCACTCCACATCTTTGCTCTTCTTCAAAAACTAGAAGAACGACTGGAATCTTTTGGATGACTTTAAGATGAATCGATTTAGGGCAGAGAGCATCCGTGTGAGCTTCTGCACGTCTCTTATCGTATGGGGGGGGCTGAACTCTTTTAATGGCATCAATTTGCTCCTAGTTAGCTTCGATACCTCTCTTGCTGACCAAGTACCGAAGAATTTTCCTGACTGGACACCGAAGGAACACTTGCTCGTATTGAGTTTCATTCGGTATTTTCTGAGGATTTAAAATTTCTTTGATAGGTCAGATAGGTGGTCATCCTTGAGTTTTCTCTTAACAAGCATGTCATCTATGTAGACCTCCATAGTGCTTCCTATTTGGTCTCTGAACATTTCTGTGACCAACCGTTGGTAAGTTTCCCTTGCATTCTTGAGCCCAAAAGGCATAACCTTGTAACAATATAGCCCAATAGTATTTATAAACCCTATTTTATCTTGATTTGGCTCGTATAGAGGGATCTGGTGATACTTGGAATATGCATCTAAGAAACTCATCCTTTCATGTGCTGTAGTGGCGTCCGCCAGCTAATCAATCTTCGGGAGGGGGAAGCTGTCTTTAGGGCAAGCTTTGTTAAGGTCAGTGAAGTCAATGTAGATTCTCCACTTTCCATTGCTCTTTGGGACTACTACTGGGTTGGACAACCACTTATGGAATTGAACTTCCCGTATGGATCCTACATCCAACAGTTTTCCACTTCCTTCTCCACAGCCTTGGCTTTTTTGGGGGTAGTCTGCCATGCCTTTTAAGTGATCGCCTTGAAAGTCGGGTCGATGTGCAACCGATGAAAAGTCACACTGGGATCAATCCCAGGAAGATCATAGGGTTCCCACGTAAAAACATCCAAGTTATTCTGCAAAAGTACTGCTGGTTCCTTCTTCTATCGATCTGTAAGAGATAATCCTATAAAAAATATCCTATCTGTACAGTCGCCACTGGCTGCGACTTTCTCCAGGTTCTCAACGACCCTATCAGAGGGAAGGAGACTGGTCTCCTCCACTCCAGGTCTTCCATATATTTGTTGTTATTTGGAAGGTATCAAACCTTCCTATTCTTTAACCTTCTCCTCGGCTTTTTCAACTTTTTTTTTATGGTTTGGGGAGGATGGCCAATATAAACCACCTCCTTACCATCCCTTGATCCCACGGATCTCCACTACTCCTCATTCAGTCACACATTTGAGTTTCTGATGGTAGGTAGATGGGACGACCTTCATCGTGTGCAGCCATCCTCTATCGAGGATTGCTTGGTAAGGTGAATCAATATCAACCACAAGAAACTCGATCATCTTCGAGATATTTCCTGCCCTGCTCGGTAGGATGATCTTTCCAAAGGGGGTGGTTACTTTCCCAGCAAAACCAACTAGAGGAATGGTGGATTCCTTTAGGTCGACAACACTCAACTTCAACTTCCTGAATAGGTCGAGATACATTACTTCAGATGAGCTACCTTGGTCGACGAGCAACTTGTCTACGTCATAGTTAGCTATCTTGAGTGTAATGATCGATGAATCATGATGTGGGGTTCTTACTCACACTATATCCTCATCTGTGAATACGATGTGCTTGCTTTAGTCGATGTCCTCTACTCGCCGATGATTTCCTTCTTGCATTTTAACTGGATCGATTTGAAAAGCTTGCGTCACAACTGTAAGCTTTTTGACTTCCATCCGATTTGTGTTTCCTTGAATCTGTTTGAGATTGGATGCCCCATGAATTACTGCGAACTCATGGCCGACATCTTCCTCGAGCACGTTGTCAGGCCTTTGATCTCCATTGGCAGCTACCTTCTCTGTATTCTTTTCCACAAATTCTCTCAAGTGTCTAGTTTGGGCTAACTCTTCGAGGTGAGATTTGAGGGCTTTGCAGTGCTCAGTTTTCTGCCTTCCCTCTTTGTGGAAAGCGCAGCTCAATGCATTATTCCTCTTTGAAGGGTCCCCACCCATCTTCATAAGCCACTTAACGAACGGTTTGTCCTTGATCTTTGCTAGAATCTTGTAGATTGGTTCTTTAAAAATTGTGTTTATTGCTTGAAATGCTTTCGAGGCATCACTCTTGTTCCCATTTTTAGAGATGCCCTTGCCGTCATTCTTACCTCATTTCATTTGATTCTCTATTTTTTCATTTCCCTTGTCAGCGAACTTGGCGCAACCATTTTCCCCTGCACTGAGATGGGTCACATCTTTAACTTTGGCGTATTTTTCAATACAAGCATTAAGTCGTCAATGGTCCCGCCTCCTTCTTAGTGAGGGACTGGTGTAACAAGCAAGAACTGGGTAAGCTAATCTTAAAGGATGCGACTATGACCTTCTCCAAGTAGTCCTCGACCTCGTTGAACAGTTCACAGTACCTCTTTGCGTAGTCTCTGAGGCTTTCCTGAGGCTTTTTCTTCATAGTTAACAAAGCATCCATCCTCTTTGGGATGGAGCTGCTGGTAATAAAGCGAGATGTAAAGTGAGGGAGTTTCTTGAACCACTTTTGAGCCACGTCGTGTAAGCTTGTTGAAATGATTCGGCACATCAATGCATCCTTGTAGTTCCAGAGGGTCATGGCCTGCCTGTACTGCCTAACATGGTCGATAGGATCAGTCTTTCCATCGTAGATCTAAAACCTGGGCATTGCGAACTTCTTAAGAGCTTCTTTTTCCTTTATTTCTCTTAAAAAAGAGGATTTCATATGGGTCCTGAGAGCTCACCTAGCTAGCTCTCTGGTCGACCTGGTACCCCGATGTGTTGGGTGTTGGTCCATTTCTCTTCGAACCAAATTTTGTATGTCGTCGTTTCTTCAGCCTGGGCCCTTGTAACGGCGAGCGGATTGTTTTTTCTCGAGCAAGCCATCAGTCGACTTGTGCCCCTCAATTCTTTGAGATCCACGTCTTGGGTTCCTTCCTCGGTTGCAAGATCTGCTTGCCTGAGGTCTATGAGTGCGATAATAACGTTGCCTTGTGTTGTGATGGAGTTCTCTCTCCATCTTCTCCAATATTATCTTGAGGCGAGCGTTATCGGCTTCCTGTTTGCGAGTAGTTTCCTCTTGCTCGTGGAGCCTGGCCATGTAGTCGTCATTCAACCTAGAGATTTACATGGACCTAAATGGTCCCGAGATTTCCTCTGAGGCATGACATTCTGGACGAGGCCTTGGATTTGAGCGTCGAACTTTAAATCTAACCCTATGAGGAATGGGTCTCTCTTGAATATCCCCTTCTTGAGCGACATTGTTGTTGCGACCATACATTCTATGTTCTTGTTAGTGAAGGCTTTCTTAAAAGAAACACAATCGCTTCCCACAGACGGCGCCAATTGTGGTGACAATAAATCTCAACACAAATTATAAGCAAATTCAATCACCAGAAAAAATAAAGAACATAAAATAGCTGCAATCACACACGCCACAAAATATACGTGATTAGGCAAAATGGCCTACATCTATGGTGGTGTTCTCTGTTTTGTATTTCTCTTTAATCCAGGGGAGTGTTTACAGTTGCATGCCCTTTTCCCCGGGCTGGGGGGTTTAATATATACAAGTAATTCTCAGAGAGTGGGGGTTTTAGGCACCTCCATGTTGCTCTATAATCCCTAGAATATCTCTTGAGAGATTTTTAGGGTTGAACGGATCATTGCCGAATTAGTCATTTATGGGGCCTTAGAGTTTGGGCTGGACTTTCCTTATCTTTGATAAGGCTTCGTCGGGCTACTTATCTGGACCAAGACAATCAAATGAGTTACCCATAACACCCATTCATTATGTTTCCATAATTTGGTTGTCTTAGTGAAAATTCATGGTGTGTGATTTTTTGTAACATAATTTTTGCATTTTTTGTATGAAAATAAAAAATAATTTGTTTTCCTTGTTTACCGTGACACCCCTATTTGATTAATGTGGTTTATTCTTTTCCTTGTCTATTTTGGACAAATAAAAAAAGGGAGAACGAATTATGATTTTATGGGGGAGTTTATGTATGGGGGAGATTTGATTATGTTTTCATGTTTATGCTTTATATCATTTTAAACTCGATTCATCATGAGGTATTTGCTTTGTCTCATGTGTGTAGGTACAATTGAAGATCATTATATTTCACACCCTGATGACAAAATCTTGGAGTTTTGAAGATTGATTGTTGAAGAAAATTTTAAAGACTTGACAGTTTATCGTTCCACTTTTGAGTTTGTGGGAGGGTAGATTTGTATAGGTCATTTTTTATATTGATAATTCAGATATTTTTATTTTGTACCAGCATAAACATAGGGGGAGATTTGTAAGGACATAGTCCATCACAATTAAGTATGTCGTATACTGCTACAATCGTCGAAGATGTTCAAGATCAAATATGGAATGAGACGGTCCGAATATTAAGCTTCATCAATAATCAAGTCTCCGCGAAATGATTTTGGTAAAGTTGTGTTTTTAATTCCTTAATATTTCACTTAGGATATTGGGATATTTTTTACAAAATATTTTCTAAGTGTTGGAGTGGAGCTTTAAATGTTTTTCGTCAAATATTTATTTTTTGGAGTGTTTGAGGTGGTGCATTTACTGAAAGGGTAAACGAGAAAAAATATATTATTTTATGGGTCTCTTCTGAACGACATGTTGTCTCGCGTGATGCTTCAAAGAATAGTGTATGTCGCTCGAACGACAATGTATCTTGTTCGAACGACCCGCCACCTTAAGTTTTCTATTTAAGGGACTCTTCAACTCAGTTCTTCGTAAGAAGTCTGTACGTTTTTACATTCTGCAAACAGTGTGAAATCAGCAGAAGCTTTTAGCTTCTTCTTTTAGAATCTCTTTTGTTTTCAATTCACAAAAGTCCCAAATATTGATGTGAATTGTTTTGGAGTTTGAGAACACACTTTGTTGGTGTTCATACTTTTGTGGAGAGGATATTTACATCATATGATTTTCTGTCATTGAGGTTCGCTGTGTGTGGATCTTTGTTGAGATAGGACTGCGGTTCTTGTGTATTGCCACGCGTAATTCATTACTGAGAATGCCGACGCCTGTGAGTATTCGTGTGTAAAAAACAGTTTTATTTCATTATGACCACGTAAGTTACGATTTACAATTATAGCGGAATAAAAAGGTTTTTCCCTGAGGGGATTTTTCCTGAACTTTATGTTGCATATTTTATTTATGTTGGTTTGACACATGCACGAACATAGCTAGTTAATTTTGAGGGCTGAATTAATTTGATTCATAAATTGACTCTAATTAAATAACTAGGTGATTGGAATTTGCGCATCTATTCGAATCTTTATCACACACATGTAAGGTTTTACATTTTTCATGACGAGAGTTGAATGATTCCATTCTTAATATATATTATGCACATGAGAACCCACTACACGGAGTCTAATATGAGAAGATTAACGCATGCCCATGAGAGACCAAAAGGGAGGGATGGGCACCTATTACATTCCCATTCTGCAATCTAGTCCTCAAACCTTCGAAATAGTTGGTTTGCAAGCATCAGTATTATCATTGACGTCGATCTCTTGAGTTAGAGACATTTCTTTTGACTATTTTGTGCAAAATAGGCTTACACATTATTCCCCACACTGACGATGGACAAGCACCTGAGAAAGGGCGTTACCCCTCCTGCGCACCAGAGGTAATCCCAAGGGAAATCCAGGATGGCCGCATTGGCGACTTCGCTGGGAAGGTTTGCATTTCAAGTGGACTAGACTCTATTACTACATGGGTGTTATTTTTTTCTACATGTGTGTGTATGATCCTACATGTATGTCCCCTTTATTCTACTATTTATTTTTCTGTATATCTACCTCATGGTTATATCTATCATGTATATATCACTTTTACTCACTTAAACACTTCACACACACTTTTATGAACTCTCCCTGTTCACTTCACAGACTTTCACTTGCATATAGATTCACTTCCACTCACATGTTACACACACCACTTAGATTATTCATGCTTAGGCCTCACTAGCACGCACCTACACTTCTCACACTTATATATATGTCCATGCTCACTTACACATCTTACACACCACTTGTAGTTGATCCATATATAGGCTCACTACCCTACACACCTACTTGTAAATATTGACACGTCACTCACTCACATGTATATATCCCCATAGTTTACCATCACAATCTGTAATATAGTCTCCATGCTTCATGCTATATTTACTTTTCACAATACTTGTATATACAACTTCACTAGTGTAGTAATCCATTTACTCACCCGACAAATAAATATTATCACTCTCCATAATATATTAATTAGGACTCATGCATTTTTTCACACTACATCTCCAAGATCATGGAAATATTAACCAAACTTTTGTTCTGTACTGGGGGTCGCTTTGCGATAGGTTCTGGCTTAACTGGGGCATGGTTAAACTAAGCGATATAACTCTTACCTTCCACTGAACTATTACCTTCAACGTATATCGAATAGTTACCCCAGCATCGTACCACCTGATTGAACTCACGACGAGAGGCATACAGTAGGGAACTCATTCATGTATGTCAAGTATATAGAATTTTCTCCCACATGTACCGTCCCCATGAGGTATATCGTGAGGTAATTTGTATACACTCAGGTATATTAAATGTCTTGTCCACACATAACGCTGAATGATTAACCTTTTCGAAAAAAGGTATATCGTGGAAGTCATGCCAACGGGGGGAACTCTTCCACTAGCCTAATAAGTTCATAAACCTCATATAGGATTGAAACCTAGGAAACTCATAATTAGTTTGTCGGGTACTATGTGAAACTCTGCCAAAATTTCAGGACAACATACCACCTGAATTTTCATGTTATTTAATTTTTTTTCAAAACAGGACCATGTTTGGGAGCCTGGAAACAAGTTAAATCGTGTCTAACACTTTTAAACCATATTCTCCTAGACTCAGGTCCTGTCCAATATTTTTCTTGCATTTAGGCAAACCTAATACAAGTGAAAACCTAATAATATTATAACAATGCTCACATTCCTCTCCTTTTTTCCTTTTTTTTAAAACTAAAATAGAAAAAACATTTTACTCTTTCATTTCCAAAAATCCCCAAAAAGTTATCCCTCATTCTTTCTAACAATAAATTTGAACCATTTTCCCTCTTAGGTCAATCGCATACCCTACTTTGGTTTGTCTCATAATTGGTTTCTATCTTTCGTCAAACTTCCCCGAAGCTCTGCCGATTTTTCTGCTACTTCATCCAAATTTTGGATCTACCTCCACGAGCTCTACATGGAGAACATCGATCAAGCTCTTAATGTTTAGCCAGATCTGATGGCCGTCCTATCCTAACTCAGCACTAAGATTGACAACCTTCAAATAATGGTCTAAGAAATATAGTGACACCGGGACTAGATTCCCGAAGAACCCTAGGTTCTCTTTCCTCGTGCTATATGTCCACCTGCTCTCGAGCCTATCTGGGTCCTATAACAGTACCATTATGTTTTGTATGCCCCACCTTCCAATTTATTGCCACCGGCTTAACTTTCGATTATGAACCTCTCCCAATTAGGGATAATCTACCAGTACCCATGGATCCCAAAGAGGAGGAACTAAAAAAGTTCAAAAAAGACCTGAGACTACTGCCAAAGATGTTCGACCAAGTCAAAATATCATGTAACTACATATATTACACCCATATGTCTCCTTATCCCAAATCTAGAATGCCAAAGAATTTTAAGATGACGGACATCAAGAAGTTTTAGGGAAGCGAGCTCCAAACACCTTCGAAGCTACCCTCTAGCCACGACCCTTCTTAGTACCTTCGAAGAGATAATGAACCAAATCTTTCAGCAGACCATGAAAAAGTTCCCTCTAATGGTCGTTGTCCCTTGAAGAATCCATGATCCGTAATTGGGAGGATCTCATTTGGGAATTCACGTCTCAGTACAAGTATAATGAGGAGTTACATTTCACACGCCGAGATCTAGATCTTCTTAATTAAAACCCTGGGGAATAAGTCAGTAGCTTTTTAAAGGTGGAGAGAAAAATTTATCACTATGACCAATAAGCCTTCCGAGGAGGAACAAGTCGACATTGTCAAGAAGAACTTCTTGCCTTATATTCAAGCATTTATGGGAGGAAGGTACTACTCACACTTTCGATCCCTTCGAGAGGCTGGTATGGAAATTGAGGAAGGTGTCACCAAAGTGGAATCTGAACCAAAGAAGATGATCGGATAGTTCACCCCCAAAAGTTTGGAAATCCTTCTAATGCTTCAGTCTCAACCATGAACAATATTTCCCAACCCGTTACCTCTTGGGCACTCAAAAATTTCCCTAATCCTGCCAGAAAAGAAGACACCAAAGAATACACTAGATAGAAGAAATTTGCAGTATATCTGAGTTACTTAATTCTTTAAAACTTTTGGAACAGTTGGTCCCTTCACTCCTGTACTTCTCCGTCGAGTGGGAAAACTTATATGATGAAGCCATTGAGGTTGTCAAACACATTGATTACTCTTGGCAACAGAACATAGTCGCCACCAAATAGGGGGATGGATTTAATAGCTAAAATGATGAGCCGAGTCATGAAGAAGCCACTCTAATTACTAGTTTATATAGAATGATCTCCTTTGAATATTTATTGGGAAAAATTAACAAAATGTTCATTCAGCCTGAGATAAATGAAGCCACATGATTCTTATTCTTCCCCACCTCGATCAACCACATGACCAAATCAAGATGGTACTACAAAGATCCAATTCCTTATGCAATCGAAACAGAAAAGTAAAGTGAGTGGCCAAAGAAATTTCAATGCTGTAAATGACCATTAAGGAAGGAAATTCCTCGATCAGCTCAAGAAGACTCACCCTATGGGGACTTTTTATATCCTCTCAACGACACCGAAAATGGCTTGATAGAACTCCCCATAGGATCCACAGTTTCTCCCTCTATTACTCCTGAAGAAGTCATTAATATGGTTGGATCCTTGTCCTCTACCAGAATCCTCCCTTTATCTCTCTCTCTCTCTCTCATCGAAGAAGAAATCCTAAAATTTGGCTCTAATTATAACTATGCTCTTCACATATCCGTTGAAGTATTAAGAAAGACAGTCTCACTATCACTTGTTGATAATGGATTTGTTCTCAATGTCTGTCCACTCAGAACCTTCAACTATTTTGGATTGAAAGTTCGTGATCTCACTCCCACGCCTCCTGTTGTGCGTGCCAATGACAACACTGATCTAAAATCAATGGGTTCTATAAAAATCACACTAGGGGGTGGCCCTATCAACCCTCTGATAGAATTCCAAGTCGACAACATACCTCCATGCTTCAACCTACTCCTTGGTCATCCATAGATCCACAGTATTCGAGGGGTATCCAATTCTCTCCATTAGAAACTAAAGTTCTTTACCAAAGGTCTAGTCATCACCATTTTGGGGGACGATGACAGTACGGAGAATACTTGTACCTACAATCCACTAATGGAAATTCAGTGTGGGACCAATGACATGCTCCTCTCCGATTTTATAATTGATAATCTCCCTATCCTAGTAGGGGATAACTTCAAAGATCGAGTTTACCCAGAGCACAACCCTCATGGCAATGTCAATGTCATTCAGATGTGCAAGAACATGCACTCCATACCTATAAAAAATCTAGGATAACATTAGTAGGCAATCCTTGAGCCCCTAGTCTTGAAAGAGGACTCTCCCCCATATGGCTTGGGTTTCCAACCTTCATCGAATGAACTCAAATCACTCCACCGACCACGATCAAAGAGAGCCCCTAGTCTCTGAACAGAATATTTTTCAACGAGGGTGAAGACTTCCCCTTCTATGGATTCTCAAAATCGTGGTATGAACCTATCGACAAGAGGATGAAATAAGGGTTAGAAATCTTCTTTTAAGATAGTAACTCTTAGGTCGAAGACTTCAAACATGAAGTGAAACCCCTCATCAATCAAACAATGGAAATTACTAAGGACTCTGAGGAAAGTGACTTTGAAGAAGCCTTCAACATGTAGACATTAGGTCTGAGTCTCTGCATGATCCTCTAAGATGTCATGTCGTTATACCCTTCCGCTCAGATCATAACTATTGACATTAATTTCCTCAATTAGAATGCCACACCAGTCCAACTTGGTCAAATTCAATCCAACCTTATTGTTTACCCTATTCAAGTCTCTTCACCTATACCTATTTTTCCTTTTCCTAATATGAATGTACTTGCGACCTCTTTTGATGAGGTTCTCAATGATTGTTTTCCAGTAAATGAAATAAATGAGGATTTTGAGTATCTTGTTATAACTGACATTAATCGTGTTGATTCTAATCAAAATTTTAATGATGATTATTTTTAAAATGAACAATTCTTAGTTGATCTCAATAAGAAAAATAAATAACATAACCGCGTTCAAATGAATGATGATGAGACTATTGTTATTAATCTCGATTCTAGTAGCCATCAGAGTGAGATTGGGATAGGGTTCACCCTTAATGAGCATGGGCGCGCACAATTTGAGGAGCTTCTGAAAAAGTTCGTTGACGTCTTTCATGGTCCTATGATGACTTGCCTGGTATTGACCTTGAAATAACTCAGCATGAGATCTCGACATTCCCATAATGCAAGTTGATTAAACAGAAGCTAAGAAAACTCCGTACCAAAAGGTCTCTCAAGGTCAAAGAGGAAATGGTCACACAATTTAATGTGGGTTTCATTTGCATGGCCAAATACCCAACATGGCTTTCCAACATCATCCCCATGCCAAAGTCGGGAGGAAAAATCTGAATGTGCATCGATAACCAGGATTTGAATACAATATCCCCAAAAAATGATTACTCATTACCTAACATTAACATGATCGTAGACAAAATGGACAACCATTACCTCAAATTATTTCTCGATGGATTCTTCTAATATAACAAGATGAAGATACACCCTAACCATCAGGAGAAAATCGCCTTCATTATCCTATGGGGAACATTCTGTTATATTTTTATTATATTCGGACTCAAGAACATTGGGGTTACTTACCAAACGGCTGACACAACCATCCTACACGATCTTATTCATAAGGAGGTCAAAGTCCATGTGGATAACATGATTATTAAGTCTAAGACTCGATAAGATCATATTCTTGCCCTTCGAAATAATTTAAATGACTGTGATAATACCATACGTAGCTAAATCCGTAGAAGTGTGTTTTTGATGTCACGAAAGGATAACTCTTGGGATTCATGGCCAGTGAGAAGGGAATTAAATCGAACCATACAAAGATGAAAGACATACTTGAGATTCCACTATCATGGTTGGGGAAGGAAGTCCGACCATACATGTGTAAACTACAGTACATCAGTCAGTTCATTAGCCAACTGACTTCTATCTGCACCCCCATTTTCAAACTTCTCCAGAAGGATTCAAATAAAGTCTGGAATGAGTCATTTTAAGAAGCCTTTGACCAAATCAAGCGATATCTCACTCGACCTATGGTCCTCATGCCACCTCATCCAGGTCTCCTGCTCCTATTATACCTAACCGTCACCGCTACCATAGTAGGGGCTTTGCTAAACCAATATAATGAAGAATTATATAAGCAAAGAGCCATATATTTCACCAGTCAGAAATTTGTCAGGTACGAAGTTAACTACACCGCTTAAGAGAAAGCATGTACTGCCTTTTTTTGGGTCACAAAGAAGTTATGACACCACGTTCCTGCCTTTCCTATCTAACTAGTACCTCGAATGGATCCCATTAAGTACCTGCTAGAGAAACCCACTATGTGAAGCCGAATGGCCCATTGGTTGTGAAAAAGGGTAGTTTAGATTAGATGGAGGCGTAACCCCTTTTTAGTACAGTAATGATAAGTTAACTAATCACGACATCGCTTAACTAAAAGACACGCAAACACAACTTAGTGAAGATAGACTGAGTTTGAACTCAAAAATCTCTCGTGTATAACTCAGAAGGTAATAATAAACTTAGAAGCAACTTTGCTTAGCGGGAGATAGAAAATGAGCACCCTAGAAACACCTTGGCAAACAACCAAACACCCTAACCACCATCAATGATCTCTATCAAGTATTAAATCTTCGTAATAAATGACAATAGTGGGTGATTAAACCCTCAATAAATCTCTCTCTGATGTATATTCTCTCTAGAAATAACATCTGAACCCTAAAAAAGAACATCCTCTCCCCAAAGGTGGTTCGGGTCCTTAAATAGCCCCCACACCACTCCCGAGAGAACTCAATCATTAATAACTATGAAAGACATCCCTCATACTTTTTGTTACAAACATTAAATGCCTAATGCCTTATTTAGATCCACATCATAAACATTAAATGCCAAGACATGCCTTTTGCCTAACCAGTTCGTGTCAGGTGGCTGTCGTCAAAGAGGTGGCTCCCCAACTGTCTGACAACCCCAAATACCACGGCGTTCTTCAAGTGCAAATTTGAAATTGTCTAACTGGCTAGTGACATCACCTAGAGTAGATGTGAGATTATGTAGAGGGTTGTTTGGTCCACAACATAACCCCCGATGGAACTCAAGGTTGCTCCGCCCAGGGTTCCACGGCTAGGGTCTTTTGTTATTTTACCAGGTGTATCTAAGATGGTCAGGACAAGCCCCAACGGTCCCTCACTTATTAGTCCTCCAAACTAAGTCTCTCTAAAGTTCCCACAAGGAGGTCATTCGATAGAGCATGAAAGCTCTCCCAGGCCCTGCCAAGCATGGTCTCTCGCGAATACCATTCGACCTCACACTAAAAATCATTATACTCGTTACATCATTACAATCGTTATAACCCACGATTAATATAGATAAATATACGATGTGACTAAGTAACACAACAAGCTAAAGTATGAGCTGTCACGCTAAGCTGCCTTACTGAGCTGCCACACTGAGCTGCCTCGCTGCCTTAATCCCAAACACTGAGATGCCATGCTGAGATGCCTTGCTGAGTTATAACGCTGAGTTGCCATGCTAAACTGCCTCGCTGAGTTGCCATGCTGAGCTACCTCGCTTCCTTAATCCCAAACACTGTTTTTAATGGGGGGATTATCTCTAATTTCAGGATTGTTTTAAAGCCCCCTCTTCATTTTCCCCTTCGTGAAGAGATTTTTTGTGGAAATAAGAAATGTATGCATGAAAACTTCTCAATCCCATGAACCTTCATTGTGAAAACAATCTGGCGTCTTTTCCTTCATTGCAACCAACTGCGATTAACGCCTCCAGGAAAAAGTAAAATTCTCCCTGATGTACCAGAGTCGAAGCGTTGGGGCTTATTGGCACTTTGGCAAAGGGACATCGCAAATTTTTCCTGTTACTGAGTTTCAACTGTTGTGGCTTGACTATTTAGAATTCTCTCGATAAACCTACTAACTTTCTCAAATACTCGTTTTGACTTTGGGGAAGTGAAATTCTCCCGTTGATGATGTGGTGGAGTATTGTTGTAGGCAGTGAGTTTTTCATTAGGACTACCCCTATCGTTGAGTCTTTTGAAATTCTCCCTTGTAACGTTTCACCATGTTCAAAAAGGCATAAATTCTCCTCGATGTAGTTGAGTCATAATTTAAATAATATTTAGACTTGTGGAGAGGGGACATCGAGCTTTTTTGAACCGTTGGGGAAGCTTATTCGTTTGGAGTTATTGGATATGTCTGACAAAAGTTCTAGCGCCAAAACTGAAACTTGCCTAGGAAGGAAACCCTTTCTATTCCCCATGCGTCACTTCATTAATGACGTGGCCATGTCTTTTAAATTGTCAGGATTCTTCCCAAAGTGCCACGTGTTTATTTAAATGATTATAGGTGGCTTTACACGTGTATTAGTGGGAAAACTCAGAAGACGGATTTTAAGGGATTACAAATGTCTATTTTCAAAAAACACTTAGCAATTTTTCTTCTTCGTCTTCTTCAAACTCCCATATCCTTTTTTAGAAAGAGAGAGACTCAACTTTTCTATTATTAACAAGGTTTTCTCTAGTTCTTCGTCTTTCACCACCTCTTTTATCACCACTTGAGTTTGTGTTCATCCATTTTCGTGCCCCTCTCCACTTTTTAAACTTTTCTTCTTCTATCATTCACTGCTATGGCCTCTTCTAGCGTTTCTAGCACACCCACCACCGGTGCTCCTCATGTAAACACCTTGGATGCCACCGCGTTGTTGGAAGCACATCAAGAACAACTACATTTTTATCGTCGATCGCCTATCTTTGGCAAAGATAATGAGTTCTCTGAGGGGTGCAGGACATGTCATTTTTCAGCCAAGTATGACGCTTTGCTGCTGGGTGGTGAAGACCAGGATTCTACTTCTTGGGGATATTTTCCTCCCGAGGGGATAATGCGGTCTTGTCTTGACAAACGTGATTTCCCTTGGTCCCATATTAAACTTGAAGGACGTGGTGGCTCCCCTCCCCACTTTGCTGCTTGGAACTCGTTTATGCAGGTCGCTTACTCTGATGTTCTTGCCAAGATTGGTCTCCATCGAGCTATTTTGTTTAGGGAATTTACTATTTCTAAACATAACTCTGCCCTTCAAATCTTGGTCTCCCATTAGAACATTACAACGCACACTTTCATTGCTTCATAGGGAGAGTTCACCGTTACGCTTGAGGATATTTGCGAGCTACTTGGGCTTGAGCTCGTAGGGACTTAGACTTATCACGATGAGGCTTTGGATGCCGAAAAGAGAAAGGCCCGAGCAGACTTACATCAATCTATAGGAGATGTATTGGTAATTCCAACAAGGAAACCTTTACTCCCCTCATAAACTACTTATATCATGTCATCCTCATAGCTGAATTTGGCCCGAGAAATGATACATCTCTTGAGTTTTCAGCCTACATACTTGTGATTCTGTCACGTTTTATCTTGCCTGGAAATCCCCATGATCAACCACGCAGAGACTTGATTAATTTGTCTGTCCGTTTGGCCAAGGGGTATAAGATTCCTCCGATGGCCATATCCCTAGGGTCACTTTATACATGGTTGGACAGGACCCACCTAGAAATGGAACGGTCCTTGGGTCAATACAACGTGTCCAATTTTGCGAATTTTATCATTCTGACCGGTTTTCTTTACTTCTTCTTTCCCAAGATATCTCCTAACCGCAGTCCCCTTTGTGTTGGGGAAATCGTCAAGCCCCATCGCCTTTTTTGCTTCCATAAGAAACAGAGGAGGAAGGAGCTTATGGGCATTTTTGACAAAACAAGCTGCTTCGTGATGAGGCCTTACACTGAGGATTCTTTTTCCCATACTTGGGATTTTTTTGGTGCTGTGTCTTGGGTTGTGGGGCCTACCTCGGAGGATATTATAATAGAGGATCCTTAGTTTGTCATGGTTTTGGCTTTGACTCCTAGCTATCTGCCCTCTTACACTGACTGGGGGTATACATCTGAACATTACAGCCCCAACCATTGCAACCGTCAGTTTGGGTACGACTAAGGGGTTCCTCGGCCAGTATTTCAAGATTATCACCCTAAGGCATCTTTCTCTGAGGCCTGTGCCTTTTACACTATGCCAGCCACTTCCACGATCCGCTCAGCCATGAGTAGTCGTGTTACCATTCCTTCACTTTCTAGGAACGGGGATATAACCAGTGATTTTGCGATGAAGTATTGGCCAAGGCAGATAGCTAAAATTTGAGAGTTCGTACAAAGTCCTCCAGTCTACCCCACTGTTCAGAGTTTTCCCTCCTTGGAGCTGGGGCTGAAGGGGAATTCCGTTCTGGGAGTTGAGTTCCCACTTAGCCAAATGCCAAAGGACCCCCCAGTGAGCTGCCTCCATACTATCCCATAATCCCCGTTGCTGCACCTAAAGCCAAAAAATCTTCAACACCTAAAACTTCAGTTGGCGGTACTTCTTCCCCTGCAGCTTCTGGTGAAGGTCCCTCGTAACCTCTTTCCCAAAAATCAAAGAAGACCAGAAGTGGGGAACCTTCAAAGCCCAAGTCCCCACGCAAATCCCAAGCCCCTATAGATGCTATTCACATTGCCTCCATTCCCCCAAATACGGATGTGCCTGAGGAAATACGGGAAGCAATTAGAAAGTAGGTTGAACGTCTTCAATGGATATTTTTCCAAACTGCGCCCTTAGTTCCCCCTGCTGAGTCGTTTCCCACTATCGTGGTGGATCCTATTGAAGGTACTTCATGAAGAAAAAGGGGTTCTTCAGGTGGTGGCGCCTCTAGTAAAAGGAATAAGACTTTGGGAACCATGGCAAGTAAAAGAAAAACCTCTATTGTTCAACCTACAACAGTTGCCTCTACTCCTAGGCGTTCTACTTCTCCTTCTCCTGATGCAGTAATACCAATTGATGATAACCCTAAGACTACGGATGATTTCACCGAGAGGGATTCTCCTCACTCCTCTCCCCCAGCTTTGCCTGTTGTCATACCATCACACTCTTCTTCTGGTCATGAGGTTAGTCTTTCCACATTTAGTTGTTTATGACTTATTGAATTTTTTCTCTTTTCTGACACGTGTTCCTTCTTTCTTATTTTCATTAGGAGGTTGGTGAAGAAAGGTCTTCTCCTGTGTTCAGTCCTTTGGTGGGAGGATGCTTTGATGGGTCTACAGCCGAATCATCTCCTCCCCGTTCTCCATGACAGTTCTTACCTACTCTAGCCGTTTTTCCTCCCAATGTGTGAAAGATGCTTTTGTGAGGGGTGATACCGTTGAATCTGTCAGAATCTCTTCTCAATCAGAGGCAACTTCCCCAGCTTCTTATGAATTAATACCTCAGCCCTAGGTTCTTCTGCCCCTTATTCTAGCTCTAAAAAGTTTTCCCCGAGGTAACACATTCTCAATCACTATTAGGTCTGAAATTTTTTTCTCATCCATCTCTTTTTTCTATTTAACGTGATGAACTTTAATATGTTAGGATGCCTTAGGTTGAAATGGCATCTTTTTTAGCTAACATTCTTCTTACCACTATACTGACGAGACCCCTTGCTGCAGTTTCCCTCTTTGGTTCCATAACTGAGGTAAGTAACACTTAGAGGTATTTCTCACTTCTTATGTACTATTCCCCATTTCTAACACTTAGTTTCATTTTTGCAGTTTTCTCTAGTTCTTGCCCCACCCTCCTCTCTTGGTGGGCTGCCTATTCCCAATGCCAGGGTTGAAAATTTTGCCCAGCGTGGTCATTCCTTTGCATCCATCAACGTTGGGGCATTACTTGGAGGTCAAACGTCCTCCTAAATTGAGGCTCCTGTGTTTGCCTTGGCACCTTTTATTGGAAAAGGAGCTTTACTGGCCGCTGAGGCTTCTTTAGTTCGGGGTGCCGTTAAGGCTTCTGAGGAGGTAAGCCTGCCCCCAATAGTTCCCACCCTTATAGCCTCCTTGGTGACTCCCGTTCTTGCTCCAGTCACTGATGAGGTAATTTTCTAGTTTCTCTTCGTTTCTCGTTGTTTTATCTTTTATTCTTGACAATGTACAATCTAGAAGAGTCTCATTTCTCAAACTTTCAAACTTCACCTATAACAGTGACTTAACAACGAAAACACTTGTTAAGATTTTTCCGCAAACTCCACCTAAAACGGTGACTTAACAACGAAAACACTTATTAAGATTTTTTACAAACTCCACCTATAGCGGTGACTTAACAATGAAAACACTTGTTAAGATTTTTCGTAAAATCCACCTATAATGGTGAATTTACAACGAAAACACTTGTTAAGATTTTTCGCAAACTCCACCTATAACGGTGACTTAACCATGAAAGCACTTGTTAAGATTTTTCGCAAACTCCACCTATAACGGTGACTTAACAATGAAAACACTTGTTAAGATTTTCCACAAACTCCACCTAACGGTGACTTAATAATGAAAACACTTGTTTAGATTTTTCACTTAACTCATTGTTTCTTTTACCTGTTCTCAGGTTGCACGTGAATCTTCTCTGGCGGGAGAGAAATATACACCAGTTCTTTCGCCCATCACTTCACCCCATCGGGTACCCACTATTTTAGAATATTCTAGTCATGACGACCAAGGTTTCACGAATGGTGCTGCCGCTGACAGCGAATATGGTTATGATCTTCCTCTGCCCGACTCAGCTCCTCATGACTTTTGCCTCACGGTCCTTCAGTGTTCTCCTCAAATGCCTACCAGCCATCATTTCGTGATTAAGCAGCTTGCAAGACACCATCCTGAGACTTTTACTATGGATTGCCTGCGTTCGAACATCTTCGTGATGAGCTATAGGCTTCATGGCATGGCGATCATTATTGCTGATATCATCAGTACTCCTATGGTGAACGTTACCAGACCTCTTCTTAACCAATTCCTGGGCTATCTGAGGGAGTTAAGTTAATATGGCTTCCGTTTTGACTGGCTGATTGCGCACTTAAAAACTTTGAAGAGCCAACTGCTGGATAGTCAGAGGGAACTGCTGCAGAAATCTTGGGAGGATCAACAGGTTGAGGATGCTAAGTTAGGTGAGCTAGCACCTCTGCTTTAAGCTTCCAACAAGGAGGTGGAGGACTTTGAAGAGGCTCTGCATTTGGCGAAGCTAAAATGAGAGAAACTCCTTATCGAGCGTACACAAGTGCAAACGAGATTGGAGGTTTTTATTAATGCCCAACAGTCTTGCCAGCAGCTTCTTCGGGCCTACCCGATAATTTTTTCTCTGCTCCAAACTTGTGATTCCTCTTAGGCGAATGAACTTTTGTTTAAATTTTCCTTTTTTTCTCATGTAATTCTTGGCCAGTATCTCCCATTTTTGTAATGCCCTAAAGTTTGTGAATGTATGAAAAAGATATATGTTTTCTCATGACATTTTCTTTGTGCTGTCATTGCTTGCGTATATTATGAAGTTCTACAATTCTTTCAACTTTACTTGAGTTGCAATAATAGACATAAAAATCAACTTGTATATTCATAACAATAGCTAAATACAACAATGGTCTAGACTTAATTGCTTACACATGATAGACTTTCAACCATTTATTATTAATCATGAATAGCCTGTCTTCTTCCATCTTAGAAATTAAGAAATAAACTAAATCATGAGCTTCTTTTACAACGAAAGGTCCCTCCCAATTCGCTTCAAACTTAGGTAGAGGAAGCCCCCTGATGTACTTCAAAACTGCCTTCAAAATGAGGTCTCCCTCCACGAACTTCCTTGGTCTCACCAAGTTATCATATGCCCTGGAGAGATGCTTCGTATACATTTGAAAGTGATGCATTGCATTATCTCTGTGTTCATCAAACGCTTCCAACTGCACATATCTATTCTGAGGAGCATGCTGAGCAGAGGGAACTTCCAACTCTATGGGGATAATCGCCTCAGGCCCATAAACAAGGGAGAACGGAGTATACCCTGTGGGCATCCTCTTGGTTGTTTGATAGGCCCACAATACAGCCGGTATCTTTTTGTCCCATTATACTGGGAAATCCTCCATCATTTTAGCTAAAATATTAACCAAAGTTTTGTTAGTTGCTTCATCTTGACCGTTTCCCTTTGGGTATGCCACCGTTGAAGTATAATGAACAATGGAGTACTTGTCTGTGAGCATTGTTACCTTTGAGTTGACGAAAGGGGTTCCTTTATCTGAGATAATAACCTTTGGAATCCTAAAATGATAAATGATGTATTCCCTAATGAAGTTGTTCACCACCCTGATGTTGCCCTTCTTAGTGGTATCGCTTCAACCCACTTTGTAAAGCACTCCTTTGCTACTAGTATCCAGATCTTCCCCCTCAAAGAAGGATGTATTTCCAGGGAGTGTAGGTCCACCGATAGGGTATAGATCATATTTTCATGAAGTTAGTAAGCCTTATATTTTTAAAAGAATTCAACAAAGCCCTTCTCCATCATTGGCCAATAGTACCCCAACGTCATCAACTGGTCATACAACTTAGCCCCTCCTATGTGAGCTGGATCATGCGCTTGTTTGAGGACCTTGGATGCTTCCTCCTTCATGATGCAATGCAATGGCCTGTTGAAGTAACCCCTTCGATAAAGCTTCCCCTCCTTAACGTAGAACCTCGGGGCCCTTCACTTTAGTCCCATCGCATTTATTTTCTATGTTGGGACAACTCCATCTTTAATGAAGTCAATATAGGGCTGCCTCTAGTTAGGTTGAGCTTCAACGAAATGACATTCAGTCACTTCGAATAATAACTGGCACTTATTACACTTTCGTTGTAGCTCTGTCGCATCCTGCTTTATTCTAGTCCAGAAATATCCCTCCCTTTTAATTCTCCTATAAAGAGGTATCTCAGTTGTTTCGCAGTGCTCTTTTTGTGTTTTCTTCAACCTTCACTCTGCTTCTTCTGGGCTGATGCATATTGACAACCATCCTCTCTTCTTTCTGAAATAAATATTTCCCTAATTTGTAAAGTATTGGGCTAATTCCCTCAGCTCCATCGTTCCTCCCCCGATTCTAGTTGTTTTCTAATCTCTCCCCTCTAGTCAGAATAGTCCTCCATCGGCAGCATTGACTGTACCACTAAGGGATTTGTTCTTTGTTGGATCACAACTTTATTTGTATCATCTCTTATTACCATCTTCTAAGCAATGGTATCATAGGCGTCTGGATGGCGGTTCATCATTCGGCGATGTCTCTTGGTCTTGGTCCAATGTAACTGGCTGAGGAGCCTTTGAATGATTGTTTTGTATGGTGCCAGACTCAAGTGTTTCAATGCATATTCTACATTCACTTGATGAATCACCAAGTTCGAATCACCCTTGATGCAAAGTGATTGAATTCCTCTTCAAAGGGCCTCTAGAAACCCCAGTACCAACACTTCATACTCTGCTTCATTACTAGAACAAGGGAAATCTAACTTGTAGGAAAGACAAATCTCCTCCATTCCTCTTAAAAGAATAACTCCTTCTCCTCTTTTCTTTTCTACCAAATATCCATCTAACTGCATTGTCCATTCTTCATCACTTGCATCTAAGCAATTGGTCTACAAGTCGTCTCCTGGAATGCTTTTTTTAGGTTGCTCAAACATCCCAGAGGGGAAGATTGCCAAAAGGTCTGCGTATGCCTGGCTCTTGATCGCATGAGGAACCACACACTTCAAGTCATATTCTGAGAGGATGAGGAACCACCTGGCTGCCCTACCAATCAATATAGTTCTTGCCAGCAAATACTTAATAGGATTACATCTAGTTACAATATGAATTATAAAAGATAGCATATAATGTCTAAGTTTTTAAGCTATAAAGACTAAGGCTAAACAGAGCCTCTCCAAGCTACTATACCTGACCTCTGGCCCATGTATGATTCTATTAAGATAGTAGATAGGTCGTTCTTGCTCGTCAATCTCTTGTGCCAACATAACTCCAATGGACCTAGTGGTGGATGTGCGGTATAGCTGCAACAGTATTCCTACCTTCGGGGGAACCATGGTCTGCGGTGAAACAAGCAGCTTTTTTAGCCCAGTCAGTGACTCCTGATGAACCTACTCCCACTCGAATTTTGTGTTCTTTTATAAAATCTTCATCAACGGGTGCGTCATTTCGGCCAATCCAGGCACAAATATTCTAAGGTAGGAAACTTTACCAAGGAAACTCTTCAGCTCCTTCCCCGTTCTTAGACTGGGCATATCCAAGGTCGCTCGTTGTTTGTCTTGGTCGATCTTCACCCCCTACCGATCAACCACAAAACCTAAAAACTTTCCACTATTTACTCGAAGACGCATTTTAGTGGGTTCATCTTCAGCTTATACTTTTTGCATCGAGCAAAAAACTTCCTCAAGTAGCTTAGATGGGACTCCTCCTTTCTCGATTTGATGACCAAATAATCTACATAAAATTCCACAAAATTAAGAAAGAAGTCATGGAAAATGGCCATCATTATTATTTGATAAGTATCCCTAGTGTTCTTGAGTCCAAACGGCATTAATTTGTATATGAAGTTGCCCAATGGGGTTCTAAACGTCGTTTTCTCTGCATCCGTGGGGTCCATCTTGATCTGGTTGTACCCTACATAACCATCCATGAAGTTGTACATCTCATGACCAAACGTTGCATATATCATGCTATCGATGGAGGGTAGAGGGAACTCATCCTTAGGTCAAGCCCTATTCAAGTCTCTGAAATCCACACAGATCCTTATTTGATTTTTTTCTTTCTTACCCACTAGGACAATGCTAGACAGCCAGAGTGGGGGTTGTATTGGTTTGATGAACCTCGACGTCAGTAAGCATTAGACCTCTTCCTTGATCTTTAAGTCTAGCTCAGGATTGTACGTTCTCGTTACTTATTTCACCGAAATGGTTGAAGGCATCATGTTCAACTTGTGGCAGCTTACTTCCTCATCCAATACTTCTATCTCTATGTACTTCCACGCAAACCCATTTATGAACTCTAGAATCAACTTAAATCAGGCCACTCGTTTCTCCTCACTGAGATCCTTCGATATGAATATGGGCCTTGTATCCTCCCCTTCTTTCACCAAGTTTAACTGTTCTAACTCTTGTGCTTGTGGTTTTGGTTGATCTGCTATATATTTTGGTTCTTCGGTAACATCTTTCACAAATTCGAGTATGTTGGAATTGTCTATCACCATACATTGCCCCTGTTGATTCACTAGAAAGCACTCATATATCGGGTTAGCCTCATTATCAGTTTCTTTGGCCGCCCGTTCACACCATTATAACCGATAAACCACCTTTCCTTCTTCAGTAATGACCTTTTTGCATTGTTTGATGGTAGTCATCATTGCCTTCCTCTTCTTATCTCAGAAGCCTCAGCAACTTTTCCTCCTGAAAATTGACTCAGCACACTTTATCGTTGGACCTCATGATCCATTGGATCCACTCTAGGCCTCATTTTGTCTTTGAGCTGCTTTGAGATATTTTCAGGTCGAGGGGCCACCTATTGGGCTTCTTCTATCATCACTCCTTTGCTGCTTGCAATGTCGTTATTCTGCTTATTCAAAGGCCCAATCCTTTCTCTGATCGAGGGAAACCAGGCTCCCTCCATTCTTCTCGTCAAGACTCTTACGCCCTCCTCTAGTTCTGTGTAAAAGGCTAAATCTACCAGGTGAGATTCTTTGACAGCGAAGGGCCTCTTCGTAGCTCTAATGGTCACCTCCGTCCCCTTGATATTCACCTTGGCGCATTGGTGATACGTTGAAGGAACTAGCCCTTGGTTGTGCATCCACACCCTTGCTATCGGCAGATGGTATAAAGTCACACTCTTTATCATGTGGAATTTGATATGGGAACCCAGATTTCCCATTAAAATCCCAACGTTGACATAGCCAATGGACTTGGAAGACTGGTTATCATAACCTGAAATCATCAATGGCATGGGGACTAACCTTTCCTCCAAAATATTAGCTGCATGGAACGAGTTGATTGGCATGATATTGATGGAGGCACCTCTATTCATAAGAGCCCTTGCAAAACTAACCCCATTGATGCTAGCACTCACACACAATGGTCTATTATGAGGGAATCTCACGGCCCTATCTGCATCGCTGAAACTTATCTCTGACAAAAACCTCTTTACCAACCTAGCCATAGGTCCCTTCCATCTCAGTGAAGGGAATGCGTTCGTCCTCACAATATCAAGGATCCCCTAGGTTATCTCCATCCTACTCTCCTTAGGTATCCCTACCTGGTTGAATAACCAGGCAAACTTTGGGGATTTTAAAACTACACAGTATTCTATGGCTTGGTCGGCTTCCTCACCTTCAACGTTATCTATGTCCTCCACATCTTTAGCGCTTTGTTCATCATAAGATAACACTACGTTAGTCGTTCACCTAGTACAATCTTCCAAAAATTCTTCAAACTCCTCCCGCTTCATTGTCAGCCCCCTTTCTTCTCTCTCTACCTCCCTATCGTAGGCCACCACCCGATTGGCCCCATACGCTTGGAGTGGGTTTCTGTAAACATTTTGCGGAGAGATTTTCAATGTTCTTGCCTTTACATACTTGTCGATTATTCTTTTTAGCATGAAATAGCTCTCCGTTGGGTATTGAATCTTTCGATGAATCTGGCAATAATTGGGATCCGCCCTAGTTGCAGTGTATGGTTACCCAACGGAAATACCCTTTGGTTCATACATCGTTCCTCCTTGAACCATGGCGTTATAGAAGCTAATAACTTCTTCTATTGTATAAGACAACGATGGTGGGTCTTCCCTATCTCTTTCAAACTTCCTCTTGTTATCCCTCTTCACAACTTTGCCCCCATCTGCTCGTTCAGTATATCCTACTCATGGGGGCTGAGAACTCCCTCCCATGGGTTATATCGCCTTCCTGAACATCATGGGCACCACCACTATATTTGGTCATATAACCAACGAAATATTCCTTACTTCTTTTAGGAAAACCGCAAAAGTTCCCTCGCGCGTCTCGTTAATAAGATGGAAGACGTACTCAGGAAGCAGCCCCTACGTATAGATCTGTATTATCTTGGACTCTTTGGCCTCCTCCCTCACATCGAGGTACCTTTCCCTGAACCTTCGAACGTAAACCACTACATCTTCCTCGGGTCGTTGCTTCTTTCTCCCCAGTTGGGTCAATGTGAACTCGTCTTTCGCTAGAAATAACTTTTGGATGAACAAAACGTGCATCTCCTCCCACGTGGAAACACTCTTAGGGGCTAGGTGAGAATACCAGGTATATGCCTTATTGGTTAAGAATTTATAAAATTCCATTAACCAGAGTTTCTTGTTATTGGAGTGCGCCACCAAATGTTCCACAGAACATTTAATGTGTTCTTTCGGGTTCCCACCCTTTCCTGCATATAATCTTTTGGGTAGGGCTCATCGTTGTATTCCTAGGGATAAGGCATCCAAAAGCCATCATACACTGAATCTACCTCGCCCACAGATTGCGGGAGGCTTACATGAATTTCAACATCTCTTTCCCCATTTACTCCGAAGATGATGCCATTGAAGGAATGACCAGAGGGACCATAGGCTAAGTGCCAGTTGTAGCTGGAGAAATCATCACAGTTGGAACGGTTGATACTCCTGGAGTTTACACTATTTGATTTATAATAGAGGGTATATTTATTGGGACCGTTCCTATTAGAACTGCACTTGTTGGGGCCGTTGGGGCTGCCCCTTGTGTCACGAAGGGTTGGCTTCAAATCCCCCCAACACTGTTGAAGCTGCGGGAGTTTGCAAAAAATCGTAAAAAAATTTCATGAGGAGTGCCACTTGAGCTGGTCCCAACCCATCGCTCGTAGAAGCTTGTGTCACCCCTGGGACACCCGTTGCCTTTTAAACTAGAGGTGCCTATAATCGGGGGGCTCCGTCCCTTGAAGCCTCCAACTCTCTCACCTCTCGTTCTTCATTGTGTTGAATGTCATCAAAGTTAACTCTTCTACTAATGTCATCATGCGCCATACTCCTTTCTTAGAAGAATGTCTTCCCAGCAGAGTCACCAAATGTAAGAGGGTAGTTTAGATTAGATGGAAGCATATCCCCTTTTGAGTACAATAATAATGAGTTAACGAATCACTCCATCGCTTAACTACAGGGCACGCAAACACAAATTAGTGAAGATAGACTCAGTTTGAATGCACAAATCTCTCGTGTATAACTCGGAAGGTAATAATGAACTTAGAAGCAACTTTTCTTAGAGGGAGAGAGAAAATGAGCACCCTAGATACACTTTGGCAGGCGGCCAAACACCCTAACCACCCTCAATGATCTCTATCAAGTATTAAAGCTTCGTAATAAATGACAATGGTGGGTGAGTAAACCCTTAATAAATCTCTCTCTGATGTATATTCTCTCTAGCAATTACTTCTGAACCCTAAAAAAGAACATCCTCTTCCCAGAGGTGGTTGGCATCCTTAAATATCCCCCACACCACTACTGAGGTAACTCAGTCATGAATAACTATGAAAGACATCCGTCATACTTTATGTCACAAACATTAAATGCCTGATGCCTTAGTTAGGTCCACGTCATAAACATTAAATGCCAAGACATGCCTTTTGCCTAACCATTGTATGTCATGTGGCTGTCGTCACAGTGGTGGATCACCAACTATCTGACAACCCAGTATACCACAGTGGTTTACTCAAGTAAATATTTGACATTGTCTAGCTGGATAGTGACATCACCTAGAGTAGATGTGACATTAAGTAGAGTGGTATTCGGTCAATAACTCAACACCTGATGGAACTCAAGGCTGATCCACTCGGGGTTCCACAGCCAGGGTCTTTTGATGTTTTACTAGGTCTATCTAAGATGGTCAGGATAAGCCCCAACGGTGACTCACTTATCAATCCTCCAAACCAAGTCCTTTTAAAGTTCCCATGACGAGGTCGTTTGATAGAGCATGAAAGCCCTCCCGGTCCCTACTAAGCATAGTCTCTCGCGACTACCATTCTACCTCACACTAAAAATCATTATACTCATTATGTCATTACAATATTTATAGCCCACAGTCAATATAAATAAAGATACGATGTGACTAACTAATACAATAAACTAAAGTTTTAGCTGCCACGCTAAGCTGCCTCGCTGCCTTCATTCTAAGCGCTGAGCTGCCACGCTGAGCTTCCACAGTAAGCTACCTCTCTGAGTTACCACACTGAGCTGCCTTGCTGAGTTGCCATGCTAAGCTGCCTCACTGCCTTAATCTCAAACACTATTGTTAATGGGGGGATTATGTCTAATCTTAGTGTTGCCTTCAAGCCCCCTCTACAGGTTGATGTGGTTAGCCAAATTTAATATTGTGTATGTTACATAGAAAGCCATGAAGGGGAGAGCCATATCTAACTACCTTGATGATTATTCCATGGAATAAAATGATGTTTAGGTCATCGAGCTCCTAGATGTATACATTTTTTGCACCTCCTAGGAGGACCTTAGATGGAAAATGTTATTTGGTGGAGCTGCCATTAAAAAAGAGTACATCATTGGTATCGAATATAAGGAATACACCATAAGCCTCAAGATCACCCTCGATAAAGGTATCAAACACCTAGACGCTTATGGGGACTCTACCCTCATTATCGACTAAATCCTTAGAAAATGGAAAGTCGAAGATGAGAAGATCCTATCATTCCATCCCACCTAGAAGATCTCGCCTCCCAATTCAAAGATGTCACCTTCCATTATCTTCCACGCTTAAAGAAAAGTCTAGCTGATGCCCTTTGAAACCCTGGCCTCCATGATCTCTATGCTCGAGAGAATAACAATGACCCCTTTCCTAGTTCTAAAACAGGTTACACACACCTATTGCTACCACACTGAGCTCGTTACTGAAGAAGACCTAGAAATGATTAGGTTATGGTACTATAACATTTATTGCCTCCTTAAACATGATAAGTATCTCCAAGATGCAGATAAAATATACCATACGACCCTTCGTGAACTGGCTGCCCAGTATATCATTTGTGATAAATATATTTTCCAAAAAAACTTTCATGGAGCCCATTTGCATTACATAGCAGGGGCTAACATTGAAGGAAATATGAAGAAGATCCACAGTGGAAAATGCGGGCTCCACGTGAACAGTGATACTCTTGCCAATAAAATCATCTATTAATGGTACTATTGGACCACCATAGTTCAAGATTTCACTTCCTATGTTCGAAGGTTACTTAAATTCTAGTAGTTTACCAATCTCCAAAACTTGCCTCCTTGAGAACTATATAAAATGACATATCCCCAGTCTTTATCCAACTGGGGAATGGACATCATAGGGAAACTTACTCCAAAACTTTCTAATGATCATGAGTTCATCCTGGTCACCATTGATTATTTCACTAAATGGGTCCAAGTAGAGTCATACGCAGTACTGAATGCCAAGAAAGTGGCCAAATTTATTAAAAAAAACATCATTTGTCGATACAGGATTCCCCATGAGTTAGTATTAGATAATTGACTCCACTTCAAAGCCAAGGTCACAGAATTGGTCTACGAGTATGGGATTCAGAGACACAAATCTTCTCCCTACTTGCCCCAAACCAATGGTGCTGTCAAATCCACCAGTAAAATCCTTAAAACAATCATCATCAGGATGATCGAGAGTTACACAAATTGGGATAATCGAATCCCATAGGCCCTCTGGGGATACCGAACTTCAATCAGAACACCTACTAGGGATACCCCTTTATTCTCTGGTACACAACATGGAAGCCATTCTACTCGTTGAGCTAGAAATACCTTCCTTATGTGTCATGTTCGAAAGTACAGTTAATGATGAAGACTAACATTTTAGCCGCTTTGATGAACTATCACTTTTGTATGAAAAGAGACTTAAGGCACTATACCATATACAGGGTTATCATTGGCGGATAGTGCGGTTATTTAACTAAAACAAACTAAGGATCGTGGTATCCCGGAAGGAGACCTTTCCCTTAAAGAGATAATATAACATGTATCGCACCCCAGAGGGAAATGAAAACCGAATCGTAACGACCCCTACATTATGAAGAAAATGTTGTCAAACGGTGCCTCTATGATCACAGACCTAGATGGAGAAGAGATGGCACGCCAGTCAATTTAGACCATCTCAAGAAATTCCACCCTTAGTTTGAAATCTCGGTGCATAACGAGTCTTCTTATCCCTTTCTATTCCTAAAAAAATTCTTCATTTCCCCTACCCAAACTATGTGGAAACTAATATTCTAAAAAACATTTATTTTTAAAATGAAACTCATGAAAATTTTTAAAACCCCCAAAGGTATGTAGGTAGCCCAGACGACACACATAGGCATGATCCTTTTTTTTCACAAAATTCTATTTATTCTAATCATCGATTACGACGGTCCATCTTATCATTTAAATCAAGAAAAGGATTTTGTATGCCTCAGTGATTAGTATAGAAAATTCAAATGCAAAACTCATCAAGAATCACAACAAAATATGTCAAAATCATTTTTATTTCAAGTCAAAGAATACAACTGCTACATGAAATATCAGTCGAGCGAGAAACACAGACCACCCCGTTTCTACTAACAAAACCATTTTAAACAAACCTACTGACTCCATACCAGCTCCACAAAAATTATCCCTAACCCCACATAAAAACCCCCAAATCACCCAAAATAGAAATTATCCCAGCTTCACAAATAGTGCCCTCAACTGCTAGACGACCTTGCCTCATCATTATTTCCAGTCCCTGGACACTACACCAAAAACAAAAAGTTGGCACGGTTTTGAACTGTGCCAAAATCAAGTGTTCCAAAATGGCCATTTTTTTCTGGCACAATTTAAAAGTGTGCCAAATTTGACCAAACATGAACATTTCTGGGACACTTAAAAACTGTACCAGAGTTTAATATTTTTGACATACTTTATAACTGTGACAAATTGGCACAATTCAAAACCTTGCCAAAATTTGATACACTTTTGGCATGGCTTTGAATTGTGCCAAATTTTTGGATCAAAGAAAAAAAAATAATTATAAATAATATTACCCAAATTTTTTTTGCAACATTTCCACTATTTTTTGTACCTATTTTAGAATAACAAAAATTCAATAATAATATAAAACTAGAATGGCAAAAATAGTAAAACAACAATGAAAATAGTCCACAACAACACTAATACACATACAATAAGCCCACTAAAAATTAATGGCTCAAATTCCATTAATATAAAATTCACGTGAATGCATTTGAAATTCATCTCAATTCATGCATAACCATCAAACTTCAAATTTGTTCCAACCTATAATACAAACAAACAAAAAAGAGTAATTAATTATTACCATTTGAAAAGATTGAAGGCCAACAACCTATATGATCCTTTTGAAGCAATTCTTGCTTGCCAACATCTTGTTCGTGGAAACTCCATTGTTTTCATGGATGAATTGATCGTAGTTGGTCAAAGAAACATGGTAAACGACAAGGTCAACATCTTCGAAAATTTCTAACCACAAGAATCTCCAAGGCTACTTCAGTGAACTCTAATGAGTTGGTACCTGCAAATGCAAAGCAAGAATCGGTATAAGCATTTAAGCTTTGGACAAATTCATGTTTCCAAAAGTACACGATTTCTAAATTTAAAGGTATCAATAGTTAACAAAAATAGAAAGTTCGAATTCAATTAATTTTAGTACCAATAACAGTTCTATTAGAAATTTTATATAGAGTCCTTGTTACAAATAAAAAGCATAATAACCCCAGTGGAACTATTGACAGAAATCTTGTAAGCACCTCCATCCTTCTTGTCTCTTAGTTAACTGAAATAAAGTCAACATAACCCTCATTAGTTGACAGTTAAATGAAACTAACAAAAATATCATAATTAATGACAGTGTTGTATGTGTGAGTGTGATAGCTCTACACCAAATCCTGCGAATGGTCACGCCCAGTTGGTCACGGCCCAAGTCCGCGACCAGCAGGTCGCGGACTTGGGCCGTGACCAACTCAATTTTTGGCCTGACCATTTCCATTTTTACACTGAGTCATGGATGCTTTGGAAGTGGTCACGTCTCAAGTCCCTGACCACTGTGGGTCACGGACTTTGGCAGTGACCCAAGGCGTGACCATGTTGGCGCCAAAACCCCGCCAAAATTCCCTCCAACTTGGTCGCGGATGGGTCACGGACTTGGACCGTGACCACCTCGGGAAAAAAAAATTGTTCGCGCAAATGGGGTCACGGCTAGGGGCCGAAACCAAATTTTGAAGTGCGTCACGGCTTGGGGCCGTGACCATACCACATTCGAAGGGCTGTTAGTCGCGCATAGTGGTCACGGCTGGAGGCCAAAACTAATTTTTGAAGTGGGTCACGGCTTGGGACTGTGACCATACCTCATTCGAAGGGGGGTTGGTCGTTCATGGTGGACTGTTGGTTGAGCATGGTGGGTCACGGCCTAGGGCCGTGACCAGTGGTCAGTGGATAACTAATTGGTCGCGGAGGGTGGGTCACGGCTCTAGGCCGTGACCAGGTCAACATATTAAAAGATGATTTACTTACAACGCTACTCAAATTTCTACCATTCGCGGTTTAGCTTTGGACGATTTGGGCGATTTGAGATTTCGGATATTTGGGTTTTTTGTTGATTTCATCTAAGAATTGTGAAAGGTATGTGTGTATATGTGTGTGCATTTCGATTTGTTTTGATTTGTGGAAGCTATGTGTGTATGCGAGTGTGTGTGTGTGTGTGTGTGTGTGTGTGTATGTGTGTGTGTGCATTTCGATTTGTTATGATTTGTGGCAGCTATTTGTGTGTATATGTGTGTGTGTATAGATGACGACAATAAACCCTAGATTGTATGTGTGTGTATTTTTTTACAAAATAGTATTCAAAACGCTAGACATTATGTGTGTGTATGTGTGTGCATGTATGTGTGTATGTATAGATTATGTAAATAAATCCTAGATTTTATGTTTGTATTTTTTTGACAAAATATTATTCAAAACTCTATACATTATATTTTTTTTGACAAAATATAATTAAATGTTTATATAATAAGTAAAAAAAATTACAACCGCCTTATTGTTGGTTATATGTATGCATAGATTTATGTCAAAAAAAGTTAGGGTTTAAGTAAACCCTAGATTGTATGTGTGTGTATGTATAGATTATGTCAATAAACCCTAGATTTTATGTGTGTGTATTTTTTTGACAAAATATGCTTGTCTTGTTTTTTTTTTGACAAAATATAATTAAATGAAATTTTTTTGCCATAGCAGTCGCAAACACGTGTGCACATTACTATAGTGAGATATTGTTGGCTTGGTTGTTGGATACTATGTTGTATTTATTGAATTTATACTAGTGTCGATAAATGTACATGTTATTAAATTTGTTGGGTGTGTTCTTGATTTGCCTATGAAAAAGTATATCATATATCTTGCGATTAATGTGCATTTTTTTACGTTTACGTCAAGACATTATGAGGCTACAACTTGACATGGAACAATATAACTTAATTCCGTTCATTCATATTTCAACTTGGCATGTATGCCATAGTTATGTTGATTTTATACAGTTCTGTTTTAGTTTGAAATTTGTTGTGATCAACTTGATTGAATATGTATTTTAAAACCTTCAAATGGCGGCGTAATAATCATAACTACATTGTTTACATATTGTAGACCTAACCAATTAGATACCACTTCTTCATTACATACCAGTTCTTCATTACACACCAAGTACTCTTTACTTTAACTAAAGTAGTTATATAATTGATATGCATTATTTACTAAATCTTTTAGATGATAGAAAGAGTACGGGATAATTATTGGTTGTTGGCTTATTCTTGGATAGTATGTTTGAAGGAATATGTGATAATTAGAAGGAGTACGGGATAATTATTGGTTTGATTGTTGGATAATATGTTGAAAATATTTTAGACTCCCGATTTCAGAATACGACGATAATTTGCTAATGTCTAGATATAAGCTTAAAAACATGGCGTTAGAGGGGAAAAACCCGAAACATCCCACAAGAGGCCCTGTGAGAGGGGAAAACACGAAACAACTCTCGTACGGTCCTGTGAGAGGCACCAACACCTCTAACGGAACCAATGTAACTCGTAGGAACTGACCATGCAGCCACAGGACTCCCGGTTTGAGAATACGACCCTAATTTTCATATTTCTAGACTTAGGCTTAAAAATATGGCGTTAATGGGTGAAAATCCCAAACAGCCCCCGAACGGCCCCGAGAGTGACACCAACACCTCGCACAGGATCAATGTAACTCGTAGGAACTAACCGCGCTATCACGGGATCCCCGATTTGAGAATACGACGATAATTTGCATATTTCTAAACTTAGGCAAAACATGTCGTTAGTGGGGGGAAAACCCGAAACAGCCCCCAAACGGTGCCGTGGGAGGAACCAACACCTCCCACGAAATATATGTATCTCATAGGAACTGACCGTGCGATCACGGGACTCCCGATTTGAGAATACGACGATAATTGAAAAATATCAGGACTTAGGCTTAAAAACATGGCGTTAGAGGGTGATAATCCAAAACAACTCCCGAACAACCCTCGTACGATCCTGTGAGAGGCACCAACACCTCTCAAGGGACCTATGTAACTCATAGGCACTGACCGCGCAGCCACGGGACTCCTAGTTTGAGAATAGGAGAGATGTGAAAATGGGAATAAAAATTAGTCTGAGATGAATAAGAGAGAGGTGAAAATGGGAATAAAAATTAGTCATGGTTCGAAAGTTATTCTTGGGTTTGCAATTTGTGACCGCTCATCTTATTCACTTCTCGCGTGGGACCAATGTGACTCATAGGAACCGATCGCGTAGTCACGGACTCCCGGTTTGAGTATACGATGCAAATTTCCAAAAAATTAGATTTGAGCATAAAAACATGCCAACGAAGGGTGAAAATGTAAAACAACCACAAAACGGTCCGGTAAGAGTCACGAACACCTCGCACGGGACCAATGTGACTTGTAGGAACTGACCGGGTAGTCATAGGGATTCCAGTTTGAGTGTACGATGCAAATTTGTAAAAAGTTAGACTTGAGAATAAAAAAGATGCCACCGAAGGATGAAAACCTAAAACAAACACCAAACGGTCCCGTAAGAGTCACGAACACCTCGTAAGGGACCAATGCGACTCATAGGAACAGACCGCGTAGTCACGGGACTCGCGATTTGAGTGTACGACGTAAATTTGCAAAAAATTAGACTTAAGCATAAAAACATGCCATCGAAGGGTGAAAACGTAAAACAACCACAAAATGGTCTGGTAAGAGTCACGAACACCTCGCACGGGACCAATGTGACTCTTAGGAACCGACTGCGTAGTCACGGGGCTACCGGGTAAGTGTACGGCGTATATTTGCAAAAAAATAAACTTAAGCATAAAAACATGCCATCGAAGGGTGAAAATGTATAACAGCCTTAAAACGGTCCGATAAGAGTCACAAACAACTTGCACGGGACCAATGTAACTCGTAGAAACCGACCGCATAGTCACGAGGCTCCCAGTTGGAGTGTACGACGTAAATTTGAAAAAAAATTAGACTTAAAGCATAAAAACATGCCATCAAAGGGTGAAAACGTAAAACAAACACAAAACGGTCCCGTAAGAGTCACGAACACCTCGCACGGGACCAATGTGACTCGTAAGAATCAACCGCGTAGTCACGGGGCTCCCGGTTTGAGTGTATGACGAAAATTTGATAAAAAATAGACTTAAGCATAAAAATAAGCCATCAAAGGGTGAAAATATAAAACAGCCTTTAAACGGTCCCGTAAGAGTCACGAACCCCTCGCACGGGACCAATGTGACTCGTAGGAACCGACCGCGTAGTCACGGGGCTCTCGGTTTGAGTGTACGACGTAAATTTGTAAAAAATTAGACTCGAGCATAAAAAACATGCCATCGAAGGGTGAAAATGTAAAACAACCTTAAAATGGTCCCGTAAGAGTCAAGAACACCTCGCACGGGACCAATGTAACTTGTAGGACCGACCGCGTAGTCGTGGGGCTCCCGGTTGGAGTGTACGACCTAATTTTGTAAAAAGTTAGACTTAAGCACAAAAATATGCCATCAAAGGGTGAAAACGTAAAACATCCATAAAACAATCCGATAAGAGTCACGAACACCTCGCACGGGACTAATGTAACTCATAGGAACCGACTGCATAGTTACGGGGCTCCCGGTTAGAGAGTAAAACGTAAATTTGCAAAAAAAATAAACTTGAGCATAAAAACATGCAATGGAAGGGTAAAAACATACAACAAGCAAAAAACGGTCCCGTAAGAGTCACGAACACCTCGTACGGGACCAATGTGACTCGTAGGAACCGACCGCATAGTAAGAGGGCTTCTGAGTTGAGTGTACGATGCAAATTTACAAAAAAATAGACTTGAGCATAAAAACATGCCATCGAAGGGAGAAAATCTAAAATAGACACTAAACGGTCGGGTAAGAGTCGCGAACACCTCGTACGGGACCAATGTGACTGGTAGGAACCGACGACGTAGTCACGGGACTCCCGATTCGAGTGTACGACATAAATTTATAAAAAGTTAGACTTGCATGCCATCGAAGGTTGAAAATATAAAACTACCTTAAAACGGTCCTTTAAGAGTCACGAACACCTCGCACGGGACCAATGTGAATCGTAGGAACTGATCGTGTAGTCACGACACTCCCGGTTTGAGTGTGCGACGTAAATTTGTAAAAAATTAGACTGAACCATAAAAACATGCCATCGAATGGTGAAAATGTAAAACATCCACAAAACGGTCCCGTAAGAGTCACAAACACCTCTCATGGGATCAATGTAAATCGTAGGAACAGACCGTGTAGTCACGGGGCTCCCGATTTGAGTGTACGACATAAATTTGCAAAAAGTTAGACTTAAGCATAAAAACATGCCATCGAAGGATGAAAACCTAAAACAAACACCAAACGGTCCCGTAAGAGTCACGAACACCTCGTAAGGGACCAATGCGACTCATAGGAACAAACCACGTAGTCACGGGACTCGCGATTTGAGTGTACGACGTAAATTTGTAAAAAATTAGACTTAAGCATAAAAACATGCCATCGAAGGGTGAAAATGTAAAACAACCACAAAACGGTCTAGTAAGAGTCACGAACACCTTGCACGGGACCAATGTGACTCGTAGGAACCGACCGCGTAGTCACGGGGCTCCCGGGTGAGTGTACGACGCAAATTTGCAAAAAAGCAAACTTAAGCATAAAAACATGCCATCGAAGGGTGAAAATGTAAAATAGCCTTGAAACGGTCCGGTAAGAGTCACAAACACCTCGCACGGGACCAATGTAACTCGTAGGAACTGATCGCGTAGTCACGGCGATCCCGGTTTGAGTGTGCGACGTAAATTTGTAAAAAACTAGACTTAAGCATAAAAACATGCCATCGAATGGTGAAAATGTAAAACAGCCACAAAACGGTCCCGTAAGAGTCACGAACACCTCGCATGGGATCAGTGTAAATCGTAGGAACAGACCGTGTAGTCACGGGGATCCCGGTTTGAGTGTACGACGTAAATTTGTAAAAAGTTAGACTGCAGCATAAAAATATGCAATCGAAGGATGAAAACCTATAACAAACACCAAACGGTCGCGTAAGAGTCACGAACACCTCGCACGGGACCAATGCGACTCATAGGAACAGATCGCATAGTCACGGGACTAGCGATTTGAGTGTAAGACATAAATTTGCAAAAAATTATACTTAAGCATAAAAATATGCCATCGAAGGGTGAAAACATAAAACAACCACAAAATGATATGGTAAGAGTTACGAACACCTTGCACGGGACCAATGTGACTCATAGGAACCGATCGCGTAGTCACAGGGCTCCCGGGTGAGTGTACGGCGTAAATTTGCAAAAAAATAAACTTATTCATAATAATATGCAATCGAAGGGTGAAAATGTAAAACAGCCTTAAAACGGTACGGTAAGAGTCACAAACACCTCGCAAGGGGCCAATGTAACTCGTAGGAACCGATCGCATAGTCACGAGACTCCCGGTTGGAGTGTACGGCGTAAATTTGAAAAAAAATTAGACTTAAAGCATAAAAACATGCCATCAAAGGGTAAAAACGTAAAACAAACATAAAATGGTCCCGTAAGAGTCACGAACACCTCGCACGGGATCAATGTGACTCGTAGGAATCAACCGCGTAGTCACAGGGCTCCCGGTTTGAGTGTATGATGGAAATTTGATAAAAAATAGACTTAAGCATAAAAACATGCCTTTTAAGGGTGAAAACGTAAAACAACCTTTAAACGGTCCCGTAAGAGTCACGAACTCCTCGCACGGGACCAATGTGACTCGTAGGAACCGACCGCATAGTCACGAGGCTCCCAGTTTGAGTGTACGACATAAATTTTGAAAATATTAGACTTAAGCATAAAAAACATGCCATCGAAGGTGAAAATGTAAAACAGCCTTAAAATGGTTCCGGAAGAGTCACAAACACCTCGCACGGGACCAATGTAACTCGTAGGACCGACCGTGTAGTCGCGGGGCTCCCAGTTGGAGAGTACGACGTAAATTTGCAAAAATTCAGACTTAAGCATAAAAACTTGCCATCGAAGGATGAAAATGTAAAACAACCATAAAAGGGTCCGATAAGAGTCACGAACATCTCGCACGGGACTTGTGCAACTCATAGGAACCGACCGCGTAGTTATGGGACTCCCGGTTAGAGTGTACAGCGTAAATTTGCAAAAAAATTAAACTTGAGCATAAAAACATGCCATCGAAGGGTGAAAACGTACAACAAGCACAAAACGGTCCCGCAAGAGTCACGAACACCTAGCACGGGACCAATGTGACTTGTAGGAACCGACCGCATAGTAACGGGGCTTCTGAGTTGAGTGTACGATGCAAATTTGCAAAAAATTAGACTTGAGCATAAAAACATGTCATCGAAGGGTGAAAATCTAAAATAGACACTAAACGGTTCGGTAAGAGTCACGAACACCTCGTACGGGACCAATATGACTTGTAGGAACCGATGACGTAGTCACGGGGCTCCCGATTTGAGTGTATGACGTAAATTTACAAAAAATTAGACTTGCATGCCATCGAAGGGTGAAAATATAAAACAACCTTAAAACGGTCCCGTAAGTGTCACGAACACCTCGCAAGGGACCAATGTAACTCGTAGGAACTGACCGCGTAGTCACGGCGCTCCCGATGGGAGTGTAAGACGTAAATTTATAAAAAATTAGACATAAGCATAAAAACATGCCATCGAAGGGTGAAAATGTAAAATAGCCACAAAACGGTCCCGTAAGAGTCACGAACACCTCGCACGGGACCAATGTGAATCGTAGGAACTGACCGTGTTGTCACGGCACTCCCGGTTTGAGTGTGCAACGTAAATTTATAAAAAAATAGACTTTAGCATAAACACATGCCATCGAATGGTAAAAATGTAAAACTGCCACAAAACGGTCCCGTAAGAGTCACGAACATCTCGCACGGGTTCAATGTAAATCGTAGGAACAGACCGTGTAGTCACAGGGCACCCGGTTTGAGTGTACAACGTAAATTTGCAAAAAGTTAGACTTAAGCATAAAAACATGCCATCGAAGGGTGAAAACGTAAAACAAACTCAAAACGGTCCAATAAGAGTCACGAACACCTCGCATGGGACCAATGCGACTCATAGGAACAGACCGCGTAGTCACGGGACTCGCGATTTGAGTGTACGACGTAAATTTGCAAAAAATTAGACTGAAGCATAAAAACATGCCATCGAAGGGTGAAAACGTAAAACAACCACAAAATGGTCTGGTAAGAGTCACGAACACCTTGCACGGGACCAATGTGACTCGCAGGAACCGACTGTGTAGTCACGGGGATCCCGGGTGAGTGTAGGCGTAAATTTTCAAAAAAATAAACTTAAACATAAAAACATGCCATCGAAGGGTGAAAATGTAAAACATCCTTAAAACGGTCCGGTAAGAATCACAAACACCTCGCACGGGACCAATGTAACTCGTAGGAACCGACCGCATAGTCACGAGGCTCCCGGTTGGAGTGCACGATGTAAATTTGAAAAAAAATTAGACTTAAAGCATAAAAACATGCCATTAAAGGGTGAAAACGTAAAACAAACACAAAACGGTCCAGTAAGAGTCACGAACACCTCGCACGGGACTAATGTAACTCGTAGGAACCGACCGCGTAGTCACGGCGCTCCCGATTGGAGTGTAAGACATAAATTTGTAAAAAATTTGACATAAGCATAAAAGCATGCCATCGAAGGGCGAAAACATAAAACAGCCACAAAACGGTCCCGTAAGAGTCACGAACACCTCGCACGGGACCAATGTGAATCACTGGAACTGACCGTGTAGTCACGGCACTCCCGGTTTGAGTGTGCAACGTAAATTTATAAAAAATTAGACTTAAGCATAAAAACATGCCATCGAATGGTCAAAATATAAAACTACCACAAAACGGTCCCGTAAGAGTCACGAACATCTCGTACGGGATCAATGTAAATCGTAGGAACAGACCGTGTAGTCACGGGGCACCCGGTTTGAGTGTACAACGTAAATTTGCAAAAAGTTAGACTTAAGCATAAAAACATGCCATCGAGAGTGAAAACGTAAAACAAACTCAAAATGGTCCCATAAGAGTCACGAACACCTCGCACGGGACCAATGCGACTCATAGGAACAGACCGCGTAGTCACGGGACTCGCGATTTGAGTGTAAGACATAAATTTGCAAAAAATTAGACTTTAGCATACAAACATGCCATCGAAGGGTGAAACGTAAAACAACCACAAAATGGTTTGGTAAGAGTCACGAACACCTTGCACGGGACCAATGTGACTCGCAGGAACAGACCGCGTAGTCACGGGGATCCCGGGTGAGTGTACGGCGTAAATTTTCAAAAAAATAAACTTAAGCATAAAAACATGCCATCGAAGGGTGAAAATGTAAAACAGCCTTAAAACGGTCCGGTAAGAGTCACAAACACCTCACACGGGACCAATGTAACTCGTAGGAATCGACCGCATAGTCACGAGGCTCCCGGTTGGAGTGCACGACGTAAATTTGAAAAAAAATAGACTTAAAGCATAAAAACATGCCATTAAAGGGTGAAAACGTAAAACAAACACAAAACGGTCCCGTAAGAGTCACGAACACCTCGCACGGGACCAATGTAACTCGTAGGAATCAACCGCGTAGTCACGGGGCTCCCGGTTTGAGTGTATGACAGAAATTTGATAAAAAATAGACTTAAGCATAAAAATATGCCATCAAATGGTGAAAACGTAAAACAGCCTTTAAACAGTCCCGTAAGAGCCACGAACCCCTCGCACGGGACCAATGTGACTCGTAGGAACTAACCGCGTAGTCTCAGAGCTCTCGGTTTGAGTGTACGACGTAAATTTATAAAAAATTAGAATTTAGCATAAAAACATGCCATCGAAGGGTGAAAATCTAAAATAGACACTAAACGGTCCGGTAAGAGTCACGAACACCTCGTACGGGACCAATGTGACTTGTAGGAAACGACGACGTAGTCACGGGGCTCCCGATTTGAGTGTACGATGTAAATTTACAAAAAGTTTGACTTGCATGCCATCGAAGGGTAAAAACATAAAACAACCTTAAAACGGTCCCGTAAGAGTCACGAACACCTCGCACGGGACCAATGTAACACGTAGGAACCGACCGCGTTGTCACGGCGCTCCCAATTGGAGTGTAAGACGTAAATTTTTAAAAAATTAGACGTAAGCATAAAAACATTCCATAGAAGGGTGAAAGCATAAAACAGCCACAAAACGGTCCCGTAAGAGTCACGAACACCTCGCACAGGACCAATGTGAATCATAGGAACTGACCGTGTAGTCACGGCGCTCCCGGTTTGAGTGTGCGACTTAAATTTGCAAAAAATTTGACTTAAGCATAAAAACATGCCATCGAATGGTGAAAATATAAAACAGCCACAGAACGGTCCCGTAAGAGTCACGAACATCTCGCACGGGATCAATGTAAATCGTAGGAACGGACCGTGTAGTCACTGGGCTCCCGTTTTGAGTGTACAACGTAAATTTGCAAAAAGTTAGACTTAAGCATAAAAACATGCCATCGAAGGGTGAATACGTAAAACAAACTCAAAACGGTCCCATAAGAGTCACGAACACCTCGCACGAGACCAATGCGACTCGTAGGAACAGACCGCGTAGTCACGGGGCTCCCGGTTTGAGTGTACAACGTGAATTTACAAAAAAATAGACTTAAGCATAAAAACATGCCATCGAAGGGTGAAACCATAAAACGACCACAAAATGGTCTGGTAAGAGTCACGAACACCTCGCACGGGACCAATGTGACTCGTAGGAACCGACCGCGTAGTCATGAGGCTCCCGGGTGAGTGTACGGCGTAAATTTGCAAAAAAATAAACTTAAGCATAAAAACATGCCATCGAAGGGTGAAAATGTAAAACAGTCTTAAAACGGACCGGTAAGAGTCACAAACACCTCGCACGGGACCAATGTAACTCGTAGGAACCGATCGCATATTCACGAGGCTCCCGATTGGAGTGTATGACGTAAATTTGGAAAAAAATTAGACTTAATGCATAAAAATATTCCATCAAAGGGTGAAAACATAAAACAAACACAAAGCGGTCCCGTAAGAGTCACGAACACCTCGCACGGGACCAATGTGACTCGTAGGAATCAACTGTGTTGTCACGGGGCTCCCGATTTGAGTGTAATGCGGGAATTTGATAAAAAACATACTTAAGCATAAAAACATGTCATCAAAGGGTGAAAACGTAAAATAGCCCTTAAACGGTCCCGTAAGAGTCACAAACCCCTCGAACGGGACCAATGTGACTCGTAGGAACCGACCGCGTAGTCTCGGGGCTCCCAGTTTGAATGTACGACGTAAATTTGTAAAAAATTAGACTTAAGCATAAAAAACATGCCATCGAAGGGTGAAAATGTTAAACAGCCTTAAAACGATCACGTAAGAGTCACGAACACCTCGCACGGGACCAATGTAACTCGTAGGAACTGATCGGTTAGTCACGACGCTCCCGGTTTGAGTGTGCGACGTAAATTTGTAAAAATTAGACTTAAGCATAAAAACATGCCATCGAATGGTGAAAATGTAAAACAGCCACAAAACGGTCCCGTAAGAGTCACGAACACCTCGCACGGGATCAATGTAAATCATAGGAATAGACCGTGTAGTCACGGGGCTCCCGATTTGAGTGTACGACGTAAATCTGCAAAAAGTTAGACTTAAGCATAAAAATATAACATCGAAGGACAAAAACCTAAAACAAACACCAAACGGTCCCATAAGAGTCACGAACACCTCGCACGGGACCAATACGACTCATAGGAACAGACCGCGTAGTCACGGGACTCGCGATTTGAGTGTACGACGTAAATTTGGAAAACGTTAGTCTTAAGCATAAAAACATGCCATCGAAGGGTGAAAACATAAAACAACCACAAAATGGTAACAGTCATGAACACCTCGCACGGGACCAATGTGACTCGTAGGAACCGACCGCGTAGTCACAGGGCTCCCGCGTGAGTGTACGACGTAAATTTGCAAAAAAATAAACTTAACCATAAAAACATGCCATCGAAGGGTGAAAATATATAACAGCCTTAAAACAGTCCGGTAAGAGTCACAAACACCTCGCACGGAACCAATGTAACTCGTAGGAACCGACCGCATAGTCACGAGGCTCCCGGTTGGAGTGTACGACGTAAATTTGAAAAACAATTAGACTTAAAGCATAAAAACATTCCATCAATATGTGAAAACATAAAACAAATACAAAACGGTCCCGTAAGAGTCACGAACACATTGCACGGGACCAATGTGACTCGTAGGAATCAACCGCGTAGTCACGGGGCTCCCGGTTTGAGTGTATGACGGAAATTTGATAAAAAATAGACTTAAGCATAAAAACATGCCATCAAAGGGTGAAAACCTAAAACAGCCTTTAAACGGTCTCGTAAGAGTCACTAACCCCTCTCACGGGACCAATGTGACTCGTAGGAACCGACCGCGTAGTCACGGGGCTCCCGGTTTGAGTGTACGACGTAAATTTGTTAAATCATAGACTTAAGCATAAAAAATATGCCATCGAAGGGTGAAAATGTAAAACAACCTTAAAACGGTCCCATAAGAGTCATGAACACCTCGCACGGGACCAATGTAACTTGTAGGACCGACCGCGTAGTCACGGGACTCCCGGTTGAAGTGTAGGACGTAAATTTGTAAAAAGTTAAACTTAAGCACAAAAACATGCCATCGAAGGGTGAAAACATAAAACAACAATAAAACGGTCCGATAAGAGTCATGATCACCTCGCACGGGACTAATGTAACTCATAGGAACCGACCACGTAGTCACGGGGCTCCCGGTTAGAGTGTACAACGTAAATTTGCAAAAAAAAGTAAACTTGAGCATAAAAACATGCCATCGATGGGTGAAAACATACAATAAGCACAAAACGGTCCCGTAAGAGCCACGAACACCTCGCACGGGACCCATGTGACTCGTAGGAACCGACCGTATAGTAACGGGGCTTCCGAGTTGAGTGTACGATGCAAATTTGTAAAAAATTAGACTTGAGCATAAAAACATGCCATCGAAGGGTGAAAATCTAAAATAGACACTAAATGGTCCAATAATAGTCACGAACACCTCGTACGGGACCAATGTGACTGGTAGGAACCGACGACGTAGTCACGGGGCTCCCGGTTTGAGTGTACGACGTAAATTTACAAAAAGTTAGACTTGCATGACATCGAAGGGTTAAAATGTAAAACAACCTTAAAACAGTCCCGTAAGAGTCACGAACACCTCGCACGGGACCAATGTAACTCGTAGGAACCGACCGCGTAGTCACGGCGCTCCCGGTTGGAGTGTAAGACGTAAATTTGTAAAAAATTAGACTTAAGCATAAAAACATGCCATCGAAGGGTGAAAACATAAAACAGCCACAAAACGGTCCCGTAAGAGTCACGAACACCTCGCACGGGACCAATGTGAATCGTAGGAACTGACCGTGTAGTCACGACGCTCCCGGTTTGAGTGTGCGATGTAATTTTGTAAAAAATTAGACTTAAGCATAAAAACATGCCATCGAATGGTGAAAATGTAAAACAGCCACAAAACGATCCCGTAAGAGTCACGAACACCTCGCATGGGATCAATGTAAATCGTAGGAACATATCGTGTAGTCACGGGGCTCCCGGTTTGAGTGTACGACGTAAATTTGCAAAAAGTTAGACTTAAGCATAAAAACATGCCATCGAAGGATGAAAACCTAAAGCAAACACGAAACGGTCCTGTAAGAGTCACGAACACCTCGCACGGGACCAATGCGACTCATAGGAACAGACCGCGTAGTCACGGGACTCCCGATTTGAGTGTACGACGTAAATTTGCAAAAAGTTAGACTGAAGCATAAAAACATGCCGTCGAAGGGTGAAAACGCAAAATGAACACAAAACGGTCCCGTAAGAGTTACGAACATCTCGCACGGGACCAATGTGAGTCGTAGGAACCAGCCGCGTATATATATATATATATATATATATACTGCAGTGTAGAGTGTATATATATGCAGTATATGTATATATATACAACATATATATACACTGCAATATATAATCTGCATATATGTATATATATACATACTATATATACTATATAATATATACTGCAGAGTATATATATACTGCATATATATACACTACAGTATATAATCTGCATATATGTATATATATATATATATATATATATACTATATATAATATATACTGCAGAGTATATATATACTGCATATATATACACTGCAGTATATAATCTGCATATATATACTATATATACAGTAGATATAATGGTTTATATATGCATATATATAAAGTATATATACTGCATATATATACTAGTATATATACTGCTCTGCATATATATGCATATATATACAGTATAAATACTGGTATATATATGCATATATATACTGGTATATATATGCATATATATACTGGTATATATATGCATATATATGCAGTATTATATGGTATATATATGCATATATATACTGGTATATATATGCATATATATGCAGTATTATATGCATATATATGCAGTATATATACTGCATATATATGTAGAGCAGTATATATAGTATATATACTTGTATATATATATATATATATGCATATATATACAGTTATAAACATGCATATACAGTTATATATATACATATATATACATGCATATTAGTCCAGCTTTTAATGTTGAGATTTCTAACCACACTAAGAGTCTCCTCTTCATCTAAGCAAGTAATGAACATATTACTTTTAGAACGATTAGGCCGAAGCCCTGATAAACTACTAAATATATCCAAAGCTTCCTTGGTAACCAAACTTTAGTTCACATCCCCAACACAAAGCAGAATTGAATACTTTTTCTTGGTAACCAATGTGATAAGACTAGAAGAGTTGAATGAAGAGAAAAATGTTTGCTCATGATGATGGATACTTTTTCTTCAAATATCACAGCCCCACTTACAGAAATGAGGTGGTGGAAAATGGCCCGTGGAACTTTGTGGGGAACCCCAACATTTTGAATAAATGAAAACATGGCTTCAAGTTCTTTAAAGAGGATACTATTAGAGTTCCAGTTTGGGTGCTCTTCCCCAACATCCCTATGCAATATTGGACTGTTAAAGGCCTCAATCACATTGCTAGTGACATAGGAATCCTCATCTATGATGATTCAGTCACTAGAAATATGAATAGAATTAGCTTTACTAGGATTTGCATTGAAATGGTGCCAAAAGTTAGCTACCCAAACTCCATTAACCTCATTTTGGAAGATGGTTCTTCCACTTGTGTTAAGGTTAAATAGCAAGCTATGACCAACTCATGTTCCCACTATGTTGCCTTTGGCAATAATATATCCAAATGCCCCAAAATTAAAAGAGTGTGGATGATAAATCCTAACACTAAAGCTACCACCACTAATGTAACTGGAGAAGAAGAATGGACTCAAGCGAATAGAAAAGGCCCCAAAGCTTCTCATATTGAGAAATCAACTTTACAACCTGATAAGACTCTTCCCACCAGTCCCAGTTCTATCCTTCAATCCTGTCTGTTAGAGAATAAAGAAATCTTATTGATATGACTCTCGCTAGCTCTATTCGTGTAATTACTTTTTTGCAACCCCCAATTATGGAAATTTACAACCCCCAGTTAGACTTAGGCTTAAAAACACGGCGTTAGAGGTTGAAAACCCAAAATAACACTGACCCCGCAGCCGCGGGTCTCCCGGTATGAGAATACGATGATAATTTTCATATTTCTAGACTTAGGCTTAAAAACATGGCGTTAGAGGGTGAAAACTCGAAACAACCCCCGAACGGCCCCGTGGGTGGCACCAACACCTCCCACGATACGAATGTGACTCATAGGAACTGATCCCGCAACCGCGAGACTCCCGGTTTGAGAATACGACGGTAATTTGCATATTTCTAGACTTAGGCTTAAAAACATGGCGTTAGAGGGTGAAAACCCAAAACAGCCTCCGGACGGCCCTGTGGGTGGCACCAACACCTCCCACGGGACCAAAGTGACTCGTAGGAACTAGTCGCACAGCTGCGCGACTCCCAGTTTGAGAATACGACGGTAATTTGCATATTTCTAGACTTAGTCTTAAAAACATAGTGTTAGAGGGTGATAACCCAAAATAGCTCCCGAACGACCCTGTGGGTGGCACCAACACCTCCCACGGGACAATGTAACTCGTAGGAACTTACCGCGCAGCCGCGGGACTCTCGGTTTGCGAAGACGACGATAATTTGCATATTTCTAAACTTAAGCATAACATGGCGTTAGAGGGTGAAAACTCGAAACAACTCCGAACGGCCCCGTGGGTGGCACCAACACTTCCCATGGGACCAATGTAACTCGTAGGAACTGACCCCGTAGCCGCGGGTCTCCCGGTATGAGAATACGACGATAATTTGCATATTTCTAGACTTAGGCTTAAAAACATGGCGTTAGAGGGTGAAAACTCGAAACATCCCCCGAACGGCCCCGTGGGTGACACCAACACCTCCCACGGGACCAATGTGACTCGTAGGAACTGGTCGCGCAGCCGCGGGACACCCAGTTTGAGAATACGATGGTAATTTTCATATTTCTAGACTTAGGCTTAAAAACATGGCGTTAGAGGGTGAAAACCCAAAATAGCTCTCGAACGGCCCTGTGGGTGGCATTAACACCTCCCACGGGACCAATGTGACTCGTAGGAATTGGCCGCGCAGTCGCGGGACTCCCAATTTGAGAATATGACGGTAATTTGCATATTTCTAGACTTATGCTTAAAAACATGGCATTAGAGGGTGAAAACCCAAAACAGCCCCCGAACGGCCCTGTGGGTTGCACCAACACCTCCCACGGGACTAATTTAACTCGTAGGAACTGATCGCGCAGCCCCGGGACTCCCGATTTGCGAAGACGACGACAATTTGCATATTTCTAGACTTAAGCAAAACATGGCATTAGAGGGTGAAAACTCGAAATAACTCTCGGACGCCCCTGTGGGTGGCACCAACACCTCCCAAGAGACCAATGTAACTCGTAGGAACTGACCCCGCAGCCGCGGGTCTCCCGGTATGAGAATACGACGATAATTCGCATATTTATAGACTTAGGCTTAAAAACATGGCGTTAGAGGGTGAAAACTCGAAACAGACCCCGAACAGCCCCGTGGGTGGCACTAACACCTCCCACGGGACCAATGTGACTCGTAGGAACTGGTCGCGCAGCCGCGGGATTCCCAGTTTGATAATACGATGGTAATTTGCATATTTCTAGACTTAGTCTTAAAAATATGGCGTTAGAGGGTGCAAAATCAAAAACAGCCCCCGAACGACCCCGTGGGTGGCGCCAACACCTCCCACAGGACCAATGTAACCCGTAGGAACTGACTGCGCAATCGCGAGACTCCCAGTTTAAGATGACAATGATAATTTGAATATTTCTAGACTTAAGCAAAATATGGCGTTATAGGGTGAAAACTCGAAATAACCCCCGAATGGCCCTGCGTGTGGCACCAACACCTCCCACGGGACCAATGTAACTCGTAGGAACTGACCCCGCAGCCGCAAGACTCCCGATTTGAGAATACGACGATAATTTGTGTATTTCTAGACTTAGGCTTAAAAACATGGCGTTAGAGGGTGAAAACTCGAAACAGCCCCTGAACGGCCTCATGGATGGCACCAACACCTCCCACGGGACCAATGTGACTCGTAGGAACTATCCGCGCAGTCGCGGGACTCCCAGTTTGAGAATACGACGGTAATTTGCATATTTCTAGACTTAGGCTTAAAAACATGGCGTTAGAGGGTGAAAACTCAAAACAGCCCCCGAACAGCCCTATGGGTGGCACCAACACCTCCCACGGGACCAAAATGACTCGTAGGAACTGGCTGCGCAGCCGCGGGACTCCCAGTTTGAGAATAGGACGGTAATTTGCATATTTCTATACTTAGGCTTAAAAACATGGCGTTAGAGGGTGAAAACCCAAAACAGCCCCCGAACGGCCCTATGGGTGGCACCAACACCTTCCACGGGACCAATGTAACCAGTAGGAACTGACCGCCCAGCCGCGGGTCTTTTGATATGAGAATACGACGATAATTTGCATATTTCTAGACTTAGGCTTAAAAACATGGCGTTAGAGGGTGAAAACTCGAAACAGCCCCCGAACGGCCCCGTGGGTGGTACCAACACCTCCCACGGGACCAATGTAACTCGTAGGAACTGACTACGCTGCCGCGGGACTTTCAGTTTGAGAATACGACGGTAATTTGCATATGTTTATACTTAGGCATAAAAATATTTATATGTTGATAATTTTAACTCATATATGCAATTTTTCAGCTTGATTAAATTTTTTGTAAAACTACTCGGTTACTGATATTTTTTTTTTGTATCCTATCATTTGTAAGATTTTTGCACGCGGAACAAATGGAGGAGGCAATGGTTTACAAATGGAGATTTTCGTTAGATATTGGATCTGATTTAGAATTTCATTTACTAATTTTGTCGAGATCTGGTTTCGGCCGGGGATATATGATTTTGTTCAGATATGATTTTAGTAGAACATATTTGATTTAACAGGAAATCTGATTTTCCATTTTTTTACACTATTTAGACCAACTAATTTCCAATTCTTCCTTATTCTCATTGGAGCAATTAGACTTGCTGTCTTTAAGATTTAAGATTTCAAAATTATTTTTTGTTCAAATTGGAGATTTCACCATAAAGTATAATAGGGCTATGATCGATCGAATTAAGGTTGTATATTCTATAACAGGGTTGTTTTTCTTCCAAGAATATTGGTTGGAGCAACACTGCAAGACGACTCATTACCAAGTGTGTTATTTCCGTTATTTACTACTCTAGTAAATTATATGATTTTCTACTTAATTATGTTATATTTATGTTGTATATTTATTGTTGGTATATATATTATACTAATCGTTTAGTTGTTCGCACATTTATTTTACATATTTATCTATAAGAGTATTTAATTAATTAATTAATATCTTTGACTCTACTGTTGTCGGTGCCCAAGTCCTCACGGGAAATGAGGTGGGTTAGTGTCAGGTTGAAAGTCGACTGTAAAATTTATGTCAAATCTTGTAATGGATTCTCTAATTAAAAGAAGATATGTAAATAAAAATAACAGACATCAAATCAAATTTGGTACGTGGAATTTAGGAACATTAACTGGGAGATGTAAAGAACTTATGGATACTTTAAAACGGAGGAAAATCAACATAACGTGCCTGCAAGAAACTAAATGGAAGGGTGAAAAGGCTAGAGAGATAGGAGAAGGTTATAAATTAATTTACGCGAGAGAGATAAATAATCGTAGAAATGGGGTGGGTATTGTTGTTGAACACTTTATGAAAGATAAAGTAGTGAGTATTAATATGGTCTTAGATAAAGCAATATTGAATATTATAAGTGCTTAGACGCCCCAAGGAACATTAGATGAAAATGTAAAAAAAATCATTTTGGGAATTATTGGAGGAAGTATTACAACAAATTCCTACACATGAAAAAATATTTTTGGGAGGTGACTTAAATGGACATGTGGGAGTAGAACGATATGGCTATCTAAGGATACATGGAGATTTTGGTTTTGGTAAGAGAAATGAAGGAGGGAAAATTATCTTAGAATTTGCTAAGGCATATGATCTAGCGTTAACAAACACATTTTTTTTAAAAAGAAAGAACATTTAATAACTTTTAAAAGCGGAGAGAATAAAACTCAAATATAATATTGCTTAATTAGAAGAAGCGACTTGTACACCTGTAAAGACTGTAAAGTTATACCAAGTGAAAGCTTAACAAATCAACGTCGTATATTAGTAATAAATTTAGCAATTAATGATTCGAGTGTCAAAAAGAGAAAATAGGTTATCAAAATATAAAATGGAAGGATTTAAAAGGATGCAAAGAGATTGAATTTAGACACAAGCGCTTGTTAAACATGAAGTGGAATTGGAACAACAATGTTAACAAGATTTATCAAGAACGAAGAATGATATCGAGAAAATAGGTAAGCAAATTTTAGGTGAGACTAAAGGAAAAATGTTCATAAAAAAGAGACTTGGTGGTGGAATGATTAAGTGAAAAAGATAATACAAAAGAAACTAGTAAGTTTTAAAGAGTGGCAAAAGAGTAAAAATCACGAAGATTTATAAAAGTATAAGAAGTTAAGGAGTGAAGTAAAAAATATTTTTAGAAATGCACAACAAAATGCACTAGATAATTTTTATAATAAATTAGGTACCAAGGAAGGTGAAAAGGAAATATATATAAATTGGCAAAAAAATAGAAATAGATTGACAAGGGATATGGGTCCAGTTAAGTATATTAAAGACATAAATCAAAATATATTAATTAACGATAAAGAAATTCTAGATAGATGGGATGAGTATTCTCAGAGATTATTGAATGAAGAATATTCGAAAAAAGATGTCGAGAACATTGCATAGAATATAGGAATGGTATGTCCGATTACTGAAAAAGAAGTGGATATATCAATAAAAAATGGGAAATAATAAAGCGGTTAGCCCGTAAAATACCCATAGAGGTTTGGAGAACCCTTGGAAGTCTAGGGGTATAATGGTTAACACGCTTATTTAATAAAATTTTAAGAGAAGGAAACATGTCAGATGAGTGGGGCAAAATCACCATAACACTATTGTATAAAAATAAAGAGGATATACAAATTTGTGATAATTATAGAGGAGCAAATTGATGAGTCACACTATGAAATTATGGCAAAAGGTTATAGAACAAAGATTGAGAAATGAGTCAACTATTTTAGACAATCAATTTGAATTTATGTTAGGGAGATAAACCACATAAGCTATTTACTTATTAAGATAGTTAATGGAGAAATGTAGAAGTAAGAATAAAAATTTATATATGGTCTTTATAAATCTAGAAAAGGCTTATGATAGAGTACATAGGGATATAATTTGGTGGGATTTGAGGAGGAAAAGTACCCCTACGAGTTATATTAAATTTATTGAAGATATGCATGATAACACAAAGAATAAAGCAAGGACTATATGTGAAGAAACTAATGACTTTACTATTAAAGTGGGTTTACATGAAGGATAGGCCTTAAGTCCTTATTTATTTGTCGTAGTCTCGGATGAGATTACTAAGGACATACAAGAAGATGTCCCATGGTATATGTTGTTTGCAAATGATATAGTTTTAGTAGACACTTCAAAGGAAATCTTAGGATGAGAGTAGATACTTAGAAAAAAGACTTAGAGTCTAAGGGTTTAGGAATCAATAGAAATAAAATGGAATTTATGGAATGTAAATTTAATAATGAGGCGTAGAGTAACATAATGCTAAAGATTAAAGAAAAATTGATAAACCACATTAATAAATTTCATTATCTAGGTTCAATGTTACAAAGTAATGGGGATATTGATGAGGATGTTACGAGTGGAATATTAACTGATTGGATGAAATGGAGTCAAGCGAGTGGGGTGTTATGCGATAAGAGGATAACAAGTAAATTAAAAGGAAAATTTTATAAAGGATTATTAGGCCAGCGACCCTGTATGGAGTGGAGTGTTGGGCGTTGGAGAAAAAATATGAATGAAGTCTCCATGTTAGTGAGATGAGGATGCTCTGATAGATAATATGAATTTCCCGAAAGGACAAAATCAAAGACCAATATGTGAGAGAAAAGTTAGGAGTAGCTCCCATTAACGATAAATTAACATAAAGTAGACTTATGAGGTACAGTCATCTGTTGCATAGACCCATAGATGACCCTATAATAAGAGGAATATTGTTGAGGGTAAAGGAAAAAGTGGTCACCCTAAGCTATTGTGCGAGGCAATTTATAGGAGAGACCTTAATGAGTTAAACTTGAATGATAGTAATGCATATAATTAATTAGAATGAAAAAGGAGAATTCATGTGGCCAACCCCATATAATGGGATTAAGGCAAGGGTGACAATGATGATGTCGTTAAGAGGAATTTGGTTTCTATTTATGTTTTGGACAAATATGTTTTTTCTTGTTCATTTGGAAATAATAAAGTCAATCTTTTTCTTAATTATGCTCTTGTTTCAATTGGTGCTTTAATTGATAAATAATATATGTTGAATACTAATGCTTCATTTAATGAAACCTTGCAGACATCTACAAGAGGCACAAAACACAAATTTACTAATGAGAATTCCATTGCCTTATAGCACAAATGTTTGAGTCATATCTCCCAAAGGAGAATTGAAAGGCTTCTGTCAAACGGAATACTTGAACCCCTTGATTTAACATTCTTTGGTTTTTATACTGGGTGTATAAAGGAGAAACAGACAAACATTAGGAAATTAAGTGCCAAAAGGAGTTCTGATATCTTAGGATTGATACATGCTGATATTTGCGATCCATTCCCTATAACTTCTTGGAATGGTCAATAATATTTTATCACTTTTATAGATGACTATTATCGTTATGGGTACTTATATTTAATTCATGAGAATCCATAATCCTTGGACATTTTTAAGGCCTTCAAAGCTAAAGTTGAAAATCAACTAGGTAAGAAATTTAAAGTTGTCAAATATGACCGTGAGGTGAAAACTATGGAAGATATAATGGATTAGGTGAACAACATCTAGAACCTTTTTCTAAATTCCTAGAAGAGCGCGGTATCCTTCCACAATATATAATGCTAGGGTAGCTTACCATGAATTGTGTTGCTGAGAGACAAAATATAATGCTTAAGGACGTGGTAAGAAGTACGATTGGTCATTCTTCTTTGCTAGAATCACTCTGAGGAGAGGCACATAAGACTATAGCATATATTCTAAGTAGAGTACCTAATAAAGCAGCATCTAAAACCCTTTATGAACTATGGATAGGCCGAAAGCCTATCCTTAAGCATCTACAAATTTGGGGATGTCAAGCCGAGGCAAAGCCATATAGGCCAACTAAAAAGAAACTCAACTCATGAACTATTAACTGCTATTTTGTTGGGTACGCTGAATGATCAAGGGGTTTCAAGTTCTGTGATCCCTCAACTGAGTCATTTTTTAAGACGAGAAATATGATATTTCTTGAGGATTTTGAGTTTGAGGGGGAAGATACGGTAAGAATATGAATGTTCTCTTTGAAGAGGAATCAATTCATCTTCCCAACATTGTTATAGAAAATGATCAAATTGTTGGCAATGTTCAAGAAGACAATAATGAGGACTTCCCTACTCAAAATCAAAGAGTTTCTCTAGAAGAGAAAACTCAATAACCTCATGGGGAAGTACCACTTAGGCGATCCACTAGAGAAAGAAGAAGTGCAATTTCAAGTGATTACATTGTGTTTCTTCATGAGCATGAGTTTGACATAGGGTCAACGAAAGATGATGTAATCATCTTCTAACAACTCGAAAAAGTGCCAATTATCAAAAGTGGATTGATGCCATGAATGATGAGATGAAATCCATGAAAGATAACAACATCTGGGATCTTATCAAGTTACCTCAAAAGTACGAATCCCATTGCTTGTAAATGGATATTTAAAACCAAACAGGATTCTAAGGGCAATGCTAAGAGATATAAAGCACGTCTAGTCGCAAAGAGTTTCACTCAGAAGGAAGGAATTGACTATAAGGATACTTTCTCTCCAATTTCGATAAAAGACCCGTTTAGGTCAATAATGGCAATTGTAGCTCATTTTAATTTAGATTTACATCAGATGGATGTTAAGACGGATTTTCTCAAGGAAAAAATTGAAAAAAACATATATATGTTGCAACCAAAAAACTATATCAAGTGATCCAAAGTCTACGGTTTGCAAACTTAAAAAATCCATCTTTGGTCTCAAATAAGCTTCCTATCAATGGTATCATAAGTCTCATCAAGTCATTATCTCATATCATTTCGAGGTTAATGTAGTTGATGACTGTGCATATCATAAGTTCAGTGGGAGTAAATTTATCTTCCTTATGCTTTATGTCGATGACATACTACTGGCTAGCAACGATATAGGCTTATTGCATGAAACGAAAATATTTCTAACAAAGAATTTTGAAATGAAAGATCTTGGGGATGCCTATTTTATATTAGGAATTAAGATACATTGATATCACTCTCGGGGTGTCCCTGGGTTACCACAAAAGAGCTATATCAAGACAGTTTTCACTAGAATTGGTATGAATGATTGTGTATAAGGAGATACTCCCATTACTAAAGGATACAAGTTTAGTATTTGCCAATTCCCCAAGAATGAGACTAAAAGTAAAGAATTGAAAAGGTTCCTTATGATTCAGATGTAGGGCGTATTGTGTATGCTTAAGTATGTATGCATCCAAATTTAGCGTACATAGTGGATATATTGGGCAGATGTTTACGTAACCTTGGGATAGATCATCATAAAGTATCCATACAGGTTATGAGGTATTTACAAAGAACAAAAGATTACATGCTCATATATCAGAAGTTGGATAATTTGGAGATCATTAGGTTTTTTGACACTGATCTTGTGGGTTGTTAAGATACTAAGAGATCCAAATTCTGGTTATGACTACAAGTTGTATGGAGGTGTTATTTCCTGGAGGAGTGCTAAGTTATCACTCGTTACATCTTCCACTATTGTAGCGGAGTTCATAGCATGTTATGAGGAAATAAATCATGTCAAGGCTGCGAATTGTGGATAGTATTAAACATTGCTAAAGATTTATTATGACCATAAATTAGCAGTTCTATATTTGAATAACAACAGAAGCTCGTCAAAGTCGATGCACATACACATTAAGTTTCTTGTTATTAAGGAGAGAGTTTGGAGTAAGATAGTGTCAATTGAACATATAGGAACAAACACCATGCTTGCAGATCCCCTTACTAAAGGCTTACTACCTAAGATCTTTCATGAGCACACTGTTCATATAGGTGTTATTTTATTTCATGGTATATAGTTTTAGTGTGATTTTGTCTCGGTTATAATTTTCTTTTCTTTGACACTATTATGATACTTTATGTATGTTTCAGTTTTCTACAGAATAAAGTTGATGGTGTTTTCATTTTATTATTATTATGAATGTGTTTTCTTTTAATTGTGGTATAACAAAAGATTTAAAAGAATAAGGTTTGGTCTCACTAAAGAATAAAGTAAGGACCAATTGGAAATATGCATGTCTGAGATCATATTGCATGTAATTTCCAGTCGCACATCCATACTGGATTTATGTCGTTGAATATATTTGCTATGGTGATCATTGATGGATCAAGTAACGGAGTAAATATAAAAAGTATCGCTTTGGTCTCATACTGGTATATAAGATGGACCATATTGATTTGGGAGAATAGATAGAAAATATGGTGCGCACCTAAGGTTATTGAATATAATTGGCTTCAGAATTAATATGTATCCCATGTATGAGATTATTAGGATATTTGAAATATTCTAATACGGGCTTACATATTAAATAACAATAGTATTTGAGATTCTATAATGATTGGGTTAATTAAGTGATCTAATTAGTAGATCCCAATAAGACATCTAAAATAAATATGGGATTTTAATGTGTGGTTACCCAAGAGTCACCTATAGGCTATTCAAGAGTCACCTAATTGGAATTTATGGGGTCCTAATTAGATGTCTATATAAATTAGGGTTCGGGTCCAGTAAGTTAATGTACTCACTTACTCTCATCTTTACTTCCCATCATTGAGAGAGAACTCATAAAGTGAGAGGGATTAGTATATGGAAGACCTCTAACCCATAAGTCTTATTCACTCATATGGATTCAAGTACACAATTTTAACATTATTTTATTTTGTAATCTTGATAATCTAATATATTGGTTAAGGATATATTAGTAATTTCATTACCAATAATTATTTCCCTATATACCCTCTTCAACCCACTAGCCCATGCTCCTTCTCACCTAGCTATTCCACGCATCCCTCAATATCACCAATATCCAACTTTGTTCCTTCCTAATAAACGCACTTTCATGCGGCAAGCTATACCTCACCCTCTTATAACCCTCTATTTTCTCCCTCATTTATCATACACCAAACTTCCTTTTTATTCCCTCCATTAGCTCACTCGTCTCGCTACACTTGTACCTTTCTTACCCATTTCTCATTTTTCATTTTTTGGAGAGTTAGATATAGTTTTAGAGATGAAAAAAAATAAAACTAGGACTGATTTAGGTGTAGATTTAAGAGTTTTAAGTTTGTTATTTGTGAGAAGTGTGTGAGAGTGTGATGAATCACTCATGAGAAAATATTGGTGAGTATTGAGTGTGTATTTTATAAATTTTGTTTGATAGTGGCTATATACTCTGTCATCCCTAGTTGTTATTTATTGAAATTTATAATTTATGTTGAGAGACTTATTTCATTTCTCTTCTTTTATACTTTTTTTCCTCGTTTGCTATCATTTTTACACTCATTTATATATTGAAACTATCTACACATTTCTCTTATTTTATATTATTCTATGCCCTTTTGGAGTTGTAATTACATTTTGGGTTATTAATACCGTAATGAGTGGCTAAATACCCCATTCAAGGGGTGGGATGAATATTAGTTCATTTCCGTAACGTGCTCCTTTGAATATTAGTGTCAAACTCTTATAGTTTTAGTTTATTCCTCGAGAAAGGATAAATAATTTTTGAGAGAAAAAGTACTAAGTTCTAAATATAATGTTTATTATGGAATTAATTTAGAGATTGATTTTTTTAACAAATATAGTGTTATATTTATAATTTCTAAGACTCAAAAACTAATTTTCTTAGGTTTGAACAAATTTTAATAAGTTTTCCCTACTGAGTGATTAACTTAAAGGAGTTTAAATCATCTTTTTGAAAGTTTGTGAAATTTTGAAACTAATGTCCAAAAAGGATAATTGTTTGAAATCGTACTTGAGACGAGAGTTGACTAGTGATTTCAAAGTTATCTTGAAGATTTTTTAGATAAAAAAATTAAAATAGTTAAAATACATAAGCTAAGTGGTAAAATATCATCTCTTATTTTTTCTCACATTAGTTTATCTCATATACTTTATCATTTTCATTTACTAGTTATTTAATCATTTATAAAAAGATCTTATTTAGGTAATTATATAAATCCTTTCAAAAGTTGTTTTTAAAATTGTATGAGTTTTCATTTTGTTCCTTTGTATATATAAGAGACGGATCGATAGCCTTATTTTCCATACACTTGATTTGTAATGTATTGTGAAGGTTTGGAAGGAATTTTGAGTGAAGATGATATTTAACGATGACATAACAAAATACCTTTTCATCAGACACCACCTTCGATCGAATCTCATAATATAGCCTCTCAGCTTCCATGGGACTATCAATGGAACGAGGACAATCAACAACACTTGCTACAAGCCTTGTCCAAGTCCTTCCCCTACACCAACCCTATGATGAACCTTACTGAGAACACTTTTGAAGCACCTAATAAAAATATACCCCAACTCAAAGAACACTGTCTACCACAACTTATAGTCTGCACCAAGAATCTAGAGCATCGAAGGACCACTCCAAGGGTCTTCTGGTAGAATTCGACGCACCTCGTCACGAACATAATGGGATAAGCTATACAAAATAACTGAACCTCCATCATATTAATACTGGGACCCAATATTCAGAAACCTATTGAGTCTGTCTTGTTAAAAATTGTGTCCCCTCATCCCCTCCCTTGATGAATCCCTCTATAAATCAAACTTTTTTGCTACTATCAATGTTGTTAATCCACCCTTCGATGGCATAATAAATATGATTTCTAGTATTTGCTAATGTATATGTCATGTGATGATTATGAATTCAATGATGTATTAAACCTCACACCTAATAATGACGACTCAGCAGATCTAAAATACTTTAAACACTTACAAAACTTGACCAAAGTCAAAATCGATGTGTGTATCCCAATAAGGATGACACACTAACCATAAACATGGGCACTGACCAAAACACTAAATGGATACGAACACGGTCCTCCCTTAGTGAAAATAAACAAAATGAGTTCACCAACCACCTCACTAATTTTATCGATATATTCGATTAGTATTACCTTGACATGTCCACGATCGACCCGACCATTCTTATGCATGAGATACTGACTCTCCTTAATGCAAAGTCAATCCAACGGAGACATTGTAAGATGATACATAAATGGTCCTTAGGGGTTAAGGAAGAAGTAAAGAAATAACTCAGAGTCAAATTCGTCCGAGTTAGCCAACATCGTGCCTAAATTTAAAACAAACGAAAAAGTATAAATTTGTGTGGATTACGGAGATCTCAGCCGAGCATTCCCTAATGATTTCCCTCCATTTCATGTAGACCTATTGGACACTTTAATCCTTTTTGAATAGTTTTTTTGAATATAGCCAAATAAAAATGCATCTTAATAATTAAAAAATAACGGGTTCATCATGCCATAAGGAACATACTGTTACATGGTTATGCCCTTATGCCTAAAAAAATTCTGGATAACTTACCATAGATCCGTAATGTCCATCCTCCATGACCTCACACATAAAGAAATGGAAGTCCGTGTGCATGACATGATCATAAAATCTAAGGATCATGAGGGACAGATTAGGACACTCCGTAAAATTCTTTCAAAGGCTCCACATTCATAAAATGAGGCTAAATTCTCATAAATGTGTCTTAGCGGTTACCAAGGGTAAAGTTCTCTAATTAGCTATCATCAAGGATGGAATGAGGTAGACCCTACCAATATCAAAGCCGTACTATAGATGCCACCCCCCAAAATGGGGAAAGAAGTTATAGGGTACCTAGGTTAGATCCAATTCATAAGCCAGTTCATCAACTAACTTACCACCATCTTCTAATATCTCAAGGATGCATCCAAATGGTTGAACGCTCAATCCCGAAACCATTCGATAAAATACATGATTAAATAACTTACCCACTAATATTGGTACCGCCCGAACCAAAACAACCTTTGCTACTCTACCTAACCAATGCCGATGCGGATGTCAGATCCATGTTGGCCCAATATGTGAAAAGTTCTCAAAATAAATGTGACATTCACTATGTTATCAAGATGTTAGTAACTTATGAGCTCTAATACATCTCGTTGGAAAAGTCTTGTGTACCTCTCGTATGGATAATCCATAAACTCCCCCATTATATGATGTCCTTCAGCATGGGATAAATATCATAGGGAAAGTGACTTATAAGGCCCGCAGTAGGAATGAATTCATTTTGGTCTCCATCAAATACTTCACTAATTGAGTCAAAGCCGAATCTTATTTGATTCTCAATGCCAAAAAGTACCCAAATCCATACGTTAAAACTTAATTTAGTTCTTCAGCATACCCACAAGTTGGTATTAGATAATGGTTCTCAGTTTGAGAAAGAGGTCTTAAATTTTTTACATAAATACGGCATCACTCGATATAAGTCTTCCCCATATAGGCCTAAAAAATGGAGCAAGCGAGGCTGCTAACAAAAATGTCAAGAACATTATTAGTAAAGCTACAATGTTCTATAAAAACTGGTCGAGAAATCTTCCATATGCCCTTTAGGCTTATCGTACTACAGATTGAACCCCGATAGGGGCCACCCCCTACTCACTAGTTTATGGTTTGGAAGCAGTCTTACCCATGGATCTTGAAATACCCTCATTGAAGAGTGTGCTTGAAAGATAAGTGACTGAATCCGACTAGGTATAATACCACTATGATGAATCAGATATCCTCGATGGTAGGATACAAAAGCTGCTCATGACTTCCAACAACAGATCACCTGGGCATTTAGTATGAGGGTCCAAAAGTAAAACATTCAATAATAGGACCTATTCCTTAAGGAAAATATCAAACTCTCATGGACTCCTGAAGTAAAATTTGCACCCAATTAGTGAGGACCCTACCTCATTAGTAAATTAAACTTTGGTGGAGTAGCTACCTTAATTGTTCTCATTGGAATCCGGTTTTACCAACCTTTCAATCTCGTCTTATTGATGAAATTCTGTTCTTGAGTCTGCCCGTGGAGAAGGGAAAATCGATTTAAAATGAAAATAATCGATCATAATAGGAAGGGAAAACCAAACAAACCCAATCATAATCCTTTCACTATATCAAAATTCCCATTTGATCCACCTTCCACCCATTTTAAGTCAACTAAAAATTACTGGCCCCTTACACTTTCATTTGATAGAACTAGGTAGAATTAATTCTCCATTATAAAATAATCCTAGACATTAAAATATAAATATGTTGTTGTCTTTGAATTGGACAAACATAGCGGGCCCGATCAAAAACAAAAACCAATAAGCCCATCTATAGGAAAACTATGTTTATTGTAATTGTTCCCTCCCTCCTAAAAAGCCAACACAGTTTAAAATAAACTGATCATAAAGAAATAAAATAGTCACCTGATAAATTTTGGAACTCCGCGGAGTTTTCCTTATTTAAGGAACAACACAAAAAGGGTGATACCTTGAAATAAGTGATCAAAAGAGACCTAGCATGAAAGACACCACACCTCACATCTATTTTTGAAAATAAACACCAAAATACCCTCCCCAAAACACCCCACATCCAAAGACAAAAATCATCAACAGGAAAACTAACAAAGGGCTTCCCATAAACGGCACATTATTTGGGATAAATGATAACCATACAACTCCAAAGCAATATTAAAAATCTTCCAAATGTTTACAAACAACGAAATGAAGTCTCATTTGTCACAGGATGCGCATGCAATTCAAAAACATTCCAGAAAGAGATAAATATTTCCCTTCCCAAAAAAGAAGAGTCTTAAAAAGATGAAGAAACTTTTATTTAGAAAGGTTACCCTAGAGGGATCACCTCTTTAGATCTCAAGCCCAAATCTAGACCAGCCCCACGATGATCCCCCATATGCTCCTCCTTTGTCCTCGACAAAATAATGTATAAATTTGTTAATAAACCCTCACCCCACCATCTAAATCCCCCTCCACCTCATCATCCTCTAATATGTCCATAGACACACCATAATCTTTCATGACAGATGTCCCAGTACATCCCTAGAATTCCCCTCCTCAGCCTGAGCCCCCCAAAATCCCCTTGTCACCTCTTGTCTTCCTTCTAAGGCCACCTTCTCCTTATCCATCATTATTGGCCTCTGTCGTCGGATCTAACCCTTCTCATAGAAATAAAACCCCACGATACATATGGATGGGCATCATCATCACCCGCCTCTCTATGAAATCCCAATAGTCTAAGCCATCTTTGAGAAAATTTATGGTGGTAACCCAATCCAGGAACACCTGGTGCTCATCCTCAGTCAAACCCTCATCATGTCTCATATGATAAGTAGGGGAAGCAACCCATGTAGTGGAAAATACCTCATATACTATTTCATCACACGCTCCTCTAGATAAAAAAAAATCCCTATATGGATCCCCCAGGAGAAACCTCTGACGATAATACACACAAGAATCATCACTCACATCCAGGACGTGACGTATTAATTCCCAAGGAACCTAATAGAAAAACATATAACATACATAAGATATCTAAAAAGGAAAATAAAAAATGGGAAGAAGATGGCATAATAGAACTTACCCTATATGCCACCATATCACTCACAAACTCCCTCAATATCTCCGGGGCTAAGAAACAACCTCCCAACCGATTCCCTCGTGTGTACCTGGGGATGAAAGGGAAAATTATGTCCATCGGCTCCCTAATCGTAGGACCCTTGGAAGCCAAATAAACAAAAGAAAAAAACCTATAAATATGCATTAAAAACAAAAATACAACATAGGTAAAAGAGATGACATCTAAGTAAAACAAGTTAAAGACATATAAAAGCTACTGGTAAATACCTCCCACAAATATGAGCACCTCATGAAACTATCAGTAACAAAATTAAATAAAGGTACGTGGACCAAAACATCTCTGCCAACCCTATCATCCCTTATGCATATCCCCAAATCTTTGTAAAGTCCATAAAAGGGGGGTCCATTATAAGTGAATCCGTTTGTATCATCCTGGTGCTAAGAGCGCACCCACTGTTATTAACAAAAGTCACCTCACATACTTCCCATTTTCTACAACATCAAGCATGAGGTCCCTCATCTGCTCCAGATGATTACTCAAAACACTATAATAATAAACTCTTCATGAACAGGAGAAACCTTTCTCCTTATAAATTCATATAATTCGTCCACAATAATATTTAGGGATTGATTAACTGCAAGAAGTGCCCCATTAAAAGGGAACGTGTAAGAACAATTTTCAGACATTGTTCATAGCATAGCTTTAGGCTAGTTTGGCATGTCTCGTTACAAATCTCCACGCACCAAGAAGACAAACCAAACTCAAGCATCTCCAAGTTTGAAGACTTCTCGACATCCCAAAATTTATAAAATTATTTAGAGTTTGAGATAATTCACAAAATTATATTTGGGATGTTCATTTTATATAAAAAATACGAATAAAATTTTTTACTTAGCAAAACTATATTTTTAGAAGAACTGTAGGCAGAGTTTTATCAAAATAAGATTTTCCCGTTTCTATAGTTCAAATGACTTGGACATATCGTTCGAGCGACATGCCCTATCGTTTGAGCGACATGATGATCTCGTTCGAGTGATGCCTCCGACTCAAGTTTGTTATAAATACCTGTTTCTTGGATCGGTTTATTTAAGAATTTTGCCAACACGTTTTTGCATATCATAAACAAAATTTCTTCACAGTTTTGCGTTCCCAAACACTGTTTTAATTCATAAGAAGCATCCTTGAATATTATTCTTGTTAATTATATATAACCCTAGGAAGATTTGTATCTCTTGCATATACCTTGGTGGAGAGGCACTCCATTGCTGACTTGTGATACCTGAGGGGATTCACTGTTGAAGAATGAAGGTTGAGGCTAATTCAGAGCACTGTGGTCAAGTGACTCTTTCGAGTGTCATAGTTGTTCCTTAGAGATTTTTTAAGAATAACGTGTTACACTTGTGGGGGTTCAAGTAATCTATAAGTCGACTCTCTTGTAAATTTCTAAGTGAATAAAGGTTTCCCTTTGTTTTTTTTCCTGAATCTTAGCCTTAGTTATTTGCATGGTTTGATTTATAGATTTTATCAAATAGTTACATGATTAGGATAAACAAGATAAAATAGGTTTAAAAGTCACTTCCACATATTTAAAATTGGCGTTGCAATTTTGTTAAGATCTCCCTTTACGAGTGTTCTCGCACTTACAAGTGGTATTAGAGAGGGTTAAACTAATTTATTGTGCTTGATATTGTTTATCTATTTTTTGAGTGATTGAGTTTTCATCGCTCCTGTGCTGATTTTTATTCTCGATGGATTCTCTTTGTTTTGATGATATAAATACTTGGAATTTGACGTTTGTAAAAAGTTTTGAAAAAGAAAATTGTTGTTTTAACTCCGCTATGGATCTATTGCAAATGGTTCAAAATCAAAGATATTTTTCTCATGAGAAATTTGTTGCTTTGGACCATGAATTTATTACTTTAAAATTTTCCAAAAAGGGGAGTGATGGTAGAGTCCTATTTTTAGAAAAAGAATTAGAGGACTTTAAAAATTCCAAGGTTTGTATTTGTGTCAAAATAGGGTAAAAATATTTTAATCGATGATTTTAAGGCATGTGAGAAGACTCTTAGGCAAAAGTTTATTTTTATTGAGGGGGAGAGAGATACTCTTTTAGGAATTGTTGAAGGTGTCCCTAAAATTGGAAGATTTTAATTCTTTACATTAGTAAAAAAATTTAAAGTTGAAAAATGACTTAAAAGACTCAAGTAGTTTGTGTAGTGATGGTAATGTCTCGTCGTGTTCTAATGCTTCCTTTATCCAAGCCAAGACCATTAAATATTATATTGGTTGATTCTCATATGCTTCCACTTGATGCATCACATGTTATTTCGTATCGTTGATTGTTTGCATGATTTTATTTGTCACACGCTAGTTGTGCTTCATGATATATGTTTGCAAGTGTTATGAAATGTATATCTTTTGTATTACATTTTTGTTATATTGAGTCATATTTGAAAATTACAAAAATATTTTATTTTTGAAAAAATTCAAAAAGATTTTATGTTTCTTTG